>OX638372.1:82495716-83844857 GCA_951812925.1 Calliopum simillimum | reverse complement strand
TTTTTCCCCATCGATTGGTGCAATAAAATTTTTTCACCAAAATGGGCCCAAATCGGTCACTTAGAGGGGTCGGGGACTCCTCTTGTCATGTCCAAAATGTATTTACAACCTTTTCCCATCGATTGGTGCAATAAAATTTTTTCACCAAAATGGGCTCAAATCGGTCACTTAGAGGGGTCGGGGACACCCCTGGTCATGTCCAAAATCTATTTTCGACCTTTCCCCATCGATTGGTGCAATAAAAATTTTTCACCAAAATGGGCCCAAATCGGTCACTTAGAGGGGTCGGGGACACCCCTGGTCATGTCCAAAATCTATTTTCGACCTTTCCCCATCGATTGGTGCAATAAAAATTTTTCACCAAAATGGGCCCAAATCGGTCACTTAGAGGGGTCGGGGACTCCTCTTGTCATGTCCAAAATGTATTTTCAACCTTTTCCCATCGATTGGTGCAATAAAATTTTTTCACCTAAATGGGCCCAAATCGGTCACTTAGAGGGGTCGGGGACACCCCTGGTCATGTCCAAAATCTATTTTCGACCTTTCCCCATCGATTGGTGCAATAAAATTTTTTCACCTAAATGGGCTCAAAACGGTCGCATTTTATCTTTCAGCTCTATATGTAGATAAGCGTGTAATTTGTAATACTTCAGTCACTGGATTTTTTTCAAGGTATTTCTTTTTTTTACCATGTTTTTTTCCAAAAAAAAAACTTTTATATGAGAAGTTTTTTGAAAAACTTTTATAAAAAACTTTTAAAAATAAAAGTTTTTAAAAACTTTTTCAAAAAACTTTTATACAAAAACTTTTATGGATAAAAGTTTTTAAAAACTTTTATAAAAAGCTTTTAAAAATAAAAGTTTTTTTTAAAAGTTTTTTGAAAAAGTTTTTTGAAAAAGTTTTTAAAAACTTTTAAAAATAAAAGTTTTTATAAACTTTCATACAATAAAAGTTTTCAAAAACTTGCATTTGCAAAACTTTTTGAATAAAAGTTTAAAAGTTTCAAGGTCTGATTTTAACTAACACAGATACTTAATAAGAGCTTTTATACGAATAGCTTTAAAAAGAAAAAATAGTTCTAAATATTTTACCATGAAATTATAACATAAAGTGTCAAAAACTCATTCTCCCTGCTGTCCTTAACCGCTTTTTAGTGTATTTTATTGGACGTTTCGCAGATAACGTTATTTAAAAAAAAAAAAAACTTATACGGCATTGTTTGTATATACATTTCAGTTACTGCTTTTCTGTGTTAACTCTTCGAAAAAAATTTATTTATATTGAACCGACATATTGTACATAGAAGTTGGTCCCCTAATCTAAACTATCTCCGCTCAGTTTTTCTTATTTTAACTGTAAAAATTTTAAATTATTGAGCATAAAAAGGGCTGAAAGTGAAGGGAAAGAGAAGACTCAGTTCTTTTTCAGCCAAGTCAGATTTGGTTTTTCTATAATGAGTGTTAGTTCGTTTTTTTTAAATCTTAATTTTTTTTTAAAGAAACCGAGTGTGTGACATTCTTGCTGTAAGTTTTTCTTATTTTACTATATACATATCGACGCATGATACGAAAAGTAGGATGATTCAATTCTCCTACGAAAAGTAGGTTGTTTTATATTCTTGGACGAAAGGTAGGACGTTTCAAACTTATTTGGACGAAAACTAGGTTGTTTCATTAAATATGACGAAAACTAGGTTTCTTCGAAGTTTTGTGTATAAAAGTAGGACGTTAAAGTTTTTATGTCGAAAAATAGGTTGTCTGAACATTTTGGGCGAAAACTAGGACGTTTCGATGCCTTGCACGAAAACTAGGTTGACGTTGATTCTTGCAGCGCATTTTTGGCAAAAACTAGGGTGTTTCAAATTTTTGTACGCGCTTATGATATGATCCACCTTTTTTTTTTGTCGTTCAATATGAAACATCCTATGTTTCGTCTAAAAGTTCAACACAACCTACTTTTCGTAACAAATTATGAAACATCCTACTTTTCGTAAAAAAGTTTGAAACGTCCTACTTTTCGTCCAAGAATGTAAAACATCTTATTTTTCATAAAAAAGTATGAAACATCATACTTTTGTTTAAAAATTCTGAAACGTCCTACTTTTCGTGTCATGCGTCGATATGTTCTTTTATCTTTAGATAGTTAAATCAATAAACAATTAGAGTTGCCGTCCTCAAGTTTCATGTTTTTAAAAATAATTGGTATTTTCATTGTGATATTATTAATTTTGAAGCATTTTTGCATTCTCCCGACTGACATTCTCCCATCAAATTAAACCCGGGATGATGGTTCTCTTACGAGAGATAATTGTTTATACGTTAATTCATTAGGCTTGTCCCTTTTTATGATTGGGCGCGCTCCGTAAATCTCGCGACGCTCGTAGGAAGGGGGTAATTCTATGAGAAACGGTGCAAATGCCGATTATGAAATCATCTTTTAGGACTGCCAACTGTTTTCATAAGATCTTGTTTAATTTTTCCGTTTTTTGACTAAATTGAAAACTTTGGTGTCAGAAGTGCTCAGAAATGTTTATTTAAGTGTTTTAAGATTGAATTCCTGTTTCTTTAATGTATATGGCGAAAGCAAAACTTAAAAAAACAAACGTATGGCAACCGTGAATTTTCTTTACAATTTAAAAAAAGTTTATCTGTGCGTTTCTGAAGCCAAAAATTTAAATTTAGTCAAAAAATGTAAGATTTAAACATAAATTTTGAACATAAATCCTTAAAACTTTATGTTGGATTTTTAAAAAGTTTATTTAAGCGTTTTGAGACTAAAATTTTATTTTAATTTTTAAATAATATTGTTTAAGCAGGACTTACAAAAAAAAAAAAAAAAAAAAAAACGCTTTGGCTACCCTGAAAGCATAAGTACATTTTTCAAAAAAGGTTCTACAAATTGAGTTCATCATAGTCTTTGAAAAATTATCTTGAATTTTCATTCAAGCTTTTAAAAGTTATCTACATTTAATTTTTGCTTTAGATCGCTGTGAACTGTAACTTATATTTATTGATTTTTTTAGCAGAATTTTTACGCTTATCTGAAGTGGTTAAAAAAAGCCATTTAAAAAAAAAAAAAATAAATTCAGTCTGCTTAAGCAAACAAAAAAGCATGCAAAAAGGACATTCATCTAATGCACGTACGTATCTTGCAAATTATAACTGAAACAAGCAATTGGCAGGTTAAACAAACAATGAAGGGTTGGATTGTGTGGATAGCACCAGAAATTACAAAAAAATGGCCTTAAGCTAAAAAAAAACCAATTTTCCTAAAGTCAAAATTTAATGATAGGTAAAAATTTTGAAACTCAGTTTTCAGCGCTGTTCCTATTCCAAGAAAATTTAATTTTATTAAAGAATTTTTAGCTTATAAATTTCTACAATCGGCAACATAAAAATAGGTCATGAGAATCGACCTCGAAATTAATAATAAGAAACTATTGGTTAATGAAATGCAAAACTTTTGTGCATTAAGGTTTAGGTTTAAGTAGATGCATTTTAGAGGAACGCGCATTCTTCGGTCGTGAAGATGAAGATGATTATGTTAATTTTGCTGATGCATTCATTCATTTGGGATGCATCTAATGACTCATTAATGGCAGCAATGAGTTGTTGGGTCTCATAAATATGCATGAGCCACGTGTAAAGTTGTTGTCATTGTTGCTTGTTGGTTGCTACTGATGAATATATCTTATGGAAGTGCATGGAAGGTTGCTTGCTGCAACAGATTTACATGTGTCACATATTGTCAAAAGACTTGACATCAAAAACTGTCAGAAATAAATATGTATATAAAATTGTCGGCATGAAATGTATAACCTAAACTTAAGAAATTGATGTATAAACATTTAAATAATTCATATAATTCATCATCTTGGTTTATTTTCTCGCTATACACTAATTTGGTAATATTATTAACAGTCACTAAAAATTAATCAAATGTTAATAAAATTATGCTTGCATGTTTGTCTGTGAACGATTTAATTTTATTTGTATGCGTGTCGCATAAATTTCCGTTTATTTTTAACTTCTTTTTTATGAACATATTCTGTTGTTAGTGTTGGTAAATGTTTAAATGAAAAACGAAATGATTTAAGGAATTGCTTTTTCCCAACAAACATTTTTATAACCTTTACAATTCAAAAAAAAAGTTAATTTCCAAATGTTTTCATAACCAATTTTCAAACGTTTGAAAAATGTTTATTTTTTAGAATTTTCACAATTGATTTGTATGGTTAAAATCAACAATTAGAAGATGTTTATTTTCAAATGTTTTAGTAATCGTTTTGCAAACATACGAAAATTTATTTTTTATTTTTTCTATGACTTATCGAGCAAAGTACAACACCAGGCATATTAATCATAACTGGCACGTTAGGTTGTTTTGCATTGGCCGGGAATTGAACCCGGGCCGCCTGCGTGGCAAACGAGCATTCCTACCACATTAGAATGATGTAAGGAAAAAAAGTTTTTTGGAAATTCCAACGTAACCTACAGAAAATTTGAAGATGGTATCGTAAGAGTTGAGACTTAGATTTTTAACAAAGCAGGGACAATTTTTAAAAAAAAAAATAATTCCATAACAAAAAATTCCACTTCAACGTTTCAATGAGAATTGAATTCACGCCATCAAAATTATAAATCAGGCCTACTCCACTACCAATAAAAATATTCGAAATATTGAGAATCTGGTTGGGTTATTGGATATTGTCGTAATTGGTAGTGGAGTAGTAGTTAAGACGTTTGGCTGCTAATAAAATGTGCATAGGTTCGAAACCCACAAGGTTTGTTTTTCTTTCTTTTTTTTTTTAAATTTATATTTCTTTTTATTCTATTGTAATGGAAACAATATTGATGAAATTAAACGTGAAGACATGTTTCTTACGAGCGCAGTAGATAATAAAGATTGTCGATTCATTAGTTGGAGGTCGTAGGTTCGATTCTCAGTAAATATTCCTCTGTGACAGTGAAACATGATCTCGCAAATCGTAAAAGCTATTTTGATGGAATTTGATAGGTAGGTGCCATAAATGGCTATCATACATTGGTCAAAATGTGGAGGTAATCAGGTGAGTGTCACGCCCACTTTTATACAATTGAATAATATAACATGTTACATCTCGCAGGTTATACAAGCTATTTTGATGAAATTTGGTCACACATGAATACCATACACCAGTCAAAAAGTGGGTGTTAAAATATGAGTGCCACACCCACTTTCTAAGCAATTAAACACTTTAAAACTTTATATTTAACAAACAATTTTGACGACGATGACAAGAGTTTAAAGAAGCATTTTATAATTAAAGCCATTTTCCAACACTGCTAAGGAAAACTATTTTGTTACCGTTAAATGCAAATTTCCTTCAATGCGCAGACACACACATGAACGAGACAACTACACACATACATATGTTTATTAATGTAAATGTGTTTTTCATTTGTTACGTACTTTCAAATCGATTACGTTTGCGTTAAGAGTTTACAATTAAGTTTTTGATTTTATTGCCACAATTTGTCGTGTCTCCTGTTTTTCTTTCTACATTTTACTTTCTCTATATTTTAAGTTCCTCGCCTATATATACCCCCTGTCAACATAAAAATAAACACTTTTTTTTTTATTCAAAAAGTTTTTGTGAACTTTTTTTTTCCGGCCCAAAAAAAGGAATAAACTTTATAAAACACGTTAAATGGTAAGGTAAGAAAGTCGTGCGCAAAACTTTTTGATTTACAATTTTTTGACTACCGAATGACATTTGCTAATTTTTGTTGTATTATTGTGAACGTTTGGCGGGCGGTAGAGAATAGCGTGTTTATTGTCATAGTTACAACAACAACAACTTACTTACCTACACCAAATAAACCGCATTTTATTACAATTTAAAAGATTTATTATGGAAAACATGTACGTACGTATGCGTAACATAAACACATATGATTTGCTAAGGGGCAAAGGATGAGCGATGGTTGATTTCGATGAATCCTTGTCGAAATTAACACAAACACATGTAATTGCGTTTGCGTGTATTAGCATGTTGTACATGTTGTAGTTATGTGGCGTATGTATGTATTTGTTTGTTCACAATTGTCTGCGTGTGTATGTTAAATTTCCGCTGTCTGCTGTTGTAATGGAAGCCGTTGTTTGTCAACAAACTGTTGATCAGCATATACTTTTTGAAGATAGGGTGACAGCCCACGTTTATGAGAATGGACAATTTTAGAAAATCATTGCATATTTATGTAAATAAAGTACTTTTACTTGAAGGTCTTTTAAATTTAAGTATTTTATATCCAAAGACTTAACAGAGTTTTATCACTATCACGAATTAAGAGATGTGCATAAAACTGATACAAAAAAAAATAAAAAATTTGGAATTCCATCCACGAAAATCCGAAAGATGAAGCTTAAAATATTGAGCTGAGAATTTTTTCAAGTCTTACATTTTATCGTTAAGCCGTTGCATGCAAAATCACGCCAAAATACGGTTTTTATTATTTTACGATCTCAAATACCTCAAATTTTGTCGCGTTGGATCAAAGTATAATAATAAAAAAAAAATAGCCTCTAACTAAACTTAAGTCTGCAGCAATAAGATTACAATTTAAAAATACAATTTAACCTAAATTATATCATTTCTTCAATTAGAAATATATATTTTTTTTAAGTCATACTACATACATATTAAACTTTTATACACGCATGTTGCATCAAACCATTACTTAACCACAAAGCTTTCCGCAAAATACTCCAACTAACTAATACTATCGCTAAACAACATCCATACACAACCTCCCTGCCTTCTCTCAGCACACAAATGCCTTAAAATAGGCAACGTAATTTGATTTGACGTCGATTAAATTCGCAAAGTGCACGAATATTGTGAAAGGAAGCAATGTGTCCTATGAGTTGCGCTTTGTTTATTTTAGTTTCACACCCACAACATACTACTGCTAATGCTATGAACTCCACTTACTACTGGATACGGGATAAAGAGTGGTAAGCGCTTCTTACATAGAGGTATTTGAGTAAAATTAAAAGGATGGGCTTAATAAAATACATCACATGAAAGTGAAGTTTTCAGACGACAAGTTAAATCGGTGATAGTTGTAGGAGGCAGTGATTTAAGCATAAGTGGTAGGAGTATGCCATTTGAAATGTTAAATCAAGTACATACTAATGTTAGGTACATATGCAAATGGTAAGATAAGATATGGAAGAAAAAATCTCACGATAAAACACAATTGAAAAATCATTAGAATATCATAGTTTGATAAATGGGCCAAATTCACTCCATCTAAATGTCACGTATATGTTAATATTTGTAGCCAACACGGAGACAAATGTGTGTCATAATTTTTGCTCCACTCGAGTAGTAACAAAATTTAATTTTATTTAGTTAATACTAAGCAAAATATACTCTTAAGTAATTGCATGCTTACATTTTCCTATGCTTAGACTAAATGATGCTTTGCACCAAATATATAACCATTATTACTTTATAATTTCAGTAAAAATATTTATGTTTGGGCAGACATTTGCTTAATATAGAAATTTTATACTTCTTCATCAAAAGGGGCAGTGGTGTAGAGATCTAGCAAGCTTGTAATTGATGCGCTGCGAACAATAACGCCCATCGCTTTTTTGAAAAGTTTGAGCCCTCAAATATATGTGTATTTAATTTCAACTTCCAATTTCGATCGCAAAATGTGTTTGAGCAATATACATAAATCAGTTTGCGGTAGTAAAAACGGTTTTTACTCAAAATCAAGGTGCCAAATAAAAAAAAGTGTACATGGTAAAAAATACTTGGAATTGTCCAAAAAATATGTGTGAATTTTTTAAAAATTTTTTGGAACGATTTATAATTTTTTAAAAATATTTACCAGGTGCAAATTTAGATGCAAATGTATGCATGTATTTGATAAAAATTAAATTTCAAAGAAATAAAGAAAATGTACATTTGTAAATAATTCAAGGTAAAGTATTTTTTACTCTCCTAATTAAAAAAAAAAAAAAATCATTAAATCGGAGCCGTTTTGCCGGTTTCCCAAACAAAATGTTACTTCAGTGACAATCAAATGGATTTAGGCAATAACGCCCTATAATTAAAATTTTCCTTCTTCGATAATTTTGTCAATATGCATTAGTATTATGTTTTAGCGAGAGTCATTTACTCATTTTGTTAGTGTTAATTAAATAAATTTGTTTTCCAAGGCTTAAATGATGATTTGCTCTTTGTACAGCATTTAGAATCTTTCAATTGAATTATCTCAAAATGCCATTCTTCGACTTATGGCGTTATTGCACACAACGCACAGTGGGGCAAGGAGCTCTCATATGTGGCATCAAATAAACGGAGCTACGCACTACAACCAAATTACATATACATACTTAGGGTGGATCACTTAAGCTTTCAACAAATTTTGGTCGAATTTGAACAAGAGGGCGTGGCACCTCCCATACAAGCCAAATCTTAAAAACTCTATGCTGATGGTACTGTAAGAGATAATCAAACCAAATTTCACAAACTTGCTACCAATAGTATAGGTAAACTCTGGTAGGAAAATTTGCGAATTCGGATAAGAGGGCGTGGTACCACCCATACAGACAAAGTCTTACAAACTATACTGAGGGTACTATCTGAGATAATCAAACCAAATTTCGCAGACTTGCTACCAATAGTATAGGTAAACTCTGGTTGGAAAATTAGCACATTCGGACAAGAGGGCGTGGTACCTCCCATACAAGCAAAATCTTAAAAACTCTATATTGAGAGTGCTTTCTGAGATAATCGAAGCAAATTTGGTACAATTGCTACGAATAATAAAGGTCAGCTCTGATAGGAAAATAAGAGGCTCGCTTTCAGGTATTTTGACCAATATTGGGACTTGAAATGGGATAATTTATTACTTAACTGCTCGTGATGACCACCTGTCCTCTTTTCCATCTGCTTAAACAAAAAATCGAATTGCTGTTAAAAATTATCCTGTCCAGAACTATACATAATGTTTATAAGATCTTGTCTCGTGACAAATAATAAGTTAGAGGCCATTTGTAAAACAAAATTAGAAATTTTGAATAATGTCGGCAATGCAAGAAAAAAATTTTATTTTAGGTTTCGTTCTAAAAATCGATGTAAATTCTAAAGGAGCAAAATTTTCTTGCCGCTTCTAGAAGTCAATACTAAACCGAATATTTTTGAATCAAAACTAATGCTTGGAAAGGCTTGGAACCTAATTAAATTATCTATTATTTATTTAATTTCGTAAAATTTTTCTTCTCCATTTTATTTAACTTACCTACATAAATGTGTTATCATTTTTATGGGAAAAAACATGTTTATATACGGTTACATACCTGAAGCTGAAGGCTCCGTGGTCAAATAACATTAAATGTTAATAAACTTTAGTAAAAAACTGCTTTGATTAATATGGAAATAACTTATGAAAATTATTTCAGTCTACAAAGTTAAAGTTTAGCGTGCTGTAGTGATGAAATGGGTTTGTTACAAGTCATTTGAAAAATGGCAAATAGTACGTTGGTTAATATTGCACTTATCCAATATAAAAGGGTATCCTGAAATAACATTTAATTTTTTGAATTATCGCCAGGTATTGAGAGTATCTGCCCCACTGTGCAACGCTTCAATTGTAAGTGAAAGAAATATGTTTCTATTTATCACATGGACGGGCCCGGTTGGAATTCTAGTGTGGTCAGTTCGCTTTTTTGTTTGTTTCTTTTCTTCAAACTTTGCAGAAAGGAAAATATCACTTGTCTTGAAATTCTAGTAAAATTTACTAGAAATAAAGTAATACAAACTAGTTTTTTTCTCAGTGCACTGACGCCGGCTAAATTTTGCACTATGCCAGTCGAACCTTTTTACATTGACGGGTTCTGTGTAGTTAACACAATTTAATTATGTTGAGTTCAGTTATTTAGTTTTTGAGACATTCAGGCCTAAAATTGAGCCACATGCAAACTTAACCTACTTTACAAAGAATGTCTCAGACGTGACTAATATCGTGCCTCATACTGACGCTTACCTATATGAGCAATATCTTTCATTGATCCAAATTATTAAGTTGTTAAAAAGTTCCTAAATTTCATCAGAATACCTTAGAAAGTTTGCGAAATATAACACTTAACGTACATTACTTGTAAGAGGGAGGCCACGCCCACTTGTAATATTTCACCCATTTTTAGTGATACTTTAAAGTAAGTAGACCCTCTGCACTAAAATTCAGAGATATTACTTTACTGGTTATTTGATTATAACTTATCAAAGTTTTGTGGGTCTGCCGTAAAAATATATAAGGCCGCAACTTAAGTTACGGCCTTTTTAACTTTATTTCCCCATCGAATCAAGCAATTTTTTATCTATATTTTAGTCCAATCGCCAATTTTGTACGTTTTCCACTTCTCTTGCAAATTGCATATAAAGAAATGTAAACATTACACCCTGTTTTCATATTTTTCATAATTAAAATCATAAAAAGCAGTAACTCCATACAAAAAGATGAAAAATTAAATAGATTTTATAAGAAAGAGAAGTTGCTGCCTTTTCTGAATAAAATTAAAATTTCGATTTTCTCAAAACTATGAAAAACGAGTTGCGTCTTTTTATAATTTTACGGCAGGGGTGGTTCCATGCCTTTTGAAAAGTTTGCAAAAGAATCAGTGGAAAAGATGCTTTATTTGGGCCGGATGAGAAAACTATGAGACAGCAGTCTGAAAGAAGCTTGGCAGTCAACAGTCTATTTCTGGTGTTTTCTTTGTTAACAGACATCTTAGAACAATGATACTGTATCAGGAAAACTGCAAATATCATAATAAGTATCGAAAATAATCGATCTAAAATACCTATTAATTCGTTGATTAAAACATTTCAGATACTCGTTTCATTTTTCCAACCGCACTAATTTTGTGATTTCGTATTTATTAATGAGTCGCTTCGTTTTCATTTCGTTGACTAATTTTTTGCTTTTTCTTTTGTTTTTTGCAGATTTTGTGACTTTTAGTTGTTGCTATCTCTCCATCCGTTTGTCTGTAAAGGCGACAAGGTGTCAGCCAACGACTGGCACCGGTAATAATCAACAACAACAACAACATCCTCAGCGTCACTACTGTGTGTAAAATTTGTAGTTGTCGTCCTGTAGCGTAGTGTCGTCCTGTCATCGTCCCAAAGCATATACTTTTCCTCAAAAGTGGCATTAGTGATAGTATGTATGTTGTTGTTGCGCTGTTGTCTGTGCAAACAATTTGGTTAAGTCACAAAGTTTTGCGATTGTTTTTGTTGTTTGTCAAGAAATTTTTCCATGAATGTTGCAAGTTGTAGTATGTTGGTAGTAGTAGTATTTACCCGTCGTTGTTTGTTTTTAGATTTTTATCTTTTTTTGTAGTTTTAATTATTGACGTTACTTTTTGTTATTTTTATCCTTTTTTGTTGTCTTATGTTTTGAAACAGCAATGATTTCTTTTTTGGTTTTTGTTATTTCACAAAAAATGGGTCGCATAATTTTTGCTTAATTTTGATTGTCTGAGGTTAGGGTAAATCAATATAATGCTAATTAAAAATTTGTTGCATACATTTTGGCGTACATTCCAAGCAAAGTACGTATAGAAATGAATATTATATGTAGTACAGAAGCTTACCGCATTATTTGAAAATGAATTGTAAATAAACTTTTTTTTTACATATTATTTTTACATACCTGTAATGAAAAAAAAAAACAAGGAATATGGATTAGAAAACGTTTTTAAATTTTTTGAGAATAATTATTATGTATCTATTTCTATTTAGGTATATGGATGAGATCTAAAACTTCAATATACAATAATTATATAAAAAGTTTGATGTCTTGCATGCCTTCAAAGTTAAAATGTCATTCTGACGAAAATGAAGTCATTTTTTCAAAGTTACAGAATATTTAGTACAAAAGATAAATATAAGAGCATCGATTACTATATTTATCACGTGCTTGAGTTAGTATTAGAAAGTGTGTACTAGATAGTATCGACCCCATACAAAAAAAAGTTCGAATGACCGCCCCCAGTTTGAAACCTAATATTGAAAGAATTTTAAGGAAAAAAACAAGGATCAACAAGTATAGTATATCGTTGTAAATGTCTCAACATGGACTACATTTCATTTATAGAAGTCATTTATCTCAGATCTTTTTTCGACCAGTTGTACCCTGAGGTGCCAAGGACACCTTATAGAATTGAAGCCCACAAAAAATCATAATATCGTCTCTAAGAAGTTTCCTCAAATTGTTGAAGTTGAAGAAGTTAAAGCGAATCTAAAAGCTCAGTACAAAATATGAAAAACAGGATGTTTCAGAAACGCCCCCTAAGACTATGCAATATTATTTTTTAACATTTGACATTTCAAACAGCATAAATAAAAAATATTACATAGTCTTAGGGGTCGATATTTGTTTTTGAAACATCCTGTTTTTCATATTTTGTACTGAGCTTTTAGATTCGCTATAACTTCTTCAACTTCAACAATTTGAGGAAACATTGTAAAGATGAATTTTATGATTTTTTTGTGGGCTTCAATTTTACAAGGTGCCTTTTGCACCTTAGGGTTGTAGAAACTGAGATAATAAGTGCAACTAGTCGAAAAAAAATCTGAGATAAATGACTTCTAAGTGTGAAATGTAGCCCATGTTGAGACATTTACAACAATATACTATACTTCAGGCATTGAAATAAGCTGTAGTAATACCCTATTTCTGCAGTAATAACTTCAAATTTGCATTAATAACTTCAGAATATTGTAAAAAATTGTAATAATAATTTTCACCCAAATTCATATTACTTTGCTTTGCGTTAATCGTTGAAACTAAATACTCATTTTATTTAGCTTATAACCGTTGTTTTAGTTGTCTAACCTCACCAATTTGGGCTAAAATGTAGCAACCACAATAAGTACTCGGCAACTCTACTTTAAACATATTTTTATAAATGCATTCAAAGAAAATTGTGCTATAAATTTTCAATTTTAAATTGAACCATTGCCACAATATCTGTTATTTAATATTAACATTTAATATTAATCACTTGAATAAGACATTAAAAAAATTTTGATAAAAATTGCAAATAAAAACAAAAAAAAAAAATTCTGCAGCAATAACTTTTTCTTATTTCAACCCCTGCTATACTTGTTGATCGGATGTCAAAAAAAACTAGTAAGGGTGGTATCTTTGGCCTGGCCAAAAACTAAATACCCTACACTGCATTTCAAGTACTCGTATATTATTAAACATTTAGTTGATGAATACTATACAATGTACGTATTCTTGTACATAAAAGTTTTTAATAAAATAAATTGTTGAATTCTTCCGTAACCTCTAGGAGAGTATAAGAACAAATTGCTTATAAGGGGAGTGCCACGCCCTCTCCGAGTTTACCTGGATTTTGCCTAGAGCTTTCATTTATTGTTCTGAGTGTTAGAGTAAAGTTCGGTTAATGTTTCTTAAAAAAAATCTTTCAGTATAGCATTTTCAAACTTTCGCTCATATGAGAGGTGACACGCCCTCTAGTCCTAGTCCTACTTTTTACTCAGAGTTTGCAATTAATGCTCTTAGTATTTGTGTGATGTTAAGTTGAATTATCTCAAAAAACGCTTTCAGTATAACATTTTGAAACTTTTGTTTATATCGGAGGTGCCACGCCCTCTAGTCCGATGTTGCCTAATTTTTGCTCAAAGCTTGTACTTACTATTTCTAGTACTTATGTGTATTTTGCTTCTGTTATTGCAAATAATGCTCTTATTATCACATTTTGAATATATTTTTTGTATGGGCGGTAGGCGTGTCCGTTGACCGATTTTGCTCATTTTCAATACCCCGAGCTAACTTTAGTGACGAAGGCAGTGAACCAAATTTCATTGAATTATCTTGCTCAGTTTTTCCAAAAAATGTATTTCCACACACAGCCGTTACCCAGCCAGCCAGCCAGCCAGCCAGCCAGCCAGCCAGCCAGCCAGCCAGCCAGCCAGCCAGCCAGCCAGCCAGCCAGCCAGCCAGCCAGCCAGCCAGCCAGCCAGCCAGCCAGCCAGCCAGCCAGCCAGCCAGCCAGCCAGCCAGCCAGCCAGCCAGCCAGCCAGCCAGCCAGACAGACGGACATGGCTATATCGACTCAGGAGGTGACGCTGATCAAGAATATATATACTTTTCCATACCTGCCACGCCTCCTTCTCTGCGTTACAAACGGAAGGACAAAGTGAATATACCCTGGGTGTAGGGTATAAAAAAAACCAAAACCGCATCGAATTTAGAGGCCAAAAAAACAAATGTTTTTTTCCTTAAAATTCTTCCAATGTTAGCTTTCAAACTGGCGGCGGTCATTTGTGATACTATCTAGTGTGTACCTTAGACTGGTTCAGGTTGGTATGAAAAAATTAAAGTTGATCGGAATTTCGTTCCCCCTATGCAGCAAAAGTTTATTTTGGTTGAAATATGCAAATTCTATTAGGGAAAATATTTTTTGACGTTTGAGCCGATTGATGACCATTCATCTTGATCTTGATTTTAAAAGACATCCCCCGATCAAAAAAACTTGTCAAGTTCTTGTCATTGTATCAGAAATGTATATCAAAATGATATCAAAAATGTATCAGCCGCTGATATCCTTTTTTTTGTATATCATTTTGATATATTTTTGATATCATTGAAAAACATGTCAATTTTGTATCAGAAATGTATATCAAAATGATATCAAAAATTTATCAGCTGCTGATGTGTCAAATTTTACGTTTTCGTTTGTGAATTTTATTTAAAGATTATTATAGAAGACGAACGCGCAGCCAATTTTAGTGAAGAAGTTAATTTTCTAATGAAATTAGTGAAAAGCTCAAAAATATAATTGAGTGCAAAAAACCGACACTCCATTCAATTGCTGCATGCGGCCTGTGGTTGGGAAAACAAAAAGTATGGAAAACGGACGAGCAGCCAATTTTAGAAGTGAGTTTTGTCATGAAATTAGTGAAAAAGCAGAAAAAATATAATTGAGTACAAAAAAAAAAAACTTGTTGCCGACGATTAACCAGAATATTGCAAAATTTGGCCATTATCTGCGTCGCTTTAGTTATCAGACCCAAAATGGGTTGTCATTTTTGTATCAGAAATGTACAAAAATTGTATATCATTTTGATATCTTTTTTTGATATCATGGTGATATACAAAAAGCGTTACATTCCGTATATCACTGTCATATCCTTTTTTTATCAAAATTTTGTATGTCACTGACAAATTTTTGATATCATTTTCATATATTTTTGATATACTTTTTTTGATCGGGCCTTAACTAAACTTTAAAAGACGCCCTTAACTGAGCTAAACCAAATATGAAATTTAAAGTAGAGATAATATATTTATATGAAAAATCATACAAAACTCCCACCGCAGTCAAATGGGGATGGACTTTATCGCCAATTCATCAGGTTTACTGCCTTGTAAGCTGAAATAGCGAAAAGCCGGTTTTTTTTGGCTTTTTCCACCTTTTTACGTTAGAATATTTTAAAGAAGAAAATACATTTCGATATAATTTGAAAGGAAGACCAGGGCTTCACATTGCCATTTGTGAAAAGTTTTATCACTGCTATATAACCTCAAAAATCTCGAAGAAAAATACTTTTAGGTTATGAAATCTCAAAATTTAGAATGGATTCAGCATCGATAACTTCATTGGAAATGCTTCTATTGTTTTTGTTTGGTTGATTCTTTTTGCACAATAAATACAAAAAAAAAAAATTTAAAATACAATAATAGCCCAGGAAAATAAGACGAAAAAAGAGCTGCTGTGTAGCTTATAATTTAGGAGATAACCCAATTTAAAAAGTTGTGCACAGTTTTTATATGTAAATGCTACACGTACGTATAAGCTCATATTAAAATATCGTACTTTTAATATTGCGAATACTCTTCAACGAGGAGTCGTACAAAAAAAAAAAATTTAAAAAACCTTTCAAAAGATAATTCGATTCTGTCTACACCATATTAAATTTTTTTTGGAGCCACTCATGGAAAAATACTGGTTTTTGAAGGATATCTCTGAAACGGTAAGTCATACGATCAATTTTGTAGAGAATCACAAGATCTACAAAAAATAACCATATGTGTACACATTGAAGTAACCGTTTAGAAGATATTCAGAAAAATCTTTAAATGGCAAAAAAACGGTTTTTATTGAATAACTTCTGAACGGTTAGCCTGACCGACCACTGGAGGGCCCGAAAAGGCATACGGTAAGCGAAAATTTTAATCAATCCAAAACGTGTTAAGCTGTTTTAAATCTCAGCAGAAAAGATGCAAAAACATCAGTGAAATAATGACAGGTCGCTGCAATCTCAATTATCACCTAAAAATATGTGTTTGGCAGACGATGATTCCTGTTGACTCTGCTTAGAGAACTTGGAAACAGCGGAGCATATGGTATGTATTTGCCCCGCTGCATTGAGACGGAGAATTACTATTAGTACCTAGGATACGAAATTTAAGATCCAAATGACATATACTACATAGGTAAAATTAATCCCACGGCAGTGCCAAGATTTATAAATAGTCTGGAACTGTTCCGATAGGGAATGAGGCCAAAATCAAATACATTTCAAAAAATTAAAAAAAAAGAAAAAAAATCTTCAAAGCGTATGCTCCATATTGCCGAATTTTGTATTTGCGATACATTAATTAGATTTTCTGCTGGTAAGTTGACAAGTCGATATAAAATTGAAATAGAACAACTAACTAAAAGAAGCTATTTATGAAAATTTATTTTAAGTGAATGTCAAATGTGCCCGCTCTGTGTCTGAGTAATATTTGAAAAAATATATTTTCTTAGAAAAATAAAATTATGTATATCATAAAAGTTTTTTTTCTCAGTTTTATTCTCGAATAATCTATGTTACGTAAGCAGTATGGACTTTTAAGTTCGTGTACTAATTGTCGAAAAAGGTACCCCAGCTTACCCTACTTTTGCATACAAATACAGAAGTGCGAAAAATTTTGACTTAAACAGATTTCCCGTCTTAAAACAAAGCCATATCAATGAGATTGGCATTATTTTGATTCCATCATTATTCTATAATCGAATTCTTAAAACGGTGACGATGATAATTAAAAGATTTAATTTTCTTTGAAATGTTATAAACAAAATATTTGAGTTAGTCGACATACATTGTAGTTCACTTGTCAAGCATATTGTCATAAATATTCATTTAATATCATACAAATTAGCATGGGTGCGCAAAATTACTCAATCAAAACTATACAAGTAACATCAAAACTTAGCAATTTAAATTGCAATTAAAAGCGTTTAAGTGCAAACATGAGCAAATTGACCAAATGAAATGGAAACAAATACAGAATACACAAAATGATCTCATAAATAAACTATAAAGTGCATAATAAATTTAAAAGCAATTTGACATCATAAATTGCCACCAGTCACATATTATCGTGAGCAAAATGTTGTCACCAAAGTGTGGAAATCGATAACATTTTAATTTATATCTTATTAATGTTAAGAAAATGTCACATTTTTACTTTGTAGTATGCAAATTTTATTTAACGAGTCAAATATATGCACATATTTTTTTAATTAAACTTTTATAATTATTATAAACATGATTACTTGTGTGCTGTAACCTACTTTTGAACCTTAAATATAATAAACAGTGTAATCTGCAGAATAATATTCAACAATATTTGTATAAGATAAATTTAGCTACTTTTTATGTTACAAGATAACAAATTATGAGTCATCTCTTCTCGCATTCATGTATTTTAATTTCTGACTACAACCGTGTTTATTATTACTTTTGCAGTCGAAAAGATTTAAAATTTTATTTTTGAGATAAGCACGAGTACTGTCATCATTTGGCACTTTTTTGAGTTAAGAATTAAACTGTTTTAATACACCAAACTTCAAACGATTTAAAATCAGGTTGAGTTTGTATGGGAACGGTGGCTATACATATCTTAGCAATAATAGAGTTAGGCTCCTGAAATTTGGACGTAATTTATTTTTTGTAGAGTTTAAAACAATAAAAATGTGGGACTTTGAACAAAATACATCTACGGAGATGTCTACCTCTCATATAAAGTTCGGAGTCGAATTTTTTTTGCATTATTTATAGTTTTCAAGTTATTTGAAAGTACCATAAGTTGCATAAACGATTAAATTGTGAATAATAAAATTAAAAGAAGCCAAATTTTGAATGTGAACAAAATAATTTGTGACTTATGCAAAGTATGTATTAAATGCCAATGCAGAAGCAGACCTCGCAAACTGGCTAATGAAAATGTTGAAAGACATGAAAATTACTACAAATTATGGTACATCCTTTATCTCAGTTAAGACATATTTAGAGATACAGTTATTTTAGCTACTAGAATCTGCTTAGATACAATAGCAAATTTGCTTTATAGAGCACTTCGTGCCTTAATAGCATGGGCAACTAATTGTGGACTAAATATAAACGAAAACTGACTAACTACTACCAATCTTCACGTTACCGAAAGTAAATGGGCAGACGCTAGATCTCCGTGATAGCGCAAAATTCTAAAGAATAATATTTGACAGAAAACTAAACGAAACTAAATGTTAAAGATAGACTTAAGCAGTCTTTTACTCATGTCAAAAAATAATTGGTTTAGTATGGGGCCTTTAGCCAGGGCTAATTCATTGGATATACACTGCAGTTATTAGACCTATATTGTCTTATGATAGCGTAGTATGGTGGACATACCTTAGAATACAGAACAATGTAAATGAATTGGATAAAATACAAATGTTGGCCCTGTTGAGACTATGAGGACTACTCCAATAAAAGCATTGGAAGTAATACTAAATGTTTTACCAATAGATTTTTATATTAGGGAAACTACTGAAAAAACAGCTGTAAGGCTGAATCGGATTTACAGGCTCAATAAACTAACTAAGCTATGGACATACAGCCATTCTGCCAGAACCGAGTCAAACAGATTACATGATAGGCTCAATAGACTTTACAAAAAATCATAAAAGCGCACAATTTCCCACACTTTAACAATGGAAGAACAAAAATGTCCTTAACGGCTCCACTTTAGAAGTATATACGGATGGGTCTAAAATGGATATCGGAACTGGTTGCGGAATTTTCTGCAACGCAATTAATCTCTCAGAATAGAAATTTAAGGACCGAAGTAGTCAGCTGTTGTCGTAGAGAGCTTCAGGTTCTTAATGAACAACACAATTTAGAACTGTGCTAGGTACCCGGTCATAAAAATATCTCAGGAAATGAAAAGGCAGATGAATTAGCTAGGAAAGGCTCATTGATGATCACAGAGTAGATTGACGACAGCGTCAAGCCACCAGCGCCGTATTATTTCAAAAAAATTTCGGATGAAACGGTACTGAAGATGATAAACAGATGGGGAAGATCGTCTCATTATCAAACGACTAAAACTATTAATAGCACTAATAAAATGAAGTTCAGTAAATTGCGCCTTAAGTGCAATAAAAAAGAAATAAAATCATTTATAGCGGTAGTTACAGGTCATAATGGTTTGTGCAGGCACTTAGAACTAATGGGTTTTGAAACAGAAGACCTTTGTAGATGGTGTGGGGACTCTGACGCAGAAGATGACAGTCAGCAATTATCTTTACAAGCGCCCTGCGCTAGGTATAGTCTTTACTTCAAAAAATAAATTTTTGATTTTCAAAAAAATAATCGATAAGTTGGAAATTCAATAATTTTCTTTTTTTTTAAATATTGTCACCTCTATACTACAACTAAATCATGGTTGAATTACCCTTGTTTTGATTCTAGTCTTTTGACAGATAGCAAGGCAAGATGCAGGGTTCCATTTTATTTTGAGAACTTGCCATAGCCATTATTGAATCATGAACTAAATTACATAATCATCATTTTTGAGATAAGTGGCCTATGATATCCATATTGCTTTGGTGCATAATCTGGTCTAATAAGACACCATTGCGAAGTTATATAAAAAAAAAACGGTGTAAATTAAAATTTTTTAAAATCTTAAAATTTAATTTTATATCTAAAAAATTGGAGTTACCTAGTTTAGTATTGAGGTGACGACGATATTATGCTTCTTGACTTTATCACTCCAGAAAATCTTTAACTTGAATATAATATCATACAGGGTACAACAAAAGCAATGAACATAGCTTTGCTTAGTGACAGCTGTCACACACGCGCGTTCAAAACATGACAACTCTTTTTATAAATGGCAACATCATTAATAACACAACAGTGTTGCCAAGTTGTTTGCATAAATTGCAATTGTCAAGTGTTACTAATTCTACATTTGTATGTCAGTGTTAACAACAACTGCAAATGCAACAACAAAAACACATGCAACACATTACCAACAAATGACAACAGCGGCGGCGGCGGCGCGACATCTAGTGAATTGATGCTGATTTATTTTGCATACATGCGCGCCGCAAGACGCTCTTCAACAACGACGACGGCATCGTCAGTCTGTCTGTCAAGAGAGTATTAAAAAGTCATCAGAAAATATAAAGAGACTGCAAAAATGCATTGACACCTGAGTGCATTGAGACCCCTCATTTGCTTTTGTGTATCAGTACAACATATGAAAGATCGTCTTTTGAAGTGTTTGCGGTTTCTTGTACTTGTTGTTGAAGTTGTTGTTGCTGTTGTGCCTATTGTGTGTTAGTGTGTTGTCACTGTTGTTGTTTATCAACACTTACTGTTTGACACCTTTGTAAAGTTGTTGACTTAAAGGTTGGATTTAAGTGCAATTAGCTACTTTTTTGTTGCAAGTACATTTACCTTTTTTCCTTAGAAATATGTAGGTCAGTAGAAAGTTGTTGGTTTTTTTTTCACTTTTGAAGAAATACTTTTTATATGAAACTTGTTCCATTTTGAGAGATTCATAATGTACATAAATTCCATTTAATTAACTTAATCGGAAAAAATGTTATAAAAGGGATCTTAATAATGTTATGGCATACTAAGAACACGTATATGTCGAGTAGACTTGGCATGCTGTCCCAATTTGATTGTGAGATACCTCTGTCTATAAAATTCCTATTTCCTTCACAGCAACTACATAACGTTCTACATAACTTCGGTCAGTGCCTGAATACTACGACGTTAAAAAAAGGAACGAACTGAAAATCTTCCGCAAGGAGGGACAGATACATATATCACTAAAGCAAATATTATATGTAGGATTCGAAAGAGTATTGTTCAAAAGGTAAGCAAAACTTATCAAGAAACACTCTAGAGCACGTTCTAACCAATGAAATTATTATAATGTCTAGAAGCATGAAGTAAAGCAAGTAAGACCCCTACCAAAGTATATGACATCGTTATATTTTTGGCAATGCCATAACCTCTGATCTTTAGTCATTTATCATTTAAAATAAACATACACAAATGCAATTCTAAAGGTTCATTGAAATTCACTAATCGGCCTAAAAAGTAAACTCTTATTTAACATCGGTAGCTGACACAAATGTGGAGCCTTGGTAATTTTTCGTGGACAAGACCAATACGCTACCATAATTTTAATACCAAAACCAAGTCTTAGAGGCTAAGACCTACCTAAGTGCCCACTACCAGAAATTATAGGACTATTGCGGTTAAACCAGCAGTAAGTCTTTCGTAATACATTTCAGAAATACTTTCTAAGACTTCCTAAGACTTTCGGTATTCTGGCGAAAAACTCTTGTAGAAAAGCTTATAAATTCCTTACACAAAAGCTTTAGTGGTGAACTTGTCAAATTGTGCGAAATATGGTCTTCTTATTGCGCGCCGCAATATTATATTGTGCCTAAATTGTTGCTACATGTTTTTACACAAACTTTTCTTTTCTTAAGTAGCAGGTGTTTGTAAAGACGAAAAAGAGCTTTCTAACTGCTACCGAATAACAAAACATCTTAGTTATAACTTTCGTAGCCGTGAAGACTGGGGTGAGCTGTTTGACAGCTCTAATACTGTTGCCAGAATAGCCTTATTAGTGTCCAAGATAAAGTTATAGGTTCCAAGACTTAGTGTCAAAGATCAAGAAATAGTATCCAAGACTAAGAGATAGAGTTCGTTCTTATTTGTGAGATTCGCTAAATATCGTTTAATCAAGAGTCTACTGTGAATCCAACTCAACAGCTTCATCTCGGAATTAAAAGAATTATAGGACATGCAATGTAATTAAATGTCACTCAAAGTTAGGATAAACAAAAAGTTTAATGTTAATATTGTATGAAAAGTGTGATTTATGCATTGGAAATGATGTTTTTTATACTTTAACTGCATGTTTTTTCCTAATCTTTTATCTTTTTAAAAGATATAAATTATGACAAGGACTTTTACACAATTTAATTCACCAGTTGTATTTTGTGGCATCCGCAGTAATTCTATTATTTTTATTATTATTTACATACACAATTGTTATTGATACAAATTGCTGTTGCACACTCAAGGACAAAACCATACATCAGTCATAACAGCCATGTCTCTCCCACTCACACATGCACAATCAATATATTAATAAATTTAATTACTTTTTGCAACTTTTAAATTAAAAAAAAAAAATTCGACTTGCCAAAAAATGATTTTTAAAAATTCCAAACAGAAATGTCCGATTACTGTCAGAGATAAACTCTCCATATGATTTATGTCATGCGCTGAATTTCACTCTTCAATGTTGCAGCACATGACAGCAATGTACGAGTGTGCATGTATGAGTATAATATTTTATTTTAATACAATAAAATAAAGTTGAAAAAGTAAAAAAAATGCATGAGGAATAAACTATGAAGAGTAAGTCTTATTGCTGATTTGGTCCAACACGCCCATATGCAGCAGACTCAATTGTTCTGCATAAAATTTAATAACTCCTTGACAAATGGATGCATTGCATTGTCATCTCCAATTTTAAGATTGTTATTTTTGTGGGTGCTATGAGTGCGCTTCGGCATATGCAACATTTATTGATTGACCGATGGGTTACCGTACGCGAATGAAATTCAGAAATTGTTTCAATTTCAAGTTCAGCAACATATTGTGATAAATCGGGTTGCTTTTATGTTGCAGATCAATTTTGTATGTTTGAAAATATAAGTATGTAGATTTTTATCGCTTGTTTACGTACTAACATTCCCCATTCATAAAGATACTAAGCGCTGAAATTGAAAAATCTCAATAATTTATAAGGAAGTTGAATAAATTTTTAATATAAATATGTTTAAGTAGTAACTTAAGTTACTTTTGGGCGAAATGGATTTATTAGTAGGTACTTTAAAAAGCAAAACAATATTTTGAGTTGATCGATATCAAAATCACGAAAAAATCTAAAAATTGTCGAAGTTATGGCAATTTTCAATTTTTCGTTGAAAAAAGTAAGTTTTGAGAACATTTTTGAAAATTTTTAAAAAATTCACACGTGTTTCCTGAATGATTCTAAGCATTTTATGCCTAGTACACATTTTTCGTAAGATGCCTTCCTCTTGAGGAAACAAAGAGCTTTGCCTGCCCCGAGCTTTCAAAAGCCAAAAACTCTCATCTAGCGACCGAGTCCCAATTTTGAGTCATAGACCATTCGAAAGCTCAGATATTGAGTTGTTTTAAAAAAAATTTAAGGAAGGTTTTTTCAAATAAATGCAAAAGTATTTTTAATGCCATAATTTCGTCAATTTTTTCACAGGACACACTGAGCAGCAAGAAAGCATCTCCCAAACATGAGATTAGTCCAGGATGAATTCTGTCGATTCGGTTATATAGAAGAAAAAAAGCAGAACATATTCTATGTCGCTGTAACAGTTTAGCAAGACACAGACTTCGTTATTTTTCTATAGCTTATAAATGCCATCCGCCTATGGACTAATCTCTACTTAAGTATTATGAGGCTTAGAACCATAGGTCTTATAAGCAGCGCTAATTTTTGGTGACAGGATCCAAACCCTTTTCTAATTATATTTGTTACTAGTCAATTTTTAACATATTGGGTGTTGGAATTAGTTTTAAAGGTTTTCTAGCAATAGATCGCATTGGGCACACCTGTGACTATATTCATTTCAAAGCACATTGTCTAAGCTTCATTTTTCAGTGTGTGTCATTCCACTGAAGTGTAAACAACATATATTTTTTCTCTGTGAACATGTCGACTTTCGTTCCAACAAAACGCAATTTGCGGGAAGGTTTACTTTTGTGCTTCCATTTGAAGAAAAAAGCGGTTGAAGCACAACGCACGCACGCTGGCGATGAAAAAGTGGATCCATTACGATAATCCTAAGCGAAAAAAATCGTGGGGACCACCCGGCCATGCATCAACATCGACGGCCAAGCCGAATATTCATGGCGCCAAGCTTATGCTGTGTATTTGGTGGGATCAGAAGGGTGTCGTGTACTATGAGCTGCTAAAACCTAACGAAACCATCACTGGGAAACGCTACCAACAACAATTGATGCTATTGAGCCGAGCATGCCAAAAGACACGACAAAGTGGTTTTTCAACATGACAACGCACGGCCACATGTTGCAAGAACCGTCAAGGAAACGTTGGAGGCACTGAATTGGGATGTGCTACCCCACCCGTCTTATAGCCCAGACATAGCCCCTTCCGACTACCACCTATTCAGATCGATGACGCATGGCTTGGCTGAGCAGCGCTTCACTTCTTACGAGGATACCAAAAAATGGGTCGATTCGTGGATTGCCTCAAAAGACGAGTCGTTCTTCCGGCGCGGAATCCATATGCTGCCAGAAAGATGGGAAAATGTTGTAGCTAACGATGGACAATACTTTGAATAATATACATTGTACCGTTGTTTCTAAATAAATGCTCCAAAACCGAAAAAAAAAACCTTTAAAATTAATTCCAACACCCAATATTTATGATATTTTGGTACCATTCGCTTCAGAATTTCACCTTTTATGCAGTAAGTTAAAACTTATTTTTGACTTCTGGCAAGTTAAGCATGGTTTCGGTAGACCACATCTAATACACGTATATGTTTACATAATATGTATGTGTGTGCAATTTACAAGATTCAAGATGATTTGGATTTTGGAATATAAAGGTATAAGCACAGGAAACAATCAGCTGGTACAAGTTACAACTTTTTTTCAAATTAAAACTTAAAGCCCATCTGCTTCTTTTTGACCCAATAGTTTCAAATCAAAAATACGCAACAACAAAAATCAACAATCAAAATCTATCAACTGAAAAAACTATCAGCAATCTAACACGAGCACTTACGCAAAAATGCGCAGAAAATATTGAAATAATTTTAGGAAAAAAAAACATGAAAAATTATTTAATGGTCTCAAAAAAGAGTTGAAGTTTTACAGCAACGCAGTTGAAAATGCGCTGGAATGTGCGCCAGGAATGCGCCGCATGATAATCATGCGTAAGAGAGTAGCAGCACCAAGTGCGGCCACCGATAGATGGCCAATTAAAACGGACAGCTGGACCGACAGATGCACCGATAGCTATGCTGCACTGATCTGCGCTGAAATTGATTAAAATTCCCGCAGAGTGTAGACATGAAAAGTCAACACAAATTGCAAAAAAATTTCATAAAATTGAAAGTGAGCTCACATATCGATTGTATAATTTGTTGGGTTAACAACACTGTTTGCGGCCAACTTGGCGGTGTGCACTTAGCGATTGGCAGGCGTGAATTAATGAAGCGAAATGGCAGGCATGGAAAAAGAAAAATTCTCAAAATTTTTCCCGGTTTGTTAATAAGTTTTCGATTAAGAACCTTTTAATGTTTAAGCATTTACAATGTATATAATCGTTAATCATATGAAAATAACACTTTATTGCATTTTGTTCACGTACCCGCTTATTTAAAATATTTAATGGTTACCTTAGCATAATCATCTTTATCTACAAATAACTAATCGCATACCTATTCTTTCGTCATTGATTTCCATACATTTAATAAATTTGAAATTCGTGAAACGTGATCAATTTAAAACCAAAGCTAAAACATTTGCTGTTGAAATGTCAAATCTAAAAGTGACTAGTCAATTGTAGGTAAAACTTCATATATGTAAGTATATGACTAATAACAGACTGACTAACTATTACATTAGAACTATTTGTGACTTTTGTTGTTGCATTTACATGATGTAATCGCGGTAAAGTAACATTGTTGCTAAAGAATAACATCCAAGAAAATTTCAACAAAGAGATAGAAATGAAATCATATTTTTAGAATTAAAAAATTTGTCATACATTTATGCATTGCCAACACAGTCAATTAATCAAATGCTCTTCAACAAGAATTGCACAAAAACAAAAAATAAGAAAAATAAAAGTTTGGAAGAATTAGAAATCAAACAACTAAGTACATTAACACAGTTGTACAACATGTTGCTGTATGCGCTATAAATTTAGCACCTTAAATGTAACTTTTATTATTTTTCACGCATTTATTCAACGAATACCCAAATTAAGCCAAAATGATAATATCCATGGATTATTTTTAGTCCCCACTGTATTTTTTATGGCAATTCGGCATAACCGTATTACCCAAATTAAACTTAAAAATTTTTTAATTGTTTTTATCTAAACTGGATCGATTTGTGTGCGGGATAATTTATTTTTTTTTTGTTTTTTTTTTTGGTTTGAACTTTACAGTAAGGTAAATATCAGTTAAATTTAAAAAAAATACGGTTATTCGAAAATTCTGAATTTACTAAAACAGTAAGGTAAAATTTATTTTATTGGGGAGTTTTCAATATTTTGACTTGAAATACTAGTAAAATTTACTTGAAATAAAGTAATACACACTACTTTTTTCTCTTACGCATTTGCTTTGTGCTGAGAAGAAAATAATTTTTGAAAAAGTGAAAGTCAACACAAAAGTTTTTTTCAATCATTTCCCAGGTGCGTTAAATTGAATTGAATCAATCGAAAAGCTGAATGCAAATCTATGTTTATGCAGTAAATTTTTCATATTTTGTGATTCAATTCCGAATGCAACCGAAATATTCACACAACAAAATTTGCTCATTGCTTTTCAAAGTGGCTGTCAAAGTCGAGTGTGGGCCCCGAATTGGTTCGGGTGTGGGCACCCCTCCTTTTTAATTTAAAGCGTGTATTTTACTGAAATTAATGGTGTTCTTATGCCTTTTTAAGCTTTTTTTAGTGGAATGGAAAGAACCAATAGGCCTTTTAAAGATATCGCAGAAAAAAAGTTGTTTTCATTAAGTGTGGGTAATAAGGTGGCATACCAGTTTGGAAAAAATCTTGGTATTGAGTTTCAAGACAATTGGGCCGAGGAGCAGAAAGCGGGAATGGATTGGTATAAAAAATTCATGCTTGGAAAAAGAGCAATGTCAACAAGGGCTAGAAATTACGTCACCTAGCTAGCTTAGTCTGCAAAACAATTGATCTGGCATTCACGCAGAAGACAATCACATCTGGTTTCAGGGCAACTGGCATGATGCCATTCGATCCAGACATTTTCAGTGACGCTGATTTTGTTGAAGCCGTTGAACAAAATTTGTTTAATTTGGGTTAGTCAATGTTTCTAAAATAAATTGATTTTGCTTTTTTCTTCATTTGATTGCATTTAACTTCATATTTTTCCATTTTAAGCAGATTTTCTAAGGGTGCCCACAACCGAACTAAAAATTTTTTTTTATCAAAAACTATCACTTCACTATTTTTTTGATATGATTATTCCAACTGACGAAATCAATTTACTTCGCTAGATGTTAGCTAAGGTCTCTAGCTTTCGAATGATACTTATATGTCTGCGTAATATACATTTGGTCAAAAGTTATTTATCGAAAACAAAACGGTGCCCACGCCTGGTACTCTTCCCCTACATATATAAAGTTCAGAGCTAAAACACCGACATTTTTTTTTTTAATTTTCCTTCTAACTAAATTTTTTTCCTGTAAGTGATATTTTCCAATCTAGGAATCCTGCATACATATTTAACCACCAGATTTTTCATAAACTTTGCTCTAATCAAACTAAAAGCTTATAAACGAAACGAAATAAAGTTACGGGCAGTAAAGAGATTTTATTTTTTTGTCCATTTTTCTACCTATTTTTTTAAATCTTATTTTTTGACCTCTATTTACAAAAATGGACAGGGAGCACACAAAATCACAACTTCGCACATATGGGTGCCCTAATGTATTTGTAAATTTATAGACCCTCTATGAATTTGTGCAATGTATACGGACAAAGTTTAATTTTGCATTAAGTTTTTTCCAAAAAAATTCAAGTGTAATTTTTAATTCGCCAAATTATAATTAAATTAAATTAAAGACCTTGAGGTGCATAACTGTTCCTTACTTTACTGTATCTTAACCTTAATCTACGCTTGCTGTTTGTTTGCTAGAGTTTCTTTAAGCTGCATACAGAGTGGTACAAGACAAGCATTCAAACGCAACGAATGCTTGACTTTGACTCCAGTTCATGTTCAAATGGGTAAAAAAGTGAATTTTGAAAAAATGGAGCGTCAAGCAGCAAGAATCGGTAATATGTCATTTTAAGAACTGTGAATCTCAGCGAAAAATTGTTTAATTTGTAAACTGGAGTTACAAGGGTAAAAGAGCGTCGAACGAAATTTTTAATCCAGCTGAAGAATGATTTATTGTCCATAAAAACAAAGCAAACAAAAATTATTGGTTCTGAAAACAATGTTTTTAGTTGAGCTTTTTTCAATCGAATGAAGTTTTTTATTTATTTTTTAAATTAAGAATCAAATA
Organism: Calliopum simillimum; assembly: GCA_951812925.1. Taxonomy (NCBI): domain Eukaryota; kingdom Metazoa; phylum Arthropoda; class Insecta; order Diptera; family Lauxaniidae; genus Calliopum; species Calliopum simillimum. The sequence continues at coordinate 83,816,134 of OX638372.1, read as the reverse complement.
CAAATTGATCATTAAATATTAAAATAATTAAAGTGAATACATATACAGTGCTTACATCTCGGCCAACCTGATAACTGATCGTCCTCGATCATATATAATAAAAAAAACTTAAATCATTTTAATTACAAATATCTTAAAAGTTTACAAAAACTTAACTTATGCGAGTATACATGCATACAATAAATCAATAGAATATGGAATATGGGAAGAAAAAAAAAAATTTTTAATTGTTAGTGACCTTATCATTATAAGGTAGTAACCATTTTCTCATTCTATTTGCTTCAATGACACCATTGTAAGGTATTTGTGTTAATTGACAATTTTCTATGTCACGAATGACATACCGATCATTTCCTAAAATTTTATGAACACAATATGGCCCTTTATATTTTGGGACAAACTTTTTATTGGTTCCAACTGCAGTATCAATATTTTTTACTACTACAAAGTCTCCAATTTTATACTTTTTAGCATTTTTACTATGTTTGAGAAAATAGTTTAAGTTATATTTTTGTGAATTTATAATGGCTTCTGAAGCTTTAGCACGAATTTGTTGCAAATCTCTAATTGAATTTATTTTACTATCTAAATGTTCTGTTATTTCGTCTACAATTTCACCTCGTTGTTCCACCCCAAACAAAAGTATACTGGGAAAAGTTTTAGTAGTACTACTTGCGGAATTATTAATAGCATATTCTACTTGAAGGAGTTTGTTAGACCAATCAGAATGGTTTATAGGCTCACTTAGTTTTCCTAACATTGACTTAATTACTCTGTTGACTCTTTCAACTTGTCCATTGGCTTGAGGAGACGCAGTAGCGACTTTAACGTGAGCTATATTTCTATTTAATAGAAATTCGGAAAATTCTAATGAAGTAAAGCAACTACCTCTGTCAGAAATGATTCGCCGCGGTCGACTATAGTAGCTAAAATACTTATCAAGAGCACAAATTACTTCACGCGTACTCGTTGAATTTGTTGGATATAATTTAACGTATTTTGTAAACCCATCAATAACAACTAATATATGCTTTCTCTTTGACTTGATAGATGGTAGAGGACCAAAATGATCAATGTGGATTGTATCAAATGGTATTGGTTTTTTGGGAATATGATATAAATTTCTTTCGCTAGTATTTATTGGTGTAGCATATATAATGCACTTAAGGCAATTCCGAATAAAATTTTGGATTTTTTGACGCATACATGGGAACCAATAATGCATGTTAATTTTATCGTGTGTCTTATCATCAGCTTGATGCCCTACTTTTTCATGCATTAATCTAATGACATTGTTCTCCATTTCTGATGGTACATACAATACTTTCTCACCACTTTCTTTCACTCTATAAATGAGCCCATCAATCAAATCGAAATCTTTTACTTCACCTTGTTCCAAATGACTACGAATGTTTTTTATGTTTTCATCACGTTCTTGAGCTATCTGAATTTGAAGATCAACATCATTCGCATCTATAACTGTGGCAATTTGAATCCTACTTAGAGCATCTGCATGTCCCATAGACAATCCGCTTCGATGCTGTATAACATAGTTATAATTTTCTAACTCTAAGGCCCAACGAGCAATTCGTGTATTTATTTGTTTTCTTTCAAGGGTGAGCGTTAGTGAGTTACAGTCAGTCAATATTTTAAAAGGTATACCTTCTAGATATACTCTAAATCGTCTCAAAGCATAAATTATGGACAGAGTTTCTAACTCAAAGCTGTGATATTTAGATTCAGCAGATGAAGTAGTTTTTGAGAAATACGATACGGGATGAAGTTTTCCATCATCTTGTCGTTGAAGTAAAACGGCACCAAATCCATGCGAACTTGCATCGCAATGCAACTCAGTTTCTCTTTTAGGACTGTATACTGCCAAAATAGGCTTTTCTATTAATTTAGCTTTTAATTCATTAAAAGCATTAACACAATTTTGGTCAAAACTAAAAACACTGTTTTTCTTTAATAAATTCAACATTGGTTTAGCAATTTGAGAAAATGAACGCACAAATCGCCTAAAGTAAGAGAACAAACCTATACATGAATGAAGTTCCTTTTGATTTCTCGGCATAGGATACTTTTTTATAGCAGCAATGTGTGATTCACTTGGCGTCAACCCAGAAGGTGAGACAGAATATCCTAGGTATTCTATTTTTTTGTATCCAAAGTGACATTTGGATAAGTTTAGTTTCAAACCACGTTTGAAAATTCGTTGTAAAACAGTTTTTAATAATATTTTGTGTTCTTCAAAATCTGAACTCGCTATCATGATATCGTCAATATATATGATTATTTTCTTTGCGTCGATTAAATCCCTAAAAATATTGTTAATAAACCGCTGAAATACAGCTGGAGCGTTCTTTAATCCAAACGGCATTTTCAAATATTCATATTGCCCAAAAGGCGTTACAAAAGCAGTGAATGGAATGGATTCAGAAGATATACTAACTTGATGGAAACCACTTTTCAAATCTAAAAGACTAAATATTTTCTTACCCTCTAAGTACTCTATGCAGTCTTCAATGAGGGGCAAAGGATAGTTATCTCTTACTGTAATTTTATTCAAACCTCGATAATCAACACACATACGCGTTTGTCCATTCTTCTTTTTTACGAGAACTATAGCAGAAGCGTATGGAGAATTACTTGGGCGTATTATCCTTTCGGTTTGTAAATTATTTATAATGTCTTGAACTTTTTCACGATCCGCGAATGAAAGTCGTCGTGGTGCACAATGAAAAGGGACATCATTCGATAACCTTATTTTCATTTCATACTCTAAAGGGTCTATAACATCATCTAGTGGTTTAATGTAAGAGTTTACTATTAATTCCGTTAGCTCATCGCGATTAAATTTAATCAAGTTACTGTCAATATCTAGCTCTTTATCAATCGGATCTACTTGTATATTAAATATATCAGGTACATTACAAAAAATACTGCAATCGGAACCATGGTCTTCATCAACAAATTCAAGTTCTTTTTTCATGACTTCATCCCCACACATAATATTCAGTTGATTATTTTTCAAAATATTACACTTGTTTAAAATACTTATCAAATTATCCGATAAGGAAGTGCAAGTTTGATTACTTTTATTAATATTCAATAACTTAATTGTTTTGTACTTCAGTTTTGTTTTTATTAATTTTATGTTAAAAGCTTCTAAAAAATTTCGCCCCAAAATAACAGGCATTGACATAGCTTCATCTGGTAAAATATTAATTTTAACAGTTTTTAACTGGTGTTCACATTTAATTAAACAATTTATTTCATTGAGAATCTGCAGGTTGCTGCCACCTATACCTCGGTAATTAATGTTTTGTTTGGTCGATCTCTTACGATAAATATCCGGGACACAAGAATTTTTAATTAAACTGATTGGACTGCCAGTGTCAAAAAGAGAAAAAAAATCATCAAAACTTGCATTTCCTCCCGAATTCACATCAAAAGTTATACTCACTAAATTAAAGGCACTCATTACTGTTGAATTTTCTTGATCTCCGTCTTCATTTAGAACTGCAACTTGTGTCTCGGTCTTCAATATTTTCCTCGGATTTTTACATTCTCGATGATTATGTCCCATTTGCCAACATCGAAAACAGGAACCATTCTGTCGAAGCGGAAATGGACAGTTTGATTTAAAATGCCCAGACTGTGAACAATTGAAGCACTTTACGATGTTGTCAACATTTGTTTTATTAATTATGTTCCTAGAAGCTGCAGGACGAATAGTTTCAGACATTCCCAGTGGGGAACGGCGACCAACTGTAGTTGTTCCAGAAGAAGGTGGTTGCAAATATTTTTGTTGATAACGGGTAATAAGCCGTTTTAACTCTTCAATAGTGCGAGCTCCCAAGAGCAAATTGACATTAGCAACATTAGCTTTTATACCATCGATAATAAAGTCAATAACTTCAGTCTCGCTAATATCAGATCTTTTTGCGATCGACTGCATTATCAACACATAGCTATGTAGAGATTCTTCATTTTTTTTCCAAAATCGATGAGATAACATCTCATAAACATCTCGTCGAGATACCGCAGCATCAAATTCGTCAATTAGCGCTTGTTTCAGTTCAGAAAAATTTAGAGCACGCGTTGCCCTGAGAAATATGCGAGCAGTTCCCGAAAGAGAACGACGCAAGCTTAAAAACTTGAACTGCTCTTCAGCATTAATTGAAAGCATTATTTGCTCAAACTCTCGCAAAAAGTCGTGAACTGAGTGCCCCATTTCGTCTCCACTAAATTTAGGTATAGCGTGTTCAATATCAGTGAAGTCTGTTTTGCGCCCACTTTCACGGCATGACATAGTTGTGACTGCATTCTCTAATTCGGCGATTTGCCGTTTCAGCTCTAAAACTTCTTTTCGTTGTCTTAACTTTATAAGCTCTTCAGAGTCATTCAAATTATGGGCACCAATAGTAGAAACGGCATCAATATTGGCAACAATTGGTCGGAAAACGGTGGCATCAGCAGCAGCAGTAGAGACATATGGTGGAACACAAACAGCAGCAGGCCGAACTTCATTTTCGGCAACAATTTGTTGGTTAACGGCATCAGCAGCAGTAGAGACGTCTTGCGGAATAGAGGCATTCGAAACTTCATTTTCAACAACTATTTGTCGGATAACACCATCAGCAGCAGCAACAGTAGAGGCATCTTGTGGAGCATCATTTTCCATGTGAACATTTTCAGCTAAATATCCAGTATATAGGCGCTTAAGCTGCGCCATTGTCGCTGTTTCTGGAAACTCAACATTTAAAGCAATAAGAGCTTCCACAAGCTCTTGTCTTGTAACTTGAGACATTTTTTTTTTTTTTAATAATTGACAAAAAAAAAATAAAATTAATTATATGAAGCAACCCCACATCTGAGTTGAAAACAATGTTTTTAGTTGAGCTTTTTTCAATCGAATGAAGTTTTTTATTTATTTTTTAAATTAAGAATCAAATACAAATTGATCATTAAATATTAAAATAATTAAAGTGAATACATATACAGTGCTTACAGTTCAAAAATCAGTCACGGAGATGCATCAAGACCAGACCAAAACTTGTAAGTTCAACTAGCCGTTCTAAACCAAAAAATAAAAAAATTAAAAATTAACAGCAGAATCTGCTTTCCACCATAACCTGTAGCATCATACCTGTGGACTTTTGACAAAACAACCTAAGTCGAGATAAGACAACTTTTTAGGATTTTAGTCCTAAATATAAAATTTAAATACGCTTCTATTGGTGTGATCGCCATGTCTCTATGATTTCTTGTTTCAGAGATATAACGGTGTCCCATAGTTCACGCAAGATTCGAACTTAGCGCCATTCATGCGGTGAAGTGTAATGAACCAAAAGAAAAAAATAATTTGACAGCTGACAGCTTTAAGATTAGTTAAAATGTAAAGAAAGAGGAGATTCAACGTTGCATCAATGAAATTGAGCCACATTATTGAAAAGTAGGTAATCAGTTTTTAGGCTCTTCTGAAAAGTTGCCAATTTCAAGTTAGGTTGTTTTGTCAAAAGTCCACAGATACAGTACTCTGAGCTCACTCTGGGCTCAGCTTAAGCCTCGCAAAGTTACAATGGACAACGGATATGTTGCTTGGTCCAAAGAATACAAACAATTTTAGTAAATAACAGGCAGCATACGCGTTTCTCATATTGTCAAGAAATTCAATGCTTTCTTTCACCTACTCACTACATATCAACTAAATAAAGGTGAAGAGAAAGGAACAAAAAAAAGTAGCAGAAAATTGAAACCTTTAGTAGTGAAAAGAATAAAAACGAAGTAAATCGAGTGCGTTTTTCTTGTCCTCGATGGGTTGGTGAGCAAATATAAACAAACGGTAAATAAATGCAATCCATTGTGGTTGCTGCGGTCGTTGTTGTTGTTGTTGTTGCTATTGTTCTTTTGTTGTGTCAGAGGCACAAAAATAGAACCAGCAATTGGAATTTTTGGAGGGCGTTCGAGTTGCACATTTCAGGCTACACAAGCGAACACACATTTTCTTTGCTGACCAAACTGTCAACTCTTTCGAATATTTCTTCATTTAGCCGTATTTGCGTTGTTTTGTGGCCCACACGTTCTTACAAATGTTGACCAAATCTAAATTGTTGATTGAATTTAATTCAGACTTAAGATCCAAACAGAGTAAATGTTTGTACGAGTACTGTGTAAATAAGAATTTGTACTAAAGTACAAAAATGAAATTTAAAAATTTGAGACATTTTGGGTCAATTTAACAATAATTGCTGAAAACAGTAAGATTCCTTAAGGTAGTTTTTTTCTTTTGCATAATTTTGATAATCTTTTCATTGAAAAGTGGAATAAAAATGTGTAAAAAATCTGCAAAAATGTCATACAGGTCGGCGGAATGACACAACAGAAAATAAATGCGATTAAGTCACGTATTTAATCAGCTGTATCATGCGTGCCTTATTTTTCTTTAAATATAGAAAAGAAAACTTTTTTGCAAATTTAAAATGAATGGAAAATTTAAAAAAAATTCTAATCTAAAATTCTCCTGTTGCATGCAAAAAACCAAAAAAGAAAGGAGTGCGTTACAGTCGGTCACGTTGCCAAGAACAGCATCGAGTGCTATAAGAATGTGTTTAGTCGGAAATATGTATATTATATACTGCATACACGAAAAGTAATAAATGTACTAAAATCAAGGCAAAGTTTTTCATAAATGAAATTGCTGGAACATAGCACGAAATCATCCCAAAAATATGCTCATGCTTTTCGCAATTCGAGCTTTAATTTGAGCCAATTTGGTAGAGTTAATGATAAATAAATTTGTGTGCCTTTTTTTGCGAAAACAATCACATTAGGGCTTGATATCAAATAAGCTGAGAATAGCACTCAAAACTATTTGGTTTGGGATTGTTTTCAATTTAAAGTTCTTTTCGTGTATAAATTTTTAGTAGATTGACCAACTGTCCCGGATTTTCTCGAACAGTTTCGTACTTGCGCTCATGTTCTGAATTTAAAAACGTCCCGAAAATGTGCCGGATATTCATAAATGTACCGGAAATGTCCCTGGTTTATGGTGCACGCATATTGTATTCTGCATTAATCATGAATTATATTGTTTTCAAATATTTGTCAAAATTTGGCAATACATTTAGACATCTTTATTTTTTGATGGCTCTACATCCCAGCATCAAAATCTCATACAATAAACTAATTTCGAAAAACTCAATAAGCGCTTTTCTCAAATCAACAAAATGTAGATGTCTAGTTCTTGTTTTAACCCGACGAAATAAAAGTTGAAAAAAGGTTGTGTTATGTGGTTAAGGCGAAATAGGAATAATATCTGTGGACTTCTGACAAAACAACTTAAACCCAGATAAGATAATTCTCCAGGGCTTAAGTTATAAATTTTAAATTTAAAAAACGCTTCTCTTGGTATAATCACCATATACCTATGGTTTCTAGTTACACAGATATAAGGGTGTCCCATAATTCACGCTAGATTTGAAGTTAGCGCCATTCGTGCTGTGATGTGTTGCTGACCAAAAAAAAGGAAAATAATTTGACAGTTGCGAAAAGTATCAAAAGAAGAGTTAAACAGTTTTTTAGCTCTCCTGAAAAGTTGCCAATTTCGAGTTAAGTTGTTTTGTCAAAATGCCAAAGATGTGTTGGTTTAGAAAAAAATTACGCTTTTTGAAGAAGCAGAAATAGAAGTTGCTTGTATCATCAAATTCGAAAATTAAGTTTTTATTGTAGAAAATAATAAAAAATGGGCACCACTTTCTGAGTAGATGCACTTTTGTGTTCGTTTTACGCCATTTAGAATTGTTGCTCCCAAACATTTGCCTCTAATTGGTGGCTTATTGTCAATTAGTTCTCTATCAGCTTCTAACTTAATTTCAAGGTACTATACACTATTTGGATGCATTCTAATTGACTTTACTTTTGACACTTGTATAAATTATTTTTCTTTTTAAGATTGGGCATCAAGAAAATGGTCAAACTTATTTAGAGAATTCTTAAGTATTAATGCAGAATAGCTTAGAAAATTTAAAATTCGCACTCTCATTCAATTTGATATTGAATAAAAATATATAAAATATCAGGCCATTTGATGAAAGTTTAGAAGGCTAACAATTCATAAAGTTAAAGGAAAACGTACTATAAAATTGGATATAGCTCTAAAACTCTAAAATAAGTAACTAAACGTATTATATGCAAATTCCAACTTACAAGTGAAATAATTTCGTATTTTAGCCAATAGATAGCATAAAAATCTATTTTTCTAAGCCACTGCTCAAAGAAGTCAAAAATATTACCAAACTTTAACCTCAATTACCTCAAAACTATTATTTTTTAACTATTGGTGCATTTTTGAGCGGGTTTTTCTGCGTTCCTTTAGCCAATTGCATCAAAAACTTAAATTTGACCTCTGAGAAGATAAAGTTATTTTTGTGGCGACGCGTCACATACATTTGTTCACTAGCAACATTGATTTAAAAAAGTTTTGTATAAAAAAGGAAAGGTTAGGGTGGCGGTAATCGCGTAGAGCAAAAACCTTACATAGACCGGCTAGGTCCATTGCGTTAAAAGGAAAGCGCCAAAATAAAATGATGTAAAGTTTTGCAATTTTTGTAAAATTCAAGATTTTCATAAGATGAACATGACGGCGTTTTCCGTTTCATTAAATTTTGTTTTTTTGTCCAGAATATGCCCAGAAAAGCCTTTATTGCATTTTAAGGTTTTCTAAAAATTGTGACATCATAGAGAAAAACAGAAAATGCCAACGTGTTCATCATCGAAAGGTTGAGGTTTTTATAAATTTAAAATAAATATATTTTAAAGCTTTATTTGAATGAAAGTTAATAAATTTTCTAATACATTAATAAATATTCTACCATTCTCAAATGGAATACATCAGGTATATGCAGCTCACCGCAATGAGTGTAGGGCACATAAAAATGCTGCATGTGCTCAAAATGCAAAACGTATACTGAAGTCAAACAGTTGAAACACGAATATCAACTCAACAAAAACTACGTGGTGAACAATCCCAATGTTGTGTTTGATGATGAGTTACATATAAAGTAACATAGAAAACATTAAGATAAATACAAATTTCACAGCATACAATACGACAATACGTGTGTTATGATTCCCTTTATTTTGTAAAATTAATAAAATTGACATTTGACACATCATCATATTAGCAAAACACAAATCAGGGCGCATAAATCAAAAGCAAGGAGAGAGCATAAACCCATGCTAGATCTTTTTCTGAAATGAGGGTGATTTAATGAACAACAATTTGTGTGATATTGCGTATCAGACTCTTAAAAGACAATCTACAAGGTAAGACTGAGAATCCTCGAAATCATTTTGTAATTCATAATTTTAATAATAATAATATAATTTTCTCTTTTAGTAATATAAATCGTTTGTGTGGAAATAGAGCAGACATTAGGCAAAAATTAAACTGTAAAATCAGTTTTTTTGTAAAAAAAAAACAAATTCTGATATATTCTGGATGCAAAGCTAATGACAACTGATTTGTGTTTCCTGTGTAATTAAGAAACTGAGTTCTTTTAACAAAGGTGGCTAGTTATTGTTTTAATTAATAAAATGTTATTTCAACACGTCGAAAATTTTAAAAAGTCTTTGGACATAAGTTGAGAAACTTTAATAGCTATTACCTATAGTACCCGGAGACCGATCCCTGCTCGGTCGACAATCTGATCTGATAATTTTAATCGATGTTTTTTATTCAAAGCTATCCTTTGTGATGCAATTCGTATCTGTTTGCCTTCAATTTTCACGCTTTCAAATTGATAAGGTTACCGATGAGAATAATAATAAGAAAAAACTCGGAAAGTATCGACTGGTATCGAAAAAACTATAGAAAAATAACAAAAGTTCAAAATTGATTGTTTTTGGTGAAATGGAGAAACGAAACAAAAAAGGAGAACTAACGTATCAGTAGCACTCCTGATATGAAATTTCTAAATAAATAAATAAAATAATAATTTACCTGTAGCTACGAAAAAAGGTTAAATTTTTTTTTTAATGGCATTTAAATTTACCTTCGAACTTTGCCAATAGGACGGACCTTTACTTTCTCAGTTATGATCTTTTGAAGAGAAAGCATTTAAGCCCCCATAGGAAGGAGGAAATGTTTTGGGTGCGTGGCATTACCCATTTTTTATCTCTGGGCACTAGAAACAAATATAGTCAGTTTTAATGTATTTTTTGATGTTAAATCCGAATCCGGTCTTGAAATTACTCTATTACTTCTGGATTTTGGGATATTCTAACCTGAAATTTTGACATTTACGGTATTTTTACCACTTTAATATATAACAAGACCAGGTAATTGTTTGTCATAAAACTTGATAAGGTTTTCAAAAGTACTATTCTTTTCCTTTAAAACTCACTTTGATTTATATCGATATCTTTATTTTCCACCGAAATATCCTTACCTAAAAAAAGTTCAAAAAATGCACGAAATACGACATTGCCAACATTGGTTGATTTATATGAAAAGTTCTTAAAAAGGATTATGATGTTTAAGGATTGAGAATATTTTGGTAAATATTAATCATTGTCACTTGTAATTTATCATAATTATTTTTAACAACTTTTTATACAATCAACCAACGTTGGTAATTTCGTATTTTGTGCATTGTTGGAACTTTTTTTAGGTTAGGATATTTCGGAGAAAAATAAAGATATCGATATAATTCGAAGTGAGTTTTGAAGAAAAAGAATACCTGGTCATGTTATATAACCTCAAAAGTGGTGAAAAAACCGTACATGCCAAAATTTCAGGTTAGAATATCTCGAAATTCAGAAGTTATAGAGCAATTTTAAGACCAGATTCGGATTCAGCATCAGAAAAGACATTGAAACTTTTTGTTTTTATATATTGATCATTATTTTTTTTTGCACGCAAAAATTTAATTTTTTAGTAGAAACACAAAAAATTAAGTAAAAATATATCGTAAACGATATTTGATAGGGTTTTTCTGTTTACGTTCTTTTTAACTACGGACAAGCAGAAAACTTTCTGCATACCAGCTTTTTTTTATTCGTTTTAGTCAAACTTTTTTTTTTTCGGTTTTAGTACAGAGCCCCGTGCTAAAAAATGGGGTTTTCGGCCCTGGTTTGAAAAAGTGCCGTTCACTTTGAAAAAGAGCTATATACATATGTTGCATCCTAGAGTCATTCTACGCATTTTCCTGAAAAATATTTTGGGTGCAAGCACTTTTTATTTAAAACACGATCTTATATTTCTAAGAGCATAACGGATGTAAAAAGGTTTAAAAAATGTTGAGAAATTTAAATCCATTGAAAAAGTGCGAAAAATTTTGGAATTAGGATGTTTTGTTTATTAAAAAAAACAAATGCTTAAGATTGGAAATTATTGCAGAATTATGGTTATAGAGTTAAGCTGATCATCAGAGGATAACTAATTCATTAATCTTAAAAAACGCTGCACTCCGGCCTTTAAAATGTTTGCTGTATTAATATCAAAAACACAGTACTTATTCGGCAAAATTAAAAATTTATAACAAGTATTACCAACAAGAAATTATTAAATGCTATTTGTTTTTTATTTCTCAACTATAATAACATATCTTCCAATATATCACTCTTAGATAAGTGATAAGTCAGCAATAAATACTTGTAATTATTATTGTTCGGGCACATCAACGGCTTGTCAGATCTTGTCAATCTGCTGCCGTTTCAAATAAATATTTCAACTTGGTAGCATAGGTGCATATATGATATGTTAAAAAAACTTGCTTTATTTAGTTAGTTATTGTTGTTGATTCACCTACTGTACGTATGTATTTGCACTATTAAAACGTGCCATGTTAAATTAATTGCAAAATATTGTTAAGCGTCTATTGCACTGCACTATCACCTGGCTGACTTTCTGTCTGTCAGTTTATCTGTTCGTTTATGCCTTTTCAAACAACTTGTCATCTAATATCATGTTGGTTTGAGTTTAACTTAATCATCTGTTAATTTGGTTTTAAGCAAATGTTTATTAGCAGTTTTAAAAGCAATTAATCTATTAGCAAAACACTAATGACTGACATAAACTTTTTTGCAAAATGTGGTTATCTGCATGCTTTGCATACATAAGTAGTACTTTTATTACTATTATGTATTGCTTACATGCTCAAGGAATTACGTTTATATTTTCTAGTTAAGTATTATTTCATTTAAATTTTTTATTGATATCAACTCTAAATAATATAAAACAAAACTTGAATACTCATGTGTAGTTACAATTCTACTGCACCCTGAGAATTTGCATAAAAACTAGATGAAACGTGATGGTGATTGAGCAAATAATTGATGGAAAATAAATTTATATGTTAGAAAAAAGTTTATTTGTTCTGTACGATGTTCTGTTTGTCTTATTAATTAAAGAAGGGAGAGCAGGTGGCCATAATTTAATAAAAAATTAATAAGTAGTTTTTATTGCATGCCTTTACCGTGGCATGAAATTCCACACCTCTTTATGAGCCAAATAAGTTTATTTTACTTCAAAAAATGCTTTTACTGTGCCGTACTTTACTAAAGGGTGTTTTTTTTAGAGGTTTGTTTTTCGAATAGAGATAAAACTGGCATTTTGTGGTCAAATCTGGCAACTCTAATGTCATTTATGTTCAGTTTGGTTTGCCATTTCATCATGAACAGGTTGACAAAAGAACAACGCTTGCAAATCGTGCAAATTTATTTCGAAAATAATGGTTCAGTTCGCGAAGTTTACCGCAAGCTCCGTCCATTTTATGGTCGACATAATCGTCCATCAGAGCAATTAATTCGGTTAACCATGGATCGTTTTCGCACTGCGTTTACTCTATGTGATAATACGCATCCGCAGAGACGTCGAACAGTGCGCACCGAAGAAACAATTGCCGCTGTAGAGCAAAATGTTGAAGAGGACCCGAATGAATCGATTCGCCACCGTGCACAGCAATTGGAGCTTTGTCCATCAACTTTATGGAAGATTTTGCGCAAAGATCTTGGCTTGCGACCTTACAAGATCCAGCTTGTGCAAGAATTAAAGCCGCGAGACCATGCAATGCGTCGTGATTTTGGTGTATGGGCCGAAAATGAGATTGATCTCGATGCTGATTTTCATCGCAAAATTTTGTTCAGTGATGAGGCTCATTTTTGGTTGAATGGCTACGTCAACAAGCAAAATTGCCGCATTTGGAGTGAAGAGAATCCACATGAGACCCTTGAGACTCCATTACATCCACAAAAACTGACTGTTTGGTGTGCTCTATGGGCTGGTGGAGTCATTGGGCCATACTTCTTCCGAAATAATGCTGGAGAGTCAGTTACCGTTAATGGAGACCGATATAGAGCCATGATAACCGACTATTTTGTTCCCGAATTGGATGGCATGAATGTGGATGAGTTGTGGTTCCAACAAGACGGCGCTACATGCCACACAGCGCACGTCACAATCGATTTATTGAAGGAAACATTCGATGAGCGCATAATTTCGCGGAATGGACCTGTCAATTGGCCACCAAAATCGTGTGATTTGACACCATTGGATTATTTTCTTTGGGGATATGTGAAGTTGCTCGTCTACGCCAACAAACCAGAAACGTTAGGGGACTTGGAAGCCAACATTCGTGGCGTTATTGCCGACATACGGCCCCATATGCTCGAAAAAGTGGTTGAAAATTGGACCTGTAGAATTGGCTTTATTCGAGCCAGCCGCGGCGGCCACATGCCCGAAATCATATTTAAACATTAATGGCATAAAATTATCCTTCCAATAAAGCCAAATTGATGGACATTAAAACGATTTTCTTGTGTTTTATTTCAATTCGAAGTTCTATACCTCTAAAAAAACACCCTATACATAAATCCGACAACTTTTAGCAATTAGAATTTTTTGCGACCTCGTAGGAAGACTTTTTTGCCATTTTTTTTTAATCTAAATTACAGTTTTTTGTTTTTTTTGTAGAATTGCCTTTTAACATTTTATAACAGACGTATTGTTCATTCAGTATTTTCGTATTTACCCGTTGACTTTTGACTTTTCCGATACCATAAAATACTCTTTGTTGAAATTATCCGAAACTGTAAAGAACTTTTTTAGTGTTTTTGAATATTTTTCGATAACAATGACATTACGGAAAGGACCAGATCACAAGTCAAAAATTCAAACGAAGTAATACGAATCAAATCATATAAAGAAGCTATAAATAAGAGAAACTTTATAAAAATAATCTGATAAGATTGACAACTGAGCAAAAATAGAACTTCTGGTACGATTTTATTTAAGTTTATGACTCAAATTGGTTTTGAAGAGGCCTCCAAGCCTCAAAAGACGACCCTGATGATAATGAAACAAATTAATTCATTATTAAAAAAATTACTGAATTATTTTTGTAATCACTCGTTGGCTCGAGTATTCTCAAAAGAGTAACAACATGATTTAAGAGTTAAGTAATAAAATAATAGATGAACTTACATACAAAGGAATCGTATTAAAATTTGAAACACTCACCTGAAAGAAAAGAAAAATAAATAAATTTAATAAAAATTATCACTAATAATTTTGTAAACTACAAGTAAAATTATTATCTTAAATTATTATTAATAATAAATTTCTTGAGCCACACCACTCAATCTGGCTGATTAATGCAAAAAATTCAAGAAAAATAGAAAACACTAATTTTCTTACTCAAAAACTACTTTTGATAGTGTAGCCCAATGTAACGAATTCTTTGAAATTGCTTCGCAATACCGTTAGACGTTTTCCTATATTTTTGACCCGCTTACTCCCTCACGTAAGATTTTTCACTTCCCCCTCCTCCCTATTTTTTAATTTTACGTAATAATTTATATCAGTGAGAATTTTTTTTTAATTCATAACAGACCCTTTCCATCTCAAATTATTCGAAATTTACAGTTGGGTTCTCAGATTTTGATAAAAATTTAGAGAGCTGTTCTAAGTGCTCAAAATAGTGTTTTTGTGAAAAATCGCTGCAATTTTTTTTAAGTTCCGTTTTCGGATTTCTGTAGCATTTTAAATGTTATTTTGATTTCTATTTTCAAATTTTTAAAATTTACAAAATGGCGGCAATTTTTTGATTATCTCAATATAATAATTTTTTTTTATTTTTTACAGAAAGGTGGATGAAAAACTAACGTTTTCCGAAAGATTTGGTTTGCACTTAATGCTTGTGAGATCCACGGGAATTTTTTTTCTAAAAGTCACGTGACAATTTTTTAAAATTTATTTTGGGCTTTGATTTACACCCACTATGTAGCCAAAAAAAAAATGTTAAAGTTGAAGAATATAACTTTAACTGCTTAGAAAATACAAGGTATACAAAAAAAAAAAAATATTTCCCAAATATATCATAAATCATTCACAAAATTAATTTTCCCAAAAATCAATTTTTTTTTTTAATTTTTTTACGGAAATTTTTTGAAAGGTGGATTAAGATTACACTGTTCAACGGCAAAAAATTATCTGAGTTCAGACCATGAAATTATTATTCCTAGCTATTGACATAGTAGAACTGTATTTACAGAATTTTTCCATCACGTCTCAATTTTCAGAAAAATTGACAAATCCAAAATCACGACTTACATCCGCGCGAAAATAAATTAAAAAATTTTTATCCGTCAGAATTTTATAAACAAAATGTCAAACGATTCAGAAAATAGCAATAATTTCAAATCTGAAAAAAATTTTGAAATCGGTCCGGCAGATTTTTTTGTAGGCCCGTTTAATTGAGAAAATGTACTGAAAAAACCGAACACCAACCATCTTTAATTACATAAATCTTGCCTAAATCAATACAAAATTAAAAAAACTCTTCGCGAGCTTGTGCGTCATTGTTTTAACTTTATATTGATACCAAAAACTTATGGATTAGACCATGAATAATCAATTTATTTCTTTTTGAACAAAAAATGTACAAACAGAAAGTCATACAAAAGCTATTGAATTTTTGTATCATAGCTACTTGGAAATAAAAGTACTTGTATGACTTCCTGTATGTACATTTTTTGTTCAAAAGGAAATAAGTTGGTTATTCATGGTCCAATCCTTAAGTTTTTGATATCAAAATAAAGTTAAAATAATGACGCATAAGCTCGTGCAGAGTTTTTTTTAGTGTTGTATTGATTTAGGCAAGATTTATGTAATTAAAGATGGTTGGTGTTCGGTTTTTTCAGTACATTTTCTCAATTAAACGGGCCTACAAAAAAATCTGCCGGACCGATTTCAAAATTTTTTTCAGATTTGAAATTATTGCTATTTTCTGAATCGTTTAACATTTTTTTTATAAAATTCTGACGGATAAAAATTTTTTAATTTATTTTCGCGCGGATGTAAGTCGTGATTTTGGATTTGTCAATTTTTCTGAAAATTGAGACGTGATGGAAAAATTTTGTAAATGCAGTTCTACTATGTCAATAGCTAGGAATAATAATTTCATGGTCTGAACTGAGATAAAAACAAAAACCTGAAATTCGTTGAACAGTGTTATTAATATTTTTTTGTGTCTGATACTTTATTTGTAAGTTACATAAGTAGAAAAACACAAAAGAAAATATATTTTTATAATGAGTGATGTGGTGTTAACGCGGTTTCCATCACGTTATTGTTGCAGGTCTAAAATTTTCCAAAATCCCTGATCAATTCAATGCTTTATTGACATATAAAAAGATGCATTAAAGTTGGACACGATTTAGCAAAATATTTTTATATTAAATGCATATAAAGCCGTAATATTCATTTTAGTTTCTCGAATACTTGTATACATAAGTAAGACGTATAGGCAGTGTCTATGGGATACAAATGCGTGCTTTGCAAATTAACAATGAAAACAACCGTTTTGTACCCACACTGACAACTGCAAAAAAAAGCAAAGTAACCGTTGCGACAATGACATCCTTGACTTCATTAAATTCCGCGTAATTTTATCTGCCAACTAAAGATATCATGTTTTTCTTAAGATTCAGCGTTATTTATTTTTTTTTTTAATTTTTTCTTGAATAAACAGTATAAATAAAGTTTTTTTTTTGTGATTTCATCTCGTGTGTGCATTTTTTTCATTGCAAAAATTCTAAGTCAGATTTTTAGTACAAGCAAATACCATATTTCAGTAACAGAGGATGATCTTATTCAAAAAAAAAAAAAAAAAAAAACAAAAAAACAAAAATACAAATAAGAAAAAACACAATGTAAACAATTATCATCATGATCTTCATTTCAAAGTCGTTTACGCAGCCGATTTTCCAGCCAGCTGAGCATAAGTTGCACTATGATAATAAACAGACAAACACTGCACAAACATAGATATAGGTTGGGCGCCATTTTAGTTTTTTTTTTCTTTTTTTTTTGTTAACAAAATTATATCATTAAAAATATTTTAGCTTTCTGTTGGAATTAAATGAAAAAAAAAAAAAAACAAAGAAATAAAAATCTCGTAAGGAAAAATTTTGCATTTAATTGTTTTGATTTTTTGGGTCATGCTTGCGTGATCATTGCGCTTCCTGCTTACTGAGTTGCAGTTTTATTATAAGGCCGCCATTTTTCTATTTTTGCGAACAATTAAAATAAGTATGGAATTTATATAGTACCTATGTATGAAGTCACTGAAACTTATTATAGTACTTCTGAGCTCATCTTCTACTTACAGATGTTCTTATTAATTGCAACAGATTCATTTGCGCGCTTGCATTTAAATTGTGATATCTTAAGAATAAAGTAGATATAATAGTTAGAATTAAATTTTTTAAAATTTGTGTTAAACTAATCTTGCATAGCCCAAACTATTTTTTTCTGAAAACTAGTTTTGTCCATAGCATATTGAATTAAATCAATTTAACTTTATCATTTAGACTAGTGTGGTCAACGGATCATGATCCCCTTTAAGAATCCAATTGCAAGAAGTCCATAGAAACGAAAGACAAAATGAAACAAAATTGAAATGGGGTTTCGAGAGAAAACTTTGGGAACCTCAGAATTAGATAATCGTTAAAAACTAAAGCATGCACTAAAAAAATCGTATGAACAGCAACATAGATTGAATATTTTTTCGCAAAATTTGGATGAAAACTTGTGAAGCTATGGGATAACAAAATTTATGAGAAAAACGTTTGGAAAAAAAAATTTGCTTCGCGGAAAATTAGGGTAGAAAAAATCTGTCCTGAATCAAAGGAAAGCTCTCATCTTAACACTTCTATTCCATGGTGAAATGTTAGGATAAGACCTGTTTTCACTGAAATATGGAACCATTGAAATGTATTCAAAATGTACTAAAATGTTTGTTCTGTTTTTTTTTTCTTCATTTTTTTTATTTTATATTTGATATGTATTTTTGCGATATTTCGCGTAGATGATCAGCTACTATTTCGGAGTTTGCATTTTTCAGACCACTTATCTAATACAAATGAAACCCCATTCACAGATTTTCTCCATATTTTCATCAAACCTATCGACTGGTCAAAAGCACTGTGTAGAAAGATATTAAGAAAAAAAATTATTTTTTATAAAAAAGATTTTTGGAGAAATGTTCAAGATTTCACACCGTTGTGCGGAAATGAAATTTTATTTGAGGAACGTTCGAAATGTTTCATCTAGGTACTCTGCATATAAAAAAAGAAGCGAAGTGAATCAAAATTGAAATGAGTGAAAGTTTTTACCAAGAGTAGAACAATATTCGAAATTGTCATCAAATTCTCCAAAAAAGTTGAGACAAAGTGTTCCTTTAAATTGACAGCTTCATAATAAAAAGAATTTCTGCATGACACCCACAAAAATAATATTTTTATAACTTGTTGGTACATCTTTGATTCCAAAACAACCTCGAAGACTATGGCCCCTATTGCGGTTATGTTTTAATGATAAAATCGATGGCCACTGATTGTTTCTATTAGCCCTATCTTTAAAACTACTGCACCGATTCCATGCCATTTCTATTTTTTTGCAATCAAATGGCGAAAACTTTATTCAAATCGATGCAGCAGTTTCGAAGGTAGGGCTAATAGAAACAATCGATGGCCATAGATTTTATCGCCAATAGATAACCGCAATAAGGTCATATATATATCGCAGAATAAAGAATTACTCACACGGGCGGAAAACTAAGATCATATTTTGTGCTGTGGGGTCTGTGATATAGAACATGCTACATTTTATCCATCAGAGCTGTAGTTCTAATAAATAAATAGTACCTAGAGCCCGATACCTGCTCGGTCAACAACTTGATCTTATTATTTTAGTCGATGTTTTTATTCATAGCTATTTTTTTTATGAAACTCGTACCTTTTCACCACCAATGGTCATGCTTTTAAAATGATAAATTAATCGAAGAGAATAATAATAAGAAAAAACTCGGAAAGTATCGAATGGTATAGAAAAATATCAAAATCTCGAAATTTTTTTTGGTGAAATAGAATGCCCTAAAATAAATAAATGGGATATGCCACGCACCCAAAATATTTCGTCTTTTGTATGGGGGCTGAAATATCTTACTTTCAAAGGATCAAAACTCGGAAAGTAAGAGTCCTATTGGAAAAATCCGAAAGGATATTTTGATTAGGAAAAGTGTGGCTATTCGATGCCATTAATAAAAAAGAATTTCACCTGTTCTTGTAGCTACGCTGTAAGACTGAACACAGCGATTTCTTCAACTTCAAGCAAGGATATTTCAAAATCCTGTAGGTATAATGACAGTTCTGCTGATGAAGACGGATTCAGCGTCAAAAATTAGATAAGTCTGCATATAAGAAATAAAAATAAATTTTTTATTTTGGTAAAAAGTGGGCTTGGCAATTATTGAACAAAGCCCACTTTTTGTTATGCTTAAGATATTCATGATCCAGATCCGCATACCAAATTTCATCGAAATTGCGACATTGCGAGCAATGGCATTTAATGTGTATTACTTGTATGGAAGGTTCCACGCACACGGGCGATATTTTGCCTTTTTTTAGTTCTTAGCCCAGCAAATCCTACGTAACCATATTGAATTATGGACTGACCCATTTAACACATACAACGATACATTTTTTAAAATTTACTACCACAATGAAATTTAAAAAGGGAAAGATGAAAACAAAAAGATGCCTTGCTTCCTTACTCAAAAATATCAAGTTGACAGAGAACAAAATTGAATTTTAATTTATCGTCAATCGAAGCACATTAACAAATTATTGTTGTTGATCGGAAAAACACGTAAGTTCCCTTTGTATTGTTACTTTGTGTAAGTAAACTCATTATTGTAAAATTTGAAGGAAATATGCTGAATCAATTGTGGATCGTCTGAAGCTACGTGATGTTCTTTTTCCCAATGAAGATGTTCCTGGTCAACCTGCAGAACATCGCAACATGCCGTAGAAGACGCCATTCAATTAATAGCGGAATATTTTCGTGCAAAAGTGGCGCGTGATCGCAATGATGCACCACGCATGTTGCCAAAATCTGTGCAGATAATACCAGCAGGGGGCAGTGCATCGGTTGCACTACCACTTTAAGACCGCCATTCCGATGCGATACAAATGTTGCTAAATTTGTTGGCTAACATCTGCAGCTCAAAATTATTACGAAGCCCCATAATTGAATGCAGCAAAACCCATCATCCATTTAAAAAATTGTTTGTAACTCAATCATAAATTTGACATTAAAATAATTTTTTTAAAATTTCAGTTTGATTTTTATTTGTTTACATAAATTGAAAGAATGTCTACAAAAGGAATTGGAAAAAATGAAAGAGATAGCTATAGTTTTCTATTATTTTTATTGATGAGAAAGTCGCATTGATAAGACAAGGATGCACGATCACACTGATAGGGCAAAAGTGGTTATTTTTTTCCCGATGCTAGAAGAAATGTAACTGGTATAATACAAGTTGTATAACTGTTATATAATAAGGTTGGTAACAGTTACAGGATTTGCTGGGTAGGTGTCTAATAGCAAGTAGACTCCCTACAGTTAAATTCAGAAAGGTTGCTTTAGTACAATAGTTTTCTTTTTATATTTTTTTTTATATTTTTTTTTTATATTTTAGTGGGCGGTGCCACGCCCTTTAACGAGTTTTCTCAATATAACGGCGCATCACATATTAATCCTCGTTTGCAGAGGTAAAATTGCCAAAATTTTCATTAAAACTGTTGGAGTCGTTTTCGAGTAATATTGAATCAAAATTTTCAAAGGCCTGAATGTGGGCGTGGCACTTCTTTGATCCCGCCCACTTCTTGTCTGTAACAAGGTATTATTAAGCCGTACCTGCTCACTAAATTTCATCCAAATACCTTACATGGTTTGTGAGTTATGACTAAATCAAATTTAAAATTTAGTGCAGTCTCACGCCCCCTGGTGAGCATTTCCAAAGTTCAAACCTAGCTCATTCTTCATTGTATGTTAATATCTAACACTATTCCAAGTTTCATTAAAATCGTTGTAGCCGTTTTGGAGAAAAATATTTGGCACAGAAATAAGTACAAAGGAACAAACAAACATACAATTTTAGCTCGTATAAGAAGAGAAGATATATGTAGCTTTATTTTTGAGCTCAGAGTTTTCTTATTTCGATCTAAAATTTAATTAAATGTAGACGTTGAAAACAAAAAACTAATCCTCTTTCAGTAACAAAAAAAACTAGGTCAATTTTTTTCAGTCTATTCTTATTGAATTTTCTTGGAAGTTTATAAATTAACAAGTCTAGTAACACAAATTAAGATACTTGATTCTGTTAAACGTCGGGAAACAAAAATAAACAACCACCGTAATTTTGAAAGTTTAAGTACGTCTAAAAACCCATTTTACTGTGGACTGAAATTTGTATATTTTACTTAGGGCCGGTTTCAGAATGTACAGTTAAGATATTTTTAAACTAAAGTTTACTAACGGAAGCTATGGGTATAAACTTTCCGTTAAATTATTTGGATTTCAATAAATTCCATTTTTTAACTTATGGTTAAATATATATTGTGAATAAATAACAAATTTCCCCTTAAAATGTTTTCAAAAAATGTAAACATTTCAAATTTTTTCATATGAATTTGAAAAAATATTTGAATTTATTTCAATCTGCCGGTTAAATTTTAACTGAAAAAATTGTGCCAGTTAAAGTTAACTGAACGTTAGAGTTTATTTTCCGTCAGTTAATAAATAACTTCACATTGAGAAAACAATTTTATTCAAACTTACAGTTAAAGTTTCAGTTAAACGTTAACTGGACATTGTGAAAACGGCCCTTAGAAATCAAATTCAAAGGTTAGGTTAGCAACAAATCTTTGCACCATGTCCCGGACTTTTAAACTTTCTGGAAAAGTCTACTATTCTACCGTCATGTCCTAGACGGTTACCGGACATAGTCCCAACGGACATAATCCCCACTTCGTAAATGGGGATTATGTCCGAAAATTTTTCGGTCATAATCCCCATTTTGGTCATGGGGGTTATGTCCGCAAATTTTTCGGACATAATCCCAATGGGTTACATTTAATTAAGATTGAACAAAATTTTTGCAATAATCCATTTAAAAAATTTATATAGTGTTGGATATTATAGACTGATCCCCGGCTGAAGGCCGCGGCGAAGCCGATGTTGGATTTTTGGGAGTTTTAAATTCTGAGCTGCGCCCACTTACTCCTACCCTTATGTAAAATTACTGTGGCTAGCAAACTAGGTGTTGAATATATTATAGACTGATCAGCGGCTGAAGGCCGCCGCGGAAACGGTATTGGAATTTTCGGGAGTTGTAAATCCTGAGCTGCGGCTGTTGTCAATAACAAAATATCGTTATGGGGACTATGTCCGTTTTTTCCTGGGGATTATGTCCGAAACACTTGCGGTTATAATCCCCATTTTAGAAATGGGGACTATGTCCGAATCATTGGCGGACATAATGCCCATTTCGTGAATGGGGATTATGTCCGTGGTGACTATGTCACGGCACCGTCCTAGACTAGGATTTTTGGGTTTGCGGTTGAGCTTAAAAATGGGTTGTTTGGCTATGGAAAGTTTTGTTCTAGAACCATTCTATACATTTTCCCTTAAAAACCTAAAGTTTGAATTAAAATCACCAAAAGTAGACCGTGTTTACAGTGTTCGAAAATGTTTGGCTCATCAAAATAACCAAACCAGACAAATTTTTCCCTAAAAATTATTCAACCTTGAGTTCATCAATTTCAATTTTGGAAAATAATCAATTTATTAAGATATGCAGAAAAACACTCTTTATTACATTCGAATTCCCTTATCTACAGCACTAAATAGATCAGAGTTAAAAAAATTTATTTAAAAATAATTTTTATTCAAAGTTATAATCAAACGGTTG
Organism: Calliopum simillimum; assembly: GCA_951812925.1. Classification (NCBI taxonomy): domain Eukaryota; kingdom Metazoa; phylum Arthropoda; class Insecta; order Diptera; family Lauxaniidae; genus Calliopum; species Calliopum simillimum. The sequence goes on along the minus strand of OX638372.1, from coordinate 83,792,813 downwards.
CCCTTTTAATTGCAAGTGTCATAAAATGACATATTTTTTACAGTAGAATAAATATAAATTTCTAAGTGACATCATTAAAATATCAATAACAATTAAAATAAATTTAACTGATTTGTTGATATATTTAAGTAAATTGCATAGACAGACAGCATTTGAAAGAATTGCAATTGAAAAGCAATTAAACTATTTTATTTTCATACATATATGAATGTAGAGAAATGTTTACTGAGGGATAGTTGCAATTTCTTGATTGAAATTTATGAGCACATTGTTCCAATTCCATTACATTCGCTGACTAGGGGCTAGAGATTTCCAGCAAACACTTGACAACACAAAAATTACTTTTAGCGCCACAGCGTTTACTGTTGTAAATTTTAATTTATTGCTGTAAAGTGATCAGATGTGTGTGAAGGTTAATAAAGTGTCTTCAGACAGGGGCTGGAAATGCTGATGTGCTTGTGTAAGGCTTTATTTTTGAGTTAATGCAGCCTTAGCTTTAATAATACATATATTTGTTAAAAGTCTTTGAGCTAGGGAAACTTCAAGTTGTAGTTAATTTAACATATGTATTAAGTAAACTCACATTTTGAAATTAATTGCAATTCCGCAATCTACAATGAGTACCGAAAGTGAATGAACGCCAACAGAACTATTATATTTCGTAAAATATATAAGTCCTTAAAGAATGAGACATTCCAAAAATGTCGCCTCTTTTATCAAATTAAGCATGTTTATTGTTCCGATATATTGTGGGAAATTAGAATATAACTATTTCGGAATGGATAGTAGCTCATTTCCATTTGATTGGTTAAGGTAATTAAGTTAGTAAGTAAGGAATTATTCGGTGCTAAACCACCAATGGGACATTCCGATTACTCTGAAACAAGGAAGACATATATCGGGGAAATATTGAAGATAGTGAAGGCGAGATAAAAGAAACAAGAAGTTGGCATTGGCTAATGATGGCATCTTTCATGACGCTGCAAAATCGCCATATGGAACGATATCAGTTCGTCTGATGTATATTTTGTTTTGATTCATTATACGAAAGTTCTACTGTATATGTGCTACATATGCTCGTATAATATCATTTTAATATAAGACACAGTAAATGGCATTGCCAACTTTTGTTTACATATTTCAATATTTTTGTTTTTATCTCTATAGTAAAACATTTATTTACCGCTTGGAAATTTGATATAGTTTAATAAGTTTATTTGTAGAAGAAGCAAAAGTATGTGTAGTATTGTCATTGCAAACCTCATTAACCGCATTGAATTGGGTTCATTTTTTTTTTATTTGTAAAATTATGAAAAAGAGTTCAATGATTTCCGTTTGTTTACAACTTCGCATTGCGTTGGAGTTGGAGCACATGTGTTGGCGACAACGATGGAAATCATATGGTGCATATATCTATGGGTCTGTATGTATATATCAAATGAAAAATACAGTTATGAAATTATAAACAATTACATCGTAAAAAATACAAAAAAAAAGGAAATAAACATAAACATTAAATAAAAATATTGAACATAAACTTTTCTAAGAGGATTGAAAGTTGACGAAATTTTCGTATTGTGTATATTTTTTTATGAAAATTAATAATTAGCCTAGATTTGTAGAGCTTGTGTTAAAAAAAAATTTTTTATTCTAAATAAAACGTATATTTTTAAGTTATTTTATGACATTAAGAAAATGCTTTGAATAATTACAAATTATACGGATATGTGAATGTTGAAATGGTGAGATTGTTAAGCCGCTTTGATTTGAGCAAAAAAATTTTTGAAAAAACATTTACTTACAAAAATTGCAAATGAATCTTCATATGTATTCCGTTGAAATATAACCTTAATTGCCAGAATTTTTGAATGTCCCGGTCGAACCCGAAGTAATTTCGAATTAAAGTTTGTTCTGAAACCTTACCTGATAAAACGTCTTTAGAATAAAACTTTACGCAAATCGGATAATTGGTTTGCGAGATGTAAGAATTTTCTAGAAGTTATTTGGAAATAGTACATATATAACTTTCAAACTTTACCAGACAAAAAATCTATGTGCGAAATAAAAAATAATCTAAATCGATCGAATGGACGTTGTATTTTATACAGTAAGGACTAGTTGCCCGGGAGCGAGTTCGTTTGCCCAATCCCAAATCCCTTTACGAATGTGTGTACTTATATACTTTATCTTATCTAACTTTTTTTTAATATAGGCTAGATATTACCCATTTTTCTAGTAGATGTCATTTTTCCCAGTTTCGAAGTTATGATGAATTTTGTGTTTAGAGATGTTATGTATAAGTCAAAGTGCCTTCACAATATACATTCAGGCAATAAATTGTACAAACGCAGAAAAAGATGGGCAGATAATATGTTTATGATATCCCGGAAGATACCAAAGGAGTTTAAAAAATTTTACCTATGGATATTATTATCGAATAAGGAATCTAATCGGATAAAATGTCTTTGAAAGAGAAAAAAAAAAAAAATCATGAAAATCGGATAGCTGGTTTTCTAGTTATAAGATTTTCCAAGATACCGGATGAAGCCGAAGGTATTTCGAAGAACATGTATCCCAAATCTTCACCATGCAAAATGTATACGAACAAAATAAGAAATCATGCAAATCTGACAAATGGATCCCGAGTTATGGAGATACAGACAGACAGACGTTGTATTTTATTCTATCAAAGAGATATCATGTTCTGCCCAACAACATTTTAAGATCCAATCAAAGACATATTAATATCGACAAAAATTTGTTGATTGTCAATAAATATTTTTTAGAATGCTGAACCAAATATTCTTGTTTGAGGGAAACATACTTTTTTAACAGTGTCTGATTACAGCTTAGTATAAGTGCAAATAGTATATTATTACAACTATTAGATCAAGAAAAGACATCGTGGCGTTGTTTCAAATAAACCAATTTATAGTAGCATAGTTTAGGTTATCATTATTCTTTTAAGCGCGTTTGAAAACTGATAGATAAATTGTTAAAAAAAAGATTTAATTTTTAGTTCAGTGAATGCAATTACGATTTGTAAATCAGTCAAAATACGGTATATTGCAGTATCATTTCGAACAAACGCTTCGCAGACTTGTGAAAAGTTCTTGGAAATTTCGATGTCAAAGAAGAGGCAGGCTTTGTTCTACCAATCATTCATTGATGACGTTCCAAATAAATTAGACGGTGTGTGGAAACAATCATTTACCTGAAACATTTTTATATCATTTGCGAAGACTGTATACAAACAGGAACTAGGTCTTTGGATATCACATGAATTACCATGGCCTTCCACTACTATAATGCCAGACCACATAAATTTTTAAAAACTGGTCAGAAATTGAGAAACTTTTGTTGTCGATTGCATAAAATTAATTTATGTCAAAATCACTTGGTTCAGATTTTTTTTTTATTGAAATCGGTTTTGTTATATGGATGCGAAACATGGCTTGTTAATAAACAACTAACGAACAACGCACTATATCAAATGCTGAGCTACATCATAAATGCAATCAGAGGGCAAACGAGGCAAGCTGCGCAAATGGAGATGGATTGGTCACACTCTTCGGAAACCAGACAGCGAAGTTTGTCGCAAGGCTCTTGAGTGGAATCCACAAGGCAGTGGAGAACGTGGTAGACCCAAAACCAACTGGAAAAGGTCGCTGGAAAAGGAAATCTAAGAATCGGAAAGAGGCAAGAGATCAAAGTCATCGCAAGGGATCGCAACAAATGGAGACATTTCATATTGGCCCTATACTCCTCCTAGAAGTTAAAGAAGAATACATACTTGGCTCAGTTTTACGCCCATAAATCCAAAAAATTCTACAATGATGGCAAATTTGTTTTATCAGAAAAATGGCAAAATCCTCTCGATTAAAACGGCAATTATATAATTTAATAAAGTTTGCTCAAAAATAATAAAAAGTGAGATTGAAATTAGAAAAAAAAAAAAACAAAACAAACTTTTTCTTTATAGTTTAGACTAAGATATGTTTAATAAGTTCATGAGGTATGATTTTGAAATAGATCCATGTATTCATGCTTAAATATAAATATGCAAGTAAACAATATTTCTACAGAACTCGTTTTCGATCTAATTAAATTTTTACAAATGTTGTACTCAATTATAACTTACCAAGTCTATTTGGATAGTAGATACTACCATATGAATCTGCAGGCGGAAGTTCCAAAACTGAGGCTATGACTAAAATTAATATGGGGTGAAAACACCCCATTTTGTAGCAATTGGTTATCACCACGTATTAAGTATTTTTTAAGACAAACTGCTGCTAAGTCGGAAACTATAGAATTTCTTCAAAGTTTGCTATTTAAATTAGGGATAAATTTTAAGTTTTACAAAATATTAGCAAAATGTTTGGAAAAAATGTTGCTGCTTTCAGGTGTTCTAAAACAAACCAAGTTATTTTAAATGCGCAAAAAATAAACCTTAGTTTGTTATTGTGAATAATTCCAAAAAAAAAAAAAAAATTTAATTTAAAAGTCGAAAAAATTATTGTGTTAAATAAAATCTTTTCTTCATTTCGATTCACTTGTCGCTGGTGAAATTCTGTTACAGCAATAAAAATTCACAGCAGGCGCTCGTTTTAAATTCACAACGGAAAATGTTTCAAGTAGTAGTATCACACAACCACGACAACAACGACACAAAAGTGTTGCCATTTCAAATTGCATATTTCCGTTTGAAAAAAAAAGTACAAGTACGGAAATGTATACTCGGTCAAGACCAAATATGATGTACACTAAAAGAACTATATGTACAATTATAACGAGAAAATACATAATATAAATATAAGACTCGTGGCATGATGTGTGATCTTAATGATGTTTCGTTATGTTAATAGTGATAAGAAAGTCGGAACATCTTGAATTCTGGAAAACTCTTGATAGCTCAAAAAAATATCAAAAATGATCGGAAAATTAAATATCCGAAATATTAAAGTTTTCTAAATACAAAATACCAATGTTAAACAAAATGTTTACAAATTTAAAAAGTCAAAAGAACTTCTATAATAGTTTTGAATAAAAGCAAATATATTTTATTTTTTTTTAATTTTATATGACCAAAAAATTTAATGAGTGGTCCAAATTTTGGAATTTTCTACTATAAAAGCATTTCTGAAGTTCTAAATGACAATGACCAGCATAATCAGATATACAAAGACAACAAAAAGATTATGCCGCTAGGTTAGAGACTAAAGAATCGGAAATGCTTGCCTTATGGACTTTTGAGAAAGACCCAATTACTTGTATTCAATCACAGAAAAAGAAGAGAAGATGTGCACATGAAGGATATTTACAATATTATCTGCTTGTAGATAGATTCGACCACCACATTCTTAGCGTAAGGTCAAAGTAGTGTTAGTAATAATAATAATAATCAGATTATATGTACACCAATACCTCATTTTGCGTCGGGGTTACGTTCCAAAAAAACACGACGCAAATTGAAACGACGCAAAGTGAATTAAGATTTTCTATAACAATTCATGTAAAAACCAAAGATAGGTTCCAGGGTCACGAAAATACTACTTTTTAAAAAGTAAATTGAACAAAGTAAACATTTAAAAAATAAAAATAACATAAAATTTTATTACATTCATACAAAAAACAAAAAAAAAAAAAAAAAACGTATTCAACAAAATAAACTTTTCAATTAATTTATGAAAAACAAAATTAAAATTAATCACTGTCTCTCACAAAAAATTGGTCCAGTGTTTGCTGAACAGCTTTTTTTTCAACGTAAAATAAATTTCCTTGTAGCAATTGATATTCGTAGCTACTGCCTGGGACAGTTTAAAACTCCTTCCGCTGTCAGGATCGTTTTTTAAAAAAATCTCTATAGCTTCGTCAATCAAACACATTGCTTTGGAAATTTGTTTGGAGGTTAAATTTTGTTCTTCGGAATCAGCAAAAAATGTGGTGCAATCTTTTAGAAAAAAATATAAAATTTCAAAAAAATGAAGACTTGAACCCAAAACAACGCAACTTCGAAAATCTAACGACGCACAGTGAAAATAAGTACTAATTAAGCAGCGACGCAACTTCGAAAAAACGCAAAACGAAATGACGCAAAGCGAGGTATTGGTGTATATGATTCAGAGCTAAAAGCTTGCCATTTTTCCAATTTCAAAGTCTGAAAAACAAAGAAAAGTGCGAAGAATTTTACTTCGATTTCAATTCAAAAACTCTACTTCTCTCCTGTGAGTGATAAGTTATGTTTTATTTTGAAAATTGCAAAGTTTTTTATATCTTCATTGCTTTCTAAACAGTTGTAACAAACGTTTGCTAAAAATGATATATCCATCTGTAGAAAAGTAGAGTTTACTATCCAGCATGTACAACTAACCCAAAATATAAAAACAGGATGCTTTTTGCTTTTATGGGTCAAGTAAAGAAAAAGTCAACTTCCTTTATTTTACAAAAATAAAAAACATGTCCTGTACAAGGACAACAATCTTTCTAATAAATACAGAAGTTAATTTTTTTTCTTATCGTATGCCGGTATATTGAGAAAAAGCTCATAGTATTCATAAAACTCCCGAAATCAAGGACATGCAGTATTCATTTTTCCAACAAAAAAAGGCGTCAACGATTTTTGCTTTAAAATTATTCTTTTTTTTTCTTCGTTCTATTGACTAGAAGTTCCAAGTGTTGTTGGCGTGGGAGTTGGTATTTTTTTTTTTTTATTACGTTACAAGTGTTGCCCTCTTTTTTTTTTGCTCATTTGCGGGTTTTTAAGTGTTTTTTTCGCGCTTTGTCGCTTATGTTAAACTCATCATCAAGCATTTTGTTGGCTTTGTTATTGTTATTGTAGTTATTGCATTAATGATTACATTTTTGAAATGTTCTACTCATTTGCATCACAATACTTGATTTTTCCCCATTTTACCGACGATGTCATAATTTTGTATTTACAGTTGAAAGAAATTAACTTGAAATTGAAAACATCGTAAATTTAAGAAAAGAAAAAAGTTACAAAATAAAATGTATTTAAATAAAAACATAAAATAACAATTTAATGGCGGTTTCCTTCAAGAAAAGAAAGCATGACTTATGAAATACCCGGAAAAAGTAAAGTTGCCTTATATATTAAACTAAGTTTTATGTGTAAGTATAGCATGAAATAAGTAAAAGCCAATTTTGCTTGGTATTTTCCCGAAAACATTGAATTATTCAATTAAAATATTACTGCACCCAAAATATTTATTATTAATGAGTGTTAAAGAAAAAACTGCTGTTCTGAAGTGTCAAAGTTTAAAGTACGTACTGATTTGCGTGAATGTATTGTACGAAATGAACTTTTACGTCCATTGTCTATTGAAAAGGGTAATTTTTTTAATAAAAACGCAAATAACACAACTCTACAGCCAAATCTCCCAGTGAATGCCACTATCCATTTCATATGTAAAATGGGCTGCTGATTCCGAAAATCGCATTATTTTTTTTTTCGTGTCTTTTTCGAGATATCGGTCATTTTCGGTTTTCGGACCAAAAAAAAAAGAAAGTTCCATTTAAATACAAATATCTCAAGAACTAATGTTTGTATTATATGTAATATTAAAGGTAATTAAATTACCTACAAATGATATTCACATCACTTTTTGGTTGGTTTGTTAGTTTCAAAATCAACTGCAGATTTATACAAGAAGAAATAACTTGTTTATAATTTTTTGTTTCTGTATCATAGACTATATATTTATAAAGAAAATAAGATACCACTTAAAAAAATCGATGGAAAAAAACAAAAGTTGTATACAATTCATTGAAAAGTTACCAAAATGCGTTTTTCCCTATTTTTTTCGTTTTTTTGTAATAAACTGTTCGATAATTAAAACTTTTTGTAAAACACATGAGAAAATCCAAAAAATTCTTAAAGTAGGCGTTAAAAAAAATACCCGTGTCTCGTCGTTTTTCTCCAGTACGTCAAATTTTTTTTTATTCGATTTTTGAAGTTTTTTAATCCACTGTTAATGAAAAATACAAAAATAGCGCATTCTTGTGTTAAATCCCCCCCACATTTAGGTCAAAATGACCCACTTGTAAGGGTCTTAGAGGGTTAAAATTTTCTACAAAAATATTCCTCGTAATATCCTGCATAAGTTTACTAAACAACTAGTACACCTCAGACGTAAGGATCATATAGTTAAATTCATCGATTTAACACAAGAATGCGCTATTTTTGTATTTTACATGTACAGTGGATCAAAAAACTTCAAAAATCGAATAAAAAAAAATCTGACATGCTGGAGAAAAACGACGAGACACGGGTATTTTTTTTAACGCCTTCTTTAAGAATTTTTTGGATTTTCTCATGTGTTTTACAAAAAGTTTTAATTATCGAACAGTTTATTACAAAAAAACGAAAAAAATAGGGAAAAACGCATTTTGGTAACTTTTCAATGAATTGCATACAACTTTTGCATTTTTCCATCGATTTTTTTAAGTGGTATCTTATTTTCTTCACAAATATATAGTCTATGATACAAAAAAAAAAAAAATTATAAAAAAGTTATTTCTTCTTGTATAAATCTGCAGTTTATTTTGATTTTTTGTTAATTTTTTCGAAAAAAAAAAAATGTTTTTTTAGAAATCAATTTATATCGCCGAAACTAACAAACCAACCAAAAAGTGATGTGAATATCATTTAGAGGTAATTTAATTACCTTTAATATGACATATAAAACGTTTGAATATAAAAATTGGCTCTTGAGATATTTGTATTTAAATGGAACTATCTTTTTTTTTTTATTCCGAAAACCGAAAATGACCGATATCTCGAAAACGACACGAAATAAAAAGAAAAATAATGCGATTATCGGAATCAGCAGCTCATTTTACATATAAAATGAATAATGGAATTCCCTGGGGATAAAATTTTTAGTCATTTGTAGAGTAGTGTAATACACCTTTTACGTTGAACGAAGTGGTAAAGCCTATTAAGTAAAGAATATTATTAAACTTCGATATTTAAGTATACAAACACTGCAGCGCTTTTTTCGGCAAACTTACTCCAATATAATCAGACTTCTTTCGTCATACTCCCAGTACAACAATGAATAAAACTAGTGATGAGCAAACCAAGACCAAGACCAAAACTGCTATGATCTTGGACAGTGAGTCTTGGTCTTGGCCTTGGTTATGATATTGGATCTTGGTCTTAATCTTGGTAATTAAGTTTTGGTATCGGTCTTGGTCTTGAAAAAAATGTCTAAAGATTGTTGAGTATTCAAAATTTTCCTATCTTATTTTTCCAAAGCAGTTGGGTTTTGAAGATGCCAAATTTCGAATTGAGAGATGATTTTATGCTCTAAAGGGGCGTGACATTCTTATCAACAATAAATTCGCAAAACTAAAAAGCAGTCTTGGTCTTGACGATTATCGTGACCAAGACCAAGACTATAGCAGTCTTGGTCTTGGTCTTGGACCATAGCAGTCTTGGTCTTGGTCTTGGTCTTGCAATGATATCAGAGTCTTGGTCTTGGTCTCGAAAAATTACCAAGACCAAGACCAAGACTAATTTTGCTCATCACCAAATAAAACCCAGTACTAAACATTAGGCTACCGAAGAAGCTTGGTGCATACATTAAAAAAGTTATGATCCAGAAAAAACTCCACATGAAAAACATTTCAGTCTTCGCTAAATTACATAACGTTATAGCCACCGATGAGAAAACCCATCCAATTAGATACTAAGACGGTAAGATTTGCAGAAAGTATTAACGATCTTAACTCATAGTGATTTCTTTCAGAGAAGTTACCACGTTCTCGAAATGGTTGTGATGCAACAAACAACAGTTAAAATTTCGAAGTTTGAGGTGAAAATTTTCTTCAAATATCTTAAAACTTGGAATATCGAATTGTTTGCCGAGGATTAATAGTTCAAAATATTTACCAAATGAAATTTTGTGGTAGAAGTTGTTCTAATCAAAGTTTTTCACTTTTTTGCTTTATTTTATATTGAAATTTGTTCCAAACTGCATTTTTATCACTTAGTTTAAAATTAAAATAAATGAAAAAAAGAACAATAAGTCAAAATTACATAAATAACAACAATAACAATCATCGATACATATGTAACTGATGTTTTGAAAAATCGGTCAAGCTCATTAATCATATGATTAGTTTATTGGAACCGCGTTTTTCAGACTTGGTAATGGACATTTATTAAACTGTCTAATAAAGCAATAAGGGTAGAAATATACAAAGAATCTTCGCTTTATCATAAAAGTTTTTAATATTTCCGGGATCTAAATATATAGAAAAAAGCAAAGCATTTCAGTTTTAATGAAAAAAAAAAAAATATATTATATAAAATTTTTAAAAATATTGTCTGTTTCATAAAAAAAAAAAAATAACAAAACTGTGAAAACCCACACATTTTTTTCTTTTTATATTCTATAAAAGTGCATTTTTATTCAAAAGGCACTTCATCTATTCCATGTCATTAATTTTAATGACCATATTTTTCATATTCTTTAATAGTTGCACATTTATTACGCTTAATAAACGCAAAATTCGGTCATTATGTTAAAAATATCTTTTGATATGTAAGTAAGCTATGTTTTCTAGTCAACTTTGTGTCTCTCAAGAACAACTTTGATTTAACCCCGTTTAAAAAGGGCGTTAAATGCATAATGCACTTTAAACTCATTAGAGATGTTTTTGCCCGCCATCAGCCATGATACAACGCTATTCACCATCATGAAAGCTGTGTTTTCTTTTAATGTTGTTAGCTTCAAATGCTTTATAAGCGTTTCACTATTAACAAAATCTTGTCTGTTACAATTCAAAAGGATAACAGGAAGCTTATGTTAATAATTTAAAAAACAACTGCTTTTTGTGTATAAAAGGAAGGTACAAAAAAACTGCTAAAAGCAAAATATGTTGAGATAAAGAACAAGAGCAATGCGTTTACTACTTCACTATTTATAAATTTGTATTGAATTGGAAATATTTCTGAAATTCTGTTTTGAAATACGTATATTGCGGCTATTGAAATTTTACACCTTCTACTATTAAAAGTATGGGCAATTTGCCAATAGTTGAGAAATATGACAGGTAGGTTATAATTTTGAAATATGAAAATAAAAATACTTTTGCTGTTGTTATTTAAAAATTTTAGTTTTTCCAAAACTGACAAATTTTATTATAATGCATTTATTGTCAATGCTTTAAGAAATACTGTAAAATACTTAATATGGTACTGGCAGTTTAAAAATAACGCAATGTCATCATAAATGGGTCATTAAACAAACTAAATTGTTTTTTTAAGTGGTGACCAATTCAAACAAATTTCCTACAATTCCGATAAAGTGTTGATGTAAATTAAAAAAACTCTACAATTATTGTATAAAAATTTGATTAAAATCTACATATATTAGAAAGTATGCATTGAACATATGTATAAGAAAAAACATAAAAAATTCTATGAATGTTGAAAAATATTGAATAGCAGCCACTTATCCCTAAAAAATCAATGAAGGTTGGAAAATATCGCATGAAATCGGATAAAACTCGTTTCTGTCGACTAAAAAATCACCAATTTTGATGAAATATTCATAGTATACGTATAAGTATATTAAAGGAAGGTTATAGGCCAGAAAAATATGCTGTGCCACATTCTTTACAAATAAAATTCAAGGAATGAGATTTGATGAGTTTGTAAAAGCCGCTAGAACGAATATCATCAACCAGAGTAATGGGCGGCTTCAAGCACTGAAAAAATTCATCATAGCTCTGTAAAAGCCACCAGAACAAAAATGAGGCAACTTGCACCGGGCAATACTAGCATTATACAGGATGTATTGCATAAGATTACAAAGCTCTGGAAGGTGATAGGAAAGGCCTAGGCTAACAAAAAATGGCGCGAGGGGAGAAAGTCTAAAATGTACCCCTGAGGAGTTATAGACTGATTTTCTGATTTGTTTGACAAAAAAATTTTCTTAAGTCATCATTAAGAGTTTTAGAGAAAACTTTTTTGCTAGAAACTTTTAGATAATTGTATAAGCTTTCTAAGAGTGTAATTGGCTTATGGGGTTTAAAAAGATTTTGCAAAGTTCTGGACCTTTAAAGTTGATATTTTCAATTTCTTTTCTGATTTTTGACTTTGGTATGAAAAAGGCCCTACTAACATACTCTTTAACATTTTTTTTCCTCGTTAAATTTTCTTCATTTGTTATGTCAATTTTTGTTTTGACGTCAGAAAAAATACTCTTAAGTAACTCACGTGCGGTGCCATAAGAAGCCTCCAAATGGATTGTTCTTGAAAAGTATTTTTTTTTCTGATCTTAAATTAAAAAATTGGTATAATAAATGTGCAACCGAATCTAGGGAAATATAACGACAATTCTGAAAAAAATTATAAATGTTAATATGATCTTTTTCTTATTAAAATAACCACCAAAGTCAAAAAAATAGGAAAAAAATTTAAAATATTAACTTTACTTAAAGTTCCAGAACTTTGTGAAATCTTTTTAAATTCTATGAGCCAAATGAACTTTAAAAAACTCATATAATTACCAAAAAGTTTTCCATAGAAAAATTTTTCCTAAAACGCTAGAGTGACCTAAGGAAACTTTTTTTTTTTTAAACTAGTCAGAAATTAGTTTTAACCCTATGACACCTCAGGAGTACATTTTAGACCTCCTCCATCAATTAACAGAAGCTTCGTTACCTTATGCAAAACACCCTGTATGCAACAGATAGTCGCAAGCTATCGCAGCTCACGTTTGGTTTCTGAAGTCATAAATAAATAATAACATACAAAAAATACATATTATGACGGCAGAAGATTGAAGAAGAAATTTAAGTAATTTTAACTAAGTGTACATCATAACATATGTTATACATGAGTTTATTTTTTTTAGTTTATTCCAACTTGATGTATGAGGCCTCCAAGACCGCTTCGTTTCTGACCACAAGCTGATAATCTTGACGAGCTTACGCGTTATGTGAAATATCCTTACTGTTTATCTGTGACTTTCTTGAACGCTATATTAAATTTATATGCAATTTTTAAAGAAACTATCAGATAGTCCACCCTTTACGAATGCATTGCATATTTCAGAGATAGTTTTTGCTCATTTCGCAAATATGATGTCACTATTGTTTCAGTGCTTTAATAAGCAGGTTTTGGTTTTTTTTTGCATCTACAAATAATTTAATTGGAACGATTTAAATTTATGTATTTGAATTCATTGACTCAACAAACTTGTTACTTAAGCTCCAGACTATAGAACTTGGCTGTTTTTTTCTTGTTACGCCCACTATGAAAATAAATAAACTTGTAGAACATAACGAGACACTGCTGATTTTGATTATCTCAGATTTTAAGTTGCATTAGCTTAAAAATGCACTGAAAAGAAATTTGCAATTTTATTCTATAACTCACTTTATAAGCAGAGATGATAACTTTGGGAATCTTTGTAATATCAAGAAAAGTAATAATAACGCGAAGTATTACACTCTTTGTAATTAGAATTTTGAAATTGCAAACATATCATATATGACATATGCTCAGATTTAAAGATTAGGGATTAAGTAAATACATTTAATTTATTTTTTAATTGTTGCAGAAGTATTTGCTTATACTCTATTACATATTTTAGTCATTTTAACAGTGTAGTCTTACTCAGTCTCGTATTTGCATAGTGTACATATTTCTTCAGTACCTTCAGTTTGTTAGATGAAAATTAAAGTAATTCAAGATCAAGTTTATGCAAGAGATGCATATGTGAGATAATATAAAATTTATGTATTGCTGCGTCAGCACTGCCTTTTTTTTAAATTTATATTTTTTTATTAAATGGCAAGCGTTTAGGGGTGTACAAAGTACTCGTGCAGTACATGTGTAAAGTATCAACTTGTCGGTTCGATGTGATATGTGGGAAACTTGCATAATGAATGGCATGTCTTTGATAAACATATGTTTGAATTTTTTTTAATTTTATTTAAAATTTTTATATTTAAATATCTTTTAATTTGAGATATTTCAGCACTTATTTCTGTTTTTTTTTTTTTTTTTTCAATTTGACCGAGCAATATCAACTTTCGCTGATTTTTAGTTGTTAAAAAGAAGACATCCCACATAAATGACACACTCTGCATATATTACCTGATATTTATCTCAATTAGAACTTTATTTTATAAAAAAGGAAAGTTTTAAAATCAGCAGTTTCAAAGCTTTCTGGAACAAATAATTCATTACAACTCTTTGATAAAATAATTTACTTTCTGACTCAAGATATGTCTTCACTGAAGTATGAATAGTTTCATTATTTCCCTCAGAGTAGATTGTGTGAATTCTAGAACAACTCTATAAATCAGCGGTATACTGCGAAGAAAAGTGCAATGATAAATCTAACACGAGGAACTTCCCTAGGATATAGTAATTCATTACTGTTATGGATTTTTATTATTAACACGATTCAGCTGTTCTTCATATAAAAAATGTAGTATTTCTTGGTGGACATATTTTAATCCATTAATTCATTATAAAAGATTAAAAATTTCTAGTTTGGAAAAAACAAAATACGGTACAATATTTCGAGGTGAAAAATGATATCGGAATAAATCAAGGTGCAAAAGACTACTACTTTTAAATAACATTTCAAATTTCATTGTAAAAAATTACTTTATACATGGAACCTATAACACTGTTCGACAGAAAAAAAAAAAAAACACATGAGAAAATCCAAAAAATTCTTAAAATAAACGTTAAAAAAATACCCGTGTCTCGTGGTTTTTCACCAGCACGTCACACATTTTTTAATCGATTTTTGAAGTTTTTAACTTCACTGTACATGATAAAAACAAAAATAACGCATTCTTATGTTAAATCGATGTATTTAACTATGTAATTATTACATCTGAGTTGCATCATGTGTTCAGCAAACTTATTCAGAATAGTACGTGAAATAATTTTGTAGCAATTATTATCCCTCTATATAATGGGTTAATGAGTTCTATGAAAATGTTCATTCATGTTCGTCACGAGCTCAGGACAACGATTTTGGATTTTTTCATGTGTTTTACAAAAAGTTCGAAATTTTCTAATAGTGTAGTTAATTACCAAGGTAGCGGAAAACCCGAAAAAAGGTCATCGAGACCTGAGGAAAAGCAAAGGCGTCACTGGAGCACAAAATCGACTGCTGAAGCTGGTTGAAATACAAGGTTTTAAGAAGAAAAGCAAAAACTCCAAATTATGAAATGAACTGTGTTGGTTTTATAAGAACTTTATATATCGATACCTTAGAGCGCTATAGTCCTATCTCCATTTTTCCAATTGTTGGGAAATGCAAAAAGAAGATTTCAAACAGTGGTTATTAAGGATTGGCTGCTATTTTGATATAACGATACATGCAATATTTTTATCTATAGTATTTGTTACCATAATTTAATGTTTTTAACCAATTTAATTAATTTCTAACGAAATCCCAGCCAATTTATAATGTGTCATTACTTTTGCCCATATATAGAATTCCACTGCTATTGAAAAAAACGTCGTATTCAGTACATTTTTGAGTTTTTTCCACTAAAATATCGAAAAAAAGTCATGAAACGCGTAGAAAACACGAAAAAAACGATATTTTTTTTTTTTTTTAATTTTTGATTTTTTTTTGGTTCCGACAAACAACAGTAGAGCCTTGGGTGTAACCAAATACGTTCATCAAAATGTTGCAAATAGTCAAGAAACACGAAAAACACGCGAAAAACCTAAGAATTTTTTTTAAAAATGTGACTTATTTGAATATTCAGTGGAGAAAGGACAGTAGCGCTCTTGAAAAAATTACAGTTTGAAGATAGGATTTTTTTTAATTATCGAATATTTTGGTATTTTAGTGGTATTTTGACATCACACAGTTTTTCACACGGTAAAGAAGCCCACAATGATGCTATAACTGCAAAAATCTCAAAATCGCAAAAAGTGGAGATAGGACTATAGCGCTCTAAGGTATCGATATGTTATGTTATATATGTTACCTTTGGCCTGGCCAAAAAATAATATACCGTTGTACGGGAGGTGCCACGCCTTCTTGACTGAATTCACTTAGTTTTTGCTTAGATTTTGGACTAACTATTCCAAGTGCCTGCACAAAATTTGGTTTCATTACCTTAAAAAACGCTTTCAGTACATCTTTTTGAAACTTTTGCTTATATGGGAGGTGCCACGCCCTGCAATCGTAGTTCGTCTAGTTTTTGTTTAGAGCATGCAGTTAATGTTTTTAGTTTGATAATTTTATATTGAACTAATTAAACAGTCATTTTTGCAATTTTTCAACAACAGACGCAAGCAAGTATTAACATGGAAATTGATTACATATGTTTCGGCTACTTCCACATACATATTTATTAGGGTGGGCCAAATTGTATGGAGGAAATTTTATCGACCTCGGCTACCCCCCTATGTGAAAGTTCATTCAATTCTATGAATATTTGCCCAAGGAACTATACTTCTGCGTTCAACTTTAGTTCAGCGCATATTTGATCGAAAATTGTATAATTTTTGATGTGCCACGCCCTCTACTTCTAATTCGCCTATTTTTTGCTCACAGCTTTTGTTTATTATTTTAAGTATTTATGTGTATTTTGCTTGCGTTATCACAAGTAATGGCTATTATTACTGTGTTTGTAGTATATTTTTTGTATGGGCGGAAGGCGTGTCTCCGATTTCGCTCATTTTCAATCCCACGAGCTAACTTTAATAACAAAGCCAACATACTAAATTTCATTGAATTATCTCGGTTATTTTTCCCGAAAAAAACATTACCACGTACAGCCAGCCAGACAGACGGACATGACTATATCGACTCAGGAGGTGACGCTGATCAAGAATATATATACTTTTCTATACCTGCCACGCCTCCTTCTCTGCGTTACAAACGGAAGGACAAATTGAATATACCCTGGGTGTAGGGTATAAAAATAATAAACAATTTTTTAACGATATTCCTATATGATTTTTAAGCGAATTTTACAACTAGTTAGGATGGTTGCAGTAATTATATCTGGTTGTTATTATCCTACAAATATAAAGAACGATTAGAAATCAAATAAATAATAACTAAGTAAATAATCATAAATTCCGCTATGATTTGTACATTTTCAATCACTTCATTACAAATTATTATGACATTTCCATCCAAACGACCCGCCTAACAAATTTGCTTAAAAGAAAAACACAGCGTTTATATGAACACACGCCTCATAATAAATCTTCTTAAAAAGCAACAACAGCAACAGTTTAGGAAAAATGATATTGATGATTGCTACACAAAAGCAAAAGAATCCATACAACACAATTTGATAGTAATCACAACTGATGCTGAATACCCAGATGATTATCATGCTGATCGTTTTCAACATGATCAACATAATCGTAAACACCATCATCATCATCAACTCAGCTGCATGAACGTTTCGATTTGAATGTCAAGGCACATTAAATACTGCACTGTCGGCATAATGCGGTAAAAAGCGGCAATTTTACTGTCATAGTTTTCGTTGATCGTAATATTTTTTACATTTTCTGCTTTTATTTCAGAAAATGCAGCTATTTACTTGAAGAATTTTATTTTCTCTTATTTTTTTTTCTTTTAAAGTGAAGAAATGTGACAAAAATAAGCAAATGTTGCATTTATGCCCGACAGCAAGAAAAAGGGAAAAAAATTTACAAAAAAGTTCTGAATTTTGAGCGTGATGCTTTTTCCTTCAGAGAAAATTATTCGTTTATATTTATGTCGTAAGTAATATGAATATATGTATGTATGTATATGACGATATACCACAATAACAACATAACTTGTGGCTGATTTTGTTCATAGCATTTGTTGTGTCTTCTGTCTCAAATGATATGCAAGAATTATGCTGATCGTGCAAAAATTGACTTTAAAATGTTTTAGGATCGACAAAATTCATATGTAGCTGATAAAAATTTGCAATTTCAGCATTTTTGTTGGGGAAATATATAACTGCAATTAGAGTTTATCATTAATTTGAAAAAAATTTTGAATGTTTTAGAATTGGATCATAGCTTTTATTAAAATATTTTATAGTGTTCAAAATGAAAAAAGTTCCCACTCTCCATTAATTTTAAACCTAATTTTGCAATTTGTTTTTGTTTATTTTTTCCTCAACAAAATGAATTACTATAATTTTTTGTAGTCCACAAGCGTTCACGTTGAGTGACAAGATCGTCTTACATTTTCACAACCACATGGATCATACAACAACTGCAGTTGGATTAAAAACGCATTAACACATAAATAAATGCATGAATGAAAAAAACAAATTCCCAACCAAGCGCATTTATTATTTTGGTTTATTTTATTTAAGTTTTTTTTTTTTTTCTCTACAGCCACCCAATCCAATATTTGTATCGTTAAACCAAATTGCTGCTGGATTTATTTTTGTTTAGCGTGAAAGCTACTACATTACCCCGTTGCTCCTTTCTCAAGCACCAAATTAATAACTTTGTGGCCCTTCTTTTTTCGATGGTTTATTGTGGAGTTCCTCCTTTGGAATGTTTGAAATGGTATTTTGTTATTTTTGTAATTAAATTGGCCACACTCGAATGGGCGCGTTTTGACTGACTGCATGATCCAGACGGGGATCAACTACTGAAGTATTTCTTGTTTGCTTTGGCGGCTGATTTATTTTGATATTAAGTGATTTGTTAAGAAATTGATTGAAGATTGGATTTTTTTTGTCACAAATATGTTTGTATTGTGGGTTCTGTATGCTTTTGATATTTATTTTATGTGTATAGCACCTGCTTGGAAAAATTTCTGGAATTTTTTTTCCAATAAATTAGGTTCTTTTCAAGAATTTGATGGAAAATATTATTTGAGGAATACCTTTAGTTACATAAATTAACAAATAAAAGAATATTATAGTATGATTCAGAAGGATCTCATATTTTAAATATTTAAGTTTTTCTTCAATTGCAAGGATTCTTTCTTTTTCTTTCTGCACACCTGACTTTTTGGAAACTTCAGGACATTGTAACTTACGAAAAGCTTATAAAAGTGAAAATAGTTTTATTTTATATATCTGGATTTCAGATAAGTTTTTTCCTTTGTAACCAAAATTGAATTTTATTAAAAAAATTCGTTGAAATTTGGATATGTTACTAGAATGGGAAAATCTTAAGGAATTAAAAAAAGTAAAAATTCCAAGCACAAATTTCAACCTAATCAGCATTCCAAAAACAGCTTGATTAAACACAAATTTGTAGGTATTTTTTTTTTCTAGTCCGAAAACGTGCATTCCGGAATTTCGATTTATTCGAAGTCTGCAACCAGGCATACAAAAAAGTAAAATAAGAAACTGGTTTTCAATTTCTTATTAGAAAATACTGAAGATACTTCTAATCCAAGTTACTTGAGTAAAAGTGCGCATTCGGTTTTTTGAAAAATAGAGATATTTGAGGTTAATATACGATAAATTAGTACTTTTGTTACTACTCATAATTCATTACTGAGTACTACTTTTACCTTCAAAACGAGCTCTTAAAAAGTGTCATACGATTCTTTCTTCTAAAGTTATGGCAGATTTAAGATGACATTATGAAATTCAAAGTCTGATCGTTTTGCCCTTCTATGGGATTTCAAGATGCCTTTTTAAATCGGCCATAAGTTTTAAGGGAAGTATCGTATGGCGTCTTTTAAGAACAGAATAGAACTACGTGATAAATTTGGTTAAAAAATAATAAAAATTTTGTGCAGTATGCATCTAACCTCAAAAATAGCCATTTCTCTTGTACTTAACCTCAAATATCTCCAAATCCTGAGGTAATAGGTTAATACTGACCTTGGATTCGGATTAGACGCATAAAAATACTTTGAAAATGCTTGGAAGCAAAACGTTGGTGGTATGTGTTATTAATTTTAAAAATTTATTATGTACCAATTTTGACCCGTAGTACAAGGGCTAAGATTTTTTTCAGAATTGTTCTTTTAGTCTAGAGTCAATATAAGAACTACATTTGCAGTTGGTCACCATGATAATATGGACGTTAGAAATTTTGGTCAGAAAAATGTGCTTTTTGACCTATAGTGAACTGTTGGGATGAAACCTTTTATTGATTTTTTCCAAATGCATGACACTTCAAAAATTGATTTCAAGTAGATATTTCAAATATATTGGTTCCCACAATCTATAGCTTATCTACCTAAATTGGAAATCTTTACACTTGCGTCGTACATCGTTTAATCGAATCAATAATGAATAGAAATCGGATTTCAAAGAGCGATTGGGAAGGATATTGGTACAAAAATATTCATAGGTACTGATATTAAAGACAAGAAGCATGTTTTAAGTGATTTAGTGAAGAAAATCTTCTCAAATAATTAACAATTATAATTCGAACTTTGTAACAAATTCGTGAACAATTTATCAGTGTTCTTGATAAAGCAAAAAGTTCGAAATGACTTTTGTTCAAAAAGCAAGAGCAAATAGATTTATATTCAATGCCCAAAGTTGTAGAGAAAATTAAAACCATCGAGAAACTTAACATAATTAATATTTAAAACTTGCAATAGAAATCAAATTTTAAGATCAAAAATAGTAATTATAACAAAAAGTTTATGTTGTTAGAAGACTTAGGTCAATTTTAAGAGAAAGAGAGAAAAAGTTAACTATTTTTGGACATATATAACGATGAAGAGTGTGTCAAGTCTTATCCTTCGGAGAACTTTGGATCTTAATATCGAAGTATTTGTAATTCCTCAACAACTTTTCATACAAAGTTAATAATTTCTGCTCATGCTAAGGTAGTATATTTTCAAAATTACATTTTTTTTCAAAGGGTACATGTTTAGCTTTCTTAATTGATGATTTCCATCAAACTAAGTTTTCCAGACTCCTTCTTATCAGCACATAATTGCCTTTTTTTAATTCATTTTTTTTTTTATTAAAGTTATTGTTAGAATAATTAATCAATTGGCTTTCAATAGTTCTGAAACCATGTATACATATGGAACGAATAGTAAAATGGTGAAATAATTTGTTCATATTAAGAATTTCAAAATTTTTTATTCTTGAAACAATTCTTTCATTTCTTGCGTAAGATGAAAAATGAAGGTATTCGACCACTTTTCAAAGAAAAAAATATTTTACATTTTTAATCCAGTTTTTGAAGTATCTTTTTGTATTTTTGAGATTTTATTAATAAAATAATATATTATTTCAGAGCTTACTATACATCCGTAAGCATGACGTTTCTAAAGACTAGCACAATGAATAAAAGATTTTGGATTTAAATAATTCTTCAAAGAATGAAAGTTTATAGAAAAGTTTGAGTCGGTACGAAAATGTAAAAAACGTTGGAGCTATCTCTTCAGCTGTAAAGAGATGTTTTTTGATTTACTCCAAAAGTATGACTCAATTCAAAAATGCTAAGCACAAATTTGTGAAAACGAAGTGAAATTCGTTTTATTTATATCAGTTTAATGAATAATTTATGTTTAATATATAAAACATTTTTTTTTAGAGCACAATTTTCATAGAAAAGTGAAAATAAATGAGTATTGTCTTTATAATTTTCCATGACAAGTTCTTATTTATCCATTTTGCCTTCACTTTTTACTCAAGAACAATTGAGGAGTGGCCGTACAAAAGGGCCTAAGTACCATTTCGAGGCAAAAGTAGTGTCATAATATGAAACAGGTGGCATTTTGTTAGAAATTAATAAAATTGTTTTCTGTTTTAACTTAAAATTTTCTTGATAGCGTGAAACAGTCAAATAACAGACTATTAGGCACATAAAAAGTATGACATTACTTTTGCCTCAAAATGGTACTTAGGCCCTTTGGTACGGCCACTCCTCAATTGTTTTATGAGGAAATATTTTCTTATGATTTTTTTTTTCTGACATGGTCAAGTCCAATATAATTTTCGGTTGAACTTTTTTGTTCTAAGAAG
Source organism: Calliopum simillimum (assembly GCA_951812925.1). NCBI lineage: Eukaryota > Metazoa > Arthropoda > Insecta > Diptera > Lauxaniidae > Calliopum > Calliopum simillimum. The sequence continues at coordinate 83,770,865 of OX638372.1, read as the reverse complement.
CAATTATGTACATATATTTCTGTGCCAAGATGGCAAAACCAGCTATCGCATGTTTTCATATTTTTTCAGAGGAGCAAATTTAAATTTGATATAAGTATGAAAAAATCACAATATCCGGTTTTACAAATTGTTTGTTAAGGAACTACAAGTCCTAGAGCAAATCTGGTTTTATCAGCTTATAGATCTCACCGAGAACAATTGTGACAAAAAATGCTCGATACTTAATTTTGCCATCTTTGCACAGATTTGATAGTAAGTAGTATAGTATTTTAAAAACAACCCTCAGCAATCCCACTCGGAAATAAATAAGAATATATTGACTAAGTCAATATAACGTTTTTTAAAAAATTTCGCCAAAATAGTTTAAAATTTGTTATATTGCATTTCTAGCTAATCACTGTTTCAAAGGCGTTTACTTTAGTTAATGATTATTTTGCGACATTAGATACCTTCTAAAGGTAAAAAATTTATTAATACTCACTATCTCGAAAATCTGGCCACAAATAAAAAAATTTTATAAATTTAAAGTTGTTAAGCATGGAAGAAATTCTGAAAAAGAGAAATAGATCTTACATCATTTTAAAATTTCCAGCAGAAATCTCATTTGCCAAATAAATTACATTTGCGAAAAAGAAAGATGTTTAAAATAGTAGTACGAGTATTTTGTAGTCTTTAAAGCTTTCAATAAAAAACGAAGGGATACAGAAAAAGTTTTTTTAAAATGTTTCTTTATCAAAAAAAAAAAAAAAAAAGTTTTAATTAAAATTAACTAAAAAACTGAGCATGCAGTTTCCCGTTTATTTGTAGATTTAAAACTGGTATTTTAGCTGATCGTGAGATACTCCATTTCTAAACAAAATTTTAACTTTTTTTTTTTTGAAAACAAATAAAAAAAATGAATTTTTTCCGTTTTCTTAGAAAATTAGCAAGAAATAAAAATCCGTCCTCAGAATTTCTATATATCGTATGGTTTTCAAGAAATTCGAACCTATAGACAAATTTTCCATTTATTTTGTAATAAGCATACAAAGCTCCCGGATATAACGCCAGAAAAATCTCCAAACTAAATTCTGGAGTTAATTCCATTGTGGTTTGCAAATAAAGCCAAAATCTTTTCAAAAAATTGTGACTTTGCAAAAAATTATATAGCATACAAAAAGGAAATAACGCCACAGTAAATAACGCCAGAAAATTTTTTGGAAGTAAGGCCAGAAAAATCTACATACAACAAAGCTAAAAACTTTTCTGCCGTTATTTCCTATTTAATTTTGACTTTATTTCCAAAAAATTTCCCGGTGTTATTTTCTAAGATATTATTTTCAAAAATTCAGGCTTTAATGCCAAAAAAATGCTGGCGTTATTTCCGGAAGCCGTATACAAACATAAAAGTTCGAAATTTTTTTTTTTTATTCTTTAGAGGGTACAAGGAAATTCTTTGTCATAAAACCTTATAGGTTAGCTTGAAGCAATATCCTTTTACTTCAAAACCTTGTTTAAATTATATCGATATCTTTTTTCTTTGAATTATTCTAACGAATGAAAATAAGCAAAAACACAAAGATTTTCGATATTTCTGGTTACGATTTTTCAAAGACGAACAAAGATATCGATATAATTTAAACTTCAAACTGCATTATCAGGTTTTGTGGCTAAGAAGTTCTTTGTTCTGTTATATAATCTCAAAAATTTCCGAAAACCAAACTTTCAGGTTAGGATTTCTCGAAAAAAATACGAGACATAGCGACAATGAGAACATACATATTTCGATACAGCATTAAAATTTACATTGAAAGTGATTATGTTTGACTTGTTTTTGGTATTTGCTAATTATGTTAAAAAGGCAAAAATTATTTTTTTTTTAATAAAAAGTTCAAAATTTTTTTTTAAATACAATATCTCATTAACGCAATCAGTTAAAATTTTCGAACATATCATTTTTGAATACATATACAAATAAACGGAAAACTAACTGTATACTCAGTTTTTAGTTAATTTTTGTCAACCTTTTTTTTGATACAGAAACAATGTGAAGACCATAAAAATTCGATCCTGCTTGTTGACCGATTTAAAAAAAAAACTTTTTCTGTATATTTGGAACCTTGTAACTAATTTTGCATAAAAACACTTGAAACACTTAAAGTTTCGTTTTATTTTTTTTGTGTTCGAAATAGATGTATTTTTATCTGCTTTAGAATTTAGAATTTAATATATTTTTTTACTTGCAGCTTATTTTTCGAGTTATAGAGCAAAGAACAATTTTCGACCTCTTTATGCGAACACATCTTGTGTATTAAGCGCTTATTAAATGGTAAGCCTTTCAAACCGTTATCAGTTTGAAAAGAAATATCACATAACAAATTTATGGCTTTTTTTTTCAAAAATCACAAAGAATTAACGAGCTTTAGGATCTAAATCTCGAGATATACAAAAATCTCCTGAAAAATCAAGATAAACCTGGGGTTTTTATTTTCGAGTTTATCCTAGATTCTTTCAATTCAAAAAACCAATGACACTTGAAAGCAGCAACATTTTTGTAGTAAAATTTTTAATCCTTTTTTTTATTTTTGTACACAAAATTTTTTACACAATTAATGTCCTTTCAGAGGATAAATGTATTTTTCACCGCGAAAAAAAAAAAATATTTTATTTTTTCAAATCGGTTTACAAATTTAAAATTATTTTTTTTTTAACACTGCGACTGTGTGCGTGCGTTTATTAAACAAAAAAACTTTATATCTTTGTATGTGTGAATATATATTTTTTTATTTTTTCACCACCCGCACACGTAACCGTGGAAGCTTTTGCACTCGTTAACGGCTAAAGTTGAACTAAACTGAAAATTGAAAATTCATTTTTACGCGATGCCGTCGTAAGTCGCTTGGTACATTCGTCAGCGATGATGGCGTTTGATGGTGGTGGTGCTGGTGGTGACGGCAACGATTGCGGGTTGATCCAGAAAATCTATTTGCGCTTACGCTGACGAAGCGATGCGCTTTAACAACAACAACAACAACAAATGCCAATGCTAACGACGAAGAACAAACAAAACAAAACAAAAAGAAAAACAAAGAGGAAAATAGCCGAACCGAAGACAACTTGTGCAGCCCGACCAACACGAATCGTTTCGAACAACGATAACAGCAGCACGTGAGATTTACTGTTAATTAACAGCTGCTGGCAAAGAGTCGCTGGTACGGGAACATGTTGAACAGTGTTCGCATGTTGCATTGCAACATGGTATGTTTACTGTGTTATTTAAGTATTTTGTATGTGTGCTCGAGCACAATGTAAAAAGTGTAAACATTGCAGAAAGTGGGCTGTGCTTAAATCTGTAAAGTGAAATGTCACGTGCTTTTTCAATTTTAGTAACTCAACTAAAGTGCGTTGATAAGCGATAGAGGTATATACGAGTTTATAGTATGTACAGGAAAACTACCTAAAATATTAATGGTTCATAGGTCAACAAAGTCAGTTTTTGACGAATAACTTAAAAACTATTCGTCGGATAAAAAAACGTTTCCAGGCAAAAGTTGAAGCTGACGTAATTCTACATATTTTTGATTTTTTAACGTCTCTCTAGCAGAAAAATTCACCAATTTATGAAATTGTATGGTTTAAGTTAGAGTAATTTTTTTTTTGTTTCAAAAATGCGCGTGTCCCCAAAATTGAAATATTTCGAATCCAATTTAAATAACAAATTGGCTATAAGTTTTTTCATTTTTAAGGCAAAGGCTTAGCCTTTTTACCCATATACTCTTCAAGTTCAAAACTTTTAAAATAATAATAAAAATTGCATGTAAAAAAACATATAGTAAAATATGTATGTAGTAAAATTTAAAAAATGTTTTTTTTTTAAACTACTGTAATTTTTCAATTAGGTAAAAATCAAAAAAATATAGATTTTAAGCATTTTATTGAAATAATTAGAATTTATTTTGAGAGGTAAAAGGATAAATTATTAGTACTTAGTAATATTCCAAATCTGAAACTATTTTTTTTTTGTTTTTTCGGTTACTTTAATTTTTTAAAATATATGTTATGTATATTTTAAAACATTCAATTTTAGTATTAAAATAAAGCAATTTTAATCTTAAAATAATTCAATTTTAAATTTATATAATTAACAAGACTAGATGTTAGTCTTTTAAATGCTTTTTGACATTTTCTTATCGATCAAGAAACAAAAAAGTTGTTGCAGTTATAATTTAAAAATAATGTGCAATATTTTAATTTTGGAAAATCGCTCATTTCAGAAAAAGAAAAAAAAAATCTTAGTTAAAAATATTTAATTTAAAAACCATTTAGTTAAGCTTTAAAAAGATTCACTCGTTTTAGAAAACAAAAAAAAAAAAAAGAATCTTACTTAAAAATTACATTGAGCGGTGGACTTTTTTTTGTCAAGTTACTATACTTAGTTCAATAAACAACTGTGCCAAGTTTCAAGTCCGCAGTAATATTTTCCTTTTTGATATATAGTTTTACGGAACTTATACGTAGGAGTATGGAAAAACGATAAGTTTAGAATTTCAGTCCTATTAGAAATTGAAATCAAAATTCCATAGTTAAAAAAAATTGGGTTCATTTGGGATAGAATTGTTTAATCTTTAATTTTCAATAAAGAAAAACAAAATATAAATTTTAATTTAATTTCAAGGAAGAAAAAATTTCGAATATAATATATGTGACCTGGTCTATGGAAAAGGGGCTTGCGTGCAAAAAAAAAAAAAAAAAAAAATTTCGTGAAAACAGCTGGAAAACAACTTTTAAGGGTCAATTAATGCGAGTCGGCAAAAAAATGGAAAATTTTTTTTTGACACGTAAGCACCCTTTTCATAGACCAGGTCACATATATATAAAACAAATCTTTGCGCCTATCGATGCCGAAATTAGAAATGGAATTTTCACAGATTGACAGAGATTTCAATGCTAAGCAACTGCTTCCTGCTTTAAAATATACACAATCGATACCAATATCCAACTTGAAATTAGAAGCTTTTCCTAGAATAGAATTGGTGGATGAATCATAACGTTTCGGTAAAAGAAGAGTCGATTCAAAATTTCGATTTCCTTTAATGAATTTAATCTTTTTGAAATTTAAATAAAATCGACAAATAAATCAATTCTTTTTAAAATGATATTCGAATAATCGTTCCCGAATCATAAGAGATTTGGTTCAAAAAAAAAAAAAAAAAAAAAAAAAGATTTATACGCGGCTATGATATTACGCTTGACTAAGTTTTAATATTTGAAAATTTATTCAAAATCACTATCCATAACATTGACTGATGATTAACTCTCTAATTTTCTAAATAAAGAACTGGATAGACATTACTCATACGTCATGTTGTGCGCGAATGCAATTAAATTCTCTTAAAAACTGTGTTGGTCTTATAAATATAAAAAATCACTGCCATTTTCAAAATTAGGGACAAAAATAAGTAAATTTTATAACAAAACTATGTTATATAGTAAAGACTATCATACTAAACAATATTTTTTTTATTGTGACTTTTTTTTAGAGCTATAAGCTTACCTTTTTCCCCAATTGAATGTTTGTAAAATAGATAGTTCTTAAATTATTCTCTGATAATATAGTAAGAATCAAAAATTCAATCAGAATCACTAGGCACTTTCGTCATATGGGTTTGATTTTTTTACATAGCCATAGTGAATATCTGATGTATGAAACAATATTGGGTACGTTCGACTCATAATAAGAGCAAAAAAAAAAAAAAAAACCAAAAGAAACCACGATTATAGCATAGCGTTGTCATTAATTGGGTAACCGATTTGAATTCACGAATTTCAGTTTTTTTACTATTTAATTTCACTTCTCGAAAAATGAGCCAAGGCTGAAGGTGATAAAGCTCAACTATTTTATTCGGCCAAGTTCCTACACAAGCCGCTTTATAAAAACCGAAAATTCAAACAAAATATAATTAGTTTACGTATTTATATGTAAATTAGTATTTTCTGTTTCTTAGGAATATTTTCATACATCTTCTTATTAAGTTTATTAAAATAATACATAAAAACTAACAAATTTTTGCAACATATGAGAATCTCAGCAGAAAGTAATAAAAATCATAAACAAATAATAGCCAAGAACAATTATTCTCAGAATATTTGCTCAGACCTAAATTATGAAAAATTTAGTTTCCATTTGAATGCATCATATCGATACCTTAGAGCGCTATAGTCCTATCTCCATTTTTCCAATTGTTGGGAAATGCAAAAAGAAGATTTATAACAGTGGTTATTTAAGATTGGCTTCTATTTTGATATAAAGATATATGTAATATTTTTACCTATAGTATACTTTAACATAATTTAATGTTTTTAACCAATTTTATTAACTTCTAACGAAATCTCAGCCAATTTATAGTATGTCATTACTTTTGCCCTTATATAATATTCCACTACTATTGAAAAAAAACGACGTATTTAGACAATTTTTTTAATTTTTTCCACTAAAATGTCGTAAAAAGTCATGAAACGCGAGGAAAACACGAAAAAACTAATTTTTATTTTTTTTTTTTTTTTTAATTTTTGAATTTTTGGTTCCGACAAACAAGAGTGGAGCCTTGAGTGTAACCAAATTTGTTCACTTAAATGTCGCAAAAAGTCATGAAACGCGAAGAAAACGCGAAAAAACGAAGAATTTTTTTTAAAAATGTGACTTATTTGAATATTCAGTGGAGATAGGACAGTAGCGTTCTTGAAAAAATTACAGTTTGGAGATAGGATTTTTTTTAATTTTCGAATATTTTGGTGTTTTAGTGGTATTTTGACATCACACAGTTTTCCGCACGGTAAAGAATGCCACAATGTTGCCATAACTGCAAAAATCTCAAAATCGCAAAAAGTGGAGATAGGACAATAGCGCTCTAAGGTATCGATATGTACAATACTTACTCCATATAATTCAACAATTTTCATATTTGAATTTATAAGATTTTCAACAGAAAAGATTAATTAGGCACGATTGCACTTTGTTTTCTTTGGCGCTATCGAAGAGCTCATTTATGGGCAGCATTAATGCAATAAAGAAATGGAATAACAAAATATAAAAAAAAAAAATATTTATGCCCAGTAGGAATGAAGTGGCTTAAAGTTCTTCATTTATTGAATTATGACAAAAATAAGTAAAACTTTGCATGCATGATGTCATCGTTTTTCTACATTGTAATTTGATAATCGACCTCGAATCAATTGTCAAATGTTCAGAATATGTCTGAATTTCACCTTAAACTAAAAATTTACAAAATTGACCATATCTCTTATTTGTAGCGGTAATGTGAAATTTTGTACAAGAAGATGAGGGCCCTTTACTTGTGGAGGGTCACAAATATTTTTCACGATATCTCAAAAATATTTCATAATTTTTTAGAGTATCTTTCACCATATAAAATTAATTTAGGCTTTTGTAGAGTTAAGATGATAACTTGCAAAGTAAGGATCCAATCAGAGAATTTGAAAGGTAAAGTTTAATGGTCAAAATTAAGGCTACACGATTTCATTTACAGAAATGCACTTCTTCATGAGGGACAGCTTCACAGTGGTCTAGAACGCGATTCTGGCCGGTCAAAAGTCTTTGGAGCATTGCGAGAATACAGAAAAGTCCCTGAAAAAAAACTCTTAGTTCTCGGAAATGAGCTGTGAACAGAGTAGCAGATAATTGCACAGAATCTTGTAGAATCTTTTATTAAACACTGAAGTTATCGAGCCTGTACTTTTTAAGTTGCAATATACGGTTTACAATGTTTGGAAAATAAAATTAGGGATTTTTCTGGTGATCCAGATACCCGTTTTATATTAAAAAGAATTAATATCTTAGTATGCACTTCTTCATAAAATACACAAAAAAAAAATTAACATTAAACTTCAGGAGACCATTTAGTTGCCAAGATACATTCATGAAAGCTTTACTATTTTTTACGAGATTTTTGAAAAATTAACATTTTCTGATTCAATAATGGTTGAAACTGCGAAAACACTGAAATAGTATTATTCCTTTTTATTTTGGTACTTGGAATATGTCAACAAGATATTTTACTTTAAAATAAAATTCAGACTTATGATCGGCTATCGCTGTCTCACAGACCACTGTGTGCCATAGGCCTCAAAACAATGATTCTTGGACAGTAAAGCAAGGATATGCATCTCAAAATTCCAAACAGATAGACCAAATCTGATTACGGATTTGAGATAAACGTGTTATAGCTATGTTATCTTCTTGCTATATAAAATCGTTGGTGCGGACATTTGTCATAGCTTACCGCCTAAACCACTTAACGCATTGACACCATACTCTCACCATATATTTTTTATTGCTCCGATTAGTTTAAATTTAACATGAAGGGTAGCAAACAAGGGGTTGTGGTACTCCCATACAAAAAACGGCAAAAAAGTTAGCGTTTTCATGTGTTTTTTTGTCATTGTATCACGCCTAAACCACCAAATATATGGAAGCCACATTTCCACCATATCTGCGCCTAACTTTCGGCCAGGTTAATATCACAAAAAGGGGGTATTAAATGATGGAGCTTTGCACTTCACATACAAAATCTGTATGCAAATAAAACACTCAAAACGCTTTATCTCCGTACCTATGGCAGGTATCAATTCCAAACTAGATGCACAGATGTACATATATGTCGTTTACCACAAAATTTCACAACACAATTGTACGCATACGCATAAAACGTACGTAAACGATTACTTTTCGAGTAAAACTTGTTAAACTTTATGGTAAACAAACAGACATTATATTTATCAAGAACCCTACAAAAAAAAAGAGGATTGAAGCAAAGGGCGTTGCAACCGCCATACAAAAAAATCTCAACATTCAATAATTCTGCAGCTATTGCAGTTATCATACTTGAAATATGAATATACATAGTTTCTACTAAAAGACTTGCCAAAAATGGGGGATTGAACCATATAAAAAAAACCCTAAATCATCGCACCACCTACAGGAAAGGGCAGAACAATGTTTGCCGGGCCTTCTAGTTAACAATTAAGTTTTCGTCACAAAGAAACATTTGTTTCAACAAAAATTGGTTTTCGAACTATATATTAAATTATTTAAATATTCTGCGCGGCAATTAACATCAAATGTTCATTAATCAAAACCAAATTGGGGTATATAAAATCAAATGGTTTTCTCTTTGTAGAAAGAACATTGACCAAATGCATTTTTTTTTTCAACTCAAAATTCAAACGATAAAATTTCTTTAAAATTTCGTCTGCACTCTTGAATTTACATATTTACATTGGCAGCACAATAGCAGTTTTGTTTATTGCATTCAAATAAAAAAATTCAATTAAAATTCTTTATATTGGAAATGTAATGAAATAAACAAAATAAGCCGCACATAAAATAATTTTGTACTTTGATACATAATTAACATAATTACATTAAAAAAAAAAAAAACAAAATCTCAATATATATTCCACACTAACCCAAAATCATTATAATACGAGCAACACTACATCAAGTTTAAGCCACAAAAGCCAAAATAGAATAAAGCCATAAACTTCGAACCACTTAATTTTGTTGGGAGCACAACGACCGACGACGCATTGCTTCATTTTCATAATGTCGAAAATTTGTTGTTGTTGTTGCTTTGCATATAAAATACTCCCAAATGTAAAGGGAACATAAATGTATGTGGATATGGGGGAGGGGGTTCGAAAATTAGACCAAAAACAGCACGAAGATGCTACACTGAAATCTGTTGGTGGTGCTGCAACACTGGACGACTAACGAACTTTGTGTTGGTTGTGTTGATTAAATTTTTAGCGAATGTGCGATTTTTCAGCAGCATCCTTGCACATTTTTTTCTTTTTAGAATTTTTTACATATGCAAATTTCAGGGGGAAAAAGGACAGAAAAAAAAACATCCACAGGAAGCGAGCGCGGTTGTTGTTGTCTTTGGCCAAATTACTTGAGTGCAAATTTCAACAATAAAATCATAAAAATAATAATAATAAAATGCAACAACAACAATAGTAACAACTTATGTAATAGCAACTAAAAGTGTAGTAAAAAGTGTAGAAAAAAAAGACAAAGGAAATGCAACACTTTGCATACCCTGGAGAGAAATGAATGTCTGATGACTTAAAGACTTTGTCGTTGTTGTTGTGCAATTGTCGCACTTTTATGTTTTACATTTTTTTTTTGTAGAAACACGCATTTTATTTTTTGGTTTTTTTTTTCAGCTTTATTGAAGACGAGGAAATTAAGGGAAGTGTAGCGCACACACTATGCGATCAAAATGGAGACTCCAAATGACAGCCAACCATACTACTGTTTCCACTAAGATTATGAAAAGATGTTGGCAATGTACAGAAAAGATACTAGAAAAATTGAAATAAGCAGTGATGTTCTGTAAGGCTGTTGGAAGCATTCAAATATCAAATTCTGTTTGGACACTCTTTTGCTTAATAAACAAATTTTATAAATACCTCATCATCATATTGGTCAGTGGTCTACAGGTCTAGTAACTTTGTAATTGTTAGTAAAAATAATGAGTTTTTATCTATCACACGAATGGTCCTTGGTTCAAATCCTACAGCTTTCTTTTTCCATTTTTGTTTTTAATTGAAAGAACTCATTACAAACAAATAAGCTCTTTAAAAAGACGTTTTCAGTAAGACTGTGGTAAGTTTCAGAACGCTTACATCCTAGGACATGCAATTTAAAGAAGAAAGAATATTTTTTACGGACCGGAAGCGCTTGTTGGTACAAAAGTAGCACTTCAGAAGGCTTTTTGAAGCATTTCTTTTCCCCTTGGGAAATTAAAGACATCATATGGGTCCAAGTGTAATTAAAAAAGTGACCCATAAAAAGAAAAAGCCAGAAATCGGCATCCATTCTTTTTTGCATAAAGTGCTGGGACTCGAAAAGAGATTTTTACTTTAAAAATTTAGCACTAAACTTAGTAAGGGTATTCCTTAAAGTTCGTAAACGCGTAAGAACGTTAAATTTATGAGATAGTTTGAATAGTGTTGCCTCTTACACTATATTTTTTAGGTTATATATGTCAATTGGTTGATCAAATAAAAATAATTAAAAATGCCGTGAAAAAGTAAAAAAATTATAATAATTCGGAGTCTTGAAGAAAATATCATAAATGATTTATTGATGCTGGAAATATTCGGATTCAGTGATGATAAATTTTTATTTTGGAGTAGAAAGTACACGACTATTATTTCCGTGATTCCGCGATTTGACGATGTTTTTACATAAAATGACCCAAAATAAGTCGAAAAAATTTGAAAATTTTTTTCGATTTTTCTAGATATCAAAGCTTAAATAGAATACTGAAGCCATTGCAAGAAAAGTATGAGAGAATAAGATTTATAAATTATGTTATATAGAAAAATTAAATATTTTAAACTAAAAATTTAATAAATGAGTTATTTTTATCACATTCGTTATATTTTAGTTTAATAAGTTCACTTTGCACCACCTCGTAAGTTTTCGAGCCTCGTAAAAGAACAGTCAAAAAACATGTTTATGTTTATAAAACACGTGTACCTAAACTACGGTCCATACGATTTTTGACAGTACTTTCAAGAAGCTCGAAGCTTGTGAGCTTGCTAGGTTTTCGAGGCATTTCCATGTGAATTCGGTAAGTTAGTTATAATATTCGCTGAGGTTTACATGGAACAGATGGGTTTTGTCATTATTGACGTGATGTAAGAAAGCAACCCATTATTTCCTCCAACAATTTACATTAGGTTTAATGCTAACTTTGCGAAGTGTTGTTTTTGTTAGATATACTAGATTAATAGCAGAAGCGTATAAGTATATGGGTTCTTAAGGCGCATGACATGTGCACAAGAACAATAGAGTGTGCGAATGGGACCTTTGACATTATAAGCATTACAAATTATTGAAAGCAATCCATGTAATCATTTTATACCAGATCTTGAAATTAACATTTTAAAGTTTTTTTCTAAGCTTAGTAAGATTTTAAATTTTTTAAATCTTAAGATAAAAGTTGAAAAAAAAAAATAAGATTTCATGACTTTATGATTTGAATTCCAAAAGCTAAAACTTTTATAATAAACTTTTAAAAATAAAACTCAAAAAAAAAAAAAAAAAAAAAAAAATAGGTTGAATTTAAAAAAAAGGTAAAACTTTTTTTAAAATGCTACAAAAGTTTCGTCGAGTTTTCCTTATTGATTGCCAACGTGTGAGTTCATTCTAAAGCGAATTTCAAAAATAAGAAAACAAATTGAATGCTATGTAACAAAGACCTAAGGAAACTAATTATCACGTACGTATGTACTTAAGTAGTTGGTTTTCTGTTATAATACACATATTATTTTTGATTTTGTTCGATATGTACCCATCATTTTTGACTATAAAAAATTACTTAATATAAACATGATGAAATTATTTTTATTAAAAATTTTTCATAATCATCATAAGGAGGAAATTGTGTATAAAAAATACATGATGACAATAACATAAACACCCTCGAAAACATTGACATAGCACGGGGGTTCAAAACATTTTTTAACCCTCAAGTTGCATCACTCGGAAAGTTTTTATATTTTTGTGTTCAGGGTACTTTCCTTATTATATAAAAAAAAAAATTAAGAAAATCCGTCGGGCGCTTTTTTTTTAAATCGAATTTTCCGTTTTTGGCAAAGTTGAGTTAAGTCAAAAATAACATGCGAAAACTAAAATTAAAAAAATGGAACACGAATAGTCATTTTTAACTAATTTTTGAATGCTGAACTCAGATCCGTTAACAAAATCGTTCTATCGCTACAGAATTTTGAGATATCCTAACCCAAAAACAACCAAAATATAAGATTTTTCGTGATTTTTTCCCACTTTTGAGGTTATGTAACACGACAGTGTAATACTTTGTCATAAAACCTGTTATGTTAGTTGAAAGCACATATCTTTGCATTCAAAACTCTTTTTAAATTATATCAATATCTTTTTTTTTCTTGGAGTTATCCTAACCTACAAATTTAAAAAGAAACAAAAACAAGATTTTCGACTACGTTGGAGGCTACATAGAGAACGCACGAAATTTTTTTTCTCTTTTATACTAACTGAATTACTTACTACAATCCCTCGTCTTCAAAATCAGCCATCGAGTGGTCACCTACGAATTTGCCCATCTTCGTCACAACAATTTTAAGGAAACTAACTTTTTAGCTTCAGTGTATTACTTGTTTTGGCATAACGTTTTTGTATTTCTTGATGTCATATTAAAGAGCTCATAACTTTGAATAGAAAAATCGTAGATGACTATTTGATAGCTCATTTTGAAAACAATAAATGATTATAAGTGATACAGTTTGTATAAAAGACCAAAAAAATTTCGTGCGTTCTCTATGTAGCCTCCAACGTAGTCAAAAATCTTGTTTTTGTTTCTTTTTAAATTTTTAGGTTAGGATAACTCCAAGAAAAAAAAAAGATATTGATATAATTTAAAAAGAGTTTTGTATGCAAAGATATGTGCTTTTAACTAATATAGCAGATTTTATGACAAAGTATTACACTGTCGTGTTACATAACCTCAAAAGTAGGAAAAAATCACGAAAAATCTTATATTTTGGTAATTTTTGGGTTAAGATATCTCAAAATTCTGTAGCGATAGATCGGTTTTGTTAACGGATTTGAATTTAGCATCCAAAAGTTAGTTAGAAATGACTATTCGTGTTTCTTTTTATTGATTTTAGTTTTTGCATGTTATTTTTGACTTAACTCAACTTTGCCAAAAACGGAAAATTCGATTTAAAAAAAAAAGCGCCCGACGGATTTTCTAAATTTTTTTTTTATATGATAAGGAAAGTACTCTGAACACGAAAATATAAAAACTTTTCGAGTGATGCAACTTGAGGGTTAAAAAATGTTTTGAACCCCCGTGATAGAAACGAAAATCCAGTGTCAAATGTTTTGCTTCACAAGGACTTGCAAGCGATGACATGCTGAAAGAAAAAAACACCTCTTCTTGTCCTCTTGTGACACCCATTTTCCAGCAATGCTAAACTAAAAGTAGATAGCGGTAAAATCTATGCATGCTTACAACTTTTTTGTGCTCAATACGCTGAGGAGTGATTTTAATCTGCTACAAATTGTTTTACTGCTTCCAACTTTTTTTTGTTAGCAACTGAAGCCGGAGAAGTTGTGTAAAGTCAAGGATTTAAATTTTTTGTTTTCATGAATATGTGTAGAGTGTGTGAGAAATTTTCATTTTCATTTATGTTTATTTTTTTCCCCCTTCATTTCATTTACTTTTGCTTAAATGTGGGCGTTCAAAGCGTTTGAATTATGCTTGGCTTACAAATTAAGTTTTGAAAATATACGTCAGTTACATACTATTGGAGCATGGAATTTCGAAAATCAAATGATATAAAAGTTTTTGTTGTAAAACTACTGTGAAATTGAAAATTAAGTGATATTATAATTAAAACATTTGATAAAAAAATTTGCGATAATTTAAAAAAATGTTCAGAATATGCTTTTGAATGAATAAGTATACTATATTCTGTTTTTTCGCAAACCTTAAATAATTAAAAATGCTCTTGAAATTTGTTAATTATGCTTTTCAAAATTGTTTATGCCATGCAAATTTTTATATATAGTTTGATGTTTCAAGTGGGTTTTTCGCTTTAAATAAATTGAATTTAATTTTTTGTAAATTTTGCAAAAGTTCTTGAAATATTTAGTTGAAAAAATGATTTAAAAAAAGAAAACTAAATTAGGTCGGCAAAATTCCATAAGTTAAATTGAAAACTAACATATGTTCATATCTATTAATAACAGAAATTGATGCACAGAAAATATTGACGAATAGTTGTTTTGAATTTTTAGAATAATTTATTTTTAAGACTATTTATTTATAAAGGGTGTCCAGAAAACTTGCGATAAAATTTTAAGTTACGATAGCTAATGCCAAGGCTGCATTTTTGTATTCACACTACATTTATAAAAGTTATCGTTATCGAGTTCTAACATCTTAAAGACTTCTAACATTTTTGAATGCGTTTTCAAATACATATTCTGAAAACTACAATTATTTTTTCAAATGATTTTATTTGAAAAAGATACTTGTCAAAATAGTGTTTGTTCACATAAGAAGACGTTCTCGCTGGAGATCAGTTGGAGCTTAGTCACACCTCGAAAAATTGTTTTCTTCGAATGCGACAACACTGCATGAGCGAAAAAAAATTAAAAATGTCTTTTTCACTAATCACGGTGATAAAGTTTCAAATACAAAACTGACTAAAATTTAAATTTTGGTAGCTTCACTCAATTGGTTAAAAATCTGTTATTTATTCACAGATTTTCTTCATATATAGGGTGTGCGGGAATCGGTAGAACGCCGAAAAATATAAGATTTCTGGGACTATTCTGAACAACTTTTCTTAGTTCCCTTTTTCAAAATTCGCAATTATTGGACTTAGTCAATAAAAAAACCAAAAGTAATGTCATAATATAAATTGGCTGACAATTTGTCAGAAATGAATAAAATTGGGCTCTAACTAACTATTATTGCACAAAATATGTATGAAATTACATTTGTTTATTTATGGACTTAATCATATAATAACGGTTAAAAAAAAAACTCCGTTTATTTTGCTAATTTGGAAAAATGGAACGAATAAAAATTGTTCAGATTAGTCCCAAGAACATTACATTTTCAGGTGTTCTACCAACTCCCACTATGCACATTAGAAAGCCCATATGTACGAAATTCTGATTTTGTTTGCTCTCCGTCCATTTCCTGAAATTAGAGGTCAAAAAAATAAGATCTCAAAAAAAAATTTGGAATCGTTAGTGGAAAAAACCCAGCCGGTTTTCGATCAAAGGTCGAAAAATTGACTAAAAAAAGGCAAGTCGCTTTGACTGCCCGTTACTTCAAAACTGTTCATTTTTTCATAATATTTTCAAGACAACTTTTGTAGAACATGACTTGGTCTACATTATCTTTTTGAAAAATTTTGGTCCAAAAATTAAATTTGTTGTTGTTTCGGTACAAAAACTTAAATTTTTTAAGAAAATTTTCATGACTTTTTTTCTATAAATTGGTTTTTTGTAATTTTTAAAGGCTGAAATATTTGTTCTGGAATTCTTATATTGTAGGGAATTGTATGTATGTATGTATTCTCCTTTAACTCCTAGGAGGAGCATAGGGCCAATATGAAATCTCTCCATTTGTCACGATCCCTTGCGATGACTTTGATCTCTTGCCACGATTTTCCCGATTCTTGGATTTCCTTTTCCAACGACCTTTTCCAGTTGGTTTTGGGTCTACCACGTCCTCTACTGCCTTGTGGATTCCACTCAAGGGCCTGGCGACAAACTTCGCTGTGTGGTTTCCGGAGAGTGTGACCAATCCATCCCCATTTGCGCAGCTTGATCTCGTTTGCTATAGCCTTCTGTTTGCATTTTTGATGTAGCTCGGCATTTGATATAGTGTAGGGAATTAAACGTTGATTAATTTAAAAGAAAAATTACTAAAAAATTTTAGTTTTTAAGAAATGGAGCCCATTTCAAAGTTAAAAAAAAATTTTTTTTTTTTATTTTTTCTTCTTAATTTTTAATCTGGTAAGAAACCATTTCAGTAGTCATATTTCTCAAACTAACTTGGGATTGCTAAACACGAAAATAGCATTTCGTTTTAGTGCGTTTTTGGGCTGTTCCAGTAGAGATAATCGAAAATTTCCAAATTCGTGCACGCAGTTCAGGAAAAAATTTCAATCAAGTTGTCCAGAACTGCATAAAGCTGTGAAATTGCACCTGAGCATTTACTGAATAAGAAAAAAAAGTTTTCAAAATCGGTTCATGGCATGGTTTTTAAAATGAGGTCGAAAAACGGTATTTAAAAAAAAAACGACTACAAATCAAAACCAAAATAATCATTTTAGATGTAGTTATTAATGCTTAATTCGAAATTGGACGCGAAATTGCTGTACCACTTATGGTTTGTGAGATATCTTACCCCTAATGTTCAAAAAACACGATTTTGCAGGTTGTGTAGAACACGCACAAAATCGTTTTGGTCTTTTCTATTAAATGCGTAATTTAGTACTGTTCTTCTTCTTTAAAATGAGTTACAGAATGGTCTTGTATGATTTTTCTTTAAAAAGTTATGACCATTTTAAAATAACATTATAAAAGATATAGTAATATGGCAATTGCTATAGAAAATCCATACATGATTTTTAACTTTCATGATGTCATTTTAAAATGATCATAACTTTTTGAAAAAATATCGCACAAGCCCATTTCATAGCTCATTTTGAAGGCAAAAAGCAGTTCTAAATGATGCATTTAATAACAACTAGCAATACATTTTCTTGCATCCAATAAAAAAGCGATTAAAAGAAAAAAATTAAAATACTTCATTTTTTTCCAAACTTTGAGACCGGCTCCATACCTTAAAATTTAATATTTTGTAAAATTTTTCTTTTTAAATTAATTAACATTTAATTTCCTTTAACATAAGAATTCCATAACAAATATTCCGCCCTTTAAAAATTACAAAAAACTAATTTATAGCAAAAAAGACATGAAAATTTTCCTAAAAAATTTAAATTTTTGTACCGAAACAGCAACAAGTTTAATTTTTGGACCAAAACTTTCTGAGAAGATAATGTTGACCCAGTCATTTTCTACAAAAGTTATCTTAGAAACATTACGAAAAAATGAATAGTTTTGAAGTAACGGGCAGTCAAAGCGACTTGCCTTTTTTTAGTCAATTTTTCGACCTTTCATCGAAAACCGGCTGGGTTTTTTCCATTATCGATTCCAAATTTTTTTTTGAGATCTTATTTTTTTGACCTCTAATTTCAGGAAATGGACGGGGAGCAAACAAATTCACAACTTTGCACATTTCATACATCTTGTGGGCGCTCTAATGTACATATAACTTACTATATTTTCAAAAGTGCGATGTATGTGTTCCAGTTAAGGAATGGTGGTTCTTAATTAATCTTTTTGTATTAGTTTAATTTTTTTATGTAAACAAATCAGATATTTTTGACTTAAGATATGGCTTAAAATGTGAAATCACCTTCGATAAAACGATTTTTTTTTATCGAGCTTAGGATGTGCTTCGAAAAAGAGCAGTGGCATTTTTTCAACATTTTTTTTATAATTCTTGTAAGCTAGTGTTATTTGCATTTAAAAAAAGAAGAAAAATTCTGTAATATTTCCACCATGTGCGGTAAAACAACCATTTCACACTTTTTGTTCAAATGTAAATACCGGATAAACAATGCGAGTTTGATAAAGAATTTTCAGATGAATTTTGTAACAAATGGTTCAACGAACCAGGAAATATTTAAATTTTCAAATTATTATCATAAATAGAGTTTTTACAGAGTGCCAAACACACAAGTGGTTGTTTAACCCCGTTCTATCCTATAAGTAAGGACTGTACCGAAAAGTAACTGCACACTTTGAAATACATTTTTCTCGCAGAGTAGGCATTTATTTGAAAAAAAAGACACAGTAAAAAGCGTGATCAATCATTGTGTTTTAATTCCTTTTTTAATATTTGGTATTCTTATATTCAAGAAAATTGTGCACAATTACTGTACTGAAAAAGAAATTTCGTACAGAAAGTTGGCCAGACGCTACAAATTCAGTGTCAATAGTATGAAAATATTTCTATCCAGTGCGGGAGTAGCTATTCTCTCCAAAGTTTAAAAAAAAAGTGGAAAAAAACAAGGTCCAGGTGACCCAAAACGAGAAAAGAAGGTAGTGACTCTAATATAAAAAAACAAAAGTATCTCAGTACGGAATTTGGCAAAACAGAATAGAACCAGTATCGATGATACAACAAGTGGAGCATAGAAACAGCCTTAAAATACGAAAAAATAAAAATTACCCAAAATAATTGAAACGGAAGTTCAAGTTGGAAAAACGAGGCTTCGAAGATTGTATGACCATTTACTTCAAGAAATTATTGAATGAGTTATAATAGATGATAAAATCTATGTAAAAATGGACTCAAGAACATTGACAGATCCCCAGTTCTACTCAAAAGAAAAATGAAAGTAATACTGACATCAGTCAATATCAACAGTTAGAATGAAAAAATTTGCCGACAATGTCACTTTCTGGCAATATGTTTGGTCTTGCTTTCATAAACGAGCCTACTAATTTTTTAAAAAAGGCACGATATATGCCGAATTTCACAGAAAGGAGTGTCCGAAATACCGTTTTATACCATTTTATAAGAAACACAACTCTTCAGATATATTTTGAATTTTCCACAGCACACTACTAGAAGAAAATAACATAAATTTCGTTTCGAAAGAAGGATACCCCAATAGAAAAGTATTGGGTCATTGTAAAGCGAGACTAAAAAAAATAGTTTTTCAAACAGTGCCGTTCAAAAAGTAGGTGTGCGGAATTAAATAAAGGGAAGCAAACATAAAATTTCACTTTAGCGAAGAGAATTACTTTTTTTTTATATATTTTAATGAAAAGTGAATTAAAACATATGAAATTGCAAATGTTAAAAGGGCGGAAGTCAATAAAAGGCAAAAGTAATGTCATACACATTATATACCATTACAAAAGGTTATTTGATCGATATTATTTTTTAAGCTCAATACTGTCAATTTCACACCATTAAGTAAATTTTCTGTGAAAACAGAGATTATTTTTATTAGTTTCTAACAAAATGACAGCTATTTAATATTATGACATTACTTTTGCTCTTTATTGACTTCCGACTGAAGCCTGTTTTGCTCCTTAGGTCAAAAGTACAGGCAGTTGGTTTTATACCCAATATAAAATTTCGCATAATTGTTTTGTTTAAAAAGCAAAATCTTAAAAATTAATAATTAAAAATTTGAGTTCTTTTTCATGAAAATTTTTGAAAAACATTCTGAGCGTGTTTTCATACAAAAAAAAAAGTTTGGGAAAACCGCCCATTAGTTGAAAGCTTATATTTAAGAAACAAAAAAAAAGTTGTTTTTGGACCACTCTTGAAACAGTCAAAATTGTATTTTTTCCATAACTTCAGCAGGTGATATTCGCTGCTTAAGAATTATATATTGTTGTAAAGAGCCTAATAGGCCTACATTTTTCTCTCATATTCTTTAGACCTCCAAGGTTATATTCGACTAGTACGACCTAGTTTCTCTGGTTCACACCCCCCTAAATGCTTTATAAAATGAAAGTCTTCAAAAATACATATATTAACATTTTACCCAAAAAGTGCTTATTATGGCTCAACTAAGCTTTTTACAAAGCTATATAACTTTCAAACATCGGACATCACGTGCCGAAGTTATGGAAAAAAGACGATTTGGCTGTTTTAAGGGTGGTCAAAAAAAAACTTTTTTGTTTCCTAGATGCTTTAAAAGTAAGCATTCAAATAGGGTACGTCGTTTCCAATTTGTTTTTCATCGAACCGGCCTAGTATATACTCAAAAATATGCTCTATAAATCTATAATAAATTATGAATAATAGAACTGTTGAAATATAAAACAATATAAATGCATAAATAAAAAGAGAATAAATTAAATAAAAGAAAAACAAAAGCAAAAACTCACCACGTGCAGGACAATTTTGTTCATCGGTACCATCGTCACAATCGGTGTAGCCATTGCACTGATATTCTTTGGGCAAGCAACGGCTGTCACATTTGAATTCATTTTCAGGGCAAACTGCAATTCAACGAGGCATTTTTATATTAGAAACTGAACCGATTACTTAAAATTCAAGATGATTGGTTTGGTACTTGGGGTACATTAGTTGGATACAAGTGTTCAACAAAGTGGGGAAATGTTATTTGTTGCATTATTAAATGATGATCGGTTTTGTTTTAGATGAATTCTTACAATTACTTTGATTGCTTAAGCGGTTATTTTGTGTAGCGTTAATGCATGACTCAATACAAATTCTTGATTTTCTATTTCAATTAATTAAAAAAACATAGCTATTTGCTTGCAATATTCATTTGTTATAAAGTTTAAAAAACTAAACTTTTTTAAACATATGATAATTGTTATTTGGTGAGATATGTGACAATTTATAGATTATTTTTTTATGTTTTCCTATTTATTGTACAATTTACATCCTATTATTAAGTGTATTAATATAAGTTTCATTTTAAAAAACGTTATTTTATGAATTAAAATTGTTTTCATTTCATTTTTATATGTGTGTTGATATGTATCGACACATCCAACGTATAAGTTGGTAACTCAAGTTCCAGATTTTAACTTCATAAATAGCTTCCAGCCCTTAAAAATTTTAAGCTAGACGTAAAACAATTTGACACAAGATGGAGTCTCATACGCAGACTTTGAAAAACGCTATCTCGTACGTGTATAAAAGTTGTAACTTGAGTTACCAACTTTTACGTTGGATGTATCGATATGAATACATACTAAATCGATTTAGAGCAAATATTTGGATATACCTTGACATTATGGTTTCATAATTTTAGCTTAACCAACATTACTTTTTCAATTTTATGAGTTCAAGGTCGGGCTTTTTGGTTATTTATGTGTCATGTCATTTAATAAAGTTAGAACACCTTTCAATGTCTAAAATAAAAATATTGCATTGGGTTCAAATGAATTGGCCAATGATTCAAGATCAATGAAGAAGCCCCTTGAAATACGCAACATTTACTCATTTCTTCTTGAAATATGTACCTATAAATTGCCCCACTGTCATTCTTCTTATTGCTTTTACTTATTTAAGTCCAAAATATTTGTAAATAAATTTTTGTTATTATACTAACATCGATTTAAACAAACTTTCCCACAAACCATTGTAGACTTTTATTCAAGAAGGGGCAGCTTCATATCTTTGGAAAAATAAGTTAGTGACTCGAAAAAATTCAGAAAAATGTTTGCATCGATTGACGAAAGATCATATAAGTCTGGTCTTATAAAGATTTTGGTACTTCAAAAACAATTTCTGAATACTTATAATTCTAAAAAAAAATATTTTGAGTAACATGCATTTAGAGTTGAAAAAATCTCCGTAATATTTTTGAATGCCTCGAAACATGTAAAAAAATTAAGCTGCTATCTTCTTGAAGTAATATCTTCAATTGTCTAAAACGATTATCGGGTAAAAAAAATCGGTCACAAAAAGAATTCCGTAGATATATCAACATAATTCTATCTTCACGAGTTTTTTAGGTAGACAAAGTCAATTCCTTTTAAATCATAATTTTTCAAAGGAAAACGTAACATTTACTCGCAAATTCGTATCATCTGAAGTATGTTCCAGGAAGTTTTGAAATAGTCTTAACTTTATTAAAAATCCTCGCAGGATTCAATAAAGTCTCATGGATGAATTTCAGATATGCATTTTATGAAAAGTGTTGAAACATGGATGGGAAGGACAAAAACACATTAATGTACGTATGTATACAAATGTATACAACAGCATGATAACACAAAAATGGTATAATTGTAGTGCGTGTGTGTTTTTGCTTAGCTCTATTAAGTATTTAAGAACGAACGAAAAAGTACCATTTTCTTCTTCACCATAACCAGGGTCAGAACAATTGAATTCATCTTCACCGTCAGGACAATCTTCATTACCATCACAACGTTGCTCGTCACATATTTGGTAGCCAGTTTTAGGGCAAGTGTAAGAGGCATCGCCACGACACTGATTATCAGGACGCGTGTAGACAGGACTTGTTTCTGTAGTTGGTTGCCATCCAACATCATTGCCAGAGGCTTCATAAGGATCGAAGGAACCATTATTAATCACGGTTTCATTTGGCTCATCGTTATCCGGATTGTCAATAGGATCGGAGTCGGTAATAGGTTTATCGGTGACGGCATTACCTTAAGGAAGTGAAAACAATATGGAATTATCTAAAATTTTATGTAAAGAAATGTGCCAAGGAAATTCATTTCCTATATGACAGAAGACAATAAAAGAACACACACACTTAGGAGTAACATATATTGGGAACACAAAACATGAAAGCTTAAGAATAGTTCTTAGTTTGGAAGACAGTAAAAGATAGAATTTTTTTCATTTTCTGCCTTAGGAACGAACATACACATAGTTTTGTTTTTAAGCAAATGGTAAAAATAGTATGAAAAATTTTGGAAAAAAGTAAGTAGTAGTTTGTCCAAAAAAGGTATGCGAAATGTAAAAATATGATAATAGAAATAGCAATTGGCTGAATATTTTACAACCATAGCTATCAAAGTCTAGGATATAACAGAACTGTTATATTTGACGAAAATGTGGTACACAACACTGACTGATAAGTAACATATAATTTGATAGATAAAACATAAGCAACAAACATAAATCACAAGAAACAAAAAATTAAGACAAAATTAAAAAAAAAACATAGGTACATAAAAATTTAAATTTGTAAAAAAACCATAATCACTGAAGTTGTAGTATAAAAAAAAATTATGATTTTTCTTATTAATAAATCTCATTTTTATTAGTTGTAAACAAAACAAATCTTAAAAATTTCAAGATACATCTAATGAGGGCCAATTTCAAAATACTTAATTAAAACTTAACTGAATTATACTATAAGTTCTACATTAATTTTCATACAAAATTTTTAATTAACAGAAACTGAATATTGTGAAAACGACTAAAAATTCTATTAACAGCGTAAATTTGCATAAGCAGTCTTAATTCAAAATAACTTGTAAATTATCCCCATCCCAATGCATATAGAACCTAACGCAATAACATAGATATATACAGAATTCAGTATGTTAATACTGCACAGTGCTCTTGAACAGTCGATAGGTTTGATGAAAATGTGGAGAAAATCTGTAAATGGGGTTTCATTTGTACTAGTTTTGTGGTCTGAAAAATGCAAACACCGAAATCGTTCATCTCCGCTAAATATTATAAAAATACATATCCCATATGAAATAAAAAAAAAAAAAATTAAGAAAAAAGAACACAACGAACACTGTATTTAAATTATGCCATTATCTTTATTATTCTCGGAGATATTTTAACCTAAAAAGTTAAAAAAGTGCAAAAAACATGTTTTCTCATTATTTCAGTCTACGATATTTCGGAGAAAAATATAGCTATTGACATAATTTAAATGCGGTTTTAAAGAAAAGGATAAGAGCTTTGAGATACAATGTTGGATTCAACGTATTCTATATTCTAGTTATAGAGCTTCAAAATATATCAAAAACGGTATTTTTTTGCTTGTTTAGGTCAGGATATCTCAAAAACCATATGAGACACAGCAATTTTAAGAACGGATACGGATTCAGCATTGCAAAATACATTAAAAATAACTACTTTTACATATGTTTGTTGTATTCTTTTTTCTTTATTTTTTTTATTTTATATGGGATATGTATTTATGCGATATTTCGCGGAGATGATCAGCTACGATTTCGGGGATTGCATCTTACAGACCACTAAGCTAGAACAAATGAAACCCCATTCACAGATATTCTCCACATTTTCATCAAACCTACTGTTCAAGAGCACCGTGACTGTTGATAACCGAAAACTGTTTTCTATGATAAAGAGTTTTTTTTGTTGTTGCCTTCTATCAAATGGATATCTGACAAAAATCTCAAAAATATTAGTTTACGATAAACTGTTTACTTAATCAAAAATTGTTACTGATCGAAAAAGTACCTTAATCAAATTTATAAACAATGGCACCTTAAAACTATACATGTATGCAATCTAAATACTCAATAAGAACGATATATACTATAAATGAGAGACCTTACAGATCTAGCTACGTATAAATTTGATTTGATTTATGGACAGACATTATATACTATTTATTATAATACTCTCGATCCAAAATTATGTAAAATATGTTCAAAAATCTTTGAAATGTATATGGTCACATTTTTGAGATGATTGACTAAACATATTTACTAATCGGATAGCAAAATTGTACTAATTTTTGGGATGATTTATGTTTCCATTTATGAGTAGACAAAAAATAAAAATTTACATTTAAGATAATTTTGCCAGAAAAGTTAAAAAAAAACTAAGGAAGTTAGTTTACTAAAAAGACGCCTTACACATATCCCTTGTAAACCCTACGGAATGCGATTTTTACATGCAGTTTTTTTTTTTTTCAAACAAAATAAAAATACATAGGCCCAACAATTTGTTAGCGTAAAGCCACTTTATACAGCAACCTCAAAATATTCCATGGTCGAATGGTGCTTGTGCATGCGCTTGTTAGCTTTACAAGCTTTTGAGGAACTACAAAAGCTCTTAGTAGTTTCTAGGTAAAAATTGAAGTAGGTCAAATTATAGTAGCTACCTTCTCTTATATACCCATTGCACAAGTATTCATTTTCATCTAAGCCCCTTTCGCAGTCTACATTTCCATCGCAAAGCAAATCGCAAGGCAGAGTGACGCCAACACTACACTCGAATACACGAGGGCCATTATAATCGCGACAATCATCGATAGGATTTCTTAAGGTTGGTTGATATTCATTTGTATTTGTACCTTCAGCACGATCAGGCGGACCATAACCTGAACTTTCGCCATTATCACGGCCTGGATCCACATGCTCCGACTCATCAGGTTGAGAGGTAGGATTATATGGGTAAGCTCCAGCATCGTAAGAATCATCTCCGTTACCGGGATCGTAGCGATCTGATTCAGCATCGTGAGAACCATCGCCGTTATTGGGATCGTAGCGACCTTCTTCAGGATCGTAGCGACCTTCTTCAGGATCGTAGCGACCTTGCTCAGGATCGTAGCGACCTTCTTCAGGATCGTAAGGTTGTGCTTCAGTACCGTAATCTGGTTCACGACCAGAGGTAGGAACATTTGGATAAGCTCCAGTACCAGGATCATAGCGACCTTCTTCAGTATCGTAAGGGTCCGCTTCTGGTTGTGCTTCATTCGATTCAGTAGTAGGGTTATAAGGATAAGCTCCAGCACCATTAGAACCCTCACCGGGACCATAAGTTTCGGGGTCATTACCCAAAACAGGTTGCACCGAGCCGTCCTCGTTTGTGGAAGGGTAATTCGGCTGCGGTGGAAGATCAGGTATACTGATGGGATCTTTTTCTAATGAATAAGTGTAGAAATTCATTTGTTTTGTAGTAATTTTATAATTTTCTACATAATCAAATATTGAAAGGCTAAAGGAACTAATTAATTTATACCATTACTTTAAGAAGTTTATAGGAAGAAAAAATATTTGTACTATGTACTACAAAAACCCTACACCTTTCTAAAAAAACGTATTGCAAAAGTAAAAAGTTTATATACAAAAGCATAAAATAAGCAAAACGAAAAAGTTATATATCATTTAAATAGATAAACGGAAAAAATAAAAATGATGTATAAATAAAGTAAAAAAAAAAGAAATTGTTATCCAAGTTAATTATTTTATACAAAAAGTTAGTCAAAACCTTAAGAATTGATTTTTGAAATTATTTAAAACATAATTGGAATTTTCTATCTATTTGTTGTTATCTTTGCTAAAGAAATAAATCTTCAAGTAACTAAAAGGATTCGTTTCAGAATAGTGACTATTATTTTAGAAAAATTTTAATTACTTCTTTTAAGCTTTTTCGACAAAAAACTATAAACAAGTTAAATACAAAATATTGCACATTATTACTCAATTTTAATATAATATTGACCAAAAAAAATAAATAAATAATATACTAGAAGATCTGCCAAAATTTCGAAGTCTGTCCCTACTGTAAATTATGCACCTGCAATTTAAGTAAATCTTTTTATCTGAAATATATAATCAAACCGCACAGGAAACATTTTCATAGGACATTTTAACTCATAAACTATTATTTTTTTGTCGGTTATTTTAGCCTCTTTTCACCAAAAATTAGTTTTAATGAATAAGTTTAAAGGACGACTGTTTTTAAGTTATTTTCTTTCAGCTTTGCAATAAATTTCGACACAAAACTCGATTTTCAATTTATTGAGTCATCCTAACGTTTTAGAGAAAACAAATTTACAGAAAAGTTTTAGCTAATTGTATTAGCTTTCTAAGAATGTATTTGGCTTATAGGGGTTAAAAGGATTTCGCAAAGTTCTGGACCTTTAAAGTTAATATTTTAATTTCTTTATAAAAAACACCGTTAATTTTTTTGGGACCCTTGTAAAATTTTATTTCAAGCGGTAGTACATTTGTCATACCCATTTTTATACTCTACCCCGAGGGTGTATTCACTTTGTCCCTCCGTTTGTAGCGCAGAGAAGGAGCCGTGGCAGATATAGAAACGTATATATATTCATGATCCTATAATCAAACTAAATTTTACTCAGACACTAAAAGCTATAAATGCAAGTTCTCAACAAAAACTGAGTGAAATCGGACAAGAGGGCGTGGCACCTCCCTTATAAGCAAAAGCTACAAAACGAGAGCTTTTTGAGATAATCCAACTAACTTTCACTCAAATACTAAGAACTATAAGTGCATGCTCTGAGCTTAAACTAGATGAACTCGAACAAGAGCGCGTGGCACTATCTATATAAGCAAAAGCTTCAAAACTCTATACTTAAAACGTCTTTTGAGATAATCTAACCAAATTTCACTCAGACACTGAGAACTATAAATGCAAGCTCTGAGCAAATGCAGGGTGAACTCGGACAAGAGGGCGTGGCACTTCCCATACAAGAAAAATTTACAAAATACTGCAGTGTAGGGAATTTAATGTTTGGCCACGCCAAAGGTTGCACCCTTACTAGTTTAATTTGAAGTTAGGAAAAGTACTTTTATGTCACAACTTGCGCTGCACATGAGGCGCGTCCTGCACGCGCTTTCCTATATCTAGCGAAACCTTCAAACGGATTGTTTTTCAAAATTTCTTGATCTCAAATTAATAATTGGGCATGACAAATGATTGTTGTTTTTTAAGAACGCAAGTTTCTATTAGATTTAACTTTCTTAAGCATACTACATAGATCCTAAATGTACGTAGTTTATATACACATTTTGAGCAAAATTATTCTTATTATCCGCTAGAATAATTATTCAATTAAGTTCTTTCTACGAAACTATTTTTAAGGACGGAAGGTTCTATCTTAGAGAATTTAACTATACCTTGAATATGTACTATGAATATGGAACTATCGATCCATAATTTTATTAAATATTTCAGAAACCGTACGAGGTGGAAATATTCTTGAAGCGGTAATAGAGAGAACATAGTCAATTTAGTACGATGTAATATATACACATTAATGAAATTTTATAAAAATTTCAGTTAGAATTTTTTGTACCAAAGTACAATCCTACAATAATAAAAAAAACCAGATTCGTGAACACGAGGTTAAAATATCTATAATCGTTTATGAAAACGGAGAAGGAAATAACAATGTTTTTAGATTTCAGTCCTGGCAGAAACGAATTTTGCTCAAATATGGAGTCCTTATTCAAATTTTGACCATTTGCTTTAATTTGTCTTTCAAGAAATTAATATCGAGCTTTTGCTTAATTCGATAATGAATTTATCCTTTACTTTAAAATTGCTTTCATCGTTTTATGGACTTTATTGACGAGATAAACTCATTAGTCCCACTAGTGTATGAATAAGATACAATACTACTTAGTAAAGATAACAACAAACAATTCTAATTCAAAAAAACTCACTGTGTTATTAACACTACAATCCCTTCGTAGTTAGTTACTTTTGGTAATACAAAATCACAAGTTAAATACATAGATTTGTAAAACTACATACCATCGACGCGATAGAAGTAATGTTCACTATCCAAGTCGGCACCATAGCTACCCAAACGATGATATGTATTGATTTGTTGTACAAATGTTTCACCAAAATTGTTAGCCTTAACAGGTAGAGTCAATTGAACTACTACATAAATTTTGAAATGATCAGCGGTGGGTCTAAAATTAAAAAATTATACACAATTAGTAAAAGGATATCGATATTGCATTTCTATTTGCTAACCTCACTTCCAGCAAAGTGGCACGCATCACATCGTCATCATCATCAACAGGATACTTCAATTGATATAAATCTCGGAATGCAGTTTCTAATTGGCGATGCAATTCCATATACTCAGTACCACGATGTTCTCGTTCGTAGCTTTGCAAATATGGTTCATGTAAGGTGAAGAGCGTACGATCTGTTTAAAAAAAAAATTATAAAATAAAATGATGTCTTTGTGTATTTGAACGTATGCTGTAACTTACAAGTTTCAACTTCTCCTGATAAGTTATCAGTGCCTTCGTCGTCACCTTCGTAAGCGCCGGAGCCTTCAACGTTATCATCATCGTTAAAAGGAGAACGCTTATTATGTTTTCCCGTCGCTGCTCCCAGTGTCAGTTTATCCTTGCGACCAACCATTTTAAAATGTTTTTTGGCACCTTTGCCATTGTTCTGGAGTTGATGTGTTTTATGCTCATCGGTTGCATGTGAACGACGAGATTTATTATGTTTTCTATTGCGTTGCACTGCACTATCTCCGTTAGAGGCGTCGGCGTTTGCTTTTTTTTTATGTTTTCTAGCTGCTTTTAGTTTAGCTGCATTCGCATCAGTTTCTTGTCCAAATAGTTTACCCAATTCACGACGTACTCGATGTACGCCTTTCATCAGCCAATTGCTTTCAATATCAGCATCATTTTCTTCGGCTGCAACAGGTTGCAATTCATCCTCCAGTAAGTCTTCTTCATCAAGATCGCGTGCATTGCGCCACCGCGCATCAGTGTTTGTGTTGGCGGAGAAATCTTCTTCAAATTGGTCAATGTCGAAAGTGTCATCAAAGGTTGCGGCAGCTTTGATTTGCTTTAATAAAAGAGAAACAAAATAAAAAATTTACTTATTAATAAAAAAAATTCAAATGTTAATAAATTTAATTATAATTATTGGGCTTTTTGAATTTGGGTTTATAAGTTTGGCGGAAAAGACCAGAAATTATATTTTCTAATGATTTGAATATTCTAACTAAATCTGAGCTTTCACGTTTTGAAGAGAATAAATAAAATATAAATATGTAGTTTTGGAATATATTTAAAGTCGCGTATATGTCAATAAAATTTATAAAAAAGAAGGGCTCGTTCTTATATTCTTATATTTCTATATACAGTGAAACTTCTATAAAGTAAATATGTATGGAAAATTCGTAGTACAGAAAGAATTTTTTTTACCATTGAATTAAATAAGACAGAAATTTTGGTTTGGATTACATTCTTTCATTTTTCTTCCTCAACAAAATCTTCCAATATATTAAGAAAAGTATTCACATTAGTTGGTACGTTGCTCCATATCTCCAGAAACGTTCGAAATTCGTCAAATGATGTAGAAATTTGTCCTAATGTAGGAAACACCTTATCAGCAGTGGCAATTCTTTTACATCGTATTTGGAATCTCTAATTTTAAAGTAAAGGAAAACTTTTCTTCTTTAAGAACCGAATTTTTTTGACCCATTTCGTTTAAAATTCACTTAACATCCATGGTTTTATTTATTTTTTTTTTTTTTTGAGTTCATAATTTACGTCTGAAGATTTAATGCCTTTAAAGCATCGTGGATTTTTGGCCTTTCATATAACAAGCAATTTAAGTTTTTCCGACCCATTCATACTGCTTGCCACCATTCCATGACAGTTATTCTTTATTTGTTTTGTTAACCATCAAAACAATTCTCATTCTTAAATGTCATTATAATATTTGATAAACATTTGAAGAATTAACCGGTCTCATTGGCATTAAAAACGTTGTTCTCATCAATCTTGGCAAAACTCCAAAGCAATATCTTTATTTTTTGTCATGCATTCTGTTTTTTATTATCAATAACTTTTTTTTCGAGAGGAAGGCTATTTCGTTGCAACATTTTCGCTTCTATCACTGAACACTGACTGAACTCTTGTCAAAATTCACAGTGAAAGGGGCTTTCTTTTTCCTTTTGTTGTCATTATTTTCATGTTTCGGAGATCCGCTTTTTTTTTTCTCCGTATGCATTTCTATTGATATGTGTATCAAAATACACTGAATATTGATCGAAAAAGCTGTGTACTTGAAATCAATTTTGTAGTATGGAGAACTCTGTTGTATAGAAGTTGGTTTTATGGAAGATTCACTGTATTCTTGATTTTTAATGGTTAATACTTCAGTGGGTATAGGAACACTGCATGTTGAATAATTTTTTTTTTTTCATGATAAACTCTAATTCAATTCCATAATTGATCTTTTTCTAATTTCACAGCTAATTATTGTCTAAATGTACCAACTGATCCTGCTTCCTATATTTCTTATGTTAATGCATGTTGATCCCTTCGTTAAATAATGATTTTAAGCCTTTACTATTCCGTACTTGATCCCTATGAAATTGGTTTGCATGCCTTGTTAAGTACGGATGGATATCTCTGTTTGCTTACCAAGCAATCCGAATATCCTGGTAACAATTAATTTCCCAATCTAGAAATGAAAGTGAGCACATCCTTCCATATTCACTTAATTTTCAACCTAATTCTTTCAACATTCTATTAACACTCTCCTTTTATTTAACACTGTACTTTGAAGTGAATTCCGTAATTTTTGTTTTGCAATGTAAATTTTTTTAAATTATACTAATTTTACGAACTTTTAGTCATTATTTGCAAGAATCTAAAATTCTATGCATTTTTCAACTTAGGAAATCATGACAATTAGGATTAGAGAAAAAAACTACTAAGCATGGCTATGGTGACATATGTTTCGGTTACCGCCACGTAACCATCATCAGACCAATTTATGTTTT
Source organism: Calliopum simillimum (assembly GCA_951812925.1). Classification (NCBI taxonomy): domain Eukaryota; kingdom Metazoa; phylum Arthropoda; class Insecta; order Diptera; family Lauxaniidae; genus Calliopum; species Calliopum simillimum. The sequence continues at coordinate 83,739,170 of OX638372.1, read as the reverse complement.
ATTTAATTTATTTTAAATTAAATGAAATAACAATTGAAAAATTTTTTGAACTTTTTGTCTGAGGCCGGGATTGAACTATGAACCTCGGAGTCAATGTCTCTACATAGCGCATTTATCAATGGACTGCGCTATGTACCCTCAGAATAATTGGTAGCTTAAGTGTCTATATTCATGTAGTGAGATTTTTGTTCTCTTTCCTTTTTATCATGACTCCTGTTGTTGTTGTTGTTTGGTAAGGTCCAGCCATTTAATTTAAAATAAATTAAATAAAACATAAATTGGTCTGATGATGGTTACGTGGCGGTAACCGAAACATATGTCACCATAGCCATGCTTAGTAGTTTTTTTCTCTAATCCTAATTGTCATGATTTCCTAAGTTGAAAAATGCATAGAATTTTAGATTCTTGCAAATAATGACTAAAAGTTCGTAAAATTAGTATAATTTTCATATAGTCAACATAAACCATTCTAATTAATTATGGAGAACACGCCAATACATGTGCAACTGGCAACCCTAGTAGCCACATGACAAACCGGTATTGATTTCGCAGCCAATGGCTGGACCTTACCAAACAACAACAACAACAGGAGTCATGATAAAAAGGAAAGAGAACAAAAATCTCACTACATGAATATAGACACTTAAGCTACCAATTATTCTGAGGGTACATAGCGCAGTCCATTGATAAATGCGCTATGTAGAGACATTGACTCCGAGGTTCATAGTTCAATCCCGGCCTCAGACAAAAAGTTCAAAAAATTTTTCAATTGTTATTTCATTTAATTTAAAATAAATTAAATAAAACATAAATTGGTCTGATGATGGTTACGTGGCGGTAACCGAAACATATGTCACCATAGCCATGCTTAGTAGTTTTTTTTCTCTAATCCTAATTGTCATGATTTCCTAAGTTGAAAAATGCATAGAATTTTAGATTCTTGCAAATAATGACTAAAAGTTCGTAAAATTAGTATAATTTTCATATAGTCAACATAAACCATTCTAATTTTTTTAAATTTAAATATTGTTGGTGAAAGCTTTTTTGCAGTGAAATCTACAAAAATATTCACCATTGACAAAAGCTTAATTGGTGAGTATGAATATTTCACCAAAGTCAATGGTTCTTGTCCTAACTACTTATTTACAATTTACAACACAGTGGTGAATAATAACTCGTACACACCTAAATGTGGTGAGTGAATACGATAAAAAATTTCAAAATCACGAAATGTACGTTACTCATACGTCGTTTTTGCAAGGTAACCCAACGGGAAATGGAGGCGCGTTGAAACTACTTCAGTTGCGCTTCTAGGGAAGCAAGAAGCTGCTTCCAGCATTGTTCTCACTGCTTAAATTTTTAAAACAGCATGTCATTGCTGAGATGTACATCTTCGGAAGCACATGAAATACGCTTCCGTGGAAGCTGAGTGGAAACACACATTTGAAAGCATATGACATACACTTCCGTGGAAGTTTTTCAAAATTTTAAATTCCATTTCACAAAAATTACATTTTTTTCTGTAACTTTTCGTAGATTTTTTAACTTTTCACAGCAATAAAATAAAATAAAAAATAAAATAGAATTTGAAAAGATTTGTATGATGCACGATATGCGCTCTTCTTGGAAGCATCTTCCTTTCTTTCGATTGGGAATTGTAATTTTCTCTATACATACAATGTGATGTTCCAAAAGAAGAGGGTCCTTATCTTTTATGACAACATTCAAAAAGCTTAAAAAAGAGATTGGGTACCTTTTCTTAATTGTCAAGTTTAATGTTGTGTTCTGACGACCATTATACATACATATAAGAAATACCAATTAAAAGGATTTTTATGTTTATATTCTTAGAACTGATTTTTATGACCTTTGACCTTGAATAATTTTTTTAACTCACATGGGATCAATAGGAACTTGATATTTTATAATGTTGTATCTAAGGTTTTTATCAATGTTCAGCTCCATGCAAATAATTTCGGAACAAGTCAAGCGTTGCTCCCAAAGCCAAATTTATTTTTTTTGCCAAAATATGGCTTTGGAAAGTAATTACAACAACAACAGCAAAAACAAAAAGTGTCGCTCAGATCTGGTTTCGGAGATATAGCAATCGGAAGATCGGGATATAGCTTTTATAAAAACAAGTATAAGTTCTGAGTCCCTTGATGGATATCAAAAATTTTGGTGTCATATGAAAGGTATTAAAACTAACTACCAAATTTGTGTAGAAAAGTTTAAAATCCGAGTTCTAGGTTTCGATATATGGCGATTTTAAGATAATTTTGACCAGGTTTTTTAAAAAAAAAACACTATTTTTTCCAAAAAACGTCTCATCAATCCATAATTTTTGTAACAAAATATGAAAGGCCAATCTATTTTCTTTTATTAACTATGCCATTTGTATCTGATTTCCTATATTTGTAAGGTTTTTCCAAAAAAAAAAAAAAAAAAAAAAAATAGAAGAATTAAAATTTGTATTTTATTTTATAAGATGTCTTCATCTACAACAATATCATCATCATCGTTCTCTGCTTCATAGGAAACGACTTTATGCAACTCTCCCTCATATTTTAAAAAATCCTCCATTGGCTCAACCCCCTCTGCTTTTCACTTTTTAAGGAACATGAATTTTGCAATATATCCTTCGTAAAATCGTTTTCTTCTGTTAAATACATGCAAAGCGTTTTTGACATATCGCCACAGACCCTTAATCGTATTTGTGTGGTCATCAGTTACTGGATCTTTAAAAGAAATTGAGTGGTTCACCGTTAGGGGGTTAAGACCTTCTTTTTGTTATAAGTTATATAACCGGACTGAATAATTTGCAAAAATTTCCAAAAAAGAAAGCGCCGCAGGCGAAAAATTGTTATTTAAAATTTCGCGCGAAATTTTTAATAACAATTTTTCTCTTTTGCAATAAAAAGTAGTAGTAAACCTCACGTTTTTGAATAAAAATTTTCATTTTGTTCTGGTTGATAGTGGTGTTGTTGATAGTAATGTTGTTGTTGTTGTTGTTGTTGTTGTTAGTAGTAGTTTTGTTGTTTTGCTAGTGTTGTTGATGTTGTTAGTAGTGTTGTTGTTTTGTTAGTGTTGTTGTGTTGTTCTTGTTGTTGCTGCTGTTGTTGTTGTTATTGGTGTTGTTGATGTTGTTGTTGTTAGTGTTGTGTTTTTTGTTTTGTGAGTGTTGTTGTTGGTTGTATTGTTGGTGTTGTTATTGTTGTGGATAGTGGTGTCATTGTATTTGGTAGTGGTGGTATCGTTGTTGTTATTATAACGACTCGAACGCCAGGCCAGATATTGTCGTCAAGGTTGCTATTCCTGGCCTCCCAATAGGATGGTCTCTCTGAGACATTGCTCTTGTTGTTAGTGGTGGTGCTGTTGTTGTTTTTGTTAGCGCTGCTTTTGTTAGTGGTGGTGTTGTTGTTGTAATATTTGCTAAATTTCATGAAAATTTCTTTAGCTTAATTCGTGTTTTTCTATAAAATATGCCCTAATAATGCAAATTCAGCTTGAAATGGAATACCTTATGAAGGAAAATAGATAAGGCTTCCATATTTTGTTTCTACAGCTATAGGTTATTAAGGTATTTTTTTAATTTATAATAGTTTTTAAAAAAAAAACTGGTCGAAATTTTTACAAAATCACCATTTCTTGAAAACCATAGCTTGAATTTTAAACTTTTTCGAAATAATTTTGTAGCCAGTTAAAATATCTTTCATATAACATCAACATTTTTGAAATCCATCAAGGGATTCAGAACTTATATCGGTTTTTATAAAAGCAATATCCCGATCTTCCGATGACCATATCTCCAAAACTAGGTCCGAGCGACACTTTTTGATTCAACATTTTTTGTAAGAATTATAACTTTAACAAGAAAAGTTTGGTTTAAACCAAATTGGGTTCTGGGAGCAACGCTTGACTTTAGCCATAATTTCCATTATAAATGTCTAATTTGCCCATTATAACCCATTTCAAAAGAAATAGTGAAATTTCAAAATTTTTTATTTTTTTGTTGAATCAGTTTAAATATCGTCACTCTTAGGACAGATTCACGAAAGTGCAAATTTTTCAGTTTTGCACTAATGTGGTTTTCTTGTACAAAATGGTTCAATAAAGTTATGCCAGTAGTGTGACAGCTATATCTAAAGTGGTTAACCAGCAAATGCAAAGTTAATTACACGAAAAAGCTAAATTTTCATATGATTTTCATTTTTAAAAAAATTTCAAATAGCAATTTCTCAAATTCAATAATTTTCACATTCTTGAATCTGGCCTAAGAGTGACGATATATAAATAAGTAAGGCTCTAGCACTTAAAAAAATATTTTTTTTTAAAATGGTTTATGTTGACTATATGAAAATTATACTAATTTTATGAACTTTAGTCAATATTTTTTTTTTTTAAAACAAATGGATAAATACCACAGGGCAATGAAAACGAAAATAATATTAGGTTCGCCGAATTGACTCTAGTTCTCCAGATATCCTGGTTTGAAAGTGCAAAATAGCTGTTTTGAAGTAGTATAACACTTAATAATGTATGTAATGTGTAATAAAAAGTTACAACAAAAAGCCCTATCCTTCCTCATTAATCCTTACCTTTAAAATTTTCCGACTAGATCCTTACATTCCGAGTAATCAAACACTGAAGTAATGACATTTCGACTAAATACAAAGGACTTATTTTTTTTGCGGCCTTATAGTCTATTGATTACGTCGTAAAAAACATGCCAAAAAGAAAGTAAGATATTTACGGGTTTTTATTGCCTAAATCGGAAAATGGATCATTTAAGAAGAAAAAACCGTGGAGTGCTATTAAATTAGAAGAAATTGGGGCAAAGTGCACCCTTTACAGTTTTTTCAATATATCTAGCGAACAAAGCAAAATTTCGATATTTTTTGCAGGAAACTTTTTGTAGAAAATTAAAAAATATTGCTTAAAAAAATAAGGAAAAATTTCGAATTCTTGTGCTTTTTTTACTTTTGCCTATTACTTTTTTAGGGTCAGAGATAGGTAAAAACATATCTCAATATAGCAATATAAGAAAGAGGGGATAAAATTTCCTTTAAAATTACTTATTAAAAATTTATTAGATTAAAAATTTACCGGAATATGGGCACTCGAACATAGACATTTTTTTTATGCGATCGGAAAAACGGTATTTATTCAAAATCAAGTCATCTTACGAAAAATATGTATCAGTAAACAAATACTTAAAATCGTCCAAGAAAAACATATAATTTTTTCCATAATTTTTGGAGACATAAATTTTCAAAAATTGTTAAAAAAGAAAAATATTAAAAAAGCTCTGAAAAAAATTCTCACGTATTTGTTGAAGCATTTTTGACCCTTGCGCTTTTTTCATAAGACGCCTTGCCTTGGTTTTGGGTAAAAAGTGTTTTTCCGATCGCACAAACAAAATTTCAATATTCGATTTCAACCTAAGAAATTTTTTAATAAATCATTTTAAAGGAAATCTTATCTTCTTTTTTTATATTTTCTTATGTCTTTAACTAACTCTGACCCTATAAAAGTTATAGGAGAATTCGAAATTTTTCCTTAGTTTTTTTTTTGGTTTCCACATTTTTAGCATAAGCAATTTTTTTCAAAATTTTTTTAATAAACTATTTCGATGACAAATTTAATTCTCAACCAAAGAGTTTACTACAAAAAGAAAAAAAAAAATATCAAAATTTTGCTTTGTTCGCTAGATATATTGGGGGTTATCGTGAATCAATAATCCCGGGGAATTTTTCTCAAACTGCTGTGCATTCTCTGTAGCAGTTCGAGTAAATTCTCCGGGAATATTGATTCACGGTAACCCCCATTGAAAAAACTGTAGAGTGTGCAAGTTTGATTGTCTAAACTGACTCCAGTTTTTCAGAAATCATTGCTAGAAAAAGCAAAAATAACTGTTTTGTTTGTATGGAGTTGAAATGGGTGATATGAAGAAAGTAAAGATCTAATTGGAAAAGTCAACAGGTAAGGTTTAATGACGAAGGTTACGGCTTTTTATTGCAGTTAACAAAAATTAATTACACTGTTTGCTGTGAATTTTATGATACTTCAAATACGCCTTAAAACAGCTATTTTTGTCCTTTGAACCAGGATCTGGAGAACTATAGTCAAACCGTACAAATAACTTATACGCTATGTATCGCATGACCTTGGTAAATCTAAATTTACTTATAAAACTTATGCCGCAGAAATAAAACTTTTTTTGTCGCCCTGGGTAATCATTTTAATTTTTTTTTTATGTATATAGGGTAGAAGGGGGAGGTTTCGACACGTGGGAGGCTTCATCAGTGCCAAATTTTGCGATTTCTATTCGCACTTACCCCCGCGTGTAAACCAAAAATTCTTACTCCCAATGGTACGCAGCTATCATAAAAATTTCTCTGCGCAATTCGGCTAGGGTGCGTAGTTAGTCGTGATTTTGTATTTTTATAGCAAGTTGATGTAATATTTGCTTGTTGCTTTTTGTGTGATACTCGGTTAATAAACCTTAAAATTTCCGTGTTTTTTAGCAGATACTTAAAGATATCATTACTGTTAATCCTACATTTAAGGTTTGCAAAATAAATAAAAGATAACTGCGAAATTTTGGAAATTTGGAAACAAGTGGATAAGGGAGGATTCGTCAAGTGTAAATGGGAGGATTCGACAACTGAAATTTATACATATGATTCAATTGTTTTCCATGAATCTGATTTTTAACAAGATATGGAGTTCGGTTCTAATGCCGACGTACAAATGGATATAGAATCAGCCTGAATCATGTCTCGAACTAGTTCAAGGCTCTGACCTTCCTGGTCCGAATGATTTTCTGGATATGGCCCCGATTGAAGACGACATCCCTGATTTTCGTTCTCCCATTGTATCACCGGAAGCAATTCGCCTTTTACCATCTTCGCTCAAAAGGTTGAAGGTTTCAAAAAATCAAGTGAATCAAGAATTTATGTGACTGACGAAGCCTCCCCAAAAGTGGGAGGTTTCGTCATTTATTTTAACTTTGGTTTATTGGTCACATTTCCGAAAATAGCAAACATATCGATTTTTTTGTTATTTATAAAAGAAGCACACATATTCATGCATAGTCTATGTGTATTCAAAATAACATGCACAATTGCATTTGGAAGATATAAGGACTTTTTTGTTAGGGTGTCGAAACCTCCCCCTTCTCCCATACTCGTATTTCATCGAAAAATTAAAGTTTGTTTTATTGACGACAATATTCCCAATTTTCTTCGAAATCGGCTGAAAAGTTTATGAAGCACAACAAGCTTTTGTTTATGAAGTGTCCAAAAACTATATTGCAGTAAAAATAAAACATTTTTTTTAATAAAACACTAAAATTTTTTTTTTGAAATAAACATTTTCTGAAAATTGCAGCAAAAATAAACTCTAACTAAAAGTTTTATTTAAATTGACCAATTCTGACCCAGCTCTATAAATATAGTTTCCAAGAAAGTTTGTGAGAACAAAAAATAAATATTTGGATAACAAAATATGTTTTTTTATTGCAAGTTTCTTACTTAAAGTGAATCAGTAAATATGAATCAGCTGTTGAAAGCAAATTTGTAATGTAGAATTTACAAAGCATTTACATTTCTATTTATATATCAAAGTAAATATTACTTAGTTTGTTAACAATTTCCGTTGATTGAAATAATGACATAATTTGTACATAGTTTGTCTTGATCTATTTTAAATACTTATGTTTGTATCTATCTTTATATCTGTCGACGGTTGTTGAATGTATATTTGTATTGCATTTTTATTACATGCCATATTTCGAACAAATATAGACCAACAAGTTTTATTGTTTTATTTAGCAGCGGTAAAAAATTCCTTGGCTATGCATCAAAATTGCTATTTTTATATAGCGCACTTTTAAGGGTATGCATACATCGTAATCCAATTGAAAATTTCATATTGATGCTTGGGAAAAATTTTTTATTTTTAAGAAATAATTGTAATGCAATATCATACCAGAAATTTTGCGTAGTTCATTGATCAATTTCTAATCCGATTCTGAAAATATTCATACGTATCCTTTGACGAATTCTAAGCAATTATTGTCCCATTAAATTTTTATTTTGTTTTTGAATAAAAAAATCATTTGACTGATATCCCTTTTTCAACTTAATGTCATCAATTTCACATCACAATTAAATTTTTTTGTAAAAAAAGCCAAAATTTGTTTAATTCTAACAAAATGGCAGCCAATTCACATTTTGCCATTAATTTTTCCTTTCGCCTTTGAACTTACACCACTTTCAAAACAAACTTTCATATACATATAGTATATGTATGTTAGAGAGGATCAAATTTTTTTCCCACTTACTTTCATTCAGTTTCGGATTCTCCGTTGAAATCTATGTTAAAAACTCCTTGGGACCATATATCTGCAGTGAATTTCGACTCAGCCAAAAATCGTTTGAAGTTTTGGGTTTCTTTCGCTGTTGCGAGATTGTTTTTGATAATTTATAACTTCCGAACAACTTATTGTATTGCTATGATTTTAGCACCGTTAGAAAGGTGTTGTTGCGTAGTAAGAACGCTTTGGCTAATTTATTGAAAAAAGCTATCTGGTTCAAAAGTTATGACCTTTTGAATGAAAATATATAAAAACTTTATATAAAATGTACCAAAAATTTCATCTATTTTAAAAAAAAAATATACTTTTAAATTTTTTTTATAGTGTATAAAAAGAACTATCTAGAAAGGGTCTTTTCATCCAGATACGGCTAGGCATTTCAAAGTTATGACCTTTTGAACAAATACAAACTTCATACGAAGTATATTAGAAATTTAATCTTCCAAACACAAAAAACCGTTATTTTTGAATTTTTTTCTATAGCTCATTAAAAGGCTTTTCCAACACAGTTCTGTTCTATAAGATACGGCAAGAAATTCCAAAATTATGACATTTTGAATCAAAGCATACATTTTCTCTATAATACTTGATTTTTCGAACTTTGTGCCATTATAGCACCGCTTAGTGACCCAACTTCAAAAAATCCTTTGACGGTTTTTTTCTACTAATTAATGGTAATCGAAAGTGCTACACAAGAACTCATAAAAAAAAAAATTTTTTTTTGTTCAACTTTGTTTTAAATATCAACAGTTCTCATCTGCTCTCATTCAAAATGTCATAACTTTGGATTGCTAGCCGTATCTTAAAGAACAGGACTGCGTTGGAAAGGCGTTTTGATGAGCTATAGAAAAAAATTCAAAAATAACGGTTTTTTTTTCTAGGAAGATTAAACTTCTTATATACTTTGTATGAAGATTTTATCCGTGTTCATTCAAACGGTCATAACTTTGAAATGACTAGCCGTATCTGGATGAATAGACCCTCTCTTGATAGTTCTTTTTATACACTATAAAAAAATTTAAAAGTATATATTTTTTTTAAAAAAAGATGAAATTTTTGGTACATTTTGTATAAAATTTTTACATATTTTCATTCAAAAGGTCATAACTCTTGAACCAGATATTTTTTTTCAATAAATTAGCCAAACACCATTCTAACGGTTCTAAGCAATACAACAAGTTGTTCGGAAGTTATAAATTATCAAAGACAATCTCGTAACAGCGAAAGAAACCCAAAACTTCAAACGATTTTTAGCTGAGTCGAAATTCACCGCAGATATATGGTCCCAAGGAGTTTTTAACTTAAATTTTAACATAGAATCCGAAACTGAGTGAAAGTAAGTGGAAAAATTTGGCTTGGAACAAATTGATCCTCTCTAATGTATGTAGATGTTCTCTATTTATTACTAAAAATCACAAGTTAGATAATGCACGATTTACTCATATATTACTCAAAAGATTTTTCATGAAGAAGAGTTGTTATTTTGAAAGTGAAATAAGTCCAATTTAAAACAAAAAGTTTCGCGGAATCGGGACCACTTTAACTAAAGGAAACTATAATTCATTTTTAATTATATTTAAAGTTTTTTAATATTTTTTTTCAAAAGTGATATCAATTCCGCGATACATTTTCGATTCTTGTGATAATAACACACCCTTGCCGATTTTTTCATTGCTTTTTAAATAACAACACTCTGATTTCTGCAGAATTTTTTCATGTTTTTCGGTAATTTAGGATATTGACGAATTAATCGGTGTTTTTCGATAATTTTGGTACTTTATTTTTGAAATCAATAGTTCAAATGCAAAGATATTCTACTATGTGATTGTCCAGTGGAAAAGGTACCTTATCTTCACTCACAAAATTTAGCAGTACAGCTAAAAATAAGAGATAGGGTCAATTTTACCGGTTTTCAGTATAAGGTGGACTTCAGTGCTTAGACATGCTCTGAACATTTTACAACTGATTTGAGGTCAATTATCAAATTAAAAATTAACTTTGATACCTACAAACTTAAGTTTTTCATTTTACGATTTCAAAATGCCATAAATCAGTCAATTTTTGAAGTTTTCCAGTGATCGAGGTGTCATTTTTTATACCCTACACCCAAGGTATATTCACTTTGTCCTTCCATTTGTAACGCAGACAAGGAGGCGTGGCAGATATAGAAAAGTATATATACATTCTTGATCAGCATCACCTCCTGAGTCGATATAGCCATGTCCGTCTGTCTGGCTGGCTGGCTGGGTGGCTGGCTGGCTGGCTGGCTAGCTGTGTGTTGAAATACACTTTTTGGGAAAACTAAGCAAGATAATTCAATGAAATTTGGTACACTGCCTCCGTCGTCAAAGATAGCTCGGGGGATTTAAAATGAGCGAAATCGGTCAACGGACACGCCTACCGCCCATACAAAATATATATTCAAAATGCAATTTTTGGAGTATTTTTCACGAAAATGCATCCAAAATACGCATAAATACTAAAAATTGTAAGCGCAAGCTCTGAGAAAAAACTGAACGAATTCGATCAAGAGGGCGTGGCACCTCCCACATAAGCAAAAGCTTCAAAACGCTATTCTGAAAGCGTTTTTTAAGATATTCGAACCAAATTCGACTCAGACACTAAGAATCATAAATGAAAGCTCTCAAAAAAAATTGGGTGAAATCTGACAAGGGGGCGTTACACCTCCTATATAAGCAAAAGTTTCAAATGCTATACTGAAAGAGTTTTTTGAGATAATCCATCCAAATTTCACTCAAATGCTAAAGACTATAAATGCACGCTTTAAGCTTAAACTAGACGAGCTCTGACAAGAGGGCGTGGCACCTCCTATACAAGCAAAAGCTTTAAAACGCTATACTGAAAACGTTTTTCACTCAGACACTAAAAACTATAAATCCAATCTCTGGACAAAAACTGGGTGAACTCGGACAAGAGAGCGTAGCACCTCCCATATGAGCAAAATTTTAAAAATACTGCAGTGTAGGGTATTTAATGTTTGGCCAGGCCAAATTTTACACCCTTACTAGTTTTATTTATTATTACTTTTATTGATGCTTACCCTTAATTCATACATTATAAAGCAAAAAATTAAGACAACGAATGCATACAAAAATATTTTTATGTCACATTAGATGCAAATGAAAGAAAAAAATTACAATACAAATGAAACCGCTATACTTATTCACGAGTTTGCGAATTATTTTTACAAATGAGCACCACCTGGCGTGGGTACTCGAATGCGTAACCTTGATCTCGTGGTAAATATCTCGCCAATTTTCAATTAAAAAGTGAGTTTTTCTCAAATAAAAAAAAATTACACAAAATAAAAAAAAATTACACATTTATTTATGAATGTGTATGAATATGTATTTTTAGGACTACAACAAAAACATAAATAAAAAGCAAGCAAACGTCAATGTTTTGTTTACCAAACAATCAAGAAGCTACATTGTAATGAATTGTTTATATTTTATACAGCAAGTGAAAGCCATGCTGCACTACTGAATCAAAACCAACTAAAAAACTTATAACATCAAAAGTTTTCTTATGCTTTGCATTAGGAAATTTTGCCATCTCAATACTACAACCAGGTAACTCTTAATTCCTAGTTATGAGATAATTCAATTTTAAAATATTTAAAAATTTAAATTTAAACAGATTTTCGACTTTTTTTGGTTCGTTTTTTTCTTATAACTTTATAATGGTGCCTCTTCAGAGAACTCTGCTTGAAAAGGATTGTGCACCAAATCATGAAGAATATCATAGGCCACTTATCCCAAATATGATAATTTCTCTGGAATTTTGCTAAAGGATTAAAAGCACTTCTCTTTGAAATTTCTTACGTTAAAACATTTATTTGGTTTTAAAAATTAGAAAAAAAAAAAATGATTGTAAAAAGTCAACAAAAAAAAAAATTTTACAAAAAATCTGCATGTGAACGGATACAAAGAAAACTCTCGTAAAGAAAAGAAAACAAAAAAAAAAAAAAAACAAAAAAAAGACAAAGGTTGAACAAATTGGCTTGTAAACAGAAATTTAACATAAAAACAAATAAATTTCTTATGGTGTATTCCTTTACACCTGATTGACGGCAACACATGCATCTATTACGGTAATGCACAATTACATGCTTAGTTCCATAGTTTGGAAAATCCCATCATAGATTCTCGCTCATTCTTTATTTTTCCAATTTTATCCACTGCGTTTTTTTAATTTCTCTCTCAAACTTTACTACCTAATTTCACGCTTATCTTGTGTCTGAACATAATGTTTTAACCTACATTTCAATATTTTTTTTTTTTTTTGTTCATTTGTTTTTGTTGTGTTCGATTTTACTGATAAGGTAGTAAATTATTTGTGCTTTTTCTATTTCTTCTTCTTCTTCTTCTGCTTATTGAACAATGCGTTCCTTATCTCAAATGAAAACTTGCAATATAGCGACTGAATTTTCAATAGGTTCATAGACGTACTAATTTTACAATTACTTGACTTGCAGTTAACTCAGTTTAACAATTTGGAATGATCTCAATTATACATATGTAGGTCAGGTTTTGCATCTTCCCTAAAGTTGGCATATAAATAAATACATTTGTACTTATATGTATATGAAATTTTATTATATTTTTGATAACGAACTTATTTTAAAAAATGCTTTAAAATAAATTTTCTAGATGAAATTTTACATTTCATTATTAACGAAAGTATTTGTTTTTTAAAATGCAAAGAAATTTCATTCCATTTTATTTTGATTGATTAAAAACAATTAATCAAGATATACTTTTTAAACGTATACATGTATTCTTAAAGACATTGGTATTTGTAAGCAAGTGAATATATTTGTCGTTACTTTATTCAGTGATAGCAAACAAATGGCACGCGTAAGGATTTTACATGACACGTGCATTATTTATGTTAAGTAAAAAAAAAAAAAAAAATGTACGGTATGTATGGATAATCGCTTTTAATCCCTTATTAAAAAATTACTGGGCATGGGCACTAAAACTGATGAGCAAATTAAGACCAAGACCATAGCAGTCTTGGTCTTGTTCTTGCACATTGAGTCTTGGTCTTGGCTTTGATATTGAGTCTTGGTCTTGATGTTGATCTTGCTCATAAAGTCTTGGTCTCGGTCTTAGTCTTGGTCTTGAAAAAATTTTCAGAGATATTGATTATTCAAATTTCAAAACCAAATTTTTCCAAAGCAGTTGGGTTTTTAAGATGCCAAAATTCAAATTGAGAGATGATTTTATCCTCAAAACGGGCGTGAAACAACCCTTGGCTATAAATTACCAAGACTGAAAAGCAGTCTTGGTCTTGGTGATTATCGTGAGAAAGACTAAGACCAAGACCATAGCAGTCTTGATCTTGGTTTTGGTCTCGCAAAATTACCAAGACCAAGTGCAAGACTCAAGACCAAGACTAATTTTGCTCATCACTAGTAAATGTCAAATAGCTTAATGTACTAACTGAGCTTCTAAAGTCCTCGCTAGAATATTTAAGCAAATGGTGCTCCACAAGAGGACTTTATAGAAATCCATCAAAAGCCCAAACTATGCTTTCTACCAGATAATATAAGATATTAAAAAAATCGCCATAAATTTAAAACACGTAATCTTTCTAGGAGTAATTCTAGATCACAAACTGCATTGGATAGAAAATATTGAAGAACCCGTAGCAAAAGCTAATAATGTCTTCTACTAGAGTCGCGACCATCGATAGTGGACGATAGTTCGGTCACTAACTATCGATATTTATCGATAGCATGCATTTCATCGCAAACATCAACTATTTAGTCATAAAATGAAAATTATATAAGAAAAACATATTGTACATAATACTTATATTATTATAGGTAACTTGAGTTATAAATTTGTCCTTATTTAAAGCTTCACCCACAGAATAAAAACTTGTCGCTCTTTGACTTCACTTAGACATGAGTTTCCAATATTGCTAAGTTGTCAAAATCAAACGCAACAAGGATACTGAAACAACTGTGGTATTCGATATTATCAACAGTACGAAGACAATTCTAGGATGAAAAATAAATTTAAATAATTACTATCGATAGTCTGACACAAACCATCGATAATTGCGATAGTGCCAGACAATCTATAGAGCCATAGATAGTTTGCTAGCTCTACCTTCTACGCTTGAAAAGTGATATTTTGTCCCGCATGGGGCTTAGAACCTAACGTCGTACACTTGATATACTGCTATATTGTTAGGTGGAACGCACACAAAATAAATCTCTCTTAGAACAATTAGAAAGAATTCAACGACTTATGTGCTTGAAGATAAAAGGTACTCTAAAAATTATATCAGCAGAATCATTAAATGTAATACCAAAATACTACCTATCGACTTACATGCGAAAGAAGTAGTCTTTAAAACTGCACTCCGACTGGAAAAAGTTGGGGGTTTTAGCTTTAGAGAGTTCGGGCACAGTATAATAAGCTCTGTTTGTAAAAAATCGACTGACTACTATATGCCAACTCTTCATCTTGATAGAAAGTTCTCTATTAACATATACTTAGTCGAGGGATTCCTGGCTTAACCGAGGTTCAGACTCGTCGAATTTTATTGATATTTACACAAATGGCTCAAAACAAGAAGCAGCAGTGGGAGCTGGGGTTTTTATTCCAACCTTAAGGCAACACTAAACTATAAATTACCAAGAGGCTGGAATATCTTCCAAGCTGAGTTGGGGGCTTTCGATGCTACAATCCACTTCAAACCCTTAGAAGTAAGTTTAAAACATGTATCGATTGGGTAACTGGTCACCACGGTATGGACGGTAATGAAATTGCTGATGAACAGACTAAAGCGAGTGTTCTAGTCAAAAGTGAACTGTTAAGCATATCACTTCCCTTACAGCACCATAATGTTATATATCTGAAATCACTTTACTGTGAGGTTAACATAAAATGGATTGACTCAAATACAATACAAGCAAAATAACTAAAAATATTTAAACAATATTCAGTAAAGATAAAATAGACTACCTTCTCTCTTTATCTCGTAAAACATGTACAACTGTAGTAGGAGCCATCAGTGGACACTTTCTTATCGCTTATCATGCTCATATAAAGGTCGTTTAAGCTGATAGAAGATGTCACTGGTGTGATGACTACGAAGAGGAGAATTTGAAACATTTGTAGTATTTTTGTCTAGCGATTGATAGAACTAGATTTAAAACCCTTGTACAAGTAGTTTTTAACAATCTTGAAGAATTTTCAGAGAATGGTCTTAAACCAATCAAAGACTTCGCAATGGCTTCTAAAGCCTTTAAGAGGGCTGAAGTTTTGCGAGATTTATGGCTATATGCTAGAAAAATTACTTTTTTCTACTAACTATAGCGTTTAAGTAGTACAACTCCACACCTTAAAAATTTGCTATGTAATGCATAATATCAATGAGGTTATTGGACCATAACGTAGCAGAGCTAAAGGCTCTTGACGTTATCATAAAATGGCGAGAGTATTATAAAAACTTCATATGTTTTTGGCACGCAAAATCAACATTGTTTGCCATCACTGTTATGAGTGATAACGTCAATTGTTGTCCCACATTCAAGTTTTTGTTTATTTATAAGTTAATTTGGGATTAACCGATAAAATATTGTCGCTAGAAAAAGCAAAAAATAGTTGGAAGAATAAAATGCATAAAGTACATAAGTATAATCAGGTCACGTGAGTTAAGCGATAAGATAGAAAAAACTTTATGGGCGATTCCAAAAAAGGCCTTTTTTTGAGTCTGACTATTTTTCTACCAAAAAAAAGAAAAAGTTAAATCTGGGAATAGCTTTCAAATAGCATAGCTTATTAGTTTATGACATTTACTTGATCTTTTTGTCATCATTAATTCATTATGCAATCATACAGAACCCCTTTTAAGTGATAAAAACTCCTTTACCGTGCTTATCTTCATTGACAAAAATATAATTTAACTATTTTTAAGTTCAAAACCTATTTCCCTATTTTTAAATTTTTTTAAGTTAATTATGGAAAGTGAAATTATAATTTTCAGTTGAAATATAAGTTTTTTGCTTTTATTTTGTCAACACGGATCTATTTCAACTGTTTACTGCCTCGGAAGATCTTTTTTGGTTTTTTTTTTCTAATCAAAATTATGAATTTTTTGTAGAATCGCCCTTATGCATAGTTATAGGTAAGAGTAGTATTAAGATATTAACATTTTTTTGTTAACTTTTTCTGCAAATTATTCAGATTACAGAAGTTCCACTTTCAAATCCAATTTTTCCCTTTAAAGGGTGCAGCAAACAGTTTCACTATTATTGTTAGTCTCTAGAATAAAAGAAGATTCAATAAATACACGATTTAAAAAAAAATTATTTGACCAAAGATTTCACTAAAAATTTAAGTACAGAAATTCTCGAACTGAACTTTTAAATATTGTTTGTTATTGTTTTTTGCAGTAAAAAATGTTTTATAACGAGCAATAAATAATGTTAAAATTTTTTTATTTAGGGAGAAAACCGTAAAAAAGTAGGCATACTTATTTATGCGTTGGTGTCCTTAAAAAGTGAGAATTTTTGGTTTGTGCTCATCACTCATTGTTTGCCCCAAAATTGTTTGTCCCCGATTTTAGCTCGACTGTCCCCGATTTCGTTCGAATAAATATATATATATTTATATATATCGTTTCACGATTTTACTAGTACGTAAACAAATATAGTCACCGTAGTTATAATTCAAAGATTCTTGCGATGAAATGGGAATACACTTTCTTTGTTTTTTCTTGTAATTACTTGTTTTTTACTTGAACTTTCTGGAGGATTTTTTTAAAAATATTCAAATTAACAATAGGTAGAGCTCGGAAGATATGATAAGAACGTACGATATTTAGGCAAAATCCTTCATGGTAATAACTCTTAACTATTGAGCAACTTCCCAAGTTAAATACTGATTGCTTCAGCTATTGGAGAAGTCTTAGCATTTACTTTTCGCACAATTTTTAACAAAGTTAGCCAAGTTTAAAATACTCAGCATACCAATATGAATGTTAAAGTATTGTTTAGAAATCTCTATACTACGACAACAAAACGTGATTCTATCCGCAGAATAAAACATTTATGTATCTAAGTAAATAAAGGTAGATGAAAGATAATACGTTCTTTGTATAAAAAATATCATCACTTTTGAAAACAAATACTTTGTTGTGCGCTTTTTGTTGGTTTAATTGAAACATTAATTGAATAAAAATCTACCATTCTACAATAAACTATTTATTTCCATTTATTTCACCACCTTCCATGAAAGAGTTCAAAGTTCGTACATTTTACAGTCAAAACATTTGTTTACCACACAGAAGTCTGACTACTGGTACATGTCTCACGTGTCTAATTGTCTCTCCACAGCGATTGTCTATTCAAGTCTGTTCAACGAACGTATGGAAATATCCAGTGTGTACGTATCCTGTGCTACTCCTTTACACAACAATGATTACATTAACAGGAGTTTTAACTTTTGTCTACCAGTATGATGTGGTTCGCCACCTGTAGAAAGATTGTGAAATGTGGAGCACGACTTTTATTTTAACACAAATATTCACCATTCCAGTTGTTTGCAGAAATTGTGGTTTTTAAATTTTTCGTATATTACGAGTACATCTACTACTATTTTAGTAACTACATATGTTTGTTTGTAGATATGTTTTCATCCTTGAATGCTCTTTCTCAGTATTTTGGCCTTTATGGGCTGGATTTAATCAGCAATGAATGAAAAATCGATTTGTTATGAACTTGCATTAGTCTCGTTAGTGTAATATTTTTTTAACTCTCTTAATTTTTCCAACATTTTTTGTTGATAACAACTAGTTTTGGTTACGGAAATTGCTTTATTAGTAAAGTCATATCCTTCAAAGCTTCATTGCTCCTTTAATTTAGTTATAGTATGTGTGTTTGTGTGTGTGCTAGAAGTACGGAAAAAATTCAAAAGGCTTTCTAGTGTAAAATTTGTTCAACTGCACGCAAAAACTAGGTAGCAAATGCATATTTCCATCAAAATTTTAAATTTTTCGGGTTACCGGAGAAAAATTTAATGCGATTAAAGGCATGCAGAAATAATTTATTGGTAACTTTTGGATTTTTTTTTTCAGGCTGTTTATTGAATTTTTCCATTATTTTTACGAGCTTATGTGATTTAAACGTTTACATAGGGAATAATTAGAGCAAATGGTTCTAGGTTTAGTGAAATAAAAAAGTGTTTAACAAAAGTGTCTAACAAAAGTTCGCGGAGTCTTTTTAAAAAATTCAAAGACGAATAACCATGTCTTATGCATAAGATATTTCAATTTAAATTTCAGAAAGATCAATTATTATTTTTGGTCACATCACCATGTGCTCCTCCTTCTTAGTGCTCAATATAGAGTAGAGATTGGCCAGTAGTTTTAGGTGGGGCCCGGATACATTTGAAAATTAATGTCGAGGTCCAGAAAAAAACTTTGTAGAGTCTTGATAATCCAAACACCCAACATGTATTCCCGGTTCGGATTAACGAAGAGTTTGGACTATGGTATGTATGCTGTGCACTTTTGACAAAAGAACCGAGATAAGACAATTTTTGAGGATTTAGTCATAAAAATATAATTTAAATACGATTTCTATGGTGTAATCCCTATATCTCTATGATGTTTCAAAGGTATAAGGGTGTCCCATAATTCAATTAAAAAAAGAAAACAGTTTGACAGTTTAGGTTTAGTAAAAATGTATTGAAGGAAAAGATTTAACTACCTCAATTAAATTCAGCTATATTATTGAGAAGCAATTGAGCTCTGCGAAAAAGTGTCCAAGTTCATGTTAGAATCTTTTGTCAAATGTCACAGACTTGTACTCAAAAATCATTGCGAGAAACTACATTTGCGGTCTAGAGCCAATTTTGTAAAGTTAGGTACAAGCGGTGTGTTCAAGGTGGGAAGCCATTTATCTTGAGCGATATTGAATCTTATGAATATGCATTTTGAAATTTACGTTTTACAAACAACGTGGAGCCCACTCTAAAATTCTACAGCGGATGGAGTTCTATACGTTTTCAAGGAAGTGTGATCCTGCAAGTCTATTGTTTCCATTTGGAGTAAGAGCTTTAAAAGACTGAACAACTTCGCAGCCCAATAGTCCATTCTGCAGTTGGAAAAATTTCAAAAGAGGATTTTAAGAATCGCGGCAAGTTTTCTATCCGTTCAAAGTTTTGTAATCTTGCTGCAAATTTCGGATTCTTGTGGCATTTTAAATTTAATTTGGATAACCATTTTAAAACTTTTAAAATTTTAAAAATTAACAAATGGTGACCAGTTGATTTTCTCAAAATAATATTTTTTTAAATTTTTTTTTGCATAAAGATGGATGAAAAACAAACGTTTTTCACGGGAATCTTTTTCTAAAAGTCAGGTGACACTTAGATGGCTAAAAAAAAATTTTAAATTCAAAGTAGAAGAATATAACTGCCATTGCTTAAAAACTACAAGGTATACAAAAAAACCAAAATTTCCAACATAAAAAATCATAAGAATATTGACGAAATGTTAATGTTTTGAAAAATCTTAAAATTTAATTATCAAAAAAAAAAAAAAATTTTATTCTTTCTTAAATTTTATTTTGACGGAAATCTTAAAAAATTTTTTGAAGAAATGGCGGAATTTAGAAAAAAAAAAATTGTATCGATTTTTCGCAAAAACACTATTTTGACACTCTGAAGTTCCATGCCCATAACTTGCGAAAAAAAATTTTTCCGCAATACTAATAAAGAGAGGTCACTATACTGAGCACTTAAAACAGCTCCGTAAACTTTTGTAAAAATCTGAAAACCCAACTGCAAATTTCTCAGAATATGACCTGATTGAAAAAAACCCAGTATAAATTCATAAAAAGAGGGTTCCACACTTTTTCTATAAAATTTCGGATGAAAAAACCATTGTAGAACTATGTTATCATTACGCCATGTGAAAAGACTACAGG
The DNA here is from genome assembly GCA_951812925.1 of Calliopum simillimum. Taxonomy (NCBI): domain Eukaryota; kingdom Metazoa; phylum Arthropoda; class Insecta; order Diptera; family Lauxaniidae; genus Calliopum; species Calliopum simillimum. The sequence goes on along the minus strand of OX638372.1, from coordinate 83,718,816 downwards.
GAATTTTTTGCAATAATATTTTGAGTTTCATTACAAAAAATATTATTCAAAATCAGAATAAAAATCCTTACCGCTCATGTACATTTTTTTTTTTTATTTCAGATTCAACTGTTTATTAACACTTTGTATTTCATTTTGTAAATTTTATTTGACTTTGTTTATGTTAAGCCACATAAATGACACACTTTGTAGTACAAATTGTGGTATCATAAACCAAAAACAACAACAACACAACATTAATAAGACATAAACAAGCGTTAAGGCAACTTTAAACACTACACACAGTGTAACAGTCAACATCCTTTACAACAACTCAATTTGACGACTGTTGATCCTCTGTTTGATGGCTTTTAGCAAAAAGACAAAAAAATAAAAAACAAAAGAAAAAAAAAAAATGTTTAAGAAAATATCACAGCAACACTTTTTTTTTCACCCGCCACTATGGGGTGATATCATCATTTCCCTTAGGGCCACATTTGTTTGCGTGTGTGTGTGGTTGTGTGGCCGCCGCTTGTTGCCTCATTGACATGCGGCTCACGCTTTAGCAATTTCTCATAAAACAAACGAGCCATTATCGCTTTCAGGCGCGCGTTCGTGTTATGCCGAGTTTTTGCACAACGTACCACTCAGCACCTTCCGCTTCCCCGCCCGATATCATCACTTCATCAACTCGGTTTTTTCTTTCCGGATACTGCTGGTTGCAGTCAAAGTTTCCACGCTGACTAAAATTGAGATGCAACGCGCGCCAAAGCAAAAAAGTGGCAACTAAATCCTTTTTAAATGACCAAAAATTTTGGTAGACAGACGCGTTGGCGTTGTTGAAGTGTTTAACACCAAAGTTGTTGTTCTGGTTTGATTTTCTTTTTCTGGTTTTTGGCATATTTTTAGGCGCACTAATAAAGCATACAAAGATAAGTTCTCAGTTTATTTTTGGGGAAATAACTTTATGAAAGAGAAATACAGTCAGTTTCATACATAATTTTTAGCATATTTAGGCAATTTTTGGAGCAAATGCTAAATTTAAAAAACAATCCAACAAAAAAATTTTCGAAATGAGTTGTAAGAATTGCCGTGTTTTCGTATTTTGTAAAATTCTTTAAAATTATAAATCGAAATTTTCGGTAAACCTTGTAGACTGAAACTTATAGTAAAATTTATGATATATTACAGAATGCAACATGAAAAATTCAAACAATTTTTTGATTGCTGTTTCTGAAAGTTCATAATGTTACTAGCAAAACAATTTTTTGATTTTGCTAGTTTGGCTCAAGGTCGGATTTTATGGCCCTGTATAAATAGGGTTCAAACTGACTTTTTCAAAGCTTCTTCGGCTATATCTTCTAAACCGTTCGAGATTTTGTTATTTTATCTCCATCAAAGTTTTACATATAGGCTAAAGCAAAGAATGTGTCCCACAAACTGATCCGAAAAAATTGCATATGGGGCCTCAAAATCACAAAAATGCCAAAAAATTATAAAAATTATACCAAAAAAATTACACTATTTAGCTAGAAAACCGTTCTATATTTTGCCAAATTGTTAAAATACCATTGTAGCCAAGACTAAACTGGACAACTCTTAAAAGCATGTCCGTTGCATTCGAGTGCTCCTTGATATTGTTTTGTGTCTACACATCAATGTCTTCTTTTGTTATTTGAAATTTCACTTCAGATAAGAAGTATTTTTTAACTCATTTACCGAAAACTGATGTCAAATTATTATAAAAAGGACAAGTAACAAGAAAATGGATGTTGGTTTTCCGTATTAATAGCCGTTTATGGTGAAATGGTAGTTCCTTATTACGAATCAGAAATTGTTTTTTCTATCACGTCAGGCTCCTTGCTTAAAAGTGCAAAAATTATTGTTTTGAGGTCTACTTCAAGCTACATTACAAAAGCAGCAAAGGGTAAAATTAATTTTTGAGAATGGATTTGGATAGCCAAAATTATTCTAAACAACTCACACTCATTTCATTTTGGATTGGACTACTACTTTACGAGTTATAAGCCACTCCAAAATAGGCATTTTTTAATGCTATACAAAGGATTGATACATAGCATTTACTTCAAAGAGACTATGGAACTACAATTACTAACGATAACTGCATATTTTCTTTTTAGAAGCTAGGAACTGCACATTATGAAACAAATACTTTTAAGATCCTCTTCAATTTTCAATTTGTATACTTAGCGTCTAGCCTACCATTATTCTAAGTGACATTTAAATTAAAGCAGCAGTTGCGACGTGAAACCGTGTATTCTGTTAACTGGCGTGGCACCCCCCTCTTAAAACTATCAACTTTTAATAAGCCTTCCTTAGAGTTAAGCCTATCTCAGTACCGAATTCTATAAAAATCGGTGAAGCAGTTTAGCACTGATAGTGTGTTATAACATCGAGGGGCGTGACATCGCCTGCTAATAAACATAATGGTCTAGTTATCGTTCTTTAGTGCTTACCCTATATTAGTGATGAGTAAACCAGGACCAAGACCAAGACCATAGCAGTCTTGGTCTTGTTCTTGCACATTCAGTCTTGGTCTTGGTCTGGCTTTTGATATTAAGTCTTGGTCTTGGTTTTGATATTGAGTCTTGATCTTGTTCTTGATCTTGCTCATTAAGTCTTGGTCTTGGTCTTGTTCTTGGTCTTTAAAAATTTTCAGTGATATTGAGTATTCAAAACCATATTTTTCCAAAGCAGTTGGGTTTTCAAGATGCCAAAATTCAAATCGAGGGATGAATTTATCTTCAAAACGGGCGTGAAACATTTTTTAACTATAAATTAGCAAAACTGAAAAGCAGTCTTGGTCTTGACAATTATCGTGAGCAAGACCAAGACCAAGACCAAGACCATAGCAGTCTTGGTCTTGGTCTTGCAAAAATATCAGCATCTTGGTCTTGTTCTCGCAAAATTAGCAAGACCAAGAACAAGACGCAAGACCAAGACTAATTTTGCTCATCACTACCCTATATCGATATAAATTACGCACTTTCGTAATTTCCTTAGTTCTAACTCCATCTCCTTACCAAATTTTGTAAAAATTGATGCAGTGGTTTAGCCGTGAGAGCGTTTTTTCCATTTAGTGGCGTGACACCGCCCACTTTAAAAAAATATAGTCCTATGCACTGCTTCTCCTCACAACCTTTCCAACAAAAACAAAATTAAGAAAATCGGTTTAGATTAAGGTGTAGAAACAGGGACTGAATCGATTTCGTTTGCCTATCACTTAATATATATATTAAGATATCTTACAAACAATACGCAAAACAAGAACTTGTAACCCCTTTTTTAACTATTTTGGAAATAGAACACAACTTTCAGTTATGTATATGCCATTAGAAAGGAATTTGTGAGTAGATTTGCATGTCGCTTTAAGCCAGGTAAAATTGAACATAAATTTTTCAATATCAACTACAACAGAATAAGAGATCACACAGAGCTCAAGATAGGATGAAGCACAAAGAGAAATACAAAAAAAGCAAAGCAGGCCATGTTTTTTGTTTCGTTTAAGTTTCACTTTACATTGTACCAGTGATGATAAATGTGCTTTTCTGTTTTGTACCAAATAGCAAAGAAAATACCAAAATTATTTAATTTATTTTTAGCAGAAGTTTGACCACTGGGCTATACTAGTCAACTTAAAATTACAAAACGACTACAATTTTCTTGTTTCTTGAGTGATTGGAAAAAATCCAAAATAATTTAAAGGATAAGGATTTATGCTTAAAAATTAATGTAAAATTTTTAATTTTTTTAAGTGAAGTTACTTATTTCGGTAACGCTATTTAACGCTTGATAGATGTTAAAAAAACGAAAATATGCTTTGAGTGTTTTTTGTTTGAAGCATAGTTTTTAATTTGACAAAAACTGTTTTTGTCTTAAACCCTACAAAAAGAAGCCTTAGACCCGCGTTAAGTGTTGGACTTTTTTTTGTTAAAGTAATTATTGACTAATAAACAACTATGCAAGTTTTAAGACCGCAGTTATTTTTTCCATTTAGTATAAGTATTTCAAATGGTGTCATAATTTAAGAAATATTTGTGAAAAACGAAAAGTGAACTGAATTTCGTTAATATCATATTTCAAAAGATTGAAAGGTATACTAAAAAGTACTCTAGAGCAAGTGAACTTTTTCGGGACCTAAGTATAAAAACGTCATTAGTACCAAGAAACCACTCTAATGTGCTCACACATATATTTCGTTCGAAAAATACTTTTGGGTACACTTGTAGCATACTTTGTCCTGTCTGTTGTGTTTTTTTTTTACATTCTTTGAACAATTCTTCTTCTATCTCAGTTCTGTAGGTATTCGCGAGCAATATTCACCGCGTTTTGTCTCTTTCCAGAGTTAACTTTTTGTCACATGTAATATATTTTCATAATTTGCTATAAAGCTCAGGCGAACGTGCTTATACTCAAGTTTTTGTCTATGGCATGAACTTCTTTTACAAGTGACAGGACAGCTTGCAGGTAAAATTCTGAGTTTTTGTTATTGCCCCATATATTCACATTACTATTAAGACAACAAAGAGTAGGTATATAATAATGCAGTTTAGAAAAAATGTAAATGTTGCCAATGTGACAACATATAATTAGTTTTGCATAAATTGCTAATTAAGTCCTATAATTAATTAATTAATTTATAAATATACATACTATCAAAGTTAATTAGATTTTAATTGTGTACGTGTTAACGTTAAAATAGAGAAATAATTTGATAGGATTATGGATTTTAAATGGAATGTGGGAACTACATACAGAATACTTTACTAGAGATATCTTCTGAAATTCGTTGTTTACTAGGGATAAATGGGGTAAAGTGGGAAGTGGGATAAAGTGGGAAATGCCCCTTTTCGGGCAAACTAGCAAAGTATAGCTGTCATGCGCTTCAGAGATGTACTTTCAATGACCGTAAGCAAATCTTTATGGTATAGCGATACGTGGTTACGTATTTTTGTGATCTCTGGAATCATGTAAAGTTTTTAAGCGATTTTGAAATTTTATTTTGAAATTTTTAAGCATCGATATTTTTACTGTTTCTGGAGATAAACCGATTGTAAGTACACAAAAATATTCCTTTTAGTCTTAATTTTGATAACGCAAAAGGATTTCGTGAAATTCGTAGAGTGAAAGAATGAAGCTCATATGTTTTGCAAAATGTGGTATCGGGGTAAAGTGGAAAATTTTTTATGGGGTGAAGTGGGAAATGTTATTTCACGATTACTAGTCTCCACTTGTCAACGTATTATACTATTTCACGATCCAAATAAGTGTTGCACATTTATATTGTGAGTAAACACTCCGGAAAAGCTAAGCGAAATGCAAAAAGGAGCTGAGAAACGTTTAGCAAATAAACGGAAGAAAGAGGGAGCAAAAAAGCACCACCAGCAAAGAAAGCGTCAAAGAAGAAACAAAGAAGTTCTAGCTCAGATGAAGATCGTGATTTGTGCACCATTTGCATGGAACTCATGCCCGAAATCATGACCAGACACAATACCATCAAATGCAACCTAAAGGATTGTCAACGCCCATTTCACTTGAAATGCGTTAATCTCACTACAAGCTTCTTTTATTACTAACACTGTGACTCGGACTTTGATGTTTCATCAGAGAAATACGAATAAGCTACTATTTCACAAATTTTTTTAAACACATTTTTTTATATATTTTTTTCCAGCAAAATCATTATTTTTTTTCATATTTACTCCTATGGGTGTGTTCCTTGAACCTTTTTTGACCTACAATTATTATAACTTTTTTCCAACATTTGTATTAGTTTTTATGAGTTTTAAAAGTTTCCCACTTTATCCCACGATTTTTAATTTTTGCCATTTTGGGCATCCTCGATCAAAGCGTCGTACTCAACAGAAAATCCATATTTTCGGTTCGTTTCTTCGGCAAAAATATACAATAGCTTATTTAATTTTCTTTATTATAGGAAGTTGAAACATGAAAAATAAGTAGTTTTATTCATTTTATGGAGCTTCGAAAAAGAATTTCCCACTTTACCCCACTTTCACCTACTAATTGCTAAAAACAAAATATATAATAAAATTGACTTAGATATTTTTTTATTTTTTTTTTTTAGCAGTCTTAGAAAAGTTTCTTGGAAGACAACACAAATGTATTTTTTGGCAAAAATATATTTGAAAAATATTTATCACAGAAGAATGCTCATTAAAAGTAAATCCTACACCAAGGATATTAAAGCGAATATTGTCCTTCCATTTTTTACGCCCAGAAAAAAGCGTAGCAAGTATAGAAAAGCATATCAGTTTTGCCCCCTGAGCAGATAGATCTATATGTCTGTGGAAAACGAAACGAAACGAAGTTTGATAAAATATGGTGCATTCACTACTAAAAGTAGCTAGTGAGACTCAAAAATTTAGCACTGTTGACAAAAGTACTTACTACAAAACATAATGTTCATTTTATCCACTGTAAGACAGCAATAAAATAAAGCAATTAAGGAGTTACCTGAATATGTATTTTCAAATTACCTGAAACGAAAAAAAAAAAATTATATATTTTGAGATTAATTTTATTGAGATACTAACATTATTTAGATAATTATTTCATAATAATTTCAAACAAATTCAATAGATTTTTTGATAAGAAACACATTGTAACATTATTTGACTAACCTATATAATTTTGACAGCAACAACAACAAAAGCCAACAAATTATTTTGAATCATTGAAGTGTAAAGTTATTGGCGATAATTTTGAAATAACTAATTTCGCGAAAATGGCACACATTCTTCAATTTAATTATTTTGATTATCTGCTTAAATCAACTGCAAGTTGCAGTACATTAAGAATGTACAATATACAATGTGTATTATACACACTTCTTCATTTGTTTGTATTTGGAATATGGGGGAGAGCACGTGAAGAGCAGTTGCAGTTAATACAACTTACAATGAAACATATAACAGATGTTTCAGAACACACTTGAAGAAGATCTTGTAAAATGTTCTTACACACACTGAATGTAATTAAAAAGGTAATAAGCCAAAAACATACACACTGAGTTATTGCAATGATCAAAGTAATCCAGCTGATCTGATTTTGAGTGTGTTAGTGAATTTTGAGTGGGAGTTAAGGTGACCATGTGAAGAATTAAATATACTCAGTGAATTTGTAAAAAGTTATCAACAAGAAAATTATTTTCAGACTTGGTCACTGATGTGACCATTTAGATTTTCATATTAGTACGTGTTTTTGATGTTCCCCATAAAAATATAAAGGGTGATCCAATACGAGGTCTCTTTTCCAACTGTGTTGTTTTGACTGCTGTTATGTGTCAAATGGCTTGCCCATATGACTTTTGTGTTCAATATTCAATACTACTCAAACATGAATAGACTTACTACTGAACAACGTTTATTAATTGTAGAAATTTACTATCAAAATCAGTCATCAGTTAGAGAATGTTATAGAGTTCTTCAACATAATTTTGGTCGTTATGAGCGTCCAACTGCGCGCACTATTCGTAACACCATCACCAGATTTCGAAGCAATTTTACACAATTGGACATTCTTCATTTGACCAGAGTGCATAGAGCCCGTAATTTAGAGAATATTGCTGCAGTAGCAGAGAGTGTTCGTGAAAACTGTGAACAATCCATTCGCCGCCGATCTCAGGCTTTGGGCATCTTTTATGGATCATTGTGGCGTATCTTGAGGCATGATCTTGGTTTGAAGGCCTATAAAATACTGCTCGTACAACAGTTAAAGCCAGCTGATCTTGTTGTACGTTTCAATTTCGTTTTATGGGCCTTACTTATCGAAAAATTGTGTTTAGCGACGAAGCTCATTTCTGGTTGAACGGCTACGTTAACAAGCGAAATTGCCGTATTCGGGCCGATAAGCAACCAGAAGCAATCTAAGAGCTTCTAATGTATCCCGATAAATGTACTGTTTGGTGTGGTTTATGGGCAGGAGCCATCATCGGACCGTATTTTTTCAAAAATGAGGATGGAGCCCGTGTTACGGTCAATGGTCCTCGGTACAGAGCAATGATCAATGAATTTTTTTTAGTCAAAAATTCAGGATATTAGTGTAGCCAACCTCTGGATTCAACAGAATGGCGCAACATACCATACACCTGGAGAAACAATCGCTTTATTGAGGGAAACATTCGATGAAAACATCATCTCAAGAAATGCTCCTGTTAATTGGCCACCAATATCATGTGATTTGAAGCCATTGGATTACTTTCTTTGAGGATATGTTAAATCACTTGTTTATGTCAATAAGCCCGAAACTATTGGCACTTTGGAAACCAACATAAATCGTGTTATTCAAGGAACACCGGCCGACATGCTCGAAAGAGTTGTCGAAAATTGGACCAATAGAATGAACCATCTAAGAGCTAGTCGTGGGCAACATTTGAACGAAATCATTTTTAAACAGTGAGTTATAGAAATTGAACTATTATTCCAAATAAAGATTTCCATCAATACATTGATTTTTATGTATTTTATTTAGAAAACAAAGTAGGAAGCTCATATTGGATCATATCGTCGCCCCAATTCTCTTTTGCCCCATACGCATGTTAGTGTATTTCGAGAAAATCGAAAAAGAAAGTTTGAACTTAAAATAAACAAAATTGGTCAGAAAAAGTACCATCGAAATTTAAACAAAAGAGTTTGTTGATTAATTGGCTAACTCAGCGCAAAATTTCAAAAATGGGACTAAAGTACTTTTCGCGATATTTGATATTTTATCAGATAAGTCAAGTGGACACTTTGCTCCATACAATACAAATAAATTAAAAACTGTTTTTTTCATGCTTATAGAGCAAACTGGCCTTTAGAAACTATGACAATGGAGCAAATAAGAACGTTAGTTTTTTAACTAAACATACATAACAGTGTTAATAGGGCAAACAAATTAAAAACATTATTAATAAGAACACGTAGTAGATATTACTAGTTTCTTTAAATAAAAATTAATAACAAATAGTAAGGGTGCTACCATTGGCCTGGCCAAATATTAAATACCCTACACTGCAGAATTGAAATTTTCGATTGTATGGGAGGTGGCATGCCTTGTCCGTGTTCGACTAGCTTTTGCTCAGAGCTTTCACTAACTTTTCCTTGCATCTGTGCGAAATTTTATTACATTTCTTCAAATAACGCTTGCTCTACAGCGTTTTGAAAACTTTGTGTGTATGCTAGGTGCCACGCCCTCTTGTTCAAATCAACCAATTTTTTAATCAGATCTTGAATTTCTTATCATTGGTGGATGAGTTAAATTTGGATTGTTTATATCAAAAAACGCATTCAGTTAAGTATTTTAAAACTTTTGCTTTTATGCGAGGTACCACATCCTGTTGCCCGAATTCACCTAATTTTTGCTCAAAGCTTGTAACAATTATCCCCTTTATCTGTGTGTATTTTGGTTGAGTTATCGCTAAAAAGGCGCTTAATATTGAGTTGTGAAATTTTTTTTTGTATGGCCGGCAGGCGTGTTCGTTGACCGATTTTGCTCATTTTCAATCCAACGAACTAACGTTGTTGAAGGAGGTGATGCACCAAATTTCATCGAGTTATCTTTCTTAGTTCATAGGAAACTTTTAAAAGAAAAATGATAATGAAAGTTTTCTATGTCTATAGAGCAAATAAGAATTAAAGTGCTGAACACATTCGGTGCGAGCTGCGAGTGCGAGAGAAACCCGACCGAGATAGCACGATTTTCTCTATATGTTAGAGTAAGATATAAAATTGAGCTTTTATTAAACGTCATTTATAAAAGCTCTCGCCGTGCGATTGAATTGATTCTATTTTTCTGACGATTTTTAAAAAAGAAGAACAAGACCAAACACAAAAATTTAAATTTATTATTTTCGACTGAATTTTTTAATTTCAATTTGAAGTTTAAATAATTTTGAAAACAAATACGTTTTTATTTTTCGTTTTTTGTTTTCATTTGTTTTCAATTTTCATAAAAAAAAACTTACTCGCAACGAGTTGATTGTGTTTTTACGCACGAGAAAAAGCTCAAAAAATCGTTTGAGCAAAAGCTATTTTCTCTCGCACTCGCAGCTCGCACCGAATGTGTTCAGGGCTTAAGAATTTAAAACTTTTTTTTTTTCATAGAAAACTTGCTCCATAAACCAAAAATTGGCTTTTGGAGCAAATAAGAAATAAAAAAATTAAAAAGCATGGCATATGGAGCAAAGTGGACACTGCATATCTCAGAAACTAAAAGAGATAGATGCATTCTGAGAACAGCGTTAGAAAGATCATGTTTCAAAACCTATGGAACAAGTCTTAACTCAAATTGTCAAAAAGTGTCGATGGGGCAAAAGAGAACTCAGGCGACGATATATATATACATATAAACTTGGTTGCATAAGTAGAATACTTAGTTACTAAGAATGCCATAATTTATTTATAACACTGCACAATAATTTGAGATTTTTCTAAAATAACAAAGTTCTGGCAATAAATCATGGTACGTTTTTCAGCGTTTTGAAGCTAACATCGAATTATTTTTAGGGAGGGTTACGGTTTTCCATTTTTTACGCATTCTTATGTTGAGTTTATATTTCAAACTATACGATCTTTACAACTGAGGTGTATACTATGTTCAACAAAATTTTGTAAGATATTACGAGAAATATTTCTGCGGAAAACCTTAACCCTATACACCCTCATATGGGTTATTTTTATCCTTTTCTTAAAAACATACAAAAATTATACCTAAAACAGAGGAATATGGAGTCAGTATGTATCACAGAAATATTTGCTATAAAATTTCACGAAGAATTGCCAAACTCTTAAAAGTCGAAATTTCATCGCGAAACAGACCCCTTCAAAAACAGGATATAATGGGATGATGGATTTTAAAAAATTTTCCTTGGATGATTTTGTTATGACCTTGGGACAATACCCAAAATATAGTTGTAAAATAAAATAAAATAAATAATACAATATATTTTTTTTCAGATGGTAATCCAATAAACTTTTTTTTAAATGTATCTGTGGCTATTCGACTATGTATCTTTTTGTATATTTTTTTAGCCTGTTTATTTTCAACGCCAAGTGTAAGAATTTTAATCGCATGCTCCACCAAAAAACGTGTAAAATTTTTTTTTTTTTTTTGTTATTTACATATTTGTTTTGTTTTCTTCTTGTATTTACACAACAAAAAACAAAAATTTTTTTACAAAAGTACATGTTCCTGCAATCTTCTTCTTCATTCACGATGAGATGCAGCTTTCAGCAGCTCAGCTCATCGCACCAGTCGCCGGAAATTAAGCGCACACAGTGTTGTTGTTACCTATGCATATGAATGAAAAAGTGTATCTGTGTAAGTGTATGCATGTGAGCTTGTGTCTGTTTACATATGTCGGAGCATTTAGGTTAAAATATTTAGAACACATTGTTTCCAAAGTAGCTACATTTTTTTTTTTTGTTTATAATACTTTGTTGAATTCAATTATTTATTTAGTTAGGAATCACTGTGAAGCTCAGCTGACATTGCCACTGTATGACAGCAACACTGGTATCGGCGGCAAATATGTACAGTGGATTAGTGACAACAACCGCAACTACAAAATGACAGCAGTTGTAAATCTTGCGCGACAGTAGCGCGCGCCTTCAAGAAATAAAGTAAGCGAACATGATTGACGGTGACAAAAGAAAAAACAAAAAATATTACATTAGCCAAGTGTTGCCAGATTTTATACAAAAATTTTATGAAATAAGGAGTCAAATTATTAATATCTTGATTATCAAGCAAAGTCTAGAAATATTTTCGCAGTATAATTGTAAATACTTGAATCGCCCATTGGTCAAAATTTGACCAGAAATGTATTAAATAATTTTGGCACTTTTTGGACAGTTTTAGTACTTTTTTTTCTATTTGGTACAAAGTAAAAAAGCTTATTTATCATCCCTGGTGCAATGACAAATGTAAACCGAAAAGAAAACTAAAAACATGTAGTCAGCGTCAGCCAGCTTTTTGTCTTTCTCTTTGTGCTGTATCCTCTTTTCAGTTCGGTGTAAATGGCAAAATATTAAAATAACGTGAAGATTTTCATAAATTTCTTTGCATTTCTTTTATAAATAAATATCTAAGCGTGAACAGGACCTTAGCAGAGATTGGCATATTTTCGGGTAATATCTTCCCAACAAGCCCCATAGTCAAACTTTGTAGGTAATGAACAATTCATTGAGTAATCAGTTTCAAGTTCAATCTTGAAAAACAAAACGAATATCGGCAAATTTTGTGAGAGAATGTGAGAATAAGTATACATACTAGAAAATTAAAAAAAAAGTTCATTACAAAAGGGGATCTTTTTGAAATAGTATAAAGCTATTTATTTATTAGTATTAATATTTTGTTTATTTATTTTTGTTTTAAGTCTAGAAGGAGTCGAGAATTATTGAATAATATAAAAATGCATTTTACTTATGTATATACTATAGTACAAACATAATATTTAAAGAATTTAAACGCCATTATTTTTTACTGGCAACATTTTTAAAGATGTAGCAATAAATTGACACCAACAAAAAATGCAAGTAATTTACATAAATCACAGTCAACAACAAATAAGGGTCAAATGTGTGCAAATAAGATATAAGTATGCGTACAAAGAATAAATATTTTGCACATAAGACCTAGAAATTCCAAGATCAGCAGGAATTCTAATTTGCATCAATTTATGGAAGAAGAAAAAATAAATGCAAAAAATTTAAGCTTTGGTTTTTCAAAAAGCTAAACACCCTACACTGTATAAAAGTTAGTGATAGGTCCAGTTTACATGGAAAGTCGTATCAAAATTAAATAAAATTTTTTTTTCTTTAAAATGTAACACCAAACATTACTAAATTTCTTTGGTATTACATTTAAAACAACAACAAAACAACATGAAAATTTTGATAATGTGGGCATTATAGTTTAAGATTCGGTAATACTCTATTCTGTCCAAATTTGCCTGGTTTTGCAATATGTGCAAGAAGTGTCATTTGTTCTTCCCGTTTACAATGGCACAAAAAAAAAAGAAGTGGTCCGTACTTTTGTTTAGACACATTTATCCTTATCATACTATGTCTTCGAACTTTTACTCGTACTTTTCGAGATATCACCTTTTGAAATAAACGCATCTCAACCTACATAAGTACAAAGAATTGCATTATATTTGTAGCGTAAAACCGATTTAACACATAACAATGATATCCCTACCGCAAAAAACTACGCTGAGCAACAGGAGCATTAGGAACAAGACTTGGCTATGCTGGGACGATAGCCCTACCTTAGCTGAGTAAAACCACCGATGAGTTTTGCAAAGTTAGCTGCATAACGGTTTTAATCGACCTCTAAGGTTTTTGTTAGAGACTCTTCAGTTTTCGATCAAGACTTGAATAATAATTGGTCCAACAAGTAACTTTTGCTAACATACTATGTCAAAAAAATTTATACAGGGGGTATTTTGATACAAAATGTTCGGTCTTTTTCAGTGTTTCGACCACAACTCACAAAATATCAATTTTCCAAAAAAACATTTTTAAAACATGAATTTTTTAAGCACTCAAGATGGGATTCGGGCGTTCAATGAGAATTCAATTCAATATATTCTTCGTTTTAACTACGAAGTCTTCGAGTAACCTTCCGGAACTCCAAAAAACTATCAATTAAAGCTTGTTGATAGTCTGCAATAGATATGTATTTTCCACATAGTATACCTTCGGATGACCTTCGAGTATCCTCGTGTGACCCAGAAAACTATCAACTGAAACTTGTTGATAGTCCGCCACAGATGTTTTCTATCTACTATGCTCAGATATTCTTCGTTTGACCATCAACTCGTCGGATGATCTTCGGGAAACTCCAGGTGACCCAGAAAAGTAACGATTAAAACTTAATGACAGTTCGTCATTGATATTTTCCCTATAGAGTACTTAGATATTAGGGTGGGCCAAATTGTATGGAGGAAATTTTATCGACCTCGGCTACCCCCCTATGTGAAAGTTCATTCAATTCTATGAATATTTGCCCAAGGAACTATACCTCTGCGTTCAACTTTAGTTCGGCGCATTTTTGATCGAAAATTGTACCTTTCATCAATATTTTTTTTTATTTTCATACTAAATTTTAAAAATTTTTATAAAGACAAAAGTAATGTCATTATATGATTTGGCTGGTATTCTGTCAGTAATCAATAAAATTGGGTTTTGTTTACATAAAAAGTTTACTTGATAGTGTGGAATTGATGCTATATATTTAAAACAGTGATATGGGTCAAATAGCCGATTATTATGACCGACTTTCAAAATAAACGATTCATATTTTTGGATGAATTTTTTCAAACAAAACACCAACCTAGTTCATTCAATTCTATGAATATTTGCCCAAGGAACCATACCTCTATGTTCAACTTTAGTTCGGCGCATTTTCAATTGAAAATTTTACCTTGCGTTAAATATTTATTTTTATGCTAAATTTTCAAAACTCCTATAGAGACAAAAGTAATATCATAATATGTTTTGGCTGGTATTCTGTCAGTAATCAATAAAATTGGGTTCTGTTTTTACGAGAAGTTTACCTGATAGCGTGAAACTGATTATATTTATTTCAAAAAATTATATCGGTCAAATTATATACATTTATTATAAACGATTCATATTTTTACACAGATTTTTGATATATTGTTCTGTACAATTAAAAAAAGCGGCTAATTTATTTCCTAAAACTGCCACTAGATGTTGCCCTGGAAAAAAATGAGTGTCAGATTCGGCATCCTAGCATCCAAAAACACTTGGGTTGGTGTTTCGATTGAAAAAATCCATGTTAAAATATGAATCGTTTATAATAAATTGGTTTTTTGACCGATATAATTTTTTGGAATAAATATAATCAATTTCACGCTATCAAGTAAACTTTTCGTAAAAACAGAACCCAATTTTATGTGTTACTGCCAAAACATATTATGATATTACTTTTGTCTCTATAGGAATTTTGAAAATTTAGTATAAAAATAAATATTTAACGAAAGGTAAAATTTTCAATTGAAAATGCGCCGAACTAAAGTTGAACGTAGAATTGAATGAACTTTCAGCCTAGGTTGGTGTTTTGTTTGAAAAAATTCATCCAAAAATATGAATCGTTTATTTTGAAAGTCGGTCATAATAATCGGCTATTTGACCCATATCACTTTTTTAAATATTTAGCGTCAATTCCACACCATCAAGTGAACTTTTTATGTAAACAAAACTCAATTTAATTGATTACTGACAGAATACCAGCCAAATCATATAATGACATTACTTTTGTCTTTATAAAAATTTTTAAAATTTAGTATGAAAATACAAAAAAATATTGATGAAAGGTACAATTTTCGATCAAAAATGCGCCGAACTAAAGTTGAACGCAGAGGTATAGTTCCTTGGGCAAATATTCATAGAATCGAATGAACTTTCATATAGGGGGTAGCCGAGATCAGTTTTTAAACCGGCCCACCCTATTAGATATTCTTTGATTTGACTATGAAGCCTTTGGATGATCTTTGGAAAATTTCATGTATACCATAAAAATCTTCCCATACTTGAGATACACTCATTGCCAAATTTTTAGCAATGTATATGCATATAAAATGTACATACTGTCATTGAATATAACAATATTAAATAGTGGAAACAAGAAAGAAAAAGTTTAAAAATCTTTACGAAATAGGTACGAATTCGTAACGAAAACTTTAAACAGTTTCAAATTTGTTCCGGATAAGTCTGAATTCAGAAAAAGTTGGAACATTTGTTTTGTTGGGCAACAACTAGATAAAGCTACTCAAATGGTGATAGGATACCACACAGCAAAGTTTGCCGCCAAGTCCTTGAGAGGAGTCCATAAGGCAGTATAGAGAACATGGCAGACCAATATCCACCTGAAGAAGGTAGTTGTAGAGGGAAATCCAGGGATCGATGAAGTTTTGGAGAAAGATAATAGCCTTCGCAAGAGATCGCATTTAATGACGATGTTTAATTTCGGCCCTATGCTTGACTAAAAATTTACAGTAGGGCACAAAAATACAGATGACAAAAATTATTTACATACTTGTTTTTAACTGCTTCCACCATTTACCAATCTACTACATAAAAATGAGAATTTCTTTCTGTGTGTCTATATTTATTGTACTTTCACAGTGTGCTAGCTGGAAAAAGCTGATCTACTCTCAAAAAAAAAAAAAAAAAAAAATTTAAAAACTATTCACATCTCTGAAACTAATTGACTTATGTATATAGATTAAATTTTATTGATGTAAACTAAAAGTCACCGAAACAAATAATGTTCACTGGAAAGGAGACAGTACCACGGCCCTAAAACAAATTTCGTTAAGTCTATGATACTATTTGATGTAGATAGAAGATTCGTACATAGATATGCTATGTTTTTGCGACATTTTAGACTTTTTTAAAGTACAATTTCTATTTTCATTATATTTGAATTATTTTAATTTTTGTGAATTAATTATAAACATTTAACGACTTTTTAACTAACTTATTTTCAATATTTTCAACATCTTTTCGCTTTGCACTTTTTTCCAAATTCTTCAATATGTTTCGACTTAAATAGGAATTAAATATTAGATTGCAAAACTCTCTGGTAAATTTTCATTTTGTTTAATTAAATTTATCATTCTCAAACTAATAGTAGCATAGTACAAGTTGCAGTAGAATATAAGAAAACAAAAAAAAAAAAAAATAAATAAATTTTTAGTATATAATGTAACTAAAAATTAAGTAAAACAAATTTACTTTGGTTTTAAAACAATGCAATTATTAATTCAAATGTTAGCTTAACTTTTTCTACAGCCGGTATATTTATAAATTAAAAAGAAAATCTACGTAATTTGTTAAGTTTTATCTTAACTTCTTGTCATTTTTTTTGCTTGAACGTAAGTGCTACGACTAATTTACAATTTGTGCTAAGAATTCGCATGATTTTACTGATATATTTATGCGTATTTACAAATGTGCAGTTACTTACATATAAATGTGCAAATGTGTACGTATGACACATTGTATCTACGACTAATATTTGTGTGTTGCATGTCGCTTCAATTGTTTTGCACTTGCTCCAAAGACCTTAATAACATGTCCGCATTTAGGGGTATAACTCAACTGCATTATGACCGTCAGCCATATAAGTATGATAAACCAAACACAGATGCTACTTCTTCTATGATATTACTAATCTCAATTACGCCTACGTTTGCAAATATACATTTTTTTTCTTAACAAAATTTTACTAGATTTTTTCATTGTTTTTTTGGTGTCAAATGCAGTTGCAAATTTACAATTTTTATTGTCTCCGCTGAGTCTGAGGTTTCACAGCATCTAAGTAATTTATTTGGATTGAATTTACGCAACACGATAAGACGCTGCGGGATTTTTATGATGATTCTACAGATGATTGCTTAGTGTTCGTGCAAAATTCAAGTACAAATCGGTATAGCAATAAAGGCTTTTATATGTAAAGAGCATTTTTTTTTAAATTTTCCAACGCATTCTTGGCCTAAAATAGTTTTACCGCAAAACATTTTCAAGCAGATTTTAAATTAACACGAATAAAATACATATCTTCGGAAGTGCGTTCCTACTCTACAAATGGAGACAGGCATCTAGTAATGATAACACTGTTCGACAATTTTGATTTTTTGTGAAACACATGAGAAAATCCAAAAAATGCTTAAAATTGACGTTAAAAAAAAAAATACCCGTGTCTCGTGGTTTTTTCCAGCACGTCACATTTTTTTTAATCGTTTTTTTAAGTTTATAACTCCACTGTACATGAAAAAAACACATATTTATTACATCTCTGATGCACATACCTTTAGTTTTCGTCTTAGGTGACTCCCAGTGAAATTTTCCGTAGAATATTTTTGTAGAGTATCTTAACTCATTGTAGCCCAGTTTTTTTTCTTGTGAAAAATTGGGCTGAAAAGGCCCATAAACACATGATATAATGGGTTAATGAGTTCTGGGAAAATGTTCATTTGTGTTTTCGTCCTGATCTTAAGACAACGATTTTTCAAACATGTAGTTTTAGAGTCTTACAGTGGGGTGAGATGTTATTTTGTGTATATCTTGATTCAAGAAAAAAAATTTAGGTATTGAACTATTCATTCTGAGCATTTTTGAGATATTTTTTATTTTGATACGATTTCAAAAATGTTCAGAATGAATAGTTCGATATCTAAATCTAAAATCGCCACAAATAACGTATTTTTGAAATTACACCTCACTGTAAAACTTTAAAACTAAATTTTTTTAAAAATCGTTGTCTTATGATCATGACGAAATCACACAATGAAAATTTTCCAGAACTCACTTACCGATTATATCCTTTGTTTATGGGTATTTTTAACCCCGTTTTCCCCAAAAAAACTGAGTTGCAATGGGTTAAATTATTCTACAAAAATATTCTATGAAAAATTTTACTAGGAGTCACCTTAGACGAAAAATTCTTATAAATTAAGGAAAGCGCATCAGAGATGTAATGAATATGCGATGTGAGAAGTTCGCATTGATTTGAACGATTTGTTTGAGTTCAGCAATTAGTTTCGAAATCTTTTAGCAAATATTTATGTGACTCAATATTCCCTCATTTCAAGTGGCATTTTTGCACTTTTTCGGGAAGAGTTCAAATGACCTATATGTGTGGCATGTAGAGGGTTAGAGTTTTCTACAAAAATATTCCTCGTAATATTCTGAATAAGTTTGTTGAACACATGATGCACCTCAGATGTAAGGATCATATAGTTAAATACATCGATTAAACACAAGAATGCGTTATTTTTGTTTTTTTCATGTACAGTAGAGTTAAAAACTTCAAAAATCAATCAAAAAAAATGTGACATGCTGGGGAAATTCCACTATTTTAAGAATTTGTTGGATTTTCTCATATCGTAACTTGTACAATTGTCAAAATTGATTTGATAGTTTTTACGAGGTTATTACTATAGTCTACCTTACTGAATATTATGAGTATTAAATTAGTTTTAATATTGTTTTGGTACTCCTTTAAACACTGCTCAAGGTACATTATTTTGAAATTTGGTAACCCTCGACAAACGTCAAAATCATTTCTTTTTTTTTCAATTGAACTCAATTTTGAAATTGAAAAAAATAAAAACATTTAAAAATGAAAAAAAAAAAAATAAACCCACTGAAATTGTGGACAGAGAGAATGAATGGTTTTATTTTTACCAAAAGGGCATGCACCCAAAGTCTTTTGTGTAATATTTGCCTTATCTATATTTTGTATTTAAACTTTACAATTTTTTTACAATAGGGGTATTATGCCGGGTCGATGAAAAATATATTGGAAAAATCGCCCCCTATTTGAAAGTTTACTTTGACAGTAAAGCAAAAAAATAGTCAAAATGGTCTCTTCCATTATTTCGACAGGTGATGTTCGATGTTTTAGAATTAAACATCGTTGTAAAGAGCTTTATTAGGCCAAATTTTTTTTTTCTCAATATCTTAGGTGAAAATATATTCTCAAAGACTTCAATTTCATAAGGGAAAAATAGCATATAAGGTGATACGAACCAGAGAAACTAGATCTCACTAGCCATGACGAAAAAATTAAGGCTTGATTAAGTTTTTTACAATGATATAATTTTTTAAACACTACCTTCTGAAGTTATGATGAAATGCCATTTTGACTGTTTTTAGAGTGGTCCTTAAGGTAAGCCTACAAAAAGAGAGCGGTTTTTCCAAAAAAAAAAAAATGTGTGTATATCGACCTAGCCTAAGGGGCATTCCAAGTGAAGTACACTGGTAAAAAATTGGATTTTTCCGATTTTAGTAATATTTGATTACATTGTACATATATACAGGGTGGTTGGTAATCGGTAGAACACCGGAAAATGTAAGTTTTAAGTCCAAGTCATGGAAAGATATTGGAAATTTTCAAAAACTTTGACCAGTTTTTTTTTTAAAGCACTATTTTTCCAAAAACTGTATTATTAGCACACAGTTTTAATAAATAAAAAATTTTCAAAGCCCAATTTATTTCCTTTCATTTCATATGAAATTTGTACCTGATTTCTTTCATTAGCATATTTTTTTTTATTGGAAAACAAAAAAGTAAACCAAAGAAGTTTGCATGCAATTTACCAAAACATTACAATAGCACCGAAAAATCGACATATTTGGAAAATCATATCTGGTGTTCTACCGAATCGCAACCACCCTGTATGTCCTTGAACTAGATACAAAATATATTTTAGTACAGAGTCTGTATATCGAGGGCTTTCAAAATTTGATGAATCGAAAGGTTCATTACCTTGTTTCAAATAGTTACAATTAAATAAATAAAATAGTCGGATTTGTACCTTAAAAATTTTTTTCGGAACAAAAGAGAAACTACATTATTGAAAATTGAATTTCATGAAGTCAGCCATTTTTATTTTTTTCCAAAAAAAATTTCTAATAGTGAATATATGTAAGTATAATCCTTGCCTAGCTTTATAATAAGCGTAGGAGTCATTTAAGAGCTAAGCCAGTTATAGTCAATTCGCTAGCTCTCGTACAGGCGCCGCACAGTGGCGACATCTGGCATTTCTCGTTGCAAAAATCATAACTTCTGAACCATTTAAGATATTCTAATTCTGTTTTCGGTTATGGATAGAAAATTCTCATAGCTATTACAATTTCATTTAGATTGCATTGCAGGGTGAAAAGCAATGTTTTGTTGAATTTCGATTTTCTGTGAATTGCATACATATCGTTAGGAAAATCCCGCAACGGTCAAATATTTCAAAAATTGGACGTTAAATCAAAAAATAAAAAAACACGTTTCCAATAATTTTCAGAGATCTATTCATCGATATAAATTTTGACCCCCTCTCACCCCCCGACGGAGGTGGGGCGGGGGAAAGTTCAAAATTTTAAATGGAAACCCCCATTTTTTATTGCAGATTCGGATTTTACGTAAAAAAATAGGAAAATTTTGTCAGAAAAATGTTTTCTTATCCTGCTTAGATGGCGCTGTAATTGACAAAAACAAAATTAAAAATATAAAGTTTTGTACTCAAAACTTCGCGAAGTTAGCCTTTTTATCCATAGGTTTCGCCATAAAAGTTATTCTTGCACATAGGGTTGTAAGTAAAAGCAAACAATTTTGGAGCACAAGCTTAGAAATAAACACCAATTAGTTCTGTAGTAAGCTGAGCTTCACAAAAAGCGAAGTTTTTTTCTAAACTCAACCCAAAACTTATAAACTACGCTAAGAGCAATGTATTCAAAAAAATTCATATAAAATTAAAAAAACTTGGTTTTTTGCTAATCAGTTTTATCAAACAAGACCAAAAATGCTTAAAATGAAAGTAAGAATCACTTTTCTTTAACCATTTGCCAAAGTATTCAACCTAAATATGAAAAATTTTGCTCTAAAATTAAATTTTTTCGCTAACTTTAAAATTGGTTTAAATCCTTTAGCTCCTAACATTTTTCTATCTGATGAAAATATCAGATTTGTAAAAAGGACCCACTCGAAATTTATTTTTGCAACGCTATTTCGTGAAATGACGTCATGAGCAACATGTTTCATGATGAAAATCGTAATAACTCATATAGACGCAGCTAAAAATTTTAAATTGTATTTAGAATTGTTGAGCCTATTCAGTTATAGTAGTTCATAAGATATCTTTTTCGAACATTTTTTTGAAACTCCGTTCGAAGTTGAAAAAAAGGGTAAAAATAGTGTTTCAGAAAACTACAGCCATCTCAGATGTTCAAAAAAAAATCTTTTTTTTGATTGTTACTTGTTATTATATGGATTGTTTATAGCATTACTAGAAAAAAATTAATTTTTCTTTCATAAGTTGCAGAAAAAAAAAATAAAAAATTGAAAAACTCTAAAAAACTATTGATGTTGACCAGCTCTACAAAACGAACCATTTTTTCAAATGAATTAATATTTTATATTCTTGAGTATTGAGTATTTCTTTATCGAACTGCATCATTAGATTTTCAAATTTCCACAACACCAAAATTAATTTTTGCAACCACTTTTGAGGAATGTCGCCAGTTTGCGCCGGCCTCTACGCTTCGAAAATGTAATTCAAAGAAATTTTTAGAATAAAATACTCATATTTTTTTATAATTACTAAAATAAATGTTTGTTTCCACTCAAGTTTTGTACGATAAGGCAATAGGTCAAAAAATATGTCTTGTTTTTTATCGCAAAATATTTTGTTCCATTCCTTTTTTTTTCGTTTCATTTCTCTGACGCTTTTTATTAAATAAACTTGTTATGTAGTATTTTTATCTGTCGTTTCTTTTCGCTTTAACAATTAGCGTTGTGGTTTTTGTTGTCAATGCGCCTATCTAATCAGTAATTTTTTTGCAAAAATTACCTCATCGACAAACTGAACTTTATGTCGTCTACTTGAGGTAATTTCGGCACCTCGCACCCGACAACATTAACTTCAGTGTTGTATACATAATTCAAAAAATAAAATTTTTTTTTCCATTTTTTTAATTGCAAAATAGCAAAGGTTGGCAAAACGATAAATTTTGTATTTTATGTTCTAAAAATGATTTAAAAAATTTCTACTACATCGAACAGTGGTTCGTGAATCACGTTAAACATGGACAAAAGTCGACATTTTTATAATCAATGATATTGATAGACCCGGGTCGTACTGCAAGGCTAGTGTTAGTGTTCTCCCGATGGTGTGCTTCATAGATGCAACATTCTGTGCGGCTCAAGCGATAAGGGGTTTAAATGTGGTATATCTTCATAATGGTGGGCAAAATCGAATCAATAAACTTTACTTTTTTCCAGCTTCTAATAATTTGGAACCACTGTACGTCGCTGTGTTTTCATCTATATGTATGTATTACCTTATGGGTTTTTTGTTGTTGTAATGAAATTGTGTTGCCAACGTGTTTTGTTATTTAATTAGTCATTAAATTTATTGTCTAAAAAATTAACTTTTATTTTTTACTTTGCATTTTTCGCCGGTAAGCACATTATTTGTGCTCATGTTTGCTGCGTGGATTTGGTGTTTGTTTTAAGTATATATTGTAGATTTTTCAAATTAGGATAGGTTATTTACAATATTTTAGACAATAGCTATTTAAAAGTAAGTTCATTATTAATTCCAATAATGTACATTGTACAAAGTGTGCTGGGACAAAGTTATTGTGGACGGAAAAATCGAAAATTGATTCTATTACCAATTTATTTAGGATTTTCACAAAATGTAAATTTTTTTTTTTTTTTACAAACGAGAATATCTTTTAAAGCAACAAATACAATTCATTCATGACAACTTTGTGGTTATTTGATTTAAGTAGAACCCGTCAGATATTTATTTTTTTTTTTTATTTGAGTTGTCAAGTTGTTGCCGATTATAGCTGCACGTGATTTACCTACAACAAAGTTCACTTTTTTTTTGCGTTAAACTTTGCCTGACATTCAACCAACTTTAGTATGTAGTTTGTTGTTACAAGCAAAAAAGTTGTATACTTTGAGCTTAACCAACAAACAAAAACGTTTGGAAAATAACTTATTATACGCTTATTGAAGCAATCATTTCGTTTGGAAATTAACTTGCTAAATGTTTGGAAATTCTTGAATTTTAATTATTTAATAATCGAAACTGGACCCTTCATTGCAAGCTTGTGAAAATCGTTTGGAGCAAGCTTATTATAAATGTTTTTAAACAATATTTTCCAAATTTTTTTATTCAATATTTTTAAATTGTTTTTTTAACTTTGCAATTAACATTTTGTTAGTATTTATTTAGTTCATTAAACAACATTTTCCAAACATATTTGATTAAAAATAAAAAAAAAAAATTATGTTTACTGAGAATCGAACCTATGACTTCCAAATTATAAGTCGACAAACTTATCAACTGACCTTAAATAAAATAAAAATTTTTTCGAATGTTTGGAAAATGATTATTGAAACTTTTGGAAATAAACATTTTTCTAATTGTTGATTTTAACCTTGAAAATCAATTTTAAATTAAAACAAAAAATTTACAAAAGAGCTAATAGATTGTTCTTTTATATCAAAACCATAAACCTTCGAGTATATAGATATCTTACACTGAAAAAAATTGGCAAACATAAACAATATTCGTGATTCGTTAACGCATCAAAGGTACGATATGGGTTAAAGGTACTTTTTTTAGAAAAATGTTCAGTTACTTAAAAACTTCATTCGTCAAATTCGTTACAAAAAGATTTTGGAAATGTCGAAAAAATTAATCAAAATACATACACTCAAAAAAGCTGAAAATTATTAAAATTACCAAAAAGTGGATGTCTGATCATCCCTATTTGCCATAGAAAAAGACAGAATAAGCGACAAGTAAAAACACAAAATGTAGAAAAGTTCGGAAAATGTTGAAGGATTATAAATTATATTATATGTGACTTGGTCTTGGCTTACGTGTCAAAAAAAAAAAAAATTTCCAATTTTATGCCGATTCGCATAAATTGACCTTTAAAACTTGTTTTCCAGTTGTTTTCACAAAATTTTTTTTTCGCACGTAAGCCCCCTTTTCATAGACCAAGTCACATATATGAATTTTAATTGTTATTACAAATTTAAGAAATTGAAAAAATGTAAAAACAGCAGAAAAACAAATGTAGAAGAGTTTAATAAATTATAATGAATGCATATCATCACTCTTAGGTCAGATACTCGAAAGTGAAAATTATTGAATTTTATCTTTATATTATAGCTATTTGAAATATTTAAGAATTTTAAAATTATATGTATGTATTATATTCTTCTTTGGCTTATAAACTTCGTATTACCTGCTAAACCTCCACAGATATCGCTTTCATACTTCTGGCACATGTAGCTTTATAGTAAAAGAAAACCACAATAGCCCAAAACTGAAAAATTTGCAGTTTCGTAAATTCGAACTAAGAGTGACGATATATAAGAAGAATCTTATTTAAAATAAATGTTTAATAAATGGATTTCAAAGAAATCAATGCTCTTTTTTAGTAGAAATCAAAAACTGAGTAAATTACACAGTTAACCAATATTATTGTGGGAAAAATTTATCAAATTGTTGCATATGGTGATTAATTTATGTTGTTCAAGAAGTCAATAAATACATGTGATCGTTTAATTTTTTTTTGTTCATAAAATAGCAATTTTTTAAATACCCAAAAACTAAAAAAAATAAAATTAAAATTTGTAATAAGTACAATAACAAATCCCAATTGTTTAACCAAAAGAAATTACAATTTCAAACATATGCACAAAAACATTATCAACAACAAATTGTTTGTCTCACAAGCATACGCTACACCAACAATAACCAAAATAACAACAACAACAATAACGATTATACCGATGAACAGCCAAAGGCTGCCAGATCGATTTATTTAGCTAGCCACCCACGAAATGTGAAAATGTTCGCTCAGAAGGCAAAACTGTGTAATTTGCAAAAAATTACTATTTTATCTTCGGATGGGATCAATGAGGAAAACTATTGCAGCGGCGCGCACACAAGCGTGGCAAAATCAACAACAACAACAATAACATCAACAAACCTAACAGCAGCAATAAATAAATCAACAATCAATCGTTTGAAAAAAAAATAAAAAATTTTAAATAAAATAAAATATCTCAGCTGTCGTTTGAGGGCAACAAGATGTTGATTGTTTTTTGTTTTGTTTTTTGTCCGATGAAACAGATTTATAAAAAAAACATTCATAATTATCCATTTGAAGTTTTTTTTTATTTATGTTACAATTTTGCACATTTGGTCAAGAAAATTGATTGCCGCTCTTTAGGCACGCGCGCATTCATTAATGCAGCAAATAAATAAAGATACCCAATAGGAAAATTTTAACAGAAATTTTACAGAACAATAATAAAGTTTTAAGTTTATGTTGCAACTTTTTGGTCTTACTTTAGAAATTATTAATATTTTTCAATGCTTTAACTCTTATTTACTGATTTTTAAGCATTTTATGATCTTTATAGCCATTCTTAAAATCGACTGACTTAATTTTTAAAAAGGTAACAACTTCTCAACATTCACCACTGTTTAAATATGTTTATTTAATTTTTCTACACTTTCAGTATTTTTTGGAATTTTGTCAGAATTTTTTGGATTTTCGAACTTTGAAAAATTTTATGTATTTCGGAGTCGTTAGTTGTAAATTGGATTAAAAATTTTTTCAAATAAAACTTTCTGTTATAAATTTCTCAATGCATTTTTTGTAACAAATCAGACTATGCGCCAAAAATTTAAAAGTTTTCTTTTTCTCTAAAATGATTATACTTTCCTTAAGACATTTGCCGTGCTTAACACGAAAACCCGAAATCCAATTTTTTATGATATATGTTTTTGAGAAAATGAGAAAAAAAAATTTAAAAATTTTATCCAAAAAAAAAAAAAAAAACAAACAAACATATGTTTAAGCATTCCAACACTGGACAGATGCCACTCCTTTCGCATTCATCCTTTAGAAAGCCGCCAGCGCATTGAGTGTAGGGGAGATGTGTGTACCTTGGTCCGCTTTTCAGTTTTTTCAATGTGCTGGACTTTCCAAAAAAGTTTCTTCAGTTTTTTGATTAAGTTATATTTCTACAATGCTTGCAGCATCAAATGACGTGACAATGATATTTCTATGTCTTACCAATGAGTAGAAATATTACTTTTTCCGTTGCAATCTCAAACGGTCCAAGGTACACCATGCAAGTGTACCTTGGACTATTAAAAATAAATGAGAATACATTGTATATAGGCAATGAATTATGAAAGAACCATTTATTATGTAATCAAAAGTAAAATTTTTTTGAATAAAAAAAAAATTAATCATACACAAAAATTATAACACAAAAAAGTGCATTTAGTAAAAACCAATTAATTAAACAAAAATGGTTGCAACTAAATACATTAATCACGTGAATAATAATAAGAATATTATATTGAGAGGCGGTTATGGCTTCCTGGTTGCCCGTGGAAAAAGGCTCGCTGGTCAATAAGCAAAGGTCCAAGGTATACACAGACAACATGTTTTAAAAACTGTCAACACCTATAACATAAGTATATTATTGAAAATAAATCTGAAACACACTAAAAGCTTAAAACAATAACTAAACTTCCTTCCTGATGTTGTAAAACTGAAATATTTCAAGTAAGTTTCTCACAAAACGTTTCGTAGTTTACTCCAAAAACAAATTTTTACACTCAAAAAACACTTTCCGTTACTTTTTATACACGCATGCAGCTTGACGGTCTGAAGTCTACTAATATGAGCCACCGGTATGAGTGGAAAATTCCATAGAAGAACATTATCGTACACGTGCAACTGTTAAGTAACAACCGACACTCCGACCGAGGTACACTCGGACCAAGGTACACACATCTCCCCTATTATGGAATCTTTCGATCACCTACTCATTTTGTCTAAGGGCATTTGCGTTTCCCTCACAGCGCTTTGTGTCCCGTATAATTTGTATGGAAAAAAAAAAGTACTTTTTTAAATTTATAATTTGAGGGTGTCATAATGTACGAAAGAGAATCCCATTTGGCATGTGATGGGTTAGTTTCGTAAGGGGAGACAAATGATGTGTAAGAAGATCGTTTTTTTCTAAAATAGCATTTTTATTTATTTTGAATCAACATTGAGATTGAACTTCACACACATGCTTTTGGCCTTTTTTGGTGCTTATTTAGACTTTATTCGAAAAATTTTTCATATGTATATTAAAAACAATCTCAAAAATGAGACGATTTGAATTTGTATGGATGAGGAAATGAATCTTAGTCTATTTCAAATGCCAGTATTATGACTTTGTAAGTCAAATTCAATTACACTTTTTAACTTTAAAGTTAATGAAAAGATTAAAATTCAAATAGCTCAACCAAACAGCAAATAATAATTAATAATGTGGCAACACTGCTAAATGTTGTCACACACTTAGGGCAAATACTCAAGACGCTGCATTCATTGTCTTCATTTGTTTTCTATACTTTGCGCTCAAGTGTTTTGCATAAGTTCACGTGATGCGCGCTGTCACTGTGCAGTAGAGGTGCGTTCAGGTGCGTCATAGGGAATGCATAGTAACAGAACAGACTGCCACGCGGCCAAAACACTAGTGAAATGTCATTTTTGTTGCAGTTTTATTGTGGTTTGTTTGTTCGCATATAAGAGGATGGCGTCCACTTGACGTTTGGTTTTCTTCACTATTTTTTTTTTCTTTAGCTTTGTAATTTTATTTTGCAACATTTTGCAGTTGATATCTGAACAAGTGCAACACTGAATAGCAGGGTAATTTTAGTATGATACTACTTATTTTCTGTTGTTGTCGCTGATTTTTATGAGGCTTTTTGTTTTATCACAAGATACTTGTGTACATTTGCACTAAACAACAACGCAACACAACAGGCAGTCTAGTGAACCTTGAAGGAAGACATTGTGAAGAGTTTAGAATACTTTAAGGTAGAATATGATAAAAACATTTCTTTAAATGCCTTAAGTGACTTTTAAAGTAGGTCAATATGGCTGGTTTGTGCATAAAAACAATATATTCAGATACTGCATATTTTACTATTGACTAAGTTAAGTTGTTATGTATTTTAAAAATATAATAAATTTGACGATAGTTATGACAAATAGATTGTAAAAAAAACTGGGCAGTTTGTGTTTTATCCTCTAGTCGTTGAAATTTAAAGCCTACTAGCACAGTCGTTTGGTTGTTTTACCTGGAAAGTTTTCCGGGTTACTTTTGGAGGAAACTGTTGTTTGGCAATACTTCCAAAGAAATAAATTCCATATAAAAAAATATACAGCTGAGGCGGTTAAAAACAAAGGCGCACAAGTGACATTAAGCAAATTTTGAGTGAAATAGAGTTGAAGTCAACGTTGCTTCATAAATTCCAGAGTTGGCTAAAAAATAATACTCTAGGCGCAGAATAACCTTTGAAGTATGTTCCATCTAATGCATTTTTCAAAATTTTTTATGAGTTCTCTTTCAAAAGTTAATAGTTTTTCAGTGAATGCCTACACCATTTTACGCAAGATTTTTTTTTTGTAGTAAAACTAAGTAAAGTTAGCACCGCGTAGTAACTAACGTAGCAAAAGAAAAAACTAAGTACCATAACTTTAACTTTGTAAATTTTCAAAATTTTCCAATTTTAAAAATGGAAATCAAAATAACATTTAAAATGCTACAAGAATCCGAAAACAAAAATTAATTTTTTTTTTTTTTTTGGCAAAATGGCGGAACAAAAACACTACCTTGACACTCAGAAGTTATATGTCCATAACTTGCAAAAAAAATTTTTTTTACGTAAAACTAATAATGAGGAGTCTCCATACTGAGCACTTAGAACAGCTCAGTGAATTTTTATAAAAATCTGAGAACCAAACTGCAAATTTCGAAAAATTTGAGCTGGAAAGCGTCTTTGATATCATACATTTTATTAAATAATTTTGATGCCCTTTTAGCACCTTGTTTGACTTTAATTTCTGTTTTTGGTGGCTATTAAAGTTATAAGTTGTATGTATATTATAAAGTTAATGGTCTGTGCTCCGTTATAAGAAAAAAGTTAAGTTATATTGAACGCATATAAAATGTGTTGTAAAAATTTTTTAGATCGGTATTTCTAGTGTAGAACTTTCGTTGTTTTCGAGGAATTCTCGTTATTTCTATTTTATTTAATGAATACATTTTAATTTATTACAAGGACCAAATTTCAGCTGCGTTAACTTGCATCTTTCTTTTTTATGCAATTTTTAAGACACAATGATTGCTTCCAGGCGCAATATTTTTTAAACGTATTATGTGGGATTTGTCCGTTGGTCTATTTGCACTATATTTGGGAAGACCCTCCATAGTGCAGAAATTTTATTTGTATTTAATTTTCAAGTTGATATTTTTATCCTATTCTATGTATTTGCTAGCGTACCTCAGAAAAAAAATATAAATCTTCTAGCGAAGGTCACGAAAATTTCAAGGTCTGTGCCCGTTCACCAATTAACTTCATATTGCACCACAACTCAAGTCAAGGCATTTATTTGTACAAATTTTCAGTTCAATATCTCTTTTCATTTTCTCCACACATATAAAGATTGTTCACTTTGTATGGGAAGCAGGCGTGTCCATTAACTAATCGCACCCACCTTTCGAATTTTTCTTAGCCAGGTATAGCTGACGCAGTATAGGAGTTATAGGAGCACTCCTTTCATTTTTTTCTAACGAAATGTGTAAAATCTCCCATTGTGCGGAGGATCGAAATTTCAAGTAACTTCAAACCACACTCTTATCGTGAGATCATTTGCATAAGTCATGCTCTTCAAAAGATAACATGGATTATCATCGACATATATACACCATAGCTCAGATGTCAAAAATTGTATAAAAAGGCTGATAGGAAGCAGGAAATAATTACATTGTCATTTAACTACATGTACCGCACTGAGAAGATTAAGTGAACAATGTATAAATGTTAACAAATAAAAAAATATGAGAGTACTAGCTGTTTAGTTATATTTTTATTTTCACAAGTAACCTACATATAAAGTCATTTAAACATCTATTGTAAAATATGTACATACTATACTATTGAATATATTATGACCCTTTGTAAATA
The DNA here is from genome assembly GCA_951812925.1 of Calliopum simillimum. NCBI lineage: Eukaryota > Metazoa > Arthropoda > Insecta > Diptera > Lauxaniidae > Calliopum > Calliopum simillimum. The sequence continues at coordinate 83,688,209 of OX638372.1, read as the reverse complement.
CCCTAATTATATGTGTATATCAATGCATGTATACTCAGTGTATGTATGTATGTATTCTCCTTTAACTCCTAGGAGGAGCATAGGGCCAATACTCAGTAATGTAACAATAACATTGGCGCTACAAAAGCCAAAAACAATTAAACTCTAACAAGCGTCATTACCTACATGAAAGTCTGTTACTACTAAGACCCCGAGAAACGCGCCAACAATATTCAATATGCTAACAAGCAAAGTTTTAATGCAATAATTGTTACCGCTGTTAAAAGACAAAATGTTGCTGACTTATTAAACAAATTAATAGCGACAAAGTACATGAAAACAATACAACAACAACAACAAATACAACAACAACAGATAGCAACCTATTAAGTACCGCTGGATCGTTGCCGTACCAAAGTGATCGATGTCGATAAAGCGGTTTTGTGCATATTAATGTATAAAAATGCAAATGGTTGCAAGTAAATTTTAATGCAGTTTTCAGTTGATGATCACATCAATGTTGTTGTTGTCGTTATTGTTGTTGCTGTTGTTGTTGTACGTGCTGCACATGTGCACCCAATAACAATAAAAACAAAAAAATGTTGCCATTGCAAATTGAAGAAGACGTTGATGTCTTGGTTTGATGTTTGTTTATTTGTTTTTGTTTCAGTTGTTGCTGATGACTTCATATTGCTCCCAAATGATGATGACATCATTACAAAATTAACATGAACTTAAAAGATTAAATTTTTTTGATTTGTTGTAAATGCATTCACTTGACCAAATATAAATATAAAAATAAACTATAACTATATAATAAACTGAAACGATTTGACACAGGTGAATAAGATTTGATATCAGATAAAGTAATGCGAACAAGGTTTAAGTCTTATTCATCTGTGTCAAATTGTTTCAGGGTTATGACAAATTTGTTTTTTTTTTTCAGAATGAGGGGGCATGGTCCCGCCCATTTTTTTATTGAACATTTTTTCCCAATGCCAATTAGATATATACCAAATCTTATTTACCTGAGTCAAATATTTCCAGAGATTGGACAAATTTCGGGTGCAGGGGGTGTGGCGCTACTCATTTTTTTACTGATATATATTGTTGATATATGTACCAAATATTATCCTCCTATGTGAAATACTTTCAAAGATAGGATTGATTGTTTCCTTATTTTTATATAATAAGCGTTTTATCGACCTTCAACGGCCTGGTGGCACGGCCAAATATGTTCCGATCGGAACCAACTTTTTGTTGCTTGGTGTCTATACCAAAGAGACAAAAATAAAATAGAAAACATACTTCTTAAATACCAACTAAGTACCTTAAGCTGGTTTAACATTAATGCAGTGGTATATCCTGTTCGCTTCACATTACCTACAAAGGTAGGACTAATTCTTTCGATTAACGCCACATATTTTCATATAAATAGCTTTTTTCCGACCTTCAACTGCCTGACGGCACGGTCAAATATTCTCCGATCAGGACCAACATTTTTATGCTTGATGCTTATACCAATAGGAAACTTTTCAGTCCTTGGGAGCAAGGTATTTTTAATTTTTAATTTTTGCCATATAACATATGATAGGTCCAAATTTAATTCAAATAAAATGTCTTTTTATATTTGTTCCATTCTGTTATGCTTAAGCCATAGCGCACAGTGACTTTATTTCAGAATTTTGCATCCTGCAGTAGTTATACTCATTAAAGTGAATAAAGGAAATTTTTATTTTTGATACTATTTGTTAAAACATATTTCAAAGAATATGCCGGTATCCAAAAATTGCTTCGGTATACTTTTATTTTCACCAATAACATAAAAGAAGCAAGAGTGACACAAAATCTGACTTTTTTTTTGGATTTGAATATCAAGAAAGAAATGAATACCATTTTTAAACCTTCGGTTCCCTTAAAATAAAATTGTTTTGAACCTACTCTTCCTTATATAAGGATTAAATTTAATGTAGCCAAACTGAAGAAAAAAAATTGGTTGAAGACTTACAGATAAAAATAAAAAAAAAAATATCGTATCGATGAAAAGAAGATGGTGGCTCAAAACCAAGTTGAGATATTTTATAAGGGTGAAGATTGCAACTACCGGGACATGAATTTTATGTTTCACATGCTATATGCGTCAGAATACAATAAATTTGAAACTTTATATTAGCCATAGTGTTGAAAAAAATCTTCCGTCATAAGATGGCAGGGACCAGCATTTCATGTAGCAATTGTGCGCTATAACCACATTAAGCTTAATCATCTGTGTCCTATTCAGTTTGATTTTAGAATATAAAATTTAGATCGAGTTTGATCACCAAAAAACTTTGCTCGAACTATGCTGCTGATATAATTGATATTTGTAACAATTGAAAACTACATCAAATAATGTGTAAATTAAGTAAAATTATTAAATTGGTTTAAAAAACTGCAAAAACTAAAATCTAAGCAAACTGAAAAAGCTTCTTTTCCCCATAGTGTACTCAGAAGAATTTTCACTTAATTTGCGCAAAGTACTTGCGGGAAAAAACTTCAGTACGTTATTTCTAACTCATCATAATTACTCTAATAAATTGCATTTATTTTGAACTCTTTCGTAGGTCTTTTTCATTTCTTTCTTAAACTTAACTTTGCGTGCCCACTTAGCTGACTCTGCTCATAGTCATGTCACACACTTGACGTACAAAAAACATGACCGTCTATGTAACTTGAAGCTACAACATCTACCCGTACTCCCATAGTAGACAAGCGAAAAAATGCTGCCATCGCAGAAAAAGTCAGCCAACAAGCGACAGCAGCCACAGCAAGTACTGTCGAATTTTGCATGTCTCACATAAATCACAATCTCTTCTCTATCGAAGACATTTTGCTATTTGGAATTTTCATTGACGTTTATGAAGTTTATAAAATACGTAGATGGTTTTGATCGGGTAAGATGAACAAAAGTTGTTCCAGAAATATAGCAAATATTTGAGTAATACATAAACTTGGCATGATTTAAGGAATTGCGGGTCTTAAACTTTCCCGGGATGATAAGAGCACTTTATACTTGGCTATCTTTATCATGGCTATTGTGAGATGGTTTACAACTAGTTCAAATAGGTAGAAAGTCGAAATGCACTGATCCAAAACCCTGCTCGCTTTAGACTCCAAATACTTTTTTATATGTGATGTACATATGCGCTTTTTCTTCGGATACGTTAATTTTTAAAAAGCTGTTTTCAAAATAAGTATTGCCTATCTTTGGATTTTGGAGGTGTACATTTCGACTTTCTATCAATATGGACTATTAATAAACCATCCCACAATCACGATGATATTTGTAACCAAGGCTCTTATGCTTGGTTTATTCGCAATAATGAAGTGTTCCGATTTAATTTTCATATTTCCAAATTCTGGATAAATTAACGAACAAAATCTCACCAAAAACATTTAATTTCCAAGACTTCGAAGTAACTATAATGTGAGTAATACATCAAAAAAATTAACGTATACGTAAGACTAGCTTATTCGTTACGAAGAGATGTTGGGATTTTAGTTTTCTGACTCAAGTAAAGGTAACGAACAAAACCTCATCAAAAAACTTTCGTGACCCTACTTCGAGGTTGTTTCTTTCTTCCCGGGAAGTGTGAAGCCGACAATGAAAAGGAGGAATGCCAAATTTCTAAAAGTTTAAACATAAAAAGAGTAGTTGTTGCATATTCTTTTGTCGACACTTGTTGAAAATGTACCTATCTGAAATTTCTATATTTTTGCAAACGCCTTTTATGAATGAATTGTAGTGATATAGTACATATAGATATAACATTTGAAAGATTTTTGTCAAGCATTTTATTTAAAATTGAAAGTTTTGATTTTTTGCATTAACTTATTTGAACACAGTTTTAACAGCTGATGGGCATAATATGACCGTTTTTAATGGGATAACTTGGCAAAATAAAAGTTTTAGGAACCACTGCATTTTTAACGCAAATTCTAAAATATGAGCGAATTTCGAAAGAAATAAGTCATGTCAAATTTTTCTACCATCATAAAGAATATTTTTAAAAGATTAAAAAAATAAATCTTCCAGCAAAATTAGGGAACTACTTACATACATTAAACAAAGAGCAATATTGGCATTAAATATGTCTGTCTCAATAGAAAAAAAATATTAAAAAGTGAAGAAATTTCCTTCAACCGGAAGCAAGTCAATAAAAGTGTGGTGGTTAACAAAACTTTGTGCGTTAAATGGCACAGAAAAATCTTTGAAAAACAAATGAAAAAGAATCATAAAAGAAAAATTGACATTCTAGTCACGTCTGGTGTTAAAATATGCTACTTATGGTGTGATTTTTGTCAAAGGAATAGGGGCTATATGTTTTATTTTTAGATAATGTAGCAATTAAAGAATTTTTCTACTTATAATTTGATTGAAAAAAATCGAAAAAATTATGAATATGTGTAGTAGTCGATCATACTGATACTGCACTATTTTGTAAATGAACTTTTTAAATCATAAAAAAATACTATTCACACTTGGTTAGCTAACGCTTCAATTCTTGAAAAAGGATAAGTATATCACCATCAAGAAGATATTCATATACTCATTATGCTACAATATCGAGACTAATACAGATGAGACATTTCTATCCATAATGCACAACGTACGATTTTTCAAAAAAATCTTTAAAACTAGAAACTAAATTATAATCTTTCTCAAAACTTATTCGAAAATTTTTCAAAATGAGAGTTTTGTTACTTAGGCGTTAATATATTATTTTGATTAAAAGTTTATTTCACAAAATGCACTTTTAACTAATAATTGCTAAGCCATAAAGTTAAATTCATAATTTGTTTTTAAATATTTCATTCTTGAACTCATTCATGAAAAGATACGACTTACTATTGTATTAGTATTGCCATAATTTCACCATTTTTGATTTCTCAACTCACCTGGAAAGAAAAGAAAAGAAATTTATGATGAAAATAAATCGATTTTAAAATAAAAACAACTTTAATTAAATTTGTTAGATACATGGAAAATTATGAAAAAAAAAATCTTTATTTATAACTGCAACTTAATACTTTCACTTAGCGGGAGCGCGCATTTTTCCCATCCCCAAACAGTGACCATATCGCAACCCTTGCAAAACAGTTTTTTAACCTTTAAAATAAAGCTAAAATTAAAATTTCACAAGACTTCATTGCATGACTGGAAAGACCGTTTTGCTGACACCACATAAAACCCTTTTGTTGCAAGCTTAATATAAAACGAAAGTTTGAAAAACAACGAAAACAAAACTACTGGAGCAATTAACATACTTATACCGTAGGTATTGCATGTACGATACCTCAACTAAATGTTCTGGACGCAAAGATGTTGCAGCTTCATTACTTAATAGATACATTGCTATGCTTACGAAAGGAGCTTCTAATTGAGATCATATTTCGCTTCATAGTTGTACTACATTATCGACTTGCGCCAAGAGAAGAAAATGTGCATTAGAGTGTTGCCAGACTAACCTATTAATTATACATCATCATCAAAGAAATATTAGAAACTGGTGGAATGATGAGTTTTTTATTTTGCATATATTCTGTAATTCATGAAATTTCAAATACATTGATAACTTTTTAAAGTGGAATTGAAGCGTTTTTAATGCGTATTTAAGACATTTTACAGAAAAATAATCAACTTTTTGGAATTTGACAGCTTTTACTAAACTATTTCGATGGCGCCTTCATAAAAATAACAAAATCTTGTCTTGGGCGACATTTTATTCTGTACTCTGAATCAGAAATAAATAAATATTATTAATGACAAGCAATTCAACTCCATTTATGTATCCAATTGCAATTGCTTAAAATTTAGTTTGTCAAATTTGAAAAAGAATTTCTGTTGCTCTGACTTTTGTAAAGTTTATTGTGCAATCTATTATCGTTTAAGAAACAAAATTAATTGGGAACCTGAACAGTTCTTCCTAACATCTTGATATAATGAAATGTCAACAAGCAAGATGAAACATCTGATTTCGAAAATGTAGAATCATTGACTTTTTAATTGTCAACAGAAATATATTTATTGTCATTAGAACTATATTTAGAATATTTAAATTGATGGTTTTGCGCACTTTTCAAAACGTTTGAATTCCACTGCAAATCTACATTGTGCGAAACTGAAACTGGAAACGGGGCGGATTGTAAATTTATCAAAATCTGGCAACACCATTGCCGTAACAGACATACCGAGCAGACGCAGGCAGCAACATAAGTATTTTCACTTATTTGGCTTGAGTTCAACTTAGTTTGGTAGTATGTTGGTATTTACACGTCAAAAATGTTGTTGTTTACAAACGCAAATCTAAAGAAATTCGTTTAGAGTGTACGATTATTTGCCGTACAAGACTTATAACAAATATATCTATGTATAAACAGCTTCATAGTCCATGATTGTGAAAAACTTCGTAATTTTAAATTTTCAAGCCAGTGCTTAACACAAAGACTCCGCCTTTTTTCTATGACTTTGACACTGCACAGAGTAATAGCATTATTTATAATAATTATTTTTTTTTATAGGTTGTCAAAATACCTTTCATATTACACCAATATTTTTTAAATCCATCAAGGGGTTCCCAACTTACAGAGGTTTTCATAGAAGATATATCCGGATCTTCCGATGGCTATAGCTCCGAAACTAGGTCCGAGATACCTTTTTTGATCACATATTCTTTTTAAGGACTAAGAATTCAATGATAAAAAATTAGTTTTAGCGAACTTATCACTAAATAAACGACACACGAACCCCATTTTGACCTCCATATGACCTTGAAATCTTTTTTCTCAGACGTTCTGGAATAAAACGGACCCCGGATTCGGATTCAGGATGTCAAAATCCCTAGGATACACATAGTCTGATCAAAACGCCATGACATTTTTTTTTTTCTGTAAACCTGTGTAATTTGAATTTTGATTTTGAAACGATACTACTTTTGAGTCATCAAAATTTAGGTTTCTATAAGAACTTTAATGTCAAATAAGAAAAACTGTTCACTCGGAAAAAAATTGTCCGGAAAAATTGATTTCCAAATAGCACAAAGTAATCGTAATCTCATAAAAAATTACGGTTTGTTCCAGTGATTCAATTACATTACTGAATTCTCATGAAAAAGTAATGGCACGAAAGTAAAATATACGATTTAAACTTCAAAAATTACAGAGACAAACGGTGAAAAATATTGAATGGAGAAGTGAAAAGTTGGCGCATGAAAAAATACCAGTGAGCTGTAGAAATAAAAGTGCTGCAGTAGCTGACTGGTAAGAGCGTCACCTACAAACACAAGGGTCGTAAGTTAAATACTAGCGCCGCACGAAATTTTTTTTTATTTTTAATAAATGTTACTGAACGTCAACTGTAAAAAATACAGTTTTTCTCTACGAGCGCACAGTTACTGAAAAAATTAGTAGAAATAACTGGGATTTTCAATGAAGTTTTTTCCGTGCAGTATTGTTCATTAGCTCTGAAGTGGATTCTATTTTTTGAAAGATGTCTTCAAGATAGTGAATAAACTTATCTTGTTATGTATGTTATCTATCGCCGTGCACTCAAAATGATAGCAATCTCCTCAATAGAAGATTATCAATTTTTTGTTTTTTCCAAATTAAGTTTTCTGATTAAAGTCCGAAAGTAATATTTGTAAAATATACTGTATACATCCATAAACTATGTAAGCCTCCAAAAAAATGTCTGAACTTTAATTCAACATCTTATATGTAAATTTAAACAACTTCAATGAACTTTGTTAGACCACACTCAAATAACAAATTTTGAATTCAGTGTTAGTTTAGTTTATGCACTCTTCATACTACCTGGGCAGAGAACTTTATAAAGCAATTAGAAATTTTGTTAAACGAATTTGCTTTACATGATATGTATCATCAGCTTTCTTGACGAAGCTGTGAAGTGTGCTGAAAGCGGTGTAGTATTTATGCGGTATAGTTTAAAATTTGTAGGTTCCTCAAAATAAGGATATCATGTTTTTTTTTTTGTTGTTTTATTGTAAATGATGCCAATCGTGCGTTAATATAAGCAATATTTTAATATGGGCATTTAAATAAAATTAATTCGAGTTCATAAAGTATATATATATATATATATATATAAAGTATATTGCATCCAACTGGCTGATAACTTTTGAACTTTTGTTTACAGTAAAAGTTGATTGTTTTAATTCAAGGTTTTGGAATTGACACATTTGATGCGTTTCGTTCAAGAAAAAATATTTTTATACACATGATTATCTATAAATGTATTTAATAGAAAAAAAAAATATTATTTTATTTAAAAATAAATTTTATTTGCAATTATGAGATGTGTTAATCTTGACAGGGCGCCATAAGAATATTCTTAGTATTTTATTTTTTTCCTTTGAGTTAAATTATAACAATTTATTTCGTAGATTAATTTCTGAACACATAAATAAATTTTTATGAAAAATGTACTTGTTGTAAAGAAACAAAAAAAAACCTTATATTGTAGTATTTTAGTTTTTGGAACAGATGATGATTTACATTATTAGCTACCAACAATGAAAATACATTGATGATCGGAGCTTACTGTTCAGTGTTTTTGAGTAAAACAACAATAAAAACACAAAAAACAAGGCAAAAATACACATAAATTAAAAAGCAAAAAAATGTATCGGAAGGCTGGTTTGCGTTACTAGTTTCGGGACCCAACACATACTTGATATATTTTGGCTATTGATTTTCATTAGCCGTTTTGCTTTTGACGCGTTAATTTTGAAATTGCGATGGCTAATGAACTGTGATTCGCACTATAAAAATTCTAAATACATGTATTTTATATGGAGAATGGAGAACATGCTCTACAAATATTTTTCATTTGATATAAAAAAAATTTATCGTTTAAGAGTTATTTAATAAAAATGGATTTTGTGACGTTTATTGGCGCTTAGCTGGTCATTATGAAATAACTTCTGAAGGGTAAATTTTTTTTAAAATAAAATGAAAATTATTTGTAGAGCACGTGATTCTCCATAAGAAGACCAATTTTTTCACATCTAGCCCCACTTTCAAAGCAAACGGCTTATTTGTGCATACAACATCAAAAAACAACTTTATATCAATTGCAAGCTGTTGATAACTATAGTTTTTCATGTTTCACAATATTGAACAGCTGCGGGTTTCAAAGTAATTTAAGTAACAATATTTTCTACATTTATATTTCAATTCGATTTAAAGCTATAAAATAAACATTTGTACAAATTTATAGAGGTCAACAAAATGTCAAACTCATATTAATCACAGTCAATAAAAAAAGTCTAAGTTCCACGATAAAAAAGAGGACAAAAAAATAAAAGAAAATATTGAAATAATAAAAAATCTTATTACAAAATCATTTAACGAATCTGTGGCTTACAACAATTTAATTTAAATCAATTAAAAAAATCATGTTGCACGAAAAATTGCAATCAAAATTTTGAGAAAAAATAAAAATTACAAAATCATTAAAAATTAAAAGAACACGCAACACTGGCACCCGCAGCAGCCATTATAAAATTTGTTAAATGCAGTTTAACCAATTGTAAGGCTAATTCATTTTTATCTTGATATGTAACTGATACAAGCGTGAAGCATTTTTTTGTTACAACATAATTTGAGTATGTAAAATGGAGTACACACAAATTTTTGAGTTTAGCTCCGACATTTTAATCACTGATCACTTGGTGAAATCTGTTGGTTGTTTGTTTCCAAAGGCTGATCATAGTCGTCACAAATTTTTAGTATTTATTTTTTATACGACCATAAAATGGCACTCATGCTCAAAATAGCTTTAACGCATTAGTGTCCAGCGTTGCCATACGGCACTAAAATTAAATTGGACTCGAAATGTATTCGAAAAGAGAAAAACAAAAACACTTATCGGAAGGCTGGTTTGCGTTACTAGTTTCGGGACCTAACACAGGTCAAAAATTTACTATAAGTCCTCATCAGACGCATTTGCCCACATGCTGAAACTAGTAATGCAAACCAGGCTTCCGATATATTTTTTTTTTTTCTTTTTTATGCTTTGCTTTTGTGTTTTTATTGGTGTTTTACATAAACACAAATAAGCAGTAAGCTCCAACCATTAATGTATTTTCATTGTTGGTAGCTAATAATATTATCCATTATCTGTTAAAAAAACAATCAAAAAACAATTAAAAATTATCAAAAATATTAATGTTGTTGAGTCATTTGAGTCATTTTGAAACATTTTGTAAGTAGCTTTATTTAAAAAAAAAAAAAAACAGTGAGTATTTTAATGTAAAAATCAAAAATATCCATTTTAAAATAATCGAGTTGCTCGATTCTTCATGTTTTCTAGTTCAAAATACCATTTTTTTATAGTTTCTGAGTTTAAAAATTTAAATTTAAAAAAAAAACCAAATTAAAAACACAAATCTCGTTTTCAGTTTTTCGGAATTAATTGCATTGGCTTCTGAACGACTCGAACTTTTCTACTTACTTATGTCGTAATCTGAGTTTATAGTTCTTTTTTACTACTTATTGCTAATTAATATTCTATTTAAAGATATTTTTTATTGCAAACAGTAAAATTTTCCGGTTGCATAGCAAACAAACAAATGTATGTGAATTATGATTGGTTAAAAAGTACAATAAAGTGGTGTTTTAAAAAGGGTTAGCCTTTCAAAAACGTGGCCGACAAATAAACGAAAAAATAAAATATGTATATTCAGTTGTGATATAAGTTGTGTCTAACAAAAACAAAAACATGTTAAATTAGGCTCATTTGATATTTACTACAAAAAGTTTAGCTTTTGCATAAATATTTTGAAAATATTCCATACAAACTATTTTTACTTTACCAGCTGAAAATTTTTGAAAGTAGGGTAAGGGAGGGAAATATGGAATACGTGGGAAATATGGACCACACGGTTATTTCCCACTCCATACATAGGATTTACCGTTATTCTTGTTCAAACTTAGCGCTAGTACCTAAAGCTTTTAATAGTGCGATTTTAGCGTTCGGTGAAGTCGCATTTTTCTGTAAAGTTGATTTTTCTAAAAAAAAGATTAGTGATAATTTTTTTCTAGTGAGCATATTTCATTATTTCACTTTAAAGACATCGCATTTTTAAATAAATGGTTGATTATATGAAGTCAGTAAATACCATTTATAATTTATCAGCACAAATTAGTTGATTAACCACAAGAGTTTTTGTTAAAAAAAACATTTATTTCACAAAAACAAATGTGTTTATCATATTTTTCAGATGGGGAATCTAACTGCAGTTTTCATGACGAGTATGATGGTCATTATTTGCAATTCGTTAACTACAAAGGAAAAAAAAGATGAAAAATGCATATAATGTAATACCCTTTACTCAGAAGATCGCCGTGGCGAATTTTGGGTTGAATGTGTAATCTGACGTTCTTAGAGTCATGAAAAATGTGCCAAATGTGGAAGTGACATTTTTATATGCAACTTCTGTACCAAATAAACATGTGGAGCAATATGGACTATATAGTCCATACAACACTACACTTTTTTTTTTATCTTCATTTTGAGTATTTTCAGTTTTTTAATTTTTTTTCTTTATCTTGATGAGATATTCTATCTAAAAGTGAATCAGAATTAAGGTAAATTGAGGAGTGGCCGTACCAAAGGGCCTAAGTACCATTTCGAGGCAAAAGTAGTGTCATAATATGAAACGGGTGGCATTTTGTTAGAAATTAATAAAATTGTTTTCTGTTTTCACTCAAAATGTTTTTGATAGTGTGGAATTGATGTCATTATGTTGAAAAAATTATAACAGTCAAATAACAGACTATTAGGCACATAAAAAGTATGACATTACTTTTGCCTTGAAATGGTACTTAGGCCCTTTGGTACGGCCACTCCTCAATTGTTTCCTTTGAGGAATGACATAAAATTAATTGTTTTGTTTTATGTATTTTAGGTTTTATTTAAAAAAGAAAGATTTGTGGTCCATATTTTCCTCCCTTACCCTATATTTTAACTTTCGGTCTTTGTCTTGAGCATTGAGTCCTGGTAATGGCCATGATTAAAATTGTTGAAAGGCGTTGATTGTGAAAAATGTTCAGAAATTCTTTAAGTTTTTTAAGGAACCAAATTTTTCGTTAACTAGACAAGACTATATTATAAATTGTTAACAATGTGTGTTCAAATATACTTCAAATCATATTGCTGATTCATGCACATGCTGCAAAGTCGTCATCTTTTGGATGCTGCTAATAATAATGCGTTATGCCATATTACAGAGTTATTTTTCATATTGTTAGTAAATGATTTGTTTTATGATTTTCTTAATTGGTTGGTGAACATTTTATTTTTGGATAGTTCTTTTATATTGCACACATTTTCTTTGAATTACCCACGCTTGTTTGCGTGGCATATGTGCCGCCACATTTGCTTCAATCTATTTCTTGTAAGGCTGATGATCTAATATTGCATGAGTAATAGAAAATTTGTAAATATTCTTTCCATAATTTGAATTTGCTAAACTTTTCCCAGTGAAATTGATATTCCTAATTTGTTTATTAATACAATTTTAATTATACTTATGTGCTTGAGACAGTCGCTATAGGAACATTTAATATCTATTAACGTTCAATGTGAAATAGATACACCGTTTAAATATTGATATTTACTTAAATTCTAATTTTGATTTTTATATGAAAAGAATACTTGTTCAATGAAGCGTCTTTAAATTCTAACAATTTTTTCTATTAAATATTACTTTACCCCGATTTTGATACGACATAGCTCATTTCGTTAATAAAAAAAATAAAATATATGCAGTAAAAGGTGGAACTAAGGTTTTTGAAAACGAAGTAGAAACATTTCAGAAGAAAAATAGTAATTTTTAATGTACTACTTGTCAAAGTTGTATACGAATCTGACATCAGAATCGCTATATCTTCTATGGTTTCAGAGATATCTTACCCCAAATTGTCAAAACTATTAAAAAAAAACGATTTTTGAGGAGAAATAGTTTTGCTCTTTTCTATTAAATCATTTAGTACTGTTTTTTTTTTCTTCAAAATGAGCTACAAACTGATCTTGCGTAGTTTAACTTTAAAAAGTTATGGCCACTTTAAAATGATACATGAGAGTTTTAAATCGTATGTGGATTGTCATGATTTTTCTCTCCTTGATGTCATTTTCAAATGAAGATAAAGAATAGAACTAAATGATGCATTTAATAGAAAAGAGCAAAAAAAAAATATTTTTGTGGATTACATTAACCCATTCTTGAGGAAAAAGCGTCCAAAAAGACCTATACAAATATGTTATAATGGGTTAAAATGTTCTAAAAACTTGTTCCATGCGTTATTTCATGGTAACCTTTGAACAATAAGTTTTATCCAAAATTATGTTTTAGAGTTTTAGAGAAGCAAGATATTTCGAAAATGTGTTTCTTGTGGGTATTTGATTTAAAAAAAAAATAAGTAAGTAATTGATTAAATGTTCGAAGTACTATTTATATACATTGATTCAAGGCGAAAAATTTTTTAAATAGCACTACTTATTCCGAGCATTTTTGAGGTCGAAAGAAAATAAAAACTGCATTAAGCTCATTTTTTCACATTTTATTTCAGATTTTTGAGGTTAATCGAGGAATTTCCAATGCCCAATATGTATTCAATCGCTTCCAATTCCGCTAGATTATAAACAATCTGTCGCTAGCGATTCCGTTGGCGAAAACGCTACTTGCGATGGAGCGATTCTCGTCGCATCGCGCGATGCGAATACGCTCGCTCATAAACACAACCATATGAATGATTAATAACTTACGTATGCGTTTATTAACGTATAAATGAAAATACTTATAGTCAATGAATGCTGTTCTCGGCTCAAATTGAATTCTTTCGTTAGGAATAAAAACCATGATAATTTTCTCGAAAAATAGGACTCTAATATAGCCACAAATGTTCCCTGGCATATTGTGGAAATGCAGAAACAAACAAATAAAGTCTGAGGCCAGACTGTTAAGAAAAAAATTGTTTATTTTTTTTTTTTTTTTTTCATATATTGTTTTTGCTATCTTTTTTTTTTTAATTATTGTTTAATTTTTTCTCTTTTACTCCACTTATAGCATTCAACATTCCAATGTGATGATATTCGTAGATAAAAGGAAGCGACAACGATGACACAATTTAAGAACTAAACTTTTTTTTTTAATAATTTGTGGGAATAAGATTTATTGAGGGTCGCTGTTAAGAGGTTTTCGGAACTAACCCAGTGTTTTAAGACACAGTTTTTTTTTATTGCTATTGTTTTTGTTGTTGGCGATTGTCGTGCTTTTGCCATATACCATACGTATAATTTAAATGCGTTCAAAATATGTGAAAAAAAAAATCGAAAAAAAAAACTATTGCTTTAATCTTTAGACCCCAAAGAAATAAGAAAACACAAACACCAACAACAACAACAACCATTTAAAAATGTTATTTTAAAGGGCTCGCACGTACACAAACTCGCAGCCCGCTGCCGCCAATGGATTATGAGTGAAGGTCATTCCATTTGGTGTTTTTTTAATGATTATTGCTTCCAATGTGTTTGTTGTTGGTTTTATAAGTTTTATTGTGATGTCGATTCTTAACTAACATGTAATATTTAATGATACAAATATGAGGCATTTTAAAATTTTTTTTCCCAACATAAGTACTTTTATGTGAACATTGTTTTTGCTTCTAACGGTCGAATAGGGAAAACTTATATGAAAAATTTTTTACATTTTAAATTTGGCAGTATATGCATAGTACATGTTTGAACTCTTGAGACTGAAGGTCTTAATTTTCTTCATATGCGTAAATAGATATATAATTTAATCCATTATGAACAGTCTTCCATAAATTCAAAAATTTAAATATACACCAAATGGAGACATTCACTGTGTCCTGAGCGAGTGCACTAATTTCTGCTAAATTCATTAAATCGATAATCTTAGCCATCTATCATAAAGGGAATAAAGCGTATCACACGCTAATTTGCTGTTAGCAAAAACTACGGGCAACTACAAGAAATTTCTACATGTGGTGCTCATACAGTAAAGAGAGATACTTGTAAATCATAGAGGATGTCAGCATCATCGAGAAAAAACCGATTAAATAACAGTTTTTAGAAAATGTGGTAAAAATAATCAATATTTCTACAAAATGTCGATTTGCATTTTATAGACAGTAGGGGCAAAATTCGAAAATCCTAACTACCTTGGCTATGATTTATTTGTTAAAATTGACTCTAGTCCTCATGATATCCTTTCAATTCACAATTGCTAATGGCATCAAATAACCATAGTCTTCCTCATTAAACTTTACCTGCAAATTTTTCCAATTGTATTTTTAGTTTCTGAGCTATCGTTTAATGAAGTAAAGCTTTTAAATACAAGAAAATTAATTGTTTTTATTCGTTAGGAGTTAATATAAGTATGTATACTTCGTTCGATAATACAGAAAGCAATAAGCCAATTGGAAAAGTTGTAAGTTAAAGTTGGATGATTAAAATGATGGCTATCATGTTTATTTTAAAATACTATATTTTTTATATATATATATATAAAATTATTATACTTATTATCTATCAAAAAATGGTCTGATGATGTCACTTTGTATGAAATAGCTTTGTGCGACTTCTACATTGTTCATAAAAGCTAACATACCAGAAACTTCTTAATAGGATTCGATGTTAGTAGGAGTTAGAGTTCAAAGTAGCCCCGGTACGTGTAAAGATCTTGGCAACAAGCAAATAAAAACCAAAGTGATCCCAAGCTGTAGACGAAACGTTTGACTCCAAAGCCACGGTCTTACTTGACTCGACCTAACTGTAACAATATTTTCAATAGCTTCTAAAAATTAAGGTCAGTTTTTGTAATTCGAAATGCATTGTATCTTAAAAAAATCATCTTAAAAGTTACATATAAAAAAGATCAATCACATTTAAAGGTTTTAATTGAAAGTTTTTATAATGCGATAATAATCCCGACATTAACATAACATAATCTTCACCTTTGCGAAGAGCAGCAAAAATAAAAGTGTCAATAAAATTTGTGTTTGAAACCAACCAAAAGAAATCTTTTAGCAATCACCATATGCCCAGTGTAGACATAATTTTTTTCTTTCCACATGTTAACCAGATGTACGCCGCCTTTGTTTATATAAAATATATGTTAATTATTGAAAATAAACAAAAATCAACAAAAAAAAAAGAAAAGATACTACAAAATTTGTTGCGGTAAAAATCACTGAAAAAACAATTCATTATTTAAACTGTGAGATAAACTTGAAATTTTTTTGTTTTTTTTTTTTATATATATATTTTTGGAACCAGTTTTTGAATAATTCAGACTTATACTGGTCACAATATGCAAAGAAATTCATTCGAAATCGAAAGTGTTTTTTATGATAGATAACCCATAAAGTGCCGGAAATTGTTTTCAATTTTAATTGAATTTATTCTTTCTGTTTGAAAAAAGGGAAAAAATACAAATGTTTCTACAACATGATAACAAACAATTATTATTTTAATAGAAAATTAATTAATGATTTAATGGCTAATGATGAATAAAGTAAAGAGATACTTTTTTTGTCAATTTTTTGTCAAAGTAGATAAAATAGATTGAAAGAAATAAAAAAAAAAACTAATAAAATTCCCGCATTTGAAGTCTAGTTTTTTTTTTTTTTTTGAAATGGTTTCATTAATTAAATTCAACCTCTTCTCCATTCATGCAATAAATTTTATCAAATTATAATTTAATCAATTTTTTTGTTTTTCGTTTTTATTTGCCTTCTTGCGTAAATTCTATTTTAATTTCTAATGCCCAGTTATTCTTTCCGGAATATAATTTTGTATTCTAACTTTTTTCTTCTGAAGTTACCAAGTTTATGCTGAAGGTTGCTGCTTATCTCAGTTCAGAATTTATCGCAAAAGATTTTTTAGTGATAAAGAATTTAAAGCTGAATATTGAATTGAGAATTTGGAGGTGTCATATTTATAATACATATGGTGGGTAACTCCAAGCGAGATTAGAAATTACATTAACTTTTTCCAAAAATAATGACTAAAAATTGACTTAAGTCAGGCGAAATATATCTGTTTTCAATCGTATAGCAAACCAATTCTTCAGCCAAAAAGGAAATATTTCATTTGAGGTCTTCGAAATAGGTCAGAATAATTTTTTAAGTTTAGAGAACACCGTATGGAGAGGGTTTTTCGGTTTTCTGGAAAAAGTGTCAGGAGATAATTTTAAAATTTTGCATGAGTATTAAGTACGTCCTAATGTGCTAAAATTCTCACAGAAAAAAGAAATTCAAGAACCTTAAGGTCCACACACGTTCAAGCGTTACAGAAAAGTAAAACAGTTATTTTAAAAATTATGATTTTGCCTCATAAAAAACTTTTATGGTAAAATAAACCATGCACGCATATTTCTGTACAACATGATGAATGAATTCAGGCCAAAACAGAATATGGTTAACATCACTTGCATAGATTTTATTACAGAAACACATTTAATCGCACTTAAGTACCCAAGAGGAAACATTTCTGGCGCTTCTTATCCAAGTTTAATGGTGAAAAAGATACACTTCAGAAGGGTTTTTGAAGCACTTCTTTTCCCCCTGGGTACTTACTAGTCCACACATACTTATGCATGTGTGTAGATGTGGTGAATATTTCTCTCAAAATTTCTACCACAAAATAAATAGAGTCATATACCATTATCAGTAACAATGGTAAAATCAATATGGAAGCTCAATAAAATAAATGAATGCAGATAAGATATGCTGTCACATTTCGATAAAATATTTTGAAGAATTAAATAGGTGTTGCGAGACATAAGCAGTTTACATTAAAGTTAAGAGAGAGCTCTAAACTCAAACCAAATTTTCGAATTTTACTCATTAAATGTATTGAATTTTCTAAAACTCGGAGCAGCGGTTAAGCATTTTTCCTAGAGGGGATTGGCACTACCCACTAAAAAATAAAAACTTCTTAATATAGCTTAGCTTATCTTTATACCACGCGGCACCACCTCCTTTTATAGAAAAATTTTCTTTTACGTACCTATCAAAACCTTTCTAACAAAACAAAAAAAGTAAAATTAATATGTTGTATTTAACCCGTTCAGAACAAACGGGACATATATGTCCCAATTGAATTTTTCAATGTTAGACCCATATTTGCTTTGTGATCGGAGCCGGACAGGTCTTCGTCGATAGAAAATAGATATAGATATTCAAGTGTGTCAGAAAAATTGAGCTTTATATCCTCAGGATATCTCAAATCCAAAAACCTGTGTTTTTTAAACTAATTTTCAGTAGATTTTATTTCAAATACTATATGGTGGAGTCAATAAAGCCCTAAAACAGGCAAACTGAGGAAGTCCTCAAGGACAGGTCCGATTTGGATGATTTTTTTTGTAAGCATTTTTTTATATTTAGAATCTGAAACCTTTTGGAGCTGTATCAAAATTATATAATTAAAAAAAAAAAAAAAATTGGAAAAAATACAACAAACAAAAATAAAAGTAATAATTTTTAATGTATCTAGCGATATTAAATCTGAATCTGGCATCAAAAATGCTGTATCTCATATGGTTTCCGAGATATCTTCTTTTCGCTTATGACCAAAATTTGTATTAAGCTTAAAAACTGCTGCCATGTTTTTCTCAAGAACGGCTGTACTGATTTTAATGAAACTTTGCAAATTGATGAACATTAGCTCATTAGATATTCATGAAGAGGCGTGGCACCGCCCCAAGCTTTTAATTTAATTTGGTAATATCTCGTGAATCACTTTAATCGTGTGACGCACCGTTCATGAGTTATCGTAATTTTAAGCTCAACACATCACTGTGCCTACTCATAAGCCACGGTGGTTTTTAAAAAATTTTATCTTTTTGAAATACCACCAGCGATTTTTTTCAGGGATAATGTTGGGGGACCCTTCTAGTATCTAAATCCGCAAACCGCGAAATCGAACGTCCAGCCGTTTTTTTTTTCGACCTTTTAGTTTTTTAACGATTTTTGAGTATGTCTCGGTGTTTATATACATATTATGTACACATATATATGTATATATGTACATATAAATACTAGTATATGTATATATGTGAAATATATATATATGGATATATCCATATACATACATATACATACATACATACGTATAAAAGGTATCGTTTCCGCACCATTTATTTTTTAAAAAAATCGGTTTTTTCGTATTTAAGAAAAACGCAAACAAAAACCGGAAGCGAAAGTAGTCACTTTAGATGTGTTTTTTAATGCATAATTCGATGCTGGTATTAGAATTGCTCCATTACGTCTGGACTTTGAGATATCCTTACAGATATGTTTAAAGGACACCATTTTTTTTCCTATTTTCGAACTTATATAACAAGATAAGGTAAAATTATGCCATAAAATCTGGTATGCCACTTAATAGCCCTAGTTTTTTCCTTGAAAACTCAATCAAACTGATAACGATATCTTTTTTTTTGTCGGAGATATCTTTGCCTAAAAAGTTGAAAAAGTGCAAAAATACGATTTTTGGCTATATTGGATGTTATATACAGGACACACAAAATTTTTTTGTGAATTTCTATTACCAGAAGCATTTGGTACATTTTTTTGGCTTTAAATTGAGCTATCAAATGTTTATCTGCAATATTTCTCTGCAAAGTTATGTTAACTTTAAAATCACACCATGAAACTTAAAGCGAAAAATCTCGGTTTTCGGCTATATTTGAGGTTGTATACTGTACGGACGAAATTCGCCTGCTCTTTTTTACTAACCGAAGCATTTAAAACCATTCTTTATCTTTAAAATAAGCTATCAAGAGGTCTCTTGTGATTGTTTTCCACAAAGTCCTGACCATTTAAAAATTAAATTATGAAGTGCAAACTCACAGTGGTGTCTAGTGTACGAGTATTCCTTATGTACGTATTGCTGCATGATGTCGTCTTAAAATAGTCATAACTTTTTAGAAAACAATTACAAGAGACCACATGTTAGCTCATTTTTAAGATAAAGAATGGTTTTTAATGTGTCGGTTAGTAAAAAAGAGCAGACGAATTTCGTTCGTACGGTATATAACCTCAAATATAGCCAAAAATCGTGTTTTTGCACTTTTTTAACTTTTTAGGTAAAGATATCTCCGACAAAAAAACAGATATCGTTATTGGTTTGATTGAGTTTTCAAGGAAAAAACTAGGGCTATTAATTGGCATACCAGATTTTACGGCATAATATTACCTTATCTTGTTATATAAGTTCGAAAATAGGAAAAAAAATGGTGTCCTTTAAACATATATGTAAGGATATCTCAAAGTTCAGACGTAATAGAGCAATTCTAATACCGGAATCGGACTAAGCATCAAAAATCACATCTGGAGTGACTACCTTCGTTTCCGGTTTTTGTTCGTGTTTTTCTTAAATACGAAAAAACCGATTTTTTTAAAAAATAAATGGTGCGGAAACGATACCTTTTATACGTATGTATGTATGTATTTATATATATATCCATATATATATATTTTACATATATACATATACAAGTATATATATGTACATATATACTTATATATGTGTACATAATATGTATATAAACACCGAGACATACTCAAAAATCGTTAAAAAAACTAAAAGGTCGAAAAAAAAAAAACGGCTGGACGTTCGATTTCGCGGTTTGCGGATTTAGATACTAGAAGGGTCCCCCAACATTATCCCTGAAAAAAATCGTGGGTGGTATTTCAAAAAGTTAAAATTTTTTAAGAACCACCGTGAAGCGGTATGCACAATTTACTAATTTTATTCTAATTTTGAATTAGAATATCTCATGAGTTACAAGTCGTACGAAAACATTGCCAAGGTCGTTTTTATAGAAAATTTTATAAGATACAATATTTCAGCACAATATTTTTCTCGTAACCTTTAAATTTATATTTATAAAAAACTGATTTTGGATGCCAATTTCCCAATATGGTGGCTCGAGCTTACACGATTCAAGGTAACAAAGTTGAAATTCTGTAAAAAGCTTAACGTTGTTGGCAAAACTAAAAATTTTTTTTTTTTAAATTAGAGATTCAAAAGGTAATTGGAGTCGAGATTGGCAAAGAATGCTCCATATACAGAATCATGTATAAGTAGATATCAATCTTCAATCACAATATACTGTCAGATATAAATAACACACTCAAAGCTTTATATAATTACTTATAGCAATAGATATATAAATTAATATCCAACTGAAAATCACTTAAACTGTCAAAAATGCTGATAACTATAAAATGTTTCTACTTAACTTTCAAACACTTTACAATACATTAAATTTTAAAACATTCTGATGTAAAATTCCATTATTATTTTCGGCGATTTTCAAACGCCAAACGTTATTGAACTTTCATAAAACAAAACGTATTAAATTCTACACTTTTGACTTATTTACAACTACATATACTACATACGACAACAATAGAGGAAACTCGACTACGTTAAAACGCGTTTCAAATTATGTAATTCAAGACAAGAATCGCCAAGTATTTCAAACAATCATCATACTATGACCGTAGAAGTTGAAGGAGCTAATAACTCAAAAAACTCATTCGATATGCAAAAATTTGATATGACTATGAGTTTCATATTGATGGCGAGTTAATGAACTGAACTGGTGGGTTATGCGGGAAAAAATTAAATTGAAAAATGGATACGAATATTAGTAACAAAAGTAATCAATACTTTTATTTGATTTTATTAAGTTGCTTTTAACAACAAAAATTAAAAAAAAAAATATTTTTTGTTAACAGTAGCTACTTGTGTATTGAATTCATTTTAATACAATTCAAATGACTAATTTGAAAGCAATTTGTATCTAGATATGTTTTATATTTCAAGACAAAATATTGAAAAGTGGTTTTATGAGTCTATGGTGCATTGTTATGTTAATTTGCTTATCAAAGCTGATTGAGTTGAAATGAAGAGATAAAAATTTGTTGTTTAATCGAGATTTATATTTCTGATAGGTATTGTTTAATTTCAAAACCTGTTATGTATATTATACCGAAATAATGAATAAAAGGCAGAAAATTAAGTGTCTGTTTTAAAACATTATATCCTAATTCTTTAGTTGATATCCTTTTTTGCTATAACAATCGTAGAGATAATGCTCTCTAAACAAAAGAAACTATCAGCATTTTCACCATCATCATTACGTAGAAGTGATCTCATGTCTGGCAGGCTTAAGCTTCATGGTTGCATTGATTTTTTAGCCAATTCAAAATATCGGTAAATTGCCAATAACTGTACGCTTCATTTAAGTAATTTATTTCGACAACTTCAATTGAAATCGCACTCCTTTTTTAGAAATTCAAAATTCATGTGAATCATCATGACTTCATTGCATTTAAAAAAAACGCATCAATTTTTATTGCCAACATCTTCTCGCGATGACTTTTAAAGCAAAGCGAATAAAATAAAAAATATTAAAAATACTCGAAATTATGTCACTTTTCAATAAAACTGACATTTATCATGCATCGCAACTTTAATTTAATGCCTCGACAGCAGTCAGAAAAATGTCAAAATGCATAAATTTCATTTATGTTTTTTTATTCGCATTTTAAATTCATTTAAATAAACGATGATCGTGGCAGATTTTTCGATTAAATCGGAATTATAAATAATACCAACGAAAAAAAAAAAAAAAAAACAGAAGAAATTGCACATCTTTTTTAGTCATTTTGAAAACATATGTTGAGTAGGGAAGATATAAAAATAATTTACTACGCCCCATAACATATGCTACCAAAGGCATTACAACTTCGCGATCTTGACACAAGATCAGTGCTGCAAGCAATTTATGTAAATACATACATACATAAGTATGTTTGTAGTCAAAAATAATCTTTTTCTCCTTTTGGTACAAATTTGCAGATCATTTAAATTGAGTTTCAGTTTTACTAATTCCGTAACTTGTAATTGTAAATATTTGCATTTCCTTAAAACGTCTTATCAATTTATAGATTTCCCTATTTGATTGATCGTAAAATTACGAATAAAGCGCTTTAGAAAGCGCTTTGAAGTGCATTTTATGACGTTTGTATTTACTACTTCACATTATCTGTTAAGGAAGTAAGTGATCTAGAGTTTTAGCTGTTAAGGCGAAAGCTATGTAATCAAAAGTTATTATATCGATTCGAAAAAAAAAACAGAGGAATAAAATGCTCAATAAAAAATTGAATTTGGTATAGAATTATGTGTGAGTAAAAATAAGCACTCTCTGTGTTATGTGTAAGCTTTTTCTTATTTCGCTATGTTAGTATTTGAAAGTATCCAAAGTTGAAAAATGTTAAAAAATATATTGTCGGTGGCTGACTGAAGAATAATTTTTGGCCGAAGCCGATTAATCGGTTTTTTTATAATCTTTGGCCGAAGCCGAAGGTTTATTCATTTTATATTTTTACAAAGTTCAGTTAGACCTTGACTTTTAAACAAACTCTGGGTTTTGAGTTTTTTAATACTTCTAGTTTTGATATCTTCACCAAATTTAATTATTTCCTCAACTAACTATTTCTTAATGAAATGCTTGAAAAATGCGATGCAACCACGCACTTACTTTTGCATGGAAAGCTATATGCTGGTAAAAACCTGGAGGGAAAACGACCTACAAACCAAGAAGAGAATGCAATGATTCAAACTCAGGCCGAATTATAAGTACAAACAATTTCTTTCATCCTTGGAAAGATGTCAGCGCTTTATGAATATAGGATTGGTTTTTGTTTGCACACTGCGACCCATAAAAACCAAAAAAAAAAAAAAAAAACTATTCTCGTCCTATTCTCTCATCATAGTACTACAAAAGTAGTGGCGGGGTTGACATAATGGACCAATTGCTAAGCCATTTTAGCACAAAACGACGAACAAACAATGGACCTTAGCTATTTTATAATGTGACTGCAAAGGTCAAAATAACCTCTAGTAGGGCGGAGGAATACTCTTTTCTACTGAGAAATATGTTAGGACACTGTTTGGCAGAATCACTGCAAATGCACTGACAGAAGTATCAAAAATGCTTGAACATATGACTAAAAATATTAAGTGATAACTATTATCGAAAAATATAAAATATATGATATTAATACCTAAAGATAAAAATAATATTACACAGTCCAGACCCCTGAGCACCTAATGTGACAAATTAAGGTGGTGAAAACATGAGGGCTCACTGTCACTTTGAAATCAATAGACGGCGAGGCAGCGCCTTGCTGAATTTTTGTAGGTGTTCTTCCAATGGCAGGTATGAATTTTTGTTCTAGTCAAATCTTGAGAAGTGGTGCTTTCGTGAGATATCGGGTGCAGAAGTCGAAAAAATCAGTTTTTTGCAAAATTCTCATCCACAGTTTTGTAGCTCAGAAAATTTGTTATAGAAAATTATCGTAAGTTGTTCAATATTCTTATTATTTATTTGAGAAATAATGTTTTTACGAAAATCTGAGAACCCAACTGCAAATTTCGAAAAAAATGAGCTGGAAAGCGTCAATAGACATAATTTATATGCGGTTTCAAAGAAATAATAAGAACTTTTAATAACTTTACTGGTTTTTATGGATTAATCTCGTATTTTCTAGTTATATAGCTTTATTGGATTTTATGGATTAATTTCCTATTTTCAAGTTATAAAAACTTTAAAAAATAGCAAAGAAATGGTATTTTTTGCTTTTTAAAGATATTATATCTCTAAAATTATAAAAGATCAAGAAATTTTAAGGTTGAATCGAATTCAGCATCGCAAAATACATCAAAAATTACTTTTTTTCACTTTAATTTTATTTAATTTATACGTTAATTTAGATATATTGGGACCGCAAAGCAAAATATTTTTTTTTAATCAGTGTTTTATATGGATAATGAATTTTCGCGATGTTTCCGAAAGGTGATCTAAAATTTTTTGACCTTGCAAGTAGTAAAATTAAAACTCCGAAAGTCGAGTTGAGCTACGTTTTCATCATACATATTGACTCTTTTTAGACAACCGTGATCCATTGAACTAAAGGCTATATGTACTTAAATAACTTTAAATAAATAACTTCATTACATTTGCACACCTCTCCCCACGTGTTTTAAATAAAAAGTGCTTGCACCCAAAATGTTTTTTCAGGGAAATGTGTGGAATGAAGAAGAATTAACTAAAACGGATACAAAAAAAGAGTATGCAGAAAACTTTCTGCTTAGCCGTAGATTAAAAAACCGTAAACTGAAAAACCATTATTTTTTTGTATGCAAAAATTTAATTTTTAATAGAAACACAAAAAATTAAGTAAAAACGCAATATCTCGTAAACGATATTTGATAGGGTTTTCCAGTGTACGGGTTTTTAATCAACAAACAAGCAGAAAACTTTCTGCATACTCTTTTTTTGTATCCGTTTTAGTAAAACTTTTTTCTTGGTTTTTCGGCCGTGGTTTGAAAAAGTGCCGTTCACTTTGAAAATAGAGCTATATATGCTTGATCCTTGAGTCATTCTACACATTTTCCCGAAATAACATTTTGGGTTCAAGAACATTTTATTTAAAACAAGTGGGGAGAGTTGTGTTTTTTCTTACATACGTATTTCTATGAACTTTTATCTCTAATGATTAAGGTGACTTGAGCTTGAGAAAAAAATAATCTCTTTTCTGGACTTTAAGATATCCTTACTTTGAAGTGTATAAAATGCTGTTTGAAATTATAAGTGAAAGATTAATTACACGTACTATTGATATAAAGTTAAAGTCAAGAACTAATTTTACACTTTTGTCAGCGGTACTTGAGTTTGATATTTTGATTTTTCCAACAGTGCTATCTTGACCAGTATCAATTTGAGTTATGAATCTCAAGTTCAATCAAATTAATTTAATAAAACTCTCAATATTAATAAATTTGTTGTTCGTAGCGCTACTAATGTGAATAATTTTATCGCCTTAGATAAATCACTCTCTCCGTATAAGGGAATTCCCTAATTTTGAGGTGATAACTTATGTAAGTGTGTTATAAAAATTAATTTTGTAGACACAAATGCCAACACATATTTTTTATATTTTTTTTTTTTTTGTAAGCATACTTACAACAGATAGACATAAGGTCGCCGAAATCAAGTTTTCGATTTTTTTATTTCGGCGATAGGTATTATTTCCTTGAAAAGAACAGCTGTGAATATGAATTTGTTTGTATTTGTTGTTTAACAACAAATTGTTATTTTATTGTTAACAAAAATCTAAATAGCCAAAAGAGACATTTTTATTTGATTTTTTTTATGCTGTTTCATTAAAATTGTTGATATCAATAAATTGCCACAGCAATCAAAGGCACAAAAGAAGCAATAAACTTGATTATGTTAATTAATAGCAGCTATTTAAGTAGGCATTTAGTCGTTATTTGTGTTGTTGTTGTTGTTGTTGTTGTTGTTATTGAATATTCTTCACTTGTTCGTAAATTAAGCTGTTCATGCTGGTTTTTTAAATATGAGAATTTATTTTTTACTGATAATCATTGATTGCGCTGATCATGTAGATATAATGAATAGCCAACAAATGAAAAGATGAAGTGAAGTGAACAAGTCTTTAGTGATAAAATATTTTATTTGTACAAATATACATACAAACATATAGTGCATGTAAATATATTTATATTATTAACCATTATAAGCGTACATATATATGTAGAACTTTACAAAATGGATCAATAGAATCAATCATTTAATATAGCGCTTGAAGTTCTATTAATTGTGGTTGGTAACACTTATGCTTTTTCTTTACACTTATAATTATGTGTATGTGTATATTATAAAAGTATCTCAGCGATCCATCTCATGTGCAGATCATGTTTATAAAATTAAATTATGCATAATTAAATGCTGCTTGATTCATAAAGATTGATCGGATTTTAATAGTGTTCATATTCAAACTGATTGACATCTGCTTGTGATTGATAAAATCAACTGAAAATATTTCTAAGGCATCCGTGAAATTACATTAAAAAACCAGTTTAATTGAAATTTTATATCCAGCCACTTAAAAGTCTGAAAGATTTGGTTTGGGTTTATGAAATGGATACTTCTTATAGTAGGAAAAAATTGAATTAGTTGTCATTTTACTTAAAATAATTGAGATATTTCCAGGAAAATAATCTCCAGAAATTGCCTGGATTCACTAAGCAAAATTTGACTAACGTATCTAATATATATTTTTTTTATTAATCTATACGTTTGATAAAGGCTTGTTGATTCTGCGGAATGTCATAAATATCAACTGGTACGAGATTTCATAAAAGAAATGTTACCTTTATCCATAATATGATTTACAGTTCAAATATATGATTATTTCTTCCACCTTTATACTCATATCAAACATATTATTTATTAAGTATAACCAAATATTGATATATAAAATTTAATAGTTTTCTATGCAAAATACAAGCCTTGCCTGGAGCCTCAAAAATTTTTTTTGGTTTATTTATTGTTTTTATCTTTATTTATAACGCAAAACAAGTTACTAAAAGTCTACTAAGCAGAATAGAAACAAAAGAGTAATAGAAATTTCCTGTGATTAAATATCAAAAAATATTTTCAAATAGATAATTACGATTATTGACCAAATAATTTTTTCCCACATGTGTTTACACAATCACAAATCATGGCTAATTTTAGGTATGTGACGTGATAGTTTTTATGTGGCGAAAAATATCGACAATAAAATTAAAGAAATTTACACCAACAAAATCAAAAAAAAAGTTTATATTTTTAACACATTTCGCAAGAAATGCATTTTAAGTGCGTTTCTTTTGGATGCCGGCCAAACAACAATATGTACAACATTCAAAAAACAAGCAATGAAATTAAAAAGATACACATTCGTCAAAAAAAACAAAAGATACAAATGCAAGTACATGAAAATTGGCAAGATTCATGATCGCAGTAGCCACGAGGTAGCCAGTATTTTCACGCTGGATATGACTCATTAGAAATGATTTGAAGTTGAAATATTCTTTAAATTGCAATCAAACATTATCATTTTATATAAACGATACCAAATAATTTAATGCATTTTATAGACTATTTCGAAACAAGATACAAACATATCATAGGCAAAAGAGTTGTTTTTTTTTTGGTTATTTTTTTTTTCTTTTTTGTTTCAAAACTTTTGGTATAAGAAATATTTTGTTAAAATTTTTGATTAAGCTGGCAAATTTAATTCTCCAAAAAAAATTTTCTTCGTTCGCTAGATATTTTGGAAAAAACTGTAAAGGGTACATTTCTGTAGTAAAAACCCATGAACGTCTTACTTCCTTTTAGGATACCTAATCAGTAGACTATAGGAGTTACAAGAAAATAATCAGATATTTTAATAACGCTTCACTGTTGATTTTGGTTTGTTTGAGGTATTCAAATAGAGTATTCGGTGTCAAATCTCAAATCAAATCAGTCTTGGTCTTGAGTTTTGGTATGATTTGAAGGTCAAGACTTAGTGTTCAAGACCAAGAATGCTATGGGCTTGGTCAAGATGATAATGAAGTAATTATTAATTTATTTCTAAGGCCAAGATCTAGCCCAAAATTGTGATCAAAACCAAAACTTAATGCGCAAGACCAAGACTGCAACGGAGATAAATAAAGAAACACCCTCACTTGATCATGGTTTTGGATCTGAGGACATCTTTGTTTCGTACTTGTTGACATTTCATTTCGAATTTTTTCGATATACCAACATTTTTTGGGTTTTGACTTTGTTTGAGTTTAATAGCAAATAATAAACTTTTTCGATTTATTAAAAATTTTTCCACCTAAGCCCTTTTCAACAATTTCCGGCTTCTTAATTTTCCAACGTTTTTTGAAATGTTGAAGCTTCTGGTTTCCTCCACTTATTCCAAAATTTGTTTACTTTTCCAATATTTTTAGACGTTTCCATTAACTTTCGAATTTGTCAACTTATTTGTCTATTCGAAAACTTTTTATCCATATTTTTCAACTTTTCCAAATATTTTAGGTTTTTCAACAACATCTGAAAACTTTTTCAACGTTTTTTAACATTACTTAGTGTTTTCAACTTTTTTCTATTTTTTCAACATTTTTTAGTTTTTCGATGCTAATTGACTGGAAACGTACATATGAATCATGCTAAATATAATTTAAAAAAAAACATAAAAAGAGTTGAGTAAATCTTTTCATGGCCAGCCAAGAATTCGTTTTATATTCCATTACTACACCACCAAATATGTAGTTTCAATTTTCATACCACCATGGACTGAGGCGCATTTTAATGACTTGTAACAAATCATCTCTGTTTTATTGCTATGTAATTAATTTTTTAATTCTATATTTTTGTATTAATCGTTAAGTTGTGGTGCTATTTTGACATTTACAGCTTCGTTCTGTCAAGTTTTCATGAAAAAAAATAATATTCAATTTCAAATAATTAAAATGCAAAGAAGCAACAGCAACAGTTCGAGGCGCTATTAATTGCCGCCACGCAGACGCAATAAAATGACGTTACTTGAGTGATGTATCTATGTAAAAACTTCTCCTACCACTTCTATACTTCATTTGTATTTATATCAATCATTCATTTATGCGATTCTTCACCGCCCGCTATTATCACGCAGACAACTACATTTGACAGATCTACTTGCGGTCACTTTAGTTGATTTTGGCGTGTTTTTAAGTGCGTTCATTTGTTGGATCGAACGTACGCAAATGTTGACGCAAGTGTTACTGACTCCACATATTGCTGTATGTTGAATATTTAATATTTTTGTTTTATGAGGGCCATAATATGTAGTTATTGTGCCATTTAAGTAATTTTCCATTTAAATATTGTAGTTTTTGTAATATACATTTCATTTTAATTAATTGCAATTGCATGCTATTCAAAGTAAGAATTTAATTCCGATTCATCATTTAGATTTAATGACTTCTTACGACAAATTGAAATTCAATTTGAGTACCTATTAAGATCTTCGAAGTTATTGAGTTGTTTAGAGAAAATCTTTAATTTAACAGCCCTACCAAGTAAGCCGTTAACGTCCGTTTTCAGCTGACAAAACCAGAAATATCTTTGAATTGGTGTGTCTTTCTATAAAAATTACTACAATCTCTTTTGTGAATGAAACACATATAAGCAGAATTCATACATATACATATGATTCGCCCAAAAGGCAATGAGGATAAGTTAATTTTTTCATATTCTCTGATTTTTTCAAATTTCAGTAGAATAAATAACATACTTCTCGGTTATTAAAGGATCTGCTCGATTCTTCAGGTTTTCTAGGTCAAAAAGCAATTTTTCTTATAACTTCTGAATATTTTGTAATATAATTTCAGTAGAATTTAAAAAATAAGCAAAATTAAATACACAAATTTTCAGTTTTACGGACTTAACCGCATTGGCTTTTGAACGATTCATATGTATGCAAAAACGATACCGCTAGGGAAAAGTCATCAAAATCACAAACAAAAAAAGTGTTGGTTCGAAAAAAGACCAATTATGACAAATTCCTTTTCGAATATAAAGAGTATGATAAGGCTTTAAAAGCCGTAAAACTTTTGTTTATATGAAAGGAGGAATTTTGAAAATTCTAAAAAAAAGTAAAAAAAAAACAAATTTGAAAATCGTGTATTTTCCTCTAAATTTAAATATTTTTTACAAGATACAGATGTGTGTAAACAACGAACGGTGATGGCCGACCTGAAAGAGGGTTCGTTCTCATGAACGTTGTTTGTAAATAATGTGTTAATCCAAAAAAAGCCACTTATTTGCGACCATGTGAACCATCAATTTGATTATATTTCTGAATTCGTCAGATGAGAATGTAAATTAACGCCTTAAATGATAGGGATGTAATTCTAAAAATTTCATTCAAACTGAAGGCGAAGCTTCTAAGGGTTTGAGTGCTTCAGGAACTGACTATAATTAGAAACTTTCTGACTTCTGATTATAAATTTATTCTGCGTAAACACCCAAGTATTGAATTTGCTGGAAAATAATTTAATTGGATGAATGAATTTATAAAATTTGGAAGTTTCCAAAAATTTAGGCGTCTGTAATGAAGGTTAAAGGAATATGGCGCACTTAGAAAAAACTTCCCGAAATATTATTTTACAAGAGAAGAATTCGATATTTCTTAGATTGTGAGAAATATCTAATTCGATTGTGTGTAGAATCAGTCATAACAAACAATATTTAGCCTACAACTCTCACCGAATATGCAATAGAAATGTTTCATTATAAACCTACTGGATAACTTTAAGAATTTATTAGATGTAATAGTTCTGTTAATTGTAAAAACAAATTTACGAAGTCTACAAATAGCGGAAAAATAAAATTACAATTAACTAGAACCAATTATGTTAGCATAAAAATAGTTTAAATACAGTAGTACATACTATGTGTACATACCTAGAAAGTCTAGCCAAAACAATCATTCAAAGTAAAAAAAACAACATAAGTGTGTAACCTGACTGTATGTGGAACAGTGAAAACAAAAAACGGCACCTTATCAGTCGTGTCAGCGTTGCATTTTAATACATAAAACGTGTTATTTGAAACGCTGCATTTATCATATTTTATAAGAAGGCCCAGCTTTCATAACTCACGGTGGTTTTTAAAAAATTTTAACTTTTTGAAATACCACCCGCGATTTTTTTCAGGGATAATGTTGGGGGACCCTTCTAGTATCTAAATCCGCAATCCACGAAATCGAACGTCCAGCCGTTTTTTTTTTTCAACCTTTAAGTTTTTTTAACGATTTTTGAGTATATCTCGGTGTGTATATACATATTATGTACACATATATATGTATATACGTACATATATATACTTGTATATGTATGTATGTGTAATATATATATATGGATATATATATACATACATACATACATGCATATGAAAGGTATCGTTTCCGCACCATTTATTTTTTAAAAAAATCGGTTTTTTCGTATTTAAGAAAAACACAAACAAAAACCGGAAACGAAAGTAGTCACTCCAGATGTGATTTTTGATTCTTAATCCGATTCCGGTATTAGAATTGCTCTATTACGTCTGGACTTTGAGATATCCTTACATATATGTTTAAAGAACACCATTTTTTTTCCGATTTTTGAAGTTATATAACAAGATAAGATAATATTATGCCGTAAAATCTGGTATGACAGTTAATAGTCCTAGTTTTTTGCTTGAAAACTCAATCAAACCGATAACGATATCTTTTTTTTTGTCGGAGATATCTTTGCCTAAAAAGTTGAAAAAGTGCAAAAACACGATTTTTGGCTATATTGGATCTTATATTCAGGACACACAAAATTTTTTTTGGGAATTTCTATTACCAGAAACATTTAGTATTTTCTTTTGGCTTAAAATTGAGCTATTAAATGTTTATCTGCAATATTTTTCTGCAAAGTTATGTTAACTTTAAAATCACACCATGAAACTTAAAGCGAAAAATCTCGGTTTTCGGCTATATTTGAGGTTATATACAGTACGGACGAAATTCGTCTGCTCTTTTTTACTAGCCGAAGCATTTAAAACCATTCTTTATCTTCAAAATAAGCTATTAAGAGGTCTCTTGTGATTGTTTTCCACAAAGTTATGACCATTTAAAAATTACACTATGGAGTGCAAACTCACAGTGTACGAGTATTCCTTATATTACTGCAACATGTTGTCTTAAAATAGTCATAACTTTTTAAACAACAATTACAAGAGACCACTTGTTAGCTCATTTTAAAGATAAAGAATAGTTTTAAATGCTTCGGTTGGTAAAAAAGAGCAGACGAATTTCGTCCGTACTGTATACAACCTCAAATATAGCCGAAAACCGTGATTTTTCGCTTTAAGTTTCATGGTGTGATTTTAAAGTTAACATAACTCTGCAGAAAAATATTGCAGATAAACATTTGATAGCTCAATTTAAAGCCAAAAGAAAGTACCAAATGCTTCTGGTAATAGAAATTCCCAAAAAAAATTTTGTGTGTCCTGCATATAACATCCAATATAGCCAAAAATCGTGTTTTTGCACTTTTTCAACTTTTAGGCAAAGATATCTCCGACAAAAAAAAAAGATATCGTTATCGGTTTGATTGAGTTTTCAAGGAAAAAACTAGGGCTATTAACTGTCATACCAGATTTTACGGCATAATATTACCTTATCTTGTTATACAACTTCAAAAATAGGAAAAAAATGGTGTCCTTTAAACATATCTGTAAGGATATCTCAAAGTCAGACGTAATAGAGCAATTCTAATACCGGAATCGGATTAAGAATCAAAAATCACATCTGGAATGACTACTTTCGTTTCCGATTTTTGTTTGTGTTTTTCTTAAATACGAAAAAACCGATTTTTTTAAAAAATAAATGGTGCGGAAACGATACCTTTCATATGCATGTATGTATGTATGTGTAATATATATATGTACGTATATACATATATATGTGTACATAATATGTATATACACACCGAGATATACTCAAAAATCGTTAAAAAAACTTAAAGGTCGAAAAAAAAAAAACGGCTGGACGTTCGATTTCGCGGATTGCGGGTTTATATACTAGAAGGGTCCCCCAACATTATCCTTGAAAAAAATCGCGGGTGGTATTTCAAAAAGTTAAAAATTTTTAAAAACCACCGTGTACTACTTACATGCTTGCAATAAAGCATTAATTCAAATGCTTCAAATTAAATAACGCACAGATCACGACTTTTTTATATGCCCGAATAACATCTATTTTTCAACAATTTAAAAAATCAACCTTTTCATTCGACCTTCAATTCAAGGAGAAAAATGTGAAAAAAAGCTTTTAATGCCCTTCCATATTAACACAATGATAGTAAATTTTAAATTTCAGAAATAATTTTTGAATTACCATTTTCTTGAAATGCATTTAACTTCATATTTATTTTCAAAAATTACTTTATTTATATTTTATATATACTCATTTTTAAGTTTATTTGTTTTTTATTTTTTTTACTTACAACAACTTTTGTAATCTTAGAATTTTGTCTGATCCCATATTGGTATTTGTACGTGTAAGTAAGAAATGTAAACTCTTTTTATCATTCTTTCGAAGCTAATTTACAGCCGTCAGAATGTTTCTATCGTGTGACGTATGGTTTTAGTTGCTTCATGTAAACAAATTTAAAATTCTTGAGAGTTTTAGATAAACAACAAAATTAGAAAAGGTATTTTTCTGTTTAACTTATTGTTTATTATGTAACAACGATTGAAAGCTTGAAAACTAAGCTAAAGTATAGTAATTGGGTCATATATCGTATATAATTTGAATGAACACATACAAATGTGTGACTATAGATATAATTGTTTAATGTTTCAGTTTTTCTTAAAAATACCTTTCCAAACTTCCTTTGAATGAATTCAATTCCTTACCTATAAAAGAGAAAAAGAAAAGATTTTAGAAAATGTTGTAGTTTGTGTTTGGTATATAATGTTATTATTAAAACTTCATAAAAAAAACTATAGATTGAAGAAGTAAACTCATCTTAAATTAAACCAAATTTACCCATATTCATTGACTTATGGCTCTTTTCGATGATAGATCAAATCAACGCAATTTGAAAAGTAGTTAGCACTCAAAACTACACTACAAACAAAACACATATCTAAAGTGTCACACGTATATATGTTTTAAATTTTCCAAAGGAATATATATGTATTTGATCATATATCATGATCCAAGCCAATTTGTATGGAATTTGTGACTTTTAACTAATTGGTATAGAAATAAAAAAGTTATTGAATAAAGACACATAATATTTGTGCCAGAAGTTGTATGTATGTATTCTCCTTTAACTCCTAGTGTCAGAAGTTAGCCTTTGCTTAGTTACTGAAATTGATCCTGTATCCACCTAGTTGATTTTAAAATAATTATAAGTTCACGCTAGAAGTGTACGTATACCTATGGCTCAAAATCATCAAGATGAGAAATTTGCTTCGGAAGCAAATGAATTACTAAAGCCATAATTTAATTGAGTAAATGAATATGACAAAACATTAAATTTGTTTTGTTTTAATGGTACATTGCACTATATATGCTAAAAGTCAATTATATTCAATATTATTTGATAATATATACACGAAAAATCATATAAATTTAACAATATTAAACAGATCAAGTAACCTATTAAGAGCATTCTTTATCGAAGAATATGTGCATCAATTCAGAGAACGCAGTTGTAATTGGCCAAAAACTATTTAAAGTAAACGCATCCGCTATGCGCTATTAGTCAGTGGAAATGAAAAAGGTCATTTAACCCACTGCCAAAGTGCTTTTTAGCAAATAAGCTATTTTTCATTGAAAATTAGTATTTGAATTCATAATTTATAGAGCGTACAACAATAGGGCGTCATTCCGGGAATGCCTATATTTTTTTGAAATGAAGAAAAAATAACTTTAAGAGTACAACGTTAATGTACTACCATAAAATATACATTTATCATGTCAAACCATGGCTCAAACTATAACTGTAAGAATACAGCGCGCTTTTAGTTGAAATCGTCATTTCAGGAACGCTTATATGATATGATGAAACGTTCCCGAAATTACGATGTCGTTCCCGGAATGACGGTTTACAGTTTTTCAATAACTATTGTAACTAAGTATGTGCTTCTTTGCTCAAATGCACCTCAAGAAAAAAAACTTTGATCATAAAGCATAGCAATTAAATAATTTCATGTCCCTATCAAATAGATCATTTTCATGAATTGATCATTTCCGGGAACGTTCCTTAAATCAGCTTAAAACCTTACAATTTTAGATATCATCCTAAAAAATACCGTGGTCACATTAAAGAGCTTTAGTTCTATGCATGTACAATAAATTTGAACATTAAAGTCATTAATATAGTTGTATATCCTAAATTTCATACTTAAAAAATTTTTTTTTTTTTAAATATCATGCATTTTACTTCAGTAGGATTTTGTTTGCAAAATATTTAATATTTTTTGATTTATTTCATTTCATTTATTTAAGTCAATGGAATTTATTGTTGATAAGTATAATCTTTGCTATAATATTAAGCAAAAAAAAAAAAACACAATTAGGTATTTTTTGGACCTTTCATGAACTTTTCAAAAACGTTTCAATAACTATTTTCATTGAAAGCTTTGATGAAAAGCAATATAACACAGAAAGTAATGAATTCTGTGCTTGATCCTTTACAGGGTTGGTTAATCACAGAATAAGCTACAATATCAGCTAATTGCCATGATAATTGCATATATTTTGATATATTTTGTCAAAAAATCAATCTTAAATTTTCCCACCTTGGCGATTTTGAGCCATAGACAATGCTCGTATAATATGTATTTCTCACCAATATTAATATACGAATGTACTTTCGTTAGCAATAAAAATTATTATTAGCGATTCTGTTTTTTCTCTTAACATTTTTAATATTCTATTGCATTTCCAAATAAACTTTATTTAATTTTTTGCAATTTTGTTTTTTAATCATTTTTTGTTTATTTATCGAATTTGCAGTTTCTGGTTTATTGCAATTCGCAATAAAAAAGATAATAAATATCTACTTTAAATGTT
Organism: Calliopum simillimum; assembly: GCA_951812925.1. Lineage (NCBI taxonomy): Eukaryota > Metazoa > Arthropoda > Insecta > Diptera > Lauxaniidae > Calliopum > Calliopum simillimum. The sequence continues at coordinate 83,651,618 of OX638372.1, read as the reverse complement.
AATTAAATATTTATGAACTACTTTGAAGTTATTTGTTTAACATTATATTGTATTAAAAAATGCTGAGCAAATGGACGTAGAAGGCTGTTTTATGACAGACGATAAACATTTAAATTATAGGTATTTCTTTTAACTCATTATGTTAAAGTTATATCCAATAAAGCATACGAGGAGAATAGTAAATTTCTAATATTAAAATTAAAAACTATAAAGGGTGAAAGGTCTTAATAAGATAATGTGCTAATATGGAAAATTTGTGGAATTGTACATATAATCTTAAATACAACCCTGGTAGAATTCCTATATAAATCATAAGGCTCACTAGCGCCGTCTGTTGTGAAAAATTGTTAGTTGGTAACACACTCTGGTTTTGAGACATGCTACGCTAGCTACAATTAAAACCTACAAGGGCGGATTTGTGAGCCTTATGATTTATTCATAATGGCGATCCTGTTCAGAGAGTTTATTCGTGACCAATAGCACAATCGCTTAAGCACCGCGTTTTCTTTCATTAGATAACCGGAGTCACTGGTTCGATTCCGTTTTCTGGCAAGATTTAACTAAAACTGATCTGATGAGGCTATATACATGTTTATATATGAAAATATATAAATATGTAAGTTGAAGTAGCCGAAACATATGTAACCAATTTCCATGTTAACATTTGCTAATGTTTGTTGTTGAAAAATTGCAAAAATGACTGTCTAATTAGTAGTTCAATATAAAATTATCATAATTCAATTTTTATACTTTCGAATTTTTTCGACCTTTTCAATGTTTTCGAGTGTTCCCATTTTATGATGTTTTCCTCTATATTTTTCGAATCTTAATGATATCGATAAAAAAAATATTCAAAAGTCGAAAAACATTGAAAAAGTTCATAAGTATTACATGTTGAAAAATACCGAAGCTTTTGAGAGTCGACTTATTCCAGTTAAAAAAAACTTGCATCTGGTCTACTTATATATAATATACATATGTATATTTGGACATGATTGTTTATTTTATAAAAAAAAAACTATACCATATGAAAATTTTTAAAATCGAATTTGTTCAAAATCAAATTTTCAAATTTTTTGCTCAGTTTATGCAGTTTTTGCACATATGTGAAAAACATTAAAAATTTCCAAAAATAATCATAAAAAGAAACCAAAAAACCAAAAAGCAAACTGAAATTTATTTGAACAGAATGTTCAAAATGCCCAGACTTTGAGAATTTGCAATAGCGGCAACTACAACAACAATTGCAATAACAAAGGAAACACACAACATATTGCAAGCATATGGACAAATGCTCGTAATTATATCGATTAATGTTATGTTTTATGGTATCATTTTCTTAAGTATTATTTATTTATTTTTATACGTTTTCTTTAAATAACATATATTTTAGAGAATAACTACACGTGCCAAAGTTGTGTCTGATCAGATCAACTTGGCTTTTTGGCCATAAAATTCTCTGCTAAATAATTTTAAAGAAATTTTTTTAACAAAAAAATAAAATTTAAGGAAAATTTTAAATAGAAATTTTTAATAAGAAATGGCCTGAAACTTTTTATCTTTCGGTATACTTCAGTACGTTGCTTTGTCGTTCAGCTTTGGCATTGAACGATTTACAAAGACTGACGATATATGACAACATCTTGAGTAATGTTAAAATTAAACAGTTTTTATTTTAATGTACAACACAATAAACATGCATTTAGCATTATTTAAATAAATAAAACTGAAATGCCATAATAAATACAATCATGCGACATATATTGTGTGTATATTGTGTGTATTCTAGGTGTCACTTGTATAAACAATTTTTGTGTGAAACTAATGTGTATGTAGACTATTAGGTTGCTAATTTGAAGAAGTGTTGGGTATAATAATAATTTTTTTAAAAATAGGGGAATCTTGCAATATTATGGCAAAAATGGCCTAAAATCATTAATCCCATCCTTCATTCGAGAATTTAACCACCTAAATAATAATTATTGGGTTCTATTTTTTTTAAGTCTGAAACAGCAGGTCAAAGACGAGTTTTGGTAACTCTAAGCCAGCTTTGTCCATTTTAACAATACAGTTTAACTTTTTCCAGATCAAGTTAAAACTTTTCCATATCAAATTAAAGGCACTTCAGACTATCTGAGAAGTCATATGCGTTTTCTTATGTTTTCCTGAATGATTTTTTCTCTGGCTGTCAAATCTTTATTGTTTTAAATTTATATCGTTGAAAATTTTTTAATTTTTTATCTTTCAAACAACATTAAAAAATTCGAAAACTCCTATGACTTCTCTTTTCAAATAGATTCAAATCTAATGCTAAAATAACTCATATGAGATTTCTTCTGATAAAACAATTGTGTAATAAATTTACATTCACACTATCAGAATTGTCATGTTTGACAACTCATAAGAGTTTCTGTAAGACTTCTAAGATAGTCTGAAGTGGCTTTTAGCCTATATATAAAACAATTTAAACCAAGGAAATTATCCTTTGATTTTAATAAACTTTGTGTATGTTGTTGAAATCGAATAAATATAAATACTCAAACAGAGTAGTAGTAGACTACATTTTTCTTTTTATTGTAAATCTACATGATACATCATTTGTTCAGATTCCAATGATGTATCGAAAAATTAAACAAACTCTGCATACTTTTACATAATATCATCACTATTAAAGATAAAAACACTAAGTCAGTTTTTTTAGTTTAGAGTTATTTGGTTTTTCTGGCTCAAAATATTAAAGCCCTTAAGTCAAGAAGATAATCAAGAAGATATTTTTTCATCAAATAGATCACGAATCTGTATGTGAAAATTTTCGACTGCTTTTAAATTTTGAGAAATGTGAAATTTTCTAATAAACTCTTTTTCTACAAATTTGATCTTGATTCTATGTAGAATAACTCAAAAAGTTTGAGTTGTACGAAAATAGTGGCAGTATTTGCTTGTCGCAAATTGAATTCAAATACTTATTTGTAATTTTTTCGTAGAAATCAACTAAATATAGAGAGGTATTCTTGAGTAAATGAGGCGTTAATCCAGGTGTTAATGCAAAATAAAAAATGTAAGATTTTGGTGAATGATCGGCATATTGTTTTAAATTTTTTGAAACCCACCGTGCAGGAAGAATCTGGAGGCAATAAAAAGCCACGTTACCAGTCTAAGTCAGATGGCACGATTTGCTGCAATGTAACTCAAGTGCAGATTACTAAAAATCATATAAAAACTTAATTTTTAAGAAATGTCAACAATATGGTACCTGTGGAACCCTAAAATACAATAATTTTACTTTAGTCCAGAGACATTCTTATGTAGAGTAAAAGTTACAAAATTTGGCTTAATAGCATTACGAACATTATCTCCTTGAAATGAAGGGACCCAACCTCCAAAAATAAAAAAATATATATATGTTTCTATATTTTTCATTCAAGAAATACTGATATAAAGTTGATAGAACTCTGTCTTCCAGGAAAAAAATTAGGTCATCCAAGACAATATCAAAACTAACACTATGAAAATATGTGCATATCGTGAAAAAGTCGACACAAGCGCTTATCTTTTGGTAAAAAGAAAGCACCAAAACTTACTTAACTAAACACAGCAACAAAAATTTTGATTACAAATTTTACTTAAAAAAGGAAAGAAAAAACAAATAAAAAATTATGAAAAGTGAACATACGACAGCAAACAAGAAACATTAGAAATCAGTCTCGTATCGTATGTTTTTTCTAAATTCAACTCTTGACTTTGATCGACATAAGAATTTTTATTTTACGAGTCTGATAAAAATTTAGCGGTCAATAATAAATGTTAGTTATTATACACATATCTAAGAAATGTAAGAATCGTGAGAAAAAAATGGATGTTTATTAAGTGACGTAGATGAATAAAGAATGGAATTGAAAACAGAGAATGCCTCCTAGATCTAAGTATACTTAAAATTACTAAGTTTTAAACTTAAAGCTCAGAGAAAAATACCAGCATTTTGATTAGATTTTCGCACAGAATATACTAAGTACATAAATAAAGTCTCCATAAATAGTATGGAAAAGCACATGTATATTTGGAGTGAATTTCAAACGAAAAAGTACTATCAGTATCAAAGCTATTTTTATAAAAAAAAGACATCAGCAACAGTGGCAGTAAAAAGTAAATTGTGCTGTTGACCTCTTTTCACAACTTCCGATGTGATAAATGACTTTGACTCCGGCTTTGCTTACAACTGATATGTTGTGACAATATTTTTTTTTCCTCTAAAACAAAATATTAATTAAACCAAGTATAGAATTCTACGGAAACACGAGCCCTTAATCTGTAGAAAAATCATAGAAAAACAAAAAAAAATAAAAAATAGAGGAAAAAAATAGAACATTGTGTCAAATAGATAACGCGCCTAGGATTAGCCACAACTGTTTGGCGAGTCTGATTGCATTAGCAACATATGTAGAAGATTTTGTCATCATATTGGTACAAAATTTAATTGGAACAGTAGCTGATATTTCAAAACTTTCAATGTTTTTCTTGTTATAAAAAAGCAAAAAAAAAAAAAATTAAAAGTTTTTTCATTTAATTAAACCAATTTATTTAGTTTTTTGTTTTTGTTTTCTTAATGACATACATCAGTGTCTTATATTAAAAAATTCATTAAATTGATAACATTATCTATTTTTTGTTGCTGATTCCAATATTCTTTGACACATCATTGCCGGGGACGCATTAATAACATAATTTTGCTATTTTTGGAAGTGAATTTGCTAGTAAATTATTCTTCTGTATAGAGTCTATATACGGGTTATCACCAAAGTATGAAACCATGCTTGAACTTTTTTCATTGAACTCTTCAAATTTTGATTTGATTTCTGAAATGTTTGATATGAAGATCCGGTGGAAGAAGTAGAGCACATTGTCCGCGTGATGTGCGAAACAAATAAAAAAGTGCTGATTGCGAAAAAATAAGCATTACAAATTGAAGTGATCACAGGTTCTAAGTATATGAAAGGAATAGTTAAGGATTATTTTAAAAAAGTGATGTTATAATCCCCTAGATTTAGTGAAAAAATCTTTACACACTAATATATTTCTTTTATTTAAGACACGACTTACGATTTGTAAACCCTTTCGATTGATCTTACGAATTATTGGTATAATTCTAGTCTTTGATATATCGCTCATGTACTATAACAACGGTACAATTCAAAAAGCTCGATTTTGCAGAAAATACTTTTAAAGTGACTGTTAACGATATAATTATGAAATTTTCATACAATATGAAGCATGATATAACAAATAATTCTGCATTATTAGCTCAAAATTATCGTTTTTGAGTTGGGCTGTTCTTGTAGTAAATGAGCGATATGTAATTTTATATAATTATGGTATTAAAGCAAAAGAAATGTTTAGACAAGGCCTGTTCTCTCAAAACAAAAATTTTTGAAATTTGGCCCAACAATTTTATTTGTAGCAATTTAGTTTTCAAGAGCTTGCAGGCATATTCAACATTGAGTTCTATACAATAGGGTGGTCGTTACTTGTTTTTTATTTTATTTGAATTTCAATAATGGTTTTAAATGCCAAAAAATAAGTATTCCCTGATTTTTCAGGTTTTTATATTGAACCCAGATTGGCCCTATGGTCTATTTGTCTCTCTATCTGCTGTAATTACGATAACGGCTAAATGAATTAAGCTAGATGCATGAAATTTAGTACAGATAATGCTTATGGTCAATTATAAGTCTATCAAATAATGCATTATACTATAAATCATAGTTGAAAATTCAGGCTAAGTGGTCATGTTCGTTTAAATAAATTAAACATTGGTCGTAGACCGATTATGATCAGTTAATATTTACGCTTTCTTCCCATACAAATATTTTACAACATTGTATTGAAGGTATTTGCGAACATAATCCCAAACAGCCCAGTAAAATTAATGTTATATGTTCCAAATTTCATAAGGGTAGCCTTATCCGTTTAGATTGAAACGTAATTTCAACACACATCGGACAAATGGACTCAACATAAGAATCTGAAAAAATCAGTAACTCGTTTTTTGGACATTCAGTTTTGGTTTTGGTCTTGAGCATTTAGTCTTGATCTTGAAAAAAAATTAAAATTTTCAAAACTGAAAATTTATTAAGATGCCAAATTCCGGATTGAGATATGATTTTATGCTCAAAGTTGGTGTTGCACACCTACCAACTTCAAATGACCAAGAGCGAATAGCAGTATTTGCCTTGATAATCATCATGATCAAGACCAAGACCCATACCATAACAGTATTGGTCATGGTCGTAAAACTATATCAGCGTATTGGTCTTGATCTCGAAAAATTAATCAAGTTCAGCACCATGATAGAAGACTAAAACCAATTGAGCTAATCACTAAATATTTGCCGTTTAGTTTTTCGCTAGAACCCTGAAAGAAACCGATGTAGAGGAACATTCGATTCCCTTAGGATTACTCAACCCGCATATTAAAGGCAACAGGGATCCCTCCAAGTTTGCCTAAAAACCACGTACATAAATTCTAAGATTTTGAATTTGCTTCAAATGCCACTTATGAAAGGCTACTTGCTATATTGTTGCCGGCAACGCTTTTCTAATAGTCGCAATATAATGGATAGTAAAAATATGTATGCTAAGTAATATCACGCCCATGAGGTTTAATTTCGTAATCAATAAAAAATTTTGAATTTTTAGATTTTAAGTTACAAAATTTTGTTAATATTATAATTGTTTCAACAGTTTTTAATTATATCTGCAGAACTAAATACTTAAACATAAATAGTTCAAAAGAAATTTTCTACGTATCGTGTTAAGAATTCAACATTGTTTTTATGGACATTGTTTTGAAATTTTATTTTAATGCTTTTATTAAAAAAAAACAAAGTTAAGAATTAAATTTAAATTTAGTGCTTTAATAAATTAAGTAATTTTTTTTGTAATTTCTTTATTTTTTATAAAAATATTTTGTAAAATGGCAATAAAATTTTGTTTAGTTTATTTTGAAACAAGCCTCTTACACAAAAGTACATTAAACCGATACAGCTTGTTTTAATTAATATATTTGGAAACAGTAAACATTGTATCTGATTTATAAGGAATGCATTAAATTTTTTTAATACAAGGTTAGTTTTTGTAAGTAAGAGAATGATCGTTAAACTATAAAATAATCAAATTATACAAAATTTTACATAGGAATATTCTTGTGTTATTTTCTGACTAAAAATAATTACTCGCAATGTTCAAAATGTACTTAAATGTTTAGTTCCGTCACATTCCCTTGTTCTTGCTTTTATCGATGACTTAATCCCATCGACCATAAACGTAATTCATTCCTTTGCGGTTGACCGCAACATTTTTCAATCACTCAAAGTGCTTTAAAAAGTGACCACGATCTGCGGGGATTGATAGAAAAATGCGGTTTATCAATGACACACCCGCTAATGACCCAAAAACAATCTCGAATGAAGTCATGCAATCGATTAAATTCGAAAGTAAGTTCAAATCTATCTGCAGAGAAGATTAATTCCTTCTATTACTCAATGGGCCTTATCATGGATAAATATTTTCGAGAATGGAGACTGCAAGGCAGTCTGAGAAAAATTATCGAGAATGTTTATTCGTTTTAAGGCCCAATATGATTACCCAACATCTCTTTACGTTCTAAGCATATCGGTCCCACCGGACATGAAAAAGATAAATTAAGTGCACTCTGTGTTAAAAATAGGGAGCTCTAGGTTACTGAAAACGATGTTAGAAACATACATATGTGATCTCCTGAAACTCCTAGGGGGAACTAAAATGAAACGTCTGCATTTACTCCGTATCTATTGATCTTGGGACTACTAAATTAGAGTGAAATTCACACATCTGATCTGGGACTCAAAAAGTTGGATGTAGAATGTCACATCATCGCAAATAGTAATGAGAAAATCAATATAGGTCTTGAACCTGAGCTTAGCTCTTGATAACTTTTCGAGACTAAAACTAAGTGCTAAGGTGAAAGGAAAATTTCAATTTGTCCGGCCGCGGAAAGTTGTGAATCATCTCAGCTCGATCTGTGCTCATCTTCAGTCTCCACTTTTTATTTAAAATTTGTGAGACTGAAAATGAAGTCCAATTTGTATCCATTCACAACTTTCTAACTCTAGCCATATTCAAAATCGGGAAAGAACAAAATTGCCCATACTGCTACGCTCCACCCTACTAAGTACCCGAAGCCAAAACCAAGACAGGTCTTGCTGAATAAGATAAACAATGAATGAATATCATTCTTGGCCATTAATGAGTAATAAGAGTGCCACGCCCCTTTCGAACATGAAATATATAGACTTGGCATCTGTAAAGTTCGACTGCTTTGTAGAAATTAGGTTCGGAAAGTTTTCATGCTCATTTATTTCAAAGCACAATCTCAAGATCAAATGCATGATCAAGAGTTGATGCCCAAAACTCAATAGTCAAGATAAAGAGCAAGTCTGCTATGATCCTGGTTTCTTGAAAAGATGTCCAAAATCAGGAAAGTCCTTGGTAAAAGGATCTTCACTTATAAATATACCGCTTATTGAGTTTAAAAATTATATTGCCAAATTTTTGGGGTGGATTAATTAAGCGTTTTTATGTAGGTAGGTTCCTTGTATTTACTACTTAAATAAAAAATTTACTTTCACAAATCTTTTTCCAATTATTTAGAGAACAAAGTTGTATAAATTATTGCACGTTGCAAAAAAGTTTATAAAATGTTTATATTTTCCAATTTTAGCATTGTTTATTTCTTACAGAAAAAACAATAAAGGGGCTACAAATATAACCTCACCAAAACTTAGAAAAAATCTTTATTAAAATCAAACCTTGACCACTCATGTGAGAGATCGTCATTTACCCACACTTTTTAATTATAGAATAGTATCCAGTGTAAACTTTTTTTCCATAAACTGTGATGTGATGTTTACGTTCAAGAAAGATATTGCGTTTAAAGTAATTGGCCTGTAGTTATAGACAAATTTTAATTTGCCTAAATTTGTCTATAACTACGGGCCATTATCTCTTTAGCTTGGGTTTAAAAAAATCTTAAGCCAAACTTACCTTAGCATAACTGATGGTTACTCCACAAGCCTGGACCACCACGAGTATCGTTAAAAATTTCCAAAACAGAGACATTTTCCAAAAGGAATTTGTCACCGAATTTCGAAGGGCTCGCTGAGACCCCATGATGTTGGGAATTTTTGTGCGCAGAGAGGACAGCACACGATTTTACAGAATCAAATGAAATCGAAAGTATAAAAGAAAGTGTGATAGAAAATCACGCGGGAATTTTCTTTTTGGCAGTTTAAATTTTATTTAACGCTTTTTGTTGTTTTACAACACTTTTTGGATTATTTTTTATATATATTTTTTTTTTCGAATTTGTTTTGTGTGGGCACTTTGTTTACTATAAGAAAGAAGAAATAAAAAAAACATTAAAACTTTTTATTTTAATTGAAAATTAACACTTTTGTAGGGCACTGCAAATCTATGGCTGTGTCGGCGAGCGATATCGCGTTGGAAACTGAGAAAATATATGTATGACAACGATAAAAAAAAATATTCGTTGGTTTTGACATAGAACCGGATCCGTGCAATTCATGTGGAAGGAAATTTTGTGTAAATACAAATTTTTCGCTGAATGCAGCAAAAAGATTTTTGTTGTTTTTGATTTAAACTTTGCGAAAATTTCAAGTGTGATATTGTTTTTATATTATAGACAAAAAGCAAATAATTAGAATTTCGGCTTTTAAAAAAAAATTTTAATAAAAATTAGTACTTTCTTTATATTTCAATTAAAATGTTTCACAATTAAAACAGCGAAAATTTTTAAGATTATTTTACAAATTTTGAAATTCTATGAAAACAATTTTTTTTTTTGAAAATATTACAGAATTTGCAATTTCGTTTTCTAATAAAAACTTTTTCTGAAAACTTAATTGTTCGTTCTAATTTTTTATTTTTGAAATGTTCCTTTAATTTTATTTAAATCTTTAGTTATACCGTAAAACAGTTTTTCAAACTAAAATTATATATTTTGTCCTTATATTTGAAATTGTATCATTGTACAATATACGTAATTTCTATTATTGTATAAAATCACCATCGGGAGAGGTGTCAGTCCATTATCTGATTCGCAAAAATTCCACATAAAATTCATTATTATTCTTTAATTCGGTTTCGGTGAGCCCACAGATTTTATTCTGATGATGAAAAAATCATCTGAGTCTCATCATAGATCAGTTTTTATGTCGGAAACTTTGGAATTCCCTATCAAACTAAAAAGCAACAGATCCCAATCTCAAATATCAAAACTTATTGAAATAAAAGTAAAGTATTCGATTCGTTTTTTGAGAATTATTTGAATAAAATTAAAGTTTTAAGTTTGAAAAATTTATTTTCGAAAAGTTATTCTGCAAATGTTTTTTTCTTTTTTTCACGAATAAAATTATTATATCTATTATTTCATTTAAATATATAATTATTTTGATAAAAAAAAAAAAATTATTCGTTAAATTAAAAACTTTTAGCATTTAAAAAATTTTAATATTCTGATATTTTTCTTTGAAAATTTCAAAATAATTTATTTTTTGAAACTGTTTTACGTTATTTATTTAATTTATTTAGCACACTTGAATTCGCAAATTTTTTTGCATTTATATTTTTTCACAATATCCTTTATTTTTGCACGTTCTGCGTTTGAAATCCTTTTGCAAATCTTTTAAATTAAACGCACGTGTTGCTTAACCGCTTTATACGCAGGCGTGTACGTCCCTAAACACCGTTCTCAATAGATATCCTTTTACTTTTATTCTGCTAAATGTTTAACCTACTTTTTTACACAAAATTCTTTTGAATTCTCCAGAGTATTCAAACAAAAAGGGAACCAAAAAAATATTGGAAATAAAAAAATGTCCACCGAACCGAATTAATGCGTCCGTACCGTACGACGGCGCGCAACTGAATGAAGAATTCCTGTTTGTCTTCTTCGTGATGTGCGCGAAATGGAGATAATTTTTTACGCTTTTTTTTTTTTGTTGTTTTTTAATAAACTGAGCGAACATGAGTAAATTAACTCAAGGCACGAGAAGAAAACAAAAAAATATCAAAGAAAAACAAAAGCCTACAACAAAATGCAAAAGCAAAGAAAAAAATATGAATTTCTGTTAGCCCCCCAAAACGCCAACGAAGACGTCGACGCCGACTACGACGTTAACGAACGTCAGCTGCGTACCCCCACGTTATGAGAGCCGCGCCGCAACGCATGAATAAGAGCAAACGAAGAAACAAAAACAAAACTCACTGGCTGCAGCATTAAAACAAAACCGCAAACTTACGATTGCTAGAACTCATATAAAACGACGACCGAGCGACGACAATGTGAATGAAACGAAGGAGTAGCGCACACGTATGTCGAAAGAAAAAAAGTTAAAAATCAACAGCAGCAGCAAAAGTTTAACCAAAACTTAAGAACACCCCACATGCGCCTGATGAGAAATGGAACAGCACGTATGAAAAATACTCACTCATTTGCTCCTAATTTTTTTGCTATTTGGGGACGATGCTCTCACGGTTTAATGTTGGCGCAGATCTCTGCATTAAGTTGGTGTGCGTGTTTACATATTATGTATGGGATACGATTTGAGCACTAGCAAAATATTAAGTGAAAAAGAGTACAAAAGCATGGATCAGTTGTTGGCCCCAAAGGAAAATAAAGACTTTATCAGTTTGTTGTTGGTGTTTGTTTTTGATTTTTTTTTTTAAACAAAAGCAAAAACTTTTTGAGCACCCTTTACAGAGCGTAGAGAGGAAACGAAAGAGAGCATGTGATAAGGCAATTGCTGTTTTTTTTTTTAATGGGCAATACGTATGTTGGTGACCACCTTCTGATAGTAAGGTTCAGAAATTATTTGCTCGTGTAAAGTAAAAAAAAAACACTAAAAGTCATGAAACACATTATCTGGATTTAAAATTATGTCATAACCGGCTTTTGCATGAATTTTTGTCCGATTGAAATTTCCTTACCAGAGTGTACCTGTGCATTTTATTGTACATTCACTGCACAATTTTAAATTTACTTAAAAAGGTGCAAAGTTACAATTTTTTTCTTTTTATGTAAAAGTTAAATTTTTAAAATTTTAATTTATTGTAGTGCCAATCAAACGTTGAAGATTTTTGTGGAACCTATTTCAAATACCACTGTATACTTTTGTATTTGTTTTTTTTTTCTTAAGAAGTGAGGTATTATCTTTAAGCTGATAAAAAACGGTTAATTTTTTATAAAATTTTCAGAAGTGACCGCCATTTCAAATTCATGTAATAACACATGTCGTATGAGTGGCATTTTATTAACATGATAAAATACACTTAAAAAGTTGTTGCTTTTAATTTTTTAATTATAGAAAAGGAAATCCAAGAATCGGAAAAGTCGTGCTAAGAGATCAAAGTCATCGCAATGGATCGTGACAAATGGATACGTTTCATTTTGGCCATATGCTCCTTCTAAGCGTTACAGGAGAATACATGCATCAACAAAATTCTATAATGAAAAAATAAAGTTTCTTGATAACAAAATATGTTTCATGCCAATAATTTTTAAATATCTTTAAGTTTTGTAAACGTTCCGATAAATTTACCACTGTTTCACCGATTGAAAGATAAAATCTTATGTGTACATACGTTTATAAAAAGGCCTTGTGACGCGGTGGTAGTGTACAATAGAGTAAGTTAGGGTAATGTGGACTCTGCGGGTAATGTGGTGCACCCTTTTATTTCCCATATTGTATGTATGTATTCTCCTTAAACTCCTAGGAGAAGCATAGGGCCAATATGAGACGTTGTCATTTGTTGCAATCCCTAGCGATGACTTTGATCTCTTGGCACGACTTTTCCAATTCTTGTATTTCCTTTTCCAGCGACCTTTTCCAATTGGTTTTGAGTCTACCACGTGCTCTACTGCCTTGTGGACTTCAATCAAGAACTTGGCGACAAACATCGATGTGTGGTTTCCGGAGAGTGCGATCAATGCACCTCCATTTGCGCAGCTTGACCTCATTTGCTGTAGTCTTCTGATTGCATTTTTGATGTAGCTCGGCATTTGATATTAGTGCGAGGCCACCAAACCTTTAGCATACGCCTTACACATTTGTTGACGAATACTTGCAGCTTGTTCGTTAGTTGTTCAGTAGCAAGCCATGTTTCGCACCCATGTAGCAAAACCGATTTCACACTCGAATCAAAAATGCGCACTTTCATTTTGGTGGATGTAACGGAAGAAGACCATATTTTGTTTAGATGAGCCAATGCGGTTTTTGCTTTTGCTATTCTTGAGTTGATATCCCCTTTTGCTCCACCATCCATGGAGATAATGCTGCCTAAATACGTGAAGCTATCGACGTTTTCGATGTCATCACTGCCAGCTCTAAACGTGATGTCATTCCTGTTTGCGTTTAGCTTCATGCTTTTAGCCTTGGATACACACAAAAAAAAAGGGACATAATATTAATGAAAAATTTATTATTCCAAACGAAAAAATTCATCGAATATGAGCCGAGTACAGCATTCATTGACTATAAGTATTTTCAATCATACGTTAAACAAAGCATACGTACGCTTATGAATTATTCATAAAATGTGAGAAATTTTCTTAAAATATAAGAACAAAATTCGTAAATTTTTTTTATGAATTATTTTTAAAACGTAAGAACTCGTTCATAAAATATAAGAACGAAATTCATTTTTTTTTTTTTTTTTTTTTTTCAAAATAAAAAAATTCAATTAAATTTTTAAAATACAAATTTTAGCGTATGTGATAAGGAGCTAGTAATATTTCTCTGCGCTTTGGTTTCCGGGTTCGAACCCCAATGCGGGTGAAAGTTTTTTTTGTTATTTTTTTTTTTTTTATTAGGAGAAATGGAAATTGAAATGGAAATGGAATTGAAATGGAGTAGTGTGTTTTAAGGAAAGTAAGCGCTGCATTATAAAGAACGCTTTTCAAGGTGCTATTTTTCCTCTTGGGAAAATAAATACTTACCATAGCATGCTTCTATGCCTAGAAGTTCCAGGAGAATACACACACACTCATAGCATGGTGGTGTGAGCGACATAGAAAGGAACTTTCAACAATACTTTATTTGAAATTTATCATAAACCAGTCTAGAACCAAAAGAAGAAGATGAAATACAACTTAAAAATAATAAATCAAATTGATGACACTTTAACTTAAAATTTATGAACGTTTTGTTTGATTTTATGTAAACATGCATAAAATTTGTATCTGTAGATTTATGAAACTTTGTTATTCGTACGAAAAAATTCTTAAAATTTAAGAACGGAAGTTCATAAAAAAATTCCTCATAGAAAAATATTTATGAACTCATGTACTTACGATTGATGAATCGTTCTTAAAATCAAAAAATTTTAATGAAAAATTTTGATTTGAAAATCAATGAATTTCGGTGTATGAATGCCGTTCATAAATATTATGTTCAATATTTTTTTGTGTGTACGTTGATTTTTAGGCCTGTCTTTTGTGATTCCAAGACAAGGTCTTCAATTTTGCTTTGCATATCTGAATGTTTGGACGATAAGAGGCAAATGTCGTCAGCGTAGTCGAGATCTTCTAGATGTTCGGTAAAGTTCCACTGGATACCCCTTTTGGCCTTATTAAGAGCTTTATCTAGCATATCGTCAAGAACGATAAGGAAGAGAGATGGTAACCACCCCTGCAGTACACCTGAATTAGTGGTGAATGTCGGTGACAACAGCCCGTTGTGTAACACACTGCATTTAAAGCCTTCATACCTTTGCGGCAATACCTCTTCGCTGCAGTAAATCCCAGATGTTTCTCTGGAGACACTGTCGAAGGCAGTGCTATAGTCTACGAAGACAAGTTGCACTTCAACTCACATGATTGTTCGACAATTATTCTAAGGATGTTGATTTGATCCACGCATGATCGGTTTGGCCGGAGTACTGCTCGTTGCCTTCGGATGGCCGAATCAAGTTTTTCGCGTGCCCTGTTTAGGAGCACTTTTGTCAGTACTTTTGATGGTACTGAGAGCAAAGTTATTCCTCTATTCGGCACTCGCTTGGGTCACCTTTTATCGGCAATTTGACTAGCATGCCATGTAGCCAATCTTCTTGCAAATGCTCTTCGCTCCAGATTCTGGAAATCAGAGGATGAAGAATCTTAGCTGATGTAGTGGGACATGCTTTTAGCAGTTCAGCTATTATTTGGTCTATACCGGCGGCCTTGTTGATTTTCATGCTTTGGATAGCTTTCACTATTTCAACGATTGCAGGCGATTGTGTTTGTTTTCGACTACTACTGCGAGTCATATTAAAGACTGTATAAAAATTCTGGTAATTTGTGCATATTAAAACGCGAAAAACATATTTATTACGCTCTTCAGATTTTCTATAATGCTCCTTACACGTGTGAAATACCTTAACATATGTTGTGAATTCAAGTTGACTTTTTTTTTAGTACGCTCTGAGTAAGTAAATTACTTCTTCATAACTCTGTTTTCCAAAATTCAAATAACTCTAATGCAATTGTGAAGCTAATATACAACGAAAAAATGCATTAGCAAGTCTGATTTTACATTTCTTTTATATATTAAATGATTATTTCAAAAAGTGATGTGTTCGGGTAATGTGGACTACCCCATATTATATACCGTATATCAACTCTGATTAATATTACACCTTGAAATGCAAATAACATGTGATAAATACCCGAGTTTGAGTAATATAGAGTACTATTTTGCGTATAATTTGGTATCCCTTATTACTTATTCACTTGTTAGTATAAATTTGGTTTATCTTTCTATTGACTAGCAAGAAATTTGGTGGCGGAAGGTGACTTATATCAGTAGAACTATTATTTAATTTTTTTCCTTAATCAATCGACTTTGATGGATATATTATCTTGTAAATATTTTTAATGCATTTTTAAATGAGAGTATGTTAGAAAACAAGGTTTTTGGAGTGACTTTGGACCAGATGTGGTAAGAAAATACTCTATTTGTGCTAAACCATGATTTTTGATGTGCTATGAAGTTCAAAGGTATAATACTTCCTTCTTGTATATTGAAAAGTTTTTATACGATGAATCCGTATCCAAACTCACAATTGCTCTACAACGTTAGAATCTGAGATATCTTCACATTAATGTGCACAATAGATAGTATCACAAAAAAAAGTTCTAATGACCTCCCCAAGTTTGAAAGCTGACATTGGAAGAATTTTATGGAAAAAAATTTTTTTTTTTTCGGCCTCTAAATTTGATTTTTTATTTATTCGCATGCTGTTTGATATGTCAAAAAAAAAAAATACTGCAAAGTCTTAGGGGACGATATTCGTTTTTGAAACATCCTATTTTTCATATTTTGTACTGAGCTTTTTGATTCGCTATAACTTCTTCAATTTCAACAATTTGAGGAAACTTTGTGGATAAGAATTTTATGATTTTTTATGGGCTTCAATTCGAAAAGGTGTCCTTGGCACCTTAGGGTGGTGGAAACTGAGATAATGTTGAGACATATACAACGATATACTATACTTGTTGATCAATTGGCGGAGACATAAGGAAAAAACAGAACTGCATCGAATTTAGAGGCCGAAAAAAAAACTTTTTTTTCCTTAAAATTCTTTCAATATTAGCTTTCAAACTGGGGGCGGTCATTTGAACTTTTTTTTTTTTTGTATGGGAGTCGATACTATCTAGTGCACAATCATGGTTTTGAGTCAATTTTGTTTTGAGTCAATTTTTTCCAATTGAAAATTCGTAGTATTTTTCATTGCATAACACCTTTTAACTTTTCCAATTGGATACTTCCTTTTTAAGTTGTTATCCACCAAAGGAAAGGTATCTTGATCAATACTTATTTTCAAATTTGTTTGTATGCATGTTTTATTAGCCGTACCTAGTGAAACCAACCAAAATTTATTACTCAATACGATGACGTCAGAAAATCTTCGATGACTCTCTATAAGGTTCACTTTATTTTTCAAATGAAATCAATTCATTTTATTTATTTTTCTCTTACTAACCGGCATTATTTTGATATGACTTCATTTTAGAAAGATTATCTTAGAGAACAGTTAGTGACATTTATATGTTAACAAATAAAAACAATGATAAATGCAACATTACGATTCTAAAAATAAAGTTAATAGTTAAATGGAAGTGTAGTGAAAAAAAAGTAAAATGAAATGAAACAAAAGCAAAAAACAGGTTAAAGATAGCACTAACGACGTGATGTTGAATTATATTATAGCCAAATAATGCTGAAAAATACGAAAAATACTGAGAAAGTTTTAAAAATTCAAAAATGGATGGATGAAATTTTTTAAGAAGGCCAAAATGTGTCAAAGGAAGGCTATGCAGTCTAGTAAAATTACTGTAAAAATAGTAGTGTACAGTTACTGCTAAAATGTTTAGTTACTTTGAAAAGAGTTAATTTAACCTAGATTTTGGATAGAAATTGCACCAACCCGGAGTTTTTGTATTTGGACCGTTAAACTCTGTAAATTTAGAGTTTGCTCGGCTTAGAAACCATTCAAAGCAGTTACAGTGAAAATAACACAGTAGATAAGAACTCAACTCAAACTTTTATTCATACAAGATTAATCCAAAATGTAGTTTTATTATTTTACAGTGAAATAAAATTTAAAAAATACATTACTTTCGAGCCAAAAGTGACGATCGTGACCAACTTTAAATTGTATTTTTCGCAATATATTTTTTTTTTAATTGTTTGTAATAATTTATATTTGCACTTAATTTTTGACACACTTTCTACTTGATTTGTGAAGCAATTAGGACAAACCAGTATCGCCGGTGGCTAAATTTTGGCCTTTTACTTAAAGATAGACACACTTTTTCCGAGTACCATTTGTTAAAAACGAAAGCCAGAACATTGAGTATTCATTAATCGTTGTAACCTCTTTTGGATGCAGCAGGCTCAGTGTATCTCCAAACCGAATAACATAAAAATTGGTGTAGTGCTTGCGCTGAAAAATATCGGTAGGAGTCCAAAAGTATGGAGAAACATCTAAAATATCGATAAAAGTCCAAAAGTATCGAGAAACATTCAAAATATCGGTAAAAGTCCAAAAGTATCGAGAAACATTCAATATATCGATAAAAGTTCAAAAGTATCGAAAAACATCCAAAATATTGGTAAAAGTGCAAAAGTATCGAGAAACATCCCAATTATTGATTAAAGTCCAAAAGTATCGAGAAACATCCAAAATATCGGTAAAAGTCCAAAAGAATCGGGAAACATCCAAAAAATCTGTAAGAGACCAAAAGTATCGAAAAACATCCAAAATATCGGTAAAAGTATCGAAAACATCCAAAATATCGATAAAAGTCCAAAAGTATCGAGAAACATCCAAAAAATAGGTAAAAGTCCAAAAGTATCGATAAACATCCAAAAAATTGGTAAAAGATCAAAAGTATCGAAAAACATCCAAAACATCGGTTAGATTCCAAAAGTATTCAAAATATCGATCAAAAACCAAAAGTATCGAAAATCATCCAAAATATCGTTAAAAGTCCAAAAGTATCAAAAAACATCCAAAATGTCGCAAAAGTCCAAGTGTGTCAAAATATCAGCAAAAGTCCAAAAGTATCGAGAAACATTCAAAATATCGGTAAAAGTCCAAAAGTATCGATAAAGAACCAAAATATCGGCATAAGTTCGAAAGTACCTACATATCGAAAAACATCCAAAATGTCGATAAAAGTCCAAAAGTATCGAGAAACTTTCGAAATATCGATAAATGTCCATAAATATCGAAAAACATGCAAAATATCGTTTAAATTTCAAAAGTGTCCAAAATATCGATCGAAGTCCAAAAGTATCGAAAACATCGAAAAAAAACGGTGCAGAACGTCAACAGAGTGCAATGGAACAGGTTCTTTGCAAGGAAGAGAAAAACAACAACTACAATATTACTCTCAATCCACAGTCTCATTCATTTTCTTAACAACGCAGCATAACACTGTGGGTGCTGTTGTTGTTGTAATTATATGGGAATCTTTGATCCTGTTTTTAAATGCCTTAATGGCAACTTATGAGGATAATTTTTGGTTTTGTGCATTCTACACCACAGTACCTTTCATATAAAAAAATCATATCGAAAATGGGTTAAATGGTTAGCTCGTAAAACGGGGGTACATCTGAAGTCTTGAAAAATTTTGCCATACGACAAGAAAATATATACTTAGGTTTTTATCGCCTGCGTCAAATCATAGAAATCCTTGGCAGCAATGGGCATGGGTTTAAATTCCAGAGTAGGTGATTTCTTTTAATTTTTTTTTTTTAAGTTTACTTTTCTACATTTTTTTTTTTCTTAATTTATTTACTTTTGTTCAATTGAATTCAAATTAAATACAGAATGATTTTTTGTAAGTCTGTAGGAAGCATTCAAATATTAAATTCTGTATACAAATTGTTAAATCACGAGAAAAAAATATTATTTTGTTTTGTATTTGGAATTGGGCGATATTTGAACCGGGAGAACTTTGTCGTAACTCCAAATTGCCATCCGCACCACTGCCATCATTAAAACAAAGTTGATTGAAAATATATTTGTTTTGAAATAACCTTCTAGTAAAAATGTGGTTTATAACTGCATCAGCTATGAATGTTTCACATACAAATAATTCAGTCGGAATTTAACCCAGCTTTCTTAAAATTTTTTATATGATTTCTTATAGAAGTTAAATTATTAATTGTAAAAATTCTGCTCCTGTCTAATGTTACCTGACCTGAGTCGCAAATATACCCAAATCTGTCGTTTTACATTTTACAGCCCGTTTCAGATAATTTTTTTTTTATTTTTTCTTTCCGAGTATAAGGAGAAGTTTAAAATTTCACTCAGACTGACACTAAAGGCATCAAATGCAGACTCTAAGCAAAATCTTAGTGGATTCGGGTTAGATGGTGTAACACCTTCCATATAAGCAAAAGTTTAAAGATGCTATACTTAAAACGTTTTTTGAGATAATCCAACCAAATTTCACTCAAACACTAAGAAAAGTAAGTGCAAGCTCAAGTAAGGTTAATCCCTCAAGGCCAAAATTAACGTAATTCTATAGTGCTGGCGTTATTTGAGAAAATGAAATCATATTTCGCACAGATACAGATAATTAGTCCATGATCTGAGCAAAAACTTTGTGAATTCGGTCAAGATATCGTGGCACCTCCCGTACAACGAAAAATTTCAAAATACTGCTGCGTAAAAGGTTGCACTCTTACTAGTTTTCAACTATTTAAGTGGATAAAAGGATATACATTAGTGTAGAACAAATTGATCGGGTGGGAAAAATATGACTAATCGTCTAGCTGAAACGTAATATAGATAAAATTCCGAAAAAGTTTGAAAAATAATTTAAAAATCAATTTTAATATTCACACTTTCATACATTGTATACATATGTACATATATCTTTAACAAGGATATCTCTTAAACTATTACTCGACGAAACAACTTTCACATTTCGCAATAAGAAAATTTCTGAATTTCAAAATTGTGGAATGTAATTTTTCTGCAAAAGACTGATATTCGGGATCTTTGAGCCTGAATATCTTTTTATGGGGCAGTGATCTTGAAGTCGATTTTTGATATTTTTTGTACTTTTTCTACTAAAAACTTTTCTGTAGGCATACTTTGTTGACGGTATTCGATTTATGTAATTAGTCTTCCTGTAAAATATATAAAAAAAATTTCGTACTGTTCAGATAACCTCAATTTTGCAAACTGATTGGGTTTGGGTACCTTAAGACCAAGTCGATTTCAGAGTTATTACTCATTTTGAAAATACATTCAAAGCAACTAATTAAAACAAAATTTGTCCAAATTTGATTTTTGGTATCATATAAAGAGTAATAAATTGAGCTTTTTGATTCATTTATGAAAAAAGAAGTAAAACTGTTTTTTTGAATAAAAATTTAAAACAAATTCTTCATTACCAGCACACCCTAAATCTAAACAAAACTCTACTCAATGTTGTTTCAAACTCAAGAGAAGCAGTAACGATTTCTTCCCGAACTCAAGGCGGAAAAATGTTTTCTGCAAAACTCATTTACAATGCAATCTCGATGTACTCAGCGGTGGAACTGATTGATTTGCCGGCACCGGTAAGACCACAAAAACAAAACAAAGTGAAAATAAAAAATACAACAAAAAATTCCATTTGTTATTGGTTTGTTTTGATTTTGTTATTCTTTTTACACTCTTTGTTGCTGCGACCCATGATAAACTGTTGCTGACGTTGTTGTTGTTTAATATGAAGTTGAATGGAGAGCTTTGTTGTTGTTGTACTGCAACAACACCAAATGTGCAACCCTCAGCAGTAGTAGCACGAATAAAAAATAAAAATAAAAAATAAACATAAAACCGGTACCTATTTAAAAGTTTTTACACCTCTGCTTGATGTTCGTTCAAGCAGCTTGAAAGCTATAAAAACTAAAGTATGCAAACATCACATCCCTACGGGAAAAAAAGCACTCGTAGATTTCAGGGAAGCTGATAAGATTTATAGTTTATCAACCACTTCAACATTTTTCGACTCTCTCGCGATTTTCCGGCCTTTCCAGCTATTCGCGACATCTCACATCTGATTTTATATCTTTCGATGATAAAAAGTTTTTAAAAACTTTTGCTTGGAAAGATTTTTTTAAACTCTTGATACATAAGAGAGTTTTTGAAAAAGTTTTCAAAAACTTTTATCCTTATCGATTGATTCAAAAAAATTTTTTTTTCAAAAAGGGGCCCGAATCGGTGGCTTAGATGGGTCGAGGACTTCTCTGGTCATGTCCTGAGTGTATTTTCGGCTTTCCCCATCGAGTAATGCAATATTTTTTTTTTTTTTTTCAAAAAGATGCCTCTTGTCAAGTCCAAAATATATTTTGGACCTTTCCCCATCGATTCGTGCAATAAAATTTTACATTTAATCTTCCAGCTCCATAGATAAGTAAGCGATTGCGTATGCTTCAGTCACCGGGTCTTTTTTCAAGGTATTTTTTTTTTTTCACAATGATGTTTTTGAAAAAATCTTACATCCTCAAAAATTTTAACAACTTTTTGAAAAAACTTTTGTAAAAAACACTTTAACCCGTGAGCAGGCGCACCCTAAAAAGTTACACAAGCAGGCGCGCGTGAGCAAAATGCTCAAGCTATTTCAATTGTTTTTTTTTTTTTTTTTTTTGTGGAGAATAACATAATATTCAAATAAATTTGATTAAATTAAATTTTAAGGCATTTATTTAGTATAAAAAAGTAGCAAAAGAAATATGTAGTTTTATTCTTTAACAAAAAACTTTACAAACTTTGATCATAATCAAACAAAACTTTTGGCTCACTTTAAGAAAAAAATCATAAAAAAATAATCGCAAAAAAAATTGGAATAATTCACTCTTCCAAAAATCCTGAGATATGGGGCTCTCATTTCATGTACTGCACATGAATGAAACGTAATTGGTGCAGAGTAATTCACATGCTTATTTGGCGCCCCAATTTTTCCTTCTGAGACGTACTACATACATCTACCCAACGTTTATCGTTTCAGCTTAATATTGATCTATATTTGTTCCATGATAGCTGGTAATGTCTGAGTGGTCACTTTTGGAGCTTTTCCACGATTTTGATCTCCATTCTCAAGATGTTATACCAATTTTTTATTAAAATCGTACTCTTCTAGCGACTAACAAATTTGAATATCTCACTGATCATTTATCTAAGAATTTGTGTGCTCATAATTATAAGAAGTTATTCACAATATATGTTAAGTGCACATAAGGTTAGGTTAGGGTGGCGGCAATACTGCTACACATAGACCACAAGGGTTCATAGTGATACCACAAACTCTCTTATTGAAATCTATTTATAAACTCTGTTTCTTTCAGTATGATGTTTGTCCAAACTGAAGAATCTTGTAAGTACAGCGAATCTTTTATTGTCACTTAGGTGAAGTTTATTGAGTTCCTTCAAGGATTTGAAGAAGGTCTTTTAGCCTAGTTCTTGCCAAAGCAGGGCAGAGACATAAAAGATGTTTTCTCTTTTTCAGGTTCGTGACAGTTTCTGCACCAGTTGTTCGAGACTTTGCCCAATCTTACACGGAGAAAAAAAATAGTACCTGCTACTTTATTTCTCATAAATTTTACCAGATTTTCAAGTCAGAATAGTGACAACTTTACACCGAAGTAAGATTCACCTTACTGTTTTAGTCAATTCAGATTGTTCGAATGACCTCACAGTTCAAACAACAAAAAAAAAAAAACAAAAAAAAAAAAATGAACTGACGGCGCCGGGATACGAACCTTGGCCCTTCCGAATGGTAGTCAGATACATATCCACTGGGCTGCTTCCGCATATGATTTAGAAGCAAAAAAATTTGTGTATGAAGAAAATATCTGTCCAAAAATATAAATTGTTACTAAAATTATAAAAGTCAAAATGACTCTATATTTTGGTGGTACTTACCTTACTCGCGTAAGGTGAAAATTATGATACTCATTTTTGTGCGTGAAAAAATTGAAGTTATTTTGACTAGAATTATAAATTCAAATTGACCACACATTTGTTTTCTGAAAGTGCAAATTACCTTACATATAGTCAAATGTAGGAAATTTGTAGTAAATATTCCTTTATTATTTAACTACATTTTATTTGTAGATATGACTTTACGGACCCATCAAATAGTTCATACGTAAGGTAATTTATACTTGAAATTTAGTGTTGATTACTTTAATTTTTCGACTAGCCAATATAGTAAAAATTATTATACGTATTTTTCTCCGTGTAAGGCATGATGCCCAATTAGGCAATGCCAGTCACAATTCTGGTCTGCAAACTGCACTCACTCCGCGTCAAGGAAAGCATATCTTTGGAATATTCTGCTTTGTGAAAACGAGGCCCAAAGTGCTTTGTTATAGCGCTAGTAGCAGATTGTTCCCAGCGTCTGTTAGCTACTGTTAGCAATTGCGATTACTTCCAAGAGAAGAAATGTTGAAGCGACGCTGGAATTTTAATGGGTTGAGCTTCTAGAATAGCTCCATTTTTTGCTAATAGATCTGCCTTTTCATTTCTCAAAATTTCGGAATACGATGGCACCCACTTTAGAGATACGTGATTTTTTTCGCTGAGGTAAGTTAAAAGGGTATAAGATTGAAAAACTGTCTTTGATTCAAAGCAGTCTAATTTTAGGGACTTTTACTGCCATATCTAAATTTGAGCGTCAGGCTTTGCTTCGTTTAACGTTACACAAAAGCGTCAAGCGCCATACCGAAATAAAGAGCGTTGCGTTGAAGTCATTGTTTGTTTTTTTACTTTTCTGCAGCTAACTTCACTGCATAACGCTTTGTCAAAATTGGAAATTCGGATAGCTGAGCGTTGGCAATTTCGGTTTGCGCCATACAAATTGTATGTATGTACATAAGAAATTTTTTACAGTAAAAAACCGCTAACGCTTCAATTAAGGTATGGCAGCAAGGCGGCTTGACTATCGACGTACAAAGCGATTTCCTTATTGTTTACTTTTTCTTTAAGTTAGTCGACCGCTATGGACCGAATTGCGAAAATTTCCGCTTGGAAAATGCATATCTGGTCATTTGAATGATTGTTCTTCACGTAAGTTGGAGACATAAAAGATTGCTCCAGCATCACTTTCTGATTTAGAGTTATCTCTGCAAACGTTTATAATTTCTGCTGGATTGTCACCTCAAGAGTTCCAAAATTCTCTAGACGGGAATGTGACCAACCAACTTTTATCCATAGAAAGTTTGGGAACCATGTAATCAGTAATAATACTCTGGATTAGTGCACATAAGCATATTAAAACAAAAAACAGAAATAAAAAAATAAAATTCCATATACTCACTAGGAAAAAATAGCTACGCGAGAAGGCGCGTAATGAGCAAAATGCCGCGCCATAAGACAAACACTTCGCTACGTAGCCACAGTGCAAAAGATCCATGCGAGAGTTGGATCAGAAGGTCGAGGATGAAAAGTTTGAGAAAGTACTGAGAAGGTTGCCCGGTTATAGTATCGTTAAAATAAAAAACAATCGCAATAAAGTTTTGCGTGAGCAATATTCTTATAGCGCACCTTCACACGGGTTAGGGATAAAAGTTTTTAAAAACTTTTATTTTTTTTTAAGAGATTTATGAAAGTTTTTTTAAAGTTTTTTAAACTTTTATCTAAATGATTTATAAGTTTAAAGTCTAACTAAACTTAAGAAAAAACTTTTAAAGAATCGATGTGAATGAATGATTTTTAAAAATTTTGGTCTTCAAAAAATTTTTATAACGACACGATCTTTCAGTGAGGGTGTTACTTAAAACCTTTTAAATGGCTCGAAATCTTTGTAACTCGTAAAACTCTCAAAATTCGTATGGGTTTTGACAACTATTACGAGGTTTTCGAGGCATTTACGCGTGTTCAGGAATACCCTAAGTGTGTTCCTATAGCAACATGAAGAAAATAACGAAGAAAAGCTTGACCGTCTTAATTTTTGTGTTCCAGGATATAAAATTTTTTATGTTTTATCTAAAATACTTGAATTCAACTTGGCCACCTCACAAAATAGCGCACAACAAAAGTATCTACATATGTATCTATTAAAAAATAAAACAAAAGATAAAAAAATTAGAGCTGAAACAAAACAAAAAAAGAGAGAAATGCAGAGCTGCGAAAATAAGATACAATGAGTGAGAACTTTTTTCCAACTGCTACGGAGGCAGCGCGATTTACATCAGCACTGACTGTGCAGCAACAGAAAAAAGGAATCTGTTGTTGTGTCTCTCAAAGACATTTGGCCCAAGTGGTGGAGAAAAGTGAATGATTTTTTTGTTTTTGTTGCTGTCCTATTTGTTAATGTCGCACGTTCATTAATGTTTGCAATTCCAATGTTGTTGTTGTTGTTGCTGTTGATTTTATGGCCTCAAGAGTTGTGGGTGCTTTTTGTGGTCCTAATGGTGCGTATCTATGTATATCATGTCTGTCTGATGTACTAACTGATTGTGGCCTCTAAAAAATGCAGTGATTCCCAAACGGATAGTTTTGAATTCAAATGCATGGAAGCTACGAGTATCATGAAGCCGATTGGACAAACTTTAAGTCAGTGCTGCAGGGTGTTTTGGATGTCAACCAGGCTGCCGCCTAAGCCTAGCAGTTCATGTAGATTTTCTCATGAAACAGGGCTTCCCTACTCCTAATAGCAATGAAAAATGTTGGGAATCACTTAGCCATCAAACAACTTCAACTTTAATCCCAAAAACAAAAGCCAAGTGGGCACTCACATACGGTAAAGCGCACTTGACGAATGCATTATTTGATTTAAAGAGAATATCAAAAAGACACAAATACAACACAAACATAACAACATACATACAAATGTACATACATAGAAATTTATAGTAAACAATCAAAAAAGAAACAGACATAAAACAAATAACAACAACAACAAGAGAGCGAACTACATAAGCTACTTGAGTGCTGAATGACAAGCGAATCTCTTGTAAGTCACAGATGCCTTCATAGAATGCAATAGACGCTGTTAATCTGCAGACTCTGAGATGATGATGAGGATGATGATTGCAATGATGATTGCACTGATAATGGAGATTATAATAATCATTATGATGCTGCTAATGATCATTACGTTGGTGGCAGTAAAAATTATGTCTGTGATGAGTAGGCGGAGGCGTGTGTGCTCAAATGATTCAATGTTGCTGCAGTTCTTTTTTATTTCTATTTCATTCGTTTTTATTGAAGGATTATTTGCAAAACACTTTCTCTCAAGTTTTAAAATATGTGAGGAATCATGCTAATAACTCGATACTATCGAAGCTTCGAGAAATAACGTTAAAACTGAATATATCCAAGCTACCAACTAATGACTGGACTCAATAATAACATAACAAAAGTATGTGGAATAATCCAAGAAAGTTTTATTCAGGTTAGGACGCCAACTTGTACTCATTTGAGTCCAGGTCGTAAGAACATCAAAGTCAACGAAAGTTGTGACGAACCATACTATAGAACTTTTTCCCTCTTGTCCTTAATTGTAAAAATATTTGAAAAACTATTACTTTAGTCCGCTGCAGTTTGGATTTGGAGAAAAATGCTTTACAAAAGAAATTTGTTTTTTTTTTTTAATTTACCTGTTTAATGTTAAATTTAAAAATATCTTGGTATGCGAGCTTAGAAACTGCTGGAAGTACCCAATTTAGCACCATTAAAATAGGTCTGCCGGTCATTTTCGGCAAGAAAAATTGGTCGATTGGTAAGATTGATCAAAATCCGCGATGACGGCAAAACATTCCGAAAATTTAATAATTCAAAAATCATTTAAAACTATTTTTTCGTTGTTTACTCAACAGTACGCTTATATTTGGTGGCTTATATAAACCACGATATCCACGTATTATGCACCTGTACCTGTACGATAAGACAAAATTAGTGTTTGTATTCGTATCTAAAACTTTACGATTCTGCAGACATTGACATAACCTTCTGAGCAGCTACGCATGACACATTTTATTCCGCAGTAAAAGTGCCAATCATGTAATTCGATTCGAACTAAATCGATTCGAGATTTCGCTATCATATATTTTAATATCCAGAATCGAAATAGAAAATTTTTGTAGTCAAAATCGAATCAGATGATAAGGGTGACTGCTTGTGAATCTAACTGTTTTACTAAAAGAGTTACTATAAGATAGACCTTTGATTAAATTGATATTAACATATGTGTATTATATCTGAGAAAATAAGTGCTATCGTCTCTTCGAAGTTTTTGCCGGCATAACCCATATTGGCCCAGAGGGGTAGTTTTCTACTCTTAAACTAAAAAAGTGATTTCTATGAAACTAGAAACTCTGAAAATTATTTGTTGATATACAGTGAGTCGCAGAAGTATTTTGCATACAAAAAATATTCAAAAATTCGAACTGATACTCAACTTTTACACGTTTTATTCTTAGAAAAGTAGCACTTTTTTTATAAACTTCGACAAATGAATACCACTTGATAAAAAAATTAAAATAATATATTCTAATCACTTAAAAGCAAAAAAATGAATTATGTATTCATCTATAGTACAGTAAAATTTAGGTGTGAGAACCTAGAAAAAATTGCGCACTGAAATTTTTTTAGCTTAATGTTTTTGGGACCACTGTAGTGGCCTCAAGCCAAAAAGGTGACCTCATTACCCCTGCGCTTTAGCCACCATCTTAAAATATGTTTGATTCGATATATCTCGTTTCCTATTGGTCGCACAGAAAAAAAATTGTAACAAAAATTACGGACAATAAAATTTTACAAATTTTTGATCTTATAAGCAATAAAAAAAAGTAACCGTTTAGAAAATATTCCAAAAAAACCCTAGAATGCCAAAAAAACGGCAGGTGGCACTCGGGGAGTGGCCGATGATATTGGAAGCTAATGCTTATTATAAGCTAATATAATAAGCTAAAACTGATGTGTATATACTACATATATTATATATATATATATATATATATATACCATGTGCGCTCGAAAATAAATAAGTGAGAAAGAGAGAGAGAGAGAGAACCCGCGCGAGCTGGCGCGCGGACATAAGAGATATCCATATGTGAAATGTATATATCTACATATATGAGCGCCCCTCTTACGTTCGAAAAATAAGTGAGAGAGAGAGAGAGCATGAGCTGGTGCGCGCAATGTTTATAAACATATATATATGTATACATATATATGTATACTGTACTTTGTATACAGTACGTCTCTATTTTTATATGTGTGACGCATTTTCGTTGCAAACATCCGTTACACTTTTTCGTTGCATGTTTTCGCTGTTCAGACTCTGCCTCTCAAAACGTCCGATAAGGAAGCATTAGCTTCCAAAAACCGGATTTATTAAATATATTCTATACGGTTACTTCTATGTGAACATAAAACGCTTAGTTTTTGTAGATCTTGTGATTATCTACAAAATTGCTCCACTTACTTTTTGTCGTAGTACTTACCGATACGGAGATATCCTTAAAAAACCATAATTTTCAAAATCTTATGATAAAGAGGGTTCACACTTTGCCCGAAAAACGGGGGTTTGTTGATAGTCAAATTGAAATCCAAGTTGATCCTTTTTTTAAGATTTCGGTCATTTTCGGTTTTTGGACCAAAAAAAAAGAAGGTTCCACATAATTACTAATATCTCAAGAACCAAAGCTATATACATACATACATATAAATGTTTTATGTTTCAAATTAAAGGTAATCAAAATTCCTATAAATAATACTAACACCACTTCCTGGCTGGTTTGTTAATTTCGGCAAAATAAATTGATTTCTAAAACAAATGTTTTTTTTTTCGATAAAATTAAAAAAAAAGTCAAAATCAACTCCAAATTTATACAAGAAAAAAATTGTAAAAAATCATTTTCCTTTTTTATATAATAGTCTATATAGTTTAGATATTTGTATATGGGCTGTATGTGTGAAACAAAAAATATTTGCGGTATATTTCTATATCTATATGTTGTGAAGAAAAGGTAATTACTCACTAACTGGCTCATCTATTAAATGCATTTTAAATCTTTCCCAAAATTTAAAAAATTCTCTGTGAACAAATTCACTGGCTTGTTCCGACCATACACCCAAACCATCATTGTTCAATAATGTAATGTACTCTTTTAGGTGGTCAAGTATAATATACATTTTTAAAGTTTGATATTCCAGTACTTCCTAGAGCTTAAAGCATTTTCGCGTCCTACAACAGGGACTATGCCACTCCAAAATATTTGGTTTATAAATCCTTGTAAAAGATGCAGCTCAGGCAGAACACATTTCTGAAGAACGTACATGCATTCCTTCTTCATCATTATCGATATTTTCTTCTTCCGATTCTTTTTCGTAAAAAAATAGAGGCATATTAATTGTACTATGCATTCTTCCATTTTACAAAATGGAGTGAAATAAAACAGTAAGTTTGTTGTCCGTTGATTACACTGTTCGACACCAAAAAAAAAAAACACATGAGAAAATCAAAAAAATCGTTAAAATCAGTAAGCACTTCTAACAATCAATATTTTCCAAATTTCACCCCACTGTAAAACTCTAAAAATATATTTTGGACAAAACTCGTTCTCACAAGACCATAACGAAATCACACAAGGATCATTTTCCTAGAACACATTAACCTATTATATCCTGTTTTTATGGGTCTTTTTGACCACTTTTTCTAAAACTGATCCACAATGGGTTCAATAATTTTGCAAAAATATCCTACAAAAAATTTCACTTAGAGTTACGAGGACGAAAAATTCTTAAAACTTAAGGTAAGCGCGTCAGGGATGTAATTAATATGCAATGTGAAAAGTCCTTATTAATTTTAACGATTTTTCGGGCTTTATTTTCGATCTTTACGTGTTTAAAAACTAGTAGTGAAATTTTACAGCGAATATTTCTGTGGTACATACTGACTCAATATTCTCCTGTTTTAGGTGTCATTTTTTATCTTTTTAAGAAAAGGGCAAAAATTACCCACATTTGGGGGTTAAACAGGGTTAAAATTTTATACAAAAATATTTCCGCAATATCTTGCATAAGTTTGCTGAACACATGATACACCTCAGATGTAAGGATCATATAGTTGAATTCATCGGTTTAACGCAAAAATGCGGTTTTTTTTTTTGTTTTTTTCGTGTACAGTGGATAAAAAACTTCAGAAATCGATTTAAAAAAAATGTGACGTGCTGGAGAAAAACCACGAGACACGGGTATTTTTTTTAACGTCTACTTTAAGAATTTTTTGAATTTTCTCATGTGTTTTATAAAAAGTTCGAAATTGTCGAACAGTGTTATTAGCAAAAGTATAAAGTCTGAGCTAAATTTGAAGAGTATCTCATTAGCCATCATCAATTCAAATAAAGTTTTCACCTTCTCATATGTTTCCTTTATTGGCGGAACAATCGATAGTATAATTAATCTGTAAACGCTGTTCAAATTTAATTTCTTTCACATACTTCCACGAGTGGAGTATCGAGCTCTTTTAATTTCGTTGTGTTATGAATCACTTTCTTCTGCTTGAGTTTCTTCTTCGTCTGTCAGAATTATTAAAGAAAGTTTTAAAAAGCCTTCCCCCCCATCTGCCATCAACTTTATTTTAGCATTTTGGATCTCTTCAACATTTTTTTTTTTAAAGAAAGAGTCAATAAGATTTGGTTTATTGGCATAAATGACCGCACTATTAACTATTCCTTCTTTGGCTTCAAAAGGGCGAATAGCTTCTTTATAAACATCTACCAATGAGTTCGATTTTTCGCGCATGTGTTCTTTATAACTTATGGGAATAGATTTTCTTCCAGCAAAGCTTTTAATGAAATTGTTCATTTTATTCATCTGATTTTGAGATGCAGCGGTAGCAGCTTGGAATTTGTCTAAACCTTCGGAAGAAAAAATGAATTTCTTTTCCTTTTTTTATTCAATGTTACTCTCATTATGCAACCTGTTGCATTGAAGATAATACCACCATCGACAGTACTCTGATCGGATTTTTTTTTTTTTTTCAAATTGATGTTATTTCTTGATTTTGTTGGTTTTCTGGTAATTTTGCTACTATTCTGAAGACGTTTTCAAGAGCACTAGATGATAAAGAAGGGCCTGCACCTCAAGAATAACGTAAAACTTTTTTTTTCAATTGCTGCAAATATTCATGGAGGTTATTTTTCCATTACTACTTTGTCCATATGTAGAAGGAAGTTTAGTATTTTAGATTAAAAAGTATGAACATGACCTTTACCCTTAACTACTTTTGTATGACTCTTAAACTCTGCAGTTAGACATACATATATAACAATTGCAATCGAAAGTTGTTCTGGTTTCTTTTGCTACCTTTAGATCTTCATAATAAGGCACTGGAGACGGTCTTGTTATACCACCCTTCTCTCGTTTCACCATAGTTTATGACACGTTAAATTGTTCATTTATATGATTTTAAATCGAACTAGCAAGATTGTCAGAAATTGAAAACTCTGATCGTGGACGATTCCCGAAAACAATTTTTTTTACCACATGGTTCGTATACTTTCAACATAGTTTCTTCGTGATCACATTTATGATCTGAACGAGCATTTATGAATGAACTATTTATGAAAAAATATTTTTCTCCATTTTCCAGACAAGAAATAACAAATTTTTTGGAGATACAAGATATAATATTGAACATAATATCAAAAATTATAAAGAGCAACTTGATTGTTCTTTGTCCATGCGCTTGAAATACTTAGGTAAAGTGAGAAATTTTTTTTCGAAGCACCATAAAATGAACAAAACTTCTTATTTTTTCAAGTTTCAACTTCCTATAATAAAAAAAATTAAATAAGCTTTATTTTTGCCGAAGATCAGAACCGACAATATGGATTTTCTGTTAAGTACGACGCTTTGATCGAGGATGCCCAAAATAGCAAAAATTAAAAATCGTGGGGTAAAGTGGGAAACTTTCAAAACTCATAAAAACCAATACAAATGTTAGAAAAAAGTTCTAATATCTTTATTGTAAATCAAAAAAGGTTCAAGGAACACACCCATAGGAGTAAATATGAAAAGAAATAATGATTTTGCTGGAAAAAAATATATGAAAAAATGTGTTTAAAAAAATTTGTGAAATAGTAGCTTATTCGTCGTTCTCTAATGAAACATCAAAGTCCGAGCCACAGTGTTAGTAATAAAAGAAGCTTGTAATGAGATTAACGCATTTCAAGTGAAATGAGCGTTACCAATCCTTTAGGTTGCATTTGATGGTATTGTGTCTGGTCATAATTTCGGGCATGAGTTCCATGCAAATGGTGCAAAAATCACGATCTTCATCTGAGCTAGAACTTCTTTGTTTCTTCTTTGACGCTTTATTTGCTGGTGGTGCTTTTTTGCTCCTGGTACTCTGTTTTTTGTGATTCGTTTTCCCCTTTCTTCCGTTTATTTGCTAAACGTTTCTCAGCTGCTTTTTGCAACTCGCTTAGCTTTTCCGGAGTGTTTACTCTCAATATAAATGTACAACACTTATTTGGATCATGAAATAGTATAATATGGGGACTAGCAATCGTGAAATAACATTTCCCACTTTACCCCATAAAAAATTTCCCACTTTACCCCGATACCACATTTTGCAAAAAATGTGAGCTTCATTCTTTCACTCTATGAATTACACGGAATCCTTTTGCGTTATCAAAATTAAGACTATAAAAAATATTTTTGTGTACTTACAATCGGTTTACCTCCAGAAACAGAAAAAATATCGATGCTTAAAAATTTCAAAATTAAATTTCAAAATCACTTAAAAACTTTACATGATTTCAGAAATCACAAAAATACGGATGCACGCGTCGCTATACCATAAAGATTTGCTCAAGGTCATTGCAAGCACATGTCAGAAGCGCATGACAGCTATACTTTGCTAGTTTGCCCGAAAAGGGGCATTTCCCACTTTACCCCACTTACCCCTACATAAAAAAGTAAAGAATCCCCTTATCTAAAAAATATATTTTTTTTAGAAATCAATTTATTTCGCCGAAATTAACAAACCAATTAAGAAGTGGTGTGCATATCATTTATAAGAAATTGAATTACCTTTAATTTGACATATAAAACAATAATACAGTTATTGGTTCTTGAGATTTTAGTAATAAAAGGGGAACTTTTTTTTTTTTTTTGGTCCAAAAACCGAAATGGACCGATATCTTAAAAAAAGGATCAGCTAGGATTTCGATTTGAGCAGACTTTTAATGTACAATTGACTATGAACAAAACCCCGCTTTCCGGTTTCATTGGCATTTTAGGTCAACCTGTTTATCCTTCAGGCGAAGTATGGGTTAGCGTTGAAACAATTTCCTTGCAATGCCTTGAGGTGATTTTTTCCAGCGATTATCGTACCCAAGTCATAAGTTCCAAAGTGTCCATGTGAAGTTTTTCAGAGTTTTCTTGAGACATTTTGTAATTTTACAAAAATTGTTATAAAAAAATTTTAATTATTCAAAATTTTAAGAATTTTTTAAGTATGTTACTTAATGACATTTATATGAGCCATTCAAAATGATAATGGTGCAAACTTTTTGAAAAGATTATCTATGATCAAGTCAAAGTCCACTGCAGTGAAATCATTTCAACACGTCAGCATGGATTTGTTAATGGTAGATCTACAGCCTCGAACCTTCTTGATTTTTCTTCATTTGCTTTGAGTTCATTAGACTCTGGCTGCCAAGTTGACTGCGTCTACACAGACTTTAGTAAAGCATTTGATAAGCTACCACATAGTTTAATTATGTTTAAATTAGAAAAACTTGGATTTCCTTCCATCTTCATCGGCTGGATTGAATCTTATTTATTAGATCGATCATATCAAGTAAGATTTCGTAAAGTGTTATCTTCTTCCTTTACGGCGACTTCAGGTGTCCCACAAGGTAGTCACCTAGGACCGTTACTATTTATCTTGGCTATAAATGATGTAACCCATATCATTAAAAACTCTAATTTGCTAATTTATGCGGATGATATGAAAATTTTCAAGTCCGTGAGGGAAAATTACGATACTGTTATGCTTCAGTCTGATTTGAAATCATTTGAAACGTGGTGCTTTAAAAATAACTTGCATCTAAATCCTGATAAATGCCAAACAATAACGTTTTCTAGGAAGAAAAACAATATAAAATTTGATTATGTATTGAAAGACAAAAACATCTGTCGTGTGTATTTTGTAAAAGATCTAGGTGTCTATTTTGATGACAAAATAACATTTAATGAACATATAAATCAAATATGTAAGAAAGCAGCTTCTCTGCTTGGCTTTATAAAAAGGTGGGCCAAAGAATTTAATAATTCATTAGTAACGATAACTTTATATAATACGATTGTGCGTCCTCACTTGGAGTACGCTAGTCAAGTTTGGTCACCATTTTATAATGTTCATATTGATAGAATCGAAAGAATCCAAAAAAATTTTATTCGATTTGCTCTGAATGGCCTAAATTGGGTTGATTCTTCAAATCTTCCTCCTTATGAGGATCGTTTGAAGCTACTTAAAATGCAGTCTCTACGGGAACGCAGAGATAATGCAGATATTCTTTATTTGCACCAACTTATCACTGGGTCCCTTGCTGCTCCAGAGCTTTTTAACTATATTTTTTTCAATTTGAATCGGAGAAGCGAACGTAATTCTCCGCAATTATTTTATCAGCCAGTTAGCAGAAGTAATTATATGTTTTCAGCTCCTTTTAATCGAATGACAACCCTTGTCAATAATTGTGAATTTTATAATGTTAACTTGTCAAAAGGTCAACTCAAACTTAGATTGAAAAATAACTGTAGTTAGTTGTCTTTGTCATCATTTAGAACGATTTTTTTTTTTTTTTGTCATATTTTGCGTATTTGCATGTTTTTTGTTAGTGTATTGTCCGAGCCAAACAGCATGCAGGGTTAAATTTTTTCAAACATCCCATCTCTGATTTGTATGAATATTTATATGCAGGTGTATGAAAACACTCTTACATATTTATGTACATATAGGCTAGAGCGGTATGTTGTGAAAGTGTGATATAGCTACGGGATACGAAACAAAATATAACTTGCATGGTTTTTATCCCATATTTCAGAAAGTTTTATAAAAAGCTAAAAATTTAATTTATAGCCTTTTTTTGCTAATTGGCTAAGAAGGCTATTAGCTGCAGTAGCTAAACTCGATTATTATTATTATTATTATTAACTCCAAAACGACGCAAAAGTAATGTCTTAATATTAATTGGCTGAAATCTGTTAGGGATGAATAAAATCGATTTCTGTTTTCACGAAAAATTTACTTGATGATTTGGAATTGTTGAGATTAAGTTGAAAAAATGATATCGACCAAATTACCGATCATTAGGGCACATAATTTATATGACATTACTTTTGCTACGTTTTGGAGTTGCATCATTGCCATTTTGAACGGCTCATATATTGAAAATTAATTTTTAATTGAACTTTCAGATCGACTTTCATGTAAATCTATCGATGCATTTTCTAACACATAATTATGACAAATTAAGGAATGAATTAAAAAATAGTCTGATAAGTCTTTGTAGCGAAAGACGAAAGATATGTCACTATTGCCGTGTTTTAATTCGTTCATTAATTATTCAAAATTTCTGAAAATTTCACACGCAACGCTAAATTTTTTCAGAACATAATCTCTATTTTTCAAACAAACTTGGGTATCCATTCTGTGAAGAAAAAGATGTAATAAGGAGAAAACATTTTTTTTTTTTTTATTTTTACCCAATTGTTGAGCCCCTATCTTTGGCACGAAAAAGCGGTACACGGCATTGTAAGGCATTTGCTTCAACGAAAGTTTTAAGCTGGGTATGCCCCATATGTATTCTCCTGAAACTCCTAGGAGAAGCATAGGTCCAAATGAAACGTCTCCATTTATTACGATGACTCTTATTTTTCTTCACGACTTTTTCGATTCTTGGATTTCCTTTGTTTTTGCTAGAAGCTTTTTTTAAATAAATTTTAATTTTATTCAATAGTATTGTACATATACAAAACATTTTAAGCCTAAGCTGAGCAAAATCGAATAAAATATTGGAAAGCTATTACAATTAGCTCTTGGTTCACAACGTTCTTCTCCATAGCATGATGCGGAGTTGTTCAGAGCTCTGAGCGTTTTTCGAATGTTCATGTGAAGTACAGTCGTCTAGCTCGAGAGCCAGATTGAATGGAAGATAATTGACTCATAAACTTTGGACATAGGCAACTTTTTCGTTTTGATTCAAAACACTTTTGTGGTTATCATAATATCAAAATTAATTTTTATTTATTTAATACAATTAGTTTTTGACAGTACAAAAAAAAAAAGAAGCAAAAATAACATACTTATGTACATATGTATGTTTATATGTAAGTGTGTATATCAACAAAATATCATATTCAAGAGTCTATTTGACCTCACTTGAGCAGTAAAAATACAACAAAATCAACCAATGCCAACGCGTGACATTGATAAGGGAAGAAACAAAAGACAGCCAGAGTAGAGTGTCAATTTTGACAACTATTTAAATGTCACTCACCTGAAAATGGTCTAATATAGTAAACTGAGAGAGCAGCCAAAGCAACAACAAATGTAAACTCTGCACAAGTTCCTGATTGGCCAAAGTAACATGTGCAGAGAATGTAAAGTCCAAAGACCACAGGCGCACAAGTTGACAAAAATAGAGAGTTTGAAATCGGAGAGAGCGAACATGAAAGCACCCTTGCAATAGAAAAAAATCAAATACCTCATATAAAATGTTGCTATCGTGGCCAATTGAATGTTTGCGGAATTCTGTAGTTTAAAATGTTGTTTCAGAATAAAATGATATTAAAAACTATTTTTGTGCTGGGTTATAGAGTTTATCAATTTAAAATTAAAAAAAAAAAAAATCATTTTCAAGCACAATTCCTTTGATACTAGTCGAATTTATAAATGATTATCAAAAATATTCGAATTCAGTACAAGCTTGGTTATATTTTTGTCGCAATTTCAAAGGTTATCACATTTTTAATTTGGCGCCAGCTCTTTTTTTTTAATAAAAAAAATAAAGATTTGTGGCAATTGAAAAAATAATTGGTGTGGCTGAAATTTGAAGCGAAATTATTTCTTATGGCTAAAATTCGTTCAGCATGTGAGATTGTAAGAATAGATTATGTATAAAAACGAAAGCTTCAAAATAGCTAATTTATTATATAACTTTAGACTGATACATACATATGTGCATATGCTACGCGAAGTTTAGCAGTTGAAAAACTTTGTTTTGACCGATTTTAAAAATTGAAAAACACATTTTTTAAAAAAGTAGTCGCCAAAACTTTTTTTTTACTCAAAAGCAATACATTTTACGAAAAAAAGTGTAAAAGACATAAAATGCCCAGAATCCTCCAAAGTATTAGTGTGAATTTTGCAGAATCTTTTGATACATTTTATTATTTTCAAAAAATTGGTCAGTAAAAAAAAAGTTAAAGGCGTTCGAAAAAATCCAAAAAAATCACACTTATTCCTTAGAAAGTTTTGAGCATTTTATGCATTATGTTTTTGTATTCAAAAAAATGCTGAAAAAAAATCGTACCCCAGACATTTTTGAACGAATTTTCAAATATTTGCTTTTGATGGAATAGTAAGAAACTACGGCCGATACACGTATCATGCACGATATCTGCACTTTTCCACACATATCATAGAATCTAAGTATCAAATCGAAACGACGTTTTTTGCTGTTTTTCAAATTAAGTTCCAGGACGCAAGGATTTTTGCTGCTCTATTCCATTAAGTGCAAAAGAACATACTGCTCTTCCCCTTTACAAAAAACAGCATGGTTCAATTCAATTAAATTTTTTAAACTAGGAAAAATTGACTTTCCAGGGGTGTACGCACATCAGTTAATGTGGTGCAAAACTGTGAAAATGCTTTCCAAATGGTTTTTTCTCCAATATTTTCTTTTGGTGTGAAGTTTGGTAAAATTGTTCACATATTTGAAAAGAGAAAAGGTTCAGCATCCGTCCATACTTCTTTTCGCAGAAAAAAAAAAAATATGCTGACAGTTCTGCTTCCCATTGTAATTTCTTCAAATTAATGTAATCATTTCTCACTTTCGTATAAACTTTTTCTGAAAAGAGAGCCCATTTTCTTTCATACCTTACAAAATGGCATTCCATTCACATTATGACATTACTTTTGCTTCACCTTGTATAAATCAATAAGTGAATTGAGCATCACGGCGCGCTATGGGACGAAATGAGGTTAGCAGAGGCGTGAAGAGAAAATCCGGTCCCGGGAATGATTATATACCTTGCTACCCACGGCGTGCCTGAACCCGTTTAAACTCGAACGTCGTGCCACATAAAATTTTTTTTTAGATTCTGTTTACTTATCATTCAAATGATGTATAAAAAAATTTTCGCACGCGACACCTCGAGCAAAAAATGAGATAAACCCTTTTCTAGTTGTTTTAACAACAACAAAAAAAAAATCAAAATAATCACATTTGATGTGCTTTGCGATGCTGAATGCGAATCCAACCTCAGAATTGCTCTATCGTGTATAGTTTTTGAGATATTCTTACCTAAAAACCTATGTTAATTCGTTATAAGTATCTGTTTAAGTACTTGAAAGCCCTTATCTTTTTCTTTACAAAATGTTTGGATAAATTTTGATACACAAGGTTTTTGTAGTGGCCGATTCGATTAAAAAAACAAAGAATGTGAAAATTTATTAAAAGTCACAACGTTTGAAGTCCAAAACACGATTAATAACACGCCTTAACAAAAAAATTTTTTTTGGTGGTTATGACGTTTTCGATTGCCATTAAAGAGTAAAAAAACTATAATGGTTCAAAGTTTAAAATATCGGGTATTATGACAAAACATGTAGACTCAACCAACTTCAACTACAGCTGTGTCCAAAATAATAGTAGTTCTTTTTATAAAATTGAAAACGACCTTAAAATTATCTGAATTTTTATTTTGATCAAATTGAAATACATTTTTTTACAAGAGTGGTATCCTATGGAGAAATTAAAAAAATAATTAACAAGATTTCAAGGCAGTTGGGATAAAAAAATTAAAGTTTTCACAAGTTTTTAAAATTTTGCTGCTCAAAATAATAGTAGTGGTAACTTTGCAGTCGTGTAACTTTTGCAAAATAGCCACGTTTTTAAAATTATGGGTTATTTAAAACACACCGTTATCACTAGTATTTAGTTGCATGGCCTTTATTCGCAATAACACAAGCATAGCGCTTTGGCATCGACTCCACAAGATTTGGCATCTTTGGACAGGTATGGATTTCCAGGCGTCTTTGACTGTTTCCCAAAGTTGCAAAGCATTGGTCGGTCGACATTGGGCGACTGCATTCTTCACGTCGCACCATAGGTTCTCAATTGGATTCAGGTCTGGCGACTGGGCGGGCCATTCGAGAACATTTATGTCGTTGGCCTGAAACCATTGTTTGGCGACTTTACTAGTGTGCTTGGGGTCGTTGTCCTGTTGAAAGACCCAATTCAGTGGCATTTGGTCGCTAGCATATGGCAACATGACTTCTTGCAGTATATGGGCGTATAGGTGTGGATCCATGATTTCTTGGATCCAATATATAGGCCCCACACCGTTGTACGAAAAGCATGCCCAAATCATTATGATAGCTTCTCCGTGTTTGATTGTTTTTAAGGTAAATCTTGGATCGAATTCCGTATTTTGTGGTCATCTTACGTATTGCCGAGACCCCCTTCCACCATAAAGCACAATTTTGGATTCATCAGTCCATAAAATATTTCTCCATTTCTTAACTGCCCATTCGATG
Organism: Calliopum simillimum; assembly: GCA_951812925.1. NCBI lineage: Eukaryota > Metazoa > Arthropoda > Insecta > Diptera > Lauxaniidae > Calliopum > Calliopum simillimum. Next base: position 83,611,241 of record OX638372.1, on the reverse strand, counting down.
TGTTTTTGAGCGAATTTTATTCTTGCTGTAACATGTTTTATATTTAGAAGCGGAACTTTTCTTGGGCTATATGCTGCCAAATTATTTTCCCGCAAATATCTTCGTATTGTTTGTGTACTGGCATTTACTTTAAGTTCATCCTTTATCTTGGAAGAGCTCGCAAAAGGATTTAGTCTTGAGTATCGCACCACTCGATTTTCTTCTTTCTTGGAGATTATACGAGATCGGCCGCGTTTTTCAAGGCGTGGTGTGATAGAATTTCGAAATCAATTTTTTTATAAGTGCACGCCGCTCAGAACTGCAATGCTTGCCTCGTCCCATTTTTGGAAAAGTTTTTGTTGCACACCGATGAGAAACTGATAAATGATTATAATAATACCCTTTTTGTTAGGAATATCCGGTTTATTCTAATTTTTTGACAACATTTTTACATACACTACTATTATTTTGATCATACAAAAACCAGCTCAACTGGGATTTTTCAAATAAAAATTAGAACAAGTACGTAAAAATTGAAAGTAGTGAGTCTTCTTATTATGCTTTCATAGCGTTACAAATTGGTAAAAAAAAATATCGAAAACTCAAATACTCAGTTAGATATGACAAAAATAAGCTAACCGGTAGAATTACTACTATTTTCTTGAGCACAACTGTATATATAATCTAGTCAAAATGGGATTCTGAACTAAAAAACGGGATGAAGCGTGTAAAAGGATAGGGGAAAGTGGGGAATCGTGGGCCATGGGGAATCGTGAGACACCGCCACCTTTTGGCAGTATGTCGAGATAAATAGTTAAATGCAACTGTAATCGTTTTCTCTTAGCCTCAACTTATTTTTACATTGGTTGTTGACAAACGTACGCGTTTTATTTGCTTTGTACAATACTCGCCCAAAAAAAAGTTTCTGCAAAACTTTTTTTGCGTGTTTGATTTCCATCATTCTTGGACGAATTGCTACGACAAAACACAGGTAAATATGTTTTTTATTATCGTTAAACCTTTGCTTTTCAACATACAAAAGTAATTTTGCATGACACTTCAACAAGTCAATTACACGCCGTTGTTTTGCAAAAAGTAGCTTGTGGGGAATCGTGAGCCACTGCGTGGGCCACCCGTGTTTTTACAGTTTTCGTATCAATACACATTTGTATGTTGTGTTTATGATGTTTTGTGCAAAATGGAGGCTGTGAATCAATAAATAAAACAATAAATACATATTTTGTATCAAATTTTCCTATTCCTTTGTTAACTTATCTGATTGATCGTGCATAACCCTTCTTCTTCATTTTGTCGATTAAAATAACTTTACTTATCATTTCAACTAATTCAATAAAGTTTTGCATCATAATTGTTTGATTTTTACTTAATTACGGCGGTGGCCCACGATTCCCCACCATTTTTGAAAATCGCAAAAACACTAATTTTTTTCAAACCACGAAAAGTCGAAAAAAACAAAAGAATTGTTAGAAAGTGTAATAGTCAAAAGTTACCTAACTTCATGTAGAATAACATACCATATTACAATTTTGCAAATTTTATTTTTTTTTTTGGAAGATATTTAACAAAATAAAAACCTGGCCCACGATTCCCCACCTTCCCCTATTAATTTTATGAGTTAAATTTTTTTATAGTTGGGAGTAAAGCGGCCGTTCACATACCCCTACCCGATCTTAACGCAACATAACAAAACGTACAACACCCTCCCCCCACCCCAGTATCATAACAAATCTTAATTTTGGTAATTTGAATTTGAATTTATTGTCGCATAAAATTATAAAACCGGCGTAATGTATAGTAGTTAAGGACCCTACTGGCGCATTATGATATATGTGAACGGCCCCAAAGATAGCGCGGGCTCGGGCTTTGAAATAGAATTTAAAAAATGGAAATAGAAAATAGAAAATTATAGGCCCATAAAGGGCGTAAACCACACAAACTTGAAAAAAATTCTGTTCTTACATCAAAATTCTTTATAAATGTAGGGCTTAGAATGAAAATGGAGTAAGTCAGGTCAGGATGAAAAAAATGTTTTCTACGGAAATCCGAGCTCTCCAAAAAACATAAAGCCTGTGGGAATCTTCCCTTACCCCACCCCCTTTCGTTGAGCCTGGAGGTTAGTCGTCTCAAAAAGCGGTAAAGGTAAAGCGCCTACCTCAGAAGTAGAGGAGTACGCAAAAGAAAAGTTACGAAGTCTCTGTCTTGCTAGGCTGTCATAGTGGCATAGGATGTGTTCAGCTGTTTCCTCTTCTTTATTACGGAATCTACAGAATTCATCCTGGACAAAACCCATGTTGGAAAGCTGCTTTTTTACTGGGCAATGTCCCGTGAGAAAACCTGTAACAGTCCGTATGCCTTTCCTGTTACGTCCCAGCCTACTTGAACTAGTTTGTCCAGCCAATTGTTTAGGTTTAGTTTAATAAAACTCCAAGGCGGGCCGCAGAATGGAGTAGGACCTACAAATTGTGTAGATGACCCCTTCCTTGCAAGCTCATTTGCTGCTTCATTACCTTCAATTCTACTGTGTCCAGGTATTCAAATGAGGTGAACCTTAATTCGGTAGGCGAGTCTTATGAGCAGTTGAAGGCACTCCCAGACTAACAGCGTTGTTATTCTGAAGGAGTTTAATGCTAATATTGACGTTCATTCCATCTGGACGCCTGCACAGTAAAAAGTTTATGTAGGGGAATGTCGTATAGGTTGGGACGCCGTATAAGTTGGGACAGCCGTTTTTCTTGAATTTTCAATACTGGCGACACCTATGTTTCAACTGTCGAAGTAAAGTCTGTTTATAACCTAACGTTTCAAGTGCAAAAGATCGAAGAACTACTGTTGATTACATCCATTCCAAACAAAGAGTAAATTGTCATATCAAAAATATCTTTTCGATAGTTTCTGCGTGTTCGTATTTTGCCGAACTTAAACCAATTATTTCGTGTAAGTGTGTTCAATGTGTCTTGTATTCAGTGTACTTTCATTGCGTGAAAGAGTGATTGAAATGTATTGTTGTGGCATATATTATTTTTGGGCTTTCACGAAATGGCAACTTTGTAAAGGTTGGGACACTCATGTCGTATAAGTTGGGACAGAACTTTTTTTTATTCCAAGGCATTGCGATACCATTTTAATTATATTTTTACAATATTTGATGAATGCAATTGTATTTATAATAATTAAAAAGCATTTATTAATGAATTTTTGAAGATTGTGGCGCATTTATGTGAAAAGAGTTTGGCAAGTTCATTAACGCCCGAAAAACCGATCGTGGAATTATTGATTTCAATGCATTGGTTGTAGAAATCAAGGAAATAAAATTGGCTAAGTCATTCGATCCACCAGATAAGCTCATAAAATCCCAAAAAGCAGTTTGGCGAGGTATACCCAAAAATTGAATAATAAAATTAAGGACATTTCAACCATTGATGACGATGCATTGTTAAAGCTGGTTAAAAGAGTTGCTTCGCACGCCAATCCGTTGATAGTATCTTGTGTCTCGCACAAGAAGTACCTTAAAAATAAAATATGCGGAACAGTTTCTTCACCTGTACAAACTGCGAATCATATTAGGCGGAATATTATATATTTTTACCCAAATTGTTTCTTTGAAATATGACGTTTGAATAAATGTTCTAATAAAAATAATATCATGCAGATTAACTTAACTTTTTGGCTCACTTTGTGATTTTTGAAAGTGTCCCAACTTATACGGCAAATTTTTTTTCGGCAAAAAAAGTTGTCTTCATTAAAATGGCTACAACTTTTGATCTGATCACGATATCAAATAACTTTCTATGAAAAAGTTGTAGCCGATGAATATACCTTTTTATTGGTTTATTTAAATTAACAATTTTTTGATCCGTTTCGAAACCACTGACCAAAAACAAAACCCGTCCCAACCTTGACGACATTCCCTTATAAAATTCAAACCAAATTAGAATGAATACAGATCCACATCAAACCTGGAATAAAATCTATGCTTCAATTTGATATACAAACTGTTTATGCTTGTTCGTATAAAACGTATACACATAAAGTATTAACACAATTAAAACTATATTGGTTTGAATTTTATAGTATCGCTATACAAAATCTTTTATACTTTTTTGTATAAAATTTATGCAGAAGTTCATATGATAGTATTTTTAAACCATTATATAAAATATTCATATTATGCCCATACAAACCAATCTACTTACGCAGTATAAATTCCATAATAAAAAACTCTCATTCAACTTACAATAATTACTTATTTTAATTTATAGAGAAACAAATTTCATAACTTAAAATATTTTCAATTACATACATATTTCCTTAAAGCATACGAGTTTGGTTATATATATGTTGTTGCTTTTCTATGACATTGTCATTTTGTTATGAAAAAATTGCTTAAGTTCATTAAATGCAAATTTTGTTAATGGAATCAGTTTCTAACGAACAATGGAGTATAAAGATTCCATAATTCGGAAAACTCAAGTGAACGTTATACTTTATGCAAGTGCATTTTAAAATTTTTTTAGAGTTTTTATTAGGTATTTTTTTTTTTTTGTAATTTTAATTCACTCTTTAATACTTAACACAACCTTAAAAACAGAAAAATATAAAAAGCAACCATACTCTTATAAAATAGTACTACGCTAAAAATCTTGAGAATGATATATGCACAATTAGTTTATAATTTCTTCTATCTGTATTGCCTTTCCTGTTTTCTTAACTGCAGAAAAATATTTCGTCAAAATTTTTTCAAACACTTAGCAAATACTTATATCTTGATTTTCATTACATTTCAAATCATTTAAAATCTGTAAAAGCAAATAAAATTATGTACTACGAAATTTAAATAAATAAAATTTGAATAAGAATAAAATTTTACCTGATTGCGCTAGTAAAACAACGAAAGTTTATCAAAGTGAATCAGTTTTCCTTTAATATCCTTATACATTCTTCTTTTGTCTTGTCTACACGAACGCCGGACTTCTTTGTTGAGAGAGTTAAAGATCTTTTCGACGTCGTTTTTTTGCGCTCTAGTTTAACCGCAATCTCTCAGTTTTTTCGCGCTTCTTCTTTTTTCAACTAGACACCACGTTTCCTCGCTCATTCGAGGATCGGAACCCAAGTATTTTTTCACTGTAGTTTAAGAAAGCAGCCTTAGCGCACTCTATAATGTTTCAATGCTTCCATTACAATCGCTCTAGGCTGTTTTAAGGTCTTCAACGAAAAACCTGCGGATCTCGTTGTTCTTAAGCTTAAGCACGTCGAATTTTTTTGCCACAGATTGTTCACTGGGACGTTTAAAAGCGGCAAGTTTTAGTCGAATGACCGCGACGAGAAGATGGTGATCGGAGCCTATGACAGCGACCCTCTTTACTCGTACGTCCAAAAGACTCCCTCTCCATTTTCTGCTAATGAAGAAGTTGTCGATTTGGTTTTCAGTGATGTTGTCTGGAGACACCCAAGTAGCTTTATGGCATGTTTTCTGTGGGAAAAGCGTACCTCCAACGACAAGACCGGCTGTATTGCAGGCGTCAATGAGAAGCTCTTTATTGTTGTTTCTCGTACCCAAACCATGTCTTCCAATCACGTGCTCAAGGTTAAGATTAAAAGATCTGAGCCTTCTTTGGCTTTCAAATCAACCATAACCATTATGATGTCGTTCTTAATGAGCACTGTTAATCGCTACAGCGATTTGACTTTAGAATTCATCCTTGGTTTCTTTCTCTGCCAACTTGGTGGGAACGTATACTTGGAAGATGGTAATATTTCTAGCGGGGGTTCAAAATCTGCACCAACTGAGCCTTTCGTTTAAAGGTTTCCATTCAATCACTGCCTTGGCTTGATTTATTTTGCGTGTATCATTAAGACTTCGGACATTCGAAGATCCGATGCGTGTTCGAGTTTTCATCGAAATAATTTTAAAATTTTGACGAACAATATTGGTTCCGATTAAAGGAGAATCATTCCTAATTATGCATGTTCCTTGCACCTACAAATCCGATGTGCATGCTGCCGAGGCAGGTGGATTAACCACATTCCGATAGGTACCACTTGGAAAGATATTTTCCATGGTTTTTCGATTCATGTTTCATTTGTATAATCTTCTCGGCAACGACCCACGCAGTAAGTTATAAGCTTAAGGCTGGACCCGGCAAGCGCTGCAAATACAGTGGCCAAATTCTCTTTCAATTACAGCCGCCCACTCTGGGACAGACGCTTCAGCATTTCAACAAGATGCTTATTTTAAGGTGGCATCGACTCGCCTTGTCAGAGCCAGTTACGGGTATTGTGGTTTTTTTTTCAAGGCGCTACGCTGTTCAACGCTACTTCCTTGCACACCCTGGCTGGTCACCCGCTTTTAGTCGCCTCTTACGACAGGCATGTTTACCTCGGCATATTCGCAGGAAATATATATATATTTTTTCTCTACCGATTCCTAAATTTTATTTTAAACCTTATTTTTTGACCCCTTCTTTCAGGAAATGGACGGGGAGCAAACAAATTCAAAACTTAGCACATTTCATATATCTCTTGGGCGCTCTAATGTATATATTATATGTACCTATCCGTACGTTGACCATATCTGTGTGAGCAGAATCGGACACAAAACTCGGGTACAATCGGGGATGGTCGAGGAAAAATCTGGGACAAAAAAATGTTGGGGCGAACAATGGCTGACGAGCAAAAACAAAAGATTCTCACTTTTAAATGAACCTTTACCTGTGTGCGAATTCCCCAACCCTTACAACGGTATGATTTTCTTCATGAATTTAAAACATTATTTATTGCTCGTTAACCCTTTCGACCCGAAAAAAAACTGTGGGGTACACAATATTTGTGATAGGTTAATCTTAGAAACTTATTTTAAGTAAAATGTTTGACCGTCCCTAAATTCAAATTTTCACCGCCAGAGGCGCTTCCGGTCTACACTCCCAACAAATGTTTTTGATTTGAATTTTTGGGATATAATGTCCTTGGAGTGGTTATAAGAAAAAGCAGTGGTTACTAAAAATTGCTTTAATTTTATTAATTCATTCAATTTAAGTGACGTTAATAACCGAGTTATGTATTTATTCAAAAATCAATCGGTTCGAAAGGGTTAATTAAGACATGGGTCAGAATTCTTGAAATCGCCCACTCCAAAAGGTTTTTCTAAGACTTCTACATAAGCCAGCGACCGAAACACATTTTCTCAATCCCTTAGATTATACTGGCTTTAATTTGTTTGAAAACAAAAAGATCCGTGGAATTGTGCTACCATGGTTTGAAAATGTTTTTTTTGATGCAAATAAGTTTTACTTAAAATTTTGTCCATTTCAGAGAATATTTGATGCTTTTCAAACTATTTTAAAAACCGATAAGTCGTCTTGAATATGGAAAAAATTTTTGTTTTAAAATTCAAACTGGGCAACTTTTTATATATATATTTAGACTTAAAGCCTCTTAATTCGAATCTGCAATTTATTTCCCCATGCTTTCTATAATTTAAGAGATATTGGCCATTTCATTTCCATCTTGAATTAACAATGTCTTCAAAACTTTGTCTTAAATAAGCGTGCTTACAAAACTTCAAACAAATAATCACATTTCAGTCTTTTTTACTAGAATTACTATAAAAAAAATCATTTGACACCGATTTTAACGTGTCCAGCCATGCCTTAACTTTAATTGGCATTTTGACATAAAATTTCATAAAAAATATATCTTCAAGTTGTGTTCAACCAGGTATTGTGACAACAGCTTGGTATTTATTGACAGAAAAAATTTTTTCAAAATGTCTTTGTGTGCCATTAAATCGTTAAAATACGGAGCATGCAATTCTCTATGAATGTCTCTGCCAACACTTTTTCGTCCGACTAACCGTTCATGGGATATGGCGATATGAAAATGAACATAATTTTATGAAAAGCCATGCGCAGTATGTCTCATCGTTTTGCCTTGTTGGATAAAACAACGAAGTCGGCGTTGGAACAACTAGAATTACGAAAGGAATTTTTTTCTAAAAGTACTCGTTACCGAGATATTTGCAAAAAAATGGTTTTGGGCGCCATTTTTACCATATGGCGAGCGGCAAAGATACGAGGAGAGATTTTGTTTTTATACCATAAAAAGAAAAGTTTACTCAACACTTTTTCGTGCTTTTGTTTTGTATATTAACTATAAAAAGTTAATACAACATTAATTTTAAAATAATTGTAGGGGAATGTGGGGCAAAGTGGTAAATTTTTTTTCGAACATAAAATGAACAAAACTTCTTATTTTTCCATGTTTCAACTTCCTATAATAAAGGAAATTAAATAAGCTATATTTTTACCGAAGAAACGAACCGAAAATATGGATTTTCTGTTGAGTACGACGCTTTGACCGAGGATGCCCAAAATGGCAAAAATTAAAAATCGTGGGGTAAAGTGGGAAACTTTCAAAAAGTCATTAAAACTAACGCAAATGTTGAAACAAAGTTTTAATATCTTTATTGTAAGTCAAAAAAGGTTCAGAGAACACACCCATAAGAGTAAATATGGAAAAAAGAATAATTTTGCTGCAAAAAAATAGATGAAAATGTGTTTGAAAAAATGTGTTTAAAAAAAGGTGAACTGTAGTTTATTCGTCGTTCTCTGATGAAACATCCAAGTCAGAGTCACAGTTTTTGCAATAAAAGAAGCTTGTAGAGAGGTTAACGCATTTCAAGTTAAATGGACGTTGACAATTCTTTTTGTTGCATTTGATAGTATTGTGACTGGTCATGATTTCGGTCATCAGTTCCATGCAAATGGTGCAAAAATTACGATCTTCATCAGAGCTAGCACTTCTTTGTTTCTTTGACGCTTTCTTTGCTGTTGGTGCTTTTTTTTGCTCCTGGCACTCTATTTTTTTGTGATTTGATTTCCTCTTTCTTCCGTTTATTGTCTAAACGTTTGTCAACTGCTTTTTGCAACTCGTTTAGCTTTTCCGGAGTTGTTAAAACGGCGCTATTCATGCTTTCCGACCTCTATTAGATTTCTATTTAGCTTGGTCAAAAATACGTTGACAAAGGAGACGAGCAATCGTAAAATAACATTTCCCACTTTACCTTATATAAAATTTCCCACATTACCCCATATAAAATTTCCCACTTTACCCCGACACCACATTTTGCAAAAAAAATGTGAACGTCAGTCTTTTACTCTATGAACTACACGGAATCCTTTTGCGTAATCAAAATTCAGACCACAAAGAATATTTTAGTGTATTTACAATCTGTTTATGTCCAAAAATAGTACATATAGGGTAAGGGAGGGAAATATGGGCCACCCATCTTTCTTTTTTAAATAATACCCAAAATACATAAAACCAAACAATTAATTTTATGTCATTCAGTAAAGGAAACAATTTACCTATATTCTGATTCACTTTTAGATAAATATCTCATCAGGATAAAGAAAAAAAATTAAAAAACTGAAAATACTCAAAATGAAGATAAAACAAAGTGTAGTGTAATATGGACCATGTAGTCCATTTGGTACAGAAGTTGCATATAAAAATGTCACTTCCACATTCGGCACATTTTTCATGACTCCAAGAACGTCAGATCACACATTCAACCCAAAATTCGCCACGTCGATCTTCTGAGTAAAGGGTATTACATTATATTCATTTTTTATCATTTTTTTCCTTTGTAATTAACGAGTTACATATAATGACCATCAGACTCGTCATGAAAACTGCAACTAGATTCTCCATTTGAAAAAGATGATAAATACATTTGTTTTTGAGGCTTTTTTCTTTGGTGGTCCATATTACCCACAGCACGTGTTGGTGAAATAAATGGTTTTTTTATCAAAAACTCTTCTGGTTAATGAACTTATTTGTGCTAATAAATTATAAATGGTATTTACTGACTTTATAAAATTAACCATTTATAGAAAATTGATTTTTTTAAATCTATCAATGCATTTTCTAACACATAATTATGACAAATCAAGGAACGGATTAAAAACACGGCTATAGTGACATATGTTTCGTCTTTCGCCACAAAGACTCATCAGACTATTTTTGTTGTAATTATAATTATATTTATTTCACTAAATAATTATAATTGAAAAATTGCAAGTTTGAAAACTTTTTGTGTTTTTTTTTTTTTTGGCGTTTTTAATCCATTCCTTGATTTGTCATAATTATGTGTTAGAAAATGCATTGATAGATTTATATGTAAATCGATCTTTGCAAATATATGACTAAAAGTTCAATTAAAAAAAAATCAATTTTCTATATATAAATGTCATTAAGAAACACACTTAAAAATTCTTAAGTTAACCATTTATTTAAAAACGCGATGTCTTTAAAGTGAAATAATGAAATATATATTCGCTAGAAAAAAATTATCACTGATCTTTTTTTTAGAAAAATCAGCTTTACAGAAACATGCGACTTCACCGAAAGCTAAAATCGCCCTATTATAAGCTTTAGGTATTAGCGTTAAGTTTGAACAAGAATAACGGTTAATCCTATGTATGCAGTGGGAAATAACCGTGTGGTCCATATTACCCACGTAGTCCACGTGCATGATTCCAGAGAGCACAAAACTGCGTCTGCACGCGTCGCGATACCATATAGATTTGCTTACGGTCATTACAAGTACATGTCAGAAGCGAATGACAGCTATACTTTGCTGGTTTGCCCAGAAAGGGGCATTTCCCACTTTACTCCACTTCCCACTTTACCCCACTTACCTCTAACATTTTGCAAACCTTTTTTCGAAACTTATTTGAGGACGCTAAACACGAAAAACGCAATTTTTTTTCCCGAGTTATTCGTACATTTCTATATTCGATGTCACAGCTTCATATCAATCAATATATTTGTATAACGCGAAGTCTGATTGATTTTAATCACTCTTTGAAAACGTGGTAAACTAAAATCGATCGGCCTTGGCGTTATACAAATATATTGAAGCTATAACCTCGAAAATAGAAATGTCCGAATAACTCGTGAACTGCCAAAAGGAAAAAAATGCGTTTTTCGTGTTCAGCGACCACAAATTTGTTTAGAAAAACTGTTGTATTAACTTTTTATAGTTAATACTAACATACATATACAAATCATAAGCACAAAAAAATTTTGGATAAACTTTTCTTTTTATGGAATAAAAAACAAAATCCAATCTCAACCATACAAATTCATTCAGTCTAACAGAAATCCTAGGTTAAAAGCCCCAGGCATTCCACTATTTCTCAAAAAAAAAAAAAAAAAAAAACTTGTAAGGGTGGTATCTTTGGCCTGGCCAAAAACTAAATACCCTACACTGCATTTCAAATATATTATTAAACACTTTGTTGATAAATACTGTGCAATATTCTTGTGAATGCACATTTTTATTAAAATAAATTGTTTTATTCTTCCGTTACTCCTAGTATAAGAACAAATTGCTTATATAGGAAGTGCCACGCCCCCGTCTTCGAGTTTACCTTTATTTTCCGTAGAGCTTGCATTAACTGTTCTGAAAGTAAAATTCGGTTAGGTTTTCATAAAAAATCTTTCCGTATAGCATATTCAAACTTTCGCTTACATTGGAGGTGCCACGCCCTCTAGTCCTACTTCGCCTACTTTTTGCTCAGAGCTTGCAATTAATGTTCCTAGTGTTTGAGTGACATTTGGTTGGAACGTTTTGAAACTTTCGCTTATATGGTAGGTGCCACCCATTTTTGTCCGAGTTCGCAAAGTTTTTTTTTTTTCAGAGCTTGCATTTATTGATTTGAGTGTTTGAAAGCAATTTGGTTGGGTTATCTTAAAAAACGCTTTCAGTATAACATTTTGAAACTTTTGCTAATATGGGAGGTGTCACGCTCTCTTATCCGAGTTCACCTAGTTTTTGCTCAGAGCTTGTACTTAGTATTTATGTGAATTTTGCTAATATTATTGCAAATAATGCTCGCATTATTGCACTTTGAATATATTTTTTGTATGGGCGGTAGGTGTGTCCGTTGACCGATTTCGCTCAATTTCAATCCCCTGAGCTAACTTTTACGACGGATGCAGAATACCAAATTTCATTGAATTATGTTGCTCAGTTTTCACAAAAAATGTATTTCCACGCACACCCAGCCAGCCACCAGACAGACGGACATTGTTAAAAGGAATGAAACAAACAAAAATCAAAATAGTCATTTTAGATGTATTTGGATATTCTGAATCCGAATCTGGCATTGAAATTGCTGTATCTTGTATGATTTTTGAGATATCTTCTCTTCTTATAGGGTCTACAATTGTGTATATAAAAATTGTTGCTATGTTTTTCTCAAGAACGTCTATAGCGATTTTAATGAAGCTTTGAAAAATGATACGCACTAATGTATGCTAAAGAATGAAATAGACTTTGTCTTAGTACATACTTATGAAAAGGCGTGGCACCGCCCCAAACTTTTAATTTGATTTGGTCATATCTTTTGAACCGTAAAAAATTTTTTGACGAAAACTAGTGCACAGCTACTGACTGTCCATGCCTTATAATGGACAAAAATTGGGCGAAATCGGAAAAGGGCCACGCCCATTTCTTAACCACTGAAAATTTTGATATTTTGATTTTAATATTACTCGAATACAGATTTTCAATGGTTTAAAAGTGGGCGTGGCACTTTTCCGATTTCCAAAATGTTTCTGATTTCAAATATAAAAAAAAAACAAAATTTTTTAAAAAAAATTATCAAAATCGGAGCTGTTCTTGAGGACTTCCATCTAAAAGGCTTCATTGACTCCACTACTAATGAAGAAAGCGAAAGAAATGATTAACCACGTCCCCTACAATAATCTGACTTTATCAATGGGCGGTTCGTTATGTTTACTTGTAACTCATTCTCCGCAATTCAAATTGTACATATGTGCATACAATGATTTTTTCCTCAACGTTAACGTTGGTGAAATGTTCAAAAGGCCATTTAAGCGATCAGAGTGCAAATGACCACTTCAGTAGCGACTAGAGTATGAGGAGTTGATTTTTCCACTGTTTTACTGTATTACAGTCGACTTCCAGTAATACGAATGCTCTGTATTTCGAATGTCCAATAATACGAATGCAATATTTCTTCCACATGTGATTCTATAATACAAACAGCGGTAAATTTTCCGTTTCGATAATATGAATAAGATTTTTTTCTTAGTAGGTTTTGCTTTTTTGCGAAGCGTTAAATGCTTAGAATGCATGGTAGAGTGCGTGAGAATTTTTTCAGAATTTTTAGAAAGTTTTGAAATGTTTTTTTCTAAATATTTGCACTTAGACAAATTGTTCAAAAATCATAAAATGTTTCGCAAAAATCTAAAAAAAAAGATTGAATTTGTAATAAGCAGTCTTTCTTTCTTTACAAATTCGCCAATTTCGCGACCCTGTATTTTAACAAAAAATTATACCAGAGCAAAATCCTCGCGCATTCATATTGCTAGGCATCGGTAGTACAACAATACCAAATTTTAGCCAAATCGGTCACATCATGCTTTTTTAACTTTTTATCAGAAGAATATTCATAAATTTCCTATTTTTCTTACAATTTTTTCAGTAAACTTATGTTTTCTTTCAAATAAAATACTCGAGTCAATGAGTTTTATCCCTAAACCGACTATATGTCTCAATATAAAAGAAAAAAGGAACAAAATTTCGTTGCGATAATACGAATTTTTCGATTTTACGAATAGGCCTGACATTTATATACATAATTCGTATTATAGGACGTCGACTGTAGGTGATTCATGTCTTTGAGCATCATTTGTGTTTTCTTACTTGTGATAAAGAGGTTCGTGCATAATCTTTTTGAATGAGACAACTTCACCATTTAAGCCTTTATTGAAAGCTTTTCAACTTTCTAACTTTTTGAACGAAAGCTTATTTTTATTGTAAACGATGGTTCACGATTTGGCTATAAAGCTTTGTCGAAATCGTTTATGGTAAAACTGCAAAAGCTTTAAATGAAATTGCAGGTAGAAAAAAATTAAAATTGATTTTAGAAATTTAAAAAAAAAAATAGTTCTAATTGATTTTTTTTCAAATTTTTTTGCTTCTTTTTTGTAGTTCCAATACTTTTAATCGCATAACTCACCGTTTCAGTATTTTTGAAATCTTAACGGTTTTTAAAGGATACCTTTTAAACCACATAAGTCAGACGAAAAAAATGGAATATGGTTTGTAGTGTTTGAAGAAAGAGGAAGCACCATTTAAGAAGTAAGAAATCTTAATATGTATGCTCCTTTATGTAAAATTTATATATATCACAAATGTTCACAAATTTATAAATTGGCTTATCTCTTCTACTACAAATCATAGGGGAAAGTGGGGTTAAGTGGGAAATTTTTTTTCGAAGCTCCATAAAATGAACAAAACTTCTTATTTTTTATGTTTCAACTACCTATAATGAAGAGAGTAAATAAGCTATATTTTTGCCGAAGAAACGAACCGAAATATGGATTTTCAGTTGGGTGCGACGCATTGATCGAGGATGCCCAAAATGGCAAAAATTAAAAATCGTGGGGTAAAGTGGGAAACTTTCAAAACTCATAAAAAAAGTTCTAATATCTTTATTTTAAGTCAAAAAATGTTCAAGGAACACACCCATAGGAGTAAATATGAAAAGAAATAATGATTTTGCTGGAAAAATATATGAAAAAAAGTGTTTAAAAAAATTTGTGAAATAGTAGCTTATTCGTCGTTCTCTGATGAAACATCAAAGTCCGAGTCACAGATTTAGTAATAAAAGAAGCTTGTAATGAGATTAACGCATTTCAAGTGAAATGAGCGTTGACAATCCTTTTTATAGGCTGCATTTAATGGTATTGTGTCTGGTCATGATTTAGGGCACGAGTTCCATGCAAATGGTGCAAATATCACGATCTTCATCTGAGCTAAAACTTCTTTGTTTCTTCTTTGACGCTTTCTTTGCTGGTGGTACTCTATTTTTTGTGATTCGTTTCCCTCTTTCTTCCGTTTATTTGCTAAACGTTTCTCAGCTGCATTTTGCAACTCGCTTAGCTTTTCCGGAGTGTTTACTCACAATATAAATGTACAACACTTATTTGGATCATGAAATAGTATAATACGTTGACAAGTGGGGACTAGCAATCGTGAAATAACATTTCCCACTTTACCCCGATATCACATTTTGCAAAAAATGTGAGCTTCATTCTTTCACTTTATGAATTACACGGAATCCTTTTGCGTTATCAAAATTAAGACTACAAAGAATATTTTTGTGTACTTACAATCGGTTTATCTCCAGAAATAGTAAAAATATCGATGCTTAAAAATTTCAAAATGAAATTTCAAAATCACTTAAAAACTTTACATGATTCCAGAGATTACAAAAATGCATATGCACGCATCGCTATACCATAAAGATTTGCTTACGGTCATTGCAAGTACATGTCCGAAGCGCATGACAGCAATACTTTACTAGTTTGCGCGAAAAGGGGCATTTCCCCATTTTACCCCACTTCCCACTTTACCGCACTTACCCCTACGAAAACAATTCTGACATATTTTTGAAGGAAATGACCAGAGCTACAAAACAACATTTTTCTGTAGACTTGTGCCTTGGCAATATATCGTCGGCTGAGAAAGCAAAAGCACATAACTTGTGTAGAGACGAACACAAGTTATCTGCTTTTGCTTTTTCAATGAAGTGGCGTTTACGGCAAAATAATACTCAGCCGACGATATGTCTATGCAAAAAACCAATTTTAATGGGCTATGATAGAATGTGTATATGTGAATGTGAATAAATAAGATGTTTGCCGAGAACATCATTCAGGTTAATCAAAAATGGTTTTAGCTAAAGTAAAATTTGGAAAACTGAGAGGACAATGTCTCAAAGAACTGCAAAATCGTATCAATCAACATTATTGCGCTTAGAAAGGGCTAATCGTCAGGCTAGTGAAAGTGGAATCGAGTTCTGGATCGGTATCAAGTTCGTGACGAATACGATCTTCTAATTTTTTTCACTAAGAAGCACGCCCTTTACCCTTTTCACAGCCACTCCATAACGGATCTATTATAAACGTGATGCAACCACGACCACTAAATTTTTGGTCAATGGCTGGATTCACACGGTTTACATAATGTTGATAGTAGGTCCGGAACTTCTACTGTTCCAAACAAAACCCATGAACAGGTAGAGTAAACATTTTGAAATAATAAAATATTAGGTAAATTATTCAATTATAAAAAGAAACAACTTTGGTATAAAAAACAAGGTAATATTTGTGAATATGTAATATTATAAAATTTTAAATATGGATCCCCTTGAGTAGAAAGTTCTTCATAAATAAATATAAAATAATTTTAATAAGCGTATTACACTTTTGAAAAGGGCAAAGGTATGCACTTATTAATGAGTCAAATTTTTTCAACTGAGCCATCTAAAACGGACTTTTCGAAATGTAAATTTTGTTTCTCCTTATCGGGCACGTTTAAGGATCAGAAATTTTTTGGCGTTTAAATTTTTCCAAAATTTTAATTTTTCTATGTGCTGCGTACAGTAGAACTTTCGTGAGTTGTTTTCTTGCATTTGCTATTGCTCAGTAAATACTGAATGGAATTGAAAATTTTTTTTCTCAGTATATCCGTAAATGCTACGCGCACGAAATTTAGTGGCGTCAAAATTTTTTTTAATTTTTTTACTAATTAAAAATGCATTTTGAAATATGCAATTGCAAGATAACTGAACTTCTCATATGATTTGAAAACAAAAACGACAAGGGTAAGATAGGACAAACATTCATTTATTTATCTACAAAAAAAAAATTTTTGTGCAAACCATTACTGACAATGTTATGAATATTTGTTTAATGGCGCGCAGAAACTTTTTATGTAGAATATGATATCTCAGTGCAGCAAATTGAGAGAAAACAATTTTTAATGAGATCTCTATAATGGTTTTGGTTAATTTATGGTCGCTGAATCCGAATTTGGCTCCCGATTTTCTCCATCAGGTATATGATCCGTGCTGTCTTTGCTTTAAAATTCAAAAAGCGCTATTTTTAAACATATGGTGCAGATCCAGGAGGTAGTTTATTTGACTTTTGTCAACGTTAACGGATAGCCATTATCTTCCTTATTATATATTACCTTTTTACTTTTCCAATCAGATCATTACTTTTCGAGATATCATTCATTGAAGTAAAATTATCTTGACTGTATTTAATCCTTTACATACATTAAATAAAATCAATTTGTATACAGTCAAATACCTCTTTTTCATAGAATGATATCTCAGAAAGTAATGATCTGATTGGAAAAGTTAAAAGGTAAGATATAATAAGGAAGATAATGGCTATCCGTTAACGTTGACAAAAGTCAAATAAACTACCTCCTGGATCTGCACCATATGTTTAAAAATAGCGTTTTTTGAATTTTAAATCAAAGACAGCACGGATGATGGAGAAAATTGGGTGCCAAATTCGGATTCAACGACCATAAGTTAACCAAAACAATTAAAGAGATCTCATTAGAAATTGTTTTCTCTCAATTTGTTGCATTCAGATATCATTTTCTATAAAAAAAATTTCTGCGCGCCATTAAACAAATAGTCATAACATTGTCAGTAATGGTTTGCACAAAAATTTTTTTTTGTAGATAAGTAAATGAATGTTTGCACTATCATATCCTTGTTGTTTTTGTTTTCAAAGCATATAAGAAGTTCAGTTATCTTGCAATTGCATATTTCAAAATGCATTTTTGATTAGTAAAAAAAATTAAAAAATTTTGACGCCATTAAATTTTGTGCGCGTATCATTTACGGATACACTGAGAAAAAAAATGTTCAATTCCATTAAGTATTTACTGAGCAATAGCAAATGCAAGAAAACAACTCACGAAAGTTCTACTGTACGCAGCACATAGAAAAATTAAAGTTTCGGAAAAATTTAAACGCCAAAAAATTTCTGATCCTTAAACGTGCCCGATAAGGAGAAAAAAAATGTACATTTCGAAAAGTCCGTTTTAGATGGCTCAGTTGAAAAAATTTGACTCTAATGTATTTTTTGAAACTTTATTTTTATGTGGAAAAATTAATCAATATGGCGAATTGAATGTGGGTTGCAAAATATATAAGCAACAGAAACAAATAATATTCGTATGTAAATGCATTAAGTTTCTATGAAATGTAGAGTATTAAAAAGTTGGAAAATGTGCAAACAAACGGAAGCACGGATGATTTGATATATTAAATTTTATACAAATGGTGGAAAGGCTGAATAGAGTTCATTGAATGAACGAAGGAAAACTGGTGAAAAAATTGGTTCATGCATCGCTAAGATGCTCGTCGCTGCATTGGTTGCTGGATGCCTGGCAACTTCTTATATTCTTGCAACATTTTCAGCCCAGCAGCATTTTCTGCTGAAATTTTAAGAAAAATCATTAAAATAGAGGAATAAAGGAAGAAAAAACAAACTACAAAACTTACAAACAAAGAAAAAAAGTTCTTTGTGGATAAGTAGTATATTTCGGTTGAATGCTGCATCCTCTTCCGTGCTGGAAGGGTAAAACAAAATTGAATTTTATTTAAAAAAATACAATAAAGTCGTAGAAAGAAAAGGATCTACAATGAAAGTCGTAATTAAGATACTCTTGGTAAAAATATAGAAAATATAGATTAGTCGCAGTTTTGCGAATTTGCTTAAATTTCTGGTGAATGTCTGCATTAGACTGATTGCAAAAAAAAATTTTTCCAAATTCCATTATTCCTTCTGAAATGGCATCTGAATTATGATGTCAAAAAAGTGAGCTAAGAAGTTTTTCAAATTACACTAATTTATAACACTGTAAATTTCTCATATAAAATGACTCACTTATTACGAAAATATCATTATTCTTTGTTTCTATGGATACGCTTTTGAGAAATCCCCAATTCCATGTTTTTAAAAAGGGGCGAAAAATTCACTTCAGTTAGGCCATCTTAATGTGCAAGGCATAAAATTAAAGGTAATGAAATTTCACATAAATATCTCAGACCATATTTTTCAATCAGTTTTTTAGTTTCTGCGTTATTAATTTACATTTCAAAAGATCCATGTAAAAATATGAATCGTTTATAATAAATCGGTTATTTGACAGATAAAATTCTTTAGCATAAATATAATCAATTTCACGCTATTAAGTAAACTTTTCATAAAAACAGAACCCAATTTTATTGATTACTGATAGAATACCAGCCAAAACATATAATGATATTACTTTTGCCTCTATAAGAATTTTGAAAATTTAGAAAAAAAATAAATGTTAAACGCAAGGTAAAATTTTCAATCGAATATGCGCCGAACTAAAGTTGAACGTAGAGGTATGGTTCCTTGGCAAATATTCATAGAATTGAATGAACTTTTAGCCTAGGTTGGTGTTTTGTTTGAAAAAATTCATCCAAAAATAGGAATCGTATATTTTGAAAGTCGGTCATAATAATCGGCTTTGTGACCCATATCACTTTTTTACAGCATCAATTCCACACCATCAAGTGAACTTATTATGTAAACAAAACTCAATGTAATTGATTACTGACAGAATATCAGCCAAATCATATAATGACATTACTTTTGTCTTTATAAAAATTTTCAAAATTTAGTATGAAAAGAAAAAAAATATTAATAAAAGGTAAAATTTTCGATCAAAAATGCGCCGAACTAAAGTTGAACGCAGAGGTATAGTTCTTTGGGCAAATATACATAGAATTAAATGAATTTTCACATAGGGGGGTAGCTGAGATCAGTTTTCAAAAAACTTCTTTCCTATGATATATAAGTCTCAGGGAGCTTTATTATATGCGTTTAAGGAACTGTGGCTTTTAAGTATTTTTCGAAGAGATATAAGCAAAACTAAGTATAACTAGTAAGGGTGTAAAATTTGGCCAGGCCAAACATTAAATACACTACACTGCAGTATTTTCAAAATTTTGCTCATATGGGAGGTGCTACGCCCTCGTATCCAAGTTCACCCAGTTTTTGTTCAGAGCTTGAATTTATAGTTTTTAGTGTCTGAGTGGAAAACGTTTTCAGTACAACGTTTTGAAGCTTTTGCTTATATAGGAGGTGCCACGCTCTCTTGTCCGAGTTCTTCTAGTTTTAGCTTAGAGCGCGCATTTTTAGTCTTTTGTATTTGAGTGAAGTTTGGTTGGATTATCTCAAAAAACTCTTTCAGTATAGCATTTTGAAACTTTTGCTCATATGGGAGGAGCCACGCCCCCTGGTCCGATTTCACCCAATTTTTGTTTAGAGCTTTCATTAATGATTCTTAGTGTCTGAGTCAAATTTGGTTTGAATAAGCTATTGCTTATATGGGAGGTGCCACGCCCTCTTGTCCGAATTTGCTCAGTTTTTTCTCAGAGCTTGCGCATACAATCCTTAGTATTTATGCGTATTTTGGTTACATTGCCGTGAAAAATACTTCTAAAATTACATTTTGAATATATTTTTTGTAGGCATGTCCGTTGACCGATTTTGCTAATTTCTAATCCAACGAGCTATCTTTGACGACGGAGGCAGTGCACCTAATTTCATTGAAATATCTTGCTCAGTTTTCCCTAAAAAGTTTATTTCAAAACACAGGCAGCCAGCCAGCCAGACAGACGGACATGGCTATATCGACTCAGGAGGTGACGCTTATCAAGAATATATGTACTTTTCTATATCTGCCACGCTTTCTTCTCTGCGTTACAAACGGAAGGACAAAGTGAATATACCCTGGGTGTAGGGTATAAAAACGTAACGTTACCAGCGGTGCACAGTGGCGACATCTGGCATTTCTCGTTGCAAAAATCATAACTTCTGAACCTTTTAAGATACTTGAATTTTGTTTTCGGTTATGGCTAGAAAATTCTCATAGCTATTGCTTTTTTAATTTTCATTTAGATAGCATTTCAGGGTGAAAAGCAATGTTTTGTTGAAGTCCGATTTTCTGTAAATTACATACATATCGTTAGGAAAATCCCGGAACGGTCAAATATTTCAGAAATTGGATGTTAAATCTAAAAACAAAAAAACATGTGTCCAATAATTTTTAAAGATCTATTCAACGATATAAATCTTGACCCCCTCTCACCCTCCGACGGGGGTGGGGTGGGGTAAAAATCAAAATTTTAAATAAAAACCCCCCATTTTTATTGCAGATTCGGATTTTACGTAAAAAAATAAGAAAATTTTGTTTAAAAAATTTTTTTTTATCTGTCCTAGATGGTGCTGTAATCGACAAAAACAAAATTAAAATATAAAGTACTTTGTACTTAAAACTTCGTGAAATTAGCTTTTTCATCCATAGGTTTCGCCATAAAAGTTTCTCTTACACAAAGGGTTGTAAGTAAAACCGTACAGTTTTTGAAGCACAAGCTAAAAGATAAACCCCAATTAGTTGTGTAGTAAGCCGAGCTTTACAAAAAGCGAAGTTTTTTTTTAACTCAACCTAAAGCTTAAAAACTACGCTAAAAGCAATGTCTTCAAAAAAAATTCATAAAAAATAAAAGCTATCAAAAAAACTTAGATTTTTGCTAATCAGTTTTATGAAATAAGACCAGTAATGCTTTAAGTGAAAGAAAAAATCGCTTTCCTTTAACCATTTGCCAAAGTATTCAACCTAAATATGAAGCATTTTTCTCAAAAATTAAATTTTTCGCTAACTTGAAAATTTTTTACTCAACTTTGTGAGGCTATAAAAACCAAACCACTTGCCCGAATGGGTTCAAATTTTCAAATCATTTAGCTCCTAATATTTTTCTATCTGATGGCACTATCAAATTTGTAAAAAGAACCCACTCGAAATTGATTTTTGCAACGCCTTTTCGAAAAATGACGCCATGAGCCACAGGTTTCCTGATGAAAATCATTATAACTCATAGGGCTGCAAGTAGACGCAGCTGAATTTTTTCACATTGTATTTAAAATTGTTCAGTCTATTTAGTTTTAGTAGTCCGTAAGATATCTTTTACGAACATTTTTTTGAAACTCCATTCGAAGTTGAAAAAAAAGGGTAAAAATAGTGTTTCAGAAAAGTACAGAAACCTCAGACATTAAAAAAAAAAATCATTTATTTTTAGTGTTACTTGATAGTTTGAAAACTGCTTGTAGCATAAATAGAAAAAAAAAAACTTTTCTTTCATAAGTTGCAGAAAAATTTGAACCACATCTTGAAAAACAAAAAAAAAAAAAAAAATTACAAACTCGAAAAAACCATCGACTTTGACCAGCTCTACAAAGCGAACCATTTTTTCAAATGAATTAAAATTTTACATCCTTAAGCACTGATCATTTGTTTATCGAACTGCATCATTAGATTTGCAAATTTCCACCACACCAAAATTGATTTTTGCAACCACTTTTGAGAAATGTCGCCAGTGTTCGGTGGCGGTGCCCATATACCTACTTAGATTCAGGGCGAAAAATTTGAGCTATCACACGTCTCATTCTAAGCATTTTTGATATCGATATTGATAAAGTTACCAATGGTGGCCGTGCCCATATAAAAAAATAACATCTCAATGAATCAGCAAAAGTACCGTATTTTCTAAATTTGAACTTAACAATGAGCCCAACGTAGGCACAGGAAAAGATGGACGGTTGGATGCTTAGGTAATCCCTACTGATATTGGTGACTACGGTGCTAACAAAAATTTTTACCCCTCATCGATAAAAACAAAATTTCAAGACCCATGCAAAGCTCTTCCATATAGGTTTTAGCGGAAAATCGATTCTTGGCCAAAAAACACAATTTTTTGCCTTTACATAAAGTAAGAGTCCAATCGAAAAAGTTTGTAGGTTCAGTTTGATAAGAAAGATTATGGCTATTTAATTTCATTGAAAAAATAGAATTATTATTTATGCGAAAATTGAGACTGCACGTTAGAACGCAGCGAGTGTAAATACTTATCTGAATCGCATAGGCAAGGTGCCTATATAGCGGCATTTATGTACGCGTAACTTTTTTATTAATGAATATAACTCAAATTTTTTTTTCAAGAAATGGTTAGGTATTGCTTTAATATCCATTTTTTTATTAAAAAGTGCATTATTTATAAGAAATTTTAAAAATTTTTATAAAAAGTTTATTTCGTCAAAATTTTGAGCTATTTTTAGTGCTACCACAAAAAGTTCATAAATTTTTGCTTGTGATGCTTAACTTTTTACCTAAAATGTTTATCTCAATAATAAATAACTTCCCTTTCTTCAGTGTATTTTTCTAGTTTTTTAAGTTAGAGTTCTTTAATTATTTTTTTTAGATTTTTGTTTGGGTTTCCTGGATTTTTTATTAATGAATTTGCAAATAAACTTCTAAATGTTTACCTTGGGATCAGTGATTTATTTTGTATGCTTCTCATTTGTGATAACATTCTTTTGAGATATTTTTTTGTGTAAATAGTAAACACATGAACATTTAATGCGTTTGTACCATTGAAAAATACGAGTAGTGCAGAAAAATATTTTTTATATCTTTTAATTTTTAAAATGAGTTTTTGCAGGTGCTGGCTATTAAGTTGTTAAAATTTTGCTATTAATTTACTTTCATGTGATAATTGAAAGGAATTAAACTTTTAAATGATTTATTAGTGGATTCCTAAAGCTGAAATATTAAAAAATACTGAGGCAATTGTTTCTTTGCTGAATACACCAAGTTTACTGTGTGTATTGTGCGTCTATATGAATCATTTACTAGAAAACAAAAATCAACTATGTGGGCTTCTTGAAAACAAAAGAAATATTTTCAACAGTCCACATTTATAGAGATGTCTTTTTTCTTTCGCTACACTGAAAAAGGTGTTAAGTTTCCGAAACATAAATTTATTTGATTGAACATTTTGAAAATATTTATTAACAATGAATAAATTT
Organism: Calliopum simillimum; assembly: GCA_951812925.1. Classification (NCBI taxonomy): domain Eukaryota; kingdom Metazoa; phylum Arthropoda; class Insecta; order Diptera; family Lauxaniidae; genus Calliopum; species Calliopum simillimum. The sequence continues at coordinate 83,587,436 of OX638372.1, read as the reverse complement.
TTGTAAATATCAAGTACAGTGTATTTGACCAAATATTATGTTGGTTCAATTGATTGGGAAGGCTTTGTTGGTTCAAATGAGACTTGGGAATTAATTATAATCTTGTTCCATCTTCATATATTGTATGATTTTCAAAATATTTACATAAAGCATTATCTAAGTATTTCTTGGCTTGGCCAAAACTTAAGTAATTTGGTAAATAAATTTCTATTAAATTAACATACAGACATTGAAGTACATCGATCTGTTCATGAATCGCATCATGATTTAGTAATTAACAAATAAATTTTTTTCGACATAGAATATCAGTTGCAACCAAAAAATATTTCAAAACTATTTTTAAAAATACTGTGAGTCACTTTTTGATGACACGTGAAAAAATTGTTTTCAATGCTTCAAACGTTTTACATATGAGCTTGGAAAAATTTAGTTGCGTCCAATAAAAATAGCATACATATTCCTCTTTTTCGTGGAAAAGATCTCGTGTGAGTAGTACTCTTGATTTTGGAAGAAATTTGAATATGAAGCAAAGAAAACAATGTGATCAATAAGTTGACCTTGTACTGTGTTCTTTAGTTGACTTTAAATTGTTCGTTAAAGAGTTAACAAAAAACATGTGTGCTATTATTTTTAGTGGATTTTTAAAACTTAATGATTTTCAAAGATATTCACGTCTTTTGCAGTGGTTTGGGATTGAAATTAAGCAAATATCTGCATTCATTTCTAACAGATGGCCAAAAAGTACCGTATTGTTATTGAATAAAATCTAAGAACTGTAAGGTTGAAGATGACTGATTGTGAATTTTGAAATCAGCTCTTTATTTTGGTAGGCATGGCTACAAAATTTAAACCAATAACACAGGTTTACAAAAAAAAATGTCATGGCGTTTTGACCAGACTATATGTTTCCTAGGGACTTTAACGTCCTGAATCCGAATCCCTGGTTCATTTTTTTCCAGAACGTCTGAGAAAAATGATTTCAAGTTCATATGGAAGTCAAAATGGGGTTCATGTGTCGTTTAGTGATAAATTCGCTAAAATTCTGAAACTAATTTTTTATCATTGAGTTCTTAGGTCTTAAAAAGAATATGTGATCAGAAAAGGTATTTCGGACCTAGTTTGAGAGATATAGCCATCGGAAGATCCGAATATATCTTCTATGAAAACCGCTATAAGTAGGGAAACCCTGGATGGATTTGATAAATATTGGTGTCAAATGAAAGGCATTTTGTTGTTGTTTCTGTTGTTGGTGTTGTTGATTTATTTGTTGTTTTAATTGAAAAATTTCACAAAATTTCAAAAAAGGTCATGTCTCGAAAACTATGAATCTATTGAAAACACGCTCAAAACATTCTAATTAGCTGTCAAAATACCTTCCATATGACACCAATATTTTACAAATCCATCCAGGGGTTCCCAACTTATAGCGGTTTTCATAGAAGATATATCCGGATCTTCCGATAGCTGTATCTCCGAAACTAGGTCCGAGATACCCTATTTGATCACATATTCTTCTTAAGACCTAATTACTCAATGATAAAAAATTAGTTTCAGAACTTTAGCGAATTTATCACTAAACGACACATGACCTCCATATGACCTTGAAAAATTTTTTCTCAGAAGTTCTGGGAAAATGTAGCCCGGTATTGGATTCAGGACGTCAAAGTCCCTATGAAACACATAGTCTGATCAAAACGCCATGAAATTTTTTTTTTTTTTTGTAAACCTGTGTAATTATCCAAACTCTTAAGCGACACATACTCGGGGAAGTTAGCAGTCCGCAAAATCGTGCGTAAACATGCTTTGCATGGATGGGCTGAAGTCAAAAAATAGTTTCTGACAAAACGAGGATCTTTGCCTATATGATAGACAGTTATTTGGTCTGAGCAAACTAAAATTAACACATTTAACTTAAACGGAAGGCAGTGGGTGTGAAAAAAAAAACTCTTAAAGGGTGTTTTTAGAGATTACTTATGATTTGGGAGTGTACTACTCAGGAAGGAAATGTTATCGGAATCCAAGGACGTCTCGACGCAGTCCAATTTGTGAACACAATAGAGATAGGATTAAAGAGAAGCTTTTGAAAATGGGCCAAAAAGATCTCAAATATGATTTTTCATCAGTAAATGTGTGGCTTAACCCAAACAATTTTATAGTTCTTTACCCTCTCATCACCAATTGTGTTTAAAAGTTGCCACACCAACATTTTTTTGGGACCAAAATTTTATGAAAAAAAATAAACAAAAAGCGTTTAGTTCATATCTGTGGACTTTTGACAAAACAACCTAACTCGAAATTGGTAACTTTTCAGGAGAGCCTAAAAACTGATTAACTACTTTTTAATAATGTGGCTCATTTTCGTTGATGCAGCGTTGAATCTCCTTTTTCCATACATTTTTACTAATCTTAAAGTGTCAGCTGTCAAATTATTTTTTTCTTTTGGTTCATAACTCTTCACCGCACGAATGGCGATAAGTTCAAACCCTTCGTGTACTATGGGACACCCCTATATCTCTGGAACGTGAAATCATAGAGACATGGCGATTATACCAATAGAAGCTTATGAACGAGAACCATGTAAGTGAATAAACAGGGAAAGAAAGGACGAGCAGACAAATCAGCGTAATATATCTGAAGAAGTTCCTTCAATGTCCAGGTGGAGCCTTTCTCCTCGAAGCGTTGTATAATCTTACCTATTAGTCCACGTTTTACGCCATCGGATTTAATCATCGTATGCGAGAACTTTCCGATTAACCAAATAATGATGTCAACATTTCAGAAATTCTTAATAAAAATTTCAAATCAGAAAAATTTTGACAAATAAAATTTGTCCACACATTCAATGTATGCATGTGAAATCGCAGTTCGTAACCGATTCGCTTTCGGTACGCAATTAACGAAACGTAAATTTTTCCTTTGGGGGTCTATTCAAATTTTTTTTCAAATCGTCCGCTTATTTTTATGAAAACTACGAGTTTTCCCAAAATATCCTGACAAAAAATTACACTATACAACAAATGAGTAAAAATGTTTTCCACAGGGAATGCCATTATTCATTTTATATGTAAAATAGGCTGCTGATTCCGAAAATCACATTATCTTTTTTTATTTTTTTCGTTTTCGAGATATCGGTCATTTTCGGTTTTCGGACCAAAAAAAAAAGTTAGTTCCATTTAAATACAAATATCTCAAGAACTAATATTTGTATTCAAATGTATCATATGTCATATTAAAGGTAATTAAATTACATACAAATGATATGTACATAACATTTCGGTTGGTTTGTTAGTTTCGGCGAAATAAATTGATTTCTAAAAAAAACATTTTTTTTTTCGAAAAACTTAAAAAAAAAATCAAAATCAACTGCAGATTTATACAAGAAGAAATAACTTTTTTAGAATTTTTTTTATTTTTGTATCATAGGCTATATATTTGTGAAGAAAATAAGATACCACTTAAAAAAATCGATGGGAAAATGCAAAAGTTGTATACAATTCATTGATAAATTACTAAAATGCGTTTTTGCCTATTTTTTTCGGTTTTTTTTTAGTAAACTGTCGATAATTTGAAACTTTTTGTAAAACACATGAGAAAATCCAAAAAATTCTTAAAGTTAGCGTTAAAACAAAATGCCCGTGTCTCGTCGTTTTTCTCCAGCACGTCAGATTTTTTTTTTAATCGATTTTTGAAGTTTTTTAATCCACTGTACATTAAAAAAACCAAAATAACGCATTCTTGTGTTAAATCGATGCAAATAACTATATGATCCTTACATTTGAGGTGTATCATGTGTTCAGCAAACTTATGCAGGATATTACGAGAAATATTTTTGTAGAAAATTTAAACCCTCTAAGACCCTTTCATGTAGGTCATTTTGACCCCCCACATTTAGGTTAAAAGACCTACATGTGGGGGTTTTAGAGGGTTAAAATTGTCTACAAAAATATTCCTCGTAATATCCTGCATAAGTTTACTCAACACATAATACACCTCAAATGTAAGGATCATATAGTTAAATTCATCGATTTAACACAAGAATGCGCTATTTTTGTATTTTTCATGTACAGTGGATTAAAAAACTTCAAAAATCGATTAAAAAAAAAATCTGAAGTTCTGGAGAAAAACGACGAGACACGGGTATTTTTTTAACGCCTACTTTAAGAATTTTTTGGATTTTCTCATGTTTTTTACAAAAAGTTTTAATTATCGAACAGTTTATTACAAAAAAACGAAAAAAATAGGGAAAAACGCATTTTGGTAACTTTTCAATGAATTGTATACAACTTTTGCATTTTTCCCATCGATTTTTTTAAGTGGTATTTTATGTTCTTCACAATATATAGTCTATGATACAAAAAAAAAAATTATAAAAAAGTTATTTCTTCTTGTATAAATCTGCAGTTGATTTTGATTTTTTTTTTAAGTTTTTCGAAAAAAAAAATGTTTTTTTAGAAATCAATTTATTTCGCCGAAACTAACAAACCAACCGAAATGTTATGTGAATATTATTTGTATGTAATTTAATTACCTTTAATATGACATATAAAACATTTGAATACAAATATTAGTTCTTGAGATATTTATATTTAAATGGAACTATCTTCTTTTTTTGGTCCGAAAACCGATAATGACCGATATCTCGAAAACAAAACGAAAAAAAAAAAAAAAATAATAATGCGATTTTCGGAATCAGCAGCTCATTTTACATATGAAATGGATAGTGGCATTCACTGGGAGATTTGGCTGTTGCATAGTGTTATTGGTTTTGCAACTGGCGATTGTTTCAATTATTAAAATATCAATTTCAGAATTATCATAAATAAAAACATGTGCTTAAAATAATCTCTTTAGTTTAACTCCTTTGCTAACAAATGATTTTCTGTGCTTTTTGGAATGAGCCCTTTAAACAACATTATGTTATTCACTGTAATGAACTCTAATTTATTTTGTAATCGATGGCTGTTCTATCAGTTATTTTTGATAGATGCTGTATTTTAAAAAATAGAAGAGAAAATGGACAAAAGATAAATACTTTTGTAGTAAAAATGGTTTTTAAGTAAATATTTAACCCTTTGAGGACCATAGGGATGTATGTGTCCCAAGACAAAAATAAATTATATTTAAATAATTAAGAACCAGATTTATGTAATTTTGACATTTATCAGTTTCTAAACGCTTCCTTCATTTCTATTAAATCTGGCAACACCATCAGAAGAACCGTTATTTTTGTATGATCATTCTAATGTGACAGTTTGTGTGATGCACTATTGCTATACTTTACAGCAGAATTTATAGGTGTCAAAGTGTTTTTTAGCCTTTTATAGTGTGAAATAACTGTTGTCAGGTTAGTAAATTGTTGTTTTATACATTAATTGAACCATAATTTAAGTTTAGTGTATTGATAAATCATAAAAATCAAAATGGGACACCGCTGTCCCTATGGTCGTTAAGGGTAACTTTTTAACTCACTTTTGTACTACAATTTTACCAATTTTACAGGCATTCAAAATAAAAAAATTTAATGAACCTGTTAGTAGACATATGTACTGTTACGTAGTTTTTAACACTGAATTCGAATCCGAGGCCAAAATTGCTCATATAACACAGGATTTTGAGATATCCGTGTTTGAAGCTGAGAAAGCGCTGTTTTGAATCTTACGGTGAAGTTCCAGGAGATGATGTAGTTTAATTCTTTTGATAGCATCTAATAGCCCTAATCTTACTTATCAAACCATACCTTTAAATTTTTTCAATTGGACCTTTATTTTCCGAGTTATCACCCTTTGAAATGAGGGCATCTTTTCCCCATATAAAGAAGTATGGGGAAAAAGTCTCGCTTAACGACCAGTACCTGGAGACCGATCCTTGCTCGGTCAACAATCTGATCTTATTATTTTACTCGATGTTTTTTATTCACAGCTATTTTTTGTGATGAAATTCGTATCTTTTCACCTCCAATGTTCAAGCTTTTAAAATGATAAATTAACCGATGAGAGTAATAATAAAAAAACTTGGAAAATATTTCGTCTTTCGTATGGGGGCTGAAATATCTTATCTTCGAAGGATCATAACTCAGAAAGTAAGAGATCTGTTGGAAAAATCTGCGAGAATATTTTGATAAAAAAGAGTGTAGCTATTCGATGCCATTAATAAAAAAATTTCACCTTTTCTTGTGAGACTGAACACAGCGTTTTCTTCAACTTCAAGCGAGGATATTTCAAAATCCTGCAGTTATAATGACAGTTCTGCTGATGAAGACTTCAGCGTCAAAAAGTACATAAGACTGCTTATCAGAAATAAAAAGTTAATTTCATTTTTTTGTGCCAGATTTATTAACCAAAATTTTTATTTTGGTAAAAAGTGCGTGTGGTAGTTATTGAACAACGCCCACTTTTCGTTATGCTTTAGATACTCATAATCCAGATCCTCATACCAAATTTCATTAAAATATGTTGTACCATTTGCGAAAAATAGCGTTTAATGTGTTTTGCTTGTGTGGGAGACTCCACGCACAACGGCGATATTTCACCCACTTTCAAATGAGAGATGCCTTGCAGCAAGTAGGCTCCCCGCAGTTAATTTCAGAATGATTGCTTTATTAGTTTTCTTTTTATACCGTATTATATATTTGTGGGCGGTGCCACGCCCTTCAACAAGGTTTTCCAATATAACGACATATCACATAATAATCGCTGTTTGCAGAGGTAACATCTCCTAAATTTTCATTAAAATTGTTGGAGTCGTTTTCGAGTAATATTGAATCAAAATTTTCAACGGTTAAAAAGGGGGCGTGTTACTTCATCAATACCGCCCACTTTTCAGTTATTACAAGACATTGATAAGCAGTACCTACATACCAAATTTCATCAAAATATCTTAATTTAATTTAATTTCAGAATGTTTGCTTTATTAGTTTTCTTTTTATACCGTTTTATATTTTTGTGGGAGGTGCCACCCCCAAAATCATAGAAAAAGTTAATAACTGCAACACAAAAATAATACTAGAAAACACACTCTTTAATGCACCGTGTTGTACAAAAACGACAGATCTATTTTAGCTCCTACAAATACCAGTTTCTTGCTGTATTTCACTTTTTTATTTAATGATGTCATTGGAAAAAATCACCAATGAAGTCATTTGAGGATTTCATAAGAATTAAGGCACTTATTTATTGCAAAAATTTACTGCTCTAAAAAAACTTTTAAGGATATGTAAAACAAAAACATAAACCTAAAGCTAAAGCTTCTGAGATACTTCGTTTTTAAAAGTATACCGTTAGACAGGAGAAATATGCGTTCAAAAAGTATTGTTGTATACGGTTACCGGATATAATCCCAACGGACAAAGTCCCCACTTCGTAAATGGGGATTATGTCCGAAAATGGTAATTATGTCCGTGGGGACTATGTCACGGCACCGTTGTATACATATAACAAATGCATGAATGGGTTAATTGGCCACCACAGTCTTCAGACTTAGACCCCATCGAAAGCGATCATTGGAAAGTTTAGTAAATAAATGAAACTGTATGTATTGTCGATTTATGCAACGAGGTTCAGGAGGTTTCATTAAATAAGTAGGTATACAATAAAATATTTATCAGATACTGGTAGAAAATATGCCCAACAGATCACAAGCTTTTTTAAAAGTCAAAGTGTTCGTAGAAGGTATTCATAAAATTTTTTCTTTAAAGACAACAAATTGATCACATTACTATTTTCGAACTTTTGTTAATATAATGGCCTAGGAAAAAGCTGCAACTCTAATATTTCTTTTGTTCAACTATTTTTCTTGTTGTTTTCTAATTTAATAAACATATTTTTGTTTATTTATACATATATGCGTTTGTTTAATTTTTTTGCTGACGCGTGTTCAAGAAGATTACTCAATGTATATGTTATTTAACGAAAAACTTAAATCTAGAAAAAGATTTTATTTTATAATTTTTTAATGGTTTTTTATTAAAAAATCAACAAAACTGATTTTTTTAACACGGTCAAAATTAAAAAATATTTCAACAGAGATATTATTTAAAAATTAGCAAAAAAAAACATTTTTTAACTTTACAATAAGGGCACGGCCACTTTTGGTAGCCTTTCATTTGTACATACATTTTTGCTAATAACTCTTCGAGAAATAATTAAAAGTCACGATTTCTTAAGTGCATACACCTAAGCTCCCCGAGACTTATTTTTCATAGGAAAAAAGTTTTTGCCTATCACTCGCTGCTTTGAAGATATAAGGGTATACGGAGGGCCTAACAAAAGTTCGCTTAGTAGGTGTTATGTTATAAATTTTTAGTAAATAAAAAAATTGCGTTCAATTTGTTATAGTTTTACGATATATCATTTTAATTTTGAGAAATATCGGTCAAAGTGGAGAGAAGAAAACGTTAAATTCGTGAAACAATGTCAGCAGATATTCCAATGCCAACGCAGCAAGAGACTCGGTTTGCTGTTCTTTTTGGATTTCGAGGTAAGCTCAAGCCTATGGAAATATTTAATGAATGCCAAATAGCATTTGAAGTTAATGCGCCATCCCTCGTGACTATTTCAAAGTAGTTCCGAAGATTCCAGACAGGTCATTTTTCTGTGGAGGACGAACCTCGAGAAGGCCGCCCAAAATCTTTGACTGATTATGAATGTGTAGCGCTGGTTAAGTCTAAAATTGACGAAGATCCAAGATTGACCCAGGAAATCATTGCTGAGGAACCGGAATTGAGGCACGTATGCGTTTTGCTAAGTATTTTCTTGAAAAATTCAAAAACGTAGAGTCGGACACTTTAAAGAAAATTGTAACAGGTGATGAAGCATGGTTTTACAAGTACGACCCTGAAACCAACCAACAATGGAGCCCAGAAAGTGCAAGTCCACCTGTCAACGCAAATCAACAAAAGTCAGCAACAAAAGTAATGATGTCAGTTCACTTCACCAGAGGGAAAATTGTAGCTGCTATTCCTTTGAAATCGGAATCCAAAAATAAAAAAAAATTTGAAAGGGAGAGTCTTCAACAGCAATGAGGAGATAATAAATGCGGTTAATGATGAAACTGTAAAACTGTAAAAACTGTAAAAAGCCGATTTTGAAGAAAGTTTTTCAAGATGGATTAATTGACTTCAGAAATGTATCAAAATAAATGGCGATTACGTTGAAGAATAAAGTCAAAAATTTAAAAAATTTGTTATTCAGTTTTTTCAACTCTACGAAGCAAACTTTTGTTAGGCCTCTCGTAAAAGGATGGCCGATCGATTGATTCAAAAATTTAAAATAGATATGGTTTTGGCCGAGCACAGTCGACGAATGTCAGATTTTTACATTCACACCAATGAATCAACACTCAAAGCTATAAGCAATAGCAAGAGTGCTATTAAATTGTATAAAAAATGCAGAAAAATCATATAAATCGACATATTGGCACTTCTTCCCATATTCCAATTTGCCTCGAGAGGATTTTGGACTGAAGGTATATTTTGAGGCTTGAGTTCCACAAATCAGAATAAATTTTAGATTCTGAACCACTCTAATATGCATACATATAATAATAATATAAGCAAATATAATATACATAAATGTTTTTTCTTAAGCTTAATTAAACATTAACCCAATTTATGTAAATACTTCTTGTAGTTTTTCTTTAGTTCTTTTTTTTTTCATTTCACTTTATATAAATATAACAAAATATGTACGTAGCACAAGGCAACATTAGACAACTTAACGTGATGTAAACAAAAAAATAAAAATAAAAAAGAAAATCAAATAAAATTTAATTTCAAACAAAGTGAAAGTCAACAGTTAAACTTTGCCATATCGTGAAGAAGAAATCCCGCAAGTGTGCACGTGACTTTAAACTTAGACATAGTTGCACGGATGCTTTTAACCCACTCACAGGGTTACCATTTCTGGGTAAAAGTAGCAAAATTTCCGCTTCTAAAATTGCACGTTTTGTGTGAAGTCATGCTTTTAATATTTTGCAGTTTTGAGAATATTCAGGTCTTTACTAAGTTGTGAAATCATTTTGAGGATTAAGATCACCCATCATATCCATGGGTCATGAGGTCTTAAACCTTTGCTTTTATTTCCACAGTTTTTTGCGTACTGTGATTTCTTGGAAAACTTCACTATGACTGTTTCCATTTACTTATGTTAGTTTATCAAACATATGGACTCTTTGACGCACACAGGAGTATTTGTATGATAATAGCGCTCAAAAGTCAATAATATAAGGCTGCCAAAAAACTTATTAGTATTATAATCCTTCAAGCCTAATATCAGGTCCGTCTTGTAGCATATAAAAAAATGTTCTGCCCCCTTGCCCCTTGTTACAGTGTGCTTCAAAAGTTGCGCTTCGAAAGCAAGTCAAGTATACGATTTTGATTTTTTCGCTGGTGCTAAGTTTTGTTCAAAGGGGCACTATTTATATTTCGAGAACTGGCAACACTAATAGCTAAAATTTGGCAACACCATAATAAAGTTTGACATTTTTTAGCATAAACGTTCTCGCAACGTTTTGATATACAAGTGCTATTTGTTTTGGTTAGGGTGAGTTAAGAAAATCAATTTTTCCATTTAACAACTAAGTGTTCATGCAAAATCGAATGTATTGAAGTGGAACTAATATGCAAGGATGCTTCTATCTCACAATATGTCACATAACGATCTTGCACATTATTATTATACATCAAAACCTTGTGAGTACGTTTATGCTAAAAAATGTCAAACTTTATTATGGTGTTGCCAGATTTTAGCTATTGACATTAGTATTGCCATTTCCCGAAATATAAATAGTACCCTACGTATTGTGTTTTTGTGTGGTAACAAGTATAAAATAAAACTCTTTAGTATGGAAGTGGAAGGCATTATTTATTTTTTTCATGCACTCGTAGTGTGTTGACCAGAGGTATTTAGGAGTTTTTATGTTTATGAATTGGGTCAAATTGGAATATATCAATTTCATAGTTATAAACTTTAGTCTATTGACAACCGAAAGCGCTAAAAAATTTTGCGCATAAAACCGACTATTTTTTTAGAAGCAAGAACAAAACTACATCACCGAACAGTGGAAAATTTTAACCAATTTCTATTATAAAAGCAAAGTTCGAAAGCTCTTGTCATTTTCTTTGTATGTATGTATTCGCCTTTAATTCTTAGGAGGAGCATAGGGCCAATATAAAACGTTTCCATTTGTTGCGATCCCTTGCGATGACTTTGATCTCTTGCCGCGACTTTCCGGACTCTTGTATTTTCTTTTTCAGCGACCTTTTCCAGTTGGTTTTGGGTCTATCACGTCCTCTACTGCCTTGTGGGTTCCACTCAAGAGCCTGGCAACAAACTTCGCTGTGTGGTTTCCGGAGAGTGTGACCAATCCATCTCCATTTGCGCAGCTTGACCTTTAGACTTTCATAAAAATTTTGGATGAATTCTGAAAATAAAACATAAAAAGGTTTATTTTAAGTTGAAATTTTTCAAAGATTTTTAAATTTTTTTTTTTAAGAAATGGCGGCCCACAGTGGCCTAGAATTCTATTCTAGCTGGTCATTGCTCTTTCCTGGCTATTTTTTATGAAAAAATATTAGCTTTTATGTTTTGAAGGTTGCTGATTCTAAATCTGAAAACGATTTTTTAAAAATCAAAATATCGGATCCAAAATGGCGGACAATTTTCTTAAAAATTAGTTATATCACGACAAAATTGTGGCTGAGGGGGTTTTTGAAATCGTTCATTTTGAATTCAGTACCATCGTTTTTTTTAAACAAAATGGCGGACAATTTTCTTAAAAATTAATTATATCACGACAAAATTGTGGCTAAGGGGGTTTTTGAGATCGCTGATTTCGAATTCGGTATCATCTTTTGTAAACAAAATGGCGGATCCAAAATGGTGGGCAGTTTTCTTAAAAATTGATTATATCACGACAAAATTGTGGCTTAGGGTGTTTTTAAGGCTGCTGATTTCGAGTTTAGTATCATCTTTTTTTTAAAAAAATTGGCGGATCCAAAATGGCGGACAATTTTCTAAATAACTGATTATATCACGACAAAATTGTGGTTAAGGGGGTTTTTGAAATCGCTAATTTTGAATTCGGTATCATCTTCATTGTAAACAAAATCCAAAATGGAAGCACACAAATAATATGATAGTACATACATATTAATAAGATAAAAAACATCAACAAGATGAATAATAATTTGATATATAAAATTCTTTAGGTAAGTGTTTCGTATGCCTTAATTCCGGCTTCTTTTGAATAAAATAAAGAACACGAAAACCTTTTTGTGATGGAAAAAACCTTTGGCATAAAAACCCATATTTATTAATTGACTCTTTTTATGGTATTAAACACAATATTAATGATTCAGAAAGCTAGCATCATAGTTTTGCAATGACAGAAAAGAGAAAAAGGACACACTTGTTCTTTTATCTTCAATTTTAGTCTCTAATGGAGGTGGACGTGTCCTTGACCCAATCATGCCCATTTCCACCAAATGTATTAATGCTATCAATACTAACTCAGATATTAAATATTATTGTTGTACCTGAAATATTCACAAAGTTATGGCAATTTAAAATTTTTGGTTACATAGGAGGTGGGCGTGTCCTTGACACGATCACGCCCATTTTCACGAAGTGTCTTAATGCTATCAATACTATTTCAGATATTTAATATTATTTTTGTACTTCAAATATTAACGACTTTATGGCGATTTCAAATTTTTGGTTACATGGGAGGTGGGCGTGTCCTATTCCTTGAAATAGATGCTATCAATACTATTTCAGATATCGAATTTTATTGCTTCATCTCAAACAGATTGGCTGTTATTAGTTTTACGAAAATGGAGCGTTGCAAGAATACAGAAAAGTTGCTGAAGAAAATCTCATCGTAGTCCAGGAAGGTGTGTGATGGAGCCAGATTAATGCGCAAAACCTTCAGAGAACATTATATTACACATTTAAATGATTTAGCCGTTGCAACTCTATAAAACATTTTAGTCATAGTCCACAGAGTGCAAAACTTGTAAATTTGGGAAATGAAGTTATAGATTTTTTGTGATGATCCGGAAATCCTCTTCATATTAAAACAAACTAGCATCTAAGTACGCAAATCTTCAGAAAATAGATCAAATTTTTCTCATTTTAAGTTTCAGGAGGTAAGATCATTTAGTTTTAAATATGCACACATTTAAACTTTCACATATTTTAAAAAATTACCATTTTCTGAATTCATCAAGTTTAAGACGCGAAAATTTAGAATTGGTATTATTTCTTGGTATTCTGGTACTTGAAATATGTTATCTAGCTATTTAACTTTAAATTTATGAAAAACAAATATTACTTTAATACACAAATTTTCGAAGTTATGACCGGGTAGCGCTCTCTTATAGACTACTTTGCGGTCTTTAGCAAAGAAACTGTTAGATGTCCAGTAGTAAAAAAATATAGCATTATATATTTTCTAGGGTTTTTGATGTATGTCTAAACACATTTCTTTCTGTTATTGGGGTATAAAGTCTTTCGAAATTAAAAAAGGGCTTTTTGGTGAAAACTAAAGCATATCACAATATTCTGGTTAAAATTCGCAGAGAAACCACTAACCGATTAAGACGTCCTTAGTCTTGAAAGTTTTGCTATTTATTAAGATTAAATCTGATGGACTACACATTAAAAAACTAATGTTGTGGATGCGAAATACACTGTGTAACAAAAATACCCAAAATCATAGCCATACAAAAAAACCTAGTATGTAAAAACTGTAATAACTCGCGCAAATTTAAACCGATTTTTATTCTGAATCTGATCATGATTGAAAGCTCTTGACTTTTTCTTAGTCACTTGTAAAAATTTTTTGTATATTTTAAAACTTTATCATAAAAAGGTAGTTTTTCCATGATATACGATTGTTTTTAACAAATTGGCAAATTTTTGTAGAATTTAGTATTACAGTATTGCTCTACTTAACAATACCCAAAAAATGACACCTTATTTGTTAAATAAGGTACCGTGATGTGGAATTTCTAAAATATTTTATGAAGTTTTTATGTAAAGCGCCTTCTTAGGAATACAAACAGATTGACACCTTGATAATTAAAATCGATAAGTAAGCTTAGGAGATAGCAGACCCAAAAAGTGAATACATTTATCATGTATACAGCGTCATCTATTGCCATTTTACCGAAAGTTTAAGATTGTCAAAATTTCGTCATAGTGATAAAAAATAAAGGCTTTTAAAGAACTTAAATCGGATTTCTACTTTAGGAGCTACAAGTCCTCAAATATTTGACTTGTCTGCAGCGCCCTCTGCTAACAATTTTTAAAGCTTTTCTATAATTAGGTTAATAACCTGTTTAATCCAAAAATATGATACCTTATTTTTAAAAATCGGATCAGTATTTTCAGAGTTATTGATTTTAATCGGATTTTATTTATTTCGCATCTTACTGACTCCATATAATGGTGCAGTACTTTTTCGAAATAATCTGAAAATCAAAGTTATAGTAAAGATTATCTTACAACAAGGTGTTATACCACAGACTGCACACTTGGTTTGGATCAAAACTATCACAAGATGACCCGCCAGGGGCTTGAATAAGGATCGTAGTGACAAAAATCGATATTTTTGAAAGTTTTTTGAACTTATATCAAAACCTACATCGAAGCCCCGGGCGGGCATATTTTGCTCAGCTTCATGATACCTTAAGTGCTGTTCTCTGTAGTATTATCGGTTAATCAAGCCAAATAGAAATTTGCTGTGATTTTAGTTAGAGATCGTACCATATGCAACTTTTTATATATGTATAACTTCATCCAGGGTCTGACGCTAAAGTTGAACCATGTATCTCTCTTCGGTAAGAATTTCCATGATTAAAGGATCTGATAGGACCTTAATATATTGCTTTATCTTAATATTTTAACTTACCTAATTCAGCTAGCGTCTTTCAGGCGGAAGTTTACGCCATTCTCAATGCCTGCAGGCTAGTAGAGACCACTAATCTCAGCTTAAGATAAGTATCGATTTTCTCTGACAGTCAGGCCGTTATTAAGGCGCTGAACTCAGTACTTAACAATAAAATCAAAATTATGAAGTTATTTTATTGACTGTTTTTTGCTTGCATAGTACTAATAAAAGTACCAACGCGCTTTTTAACCGAAATATGATAAATTTATATTGAAGTAATTAAACAGTTGTTTCGCAATTTTTTTTTTTTGTTGAACTAGTTAATCATATAGCAATTCTTCTAAGCTCCTCTCTAAGCGGGCCACATTATGAGTGTAAATTTACTCCGATAGGTATGGTGAAGAAAAGGATTTTCTCGCATTTCCTCACCGAGGCAAACGTCAGATGGAAAGCTTTAAAAACAAGCAGAATTTCCAGAGCAATCTGGCCTTTATTTAACAAATCAAAAACATCAGACCTGCTATCCAGAAATTTTACCGATTCCATTAAATGATATCTAATCCAGTCCCTGACAACCTCTCCTTCCAGCCAGCTCGATCATTTATGTGGTATTAAAACGTCACTAACAGTGCTACTTACAGGTGATAGCCCATATAAATGTGATGCACCGTGTTGATTTGTAGAAAAGGAAATATATTAAAGAGATGGGGGAAAAGAGGAGTAGTGTCAATGAACATTTTTCTTAAAACTACCGATATAACAGCTGTCGGAAAAAACGCTCCACAACTTAATCTTACGGCCAAAGAACGAATTATCCCGATAGTGCGATGTTCTGTTAAACAACGTTGTAACGCAATAAGGATGGGCCTGATGAGACGCATGAGTGCTGCGAGAAAATACACGAACTGACAGAACCAGCCCATAAATTTCTCTGAGCACATCCCATGGTAAAATTTGAAAAAAAAGGGTTACACACGCAATATTACGAAGATGTTCAAAAGAGTCAACAGAGGAAACAATATCCATGTCCCCAATCAACTTCATCGCACGACATTGAAATCTGTCTAACAGCTCCAAAGTATTTAGTTTTTGGAGCCCCGGCCCAGATGTGCGATTTGTACTCTAGCTTAGGTCTAATATGAGCGAAATAGATAGTGCGAGGATCAGCAGGAGTGAAGTATTTCTAACACCGTTTTAGATAACTTAAACATGAGCTGTCCATCTCAGATCAGCTTAAATCGATATGCCCAGAACGTCAAGAGTTGCTAATCTTATAATGTTGGATGGGGACAATCCAATCGTCTGTGAGACAACAAACAGCATTGGGTTTTGCTTGCGTTGAATTCGACCCGATTTGCCAAAGGCATTTTGCTGTATTTAAATAGATTTTGGCAGGCATGATTTTTACTACATTTTGTCTCCTTTTTTATATTTTCTCATAGCTCCGTAAGTTTGAGTTCCTTCTCTAAGCACTATAGCCTTTTAATTATCGGCAGTTGGACTACATGGCAAAATGCATTTCAATCTTTCAGACTGGAAAATATGCAGTGACTATTTAATATTGTAAAAGAAAATATTTTATTCATTGGCAACCCAACTTACGAGGATTTTATTACGCCAACATTTCCCTTTCTCTCTCCCCTTAAACAAGGTAACTAATTTTCATATTACCCATGCTCCTCTCTTCTGTTGCAACTTTTAGATGACACACTTTTGCGCCACGCATTGGCGTACCGCTTACTGCATGTCGTGGTGGTGTGCCCTTTAACAGTCGTACCATAGTACTTTCAGTGGAAATACAATATTTATTTTTACATAGTTATATTATTATAATAAATTTAAAATTTTGAGTTTCTCAACAAAAACATTAAATTATGCCAAGCTGTAAAGTTTCGGGAAAGCGTCGACCCATCGTGATTAGAGATTGTGGTACATTAGGAATGATAGAGGGTAAAACTGAAAAGCCATGGAAGTAGGAAGGAAGTCCCTGAGTATGACTGTGCCATTCATATTTTCAGTTTAGCTATGAAAGGCAACTAATTGCTTTGAGTTACTCTTGCAGTTGCCTTGTGTAGTTGTGATTTCCAAGTTGAAACATTTGTATGTGGGAAGCTTGTGTAACCAAACTGTGGAATTTTGTGCAACTGAAAGTAGGTTAACGACTCGTTGTTGGCGAAACCATTTTTTGTTTCATAACTATGGTTTTATTTTGTTAGAAATATTTAATTTTTGCAATTGAAACTTTAATGAAATATCAAAATCATCAAAGTAAAACTTAACAACCTTTTGTGCTTTGATATTTCGCTAATTGTAATGCTAACACCGCTTACCATAAAACTTTGAATCTTTGTCATGAATTGACTTTTGCCGAGCATTAAGGCAATTTTCGATAGACTTTTTCATATGCCTTTATAAGATATCCACAAAACTTATTCCGAGCATCAATATTATTTTTCAAGTTATCATTAAAACTTTGATCAATAAAATATTTAACAAAAGATCAGCCTCTTTCTGAAGTGATACTTTTTTGGAACACGCAGTTCAAGTAAAATGAAAATACATGGGCATGTTCAGGTAAAATATTATTTTTCATAAGCCAATTTTGTTAGGAGGCTATGGTGGATGCTATATTTTCTGAAGAAGATTTAGTCCTTGGGGATTGTAAAGTGGGATGCCTATACGTATAGAAATTTTTATGTGTCCACACCAAACCGCAACATGTTTCTCTAACACTTTTTTCATCACTTAGGGAGGTTCTTATACGTAATTGGTCCAAAATCAACTTAAAAGCGGTGTAAATATAGGAAATTCCTAAGTGCCCTTTAAAAACCAGTCAAAAATTGAACTAGCCTGCATAGGATAGGTGGTTCTTGTATTCCCAATAGTCCAGCATGGGACTAAGCCAAAGAATGAGTACAGTTTTCAAATTTAGAGAAATTAATCCCAAAATCTCAAAAAATTAATTAATGCACAGTAGTTCCGTTTGTATGGGAACGGTGGCCATAAATAGTAAGGAAGTGTATCCGGGTATGAGACGAGTTTTGTTTTTGAGCCATAACTTTTTACTGGTTAAACCATTTCAGATGCTTTATAAACAGTTCGAAAGGTAAGGAATAGACACAAATTTCTTCTAAAAGATATAGGAAGTTGTTTCATCACATGCGAAAGTTATGGCCAATTTTCCAAGTAAATTTTTTTCGGAATTTAAAATTTGTAACCTGGTATGAGACACCTTGAAAAATGCAATGAAAATCAGAATCTATGAAATGAAAACCCCATAACTATAAGTAAACATAAATTTTTATTCATCTTTCGTTTCATTAATATTAATATTTGATATCGTGAGTTTTGAGCTGATCGTTTGTTTGTTGAGCTAGTAAGTTATAAGTTCTCTCGTTTGTTTGATTAAGTTCAGCGTGTTCGATACGCGTTGAATATGATTGCAAAATGCAATCAGCGTTGCAAGAATTGTGTAAAAATTGGGATAAGTTTAAGGTTTAAAATTAAACTTCTCCCAATTCCTACGCAATTCTGACAACGCTGATTGCAATCATATCCAACGCAAATCGAACACGCTGAACATAACCAAACAAACGAGAAAACTCATAACTTCCAAGCTCAACAAACAAACGATCAGCTCACAACGAATTCGCTGATCGATTAAACGATCAGCTCAAAACTCACGAACTTATGAACTGAGTTGAGCTGAGCTGATCGATCTTGCTTCGTTGTGTGTGGCGAAAGTTAGAACAGGTTCGATCAGCTCATTGCACAACCCTAATATTTTGGTTCGAAAGAAAAAATGTCGATATCGTTACAAATTTTGTATCCGGGTATGGGACACCTTTAAAAATGCAATTAAAATCAGAAAATACGAAATAAATACACCATAACTGTACGTAAACACAAACCTTGATTCATGTATCATTACATTTCGATATTTGACAGTTGCACAAGATTTGGGTTAAAAAAATGTGTATCATACCCGGATACATGATGTATCTCATACCCGAATAAGTAATACTTTTTAAGAAAAGCCAAAAAATAATGTTTTAACCATTTATATTTGCACACACCCACATCGTATCACAAAGTAGATGTAACGCTTCCCATTTTCAGTTGATTAAATCAAATAAAATGAAACAGATCATAAAAACTTTTTACAGTCGACTTGCTACCTAAGGTGTGTAACTAAAATAAGTAATAGATCTTTTCACTCCGGTGTTGGCTTAAAAACTTAGTCATAGTAAGAGGACAGCTCGACAGTAGTCAGATTGGCAATATTAATTTTGCATCATAGAAAAAATCGACTGTCTCATACCCGAAGGTGTCTCATACCCGGATACACTTCCTTAATAATAGAGCTAGGCTCTTGACAGTACAAATTTTTCTAGGGTGGATATAATGAAAATGTGTCATATTGAACAAAATCGATTCACGGCCACGCCTACCTCCCATACAAAGTTGGGGCGTGATCAAAATTTTTTTCAAAATGGGTATCAATTTCCATTGGCAACGTTGAACACAAAAATCTTAAAAATTTGGGGTTATCTTTCATATTTTTTAAGTTATTACAAAAACAACCAACAAAATCAGTAACGGATCCGTAACGGGTAAAAAAGCGAAGATATGAACCGTCTGGCACACTGGGTAACACGAAATTTGACCGATAAAAATTGAAGAAAACAATTAAAATTGAAACGAGCCAAATTTATGGATGTGAACAAAATTATTTGTGAAATACAATCAAGTATATATAAAATTAGAGTGTTTACTTCAATAAATTTACTAAATTTATTTAAACAACAACGTGATGAAGGCTACAATTGCATAACAGAGAATTTAGCGAAAACAACGAGGAAGTGTAGGTCTACAAAAAACACTTTTATAATCTAGAAATGTTTGCAAATATTTGTATATAAGACTCAATTGGGGATTCACGGAGATATATAACTAAAAGTTCAAGCGAAATACTAATATTTACATGGGAAATGGTAAGCCACAAGATAAACAAATTTTTTTAGTTAAATACAAAGCTAATACCTTTATCTTGAATATCCATTTTAAATAATTTTAATTTGAAAACTATTTAATTAGTTTCTAAAACACAAAAAAAAAAATAAGTCCATTCACAACGTACTTGCCATGAGTACAAGTGCTCTTACTTTAGATGTCATTTTTAAGAAGTACTGCCGTTAGAATCCAAGAAAAAAAAAAAAATCATCCATTAAAAATCTTGTTTCAGGTAGAGTTTGCATACATGATTTTCATTCGAAAAATCTTGACTCCGATTTTTTATTTTTGGCCTATGGTAGGAACCATTGTGCTATGGTTGGAATAGTTTTACTCTGATCTTGACAAGAAAGTTATGAGTATGATATTTTGCTGGAAGTAATTTTGTTGAACCGATACGAAAAAAAAGAAAAATAATAATACGCTAATAATATCCCGGTTTATGTCTAAATTTTAATCAAACCATCTGGTTTAGCAAGACTAAATGGAAATCACTCCAGAGCTGGAATTGCTGGATGGAAGGGAAATGGTAACTACATATTACTAAAAAATATTTTAGTACCAGGAACATTTTTGGTCTTTTATAACTAGATGCAAACTTCTTTCAGGATATCAGACATAAAACGACCAATGCAATGCACTTGTTTCAGAATGACAAATGTTTTCATGGAAGTGAATCTGATAAAGAGAATGATGGCGAAGATGACAAATCCAACAAAAAGTATTGGTAACGTGACAGCGAAAAAGACGTTGACATAAATGCTAGTTTAGTTGTTTGGTGCCAAAGGTTAAAAAATAAATTGACTCGAAACTGAAGTAAGTGAGGGCAGATCTTTTTACGAAAGCTCAGATTCTTGCAGATTTTGAATTCGGACAAAGGCTGATAGCCAGGAAAAGTCTGAAATCCAGAATGTTTGTGGACATTGACGAATACTTTTCAAATAAAAATTCACAAAGATATTAACTGATAACAGATATAACCAGCACGCTAAATGAGTGCAAGTGAAAAAATCCATAATTTTCTTGTCGCACATATTTATATCCGTACATGTGTTCCATGCAGTCTTTTCCTCAATAATGCGTTGCCAGATCGCAGACAAGAGCAACTGACATTTAACCCTTAAAAGCCTGATTTTTTTTAATGAGCTGAAAAAAATGTATCATATTAAACTTGCAATTCTAGACAAATTTTGTTCTACGACTTTGAGGATAGGTGGCATTTGCCAAAACTAGGTAAAAAATATCTGGTTAGTTCTTAGCGGAACCACTAGGCACCCGGACATCAAAATTAAAAAAAAATATGAATTTTGTAACAAAAAACTTTTCCAGAGAAATATTAAACAAAACTACATGAAAATAAAAAGAAATGAGCATAAATCTATCAGCAACCGCATTTAGTTTTGATTAATCTTACTGAAACAGCGTTTTTCAGGCAAAAACACAAATTTGGCATGAAATCTTCATATGGAATAATCAATTCGGATTGTTGTATCGCGAATTTCCTTCCTTGATTCTGGTTAATATACAACGTTTTTCAGGCGAAATTGAAATCATACCAGTACAGCAATGTCATTCCAAAATAATACTAATATATAAGTTACAACGTCTGTCTCTCTGTGTCTCCATAACTCGAGAACCATTCGTCCGGTTTGCATGATTTTTTCTGTCCCTTACAGATATTTTGCATGGCAAGGTTTAAGGATACATCTAATTTCGAAAAACTTTCGGCTTCGTCCGGGTTCTTGGAAAATTCCATATCAGTTATCTGATTCGCTTGATTTTTTGCTTTTGAAGGCATGCTATCAGGTGAGATTCTAGGGCAAAGTCTAATTTGAAATACATACCCTTGGCATGGGCCGGAATATTGAAAACTCCTGGCACCGGGACGAATAACGTCCGCTGGAAAAATGTCCAACAATACGATATAAAAAAAGTCCATCCGAGACTGTGTAACAGATATGGATGAGAAGGGTATCGGGAACGTGCGAACGAAGTCGCTCCCGGGCAACTAGTAAAATATAAATATTTTCGTTATATTTTACATAACACATGATGTTATGATGCGATATTTGCAGTATGAATTTTGAACTCCGGGTGCCTGACGGTTCCGCAAGGAACGAACCATAAATTCAAAAAAATCCACTAAAGTAAAATCAAAACTTTTTTCTAAAACTCATAATAGCTTCTAGATCATTTAACGGTCAAGGAAATATTTTTTTGATAATAGTGAATTTACCACAAAAATAATTTTTTTAAAGTACGGAGTTTTACAAAAGAGTTTTTTCTTGAGATTGTATCTCTCGACAGCTGTCAAATTAAGTTGGTTTCAAGTGGCTTTCGACGCAAACGGTGGCTCATGGATCAACATACATTTTTGAAGTTACAGCGGGAAGTTTAAAAGAAATTTGTTTAATGAATTTTTGATTTTAGTTGGTTGGTTCCTGGTGGAACCAGCGGGTTCTTAAGGGTTAATGATGGCAGTTGTCTGGTAACGACGTAATTTATAAGTTACCTACCTTCAAAGCGAAGTTGCTGTCCAATAACGTGGTTAAATTTAACATAACCCTCAGGAGTGGGGATGCGTTTCACTCTAAAATGCCGTCATAACATCATGCTGTCATGTTCAATGTTAAAATTACAACAGCAACAGGAAGACATGCAACAAAAAAAAAAAAAAAACAAAATAACGAAGAATAATAATAAAATTAACAATGGCATCAAGACATAAGAGAGAAAACTTGAATAGGAATGAAAAGAAATAGAGGTGAGGGCAATTTTAGAAGATGCAACTAGTTGACAATGACAACGAAATTCTCGAAGGTCCTTTTTGCTTACGAGTACATACTCGTACTACGTATTAGATATAATAAAAAGGAAGAAAAAACGAAAACAAAAATGGTGAACCAGCGGTAAGTAGTAACGCAAAAGACAAAAACATGACAACGCTGACATAGAATAACAAAGATGAAGTGAAAATCAAAATGAAGATAAGGACATCTTTCAGACAATGCCAGACGATGCTCTACGATTATGTTTTTTTTTCTCCCAACTTTTTGTCTTCATCTTCTTTTCTTTGAATTCAAATAAAAATGCTTGTGCAACGCTACTTAGTATTCCGCTTTTTAAGCATTTTCACTTTGCGCGGGTGACAACAACTTAACTTCATACCATGTTACCAGATTGTATAACAAAACAATCTACACGTGACCTATTTGCGTTGTGCTACGTTGCTTCTCGCAGAAAATGTTTTAAGTGCATTGTTATATTTATGTATGCATGAGTTCTTGGATTATTCTTCACAAATGCAATTCTGGTCCAAAAGCAACTGTTTAGCAAAAACAAATACATAGAACGTGGTCATTTTGTAATATACAAGAGAATTACTTACTTCTGTATATTTCAGGCACCACACTCTCTTGTCCGAATTTACGAATTTACACCTTGAGCTTGTTTTATATGGTTCCAGTATTTGTATTTTTGTTCCATTATTATCAAAAAGGGTTATAGCATTTTGTTTTAAATTTCTCGGTTTCGGTTTTTCGGTTTTTGAGATATTCCAATCTAAAAGTTCAGAAACAATGTTTTTGATTTACTGGTTTATTTTAAATGTACCGCTTATTACTGTTCTTTTTCTTCAAAATAAGCTATGAATTGGTCTTATATAACTTTTTTTAAAAAAGTTATGACCATGGAGTGAAAAATTGTATGAAAATCCACATATGATTTTGAACTTTCATGTATCATTTGAAAGTGGTCAAAACTTTTTAGGAAAATATGATATAATAACATTTTAAAGCTTATTTTGAAGACAAAAAATAGTTATAAGCGGGTTTCCAAGAAAACTATCAATAAAGATTTTTGATAGTACGCCGTAGATGTATTTCCTCAAGTATTCCAAGATATTCTTCGTTTTTACTATGAACCCTTCGGGTGAACTTCGGGATATATCTAGATATTGTATTATTTGTTTTATTTATGAAGCCTTCGTGTGACCTTCGGAAGCCTTTCGTTTTCCCAGAAAACTTTCTGTTAAGGCTTGCTGATAGTCCACCATAATGTTTTTCCTCGAGTATACCTAGATATTCTTCGTTTTCGCAATGAAGTCTTCGGGTAACCTTCGGGAACCTTTGAGTTTCCCAGAAAACTTACAGGTAGGGCTTGTTGATAGTCAGCTGTGGAAGTTTTTCCACATGTATACCTAGATGTTCTTCGTATTGATTATGAAGCCTTCTTGTACATATCGGCTGCTTCAAGAGATCAAAAGATGATTTTGGGTCTCTGAAAATTTATTTTTTGTGACCATAAACTGGTGACCGCTTCGATGAGGACCTCTTGCGTATTACTTAGAGCATACTATTGGTAAGGGTGTAATGTTAAATTTTAATATAAATATATCGTGCAACTTAACTATTACAATTTTTTATTAATTTGTACTGATGTGATACAATAATTTTAATGAGAATATTGATTGAAAAATTTGTGAATGCTTCAGTTTCAAGAGGCTCATTTAGTTCTTTACGAGATTTCAAATTGCCAATCTGCAAAGTCTGCTTCTGTAGGTTTTCACTGCAGATGCCAGTGTAAAATGCAACTTTTTGTTTTACTCGTACATACCCTTATTTTTCATTGAAAACGCAGCGACAATTAGTTAAGAGAATAACAAGATATTAAAACAAAACATTGAAACAAAATACCAGAACTTTCGACGCTACTTTATTAAATCAATTAATTGTTGCGTTGCATAATGGCGAAGGCACACGTAGAATATTACGGATTCAAGGTGAGATTTCTATGGTGTATGAAGGACAAAACACTACATAATACGGATATCAAATAGAAACGAAACACTGGCGACATTTGCAAAATGCTTTCAGCAATCAATTACACAAAAGCCAAAACCAAGTTGCTACAAAACGTTGCAAGTGGAGAAAATGTTATGTGGAGCATCAGGTAAAAGGAAGACCTTTTTCTTTCTTTTCAATTTATGCAGCTTATATAACTACAGTTGGCATCTATGGCTTAACACAAATAGAATTGTTACATTTAAGAAGTCAAAGGTTGAAAAGAAATTTTTTGTTTTCCTCTAATTGTTGATTTTTATAGCGAAGTCTTGGCAGCTTCTGTTGTTCAGTGATATAAGCAAAAAAAAAACAAACAAAAATGGAGCGCATGCGACTTAATAAAAGAAGTGAAATTAATAATTTAAAAGTGGGCGTGGCACTTATTTGAAAACGCCTTAAAGTAGTGTGTGGTATTTACATACTAAATTTCAATAAAATAGCTTGAATAGATTTCGAAATATAATGTGATGAACTGTCTAATCTTTTAATCGTGAAAAAGTGGTCACATCACTTGTAAATTATATAAAAATTTCTTCAACAACCAGTTGTCAGAAAACCTCAGATTCTAGTCTTTGTAGTCATTGATCCTTGAAATAAAAAAGTATATTTTGAGCATTTTCATGCCTTGCGCAATAAGATTTAACTTGATCCTCTCGGCTTTCGCTGAAATTTTGTTGGTGGCCACTATCTTGACACCGTCTTTCAGATTTTCAGGTGTATTCGTGGAATTTTCCAATTAGTCTGATGTATTCATACAAAATATTCTATCCAAAAAACTTTAAAGTATTAACCCTGTCGGAAATCGGTCTACTCCAAAACTATACACAAACAAGTTTCAACCATAGCAAGACTTGTTGGCAAGTAACTCGTTTCCCATTCGATGAACTATCGATTTTTACATGGGCTTGTCATTGAAGCAAGTCAATTGTCTTGTTCTGCATTCGGTGTTATTAGTTACAAACTAATCGTTTGTGTCAATTGTCCTGCGACGTATTTTGTGTAACTAGTTACAAATTAACCCTTGCAAATTAGTTTGTGTCAAATGTCTTGTGGGATATTTGCTTCGACTAGTTTCAAACCGGTTGCTGGAAGTAAGATTGTGTCAATTGCCACGCTATTCTTTTTTTTGGACTAGTTTCAAACCAATTCTTGAAAATTGGTTTCTGTCAATAGTCGAGCTGAATTTCCTTTGGACTAGTTCCGAAATAAACATAAGGTGCAGTAGGTCAGGTATACTTTTTCTTAATGATTTAGCTATTTTAAACAAAACTGTGCTTTTAGTTTAGTGCTTGTAAGTGCGAAAAACGGGCTTTCAAAAAGTTTTGAAGTCATTTCACTTCAACACAAGAAGCTCTAGCTCATTTTTGCTTACATCATCAGAAAGAAGTTTTAACTTTTTCTTTTTAAAATTTTAAAGCAATTAATAGGAGAGTGTTTCTTTGCGATATCGACCAAGATTCGACTTGACATCTCTGATTTCTATGAAAATTTTATGAAAAGTTAGAATTTGACACACATATTACTGTGCTAAAACGATTTTCCAAAATTCCGACAATTTTCAAGATGGCGGCCATAGGATGTTCGTCCTTTGATGATCCGGCCTTTGGATACTCCCATATTTAAAAATTAATAGCTCCTCGGCTTTTTAGCCGATTTTAATGAAATTTTCAGGGTTTCTGTAGAAAAGTATGAGCTTTTGAAAAAAAAATAATTACACTCAAAAAGAATTTATTTTTGCTCGAAAAATTCCTTTTTTCTTTTTCAAAGCCATTTTTATTTATTTATTTTTATTTAGAAGTTAATTTTATTACAATTATTTTGCAGCTCTCAAAATTGTAGTATATATTACGGCTTTCAAGTTATGAGTTTTTGAAGTTGTATAATGTTGTGCTTATCATGAGTCGTTGGTGCATGTGCGCTACCATACAGGGCTGCCACCTACCAGACAGTATTTTTTTTTCAGTGAATCTTAGTGAAGATTTTTATAGAATTTTGTTGTGGAAAATATAAACCGATTATAACCAAGTTTTTGGATGAAGGAGTCAAAAAGACCCATAAAAACGGGATATTATGGATTAGTATGTTCTAGAAAATTGTTCCTTGCTCGATTTTATGTTAACCTTCTTAAGGGTCTTTTAGACCATTTTTTCCAAAAAACTTGCTTATAATGGGTTAAGATATTCTCCAAAAAAATTCTAAAAGAATTATGATAAACACAACATTAAACAACTTACAAAATTCATAACTTGATAACCGTAAAAGATACCACAATTTTGAAGCTAGGTAAATAACACAGTGTTACAAAATATAAAAATGTCATGGCGTTTTAACCAGACTATGTGTTTCCTAGGGACTTTGACGTCCTGAATCCGAATCCCGAGTCCGTTTTTTTCCAGAATGTCTGAGAAAAAATATTTCAAGGTCATATGGAGGTCATGTGTCGTTTAGTGATAAATTCGCTAAAATTCTGAAACTAATTTTTTTTCATTGAGTTCTTAGTCCTTAAAAAGAATATGTGATCAAAAAGGGTATCTCGGACCTAGTTTCAGAGATATAGCCATCGGAAGATCCGGATATATCTTCTATGAACACCGCTATAAGTTGGGAACGCTATAACTTATATTCTTTTATTGACTTAATACAATAAAAATGAAATTCTCCTGCTTCGTTACACAAGCACATTGAAAAAACCAATAGCAAGAAGAACTTATCAAGAGAAGGTCAAACTTTATAACTAAAATGCGTTTAACTCATGTCAGGTCTACAGCCACTAGAAAAATTGCTCTTACAATTGGTTGCATACCACTGCGGCGACATGTTGCGCTCCGATCATCAGAAAAAGTAATAAAAAGCATTTCACAAAATGTTTTAAAAAGGAAAAATACCAGCAAAGAAAAAGGAGAAATTGAAAAACTGATTAAATACTTTAGAAAAGTTTAAATGGCTAGTTGACTTTTACAACTTTGTCTTCTGCCGGTAAAACACCGTGCAAAAAATTGACAAATGTAAAAAAAATTTAAATGTTGTTTCGAAATCTAATCTTTAAATCTTCTCTTCTTATACGAGATAAAATTGTATGTTTGTTTTTTTGTTTGTTTCTTTGTACTTATTTCTGTGCCATTATTTTTTCTCGAAAACGGCTACAGCGATTTTAATGAAACTTAGAGTAGTGTTAGATATTAGCTTACAATGAAGAATGAGCTAGGTTTGAACTTTGTAGATGCTCACCAGAGGGCGTGGGACAGCCTTAAATTTTAAATTTGATTTAGTAATAACTCGCAAATTATACAAGGTATTTGGATGAAATTTGGTGAGCGGGTACGGGTTAATAATACCTCGTAACGGACAAAAAGTGAACGGGATCGAAGAAGTGCCACGCCCACTTTTCAGCCCTTGAAAATTTTGATTCAATATTACTCGAAAACGACTCCAACAATTTTGATGAAAATTTAGGAGATGTCACCTCTGCAAACAAGGATTAATATGTAATATGCCGTTATATTGGGAAAACTCGATGAAGGGCGTGGCACCGCCCACAGAAATATAATACGCTTTAAAAAGAAAACTACAAAAGCAATCTTTCTGAATTTAACGTAAGGTAGTCTACTTGCTATTAGGCACCATTACGAACTGAAAGTAGAGAAAATATCGCCTATGGGCGTGGAATCTCCCATACAAGTAAAACACGTTAAATGTTATCTCACGCAAATGGTACAACATATTTTGATGGAATTTGGTACACAGCTATTGCTGGCAAATGCCTTTTATATAAACAAAAGTGGGTGATACCGAGAAAGTGCCAGGCCCACTTTTTAACCATTCAAAATTTTGATTCGATATTATTCGAAAACGACTCCATTAATTTTAATGAAAATTTAAGAGATGATACCCTTAAAAACAAGGAATAATATGCAATATGCCGTTTTATTGGAAAAACTCACTGAAAGGCGTGGCACCGCCTACAAAAATATAATACGCTAGAAAAAGAAAAAATACTAAAGCAATCTTCGTAAATTTAACTGTAGGGAGTCTCCTTTTTATTAGGCACCTACGACCTGAAAATGGGCAATATATCGCCGGTGCGCGTGGAACCTCCCATACAAGTAAAACAAATAAAATGCTATTTCTCGCAAATGCTACAACGTATTTTGATGAAATTTGGTATGCGGATCTGGATCATGAGTATCTTAAGCATAACGAAAAGTGGGATTCGTTCAACAATTGCCACGACCACTTTTTACCAAAATAAAAATTTTAGTTATAGTAGTAACTCAGGCACAAAAAAAGAATGGAATGAACTTCTTATTTTTAATATGCAGTCTTATGTACTTTTTGACGCTGAATCCGTCTTCATCAGCAGAACTGTCATTATACCTGCAGGGTTTTGAAATATCTTTGCTTGAAGTTGAAGAAAACGCTGTGTTCAGTCTTAACTGCGTGTCTACAAGAAAAGGTGAAATCCTTTTTTATTAATGGCGTTGAATAGCCACACTCTTCCTTATCAAAACTTTTCCAATAGGTCTTTTACTTTCCGAGGTAAGATCTTTTGAAGATATGATATTTCAGCCCCCATACAATAGACGAAAATATTTTGGATGCCTGCCATATCCCATTTATTTAATTTTTTGATATTTTTCTATACCATTCCACACTTTCCAAATATTTTCTTATTATTATTCTCATCGGTTAATTTATCATTTTGAAAGCATGAACATTGGAGGTGAAAAGGTACGAATTCCATCACAAAAAGTAGCTATGAATAATATCATCAACTAAAATAATAAGATACGATTGTTGACCGAGCAGGGATCGGTCTCCAGGTACTTATCATTATTGCATTTTAATATTTATACCCTACACTCAGGGTATATTCACACTGTCCTTCCTTTTGTAATGCAGAGAAGGAGGCATAGCAGATATAGATAAGTATATACTTATATTCTTGATCAGCGTCATCACCTGAGTTTATATAGCCACGTCCGTCTATCTGTCAGTCTGGCTGGCTGTCTTTCAGTGCGTAGCACCTCCAATACAAACAAAATTTTCAAAATACTGCAGTGCAGGGTATTTAACCCATTTTCTGCAGCTGTTCGAATTTTCGAACAGCAAATATTGACATATTCATAAGATGTTTTCCTTTCCGAGATTTAACTGAAGCTTGATGTTATATACCGTATTATAGTTAGTTAAATTAGCTTTCAGAAAAGTAAAATTTCGGTCAAACCCCCTTGGGCTACAGCTATGAGTTGAGAAAAACATTATGGGCAGACTTATTTTTAATAGATTTAATGATACATAATTGTAAATAATTCTTAGCCAAAATTACATTTATACCGTAGATAAACGTCGAACTTATTCAAAAAAGAAGTAAATTTATGATTTGCTTCCAGAAATAAGCATGGACACACCCGGAAATATTACTGTTCGAAAAGTCGAAAAGTGGCGGTTCGTGGAAAAACAATCTACAATCCATTGCTGTGCGTTATTAGTCTTGCCAAAACTAAGTATTTTTGAAACATTACTTTTTTAGTTTTGTTTGCTTTAATACTTACTTTTAATTAGGGTACACAAAATATTTTTTAAATTGCATTTTCTCAAATACCGCTTAAGTGACTCACACGAAATTTACACCACATCATCTTTAAATTAAAAGGCGCTACAAAATATCCATAAGTTTTATTTGGAGTGGATATTTAGGGTGGCCCTCATAAAAAAAAAAATTGTTTAATAGCATTACCTCGAAGGCCCCTTAAGCGATTCACACGGAATATACACCAACTGACGTGAAAAGAGGGGGGCACGTATGTAAAATGTTGAGGGAGAAAATGTTAGTTAGTCTTACATTCTTCTCCATCAGGGGCACTCTGGAAGCGGGAAAAAATTTTATAAAAAAAAATTATTAAAAAACAAGGGGTTCAGGAAAAATATTATGGAGGAAAAATTTATGGGTTTTGATCTACCCCATTTTTTGACTTACGCATTATTTGATCAAACCTCGCAAAATAAAATGTGGTAGCGTATCCAAATCAAGAAATCGTGCACTTAATCATGTCTAACATGCATATTCAATATACTATATAGCAGGCATTGAAATAAGCTGTAGTAATACCCTATTTCTGCTGTAATAACTTCAAATTTGCGGTACTAACTTCAGAATATTGTAAAAAATTGTAATAATAATTTTCACCCAAACTCATATTACTTTGTTTTGCGTTAATCGTTGAAACTACCCAACAGAAAATTTCGATGCGCATCCCCAAGATGCAATAGCGATGCGCGTCCTTCTCGCATCCAAAGAGCTGATTTGTATGCGCATATTTTCTGCGCTATAGGTAGCGAGAGCGAAGCGCATCCAAAGAGCATTTCTGAATGCGAGAGCGATGCGCATCCAAAGAGCATTTCTGGTAGCGAGAGCGATGCGCATCCAAAGAGCATTTCTGGATGCGAGAGCGATGCGCATCCAAAGAGCATTTCTGGTAGCGAGAACGATGCGCTTTCGGTCACGTATTAACGTTCAAAACAAAATAAATCAATAAGTCGTCTTCGTAAGAGCGCGATGATAGAGCAGTGGTCTAGCGACTAGCACTGCGATTGAGAGTTGTAGCAACCGTGAGGTCCTCGGTTCAACTCCGACCCAGACCTAACACAAAAGTTTTCAACTTGCAATTTTTCAATTAGAATTAATTTAGTAAAATAAAAATAATTATAATTACATCAAAAAAAAAAAAAAAATAATAGTCTGATGTGTCTTTGTTGACGAAAGACGTAAAATTTCAATTAAAAATTAATTTTTTAAATATTTTTATTGTCATACAAAAAGCATCCAAAGAGCATTTCTGAATGCGAGAGCGATGCGCATCTAAAGAGCATTTCTGGTAGCGAGAGCGATGCGCATCCAAACAGCATTTCTGGATGCGAGAGCGATGCGCATCCAAAGAGCATTTCTGGTAGCGAGAGCGAAGCGCTTCGTTCCAATGACATGCCAATGTTAATTTCAGCGCTTTTGGCAACGAGAGAGATGCGCTTCACTGCTGCTTTAGAGCGCTTCAGAAGCGCTATTGATGCGCTCCATTCCCCATTGGGTAAATACTCATTTTTTCGCTTATAACCGTTGTTTTAGTTGTCTAACCTCACCAATTTGGGCTAAAATGTAGCAACCACAATAAGTACTCGCTATAAATTTTCAATTTTAAGTTGAACCATTGTCATGATATCTGTTATTTAATATAAATATTTTATATTAATCACTTGAATAAGACATAAAAAAAATTTTGCTAAAAATTGCAAATAAAAACAAAAAAAAAAATTCTGCAGTAATAACTTTTTCTTATTTCAACCCCTGCTATATAGGCTAAATAGCGCAAAACCGACATTGTTCGACTTTTCGAATAGTCCCCTTGTAAAAAATTTTGGACATTAAATCCAAGCTTTTTGGGACATAATTACTTTAGAAATATTACTTTAAATTCTAGATTTGATCTTTTATTTGGCGCGGCAGAAAAGGGGTTATATTTGTTAGTTTGTTTTTGGACTTCCTTAAAGTCATTTCAACGTTTTGGAATATTCTTAAACATAAAAAACCTTTTATCATTATAAATTTCTTAATTTCTAACCCACTTTCATAGTCACAATAATTTACTGTTCCTTACAAAAGTTACCTCTTGGATAATGGAGCAGCTACATACGTAGAATTTACGTAGTGCTGTACGAACCATCTCGACCATCTCAATTAGGTATTTGGAAATTGGTTTTGTATATTTCTTTGCTCGTTTTACGTTAGATGCTTCACCCTCTAAATTTGTATTATATTGTTCTAAGTTTCACGTCGTACTAGATTCTTATGCAGTTTGTTTCTCTTTAACTAATGTAGCGTGCTTGAGTTGTAAGTTGCACTCTGCGACTCATCACAACACAGCATTAGTTAAAAGAGAGCTTTGAGTCCGCACATTAATTCTCCCTTTTGGAACTTTGCTCGACTAAGCTCAGGGTTTGTCGTGGGGTAATGAACGGACTGACGAAACAACAAAGAACTACCAAAAACTCACCAAACCTTGCCCATGCATCTCTATGAAAGAGTAAGAAAAATAAAAGAACTAACTAAAACCGATCTCTCAACATATGCATCACTCAATTTTTATGTTATGCTACATACTAAATTTTTATGCTGCCAACTGAATCGTTACGTAGCGCTACCATACCGAGAAATATGATGCGAACCTTTAATAGCTCTACACACATTTTTGCAAGATGTTGCTAGGTATCTAACAAACTGCTGCGCTATCAAAGTTTTGCAACAAGTTGCCATTGTTGAGGGTTGCCTTTGCCAAAGCCATATTAAGTAACTTAGTGCATAATTAGAAACATTTTAAGCATGTATATGAATTTTCCATGGACAAATTTAATTTTCATTCAAAATTCAATTTTATTAAAATTACTTCATTAATTTTCCTTTTCTATTAATTTGCTAATATATACTTATATGTGAATACTAAAGAATATGTACTTTAAATTAACTCTATCACCAAATCAATTATTTTTTAACTTTAGGTAGTTTTTAACCAAAAGAATTTAAAAAAACATATTACATATAAAAGTTAAATCTT
Organism: Calliopum simillimum; assembly: GCA_951812925.1. Taxonomy (NCBI): domain Eukaryota; kingdom Metazoa; phylum Arthropoda; class Insecta; order Diptera; family Lauxaniidae; genus Calliopum; species Calliopum simillimum. The sequence continues at coordinate 83,554,090 of OX638372.1, read as the reverse complement.
TAAATTATCGAAACTTACATGTTAGACTGAAACCGTTGATCGTGACATGTCAGGAACACACGTTGTCTGCTAACCTCTAAATGTTTAAATGTACATATATAATTAATTGAATATAAGCTATATGTTAGTTAAATTTCCTCTAAAATTATATTATTCCAGTTATAAGATGAGCTTTCACTTCCGAAAGCAAATAGATTTTATCTTCGATGTACATTTCCAAGAAATCAATTTTGTGTTCTCAACATAAAACTTGCAGAAATCTTTACAAAAAGGTGAATCATCGAGGTACAGTAAAAATTGTATCAAAATCTATGATGTACTCGATGCTCAAATGACAATCCAACATCCCAATAATTGCAATTTCGTAGAAATTTAATTAATGAATTAATTAAAGAATAATGATTAAAGATTAAAGAGGAGCTCTTTAAGCTTCCTAAAGAAAAAATTACTTTAGCACTTAATTTACTCAAAATTTCAAACTTGTCAATACCTCTTTTTTTTTGTTCACGCAGGTATATAAAAGTATGCTGAATATTCATATATTCGTATATATATAAAATATATATGCTTTGATGTATATTGAAACTTTTTCAATATATATATCCACTAATAAGTTATTTAATAAAACTTTTGTTTATATATTTTAGGTTCAATAAATTTTTAAACTAATTTTTCACTTACTAAATTTAATTTTATTGAAAACTAAAGTTACGTTTACTCGGCTGAGTTTAGAACTTTCAACAGCTATCGAAAAAGAACGAAATGACTTCAGTACATACTTATAGAGAGGAATTTTCTAACAGTAATCCACTACTTTTAACTTTCGAAGATCAAGCTATGTTGAGGTAAAATTCTGAAGTAAATTTTACGATCTTAGCTTTATGTACAACATTTCACATATGTGCGGGCCTATTCACAAACTCCCAAAATTCTTTCGTAAATATTGACGCATAATTCCTATATGGAAACAATCATGATTTTATCGAAATTTCTAAGCAGCAAATAATTAATTTTATTTTTAAATTTTATGCACTGAGAAAATGTTTGGTAGCAACTAAAAAAAATAAAAATTTATTCCAAAGAAAATGACCCTACACTAAGTGCCTTAGATGCCGCTGATGGTAGTCACTTACAGAACATACTTATACTTAATTCACAGTAGTGTTCAATTTATTATTTTGTATTATACATTTAACTACGTCACAATACCTTTTTAATTTTTTCCTGAAAAGTCATTTTGGATCACGATTAATAGCTTTTTAATTTCCATTAATAATGAAATCTACTCAAAGAAATCAACTAAAATTTTTACTTTATGTATCTGTAGATGGAGTTAGGGGAAAACCTTTGCTGGCAAGTTTCTATTTTAAGGCATTTGTTGAAAAGATGAAAGTGACTGTAGTTCTTTATCGTTATCCTTATCAAGAAATCAAATAAAATCTTTCTTTGTCCTAATTTTACCTGTGGATATTTGAGTGGTTAACGAAATTAAGTTTAATCAAACGCGGTTTTGCGTTATCAAACGCTTTTAGTCGATTGAATTTATCACGCAATTTGGATTCACATTCTTTTGGCCTATTATATATTGCGCAAAAAAAGCAAATAAGTATATTGACTGTATATTTCAAATGATTGAAAAGGTCAAGTTATCATTTGTTTATTTTAAAAGGATAACTTGTTATAAATTACACAAAAAATGCTCTTTTGGTATTTACCCAAAAGCGTATAATTAAAGGAAACCTTTCCGTCACCATGGCACATAAGCTGTAAGCATTGTAATATTTATATTATTTGCCTGCGCAATTCAGATGAAATTTATATTGATTGACTATTTTGAAAAATCTCTTGAAACTAAAATAAATAGGTTCATATGAATACGAGCACCTTGATGGTGTGTGAGCACCCTGTTCACTATGGAAAGCACAATATAGCAAAAAGTTAAACAAAGTCCACAAAGTGTAGTAGTGTGTTGTAGTGTAGTGTAGTGTAGTGTAGTGTAGTGTTGTGTAGTGTAGTGTAGTGTAGTGTAGTTTAGTGTAGTGTAGTGTAGTGTAGTGTAGTGTAGTGTAGTGTAGTGTAGTGTAGTGTAGTGTAGTGTAGTGTAGTGTAGTGTAGTGTAGTGTAGTGTAGTGTAGTGTAGTGTAGTGTAGTGTAGTGTAGTGTAGTGTAGTGTAGTGTAGTGTAGTGTAGTGTAGTGTAGTGTAGTGTAGTGTAGTGTAGTGTAGTGTAGTGTAGTGTAGTGTAGTGTAGTGTAGTGTAGTGTAGTGTAGTGTAGTGTAGTGTAGTGTAGTGTAGTGTAGTGTAGTGTAGTGTAGTGTAGTGTAGTGTAGTGTAGTGTAGTGTAGTGTAGTGTAGTGTAGTGTAGTGTAGTGTAGTGTAGTGTAGTGTAGTGTAGTGTAGTGTAGTGTAGTGTAGTGTAGTGTAGTGTAGTGTAGTGTAGTGTAGTGTAGTGTAGTGTAGTGTAGTGTAGTGTAGTGTAGTGTAGTGTAGTGTAGTGTAGTGTAGTGTAGTGTAGTGTAGTGTAGTGTAGTGTAGTGTAGTGTAGTGTAGTGTAGTGTAGTGTAGTGTAGTGTAGTGTAGTGTAGTGTAGTGTAGTGTAGTGTAGTGTAGTGTAGTGTAGTGTAGTGTAGTGTAGTGTAGTGTAGTGTAGTGTAGTGTAGTGTAGTGTAGTGTAGTGTAGTGTAGTGTAGTGTAGTGTAGTGTAGTGTAGTGTAGTGTAGTGTAGTGTAGTGTAGTGTAGTGTAGTGTAGTGTAGTGTAGTGAAGTGTAGTGTAGTGTAATGGGGTCTAAAGTTTCAGTGGGTCTCTTGATTTATACCAAAAATAAAAAACATTTTATGAAGTAGAAAATTTCAGCATCTTGTGTTTTTTTCGTCAGTCTCATATACATACTAGGGATTTCAGTCCCGGGATCCCGGGATGCCGGGATCCCGGGATTCGAGCCTTTTTGCAGTCCCGAAAATCCCGGGATTAGTGCTACCAATCCCGGGATTTCTTTTGCAAATTTTTTTTTTGTTAAATGACAGAAAATTCACATTAAAGTAGAGATAAAACTTATTCTCTCTAGATTTAAAACTCAAATTGAGGACAGTAGCCATACAATTAATGTAAGTGCAGCAAAAAACTTGAAAGAAAAATTAAATCTAGTTTTGAATACCACTTCAAAAAATTTGTTTTCTAGATAATCTTATAATTTATCCGACGTTTTAATGGAAGAAATTGATATATTTTGTAATGTGGTGATAGGGGTTATTTCCTCCAGAAAACTTTCGATTATCTTTTTTCAATCCAACCAAGAAGTGTTGAATCAGAAAGATGCTTTTCGTGTGCAGCAGGGGTTGAAATAAGAAAAAAAATATTACTGCAGAATTTTTTTTAATTATTTGCAATTTTTTTAAAATTTTTTTTAGTGCCTTATTCAAGTGTTTGTTGAATACTAAATATTAATGTTAAATAACAGATATCTTGGCAATGATTTAATTTAAAATTGAAAATTTATAGTGAAATTTTCTTTCCTGCATTTGTAAAAATATGTTTAAAGTAGAGTTGCCGAGTACTACATTTAAGCCCAGATTGGGAGGTTAGACACCTAAGACAACGGTTATATGCAAAATAAAATGAGTATTTAGTTTCAACGATTAACTCAAAAACAAAGTAATATGAATTTGGCTAAATATTATTATCAAAATTTTTTAAAATTTTTGACTGTTATTGCTGCAAATTTGAAGTTATTTTTGCAGAAATAGGGCATTGCTGCAGCTTATTTCAATGCCTGGCGTGAGATTATATATCTGTGGACTTTTGACAAAACAACCTAACTCGAAATTGGCAACTTTTCAGGAGAGCCTAAAAACTGATTAACTACACTCTAAAAAAAGAGGATTTCCAGAATACTTGTGGGAAATAATCGAATATTTGCAATGAACATTAAATACTTGCAGCAAACAATAAATACTTACGGTAAACATTAAATACTTACGGTAAACATTAAACACTTCCGCTAAGTGATAAGTATTTGTTGGAAATATTGAGAATTACAATTTATTTGCCACAAGTTGTTTTTAATACTTGTATGAAAAACTACAAAAATGTTTTAGAAATTTTTGGTCCCAAATGCTTTGAATATTTGTAAGAAAACAAAAAACAGTTGACGCAAACGTTTTGTCACTTGCCAAGTGCAGATCAGTTACGGTAACTGCATTATCACTTGTAAGGTGACGAACAGCTGTTATGCTTGTTCTTTTTTTTGCGTTGTGGTAGCTGAAGTTGCGTGCAAATTGGTTTTGGAATAAAAAAGTGAATTTTTTCTGGAAATTAAGCAATAAAAGGTAAATATAAGTGAAAATAATGAAAAATAAATTGTTTTGTGAAGTTTTTATTAAAAATATTTCTCTCTACATTCACAAAAAACCCAATTGCATGAATCTTCCGTCGGCCGGCATTTTATTAAAACAAAATGAATAATTTAATGGAATTGATGTTAATTTTATTAAAAGTGAACTCAATAAATCAAATCTAATCAATACGTGATACAATAAAACATCGGTGATAGCAATTTTTTAATAAATTTTTCGTTTCCCCATAAAGATGTTTCCGCGAGTGTTTCCGCGAATGTCTCCGCGAATTGCACATGTCAGGCTATATGGAGCAAGTTTACTTTAATGCCCAAAACCCAATTTGGTTTACAACCAAATGTTTTTTTGAAGTAAATTATTCTCACAAAGAATATGCACTAAAAGCGTATCGCTCGGATCTATTTTCGGATATAGAGGAATCGGATGATCGGGATATAGCTTTTATTAAAACCGGTATAAGTTCGAAACTCCTTGACGGTTTTATTAAATATTGATGTCATATGAAAGGTCTTTTAACAAGCTATAAAAATAATGTACAAAATTTATAATTTAGGTTATCATTTTCGAGATATGATGATTTTAAAAAAAATTTGACCAGTGTTTTCATAAGAACAGTTATTCCTTCCAAAAAAATCACTATTAATTGATAATTTTAGTTACAAAATTTGGAAGCCTAATGCATTTGCTTCCATCTAGTATGTCATTTGTACCTGAATTTGTTATATTTATAGAAAAAATAGCCATTTTCTTGGAATTTAGCAAATATCACAACAAAAACATGTCAGAGAAAGGAAATACTTTAGGCTTCTTATTTTGTAATAAAAATTAGTGGTTAATGCTGAATTTTTTGGAAATAATAACCGTTATACTTCAAAAATTAGGTCAGAGCGAAAGTTTTCGTTGTTGTAATTAACTTCCAGAGTGTATTTGAAAAAAATATTAGACTTTAGGTGCTAAAGTAGACTTACTCCATGGATTTGGCTTTGAAAATTGAAGAAATGCTAAACAACTCGGAAGAGGTTGTTCTGTATAAAAACTATTATTTCGCTTTGGTAAAATTGCGATCGTGACGGAAGCCATGCAAGGGGTATATAAATGTCGTAACCTTTAATGATATAACTGCTCTATAAAAGTTTTAAATTTAGGTGACATGACTGAGTTTTTCGAAGCTATCCAAGTCTCCTTCAAGGAAAACATTGAATTTGTGACTGTTTCGGGATTCGGAGAATTTACTTATGACATTTTTTACAATGCGGGTATATTGTTAAATCTGTGACTGTAAGGAATATCAATAAATCTTCATTTTCAAATAACGCCTCTTATGTCGTATTTAAATATTTTACGACATATGATGTGTTTCCTTGTACGTTTCCTTAACACGAATTAAGTCAATATTCCTTATCGCCACAGATATAGTTTCAATTTGAATTGAATTTTTATCTCACTGTTTTTCTTTAGTTTCTTCTCATTTTAAGATACAAAATAGTTTTACATTTGTTCACGAACACACCAAGGCCGAAATAAAAAGAGAATTTTTCGTGCCGTTTGTAAGAAAGTATCAGCATAACTTGGTTTTAGTTGTTGATGAAAAAGAAAACTGCACTCAAGATCTTTCGCAAAATATTTCGTCTGATTGCACTGCATCAAGTCAAATTATATACGATATTGAAAGTAGTCAAGAAAATCAATTCAATTCAGAGAATTCTCAGATTTTGATTATGAGTACCAGTGAAGAAGACACAGAACCCTCACCAGCAAAAATTCATAGAACCATCTCTTGCATAGGTGTTCAGGAGTTCGCAAATTTTAATACCAATAACGATAATCATCAAAAATTAGAAGTAGAAACTTTTTCACTTACTTTTAGTTAAAATGTTTTGCAGTTCTTTTTTTAACAGATTATTAAGGATATAATTATGAGCCAAGGAAAAGAAATCGTAGCAAAGTACAATAAAAACCCAAACTCGATTACAAATAATGATAGAATTAAGATTTCAAAACTAATAATTTAATAATAATTTAATAATTTAATAATTTCCGACGAAGAGAAATTTTAAAAACTCAAATTACTACTTTGGAGTATATTGAAAATTTTGCTTGTATACTAGAGCCAAGAGGCATTGATTTGGTGAGTACTAGACTAAAAGCAGACAATAATATCTTAAAAATCTTACTAATTTCTTTTTTTGCCAGATCGCAATTGATGCAAATTTAAGGTATCCAGAACTAAAACCTCTAGATACGGATAAATTTAATATATTAGCTGACAAAATAATACAACGTGGACGTGAATCCAAAAATTTAACTGCTACAAAATATATTAAAATTTTGTCAAATAAGAGTAAGTTTTGAATTACGTAGAGATATTAAATTCTAATTTTACGTTTTTGTTAATTTTTATAGGTTTAGTGAGTCAAAAAATATTCAGTCTGCTTATTTTACCATATATTGCTCCTGCAGCAGTTATTAAAAATAGGATTAAGCCAAGCAAACTTGAAGTCCAAGAGAGCTTCATCCAGTATTTTGAGGTAAACATATAAATATACCACGCGAATTAGCAACAAAAAAAAAATTAATTACTTTTGGTTTTGGATAACTTCCTCATAGTGTGAAGCCGATTCAGATAATGATAAGGGAATATTTAAGCAGCCCCGAATTTTATTGATTGATGATCTAGCAAATGTGAAAGCTTTTATTGCTATAGCTGGAAAAAAAATTTATTTTGAAAATCCACTAGCTGCGTTTGAATCCTGTTTTCACTTATTTTGTGCGTTGGATATAGAATACCCAGAAAAATGTAAACATATTTGGATTTTTATGGAAAAGGCTGTATTTGAAATAAATATTTCAAAAACCACCTTACCAAGTATAGATTTACTAATTAAATCTTTGAAATAATATAATATTATTAAAACATAATTTTTTGTAGTCATGTCTAATTTAAGTTACATAACATGTACTTTATGCCAGAGAAAGTTTTTCTCTGTTAAAATTTTTATTAATCATATAAGAAAACAAAATGTTTCTGTCTTTGTGTGTAGTTTTCCAGATTGTAATAGGAAATACTCACATATTGAGTCTTTACGATCTCATTTAAAAATACATTTTTCAAAATTACATGATATTGAAAAAAAAGCTAATTCATTGACATTAAACAATCTTCATACAGAAGATGCAACTAATACTCAAAATGAAATTGCAAATTTATATGTTTCTCCCGTTAAATATGATATTCTCAAACTTATTGTTAATGTATATAATGAGAATTCAGTTTCAAGAAAAGTTATTTTAAAAATATTGAAAGAAAATTTTAAAATTTTTAAGTGTAATATTGATATTGCTATTACAAAGATTGACGAAAAAAATGACATTTATGAGTATCTGAGATTTTTGTCTAATTGCTGTTCTATTCAATCAGAACACTTACTATTTAAAGAACTAAATTTGGCAGGATATTTATCTTACTCAGAAACAGTTTTAATTAAAACCGATACATATTTAAAAATAACTAAAAATGGAAATATTCTTAAAAGGAAAAAAATAACTATTCAAATTATTAATTTAAAGCAATTATTTTTTAAACTCTTTAGCATGACTAAAATGCTTTTTGATATAGTTTCTTACATAAATGAATTAAAAAATGATAATTTATATATGAAAAATTACATACAAAGTTCAAGTTGGAAAAACAAAATAAAAAAATTTGAAACAGTGGAAGACACTCTGTTACTTCCACTATTTATATACTTTGACGATTTTGAACCAAATAATCCATTGGGTTCCAGTAGTAATAAATACAAAATTGGAGCTGTGTACGTAATGATTCCTTGTATGCCATCTTATTTGCAGTCTAAATTAAGCCAAATCTACCTTGCAATGCTTTTTTACACTTCCGAGCGAAAACAGTTAGGTTCAGAGGCAAATCAACGCATTTTTGAACCCCTAATTAAGCATTTAAATGAGCTGCAAACTATTGGCATAGATAATCATCCAGTCTACAAAACTGTAAAATTAATACCTTCTCTGATCTTAGGAGATAATTTAGGTCTAAATCAAATATTGGGCTTTTCAGAGAGCTTTAAAGCGAATATGTTTTGCAGAATTTGTAGATGCGATAGTAAATCCACAAAAACAGTATGTCTACAAAAAGATGGCATGCTAAGGAATGAAATCAATTACGCTGTAGATTTAAATACTTGTAATGCAAAATTAACTGGCTTAAGAGAAAAATGTGTTTTTAATGATATTCAAAATTTTCACGTAGTTGATAACTTAAGCGTCGATATCATGCACGATATTTTAGAAGGAATTGCTCATTATGACATAACAAATATTTTAAAACAGTTCATATACAAAGATAGATTTTTTACTCTTGCTGTGCTAAATAATAGAATTGTATCTTTTACTTTTGGCAAATCTCCCAATAAGCCACGCGAAATTAAAGAGGACACTTTATTACATGCTAAAAAATTAAAATACTCAGCAGCAGAGATGAGCAATTTCGTTCTAAATTTAAACTGTTTGATTGGAGACATGATTCCACGTGGAAACAAATATTGGAATTGGTATTTAACTTTGAGAGAAATTTTATTGTTTTTTGATATAGAAAAAACTGATTGTAATGCTTGTAAAATACTTGAATATTTAATTGTAAGTCATCATGAGCAGTACCTAGCTTTATTTAAAGAAACTCTAAAACCTAAATTTCATTTTTGTACCCACTATCCTTATATAATGAAAAATATCGGTCCGTTACGTAACATAAGTTGTATGCGATTTGAAGCAAAACATCAAGAATTTAAGGAAATTGGAAGAACAACTAGGTCGCGAAAAAATCTTTTGTATTCTATGGCCTTAAAAAATCAGCTTAAAATATGTTATACTTTATTTAATTATAACGAAATAAGTAAAAACTGTTGCAATGTAAATGTTAAAAGCAACGAATTGTTAAAAATAGTTCCTGAATTGAAAACGAAATATAAATTACCGTCACATATTTTTACAGTCATAAACTGGATAGAGAAAAAGAACGTTAGATACAAACCTGGATTACTTATAACAAACCAGTATGTCGAGGATGAAATTCCTTTATTTCAGTTAATTGAAAGTATTGTTAAAATTGAAAACGATGTATTTTTATGTTGTCAGACTTTACAAACTGAAACATTTGACCCACATCTTCAGATTTTTTTTGTTAAAAATACTAATGAATTCACTTCAATTCTATTCGAAAAGTTAACAAACAGATCTATCTTTAGTATCATAAACATGAAAAACAAATTGGCCGTGAATAACATATAATTTATTTAAACTTGCAAATTTTAATGCAATAAAATAAAGTTTTAAGTAAAATCAATGGTACGGTATGATTTTCTTTAACCAATGGAAAATGTGTAATGTATATTGCAGGTACAGTTCTAGGAGTATTTGCATATAAAATACAATGAGTTATTTTTCAAATGTACATTTAACTCAGTTTTATGGATATATTTTATATTTCTTTACCCTTTTGTGTTATAAAAATCCCTGAAATTATGATATATATATATACTATAATTTCAAAGATTTTTATAATATAGAAGTGTGAAGAAATATTGAAAATATCCATAAATCTATTTTAAATGTCGATTTGAAAATTAATTCATTGAATTTTTCTGCAAATACTACTAAATGAAATGTTGTTTCTCACAAACATTTCAAATATTTATTGCAAATAATTTAATTATTTGTAAGAAGTATTTATTTTTTGAAAAAAATACTTGGTGCAAATAATTAAATTATTTGTGAGAAGTAATATTTTAAAATAAATACTTAGTGCAAATAATTTAACTATTTGTCAGAAATAATACAAGTGTTTGTGACAAATATAAAATCTTGTTACACCAAATTGTTTGTGACAAAAGACTTCAAATACTTCCTGCTTTATCACTTGTGGCAAATGATTTTTTTTTTTGAGTGTACTTTTCAATAATGTGGCTAAATTTCGAAGTTAGTTTATTGACTGTTTTTTTGCTTGTATAGTACTAATGATAGTACCAACGCGCTTTTTTCTAAATTGAAGTATGATAATTTTATATTGAACTAATTAAACAGTCATTTTTGCAATTTTTCAACAACAGACGAAAGCAAGTGTTAACATGGAAATTGATTACATATGTTTCGGCTACTTCCACATACATATTTATATATTTTCATTAGGGTGGGCCGATTTGAAAACTGATCTCGGCTACCCCCCTATGTGAAAGTTCATTCAATTCTATGAATATTTGCCCAAGGAACTATATCTCTGCGTTCAACTTTAGTTCGGCGCATTTTTGATCGAAAATTGTACCTTTCATCAATATTTTTTTTTATTTTCATACTAAATTTTTAAAATTTTTATAAAGACAAAAGTAATGTCATTATATGATTTGGCTGGTATTCTGTCAGTGATCAATTAAATTAAGTTCTGTTTACATAAAAAGTTTACTTGATAAAGTGGAATTGATGCTATATATTTAAAAAAATGATATGGGTCAAATAGCCGATTATTATGACCGACTTTCAAAATAAACGATTCATATTTTTGGATGAATTTTTTCAAACAGAACAACAACCTAGGCTGAAAGTTCATTCAATTCTATGAATATTTGCCCAAGGAACCATACCTCTACGTTCAACTTTAGTTCGGCGCATTTTCAATTGAAAATTAAGGTAACATTTTCAATCGAATATGCGCCGAACTAAAGTTGAACGTAGGGGTATGGTTCCTTGGGCAAATATTCATAGAATTGAATGAACTTTCAGCGTAGGTTGGTATTTTGTTTGAAAAATTTCATCCAAAAATATGAATCGTTTATTTTGAAAGTCGGTCATAATAATCGGCTATTTGACCCATATCATTTTTTTTAATATATAGCATCAATTCCACTCTATCAAGTAAACTTTTTATGTAAACAGAACTCAATTTAATTGATTTCTGACAGAATACCAGCCAAATCATATAATGACATTACTTTTGTCTTTATAAAAATTTTTAAAATTTAGTATGAAAACAAAAAAAAATATTGATGAGAGGTACAATTTTCGATCAAAAATGCGCCGAACTAAAGTTGAACGCAGAGATATAGTTCTTTGGGCAAATATTCATAGAATTGAATGAACTTTCACATAGAGGGGTAGCCGAGGTCGATAAAATTTCCTCCATACCATTTGGCCCACCCTAATTTTCATATATAAACATGTATATAGCCTCATCAGATCAGTTTTAGTTAAATCTTGCCAGAAACCGTACTCGAACCCGTGACTCCGGTTTTCTAATGAAAGAGAACGCGGTGCTTAAGCGATTGTGCTATAGGTCACTAGTAAACTTTCTGAACAGGATCGCCATTATGAATAAATCATAAGGCTCACTAGCGCCGTCTGTTGTGAAATTTCGTTGATGCAGCATTGAATCTCTTCTTTCCATACATTTTTTCTAATCTTGAAGTGTTAGCTGTCAAATTATTATTTTTTTTGGTTCATAACACTTCAAATCTTGCGTGAACTATGGGACAGCCTTATATCTCTGGAACAAGAAATCATAGAGACATGGCGATTATACCAATAGAAGCATATTTAAATTTTTTTTAGGACTAAAAACCTGGAGAATTGTCATATCTCGACTTAGGTTGTTTTGTCAAAAGTCCACAGATATGTAATAAATTAAGATATAAATTGGATGATAAAATAATAAATGCTTTAATTTTCCTAAAAACATATTTTAATAATAATAAAACTGATTCAAAGAAAAGTTATTCCTTTCAAGTCCAACACTTGTTAAAACTTTGATCTCACTATTTTATATAATTAAATATGTATGATATTTTATGTATGCATTTAACTAAGCATATAAAGCTGAAATGTACCTTTATGTTCGTTTTTGAAGTAAATAAGTATTTTTGAATTTTTTGTTTTTTAAAAAAGGCGAGAATTGTTTAATGAAATGAACCTGTTTTAAGAAATTGTTCTTTAATATTTTTTACACTGTAGGGGTGGGGGGGGGTATATAAGACAAAATATTAGAAATTTGTAATACTAAATTCTGCTTTATTTAGAAAGAAAAACAAATTCATACAAATCCCGAAAAATCCCGGGATTCAAAAATTTCTGATCCCGAAATCCCGGGATCGCAAAAAGTCCAAAAATTGTAATCCCTAATACATACATATGTTCATGTAAACACTGTGGGGTTACGTTGTTCCTTTCGTGTTCAATTCGAAATGCTGTGTGCGATTTATTCGGTTCCTTAAGACTTTGTTAAAAAAAATTAATCTTCTAATGTAATATTTTCAAGCAAAGCATTTTCAACCGCATGCAATCTATGGGCATTTTATTTAAGATCAACAAACGATGTAGTCAATGACTATTGTTTGGAAAACTGACCTTATTTTTGTTTAAAATGAAAACCCAAATTTATACTTTAGATTCGTTCTCATTATCTCACTTGTTGACGTCAAACTAAAATCACTGCTTCATTTCATTTTATGCGAATTCGTTTTTATTTATTTTCTTTGTTCTCTTGCCCTATTTTTAATTTTTATCCTTTTATCTATTTTTCTCATTTTGCAAGTATTTTTTGTATTTCATTGGATTTATTAAATCCACTCACAAACACTTCTGATTTCCTCTTGAAGAGTTCAATCGTTACTTTGCTACTTCTTGGTCTTCATTCTATTGCTATGACTTTTTTTAATTTTCCTCTTCTTTGCATAAAATTCCTCAATTGAAAAAAATGCTTGAAGTATCCTCACGTTTTGGCCAAATCTCAATTCACACTCGAGTTGAGCAACAAAAAAAGAGCTCTCCAAGAGAAAAAAAATATGTGAGGATGCAAATAATTTCAAATATTTGAGGATAGCTAAGTAGGTATAGTGTTGTTGAAGAAAATTTACACAAAATTTGGGTTGTGTTCAGTATTAATCTATCCAATAGTTATAATTCAAAAGATACTTAATATGTATTGAATTTATAAATAATTTTATTATTTATATTAGAAAGTTTGTCAATTTGTGTTCTCTTAATTCGATTGCAGCCGTAATTTGAGAGATATCGATATCGTGTGCGTTAAACCGGTTCAAATTTGTGTGAAAAACCAAAACTTGCTTGATACATCCCAAACCATTTTAAAAACCGAAACCGAATCTGCAATTAACTTCACCATTAGTTGTGTAATATTGGAGATATTGGCCATTCCATTTCGTATCTTAATTTTCCACCTTGATTGGACAATATCCTCAAAACTACAGAAATTACAGAGAAATCAAATGCAGAAGAGTTGAATTTTAAAATAAAAAATTTTTCCATATTCAGGACTACTTTTCGGTTTTTAATTGTTTGGGATGCATCAAATGTTCTCTGAAATGGACCAAATTTTACATGATATTATTAACATCAAGGAGAAGATTTTGATGCTGTGGGAGTGCAATTCCAAAAAATTTTAAAATTTTAAGCCACTCTAGTGTGATACTATGTTCGGAAGCTGTGTCCAATTGTAAACAAAATCCGACAAAAAATATATCCACCCCTCACACGAATCTTCTTTTTTATTTTGGTAAAAAATTTTTTAAAATGGATATAGTAAACTCATGAAGGTACTTAAAAATACTAATTTTATGAACTTTAGTCAATGTTTTGCAAGAATCGAAAATTCCATGCATTTTCCAACTTAGAATATTATGACAATTCGGAGAAGAGAAAAAACTACTGAACATGGCTATGGTGACATATGTTTCGGTTACCGCCACGTAACCATCATCAGACCAATTTATGTTTTATTTAATTTATTTTAAATTAAATGAAATAACAATTGAAACATTTTTTTTTTTTTTTTTTTTAACTTTTTGTCTGAGGCCGGGATCGATCTATGAACCTTTCGAAATCAATCTCTCTACATAGCGCATTTATCAACGGACTGCGCTGTGTGCCCTCGGAAAAATTGGTAGCTTAAGTGCCTATATGCATGTAGCGTGGTTTCATTCTCTATACTCCTTTGTCATCATTCATGTTGTGTTTGTTTGGTAAGGCTCAGCCATTGGCTGAGAATCAATACCGTTATATTATATGACTGACAAGTGTTGCCAGTTGCACATACACAAACACAACATGAATGATGACAAAGGAGTATAGAGAATGAAACCACGCTACATGCATATAGGCACTTAAGCTACCAATTTTTCCGAGGGCACACAGCGCAGTCCGTTGATAAATGCGCTATGTAGAGAGATTGATTTCGAAAGGTTCATAGATCGATCCCGGCCTCAGACAAAAAGTTCAAAAAAAAAAAAAAAAAAATTTTTCAATTGTTATTTCATTTAATTTAAAATAAATTAAATAAAACATAAATTGGTCTGATGATGGTTACGTGGCGGTAACCGAAACATATGTCACCATAGCCATGTTCAGTAGTTTTTTCTCTTCTCCAAATTGTCATAATATTCTAAGTTGGAAAATGCATGGAATTTTCGATTCTTGCAAAACATTGACTAAAGTTCATAAAATTAGTATAATTTTCATATAGTCAACATAAACCATTTTAGGTACTTAAAAATTTATATTTAGCATTTACGTAATAACAGAATGTTCATTTTTATCTTTTAATCATTGAAAAAAAGAGTAGGTTTTAAGCAAACTTTGATCACGGTTTTTTTTCAAGTCCGTACTGAAAATCTGTCTGCTTATTTCCTATATAGAAAAAAAATGATAAAGTTATTCCAACTCTTAAGTTGCAGACTATGAAAAATATAAGATTTTTGAAAATTTTCTCACTTTCAAAGGAATGATGAAATAAATCAAATAAAATATTCCAGCATGGATATTTAAACCTTTTATCATGAATGAGGGTATTTCTGCACTGACGAAGCTTGTTCTACGGCACATCAAACTGCATTCAAAATCATTTTGCCTTAGTGCAGTTTTTTTTCCTAAGGACAGAATTTTGTCAATGAAAATAAGGAATTTTCGTACTAATGACCCAATGTAGTCAGTTGGTTTTAAATCTTTACAAAAACCAGTTTTGTTCAAAATCGAGAATATATATGGGAGGTGCTAAGCTTTCTCCTCTAATTTTACTTGGATCTCTTCATTGTTAATATAAGTAATAGTTCTGCCAATAATTTTGACAACCAAGCGTTTTAAAGATTTTGCTTCTCACGGCTGTCTTATCCAAATTTCCGGCAAGAGCTTTCTAGTAACCTACAATGACTACGATCTGTATGAACTTTGGTTAAATAGTCTCAAATAATGCTCTAAGCATAGTGATTTCAAATGTTTGCTCTCTTGCATAGTCATACTTTTTCTCCCAAGCTATTTTTATAATTTTTGTTTAAATTTGCTTAAATACCTTTTTAGTTTGAGTGGGCAACTAACTAAGGCTACATAGACATGATGCTTTAAATTTTTTTTGATATTTTACTACACTATCGTAATACTTTCAATCTCAACTGAAATTGCTGAACTCCCAGATTGGCTTTTGCACCGACAATCATTGAAGTTGTGTTGGAAAGTTTTGGAACGCAGTTACTTACAGATTGACAAAGGAATGCATACACATATTTCTTCTTGTCAGCCAAGAGTTTGAGTTCATTTCCTTTGCAAGTTCCTTTAACTCTATTTCCTATTTCCTGAATGAAAGCATCAAATGCTTTAACGATTTTTCCAGTGATGGTATGTGTGTGAACTTGAATATTTATGTGGGTTAGATTCAAGTGGTTTTTGGCTTAAAACGATGGCAATGTAAAGATCACAGTGAAATAATATTAAACATATAATATCAAACTTACAATATATGGGTGATTCTCAGATAACTGTACTTTTTGTGTCCTCTGGCGATTTCACCAATACAGTAGGCTTTTTTTCACAAAAAATGACGCTATAAGTTAGAAACTATGTTTTTCTAATAGAGCGGATCAATTTTACCACCAAATAGTTGTTATTGGTCTACTGTGAAAGTTTGCAAATACACCCCAAATGTCACAAACGTGGCATATCCTACCCCTACTTTTTATACACAAAACGATGAAAAACGACAAAAAAACGGAAATAGAACAGAAAACAAGTTGATACATATATTAAGTAAGTACTTAAGGCTACAATATTCTGAGCTCATTTGCAGTTTGAAATAATTTTTAGAGGGCACAATTTCAAACTCAAAACTGTCCCCTAGTTTTGGAAAAAAAAAATTCTTGAAAGCATTATGCTACTACTTCATGGTACCACTGTTTCAGTCAATAGATTGCAATACATATGCATTTATTCTGATCACTATCCATCACCCAAAGGTCATTATGTCCAGACGCGGCAAAAAAGAAATCTGTTTGCGTTTTATAGGGCAGTTTATAAACAAAAACAGTTTTTTTTAAAAATTATGGTCACAAACGTGGCACTCGGCACTCCCAGGTAGTACATTATATTTTATGCATTAAACAATTTTTTTGTAGGATTTGCATACATGACACCAAATTCTTTCGGAAAAATCTTGAACTCAAAGGTGTGCTTTACAATGAGCGATAAACTACAAAAATGTCACAAACGTGGCGCATCAAAAATGTCACAAACGTGGCACTTTTTATCAGTCTGCAAAAAACATATTTCGATATAAAGTTTGAGTATATAGATGTTAAGTTGAAGGCTATTAATTATGTTTTTAATACAAAAATTTTTCTGCACCATCAGAATCCTGAGTTATCCTTGCTCAAAAGTGAAAAAATCACTGTTTTGATATCTACTTAAAGCTATAGAACAACAACAACAAGCAAAATTAATTTTTGTCAATGGATTCAGACAGCCAAATTTATTGTCAATAAGACGTAATTTACCGTTTTTCAATTGGATTCCCAGCTTCCGAGTTATAAGCGTTTGAAGTAAGGACATCTTTCGATAACATACAAAGGATTTTTCGAGACCGAAAAGTTACAAAAAATCAAGTTTTATTATTTTTATGAACAACATATTTAATTTCAAAAATTTTTTGGTGAATAAACCTACTAAACTACAGCTTTGCAAATTAACAGAATCAAAACTTCATCTGTTCATTCACTAAATCTACAATAGAGCCTTATTTTTCCATCCGATTTTATTTTGCAAGGGCTTAAAATTTTTGTGATAAATTATATTTTTGATAAAAATAATAAAACTTACCATTTTTGTTAATTTTTAGGTCCAGAAAATCCTTTGTGTGTTATTGAGAGGTATCCTTTTTTTAAAGGCTTATAACTCGGAAACTAGGAATCCAATTGAAAAACGGTAAACTATGTCTTGTTGATAATAAATTCAGCTGTCTGAATCCATTGACAAAAATTAATTTTACTTGTTGCTGTTTTTGTTAAGTAGATGTCAAAACTGTGATTTTTCACTTTTGAGCAAGGATAACTAAGGATACTGATGTAATAGAAAAAAATCAAGATCAGATTCGTAATTAGGAGATCCTAATCCAACCTAAACGGCTATAAAAACAGAGGACAGGAAACCATAGTTGATCTTTAGGGCGGTAGGGCATAAAAAAAATGGACCACTGGAGACATGACACTGTTGCAAAATTAGTCTTGAAGTGTAAATTTGTCATTATATGCAATATATCTCTCATCAAAACGCTTCATAACCATAATTTTTTCATACTGTGGCTAAAATGTCACAAATGTGGCAATTTGGTCACAAACGTGGCAGCAAAATTTCTTAATTTCGACCTCAAAGCCGTAAATTCACACTTGTAGTTGATCTACTTAAAAGGTAAGTTTTAAGAGTGTGTTTACACAAGATAGCATGAAGAAACTTGCAAAAATCCAAAAAAGTTATCTGCCAATTTTACAACTCGAAAAAGCACAGTTATCTAAGAATCACCCATATGTGCTTAGATATGTATCTTATATCGTTGGTGTGTACCGAAGCTATTTACGATTGATGGTTTGACAGGTTTATCTCTGCGTTATCGGCAAACATGCTGAAAAATTGTTTGAATTGACAGGAGATTAGCTTAAAAACTTAAGTTATACCCAGGGCCGTGCGCAGGATTTGCTCTTGGGAGGGGTTTTTCATAAAAAAAAAACGTAATAACACTAAAATGCTTAGTACATATAGCGTAACAAAAGTTGACATCAAAACAACATGTTTAAATGGTGTAAATTAAAAGAAATGCAAAAGTGCAAAGTCCAAAATTTTTAAAATTTTTCAAAGAAAAAATGCCATCAAAAAAGTCCATTTTTAATAATATGTACCATTTTTTTTTACTTTGTTTATGAAATTTAGTCGATAGTACTAACTCTGGTCACAAAAGTGCATTGAGTCCTGGTGTTTTTAATAAAAATAGTTTGAGCTATCTTTGCATTAAGATTTTAGAAAATCAGAATAAATTTTAAATTTGGAAAGTAGTTTTGCAAGTAAACTAAAACAAAATTAGTAATTTGTTCCCTTATAAATAGATTAGTTCAATGAAATGTGTATTAATTTAAATCATTTTTCATGTTTAATTGCTTTAAGGCTTTGTTGGTCAGATTTTTTTTTATACAGAAAAAGATTATTTTTAAATCGATTTTCAGAGTCGAATTTCGGTAACTAAATGTTCCATACATTGTTTATGCATTAAAAAACAAGGCTTGACAAAAACTATCTAAAGACTGAGCACGCAGTTGGTTTTCCGTTTAGTTTTAAATTCAAAAATCATATTTTTTGTATTTTTAAAAACTTTTTTTGGAATTTTTTTGTTGAAAAAAAAAAATGAATTTTTGGGTTTTTTAAGAAAATTAACAAGAAATAAAACCAAAAATTCATATTTTCAATGCAAGTTTTAATGTTGAATTCGAATCTGGCCTTAGAATTGCTATATCTCGTATGGTTTTTGAGAAATCTTAACATAAAAGTTTTGTTTTTGCGATTTTTGAGATTATATAACAGAACAAGGAAAACTTTAACCACAAAACCTGATAACAAAGCTTAAAGTCAAAGTCTTTTACTTCAAAAATCCGAATCTGTTAACCGTTTTTTTCTATCACGTCTTAGATCCGAGTTATCCTTGATTTAAAGTGCAGAAAACGCTATTTTCAGATATATGGCGTGCATCCAGGTATGATCGAGTGAACGAAATTCTTGAAAAGGTGGAGGATGACCGACACAAAAGCAGTGAAAACATCGCTATATAATCTGAGTGGAAAAAATCCCATTGACCTCTTTCAGTATGTGAATCTCGGACTACCAGTTGTTTCACTCGTTGCAGAATTTTCTTGATAGCGTAAAATCGAATTCCCAAATGGTTTTGACCGAGTTTTTCGAGCAGAAACCCCAGAAACCCTTTCAGAACCGTATTATGGTTTCCCCGAAAGGTGGCGAGTGGTGGTCAATAACAATGGAAAATATTAGACTAAACAGAGTTATTTTGATATGTGAAAAAAAAAATAGTTTAAACTAAGCATTTTTTTTTTTGTTATTTTGAAATTCGATTAAAAGCACCTAATTTTTGCGACCTTTGAGCCAGAATTACTTTTAATGCGGGAATGATTTCGATATCGATTTTTGAATTTTTTTTTTTTAAATAAAACGATTCCAATTGAAAAATTACTGGTTGTAATTTTTTTTATCAGAAAACTAATCACAATTTATATTTTTTGCTACTTTTTTTCTAAAAACCTTCATAACTGCTAATGGGTAACTTACAGGAATAGTCAAAATGATATTATAAATAAAATTATAGGCACGTGAACTAATTAGATTAATTCTATTTTATTTCAATACATATTTTCAATTCATAAATATTTATTTAATTTTTTTGGGTAAAAATCTTCCTGGGAGGGTTTGAACCCCCAAAACCCCCCGCCGTGCGCACGGGCCTGGTTACACTTAGCTGATTTTGTAAATTTCTGATATTTTCTGTGAGAAATCAGACTCAAATGTCAATTTTGAAGATTCAGGATATGAAGCAAAACACGCCAAGTGCCCCAGCTGAAAATTATTTTGTCTCCGATTTTGCTCAAATTTGGTAAAATTGATACATCTAAGTTGCTAGTCCCATTCATTTTTAAGTGTTCTTTTTATAAAAAAATATTACTTGGTGCAAACATTTTTTTTCACCAAAATTTTTTAAAATTAAAAATACTTTTGAATTTTTTTTAAAAAACTGTCCGAAATTTTTTTAAAGTACTTTAAATTAAAGCATAATTTACAAGCTTTAAAATGATGCATGACTCGAAATGGGATTCAGTCGCTAGATGAGAGTTTTTGGCTTTTGAACGCCCACAACTGGCAAAACTCTTTGTTTACTCAAGAGGAAGGTACCTTACGAAAAAAGTGCACTTGGCATAAAATGCTTAGAATCGTCCAAGAAATACGTGTGAAATTTTTGGGAATTTTTTAAAAAGTTAAAAAAAAATATTTTTTTTCACTAAATAATTTTTGAAAAAAAACTTTTTAAAAATTATTCAAAAAAAAAAAGTTTAAGAAACCCTAAAAAAATTCGCACGTATTTCTTTAACGATTCTAAGCATTTTATGCCCAGTGCACTTTTTTCGTAAGGTTTCCTTCCTGTTGAGTAAACAAAGAGTTTTGCCTATTGCAGGCGTTCAAAAGCCAAAAACTCTCATCTAGCGACTGAATCCCATTTCAAGTCATACATCATTTTAAAGCTTAAAGTTATGCTTTAATTTAAAGTACTTTTAAAAAAAATTTAAGTGCGGTTTTTTTAAAAAAATTCAAAAGTATTTTTAAGTTTTAAAAATTTTGGTGAAAAAAATTTTTTTTCACAAAGTAATATTTTTTTATAAAAAGAACACTTGAAAATGAATGGGACAAGTCACTTAGATATATCAATTTACAAACTTTGTATAAAATTTTGAAAAAACACCCTTTTCATGAAAATGACTAAAAACGCCAACTTCAACACACTGCATTTTAACAACAAATGGTGCTAAGACTAAATCCTCCCGGAATATTGTTTTTGCACACCGGAGGTACCATTTTGCCAAATTTGAGCAAAATCGGAGACAAAAAAGTTTTGAGCTGGTACGCTTGGCGTGTTTTGCTTCATATATGTAAATATTTGGGTGAAGATCCCGTTGACACCAAATTAGACCCAGAAATCGACCATAATTTCAATGTGCACTCTGAGTTTGACGGAAAGATGGTTACGATAAGAATTTCAGGATTCTCAACTGAACACTTCCACAAAGCCCTTCTTAATTTTACAAACAAGTGTACCGAGACCAAAATGTTTTTTTAAGATTTTTCCCATAGCTCGTATATTTGATTTGTTGAGTTCACTTATTAGTAACTAAATCGTAGTGCGCAGTGAAAGTGAACTTATTCTATCAAATTGAGCTCCCTCTTTGTCTGTGCGTTATCAATGCAACATGACCATCTCCGAAGGGCACTATTGTTATTGAAAGACTTTGTGGTTCCTCTTGCTGAAAGTTCTATTTCTAAGAGCAATGCAAGACGTAAGACATTGCCAAATCTCTAGAGGGAAGACCTCCTTAGCATACAATTACTCGATATTGGACATCTCTTGCCAGTTTTATTAAAGAAGCATTTTCGTTTCTATCGCTGCAATCACAATCAGGTTGTATCAATGCGATGTGAAATTTCGTATGGTAAACAAATAAGTGCACAGCTAGAGCATTAGGTACTGAACAATAATTAAGACAAATAAATGTAAAAAATATATAATCTTTTTCTTTTTCAAATTCAAATAACTCGTTAAAAGCACTTATTTGGATTTAAATTAAAAATACTGATATACCGGACAGAAAGATTCTTAGTATGCAGAACATAGGTTTTTAGCTCGCTCTTTTAGAAAATATAAAAAGTTTCTATCAAGAGTATTTCGTTTTTCAATATAAAACTCAGTCCGTTAAAAAGGTTAAAATGACTAACTGGATAAATGTAAATTTTTGACAGCTGCCCATTACAATCTGGCTTTTTCTTATTAGTTTTAGATTAAAAAGTTTGAAGTGATCTCAGAATATAAATTTTTGTTCAATAATTTTTGCTTCTTTAAATTGAATTTCGAGTCAAACTTTGTTAACGACGTGACGGACAGTGTGATTTCAATTACAAAATCTATGCATTCATTTTGATTAAAAAGAAAAGGAAAAAATTTCAATAAAAAAAAAACAAACCATTGGCCAAGAAAAGCGCTATAAAAGAGTAACTTCAAGAAAAAGCGGTTTGTATGTACGCGAGTATACAAAAACATGCTGCAAGGAAATGCAATTTATTGGATTTACAATTTTATTTTTTTTGGTTTTGCGAGATGCAAAAAATTTCCGGTTGGAGATAAAAGCAAAAGAAAGAATAATCCTAATTCAACATGAAAGGAATGCGAACTGAAAAAAAAAGAAAAATAAAAGCCATATCTAGTCTGCTCCTTTCATGTGATGTTTTCAAATCAAAATTTTTTCATGTTTCATAACTTTTTCTCTGAAATCTGTGGCAATGAAAAATAACACAGCTACAGTCGATCTTTGAACACAAGGCAAAGCAGCATGAGTTCTTCTCTGCTTGTGAAACAAATTTATACTGATTCGGCTTGTGGTGAAAAATCAACTTTAGCTGTTATTCCTTATGGTCATGGAAATCTTTTGTGCGAGTTTGGATTTTGTCTTCTTATTATGTTTTTATTATTAAATTGCAATTGCCTTGCTTGCATTACCACAACCGAAGGAATTGCTCTGGTTGATGTAGTTGGCATCACTGTTTCAAGTGCTCTAACTTTTTGCAACATTTGAATAAATTTTAGATTCTAAAGTGTGAGCCATTGATCAGATTCAGTTAAGAGTCTTCAGTGGATAGTAAATTGTGTTTATTTTTATGTACTGTCATTTCTGATGAAAGAAAATTTTCAGTGTTGCAACTGAAAAACCAAATTACGCAAATACATTCAACTGAAGCAAATGAGTTAAGTGCTCTCAGTACATTTACGGTTTTAACATGAAATACAACCGCACTTGAATATCGGAGAATTTTGTTTTTTTTTTAAATTCTATTATTTATTCCAACTAAACAATCATATAATACAAATCGTTGAACAATGAATACACACCTACAAAAATACATTTTAAGTATACAACTATTAAGGGTACTCAACATAAACAATGCATGAGGTATTCCACGAAAAATCTTTTGAATATGTAAAACAAATTGTTTTCAGTTATAATTTATATTAATTAATTTATAAAACGAACACAAATTAGTTTTAATTTTCGTTCTTTTTATTTTTTTTATCTTTTTTTTAACATTAATTCAATTCTGTTTAAACATCCATTGAGATAAGAACGCAACGCTTATTATCCTTTAGGATATAACAATTTACAAACAGGGCGCCGCATAGTTGGAGATTGTGCCCATAAACAACCAAAAATTTAATGTGCTAATGGTTTTAATTAAGGGAATGTATCCAGGTGTGATACGGGTTTCATATATTGTTCAAAAGGTAAGAAATGCACACAACTTTCTTTTGAAGAACGTAAAAATTTATTTCATCACATTCAAAAGTTATGGTCAATTTTCTAAGACCTTTTTTTTAGCAATTTAAAATTTGTATCCGAGTATGAGACACCTAGAAAAATGCAATGAAAATCAGAAAATATGGAATAAAAACCCCATAACTGTGTGTTACCACAAACTTTTATTCATTTTTTGTTACATTAATATTGATAATTGATAGTTGCACTAGATTTTGGTTCGAAAGAAAAAATGTCCATATCGTTACAAATTTTGTATCCTAGTATAAACATCTTTAAAAATGCAATTTAAATTAGAAAATGCGAAATAAAAGCGCCATAACTGTACATAAACACATGGATCATTACATAAATGTCGATATTTGACAGTTGCACACCCGGATATATGACACTTTTTAAGAAAAGCCAAAAAATAATGTTTTAACCATTTATATTTGCACAAACCCAAATTGTATCACAAAGTAGATATAAAACACTAAACGCTAACTCATAACACTTTTAAACAGATCATAAAAATCTTTTTACAGTCGAGTTGCGACCTGAGGTGTATAACTTAAATAAGAGTAAGAGGATAGTTCGACAGTAGTCAGATTGGCAATATTAATTTTGCATCATAGAAAAAATCGACTGTCTCATACCCGGATACATTCCTTTAAAACCATCGTCAGATAATAAAAAGGTAAGGAAAAAAAAAACTATGCTCAAAGTTGAACTTTGAACGACCACAATGCTCTATCAAACTTTTAATATTAGTAACTGCTGGACGAAACGCTCTAGTTAACTTGTTTGAAATAAAAAGCACTAGAAAGAATATGGTTTCTTCTTTACATACGAATTATATAGATTTTAAAAACATTAGAATAAACCTTTAGCCTGGCCTTAAGCACTGTAGTATTTTGAAAACTTTGCTTATATACCCTGTGCCAAAACTTTTTGGTCGAGTTCACTTAGTTTTTGCACAGAAGTTGAGTTAATTATTCCAATTATATATGCGAAATTTTATTTAATTACTTCCTCTAACGATTGCACTGTAGAATTTTGAAAATAATGCTTTTGTGAGAGGTGCCACGCCCTCTTATCTAAGTTCGACTAATTTTTGCTTAGAAGTTTCACCAACTGTTCCTCGTATCTGTGAGAAATTTTATTACGTTACCCCAAAAAAATCCCAAATATATGAGTAAAATTTGATTGGATTATCTTTAAAAACACTTCCAATATAGCATTTTGAAATATTTGCTTAAAAGGGAGGTACCACGCCTTTTTTCCGAATTTACTTAAATTTTGCCAAGAAGCTTGCACTTTCCATCCCTAGTAATGTATACATTTTTCCATGCCTGCCACGCCTCCTTCTCTGCATTACAAACGGAAGGAAAAAGTGAATATAGCCTGGGTGCAGGAGATAAAAATGGTAAAAGTAGGAATACTGCAAACTTTGACATAAAACTAAATATGAATCTGTAAATGTTAAAAGGGCGGAAGTCATGAATTTTGACATATTGGTTTTCATGCAAATTCCTAATGCCAGAGGATAGCTCTACCGTCTTATGTTGTAATGGAACCTAAAAAAAATGTTCCCTTGTCCATACAGCCTTTTGAAATATCGTTTTTTTTTTTTAAAAAAAAGGGCGGAAGTCATGTCTATTTAACTTCATGAATTTTTAACAAATAACAAACTGCATTCTGCAAACAGCTGACTGGCTATAATTTGGGCTTAGCTAAAGTGCCATATTGAAAAAAAATTACCACCACGTAATTCAAAACTGACAGAGA
The DNA here is from genome assembly GCA_951812925.1 of Calliopum simillimum. Lineage (NCBI taxonomy): Eukaryota > Metazoa > Arthropoda > Insecta > Diptera > Lauxaniidae > Calliopum > Calliopum simillimum. Next base: position 83,528,506 of record OX638372.1, on the reverse strand, counting down.
TATAGGACATAGAACTTTCAAAGATATTTTTTTTTTTTTTTTAAAGCGGAAACGATTTGGTTTAAAGTAAATTTAAGCGAAAAATTTACCAAAAAAAAAATTGTTTTCCCAAATTTTAGACTTAAAAAAAATTTTTAAGATTACCTGCAACTTTGAAAATAGCTCATTTTTATAACCTACACCCAGAGTATATTCACTTTGTCCTTCCGTTTGTAATGCAGTTTGTCAGTCTGTCTGGCTGGCTATCTGTGTGCGGAAATACATTTTTTGGGAAATCTAAGCAAAATAATTCAATAAATTTGATACACAGCCTTCGTCGTCAAAGTTAGCTCGGGGGATTAAAAATGAACGAAATTGGTCAACAGACACGCCTACCGCCCATACAAAAAATATCTTCAAAATGCAACTTTTGGAGTATTTTTCACGATAATGCAACCAAAAAAAGACACAAATATTACGAATTGTAAGGTCAAGCTCTGAATAAAAACGAGCAAATTCGGACAAGAGGGCGTGGCACCTCTCATATAAGCAAAAGCTTAAAAACGCTTTACTGAGAGCGTTTTTTGAGGTAATCGAACTAAATTTTACTCAGACACTAAGAATTATAAATGCAGGCTTTCAGCAAAACTCGATAAAATCGGACAAGAGGGCGTGGCACCTTCCATATAAGCAAAAGCTTCAAAAGGCTATACTGAAAACGTTTTTTGAGATAATCCAGCCAAATTTCACTCAAATGCTAAGAACTATAAATGCAATATTTTTGTTCTTTTTAACTAGCTACCTACAAATCATATGTCAAGTGGTTTTGTGGTGAGAGCTTACTGTTCTATGTTTTTGAGTAAAAACACCAACATTACAAAAACAAGGCAAATGCATAGGTATAAAAACCAAAAAATGTTGTATCTTTGGCATCTTCAGTCGAATTCACCTACAAACCAAGAACTCGACCAAGCATGCTTTATTAATTTTTTGCATAGATTAGATGAGAATCACAGCAAAAAATTCAATGCAGTATATGCAAAGTTCTAATTTTTTGTTTTTTCCCCTGTTATGCATTACCCCGTTGCACTATGGGAAATTAGAACATGTTTTCTGGCCAAAAGTACAAAAATAAAGATAATGAGCTGAAATCTCGTGGAAACTTTTCTAGGAGTGCGGAGAATAATAAATTTTAAAATTGGTCAAATTGGACAACTGTCATGCCCCTTTTTCAACTTCTTTTCAAAGGAATTGTTATAAAACATTTTTTACTAAAATTTTTGTGGTATATTCATATTTTCTAAGTATATACATACACACAAATGTACATATATTAACAATAAAAAAAAATTACAGATATCTAAACAACTAATTTTTTCAAACATTACATAATAGGCGAGGAGCCGGCAATACTAAAAGTGCCGTCATCGCGGATTTGTGAAATTTTTAATGCAGAATGGTAGTTTACACTAAGACGAATAAGGAAAGCTTGGTCAGCATGGTTGTAGCCTGGCAGAAATATTTTTAAATGATTTTTGAATTATTAAATTTTCGAAATGTTTTGTCGTCATCGCGGATTTTGATCAATCTTAATATTAATCGATGGTAAATTTCATAACCATTCAGAAAAAATCCGGCCGACCAAATTTTTTTTGCCGAAAATGACCGACAGACCTATTTCAATGGTGCGACAGTGGGTACTTCCGGCAGTTTCTAAGCTCGCATACCAAGATATTTTTAAATTTGACATTAAAACACGTAAACTAAAAAAAAAAAAAACAAATTTTCGTGATAACAGAGAAATTGTACCCACCATTAAAATAGGTCTGCTGGTCATTTTCGGCAAAAAAAATTTGGTCGGCCGGATTTTTTCTGAATGGTTATGAAATTTATCATCGATTAATATTAAGATTGAACAAAATCCGCGATGACGACAATACATTTCGAAAATTTAATAATTCAAAAATCATTTAAAAATATTTCTGCCAGGCTACAACCATGCTGACCAAGCTTTCCTTATTCGTCTTAGTGTAAACTACCATTCTGCATTAAAAATTTCAGAATCCGCGATGACGGCACTTTTAGTATTGCCGGCTCCCGGACTATAAGCTGAGCTAATTTAAAAACATGAGAAAACATTATAAATTCATGAGTAAAATACATAATAAAATTTATGTTTTAATTTTATATTTACCAATATATTCTCAAATTATGTGTCTATGAACGTACAATTATCATTACTTTCTGTCTCATCTTCATTTTCTATTGGTTTGCTTAAACTATCTTCCTTATTATTTTCAACGCATCTTAATAAATTTATGACTTCTAGTGGAAGTGGCACTCGCTTTCGTTTTTTTATCCGTTTACTTAAAGAAGTGCTGGAAATTACGGGATCTAAGGTATTCAAAGTTCTGCGAAAAACGTCAGAAAGACTTATTTTTTTTCACATTTGCGAGCGTGATGCAGTCTATCGGATTTGTAAATTTTATTCCGACACTCAGCTGTGTCTTCTCCAAAGTATCCTACTGGAAGTAGCATATTTTGAATAATTTCCTTAGAATGAATAGGGACTTTGTGGTCTGTTGGTGTCATCGGATACCAGGGATATTTTTTTTATGATATCAGCAGTCCCAAAACGAAATTTTTCAAACTTTTGGAAATTAACTAGATATTGGCATGATATACGAGTGGTTTTTCCCCATTTTTCTTTCAAATATTTGCAAAAGGTTTTAAACTTTTCACCTAAATATTCCGCAAACGAGTTCGATCTATAGCCTTTATTCAAGAGATTTATCAAATAATTGGAAACTGCTTATTTTTTATCCTCTTTAGCTCTCCAGATACCAAATAAGTCTGTATTTTGTATTGAAAAGATGTCTGAGAAAAATGTCGATTATTAAAAAATCGCAAAAAAGTGCAAACAAATTTTTTTGCAAAAGGGCTCAAAATCGATTGTTGTACATATTTATATAAGTTTGAAAGAGGCCTAGGCTGAGCTGTGTTTATCCGGGTTCACCAAAACTTAAATTTAAAAAAAAATTTACGATTTTAAGCTCACTGAAGAAAACGTACATTTCTTTAAAACCACTATATGATAATTTTTTAATTTATAGAGTAACTACTTTATATTAGTTCCCGTTTCCAATTTAAATATTTTTTATTAGCTTTGAGCTAAGATAAATATTCACTTTTAAGTACATACAAGCAAATTTTTTGAGCGAAAACAACAAAATTTTAATTTTTTCGGAAGTAGAAACTTTGACACTTGTGTAGCTGAAGGATAAAAACTTTAAGAAAAATCGAAGTGTCTGAAATTCGACTTTTGGCCAATTAACAGGGCAAAATTTCCCATATTGCGCTATTTGTAAGTCGTTGAGAAAAAAATGGGTGAATACGGACATACTGCTGTGTAGGGTATTTTATGTTTGGCCAGGCCAAAGGTAACACCCTTACTAATTATTTCTTAATTTTTTGATCAAAAAGCAGCTTAATGTGTGGTCTATAAATCCTCCAAGTTCCAGCTAAGAACAACCTGTGTAAATGTTACTTTCTTTTTTGCAATTTTACTACTAAAAAATGTCTTAAAACTAATATATGGAGGACTTGTTGAAGTTTTTTTACTTCCCTCACACGGAAAAAAAATAGTACTTGCTACTTTATTTCTCATAAATTTTAGCAAAATTTCAAATCAGAATAGTGACAACTTCACACCGAAGAATGTTTTCAGTTCAACAAATTTGGTTTTACTTGAGTCGTTTGCAAAATTTTAAAACTATTTTTAGAATGGGAAAACAATGCGCAGTAAAAAATCCATAGTTGCTGAGAGAAAGAAATAATGTTTATTAGGGGAGGGGGGGCTAGTGTGGACAATTTTTATATAATTACAAAATTATATATGTAAATATATCATTTTTGTAATAAAGTAATTTTTAGCGATTACTTATACCTCTTGCCTTCATAGTTGCATCAATAGTTATGATTTTTTATTTTCATAAATGCACTAATAAATTATTTTAAAAAGAGCTTACATTTGTCCACACCATTGATTTAACTGGGGGCTAAAATGGACACCATAAGAAACTTGATAATTCATACAAAAACGTTAAGGAAGAGTTCAGATACATGTTTGTTAGAAAATAATGATGTGATACAAATAATAATACAAATAAAAACTTAACTGCTATCCCATGTTGTATTTGGAGAAATTTATATCAAATTATATAACTTGCTGATCGAGATGTTCCCGGCAGTTGTTGTGCTTGTGGCAGCTTTGCCGCTATTTCATTTCGGTAAATTTCGCTGGTGTCCGGTAAATCGGGATACGTGAATCTGTCCTTCTTTCTTTTTGGTAACGTACTTTCTTGGAACGGCTTTTAGAAATGGTCTGACGATTTCTGGAGTCATTTCAGCTGCTAAGGACATGTCCACACTAGCCCCATTTCAGTTGTCCACACTAGCCCCTTCATGTCTTTTTGAACAAAAATATTTTTTTTTTAATCTTACGGTAAAGTTCTACAAAAATGAATTCAATGGTTTAAATAAACACTATTTTAGGTTGTATTATCTATTAACACTACAGCAGAAGAATAATTAGTTTACGAGTATCACTGAAATTACGAAACAACAAAAAATTACTTTTTGCTGCGTAAAACACGTTCGGTCACGTTATCATGGAAAGCTGAACTGTCAACAAATTAATTTTTTTGGTGATGCAGAGTGCAAATACCAACTTATGAAACAGAACCAAAAAATTCAAAACGGCGCGAGAATTTGAATTTGTCCACACTAGCCCGCAGTCGACACTAGCCCCCCCCTCCTCCCCTAATGACTATAATTTTTCCACTCCCACATTTCTTTTGAACACACTACCATCTTTTTCCGACCCTTCAAAATTTTGATACATTTATAAGAAGTATTAAAAACTATTTGTTCCTTTCTGATAGCGCTGCAAAAAATAACTGTAATTTTGTAAAAATGTAAAAAAATCACTATATTCAGTCATTTCATCGAGTTTGTCTTTATTGAGAATATTTCTCTCGAATGCCCCTGAGCATAAATTCATAACAGACAGACATTTTCCAGGCTGATTTTTCATAGACCGGAGCATACTCTACTGTCGAAATGAGAGCTAGATTAAGTTTGAATTAAAATATCTTCTAAACTACAAGTCGGGTGAAAAAAACTTCTGGATCTGTTTTGTAGTAAATTTTTAGAGCTAAAAAATTGTAACAAAAAAATTTTCTGTAAATTAATCGTAAACCAGATATTTCCAAAAAAAAAACGGTTTTTTGTTAACTTTGACTTCGAATATCTTGACATGGAAATACAACATTATCAGGACTGTTTTGTTATACGTATGGTTTCAATTACTTTTCATTTCGGAAGCTTTTTGATGTAAATTGGTGATTTACACGATAAAAGTATCTTTTATGTGGAGAATTACAGGTTCTACAAATAATATTTATTTGTATTTAAGAAAAGTTAACCGTTTAGGAAACATTCGATGAAATTTAATTTTTCGACTTTTTGCGCATGGTTACTTTTTTGTTAGTGCAAATCAATATTATTTGTAGAACCTTCAATTCTCCACAAAAGAGATATTCTAATAATTTTTATCCTTCCCTCACCGTTTTCATCAAAAAGCCTCCTAAATGGAACGTAATTGAAATCACACGGATTTCAGAACAGGCCTGTATATAGCATGTTATTTTCTGCCGATCCTTTAGAACAGTGATTCTCAACCTATGTGCCGCGGCACTTTAGTGTGCCGTGAGATTTTTAAAGTGTGCCGCCACTGCCAGAAAGCAAATTTGCCGACATGATTTTTTCAAGTTTCTGGAAATTAAAACCTTTTGGTCATAATAGCATTTTACACAAATTTATAAATTGTGATGTAATGATGTACAGACTACCGCCTACCACACCTTCTCTTCAAACAAACTTCCAGGTAGTAGTACCTAAAAGGTATAGTTGGGCTATTTTAAATACGTTCTTTAAAATATACACAGATGGGTCAAAATTAGGTACAGGTACTGGTACAGGAAATTTTTCCGAGTATATAGAACTAACAAAATCGTACAGATAGCCAAACTACTGTACTGTCTTTCAGGCAGAGGTTTATGCTATTCTCAAAGTCGCAATTTCTTGGAAGCGTTGTTATTTATTTACCTTGATAGCCAGGTGGCCATCAAAGCAATTTCATCAAATATCACATTACTTCAAAACTTGTATTAAGCTGTTAAGAAGGTTCTTTTGCGATATTTGTGAGGACTACAGTATGACACTTTGCTGGGTTCCCGGTCATAGTAATTGCTGATGAACTAGCTAGGAAAGGTTCAAACCAGAATGTTCTTTTGGCTGACCTTTCAATAAGAAAACACATTAGCGTAATCAAGGGAACAATCGAAATTAAATTTATTCGGCTTGCTAGTTCCAGACGGTCATATCTACAAACTTGGAAGCACATTAGATCAATTTATTTTGCCATCCTTAAGTATGAATCGAACTAAATTTTATATAGCAATGCAGAAAGACAATATGCGTAACTAGGTGCTATACCTAGAAACTGTGGCATAGAAAACCATACATTTGTAGATGTCATTGCTGTGGTCATTTCAATTTCGAACCGCTTGGCTAACTATCTGAAATGTGTCTTAAATCCATGTGGTTCTCCTAGAATTACTTTGTTAAACCTCTCTGGGTAGGGTACACAATGAGGCCAATTCCGAGGCTTAAGTTAATGATGACAACATGGTCATCCCACGGATTTTACCTAACTAAACTTACATAAATCAATAAACTAATCAAAATTTTCTTAAAATTTTTGTTGTTGTAAGTGTGCCGCCAAGTTTTGATGATATTAAAAATGTGCCGTGACGAAAAAAAGGTTGAGAATCACTGCTTTAGAATGTTGAAATAAATATCTGTGCAAAAATTCAGTTTTCTAACTTTAATAATGAAGAAGAAACCTCTATTTTACTTTATTTGCAATAACCACGCGTAAGAACGGTTATTAATTTATTTTTTTTTGTACAATTTCAAAATTTGACTAAAAAAATCATGACGATATCAGGTAATCACTTACTTGTTCTTAATCACACAGATGGGAACTACATGCCATGTAAGTATCAACGACTATCAATCACATACCGAAATGACCACCAGCTCTCCAACTATTAGGGTTTTTACAAAATCTCGTGCAATCGACGCAGTAATACCTATTTTGAAAGAGTATTAAATATAAACTAGTAAGGGTGGTATCTTTGGCCTGGCCAAAAACTAAATACCCTACGCTGCATTTCAAGTATATTATTAGGAGAGTATAAGAACAAATTGCTTATATGGGAAGTGCCACGCCCTCGCCTACGAGCTAACCTTGATTTTGCGTAGAGCTTGCGTTTACTGTTCTGAGTGTTTGAGTAAAATTCGGTTAGGTTTTCTTAAAAAAATCTTTCAGTATAGCATTTTGAAACTTTCGCTTGTGTGGGAGGTGCCACGCCCTCTAATCCTACTTTGCCTACTTTAAGCTCAGAGTTTATAATTAATGTTTTTCGTATTTGAGTGAAATTTGGTTGGATTATCTCAAAAAACACTTTCATTATATAATTTTGAAACATTTGCTTATATGGGAGGTGCCACGCCCTGAAGTCCAAATTCGCCTAGTTTTTGCTTAGAGCTATTACTTACTTTTCCTAGTATTTATGTGTATTTTGCTTCTGTTATTGCAAATAAGGCTCTTATTATTGCATTTTGAATATATTTTTCGTATGGGCGGTAGGCGTGTCCGTTAACCGAATTCGCTTATTTTCAATTCCCCGAGCTAACTTTTACGACGAAGGCAGAATACAAAATTTCATTGAATTATGTTGCTCAGTTTTCCCAAAAAATGTATTTCTACACACACCCAGCCAGCCACTCAGCCAGCAAGCCAGCCAGACAGACGGACATGACTATATCGACTCAGGAGGTGACGCTTATCAAGAATATATATATTTTTCCATACCTGCCACGCCTCCTCTGCGTTACAAACGGAAGGACAAAGTGAATATACCCTGGGTGTAGGGTATAAAAAAAATTTTGCGGAGTAATAATTATTTTGTGTTGAATTTAGTTTTCTCAATCAAATTGAAACCATAAAATGATTTCATAGAATCTTAATTTAATGAGGCAATCAATAGTAAATAGTTTTCTATAGGGCTTCATATGAGCAATTGTCTAATATGAAACGTAAAATTGTTCAATTAAATTTTAATTAGATATTTAACTATTTATGGCTAAAATTTGGAAAAAAGCGTTCAACTTTGAATTCTAACTAGTAAGGGTGTAAATTTTGGCCTGGCCAAAAAATAAATACCCTACACTGCAGTATTTTGAAAATTTTGCTTATATGAGAGGTGCCACGCCCTCTTGTTCGAGTACACCCAGTTTTTGTTCAGAACTTACATTTATAGTTTTTAGTGTCAGAGTGAAATTTAGTTGGATTATCTCAAAAAACTCTTTCAGTATAGCATTTTGAATCTTTTGCTTATATGGGAGGTGCCACGCCCCCTTGTACGATTTCAACCAATTTTTGCTGAGAGCTTTCATTTATAATTTTTAGTGTCTGAGTCAAAGTTGGTTCGAATATCTCAAAAAACGCTTTCAGTATAGCGTTTTGAAGCTTTTGCTTATATGGGAGGTGCCACGCCCTCTTGTCCGAATTCGCTCAGTTTTTTATCAGAGCTTGCGCTTACAATTCGTAGTATTTATGTGTATTGTGGTTGCATTGTCGTGAAAAATATTCTTAAAATTGCATTTTGAATATAATTTTTGTATGGGCGGTAGGCGTGTCCGTTAACCGATTTTGCTCATTTTCAATCCCCCGAGCTAACTTTGACGACGGAGGCAGTGTACCAAATTTCATTGAATTATCTTGCTCAGTTTTCCAAAAAAGTGTATTTCAACACACAGCCAGCCACCCAGCCAGCCAGCCAGCCAGCCAGCCAGCCAGCCAGCCACCCAGCCAGCCAGCCAGACAGACGGACATGGCTATATCAACTCAGGAGGTGACGCTGATCAAGAATATATATACTTTTCTATACCTGCCACGCCTCCTTCTCTGCGTTACAAACGGAAGGACAAAGTGAATATACCCTGGGTGTAGGGTATAAAAATAATCAGCAAATTGTTTGGCTACCACAGAAGCAAAAATTACAAAGGAATTTTGATTTGGTACGAATTCGCTCAATAATAAAAAAACACGATAATATTTATTTAAAAGCTTTTGTAAACAAATAATAATTACAATTAAATTGCGGCCCGGCATTTTCGAATGCAACAGCACCATTATTTGAACAACAATAAAAAAAATTATTTATAGCAGATTATAAAAAATTGAATCAGCAAAAAATACTAAATCAGACAGAAGTTTTTTTTTGGAGGTAAACAAGCAACAAAAAAAAAATAAAAAAATGTAATAAAAGTTAGATAAAAAAAACAAAACATGTAAACACAGTAAAACTTTGTTGCTTTATTATAAACAAATTTTCAACATATTTTTTTTTTCTTTTGAGTAAATAAGTAAAATTTAATAGACTGCATTGTGAAAAGGATAAATACATATAAAATATAGCTTGTGATAAGAGCAACAAAAAATATTTTCAATGACAGTCAAAGAAAGAAAACTGTTTGGCAAAGAACTTAAAAGATACTACTACTGCTCGAACACAATACAAGAGCTTAAAAGTATTTGCTAGAATTTTATTTCGTTATAGCACCATATTGTGACATTAACGGGAAATAGTGTTGTACAATATTATTGCACCCCATGTGATAGCAACTAGCGCCACACTTTTTCACATAGAAAAGAAACCGCACCACATATGTTATTGTGTAATCCACCACAGCTAGAAATCATTTTTCACCATAGAAACCATATTGAGAAAATCTGAGAATATTTTGCTGCCACATCGTTTTAGATATTTTTGCGAAAAGCAGTGTAAGCAACAAATAGAGAAATAAGAAACTACAAAGTGGATGGCTCAATAATGAAAACATTTCCTTTTCATAAAGCAGTTTTTTAAATTCGCCAAGGCCACATAAACATTTGCGAGAACAATCGAAAAAGACCCTCATGGCGCCAGCAGATGTGAAATGTATGTATATTGAACAGAGTTTCCAAAGTTTAAAAAAATTTTGGTTAAGGGTTAGTGATGCGGTTTGCATGGGTGCTCAAATTTGAACAACTTTTAGTTTTGCACAAAAAAGTTTTTTGAATATTTCCAATTATAGACTTCTTTCATTTGATAAAAATTTACAGTTTGAAGATTGTACTTAATACGATCTTATATTGTTTGGAGACTTACATCCGTCGAAAAATACTTCAGGACGATATCTTCGTCAAGAAACATTAGAGCGGCCACAAGATATATGAAATGTGCAAAGTTGTGAATTTGTTTGCTCTCCTTTCATTTCCTGAAAGTAGAGGTCAAAAAAATAAAATCTCAAAAAAAAATTAGGAATCGGTAGTGGAAAAAACTCAGCCTGTTTTCGATTAAAGGTCGAAAAATTGACTAAGAAAAGGAAAGTCGCTTTGACTGCCCGTTACTTCGAAACTATTCATTTTTTTCAAGACAACTTTTGTAGAGAATGACTAGGTCAACATTATTTTCTTAGAAAGTCTTGGTCCAAAACTTAAATTTGTTGCAGTTACGGTGCAAAGAATTTATTTTTTTAAGAAAATTCTCATGACTTTTTTTCTAAAAATTGGTTTTTTGTAATTTTCAAAGGGTGAAATGTTTGTTCTGCAATTTTTATATTGTAGGGGATGAAATGTTGATTAATTTAAAAGAAAAAACAAAATATTCTAAAACAAATATTCCGGGCTTTGAAAATTAAAAAATTTTAATTTTTGTACCTAAACAGCAACAATTTTAATTTTTGGACCAAAACTTTTTACGAAGATAATGTTGACCTAGTTATTCTCTACAAAAGTTGTCTTGAAAACATCGCAAAAAAATTAATAGTTTCGAAGTAACGGGCAGTCAAAGCGACTTGCCATTAATTAGTCAATTTTTCGACCTTTGATCGAAAACCGGCTGGGTTTTTTCCACTACCGATTCATAATTTTTTTTTTGAGATCTTATTTTTTTTGACCTCTTATTTCAGGAAATGGACGGGGAGTAAACAAAATCAGAATCTCGCACATATGGGCACTTACTTACTAACAATGCAATTACGAGACTCTTTTGCTTCTTTTTGTTTGATATGATCTTCCTTACTCGATAAATGTGCATCACAGTATCAGCATTATTAAAATTTTTCCTTCGAAAGGAATGGCCTACCAGGCTTCTTTAGCTTTTTCGAATAACTCGTCAAAATTCATAATACTTTGTATATTGAGGGCATTCTTTAGGTCATTCCACAGATACACGATTGGGTTTAAGTCCGTGCTCAATCCAGAACAGTGATGGTATTGTCTTGAAAACCTTTTTTTTTGTCAACTCGAGAAGTCTTTGTCTTGTTAAAATTTCCATATGTGTGTGATAAGCCAGCAAAAATTGACGCCTTGGAGGCCAGCATTGTTCGTATTATTCGTGACATACGGCCAGCAGAGCTCGAAAAAGTGGCCTAAAGTTGGACGTTAAAAATACGCTTCGTCAAGAACAGCCCCGGTGCCCATATGCCCGAATTTTTTTTCAAATGTTAATGCCATATATTGATCTTTCGAATAAAAAAAAATTTTTTGATCACAATTTAATGTTTTGTGTAATTTTTTACAATTTCAAGTTCTATCATGCATACAAAAACACCCTTTAGTTGGAACCGATTAAAGAATAGTTGAGATATTGTGTTCAAAAATCAAAGCTTTGATGGTTTTGTATCACTCCTATTAAGCTTTTCTGAACCAACCAAAAAAGCTAAATTTTTATAACTGTATCGAAACCTATTTTATGACAAAAATTTTGAGATATTTTTGAGCTTGAATGGCGTTTTGTAATGCAGAATAATTCGTTTTAGGGTGAAAGGTAATGTTGATGCTAAAATGTTCCAAAAATTTTTAAAAAACTTCAAACTGGTGTATATGAATTTTAATTGTAAATGGATTTAATTATCTAAAGATTAAGATAGAAACACCTCCAAGAGAATGCACACTCACAAAAAAGATTGTTTGGAGAGAATATGCGGGAAATAACCGAATATTTAAAACAACACTTATTATTTCATGCAACATTTATCTTTTATTCCAAGTGTTTAGTATTTGCAGCAAACAGTAGGAAGATTAATTCACTTGATACGAATAAAAAAATAAGTCATCGCAAATATTTCTGTAAGTTCGACGAACCATTTCATGAACTGTTGCACCCAAATCTTTTTATCGCTTGCGACAACTCATAAAAAAATAATTTATTTTTTTAAAAACATACGTCAGTGGTGTAGAGGATGAGCTTCAGTCTATTAGTCGGAAAGTCATAGGTTCGAACCCTGATGCAGTCGTTCGATAATTTTTTTTTTCTTTTATGTCAAACAAACAAAGTGTTTGATTCAAAAGATTATTATTATTTGCCGCAAGTGTTAAAGTAGTTCCATCTATATCACTTGTGGTAAACAATTTTTTTTAGAGTGTAGCACACTCTTGTTCTTTACTAAATTTCTAAACTAAAAAATAGAATGGCAAAATCAAATTGACTTAAAAGAGAAAGAACTGAGATTTCTCTTTCCCTTCACCATAAATTCTATTACCTAATGTTTAAAAATTTTTCAGCTAGAATAAGAAAAACTAAGCCGATATAGTCTAAAATGAAGAACTAACTTCTGCTTATGTCAATTAAATGTACTAAAGTACAGTTTTATCGAAGAGTTATCACAGAAAAAGAGTAATTGAATGATATATGGGGAAATCTCAGCAAGTGTGACTTTTTCGAAAAAAACAAGTTATTTTTCAAACATGTGGCACCCTAATTTAGACCACGAATTATCAATTTTAGATATATTGGAAGTGTTTTTCAGCCTGCGTTGTTGACTTTTTTTGATCGTCCCCCCCCAATATCTTCAAAAAAATTTTTCGAGGGTGATGTATTGAATTTAGCGAATCACACACATCATCATAGCTCAATGACGGAAGCGGTTTTTTCAATTCACACTCAAAACTTGTGGATTTTGCTCAAGTTTCAGGAAAAAAAAATTAAAAAATAAAGCTTCCAGGCTATAGCACACGCATGTTTTTGTATTAAGCATCATCCAATAAGTGTCCCACCCATTGCATTTTCCAACGGATGGGAGCTTACTCGGCAAACCGAGACCTGTTCACACCAAAAGTCACACTTGCTGAGATTTCCCCATATATATACAAACAATTTCGTTTTCGTTTTTTGTGTAGAAAAGAAAAGGTTCGGGACAGGCAGGAGAATGCGATTTAAAAACGCTATGTTATAGTTGCATAGTAAAAAATTATTCTTTATTTTAAGATATTTATATAAGCTCTGTTGTTAAGTATTAAATAGTTAAAATATCAAATTTGAACTTTAAACATAGTTGTCAACCCCTGAACATTGAATGGTACATTATTTGGTGAATCAATTGTTAACACTTTCTTGCACTTTCTGCAATCGTGAGCACTCAGTAAGTTATAAAAAATTTAGAAATGATCACAAGAAAGAAATTCTAAATGAACATTAAGGTATTACTAAACATTTCTACTACACTTTTGACGAGATAAGGAAAAAGTCCTTTAAATTTTTGAAGTACTCTTTTTCAGATTACAACTGCTTTAAAAATAATCATAGGCTGAGTACAAATATTTGAAATACTTAGAATTACATTTCGTTAAACTTGGTCTTCTCTTTATATACTGTTAGTTATAAATAACTTGTATTTATTTTTGAAATGCTCAAAGTTAATAGCATTATCAGTCTTCACATTTTTAGCATATTGAATTGACTGAAAATAGAAATTTTTGCTTTAATGGCTGCCAAAAATTTAATGGTTGTAGGCGTATTGTAGTTAAATATTTGCTTTGAAAAAGAAAATACAATATGCTATAATGTGGGTGATTTCATTTAAAATTGCACTTTGTTATGCCTGGACAAAAAAAAAGTGTTGACTAAACTAGTTTTGAGTTTTTGAAATATGGAAATTGAAGTTCCATCTAACTTAATCCAAAATTTTTGAAGTAAACATATTGCTAATTTAGTCGAAATTGTCATTACTGCTTTGTTGCAATGTCAAATCGCATTGTCTCGTTTATCTTCCATAATGGGCTTGGAAAACTATTTGTTGTGAATTCTAATATCTCGTAATTGAAACTCATCAATAACTTTAAATGGTGTGACAGTTTTCGGTCTGAAAAAATCATTAGTCATTTATTTATTTTTTCTTATCTGAAATTAATTTCTGATTCTGTACCAAGCAGAAAATTTTCAGGAGCGACATTGGCCTTTCAACCTCTTACCTCAGGACAAGTGGTTGAATGATATCTGATGATGGATTTCACCATATCGAATTTCACTGAAATTTAGTAAATGGTTTCTTTTCTGGTCAAAAAAAAAACTAATGCAAACAGAAAAAAAAAAAATTATGATTTGTTCTTTTTTTGTGCATTTGGGATTGTGAAAAAATTACAAATTGCAAATAATAACATATACTGCTTCAAATACATAGTTGGGCACTTTTCAGTACCAGTACAATTCCAGTAAAATAAATTTGTTACTGATATTGCAATTTAATTTGCAATTACCAATAAAGTATTATTGATAATTTAAAAAAAAAAGCAGTAACCAATAAATTTTTATTGATAATGCAAATCAAATTTGCATTACCAGTAAATTTTACTGATTACTGGAAAATATATCAGTAAGCAGTAAATTTTACTGGTACTGCAATTTAACATTTAATTACTAGTCAAATTTTACTGGTTACTGGGAATAATATCAGTAAGCAGTAAATTTTACTGATATTGCAATTTAGCATTTAATTACCAGTAAAATTTTACTGGTTACTGGAAAAAATATCAGTAAGCAGTAAATTTTACTGATACTGCAATTTCACATTTAATTACCAGTAAAATTTTACTGGTTACTGGAAAAAATATCAGTAAGCAGTAAATTTTACTGATATTCCAATTTCACATTTGATTACCAGTAAAATTTTACTGGTTACTGAAAAAATATCAGTTATCAGTAAGAAATATCAGTATCAGTATTTGTACCTAGTCGATCAAGACATAACTGCAAATTGTCTGAAAAACCATCCAGCAATTAAAAACGTGTTTTTAAAATACAATACCCCATTACCGTCATCTGCACCTGTAGAACGGTTGTTTTGCTGGGATTGTGAATCGCTCCAGAAGGCAAAACCTCAACGATGAAAATTTCGAATTGCTTGTTCTGAGGAAAGCTAAAGGTGTATAAAAAGCTTCGTGTCAATTCTACGCTTGATACAAAGTTCAGTAGCAATTGAGTATTCTAGGAAAATGGAATAAAAGTTGGCTTTTGTATAATTTTCCAACTTAAATATTGTGTTTTATTTACTTTGGATGGTTTTTGCTTCATATTTACTTTGCATTGATTTTTAACTACCAGTAACTATTTTCATTGTCAGTAAAAAGTAATTTTTACTGCAATTTTTTCACTATCAGTAAAAATTATTTTTACTGCAATTTTTTTCAGTAATCAGTAAAAAATTATTTTTACTGCAATTTTTTTCATTATCAGTAAAAATTATTTTTACTGTAATTTTTTTCCAGTCACCAGTAAAAAATTATTTTTACTGCAATTTTTTTCAGTAATCAGTAAAATTTACTGGTAATGCAAATTTCATTTGCATTATCAATAAAAACTTACTGGTTACTGTTTTTTTTCTTTCAGTAATCAGTAAAAATATATTTTTACTGCAATTTTTTGTCAGTAACCAGTAAGAAATTATTTTTACTGCAATTTCTTTCAGTAATCAGTAAAATTTACTGGTAATGCAAATTTAATTTGCATTATCAATAAAAACTTACTGGTTACTATTTTTTTTTTTTCAGTAAACAGTAAATATTTATTTTTACTGATATTTTTCCAGTAATCACTAAAATTTTACTGGTAATGCAAACTAAATATCAGTAATCAATAAAATTTTATTGATAATTGAAATTGTTAATGCAGTCAATAAATACTGCAGTGTGCCCATCTATGTTCAAATAATTGTCCATAGCTTGGAAATTTCTTAATCGATTTTCATGTTAATTTTGGAAAGGGTATTAGCAAAAAGTAAACATTTTTCTTTTTAAAAAGGGGAATAAGTATTTCCAGTATTTTCTTAGTGGAAAAAGTGGTTTATGGCCTGCTTTTCTGCAAACTACCTTCCAAAATATGATTTTTTCAAAATTTCAACACATGAAACAGATCGGCTTAAATATTTCCAAGCTATGAAGACTTTTGTGAGAGAGTATTTGGTGATATTTGCAGATCTTGAAATTTCCCTTCCCCTCCCCCTCTTAAAATCCAAAAAAAAATCCCAAAAATTTGGTTTTAGCCTGAAACCATTTACGAAATTTCAGCGATATAAATATGAGGTAAAACTAATGTTAAAATGTGATATTTCTGCATGCTGTTAGGAATGCAAAAACTGGGCATTATTAACACCAAAGTTTATCACTTTGAATCTGTAAAATTTATGATATTAAGTTTAAAAAATATTTTCGGTCAAATGACCACCTTCTGAAATGTTGTATATTTGTGGCTCTCTTTAAGGCATTTTGAATTGTTGCTCGCAAAACATATAAAAGCTGGTGATTTTTTATTCACTCTTAGCTTTCAAAAAATATATGAGGTTATTGCCATTTCCTATCTGTCTTTAGCATAAATGTTGAAGCACAGTAATATATGATACCATTTGAAAAAAATTATGAAAAATTCAAATTATGACATTACTTTTACCTAACCTTGTGTTCATAATGAACAACAATCATACGCCCTGTTGTGCACAATGGTTACGCAGGCAGAAAACGTAAATAAAACAAAATTGGTAGCACAAATTTTCTTATTTCGTGGGTTCCAAGCGAAATTTAAATTTCTACGATTCAAATTGGTTCAAAATTCATGGTTATTATTTGGTTGTATCGCTTAAACGGATCATATTTCTCCTACCAAAACACAAATGTTAATTTGGAACGCTCTAGGTTTATGCGTGGACGCGAAAAATATGATTATTGATTTTCTAAAATGTTCTTAAATTTTATTTAATTATAGAATAGTCTGAACACTTTATAAATGGCGAAACTTTTTTGCTTATCTGGAAAATTCCTTAATTGATGTTTCTACATTGTGTTTGTATGGATTGTTTGTTAATTGGTTCAATATTATATTCTGTGTTGTAAATTGATGAAAGTCAAAGTCAAAGTCCATGTTGTAATGTAAGGTTAACGTTGTATCGACATATGCTTTCTCCTGTATCTTAAGGATATTATTATTGCTTTAAAAGCTTACACATTTGAAAATATGTACTTTGCTTTCTTTATTGTTTTTATGAACTCCTTTTTATGAACAATGTGGCTTACAAGTGACCTTTATGTGAATCACACACAAATTTAAAGTTATCCATTCGCCATTCGGAAATCAACCATGTAATTTTGCAACGTTTACAGTCAAAACTTCAAGATTTTAGAAAATAAAACCTGAACTGAAAGGACCAAAATCGTCTCCATTTAATGCAATTCAATGCGATGGCTTTTATCTTTTCCACAATTTTCGAAATTCTTGGATTCAGCTTGACGTAAAATTCTGGAGCATATATGACCTATTCACCCCTATTTGATCTCGTTTGATTTAGGCGGCTGTTTGCATTGTCTTGTTCTAAAAACTGCCTTTCGGATAAGAAGTAAGCATAACAAAAGTTATGAAATCTATTCCAAGCAGATACGAAAACAATGTGTAATTTTCAGCACCTCGTAGTTCCTAAGATACTTAAACCTTTTCGAATTTTTTTGATAAAATGTATTTTTGTTTTTTAATATGGTTGATATTGTGACCTCTTTAAGTTAAATATTTGTTGACATTTGGACTTATAGCTGGACGTTAATAAATTAAAAATTAGGCATTTAAGACAAAATTTTTAATTAAATTGGCCTATAAGCCCAAATATAACCAATTTTTTTTTTTTACCAAAAACGCATTTTTCCTTAAATAAAATCGACTTCTGGACAATTTGTGGTGAAAATATCATA
The DNA here is from genome assembly GCA_951812925.1 of Calliopum simillimum. NCBI lineage: Eukaryota > Metazoa > Arthropoda > Insecta > Diptera > Lauxaniidae > Calliopum > Calliopum simillimum. The sequence goes on along the minus strand of OX638372.1, from coordinate 83,510,343 downwards.
GCATAAAATGATGATTTACAACCATGTTATTCAACTTAACCGGAAATATTAATTTTTTTATTTTTTTCGCACGCAAAGCTTTTCACCAAACTAATGCTTTACTTTTGCCCAACAGTGATGGTTAATAAAAATTGTTGGTTGTACATAATGCAGCAAAATTATTGTACCTTAATGGGTCATAAAGTAACCAAACAGAACAAAAAAAAAAATGGCGCAGTCACAATCCTTTGCCTTAACTGTTTAAGAGGGTCTCCCATTGTTCGCGGCATAATTGTATTTACCGCAACTTATACGGTGAAGTCATGCCAGCCAAAAAAATAAAACAGTTTGATAGCTGACAGGTTAGGGCTAGTAAAAATGTAATGAAAGTGGAGATTCAACGCTGCAAGAACAGAATTCAGCAATATTTATGCAAAATGGTAATAGAAAATTTCGACCGAAAAGTGCAAAGGTATGTGTTTCAAAAAAAGTTTTTCTATTGTACTTAAATCTTGATATGTGGCACCCTTTTGTATAGCCATGGTACTCCAGAAATATCTTATTTAAGACATTGAATAACAACATGAATTTTCTTCTGTGCATTTGTATTCATCGATTCAGGCTCCTAAGTACTATATGCATATAAAAAATTTGAATTTTTAGATAATTGTGAAATTCATTAGGCCAAAAAAATTTTACCTAAACTGAAAAAAAGTTACAATTGTACCTACTTTTTCATCATTTATACCTCATATCAACACCATTTCAACAATGGTGCCGTATACAAAACAAATAGCACTTGTACATCAAAACGTTGTGAGTACGTTTATGCTAAAAACTGTCAAACTTTATTATGGTGTTGCCAGATTTTAGCCATTGACATAAGTGTTGCCAGTTCCCGAAACATAAATAGTGCCCCTCGTATAATTTGGAAATTCCTTCGGCCGGCCAAAAGAAAATTGTACTTTTTGGCTTAAAAAAATCGAAAATGTTCCAATTGTACCTACTTTTTCATCAATGATACCTAACATACCTAAACAACAGCATAAAGCTTTCATTTCTCTTTATCTCTGAATTTTTCCCTCTCTCTCGTGGTTAACGAAAAGCTCAAATCAAGAACTCACGTGTTTGTGTTTACACGACAGTAAGCATAACCAACAGAAGGAAAATTCAAAAAAACAATAATTTCAAGATATTGCGACAATTTTTCAAAGCAATTGCACCCCCTAACCCATTACTGACCGACTGACTGACTGCCTGGCTCGTGCATTCCGACTGCTGTCATGCTGCGCTGATTGTCATAAACATTCATCGCATTCTGTTCTTGGCAACGCAGCAGCTCAAATGACAAGTGAGCGAGCGCATCTTTCTTTCAGTTGTTGTTCTTTCGTTTTCCATCGGTTGCCTTCTGTACGTTTTGTGTGCACAGCCTCCAGCAACGATGACAACGAAAAAGACATCAATAGCAATAACAAAAACACAAACAACATCAACAACAACAAAATAAAACGATGCGGTTCGTTACACTTCGTTGTTCGAAGGTATTCAGCGGTGTTTTCAGTTCTTACGCGACTTTCAACACGAAAAGGCTTTGGGAAAACTCGGCGGCAACGGAAAATTTCTAAGGAAAGTGAAAGAGTTTTTTCTTATTAGCGCGGCAAACGATGTCGTGTGGAAAAAAGCGCCTACAGATTTCCTTCATTGATTTATTTGTTGTTTTTTGTTTTTCTTGATTATAATTAAAAATCCAGCAGTGCGCGCTGTATGCAAAAATCAACCGCTGATTGCAAGCTGCGTCTAAATTAAAATTGTAATTACTCGCGTAATTTTATTTCAACTGTCAACAGTTAATTTTGAAATTGTGATTTGAATTTGGAATTATGTGCAAAGTTTGAAAAAAATACATAGTGGTGTGCAAAAATACATGAAAAAATTCGAAAAATTAAAAAAAAAAATATAAAAAATTTTCAGTGCATTCCAAAAAACAAGTGTTAATTTTAAAAAAACTTGAGGATTTCATAGAAATTTCAAGAGCGAAAAGATTGAAGAGCGGTAAGTTTACATGTAGAATTAAATTTTTATTTATGTAGATAATAGCATTCGTATAAATTATGCCCTCAAATCGTTACATCCTGTGACTTCCACATGTCTTAATTGCTAGTACCTGGAGACCTATCCCTGCTCGGTCAAAAATCTGATCTTATTATTTTAGTCGATGTTTTTATTCATAGCTATTTTTTGTTATGAAACTGTTACCTTTTCTCCTCTAATAGTCATTCTTTCAAAATGATAAATTAACCGATGAGAGTAATAATAAGAAAAAACTCAGAAAATATCGAATGGTGTAAAAAAATTTAAAAAACTCAAAATTTTTTTGGTGAAATAGTATGCCACGCACCCAAAATATTTCGTGTTTTGTATAGGGGCTGAAATATCATATCTTCGAAGGATCAAAACTCGAAAAATAAGAGTCCTATTGGACAAATCCGAGAAGATATTTTGATAAAGAAAAGTGTGGCTATTAGATGCTATTAATAAAAAAGAATTTCAACTTTTCTTGTAGCTACGCTGTAAGACTGAACATAGCGTTCTTCAACTTCAAGCAAGGATATTTCAAAATCGTGCGGATATAATGACAGTACTGCTGATGAAGACGGATTCAGCGTCAAAAAGTACGTAAGACTGAATATTAGAGCGCCCACAAGATATATGAAATGTGCAAAGTTGTGAATTCGTTTGCTCCCCGTCCATTTCCTGAAATAAGAGGTAAAAAAAATAAGATATCAAAAAAAAATTTGGAATCGGTAGTGGAAAAAACCCAGCCGGTTTTCGATCAAAGGTCGAAAAATTGACTAAAAAAAGGCAAGTCACTTCGACTGCCCATTACTTCAAAACTGTTAATTTTTTCATAATATTTTCAAGACAACTTTTGTAGAGCATGACTAGGTCAACTTTATCTTCTCAAAAATTTTTGGTCCAAAAATTAAATTTGTTGTTGTTTCGGTACAAAAACTTATATTTTTTAACAAAATTTTCATGACTTTTTTTTCTATAAATTGGTTTTTTGTAATTTTCAAAGTGTGCAATATTTGTTCTGGAATTTTTATATTGCATGGGATTAAATGTTGATTAGTTCAACAGAAAAAAATTATTTAAAAATGTTAAGTTTTAAGGTATGGAGCCGGTCTCAATGTTGGAATAAAATGAGTATTCTAATTTTTTTCTTTTAATCGCTACTTTATTGGATGCAACAAAACGCATTGCTAGTTGTTATTTAATGCATCAGTAAAAACTGCTTTTTGCCTTCAAAATGAGTTATGAAATGGGTTTGTGCGACTTTTTTTCAAAAAGTTATGATCATTTTAAAATGACATCATGAAAGTTAAAAATCATGTATGGATTTTGTATAGCAATTGCCATATTACTATATCTTTTATAATGTTATTTTAAAATGGTCGTAACTTTTTAAAGAAAAATTCTACAAGACCATTCTGTAGCTCGTTTTGAAGAAGAAAAACAGTACTAAATGACGCATTTTATAAAAAAGACTAAAACGATTTTGTTCGTGTTCTACACAACCTCAAAAGTCGTGTTTTTTGAACATTAGGGGTGAGATATCTCACAAACCATAAGTAATACAGCAATTTCGTGTCCAATTTCAAACTCAGCATTAATAACTACATCCAAAATGACTATTTTAGTTTTGGTTTGTAGTCGTTTTTTTTTTTTAATACCGTTTTTCGACCTCATTTTAAAAACCATGCCATAAACCGATTTTGAAAACGTTTTTTTCTTATTCAGTAAGTAATCAGATGCAATTTCACATCTTTGTGCAGTTCTTGACAACTTGATTGAAATTTTTTCCTCAGCTGCGTGCACGAAATTCGAAATTTTCGATTATTTCTGCTGGAACAGCCTAAAAACGCACTAAAACGAAAATAAATGGTATTTTTGTCTTCAGCAATCCCAAATTAGTTTAGGAACCATGACTACTAAAATGGTTTCTTACAAAATTAAAAATTAAGAAGAAAAAATAAAAACATAAATTTTTTTTCTTAACTTTGAAACGGGTTCCATTTCTTAAAACTAAAGTAATTTTTCTTTTAAATGAATAAACATTAAATTTTCTACAATATAAGAATTACAGAACAAATGTTCCTCCCTTTAAAAATTACACAAAACCAATTTATAGAAAAAAAGTCATGAACATTTTCTTAAAAAATTTAAGTTTTTGTACCGAAACAACAACAAATTTAATTTTTGGACCAAAACTTTCTAAAAAGATAATGTTGACCTAGTCATGCTCTACAAAAGTTGTCTTGAAAATATTATAAAAAAATGAACAGTTTTGAAGTTATGGGCAGTCAAAGCGACTTCCCTTTTTTTAGTAAATTTTTCGATCTTTGATCGAAAACCGGATAGGTTTTTTCCACTACCGATTCCAAATTTTTTTTTGAGATCTTATTCTTTTTGACCTCTAATTTCAGGAAATGGACGGGGAGTAAGCAAAATCAGAATTTTGCACATATGGGCGCTCTACTGAATATAAGAAATAAAAAGTTCATTCCATTTTTTTTTTGTGCCTGAGTTATTAACTAAAATTTATATATTGTTAAAAAGTGGGCATGGCAATCATTGAACAATGCCTACTTTTTGTTATGCTTTAGATACTCATGATCCAGGTCCGCATACCAAATTTGATCAAAATATATTGTACCATTTGCGAGAAATAGCATTTAATGTGTTTTACTTATATGGGAGGTTCCACGCGCACCGGCGATATTTTGTCCACTTTCAGGTCGTAGGTGCTTAATAGAAAGTAGACTCCCTACAGTTAAATTCAAAAATATTGCTATTGTGGTTTTCTTTATACAGTATATTATACTTTTGTGGGCGGTGCCACACCCTTCAACAAGTTTTTCCAATATAACGACATATCACATAATAATTTCTGTTTGCAGAGGTAACATCTCCCAAATTTTCATTAAAATTGTTGGAGTCGTTTTCGAGTAATATTGAATCAAAATTTTCAAGGGCTAAAAAGTGGGCGTGGTATTTCTTCGATACCGCCTGCTTTTCGTTTATTACAAGGCATCAATAATCAGTACCTAAATGCCAAATTTCATCAATATATCTTCTAACGTTTGCGAGAAATAGCATTTTACGTATTTCGCGCAACGGCGATATTTCGCCCACTTTCAGATCAGAGATGCCCTATAGCAATTAAGCTCCTCGCAGTTAATTTCAGAGTGTTTGTTTTATTAGTTTTCTTTTTATACCATTTTATATTTTTGTGGGCGGTGCCTCGCCCTTCAACGAGTTTTCCCAGTAGAACGGCTTATCACATAATAATCCCTGTTTGCAGAGGTAATATCTTCTAAATTTTCATAAAAACTGTTGGAGTCGTTTTCGAGTAATATTGAATAAAAATTTTCAAGGGCTAAAAAGTGGGCGTGGCACTTCTTCGATTCCGCCCGCTTTTTGTTTGTTACAAGGTATTATTAAGCTGTACCTGCTCACCAAACTTCATCCAAATTTCTTGTATGGTTTGCGAGTTTATTTGAACATTTTAAGACTAAACTGCAAGACTTTACTGCAATTTAAGGATAAACTTGGTCAATGTAGTGATATGTATTTTTACCAAGAAAACGATCTCAAACATATTCCTTATAATATGAGATCATTGATTCAATAAAACTTTCCCAATATATTCGTAACACTGGCGCAGGGTCCAGATATAAATGCTATTAAAATCTTGTGGAATTATCTGGATGCAAATGTTCGCCAGCACAATATTTCTTCAAAAACTGAACTGAAAAGGGTATTCATGGGAAATGGGAAAAAAATTATCTGAGCTATTGTGAAAAACTAATTCAAAGGATGCCAAAAGAACTCAACGTGACAAATAAAAACAAAATAATGTACGCTAAACTCATGTAAAAATTATAATTTTGTTAAGGTGTACGACTTTGGCTTTGGTACTGAATATGCTTGATTTCTGAAGGATTAAATAGGCTATTTAAAAATGTACTTCAAATTTCTTAAATTAGTTTTGGGGCATTGAAAAATAGTTTGTTTTGTGTACGACTTTGGCTTTGACCTACTGAACCTACAGCCTTATCCAAAAGTATAAGGTACCCCAAAAAATGCATGTTTTTATAATTGAGAAATAAATTAATGCTTACCATAAATATATCAATGATTTGGGTACATTATATTCGGACTAAACTATAAGCAGTGTTGGATGACGTTACTTAGAAAATTGGAAATGTAAATTAAACTCTGACAATACCATATCTAACTCTATAAATAGAAAAATAAGTTTTTGCACCCGTTTGAAGTGTTTTAATAACAGCATACCTTGAATAAAAACCTAGGTGATGTTGTTGATAAAAAAGTGTTCTTCAGTCATCATAATAATCACATAAAAAGTAAATTAAATATCACAATTAAGATGTTATATCTCCTCATAAATCAGCAGTCTATTTAAAGAAGAGTAAACAAGTTAATTATCTGCGAAACCATTTTGCAACAATTATTTTGTATCAATAATTATATGAATTTATTTATAGTCTTCCACTCATGTAAAGATGGTTAAAACGTATTTTCTGATTTTTGGTTATTTTATTTATTCTAGATTTTAATTTAAATGTTTTTTTTACATGCAAAAGTCGTAATTGATATAACAAACACTCAGTTTAGTATTGTCGCCTAACATAGCGATAAAATAGAAATTGTACCAAATGTATTGAAGAAGTATATACATAGATAACATTTTTGCAATTATTATATCCGACATTATTGATGACTTTATAAACAAACTAAATAAGTTTGGTAAAGGCTTGCATATCACGAAAAAAAGAAGGCAATAATGTTTAATATCTTGACACGCTAGTCATTAGAATGGAAAACCAAGTAAGTAAGTAAGTAATTATTATTGAGTCTTTTTCAGATCAGTTACAAATTTTTATATTTTTTAAAAAGTTACTTGAGAAAACTTAGAACTATTTTATGTATAGGGAAAGGTGTTTAGCTACTTGCTACGTTATAAATTATAATGAAAAAAAAAAAAAAACAAATTGAAATATTATTCCTACTGCATTTGAATAATTTATTTTTATTACAAAATCTGATAAGGAGAGTACTGACGGTAATTGAAAAAAAAAAAAAATTTTTGATATACAATATTCATAAAAATGTAACAATTTTAATATAAAAGAGTTTTCTAGAAAGAATTAAAGTTCTTAAAATTTTATGACGTAATATACCAGAACAATGAAATCCGAATTTCTTCAATTTTCTCCAAAAAACAATTTTAATTATTTCCCACTGTGCTGAATTTGTACATTATCTTAATTATTATGATTAGAAAATTTTACAAGTAGATATGGGCTAATCCTACGTTGCGAACGTTAGATTTGTACGCATATTTTTAAATCCTGAAGGCGTTCTGAATGTTAAATTCTTAATTTACCTGCAGTGGCATGCTACCCTTTGAGAGTACTTTCAGAAGGCATTTAAAAATATTTCCTAGCTTGTATCAGTTACAATATAATCATGCATAAAGTGCTGTTCGCACGTTACAAAAAAAAGAAGTCGTTGTGGAGATCAATGTACATTTTCAAAATTTTTTGCGAAGTTTCCAGTATAAACGAAAAAAGAAAAATCCTCCAAAGAAAGAAGAATATTTGAGCATTTCGAAACTGCTTTTGAGGGAATCAAAGAGTCATTCGTTCGTACAAAAATTTAACTTTTGGGTGTTGCGCACGTTACGTTGCGAACGTTACAATTTTTATTTTATATATATACATAAGCTTTCGAAAATTGATGCAGCCCCCTTCCAACTAACTTAAACACATTATATTCGCTTGATTTATTTGTGGAAAAGGTTGTAAAGAAGTGCAGTGCACCGCATCTCACGGTAAAAATAAGCTGTTGCAGCTCAACCACTGCATCGATTTTTATGAAATTTGGAATGCAACGTTATTAAAGACTTTTTGTTATATAGCTGCCGGTGCGACGCCCCTTAAGGCGAAATTCATTTCCGCGGACCGTTGGACCAATTTTTCGGAAACTTCGGAATAGGGATTGAATCCTTAGAAAGCATATTAGAAGCCTTTAGTTATTTAGTGGGCAATACCACTCACCTTGTGGCAAAATGCGCTTTTACGGCAACTTTATAATTTTTCTCATGGTTGACCTTTTTTCGGATATGCCCATATGCTTTGCATCATAAATACTCAAACTGAAATTGAATCAAAAGAGAGAATTTTAAGTGTTGTTGCTGATATTGTTTTGCTGATGCTGATACTGATATCAAATCACTAATATCAGCTGATGCTGGTGCTTTCCAGTTTTTGTTGCTCTTTTTCAGAGAATAAAAATAAATAAAAAGTACAAATAAAAAATTAATTTCAAAAGAGATTGCATATATTTTAGTTAAAAAAATTCATTCAAATTCATTAAGGGCCGATTTCAAAATGTTCAGTTAAGCCTTAACTGCAACTATAACTGGCACTTTGACATTTAATTTCATACAAAATATTTATTTATCTTTAAGTTAAATTTTAACTGGAGATTGTGAAAATGGCACTAAATTACAAAAATATGTAGGGGAAGGTGGAGAATCGTGAGCCACGTTTTTATTTTGTTAAATAGCTTCAAAAAAAAAAAAAAATTTGCAAATTTTAATATGGTATGTTATTCTATATGAAGTTAGGTAACTTTTGACTATTACACTTTCTAACAATTCTTTTGTTTTTTCCGACTTTTTGTGGTTTGAAAAAAATTAGTGTTTTTGCGATTTTCAAAAATGGTGGGGAATCGTGGGCCACCGCCGTAATTAAGTAAAAATCAAACAATTATGATGCAAAACTTTATTGAATTGGTTGAAATGACAATTAAAGTTATTTTAATCGACAAAATGAAGAAGAAGGGTTATGCACGATCAATCAGATACGTTAACAAAGAAATAGGAAAATTTGATACAAAATATGTATTTATTGTTTTATTTATTGATTCACAGCCTTCATTTTGCACAAAACATCATAAACATAAAATACAAATGTGTATTGATACGAAAACTGTCAAAACACGGGTGGCCCACGGGTGCTCACGATTCCCCACAAGCTACTTTTTGCAAAACAACGGCGTGTAATTGACTTGTTGAAGTGTCATGCAAAATAACTTTTGTATGTTGAAAGGCAAAGGTCTAACGATAATAAAAAACATATTTACCTGTGTTTTGTCGTAGCAATTCGTCCAAGAATGTTGGAAATCAAACACGCAAAAAAAGTTTTGCAGATACTTTTTTTTGGGCGAGTATTGTACAAAGCAAATAAAACGCGTACGTTTGTCAACAAGAAATGTAAAAATAAGTTGAGGCTAAGAGAAAACGATTACAGTTGCATTTAACTATTTATCTCGACATACTGCCAAAAGGTGGCGGTGTCCCACGATTCCCCATGGCCCACGATTTCCCACTTTCCCCTAAAAAAAAAAAATTGAAAGTGAAATAACACATTAAAACCAAAAAAAAAAAAAAAAACTGTTTTTAAAAACACAGTCTTACAATGGTTTTCCATTCCGGTATTTTATAGCCAAATATAATGGAGTGACCTCTTATTTACGAATCTGAACTTGTTTTTTCTATCATGTCAGGATTCCAAGAAATCTTGCTTTAAAGTGGAGTAATCGATATTTCGAAGCATTATTGAATCTACATTCATAATACTTACAGTAGATGTTGTATTTGTTATTTGCCAATGGCATCTGATAGGCATAATTTTACTTACTTTCATTCTTGAACTTTCAACTTTTCAATTGGATGATTTTTTCCGAATTATCCTCCGCTGAAATGATGGTTTTTCCATAGAAAGGATTAAATTATAAGCACTTGTATGGCTGTACTTCAACGGATAATAACTCAGAAAGATCCAATTTGCACAATTTGAAGTAAGTAAGGTTGCTCAAAATCCTTACGTGGTAGAAAAATTCAAGTACAAAACACCATGATCGGCAACAAAGTTAGAGAATGAAAAACAAGCTATAAATTTGTGCAATAAGTCAATGGTCATTTCATTATCAGGAATTTTTTGCTGATGCTGATATTTATTTTATACTGATTATCATCTTATTACAACAAGGCCGCCGGTATAGATCAAATAACAGCTGAACTGCTAAAGGCATGCCCCATAACATCAGCTAAAATTCTCCATCCTCTGCTCAACAAAATCTGGAGTGAAGAGCGTTTACCAGAAGATTGGCTACATGGCATGTTAGTCAAATTGCCGAAAAAAGGTGACCTAAGCGAGTGCCGAAACTATAGAGGCATCACCTTGCTCTCAGTACCATCAAAAGTACTGACGAAAGTGCTTCTGAGCAGGGTAAGCGAAAAACTTGATTCGGCCATTCGAAAGCAGCAAGCAGGACTCCGGCGAAACAGATCATGCGTGGATCAAATCAACACGCTCAGAATAATTGTCGAACAATCATGCGAGTGGCGTGCTGCACTTCAACTTGTCTTCGTTGACTATAGCACTGCCTTCGACAGTGTCTCCCGAAAAAACATCTGGGCGTCACTGCAACGAAGAGGTATTGCCGCAAAGGCCATAAACTTAGTACGTGCACAATATGAAGGCTTTAAATGCAGTGTGTTACACAACGGGTTGTTGTCACCGACATTCACCACTAATTCAGGCGTACGGCAGGGGTGTTTACTATCACCATCACTCTTCCTTATCGTTCTTGATGATATCCTAGATAAAGCTCTTAATAAGGCCAAAAGGGGTATTCAATGGAACTTTACCGAACATCTGGAAGATCTCGACTACGCTGACGACATCTGCCTCTTATCGTCCAAACATTCAGATATGCAAAGCAAAATTGAAGACCTTGTCTTGGAATCACAAAAGGCCGGCCTAAAAATCAACGTATCCAAGACTAAAAGCATGAAGCTAAACGCAAGCAATGACATCACGTTTAAAGCTGGCAGTGATGACATCGGAAACGTCGATAGCTTCACGTATCTAGGCAGCATTATCTCCATGGATGGTGGAGCAAAATAGGATATCAACTCAAGAATAGCAAAAGCAAAAGGCGCGTTTGCTCAACTGAACAAAATATGGTCTTCATCCGTTATATCCACCAAAACGAGAGTGCGCATTTTTGATTCGAATGTGAAATCGGTTTGTTATATGGGTGCGAAACATGGCTTGTTACTGAACAACTAACAAACAAGCTGCAAGTATTCGTCAACAAATGCTTAAGGCGTATACTAAAGGTTTGGTGGCCTCGCACTATATCAAATGCCGAGCTACATCAAAAATGCAAACAGAAGGCTATAGCAAACGAGATCAAGCTGCGCAAATGGGGATGGATTGGTCACACTCTCCGGAAACCACACAGCGAAGTTTGTCGCCAGGCCCTTGAGTGGAATCCACAAGGCAGTAGAGGACGTGGTAGACCCAAAACCAACTTGAAAAGGTCGTTGGAAAAGGAAATCCAAGAATCGGGAAAATCGTGGCAAGAGATCAAAGTCATCGCAAGGGATCGTGACAAATGGAGAGATTTCATATTGGCCCTATGCTCCTCCTAGGAGTTAAAGGAGAATACATACATACATCAGCTTATTATTGCTGATGCTGAGCTGATATCAGCAACAACGCTGCACAACACATTATTATATTGTTTTTTTTTGCGGACTAGCTCTTGTTTTCGAAATGTTCGGGTTTTGACTTTTTCTGCAGTTTGGTCAAATATCTGCGATTCATGCAATACTTTTCCCTTTTTTTTTTGTGGCTCATTTGGGGTCCACAACCGTAGAAAGTGCATTATCTGCTGCTCATACGATATGTTGTGCTTGTATCAAAGAGTATGAAATGGCTTTAATTTTAGCAAATATTACGATAAATTCTCCATTTTTTCACGACTTATACTTTTTGAAAAAGCCACGTTTTTTTGGAAGTTTGTCAAATGTTTATGTGAGTAAATAATTTTTAAACTTAATTATTTCATAAATTAAAAAATTTTTTTGACTCATAATTTTTCAAAATTTTTAGAATTTTATGTTCATCCATCTACTAACAATTTACATTTTAACGACCTTATTTCATATTAAGACAAAATATTACAAATATATTCTGTTTTTACATTAAAGAACGAAATGGAGGACTTTTTCCTTATCTCAAAAACCGTATGAAATATAGCAATTTTAAGGCTGGATTCAGATTCAGCATTGCAAAATACATTAAATATAACTATTTTTATATTTGTTTGTTGCGTTTTTTTTTCTGAATTTTTTTTTGATTTTATATGGGATTTATACAGATTTTCTCCACATATACAAAAAACCTATCGACTGTTCAAGAGCACCGTGAAGAGCACTAAAAATTTTTTTAGCTAATTTTTTTTCCAACGTTTTGTCACTTTTTGGCTGACTTCTTCAGTGAAAGTTTATTACTTTTGGGATGACAAAATTTAGATGTGAACTCCAAATTTGTTCCATAATACATTTTAAGCTGACTTGTAACCATATCATCTTTTATTCAGAATGATATCGCTTAATTCAACACCAAAAGATAGGCATGTAAAATTTCCCACAAAAAGCTGCGGTGTCCTTTACTCATTTAAATTTCACCTTAAAAATAATTTATTATTCACTCATCAAACTGTCAATATCGCATTAAATACTTAAATAAAACATTTGAGCACAATCAGTTTTTGATAAAAATAAACATCTTAAAAACTGCTATCACCCCCCTTGAATTACGCATGTACATACATACTTATGTATGTGGAAACAAGTCTGAGCTGTAGTTTCCCAACGGGAAAAGAAGTAACTCAAAAAACCCTTCTGAAGTGCATCTTTTCACCAATAAGCGCTTCCGCTCCGTAAGAACAATACTTTCTTTTTAACATTGCATTTCATAGGATGCAAGCGAGAAAAATCTTACAGAAGCCTTACCAAAAAAGGGTTTTTGAAGCGCTTATTTGTAATGCTGCGGTAAGCGTTTTTTCAATAAAATTAAAAAGAAAAAACCAGTCGTACCAGGATTTGAATCCACGGCCGTCCGTGTGATAGATAGAAACTGATTATTTTTACTTACATTAACCAACTCTTTAAGCAAATGTTGTCCAAACAGAATTTGACATATGAATGCTCCTACAGCCTTAAATAGAATCATTGTGCAATCAGTTTCAATTCAATTAAGCATAAGTAAATAAATAAGGGAAAGGAAAATAGAGAAGTGAAATAAAAGATGTTGAATAAAAATATTTTAATAAAAAAAAAAATTATGCAAAAAAATAATAAAAAAAGTTTAAAAAAAAATCACCTGGACTAGGTTCGAACCCATGTTTTTCTTACTGCAGCCTTATTTAACATTATTGTGAAAGTGCTTCTAAATTTCTATGGGGACAAGCACTTTTGAAGTGCTTAGATCAGAAACGCTAGAAATTTTTCTTCTTGGGTTAAAGTAAAAATAATTAACATCAAACAAGAAAATGTACATATATGGTATTTGTGAAGTATCAACTAATTTTCAATTCAGCGCGCAATCATCGTATAAAAATTTAAATTGAAACACAAAAATCACACGCGGTAAAAAATTCAACTTTTTGTTTTTCTTTTCTTTTATTTGTAATCTTTAAAGATTTGTGTGCAAAATATTCTGCAGTTTAAAACACTCACGAGCAAAAGTTGAGATGCTATGTTAATGCAACGTGAAAACAAAAAAATAAATTAAAAAATGCAAATAAAAAAATCTCTTCAGCATAAAAATAAAATAAATTCATGAAAACTGCAAGTATTTCGGTATATGTCACTGTGTCAAATGTGCAGCAGCATTATGTTTGGGCGGTCGTGGGCGCCCACGTTCAACTAACTAACCACCACCTGCCCACCGACCACCGATATCGGTCGGTATATCCATCACACAAGCGCGCATATTCAATTCATTCACTCAACTGTTGTCATCCATAGAGAGTTGCACATTAATTTTTTGTTTACATCTTTTTCCAACTCGTCATTTACCGTTCTTCTCCCGTTTGTTCTCAGTTCTCTATTCTCACAGTTTATTCGTTTTTTGTTTTCTTCTGCATCTTCCACATACAGATGCAACTGAATAAATCACGTGTTTAATTCTGTTTACTTGCAACCGGTACGCGCATGTCACCTAAAAGTAGGCAACAATTTAATTTTGTCATTTTACATTTTATGCTTTCGCATACAAATTTGTTTTTGTTGTTATCGTTTCCTTTTGCTTTGTTGTTTTGTTTTTTAACGGTATTGGATTTTAGTTTTCCTTTGTGTCGCTCTTTTACAACAACTTCGGTGATATTCGTTGTTGTTCGTCGCAACTAACTACTCTCGAATGGCAGCGTTTCAAAACATAACAGTTGCTGTTATCCTTGCGAACCGAACAAAACGCGTTTAGCGCTCGTCGTGTGCGGGTCGTTCCAAAACGCTGTGGCGCTCCTTTTTTGGTTTTTATAACGTTTGATATTTTTTCTGTTTTAAAAAAGAAAAAAGTGCTTAAAGAAGAGAAAAAAAAAATTATCAAATATTTTTGCCAACAGAATAAAAATATTATGGAAGAGAGTTTTGTAGTTTTCCAAATTTCAATTAAAAGTTAACGATTACTTGTATGTTAAATTTAGTGATAATAAGCTTTCATTACAAAGATCTATGCTTTTTTTACAAAATAAAACATTTGCAAAATAAAAACAAAAAAGGATAGTTTCAGAACGAAATTTAATTAGTGTAACAAAATTAATACTTTATTCCTAAAAACAACTGCACTAACGTCAAATTTGACAACACCAACTCAAAGTGGAAATAACATAAAGTTTGCTGTAGGTAACTGAAAACTATAAAAAAATCAAGTAAGTTGAAGCTGTATCAAATAAAATCCTGATATTTTAAATAATAAACTGGATACCTTCAGTATCAAATCCAACTCGTAAATTAAAATTATTGTTTACTCAACTGTAAAAATGTTAAGCCGTCGCACAGTGGGAGATTTGTTACATCTAGCTGGAGTTAATTCAAATTTCAAAGTCGTCATTTGGCCAATTTTTCCGCGCAAATGATTGATTACAATTTTTCCCAATTGCCTAGCGATATTGAAATTTTTATTTTGCATTTGACTTTAAATTTAAGATAGACCTTCCAATTTTAATACAGTTTTTTGTTGTTATTTAAGTTATTGAGGATGTACAATGTACATATGTAAATTATAAAGTTATTCGTCTGTTCACTGCTTATGTGTTATAAGAAAAAAGTGAAGTTATATTGAACACACGTAAAATATGTAGTAAAAATTACTTAAAGGCCATGTCCATCTCATTTTTTCGAAATTTGCAGTTGAGTTCTCGGATTTTTATAAAAATTCACAGAACTGTTCTAAGTGCTCAGTATGGAGACCTATCATTATTAGTTTTGCGAAAATAAATCATAAGAATAAGTACAAAATAAAATGACTTACACTGTCTTTTCTTAAATGCTTTAATTCTGACATCATTCTCTATGCAAAATAAATAAATGCATAAGGTTCTGTGAAATCAAAAAAAAAAAAAAAAAGCATTTACACGATTTTCTCCTAAAACTAGAAATTAATAAGTTTCTCACGTTACTTACATCATTCCGAGCCCTAACCGCCAAAACGACTTAGCCCATTTTGTGCCGCGCCATATTTTTTTTCGAATTTACAATTGAAAGTAACATTTCTAAACTAAAGTGGACCTAAAAAAAAGCCGAATCTGTTGTCTAAAAAATTGTATCTATAATAGTTTTGCCAAGGGGGAAGGCTGTTCGAACAATGGCCGTTTTGCACTATTCAGCTAGTGAATATGCATATTTACTGCAGAAATTAGCCATACATATTTATAAATTTAATAAAAATACAATTGACATGTTCATTCTATTTAATTTTTTATTATTAATTCATTTTTTTGTTTATTTTTTTTAATTTTTTGTTGTATGTTTTTACATATTTATTGATTTGGCTCCTAATTGTAGTGGGCTTCGAAGCAAGTTTTCATGTACAAGTGAAATTAACATTTTTAGCACATGTGTAGCGTAGGCTTACTGCATACTTTGCAGCGTCTGGCTTTATTTTCGAGCTGCACAACTAACTCATGATGTTCTTTGTCTCGGGGAAGCAGTGGGGCTTGCTCTTTGCCTAAATCAGGTCGCTGTCTTCGTTTTCATCAGGCATTAGTAACAAATTTGTCGATAAGTCCACTCGAAATGCCAGCTGTGAAATCTTCGCATTTCGTTAACAAAGCAATTAAGATTCCAAGCGTTGACAACAGTTGACTCTAGAACGGCCAACCAAAGTGGCCACGACCATTTTTTCGATCGAATCGAAGCACAATAATTGGAAACAACATTATCGTGAAATCGTTTTGTCCAAAACTCAATGATCGTAAATTACTGCAAAGGCATCTTTGATTCAATCAAAAATACTTGTTCATATGTTGAAGGTCAAATGTAGTTTTCTGCAGATATTTGAAATTTTTTCAATGGAAAATGTCATAGGCATCTTCGATTTATTAAAATATTTGAACGCCAATGGAATAAAATTGATTTGTTTTTTGTTTCTTTCGAACACAGAGTTATTCTAGCCTGCTTAGCATAGAAAAGTACACCAGCAAAAAATTATGACTTTTTCCCCAACGGCCATTGTTCAACTTTTCGAATTGTCATTTTTGCAAGTCTACCAAAACTCTTTTTTAGAATATTACTTTTATATCTTATTATATCTTATTTCATTTAATAAAAATGGGTCTATTTGTAAGCTATTGTTCAACCAACTGTAGTCCACAGAAAGAAGGGGGATGGCGGAAATTATTTTTTTCTAAAAGCCAATTAAATAATCTATTATATGGAACACCTCAAAAATGTCCACTTCCGCCTCTACATAGAAAAAAAAATTTATAAAAATAGGCAAATTTGCTGTTCCAGAACTCAAACAATGCTCAAAATGGGTTAACCGACACGATTTCGGATTTTCACTTTTTGATGAAAATCGATAATTTGTGGCCATACTTATAGGTTAATACGAGAATTTTCTTGTTTTTAGGGGTAATTTTTTGCTCTGTGTAAAAACTAATACAAAAATAAAAAATTTTAGCTTTTTAATGCCGTTGGTAAAAGTTTATTATGCTGCTTCATGAATGTGAGCCTAAAAAGTTTGTATTCTGTACTTTGGTGAATGCTTGCCTCGGATCTTAACTCCGAAAGAGTAACCGTTTGCCAGATTCAAAGTTACCAGAAGTAACTCAGAAAAGTTTTCAAGAATTCATTTATATTTTGTTGTTGCTCATTGTTACAACACGGTGAGCCTTAACCATAATTTAATGATGTTTTGGGTGCAAAAAAAATCCTTTGGGGGTTTGATAATATGCGGTTTCTAGATCATTAAAAACCAAAAATCAAAATCATCGGTGTAGAGTTGCCTCAGAAAAATCGATTTGAACATTTTTCGTCTAAAATACGAAATTTCTCATACGGCGGTCACGGCGTGCCTTAACCGTTCTAAATCGAACGTCGTAGCACATCAAATTTTTTTCCAGATTCTGTTTACTTATCATTCAAATGATGAATAAAAAAATTTTCACTCGTGACTCCCCGACTAAATTTTGAGATAATCGCTTTTCTATAATTTAAGTAAGGTTTTAAAGAAAAAGATTAGGACTTTTAAATACTTACATAAACCACATTTAACGAATAAATGATATGTTACATAGTTATATAGCTTCAAAAAATGGCAAAAAACGACTTTTTTTGGTTTTTAGGTTACAATATCTCAAAAACTATACACGATAGAGCAATTTTGAGGTTGGATTCGCGTTTAGCATGGCAAAACACATTGAATTTGATTATTTTGATTTTTGTTTAATGTAGTTAAAAATTTTTTTTTTTTTTTTGTATGGGAAAATGCCCCAATTGGAAAAGCGATTATCTCAAAATTTAGTCGAGGAGTCACGAGTAAAATTTTTTTATACATCATTTGAACGATAAGTAAACAGAATCAGGAAAAAAATTTGATGTGCTACGACGTTCGATTTAGAACGGGTTAAGGCACGCCGTGACTGCCGGATGAGAAATTTCGTATTTTAGACGAAAAATGTTCAAATCGGGTTTTCTCAGGCAACTCTACACCGATATTTTGATTTTTGGTTTTTAATGATCTAGAAACAGTATACTATCAAACCCCAAAGGATTTTTTTTTGCACCCAAATCATCATTAAATTATGGTTAAGGCTCACCGTGACAAGTATTTCCAGCTTATAAGGAATAAAATGCAAATGAGTAATAACAGCGTGGGTTGATACAATTCTGGAAGCACTAATTATGCTAAAACAGAAATTACTAATAAAAAAATTGGTTAAGGTGAAGCGATTTCGTTATGTTATTAATATTACATAAAAAATAACGACGAATAATTATTATCACGATGAATTCAAATGTCAAATTAGTGATCCAAAATGTACGGGGAATTTATAAATAATTTCCTCATTGATCTGATTCAACAAATGAAAAATTTTAATTAATTACTTAACAGCTAAAAATAAGAACAGCTAAAAAAAATAAAAAAAAAATGTGAAAAAAGTTTCTGCGCTTTACTCATATTTATTTATTTTTTGACTCCGTCTGTGTATCTTTCTATTAATTTGCATCATATTTTTTTTTTTTTTGGCTTATTTTGATAAAACCAGATTTATTTTTATCAATTCCCTTCAACATCAACACTTACCACCCGCCAATTTAGTTTTATAGAAGCTTGTTGGTTTCATAATAGAACATACGGGTGATTCTCCGAAAAATTTAACAAAGCATGCCTTTTTTCCACACCTATTTTTTATAGTTTTTCTAATTATATAGAATAAGATTATTAAATAAACATACAATCTGCCTAATGCATTAGAGCAAAAAAATAAATTTAAATAACGAGTTAGAAATGAATTTTATTTTTGTGGCGAAACTTCTAGAATTAGTGCTGAACATGAATACAATACAATTTTACTTCCTTAAAATTACTCCTAAGTTGCGCTGCGTATTTTATTTATCTCATTCAACAACATCTACCTCAGGACTGTTTCTTAAAGATGAACTTTTTATTCAATCTGAGCTACTAATGAAAATTAAAAATGTGTTGACTATGATCTGATGATGATTTTTTTAAACTTAGGTAAATAGCTGGCTTGGTTTATTCTCAAGTATACGACGTCAAAAATTTAATTTTTTATTTCTTGCTAAAGACCAGAGCGAAGAAGCACCCGCAACGTTACCTTATTCTTGTGCATTTTAGCGTTGAAATTGGGAAATTTTTTTCAGTTGATTTCATAATAAAATTGATACAAAGCACATGTTTCAATGCAACTTTATGTTTGAACTTTTATCTGTTGTTTATCCAGCAAGCACAAACAACAACAGAAAATTGACGCCACAGAAAAAAAGTGTCTGTTCAATTCACGTTTCGACAAAAATTTTCAATTTGTAAAAATATATGTAGTTATTCTGTGTTGTCAAATTCGAAAAGACAAGTCAATGTGAAAAATTATTTTCAGTAAAATAATAGTTCGCTAACTAATGCCACAAATTCTAAATTAAATTTCCAATTTGACAAAAAAAAAAAGTCCGAAGCCCTGAAGGAAAAATTTTATTTTGTTTCTTTCATGAAATATTGAAAATAAATTTAATTTATGAAAATATTAACCATTATGTAAATGTAATTATTCAAATTTCCATGACAAAAATTAATTTTTCATGTAAGTACGTGAAATTTTAAGTAACGAATTAAGCCTGATTAGTGTCTTGATTGCTCTTCGAGTCCTAGTTTGTATGCTTTTCTTCTGAAAAAAAAAATTATTCCCAATTCTGTTTCTTAATAATTCATGCAAATATTTCAAATAGTAAGGTAATTTTTAGCACCAATTGAATTCATTTTTCTAAAAATCCGTTCAATTTGAAAGTGTTTTCTTTGTTTAATTGAATATTTTTTACCAAGAATGAGCATATAATAAATCTATCGAATAAATTAAAAGTAAGTACTACAGTTTAAAGGAAATTAAGCGGTTTTTCACATGAGAAATAATTTAAATTCATAGCAAATAACCGTGGAATTTTATATGTATACAAGTATTTGCCAAGTTAGTTGAAATGGTAACGGACAGTTTAATAGCGTATTTCTGCAAAAAAAATTTTCCAGAAAGCTTTGTCTCATGAGTCCCAAGAAATGTTTACTTTAGAGCAAGGGTGTCAGCGTTTTTAAATCACTGAGCAAAGCGCATGCAGCGCAAAATTTTCGCTTTTACAACAACTTTAAATTCGAATTACAACAATCACAAAAACAATTTTTTGTTGTTTTTTCATGCCTCGTTTACAACAACAATAATATTTCAACAATTTTTTCAAAATTTCTAAGGACTAAGACACACACAAAAAGTAGGGGTATTCACGCGTTTATGCGCAATGCTTTTGCGTTGTTGCGGAAGTGCGGTTTGCAAAAGTTTGACATTTGTAAAACGCACTACTTCTGCAATTTCTCAAGATAGAAATGTTTGCATTGAACGTTCAGGAGTTAGTGCGTAAAAGACTTGCATTTTCGCAACTGTGCATCAACGCATTAATACCCATATTGTTTGTTGTTTTTGTTTTTGATGCGACGTAGTCGTTGTTGTTGCTGTTTTATGTTGGTTGCACAGCAAAATTGTTTCACTTAAAGAAAATTAATGCCTATTTTGCTTATCTAAGAAATAAAATCAATCTTATTTTTATTTCAATCCTTTTTAAATGAACTCAATGCAGCTTATGTTGATTTATGCATATTCATAGGACTATAGTACGTTGGCTCAATAGAGGAAAATGCCTTTAACGTTTTTTTTTTCACTTCGGAAAGAAATTCTGAACATACAAAATACAAAAATATCAAATATCATTGAAATGATCTTGCTGTTCTAGAGTAGTTATTCCACACGTTGTGGATTTTGGACCCATCTCAATGTTCAGAATTTTTAACATCTTTTTTGAGAAATGCTAAAATTTCTTTCTGAAGTGAAAAAAACGTTGAAGGCATTTTCTTCTGCTAAGCCAACGTACTTCTGTGAACATGCATAAATCACCATAAGCTGCTTTAGTTCAATTAAAAAGGATTGAAATATTCGATGTGTTAACGCATTGTGTCCGCCTCTTATTTTATTAACTATTGTAACAACAGTTGACATTGTTTTTTTCAAACCGACGGTCTTTGCACACAAAGCTTCCAGATAGATCAAACAACGGTAAAAAGGTATGTCCATATTTATCTTTTTAAACTGACCCCGTAATCCAATCTCTTTTCCCTTCATGTTTTCAGCCCCGTCTGTGCAAATGGCGCATAGCTTTTTGAATCCTCCAATACACTCAGCAGAAATTTCCAATGCACGAAAAATGTCCAATCCTTTTGTGGTATATATAAGGGTATTATATTAAGCAGCTCTTCTACAACATTAAAATCGTCAGCTATAAATCTTATAAATACAATTAACTGCGGTACATCTCTTACATCCGTACTCTCATCTAAAGCCAATGAATAA
Organism: Calliopum simillimum; assembly: GCA_951812925.1. Lineage (NCBI taxonomy): Eukaryota > Metazoa > Arthropoda > Insecta > Diptera > Lauxaniidae > Calliopum > Calliopum simillimum. The sequence continues at coordinate 83,488,782 of OX638372.1, read as the reverse complement.
GCTCTGCAAATTTTTTATTTTATCTACCAAGACCTCTTTTATTTGAAAGCCCATATCGTTGATTCTCTTCGCTACAGTATTCCTTGATAATGGTACATGGCTTATTTGGGCTGCCATCTTAGTTCCCTCGGAACCAAAATAATTTAAAATTTTCATGCATGAAGACTTCAAAAACTCCCCATCAGTTAGTGGTTTCTGAGCTACAGCACTATTATAACTAGCAACATAAGATGCGCGTAACACACTTGATTGGTATTTGTCGTTATCATGTGAATTTAATAAAAATTTTATATCAGAAATGATTGTTCCTCTTTGATTATACTGTGATTTATTTTATGTTTTTGCGTGTAATGTCTCTTAATATTAAAAGTTCGCAAAGTAGACAGCGTTTTATTGCAAATAAGGCATTGTGGCTTATGCAATGTCTTGTTTTCTACAAAAAAAAAAATCATGCTCCCATTGGTCGCAAAATTTTCTCTGTGACATTATAACAATATTAAGTCTATTTATTAGATCATCAAAATATGTAGGTAATAATTTTTTTACAGTGTTACGATTTTTCTACGCAACCAACATAAAACAACAACGACTGATGATCCACTACTTCGCATCAAATTTGAGTTCGATTTTGTGTGTACGCAAAAAAAGCAACAAAAACGTGAAATTTTGACGAGCGTTGTTGTACAGAAATATTGATGTTGTTGGTAGAGCCAAAATTGGCTCACTTTTGTTCTACGCTGACACCCTTGCTTTAGAGCCATAATAAGTCTCTAATATGCCATTATATCATGTAATAACAATGAATAAATATGCTCGTATTTTATATTAAATATATCGATTTTTATCCCTCGATAATTTTCAAACATGTCTCTTTATTTGCATCTAACAGGAAGTATTTTAATAAGCTATGTTTTGGATCTGATATCTATTATATTGTGTACATACGTAGGATACTATTTATATTTTGGGAACTGGCAACACTTATGTCAATATCTAAAATCTGGCAACACCATAATAAAGTTTGACATTTTCTAGCATAAACATACTTACAACATTTTGATGTACAAGTGCTATTTGTTTTGTTTACAAAAAGTTAAGAAAATCAATTTTTCCATTGATAATTTAAGCGATTGATAAATTATGGGGTTTCCAACGAGAACAAACGTTTTTTACAACTAAGTGTTCATGCAAAATCAAATGGAAATGGAACTAATGTGAAAAAATGCCTCTATCTCACAATATGTCACATGACGATCTTGCATTATCAGTTCATACACTGCATCGATGTTTTGTGGCACAACAACCAATTTTGGACAACCTTCACGGAATTTGACGGCGACCGAACTACGACCACGATTGAATTTACTATATCAGCGATATATTTTTAAAATAGATATTCAAACTAAAGGTATAAGCTTTGTATTTAAGTAAAAAAATTTGTATATCTTGTGGCGTCCCAATGTGCACAAAAACGGATGAGGATCCGTTTCGAACCCGTTACGAGTTCATAAAGGGATAAAAAACGTAATCCGCGGTAACGGACCCATTTCGAACCCTTAACGTACATTAAAAACGAATTCAAAACGGATTCGCTTTTAAAAATTTTAATGCTGTATATTTACAGAAAAAAACAGTTTTGATGCGCTTTTTAAAAATTAAAAAAAAAAAATAATAAAAAGAAAAAAGAGGAAGAAAAATAGAGGATAAAAATCCACCTGTGGTAGGATTTGAACCTGGGGAAATCCGATTTGAATCCGTAGACACTTCAAATACGAGCTCAAAGCGGATTTGCTTTAATTAATGATAATGCCCAGTGTGCCAGACGGTTCAAATCTCCGCTTTTTTATCCGTTACGGATCCGTTACTGATCCGTTGGCGGGAGAGATTCCCAAAAAAAAAGCGAATCGTTTTTTTTGGAATTTCTCCCGCAAACGATTCGTTTTTTTTTTGGGAATCTCTCCCGCCAACGGATCAGTAACGGATCCGTAATGGGTAAAAAAGCGGAGATATGAACCGTCTGGCACACTGGGTGTTGATAAAAAAAAACATTTTTGATTTTTTTTTTTATTTCTTTTTCTTTGTCTTTGATTCCAAATTTAGGTATATAATATTTTTTTATCAAAAGAAGGGAAGAGAAAGAACACAGAATACTGATAAAAAACAACAGAAATTCGTTTAATATACAAACTTTAAATCTCAACATCAGATAAGTCTACATCATATTGGTCAATAGCCTAGTTGTCTAACATCTTGTGTTTGAAAAGTAATACCCCTGGAGCCTGGGTTCGCCTGGGCCGGGTAGTATTTTTTTTTTTTTTAATTAAAAATAAGCGCTTCAACATTTTTCTTTTTTTTATAAGCAGCATTAACATTTTTAAAAGCGAATCCGTTTTGAATTCGTTTTGGATGCAAGTTACGGGTTCGAAACGGATGCATAAAAGAAAGAAAAAACGATTCGCTTTTTTAGGAATTTCTCCCGCAAACGGATCAGTAACGGATAAAAAGTACGAAAATATGAACCTGTTATGGATTCAAAACGAGTCCGTTTGGCACAATGGGGTAATTTTTATATAATCATACATTTTCCAATGTATTTTTTTTTTTTGTGTTTTTCCTTTATCTATTATTTCTTACATACAAATATTAGTCCACGTTTCTAGATTATAAAAGTGTTTGTTCTAGCTGCCCCGATGTGCCCGGCGCTTTGTAATTTCATAAAGACATATGCTTCCTCGTTGTTTTCGCTAAATTTTCTATTTTCTACACCATGTTGTTATAACAAATTTAGTAAATTTATTGTACAAAAGTAAACACTCTAATTTTATATATAAGTACATACTTGAATATATTTTACAAATAATTTTGTTTATATCTATAAATTTGGCTCGTTTTAATTTTAACTGTTTACTTCAATTTTAATTACTCAAATTTCGTGTTATTTAGACCACGCCTTAACTTTGTATAGGAGATGGGAGGTAGGCGTGTCCGTGGATGGACTTTGTTCAAATTTACACATTTTTATTGTTGTGATCTTAGAAATATTTGCACAAAATTTCAAGAACCTAGCTCTATTATTACTATTTATGGCCACCGTTCCCATACAAACGGAACCACTGTGCGTAGGTACTTCATTATTTTCTCTCAAAATAAAATAAAAACCCACAAAATTGCAAATACATTTTTATAAACAATTTAATTCATTAATTATTCCGGGAAAGAACGGTGCATCCTCCGTAACCAATTATTTATTTTATGAATTCTTGTATTTTTGCGCGAGCAGTGAATTTTCATTTTTTTAGAAATTGCGTGACTCTGTTGTTGAAAACGTTTATCGTTTGTATTGGGTTATATTTTGGAAACCAATGCACCTATTTAAGAAATTTAGACAAAAAAGAATAGATAAGTACATCGACAATAATTTTTAACGCAACTAAGTCAAAAATGGAAAAGCACTTCGTGTGTGATATATTTCGGGAACCAATAAAGCTGTCCACACAAAGTTAACGATTTTTATGTATAATTATAAGCATTATCCACTTTCAAAAATAATTTTAATTAGATAATGGATTTGTACGATCTCAAAAACTAACATTATTGAAGAGTTAATGGTTTTTATTGAATATCATAGTATCAAGACCAGATAGAAAAAACTTATTTTTTTGGGATAACACTATTGAAGCGTAGTTTTACCGTATCCACCCACAGCGTCACGCAATTTCCAAAAAAAAAGTAAAATTCACTCCACCCAGTGCGCTGTGAACTACTATAAGGATTCAATTTATTACGTTACGCCTTAGTGGAGCACTCTGAAGAGTATGTATTGCATAGCCCACGTAGAAGAGCTAAAAAAATACATATAATCACGAGTTCATTAGTTTGTAATTTGTTTATAAAACTTTATTAATATTGTCGTAAAAAAATGTATGGAAAAAATGTATCATTATATCGTCCCTATACAAGTGAAAAGCACTTAGTCTGTTTTTAAGGTATTGAGATATTTGAATTTTAAAAAATCAGTTTTTGTTTTTGGTATGGAAATTGTTGTTTTGCTTATTTTCCATGATAAATATACATAAATTATTTTTTAGCAGAGACATGGGTCAATGGATCATATCAGTTTAAGGATTATAATATTTTAGAGCAGAAATACTAATTAACTCGAAACTCGGGAAATTTCATAAGTGCCTTTCACTTGTATAGGGAATATGTATGTATGTATTTTGAAATTTATAAAGTTTACTTGATGCATTTTTGTCATCTTTCAATAATACAATATTTTGTAATTTATATTTTAATGAAAAATTGGTATATGAAGCACTCTATGTCAAGTGCACCAGGTTTAAATTTTTGTTTCTCCTATTTCGCTCGAATTTAGCAATATGGTAGATCTGGTGCAAGAACAACAATCCGGGAGGATTTGGTCCTAGAACTATTTGTTGTTAAAATACAGGGTGTTGAAGTTGGCATTTTTAGTCATTTTCATGAAAAGGGTGTTTTTTCAAAAATTTATAGCTTACACTAAAGTTCGTAAATTGATAAATCTAAGTTACTGGTCCTATTCATTTTGAAGCGTTCTTTTTATAAAAAAATATTTCTTGGTGAAAACATTTTTTTTTCACCAAAATTTTTTACACGTAAAAATACTTTTTAATTTGTTTTTAAAAAAGCCCCCTTCGATTTTTTTCAAAAGTACTTTAAATTAAAGCATAATTTATAAGCTTTACAATGATATATGACTCAAGATAGGATTCGGACGCTAAATGGGAGTTTTTGGCTTTTGAACGCCCGCGGAAGGCAAAAATCTTTTTTTACTCAAGAGGAAAGCATCTTACGAAAAAAGCGTTCTAGGCATAAAATGTTTAGAATCGTCAAGGGAGTAAGTGTGAAATTTTTTGGTAATTTTTTTGAAAGTTAAAAAAAAAAAATTTTTTTTTTTTTGAGGAATTTTTTAAAAAATTTAAAAAAAAATTTCAAAATTATTTAAAAAAAAAAATGTTTCCAAAAAAAAATCCAAAAAAAACTCATGTATTGCTTGGACGATTCTAAGCATTTTTTTCCCTGTACACTTTTTTCGTAAGATGCCTCCCTCTTGAGTAAAAAAAGATTTTTGCCTTCCGCGTGCGTTCAAAAGCCAAAAACACCCATGATCGTCCGAATCCCATCTTGAGTCATAAATCATTGTAAAGCTTATAAATTATGCTTTAATTAAAAGAACTTTTGAAAAAAATCGAAGGGAGGTTTTTTTAAAAAAAAATTAAAAAGTATTTTTAAGTGTAAAAAATTTTAGTGAAAAAATAAGTTTTTCACCAAGAAATATTTTTTTATAAAAATAACACTTCAAAATGAATAGGACCAGTACACGGTGCTTGTGGGAGAATTTAAATAAAATTTTGATGTACCTCGGATTTTTTTGTAAATTCTTATTATAGATGTCAATAGAAGTTATTCTATGCAAAAAATAAAATTATAGAGGTGGCGCTTTTTTAAAGATAATCCCTTTTCCAATTGGGGCATTTTCCCATACAAAAAAATAAAATTTTTTTTTTTAACTACATTAAACAAAAATCAAAATAATCACATTCGATGTGTTTTGCGATGCTTCACTCGAATCCGACCCCAGAATCGCTCTATCGTGTATAGTTTTTGAGATATTCTAATCTAAAAGCCGAAAATGGTGGGTTCGTTAAACATGTTTAAAATGTAAAAGAAATTTTAATTTCGTTAAATCTGATAAACAACTTTAAAGTCCTAATCTTTGCCTTTAAAACCTAATTTAAATTATGTTGATATCTTTTTTTTCGTCAAAGATATCCTAACCTAAAAAGACACAAAAGTGCAAAAAACCCGTTTAGCCAATATTTCGGTCTACGATATCTCTTAGAAGCATGAAGATATAAACATAATTTAAATTAGATTTTAAAGGAAAAGATCATGACTTTCAAGTATTTTAACCACATTTAACGAATAAATGATATGTTACATAGTTATATAGCTTCAAAACATGGCAAAAAACGACTTTTTTCGGCTTTTAGATTAGAATATCTCAAAAACTATACACGATAGAGCGATTCTGAGGTCGGATTCGCGTGAAGCATCGCAAAACACATCGAATGTGATTATTTTGATTTTTGTTTAATGTAGTTAAAAAAAAAATTTTTTTTTTTTGTATGGGAAAATGCCCCAATTGGAAAAGGGATTATCTTTAAAAAAGCGCCACCTCTATAATTTTATTTTTTGCATAGAATAACTTCTATTGACATCTATAATAAGAATTTACAAAAAAATCCGAGGTACATCAAAATTTTATTTAAATTCTCCCACAAGCACCGTGAGTAGCTTAGATTTATCAATTTACAAACTATAGTGTAAGCTATAAATTTTTGAAAAAAACACCCTTTTCATGAAAATGACTAGGCCCAAATCCTCCCGGATTGTTGTTCTTGCATACCGGATCTACCATATTGCCAAATTTGAGCATGGAGTGCTTCCTATGAAATGGTATGAATATTGTTAACTAAATAGTACATGAACAGTTGTGTTTATAGGACGTACCAGTAAATCAATAATATGAAGAAAAACGTTTTCTTTAGTTTTTAAGGAAACTACTCAATCTATGAAAGTACAAAGACATTATTTTTGATATCTGTCAAATTTATTTGTTAATTACTGCTTGGCTGATATTTTTAATTCAATAATTACAGTAGTTTTCTCTTACTTTTGCAACTTAAATGAATTCATTTTGTATTTTGACTATTAATTGTGTTTTCTATTACATGGATTTCTGTACATACATACATAAATTAGCAGATAATTTGCATTTTATTAGCTCATTACGCAACGACTGTTACATAACGCATCAATAAAATCAGATTAATCACTGATGCATAGTTACCAGCTATTTGAGTAAGTTTTGCATCTTAATACATGCACATGTTCGTATCATATTTGAGGTGTAATAATGTGGAAATGGCCTAGTTCCAAGATAACATTTGTATCAAACAAATGTTTTTATTAAGAATTTAAGGTGGTGGTCTTTGGCATGGAAAATTAAATGCAGAGCCATTTGCAATTTTAAACAAAGGGTTGCACTTTAGGTAACAAAGCACACTTTTCTGGCCAAAATCTAATTTTTACAAGTTTTGCTATTGAATTTTTGTTGATGCAGCGAAACGGAGAATACTTCAAAACAAACAAAAATTTGTTTTGCTTTTAAAAAAAAAAAAAAACACCATTTTATAGCGATGTGCCAAAAAGTGTCCATTTTATCTCTTTTTTCAATTATTAAAAAGTAACTAAAACAATTTGTTATTTTTTTTCTAAAATAAAAATGGATAAAACTGACGCTGGTATGTATAATGCAATTCAGTTTAAAACATTTAAATATATATTTTGGTTTTCTGTGGAAAAATATTAAATTCTGGGACCATTAATTTTTAAAATTTTTTTAAATTTCGAATTTTGTGTATGGTTTTAAAATATATTTTCGTAAGCGTCGTAGACCCTGGCAGTCAGTACGCTTTGTTATATTAGTTTTGATTTGATACTTTGCTAATAAATAAAAATAATAATAATATTTTCGTATTTTTTCTTCTAACGAAACCCAAAACTAGTTAGATATGTACATAGATATGTACTTACATGATAAGCTTCTCTCCATTTGCTTGGACTAAATCGGGACTTGATCTTGTCCACCTTACACCCTATTTTATTTAAAATGTCATCAATTTCTTAGGAGATGATCATTTTAAATAGTTCCAGGGTAGCTACGCAGCGCTTTTCTGATGCTCTAATCCGTCCCAGGATGTATCCCAAGTTAATTAGAGTTCAAGGATTTCAGCATCAATTAAATTTATTATTGCTTGATTACTTTCCCTATCCTTTCCACTTGTTTTTTACTTTATAAAATAAAAATTGATTACATGATCAGAGCTAACTACACAATAAAAATTATTTCATTAATTGTGGTCTAGCGTCAGCTGTTTTTCAAAAGTTTAAGAATAAATTGTTGTGACAAGAATTAGTTGTTTGTGGCAAAAACTAAAAGTTGGCAGAGTAACATTTCTTATTTGAACTCAAAAACTCATTTTCAAAAGTGCTGCTGACCTGATTTCAGTACTTGCGCCAACAAATTTGATTGTTGATCAGAAGTAGCATTTTGTTTTGACCGAGAATAAGTTTTTGAAGTTTTTTAATTGTAAACTGAATAACTTACTCTTGAATTAACAATTGTATTTTTGAAGGCCAATGTGGTCACAAAAAATTAAAAATCTCTCTGACCTCGAATTTGGATTCTACACATACTTCGGAAATGCTTGAAAATAAAACCTTGCTGGTATGTACATATTATAATTATTAATTAATTAAAAAAATTTAGTACGTACAATTTTGGGCTAAGATTTTTCTCAGAATTGTTCTTTTAGTCTAGAATCAACATAAAAACTAAATTGCCAGTTGATCACCATGATAGTAAGGGCCGTATAGGTTTTGGCCAGTAAAATGTGCTATTTGACCTATAGTGGGTTGTAGGAAATGAAAAATGCTAAATACAATATTGTAGAAAAGGAATGTAGCACATGAGTTTCCAAAGACACTAAACAACCAGAAATTATGATTTATGAGAAATTCTAGCTAATATATGAACGTAAGTAGTAACATATTTACATAAATAATCATATCTTTGAGAATATTTTCTCAGAAATTGAAAATAAATCAAAAATATTTAGCATTGCTATAAAAGCTATTTATTATTTAAACACTTATGTCTTAATTCTTAATTTCTAGAACCAATGTTTTCATATGTACATATACTTATATGAGATTATCTGAGCAAAACCACATTACATATGTCGCCACGAACACAACTCAAGTAGTTAGTTTTTTAGATTTCACGACATTCCTTCCTACATGTCTTTTATGGAAGACAGTTTATCCGAAAATTTTTTTTTTATATGTATTAACTTATAAGAAGGTGCGCAATGAGCATTTTGCTCACGCAAAACTTTATTGCCATTGTTTTTTAACTTAACGATAGTATAACGGCGAAAGCTTCTCAGTACTTTCCCAACTTTTCATCCTCTCTCTTATGGTCGAACTCCCGCCTGGCTCTGTGGCTACGTTCCGAAGTGTTTGTCTTAATAGCGACATTTTGCTCATTGCGCGCCTTGTTGCGTAGATATTTTTTTCCTAGTAAATATATGGTACTTAAATATAAATTCTTGTTTTTTTTTCTATCTAAATATTTATATGCACAAAACATACATTGCTCAAAATTTTTTATTATCAGCGCACAATTTCCAAGATAAATGATCATTGTGACTTAATGTAAATCAAACCTTTGATACTTAGTTATGTTTGAAGCTTATTTGTTTTTATTGCTTCATCGAACTGCTCAAAACTTGATAGAAATTCATCATAAAAGTTTTGCATGAACTAAAAACTTGAAAATATTTATTGTTATTTTGCAATTATTTATTTATGCAATTGAAAAATAATTCATTTGTTTAAAACTTCCTCATATGCATACATAGATGATTACACTATGCAACAAATGAGTAAACATTTTTTCCCCAGGGAATGCCATTATTCATTTTATATGTAAAATGGGCTGCTGATTCCGAAAATTGCATTATTTTTTTTTTATTTCGTGTCGTTTTCGAGATATCGGTCATTTTCGGTTTTCGGACCAAAAAAAAAAGATAGTTCCATTTAAATACAAATACCTCAAGAACATCACTTTTTGGTTGGTTTGTTAGTTTCGGCGAAATAAATTGATTTCTAAAAAAACATTTTTTTTTTTCGAAAAAATTAACAAAAAATCAAAATCAACTGCAGATTTATACGAGAAGAAATAACTTTTTTATAGTTTTTTTTGTTTTTGTATCATAGACTATATATTTGTGAAGAAAATAAGATACCACTTAAAAAAATCGATGGGAAAATGCAAAAGTTGTATACAATTCATTGATAAATTACTAAAATGCGTTTTTGCCTATTTTTTTCGGTTTTTTTTTAGTAAACTGTCGATAATTTGAAACTTTTTGTAAAACACATGAGAAAATCTAAAAAAATCTTAAAGTAAGCGTTAAAACAAAATACCAGTGGCTCGTCGTTTTTCTCCAGCACATCAGATTTTTTTTTTAATCGATTTTTGAAGTTTTTTAATCCACTGTACATGAAAAAAACAAAAATAACGCATTCTTGTGTTAAATCGATGCAAATAACTATATGATCCTTACATTTGAGGTGTATCATGTGTTGAGTAAACTTATGCAGGATAATACGAGGAATATTTTTGTAGAAAATTTTAACACTCTAAGACCCTTACATGTGGGTCATTTTGACCACCCCACATTTAGGTTAAAAGAGAGGTTTGAGAGGGTTAAAATTGTCTACAAAAATATTCCTCGTAATATGCTGCATAAGTTTACTGAACACATGATACACCTCAAATGTAAGGATCATATAGTTATTTGCATCGATTTAACACAAGAATGCGTTATTTTTGTTTTTTTCATGTACAGTGGATTAAAAAAAAAATCTGATGTGCTGGAGAAAAACGACGAGACACGGGTATTTTGTTTTAACGCTTACTTTAAGAATTTTTTGGATTTTCTTATGTGCTTTACAAAAAGTTTCAAATTATCGACAGTTTACTAAAAAAAACCGAAAAAAATAGGCAGAAACGCATTTTAGTAATTTATCAATGAATTGTATACAACTTTTGCATTTTCCCATCGATTTTTTTAAGTGGTATCTTATTTTCTTCACAAATATATAGTCTATGATACAAAAACAAAAAAAATTATAAAAAAGTTATTTCTTTTTGTATAAATCTGCAGTTGATTTTGATTTTTTGTTAATTTTTTCGAAAAAAAAAAAATGTTTTTTTTAGAAATCAATTTATTTCGCCGAAACTAACAAACCAACCAAAAAGTGATGCAGATGTCATTTGTAGGTAATTTAAATACCTTTAATATGATCTATGAAACGTTTAAATACAGACATTGGTTCTTCAGATATTTGTATTTAAATAGAACTATCTTTTTTTTTTTGGTCCGAAAACCGAAAATGACCGATATCTCAAAAACGACACGAAATAAAAAAAAAATAATGCAATTTTCGGAATCAGCAGCCCATTTCACATATGAAATGGATAGTGGCATTCACTAGGAGATTTGGCTGTTGCATAGTGTTATTATACAGTGTGGAAATATTTAATTGCTCCTGCTGAACTTAGGAATTATGGCAAGAAGTATACGACGGATCAGCTTGAATCGTAAATTATTAAAATTTATTTATTATAAAAATATAAACATCATATTTTCATTTAAAAGTTGCACAGTAATTTCAATTAAAATTCAATGAAAATTTTATATTTCAAGTAGATGTTACTTGAATAAAAATGTTGTTTACGCTAAAACAGCGGATACTCTGGACTATCAAAGTCTGTGGCATAAATTTATTACTCGTAAGCTGACTGGCTGAAAATAATAATTTTCATTTTTTCTCTCATTGTTCCTGTTTTCATAGGCGCATCAATGTGCGTTGATTATAAAATATTAGTCGTAAATTAAACAAGTTATAAAATTTAAATTTCTGTTTGAAAAATATTTTGGACCAACGTTCATAGGCGATGAAATATTTAATGCATAATATGCAGCTTGGGGTTAGCGGTTTGATAATGAAAAGAAATCGAACTTAATTAGAATTTGGGATTTATCAAAGTAGCCACGCTATAATTCAATTGGCTTCATTTAGGTTTTCCCTATTACACCGAAACTAAACTTATTATGTATGCTAAACATTCTAAAATTCAACAAGAGCAAATTGTGGCTGTCCATTTCGTAGCGGGCAAATGCAACTAGTGGCATTCTTAATCAAGGCAAAATTGGTCATTATAATTCTCTTACTTCTAATGATTTAATTTTTTACGTGGCTTACCTTCTTTAATTTGAAGTGTTAAATAATCTTAAAATTACAAGCAACGAATAAAAATATTTAAAATTTAAATGCGTTACTTTTATTGTGAATCAGCGTCCTTAGGCACCAACTGCAATTTATTCAGCATCCCCACGCCACAATGAACTCTTAATTTACAAACAAATCAAAAATTTGCTATACTGATTACACAGGCTTACAAAAAAAAAAAAAAAATGTCATGGCGTTTTGATCAGACTACGTGTTTCCTAAGGACTTTGACGTCCGGAATCCGAATCCGAGGTCCGTTTTTTTCCAGAACGTCTGAGAAAAAAGATTTCAAGGTCATATGGAGGTCAAAATGGGGTTCGTGTGTCGGTTAGTAATAAATTCGCTATAATTCTGAAACTTATTTTTTATCATTAAACTCTTAGTCCTTAAAAATAATATGTGATCGAAAAGGGTATGTCGGGCTTAGTTTCGGAGATATAGCCATCGGAAGATCCGGATACATCTTATATAAAAATCGCTATAAGTTGGGAACCCCTGAATGGATTTAAAAAATATTGTTGTCATATTAAAGGTATTTTGACAACCTATAAAATTGGATTCATAGTTTTGGAGATATGACCTTTTTTAAAAATTTTGAGAAATTTTTTAATTACAACAACAAATACATCAACAACATCAGCAGCAACAACAACAACAACAATAAAATACCTTTCATATGACATCAATATTTTTCAAATCCATCCAGTGGTTCCAAACTTATAGCGTTTTTCATTGAAGATATACATATCTGGATGGATTATTATCAGTAATTAATCACCGACAGAAAGCCGAAATTTGTGGTCTATTTAAGTATAACTAAATTATTTTGAAACCTTATTGACCGCAAAAAACCGTAACAAAATAAAAAGAACAAAAATCGTTTTTTATTATTTTATTTATACGAATGCATTTCGGTTCGCAACAGAGGAACCATCTTCAGCGAGCGACGTTAAGCACTGAGTCTAAAATACAATAATAATAAGAACTTATGTTATAAACGGCAAGAAACAATGCAAAAATTAAGAGAATTTAACAAGAGATTACAAACAAGAGTGCGTATGATGCGTGTAAAGGAAAACAAAAAATATTAACACACATTTGTTATTTTTTAAAAATATTAAAAAGCGGAGAAGTTATTGGACCAGATTCTAAATTCATTAAATTCTTCGATTTGGCAATCAAAATTGATTCGTCAGCATCTAATTTAAAGCGATTATTTACATTTTTTAACAACGAAACACTTTCATCAAAAGGCTTGATTTTGTGTGGATGTTCATTATTAACGTCATAAACATGCGAAGCTATTGCTTTATTTACTTCTTTATTGCGTACATAACGTAGGTGTTCGTCAAACCTAGTTTTAACAGCTCGTCGTGTCTGCCCGATGTATTTTTGCTCGCAGTCCGAACAAGAAATTTGGTATATGCCGCTGCGTTGTTGCAAATCTATTGTATCTTTCGTGGATCCTAATAAGAACCGAAGTTTGTTGGATGGATCTTTCGATGCCTATATCTCCGAAACTAGGTCCGACAGGCCATTTTTGATCACATATTCTTTTTAAGGACTATGAATTCAATGATAAAAAATTAGTTTCAGAACCCTAGCGAATTTATCACTAAACGACACATGACCATTTTGGCATCCATATGACCTTGAAATCTTTTTTCTCAGACGTTCTGAGAAAAAAAAAAAACGAACACCGGATTCGGATTCAGGACGCCAAAGTCCCTAGGAAACACATAGCCTGATCAAAATGCCATTACATTTTTTTTTTTTTTTTTGTAAACCTGTGTTATTTGGTGGATTGAAAAATATTAAAATTTCTTAGCTTCTACTCTGAAACCCTAAATTTATACTTGCAGTTGATCTACTTATAAGGTGAGTTTTAGGAGCATTTTTACACAAGAAAACAACAGGTATCTTGCGTAGATCGAAAGAAATTATCTCCCAGCTTTTTAATCGGAAATAGCAGAGTCATCTGAGGATCACCTATATGTTTCTTTTTCTGGCACTATCGTTTACTCTTCATCACAGTAGACCAACTGGCAAAAACTCTATTGTTGGTAACATTATACATATAATTACACTGAGCCGCAGACGATACACAATTGAACCATTTTTATTACAGTTGCTAATTTTATTGAAATTTATTTTAGTTTTAAGTTTTGTCCATTTCGGAATAACAACTACCTAGGGCACTACTTATGTTTCGGGAATAGCAAATAATAACAGACATGTTTAAATTAAAATTGATTTATTGTTTTTTAAAATATTCCGCTTGATCAATACACTTTTGCATTCGTTCAAACCATTTGTCATAGCAATTTTCCCATCCTCTTGAGACACCTCCAAAACATGGTTTTTGAACGCTTCAACTGCTTGTTCGGCGCTCGTAAATCGTTGACCACGCAGCTTACCTTTGATGTTCGGGAACAAGAAGAAGTCATTGGGTGCCAAATCAGGACTCTACGGAGGATGATTCATCAATTCGATGTTTTGACTGCTCAAAAATTCAACTGTTTCACGAGATGTGTGAGAGCTCGCATTGTCATGATGGAGAATCATTCGTCTTCAGGGGTTGGTTTTACGAATTTCTCCGAAGACTTCCGGCAAACAAATGGTCGTGTACCACTCAGAATTGACCGTCCTACGTTGCTCAAGCGGAACAGTGGCCACATGACCCATTCGATTGAAGAAACAGGCGACCATTTGCTTGTGTAATTGTTCCTTATTGACTCGGAAACTAACAAATGCAAGTTATAAGATTTTGTACAATGCTTCACTATGGTATGTCGAAGTTAAAAAAGGGCAAATGCCAGAGGGATTAAAAGGGGTAACTTACTTAAAGCTTAAAATTGACAAACTGCTGTGAAACGTTGCAAAATATAAAGAAATAAAAATATTTTCTTCTCCAAAAACTACAATGGGAAAAAATTCATAAAAAAAGTTCACAAAAGTTGCTGCTGGAACTTTGGATTTCGATTAAGAATACTTTCTCACACATTATATTAAAAAAAAGTGATGAGCAGGTGCTGTCAAAACAAGGTTACCGGACATAGTCCGAAAATTTTTCGGTCATAATCCCCATTTTGGTCATGGGGGTTATGTCCGCAAATTTAATTAAGATTGAACAAAATTTCGTGAATGGGGATTATGTCCGTGGGGACTGTGTCACGGCACCTCAAAACAACAAGTAAACAAACAAATCAGCTGTTTGCTTTATGCAGAAACTGTCGTTTGGCAGGATAAAATTATCAATTGCATTAGTACGTTTTTAATCCAGATTAACGCTGTCGTTTGTCTATGCCACAAGACTAAGATTTAATTATTGATTTTTTTTATCTGAAATAAGGCTTTTTCAATAAAAATAAATTTGATAACAAATCCTCATAAAAAAGTAATTTCTCTTTTATGTGCAAATATTTCACAGCTTAAATGAAATTTAAAATAGAAATTTTCCTTTAGCCTTGAAGAAGACACGACCACATACAAACTGAAAGGCATTAGGCATCAAATAGTTGCAACGAATGTAGGTATCAACATTTACAAGCATGGCACGTGAATGTGTGTGAAATTGTGGGCGTTAAGTAGCCGTCTTGACTTTTATTGTTATAATATCGCCATTGTTGTTGTTTTTTTATATTTCCTGTGAATGTCATAAGCAACAACGCTTTTCATATGCATTTCAAATAAAGTTAACATTCAACGAGTGAAAAAGTTTCAGGTTGCCAGATTGCCAAATACTTGGTGGTCTTGCGTGAAAAGCAAGTATTGTCACAACAAGCACTGATCGCATTTCTGTATGACTTTTTGTAGAAACAGCAAAATCATTTATGACGTGATGTGTGAATTTAATCCCTAGAGGAAAATATGTAATAAAGAAGAATGATGAAATTCGAAATGTGTGTGTCAAAAAAATAGAAAAAAAAATTTTAAAACTATAAAAGAGCGACAAAAATTTTGAGAAACTCTACAAATGCTAAACGAGTGTAAAATGTCGAAATTCTCGTAAGAGTTGAATAAATGGGTAACTCTTCACAAAGATATAAAAATTTTAATAAATTTATATAACTTTGATTTAACATATTAATCAATCAATTTGCCTGGGTGTAAGAAGTTTAGTCGGTATGGAACTTTTGTGTCCGAAAGATTTGCAAAAACGATGATTCGGCGACTACATCCCTTAGGAAATTTTAAAGTCTCGTTGTATCCGTGATGATGCATCAAGTGTATCCCTCATTCAAAAATTGTTCAAAATTTTGAGTAAATTGGTGTAATGCTGTATTTATTAATCGAAATCCAAGACAAACGTAATCAAGAACGGACGAATCCATTAATGTCAGTCTATTCGTAACTACTCGAAACTCTGCAGAAATACCTTAAACAGCATCCCTACAAAATTCAATTGGTGTTAGATTTAAAGCCTCTGGACTCCAGCTATAGGTTTCAATTTGCTATAGAAATAATTGAGGTTTTCTTAACTCTTAACAACATCTCGTAAACAAACACAATTGTCATTAGTGGAATACAACGAATCCAAAACGCAATCAAAAATAAACCCTACATTCACCTAAAGTAAGAGCTGGTTCACTCACACGACTAAATTGTCGAAAAAAGTGGGAAGCGGTCCTCCCGCTTGCCTACAAAAAGTACTATTTAGTCGTGTGTGTGAATCAGCTCTAACTGTGTGGGCTGCAAATAAAATCGATAAAAAATCGGCCCTAATTATTTTGAAAACGAAAGCGGCAGCGCAGTTGCTGTGGATTCGGATTTAGATTACATTATTTTTAAAAAGTAAATTCCTAAACTGTTTCTTTTATAAAAAATTAAACGTTACATTTTTTTTTAATTAATGCATAAAATATTGGCTTAAGCATTTTTTTAAAAACTTACAGGAAAAGCAAAACGCTTAGGTTTCAGTTTAATCTCCTTTACTTCCTCAAGTGAAGGATAATTAAATCTTCCAAATAGTGCCTGAACACGTGACATCTAAAGATTTTTTTAAATCTTTGCTAAAATGACAACACAACAAAAAATAAGTCTGGTACCACTGCACCTGTTGTGCAACTATTTGGCGAACTTTTTATTTTAATAACGGCAAAGTATGACAACAACAACAATAAATCATTTTTATGAACTGCAAAGATTTCTTCTTCTTCATCATTTTGGCTTGTTTTGTGTTTCCGCTTCCTAACATTTTTTTTTTTTTTAATGGACTTGAGTAACTTTTCTTTTCTCTTGATTTTTCTTTATACGACTACGGCAAACACACATAAACGCTGCTGTTACTTTTATTGTTATTTCCCCAGTTGTAATTGTAAATTGTTGGTTTCTACTTTTGGCCAGTTTTGTTTTCAGACATTGTTGCCGTGCAGTAATTCAGTCATTGCTACATCAATGTTGCCAACACATTTTCTTATCTTTTTGTTTTCTTATTCCCATATAAAAATTTTATTCCCTTTGAGCAAGTTTGCTCTTTGTGTAATACTCTTATTTTTCTTATTTTCTAAAGTCTTTTGTTATATTTCGTTAACAAATATTGAACAGGATATTTAAAAATGTATTGCATCCTTTTTTCTTAGTTGTTTGCTTATTTGAGTCTTAGTTGCCTGACTAAGTACGTAGGAGCGAAGGTAAATTGAAAATTCTTTTTTCAATAAAAGTAAAGTTCAGAAATTTAAAAAGTCTACATCATTAGACATGGAAGTGCATGAATGGTAAATTAAATTTTTTGTTACTATAAAAGTACACAACCTAGCAATCTACACTGCACGAAAGAATAGAGTACTTCCTGACATTGCGGAAACAAATGTTCAGTTCAAAGTTTACCCACGCTCAATTGCAGAATGTAAACATTAACATTGGGAAAATGATAAATGTGGTAAATATACATAAATTTCTTCTGAAATAAGTAACGGTCGAAATCAGACTATTTAAGAGAATATGTGTACCTACTTACCGTTTATTTATTTTATTCATTTTATTTATTTTATTTATTTTATTTATTTTATTTATTTTATTTATTTTATTTATTTTATTTATTTTATTTATTTTATTTATTTTATTTATTTTATTTATTTTATTTATTTTATTTATTTTATTTATTTTATTTATTTTATTTATTTTATTTATTTTATTTATTTTATTTATTTTATTTATTTTATTTATTTTATTTATTTTATTTATTTTATTTATTTTATTTATTTTATTTATTTTATTTATTTTATTTATTTTATTTATTTTATTTATTTTATTTATTTTATTTATTTTATTTATTTTATTTATTTTATTTATTTTATTTATTTTATTTATTTTATTTATTTTATTTATTTTATTTATTTTATTTATTTTATTTATTTTATTTATTTTATTTATTTTATTTATTTTATTTATTTTATTTATTTTATTTATTTTATTTATTTTATTTATTTTATTTATTTTATTTATTTTATTTATTTTATTTATTTTATTTATTTTATTTATTTTATTTATTTTATTTATTTTATTTATTTTATTTATTTTATTTATTTTATTTATTTTATTTATTTTATTTATTTTATTTATTTTATTTATTTTATTTATTTTATTTATTTTATTTATTTTATTTATTTTATTTATTTTATTTATTTTATTTATTTTATTTATTTTATTTATTTTATTTATTTTATTTATTTTATTTATTTTATTTATTTTATTTATTTTATTTATTTTATTTATTTTATTTATTTTATTTATTTTATTTATTTTATTTATTTTATTTATTTTATTTATTTTATTTATTTTATTTATTTTATTTATTTTATTTATTTTATTTATTTTATTTATTTTATTTATTTTATTTATTTTATTTATTTTATTTATTTTATTTATTTTATTTATTTTATTTATTTTATTTATTTTATTTATTTTATTTATTTTATTTATTTTATTTATTTTATTTATTTTATTTATTTTATTTATTTTATTTATTTTATTTATTTTATTTATTTTATTTATTTTATTTATTTTATTTATTTTATTTATTTTATTTATTTTATTTATTTTATTTATTTTATTTATTTTATTTATTTTATTTATTTTATTTATTTTATTTATTTTATTTATTTTATTTATTTTATTTATTTTATTTATTTTATTTATTTTATTTATTTTATTTATTTTATTTATTTTATTTATTTTATTTATTTTATTTATTTTATTTATTTTATTTATTTTATTTATTTTATTTATTTTATTTATTTTATTTATTTTATTTATTTTATTTATGTTATTTATTTTATTTATTTTATTTATTTTATTTATTTTATTTATTTTATTTATTTTATTTATTTTATTTATTTTATTTATTTTATTTATTTTATTTATTTTATTTATTTTATTTATTTTATTTATTTTATTTATTTTATTTATTTTATTTATTTTATTTATTTTATTTATTTTATTTATTTTATTTATTTTATTTATTTTATTTATTTTATTTATTTTATTTATTTTATTTATTTTATTTATTTTATTTATTTTATTTATTTTATTTATTTTATTTATTTTATTTATTTTATTTATTTTATTTATTTTATTTATTTTATTTATTTTATTTATTTTATTTATTTTATTTATTTTATTTATTTTATTTATTTTATTTATTTTATTTATTTTATTTATTTTATTTATTTTATTTATTTTATTTATTTTATTTATTTTATTTATTTTATTTATTTTATTTATTTTATTTATTTTATTTATTTTATTTATTTTATTTATTTTATTTATTTTATTTATTTTATTTATTTTATTTATTTTATTTATTTTATTTATTTTATTTATTTTATTTATTTTATTTATTTTATTTATTTTATTTATTTTATTTATTTTATTTATTTTATTTATTTTATTTATTTTATTTATTTTACTTATTTTATTTATTTTATTTATTTTATTTATTTTATTTATTTTATTTATTTTATTTATTTTATTTATTTTATTCATTTTATTTATTTTATTTATTTTATTTATTTTATTTATTTTATTTATTTTATTTATTTTATTTATTTTATTTATTTTATTTATTTTATTTATTTTATTTATTTTATTTATTTTATTTATTTTATTTATTTTATTTATTTTATTTATTTTATTTATTTTATTTATTTTATTTATTTTATTTATTTTATTTATTTTATTTATTTTATTTATTTTATTTATTTTATTTATTTTATTTATTTTATTTATTTTATTTATTTTGTTTATTTTATTTTGTTTATTTTATTTATTTTGTTTATTTTATTTATTTTATTTATTTTATTTATTTTATTTATTTTATTTATTTTATTTATTTTATTTATTTTATTTATTTTATTTATTTTATTTATTTTATTTATTTTATTTATTTTATTTATTTTATTTATTTTATTTATTTTATTTATTTTATTTATTTTATTTATTTTATTTATTTTATTTATTTTATTTATTTTATTTATTTTATTTATTTTATTTATTTTATTTATTTTATTTATTTTATTTATTTTATTTATTTTATTTATTTTATTTATTTTATTTATTTTATTTATTTTATTTATTTTATTTATTTTATTTATTTTATTTATTTTATTGATTTTATTTATTTTATTTATTTTATTTATTTTATTTATTTTATTTATTTTATTTATTTTATTTATTTTATTTATTTTATTTATTTTATTTATTTTATTTATTTTATTTATTTTATTTATTTTATTTATTTTATTTATTTTATTTATTTTATTTATTTTATTTATTTTATTTATTTTATTTATTTTATTTATTTTATTTATTTTATTTATTTTATTTATTTTATTTATTTTATTTATTTTATTTATTTTATTTATTTTATTTATTTTATTTATTTTATTTATTTTATTTATTTTATTTATTTTATTTATTTTATTTATTTTATTTATTTTATTTATTTTATTTATTTTATTTATTTTATTTATTTTATTTATTTTATTTATTTTATTTATTTTATTTATTTTATTTATTTTATTTATTTTATTTATTTTATTTATTTTATTTATTTTATTTATTTTATTGATTTTATTTATTTTATTTATTTTATTTATTTTATTTATTTTATTTATTTTATTTATTTTATTTATTTTATTGATTTTATTTATTTTATTTATTTTATAAGAATAAATGCCTACTGAATGGTTTCACGGTGGTTGATTTGTCAACCTTTTCTAACGTTGATTGTAGGGGTTGAATGTCACTAACGGGACATAAAATCACGCTCCTCTTTGTGGACCAATTAAACCTATTTTACTTTTATTTTTAAACTCGTACGCGGATTTGAGTGTTAAAGCCAACATCATTCCGTGTTTTTCCTCGGCTATTTGGTATAAAATTGTAAGGTCTGATAAAAAATAATTTCTAAGAGATTTTTTATTCTTTGTTCATTTTTTTAACATCTTTTAGATTCGGGAAAAGACTTTCTTTTTCAAAATTTTGAGTTTTTTGTATTTGCTAGCGGATTAATAATAGCAATAAACTTAACCATTCTAGAAAGTCAGGTTAGTGAATTTTAACCAGCGGGTTTGACACTTCTCATACGTACAAAAAATTTGAGATAATATAATGGGCTAGTTATACAACTAAATAAAATAAAAACAGTGGGAATGGTGCGGACAAGTAATTTACAAACACTGAGTTAAGGACAACTTATATGCAGGAGCAATATGTTAATTGCTATATTGAACACGTGTTATGTAAATTTCAAATGTAAACGCCTTGGTGACTTATGAGTGTGGCACTTTTTATACAATCAAAGTTATATTTGAAGACTGCCTCAAAAATTAAATATGCCAACAAATCAATAATCAACGATTAAACGCAGCATAACATCTAAGCCCCCCCTTTCTTAAAAGCGTGGTAAAAATATCCTTTTAACAAACATATAAGACATTTCCGCGCTTTTAATGTTACATAATGTAGTGCATACAATTTGTGCCGAGGCCAAATGTTACACACAAATGTTACACCATTACTTTGCTTTTAATTTAAAATTCCATGCAAATACTGATACTGATGCTGTGTTAATGTATACGTCTAAGCATTTGCTGGTGTTAAGGAATTTTTTTTTTGTTCACTTGAAGTGATTTTTCATTTTCAACTTTTATTTGACCTCAGGCGAACCTTACCTCTGCTTGTTGGATAAACGGATTGGTGTATGGATGAATGAATATCTTGATGTATGGATATATGGATACATGTATGGATAAATGTATGGCTGGATGGGTAGATGAAAATGAGTTCCTGCACTTGAATTCCTTTTCACACAATCCATTGCACTTTATATTGATGTTGCTGTATTTACATTTATCTAGACATTTTTATTGCTTTTTGTGTATGTTTATGTGGGTGATACAACGGAATACAATTTGCGATCCCGATATCCTAAAAGACATCAATTATTTGTTGTAAAATGACGTAAGAAGACAAAAATTCAAAGTTTAAACACAAACATAAAAACGCAGTCTTTTCTCGATTTTTCCCAGTAGAAAATCCTGTGTAAATGTTTCATCCACTGGGTATACATTTTGAAAATTTTTTGTCAGCACGCTCTTGTCTCCATTACATGAAATAAATATTTAAGTACCAAATTTATATGCTTAAATTAAAGCAGGAGTATTCCACAGCATAAACACTTTTGTAACAATTTATTTATGCGACATGGAGACCTTTTTTTTATTTTTATTGTTTAAAATTTAAGTATGTATTTACGTTCAGTAGACAATGATGTTTAAGCCAGACGTTGGAATATAAATACTAAAATAAAACTGAGAGTATATTGCCATTAAAGTAAAATTTGATAGAGATGAACCTGTTTATTTTTTTGCCACACTCAACAGGTTTGCTTTAAAAAAGAGTGACATAGATGGAAACATTGATCTGAATAACAGAAAACAGCATAAATTGACATCACTTTCCGAGCTGTTGTTATGCTTCAAATAAGTTAAGATTTGTATTTGGTGTAGTTCGAAGCCATTACCACTTCTAGTTATGCCATGGATAGTAATTAAAATTTGATAACGCGATTCAGATTTTATGCTAAAAAAGTCGGTTTAGTTACGCCACAATTTCACTTTAAAAGTTTTTTGAATCAAAAGTACTTGGAAGTTAACTAAAAACAAATAATAGTTTTAAGTTATTTTTATACCCTACACCCTGGATACATTCACTTTGTCCTTTCATTTGTAACGCAGAGAAGGAGGCGTGGCAGATATAGCAAAGTGTATGTATTCTTGATCAGCCTCACCTCCTGAGTCGACATAGCCATGTCCGTCTGTCTGGCTGGCTGGGTGGCTGGGTGTGCGTGGAAATACATGTTTTGGGAAAACTGAGCAAGATAACACAATGGAATTTGGTGTACTGCCTCCGTCCTCAAAGTTAGCTCGTGGGATTGAAAATGAGCGAAATCGGTCAACGGCCACGCCTACCGCCCATACAAAAAATATATTCAAAATGCAACTTTAGGAGTATTTTTCATGACAATGCAACCAAAATACACATAAATACTACGAATTGTAAGTGCAAGCTCTGAAAAAAAAACTGGGCGAATTCGAACAAGAGGGCGTGGCACCTCCCATGTAAACTAAAGCTTTAAAACGCTATACTGAAAGCGTTTTTCAAGATAATCGAACTAAATTTTACCCAGACACACAGTGCGGCAAAATCCAAATATCCCGGCCAAAAGTCTAAAAAAAACTTTAATTCCGAAAAGTTTTGGTAAGATATTTTGAAAAACAATTGTCCAGGATATCACTAACCGAGACAATAATATGGTTTCGACGTATGCTTTATAGCGTACAAACGTCAGAACATGGAAAACTGTTTAATATCGAAAATTGTGATTAAAATTGCGCCAAATGAAAATCGATGTACAAGTTTTGCTTACAATAATTTTAAATAATTTTTCGGATACAACCCTTCAACTCTGTTCTTTTTTAAATATTTTGTTGTGTCACTAACTTTCATAAAAGAAAAAAATAACAGTAAAAGTGGCATATTCCTAAGAAACCCAAAATTTCTATTAAGTACGTTGATCGCTAGAGTGTCAAAAAACAAGTTCCACTTAGTTCCAGCAATTTTTTGGCATGATTTGATTGATTGAGGTATTGTTTACCTTTTCCTTAATTAGCAGCCTGCACTTTTCTCCACTACTCAAATTACACTTAATATTACATTAATACTTTTGTAAGGAAAACATTTTTTTTTTTTTCATTTGAAAATAAATTATTTTTTTGAAGAAAATGGTTGGTGTGCATGAGATAGCGCCTTTTTTGCGAAAATCATTACTCATTTTTATACTCTTATTTCACTAAATTTAAAGAATTTCTGTTGAAAAATGTAAGAGTTATGATCAAAATTCATTTTAGATCATATGGGAGGTCGGCGCACATGATTTTTGACCACGCCTATTTATTGTGAATTTCATAAGTTATTAGTATGCTCTTATTTTACCAAATCTTAACAATTTATAATTAAAAATGTAAGAGTTACGATCAAAATTGTTCATAGGTTATATGGCAGGTGGGCGTGTCCGTCGGTGAATTTCGCCCAAATTCACACATATTGTTAAAGAATCCTTAGGAATCACGTTCAAATGAAAATTCAATTATTAGTTATTCGACTTATGGCCAGAAAATTGGGATTTTGCCGCACTGTGAGATGCTAAGATCTATAAGTGCACGTTCTGAACTTAAACTAGATGAACTCTGATAAGCGGGCGTAGTACCTCCAATATAAACAAATGCTTCAGAACGCTATAGTGAAAACGTTTTGCAAGATAATCCAACCAAATTTCACTCAGACACTAAGAACTATAAATGCAAAACTGGATGAAATTGGACAAGAGGGCATGGTACCTTCCATATAAGCAAAACTTTCAAAATACTGCAGTGTAGGGTATTTAATGTTTGGCCAGACCAAAGGTTGCACCCTAACTAGTTTTTACTAAAGTGTATTTCAAAAAGTTTAAGAAATCTTTTAAAAACAAAAGGAAAAAATAAAACTTTTGGAAAACTTTCATTTATTTATTTTTTTTTGAGTTTTATTGTTGAAAGTTCTCTAGAAAAGTTTACAAAAAAAGTTTTGTTGAACCGTTATTTTTAATAGTTTTTTAAGGTTTTCTTAATAAAAGAGGGCACATACTAGTTTTTTCTTTAATAAAAATGACATAACACAATAATAATACCTTAGAAAAAACAGGTACTATATACAGATTTTCTACTCCAAGGTAAACCTTTTTAACACCAAATTAATCTCTTCCAATTCAAATTTAACTTTTTTAGATCAAACTTAACTTTTTTCAAATCAAATTAAACTTCGCAACTTTGTTTAAATGTTTGATTTGTAGAAAAGGTTTAACTTGGAGTGCAAAACCTGTTTCGATATCGATAAAGCTGGAAAATATATATGTAGTAGTAGTAGTTGTAGGCGTGGCGCTGTATGATTCCACCATTTTTCAACCAGGGCATGGTATTCACATTCGACACATGCATCTTTTCTCATAGAAGCACTTGCACCCGTTTGTCTGTCAGCTTTATAGATATCTGGTAAATGTTGAGATCAGGAAACTCCTAAACTAGCTGCAAAAGCGGGTCCCGGCCTTCGGCTATTACTCCCCAGAAAGATATCTCGGAACCCTGCAAAATTTGAACATGAACTAATAAATGTTCACCCTAGAACTTATCGACTTTAAAAAAATGTGTGAAAAAATTGCTATTTTACGCGCGATTAAGCAAATTCATTCAATTATTGGCAAAATGTTGAAACAAAAACAATTGTTGTTGGTTGTATTCGTTGACTGAAAAGTTGCAGCTGTTACCGCCGCAGAACACAACACAACAACAGCAACACAAGAATGACAACGTAAGAAAACTTAATTTTACACTAAAGTGCACATCTTGTATTTGCTGGAATCTCGATTCGTCAGTCTGCAGTTTTGCTTTACTTTCTGATTTTACTTACTATATTTGTTGTAGCTACTTTTCCTAATTCGTTTTTTGTTTTTAATGTACACACATACATACATACTTACAAGTATGTATGAGTGAATGCAAATGTGCATTAAAATTTTAGCAGTTTTGGTGTATTATTATTATACATCATAAAATAATATATAAAGAAAATTCAATGTATAAGATACACCAGTAGTTCCACGTGGCATATTCCCCCATCCTCGTTATCTATTAAGTACATGTTATTTTTGAAATAATGAGTAGTATAAAATGATTTTATCTATAGGTAGCTTTAATAACTCTCATGTAAGAAAATAAAAAATAAAAGTTCTTATCATAATCAATAATAAAAAAAAAATACTGCAGGTAGTCATATCAACCCAGGAAAAAATATTTTTTGTTCATAATGTCGACACTTTGTAAATTAAAAGGAAAAATCTACATTTGTACATACATATGTCTTACAAAAATTATCCCAATAAAACTTTTGAATAAATTTGTAGCCTCTTGTACGATAATTGATTACCTAACGCATTAGTTGAATGTTAAAACATTTTAAATATTACATGTAATGCAATAAATAATGAATTACTTTTCAATTACATGTAATGCAATGGGTAATGTGAGAACATAAATCACTTCAAAAGGTTTTTACTTAAGATTTATCGACTTTTAAGTCATTTTGACGTTAATATTTGTTCATAAGAAATAAATATTAAAGAGATAATTTTCCAGATAATGTTTCCCCTGATGAACTTTTGGCCCAAAAAACAGAACCCTATATACATGTAAGCGAATGTTTTGTTGGGGTAGTCGATTCCGCCCAATGAAATGCGTATGCTAAAATAATGCTTTTGCAATCCAGAAAGTAATCGATACAAATAATTTTTTCGATAACTCGATAGATTACATGTAAGCGAGGGTTTTTTTAAGGTAATCGATTACGCCCAATGACATGCATGTGCTAAAAATAATGCCTTATGTAACCCAGAAAGTAATCGATGCAAACGAAGATTTTACTGGGATATTGCTTGAAAAATAATTGGTCAAAGCCATTCTGTATCAACCTAAAGAAACACCATTGAGTTCACATATTACACCACAAGAATCTGCACTAACACACTTTTGTAAGTACTTATGTTTGATGTTAGAAAAAAAAATAATAATTTTAAAAAATACAAAGCTTAAAAAGCGAAGAATGTTTTTTCAATTAGGAAATGGAACATTAGAAATGTGAGGAAAAAGAAAATGGAGAGTTCACATATAGGAAATATTTAACATAAATAGAAAATAACATATAAATATTTTTCATAAGAAAATTCTCTTAACTGTGCGATGACATGACATGACATGAAAATTATCTCACAGACTGCCTAGTCCACGTTATAATGTCTGTTTTACATAACGTAGAAAAACACGTTTGTTATGCTCCTTAGGAAAAGGGAGGTGATCAGGTCCAAAACCACAAGAATCGTTCATTTGCTTATTCTTAAATATTATGTTGTCTTGAATAAAAAGCGGAAAATTCCAAGTATTGACTGAGTATAGCATAAATAAAAATCTCAAGTTTGTAGATATTGAAGTTCAAAGTTTGTTAATTCTTACAGACATTTCTTTAAATAAGAGAAACGAGTTAAGAAACAAAAATCTCAATTTCTAATAAGATTTTTATGTATTTTTCAAATCTGTGAAGAAATTTAATTTTGTGGTTAAAGTTTCAATGTTGCATCAAAAAGAAGAAATATAGTTTTCAAAAAGTGAGCGTGGTACTTTTAAATACGCCCTCAGATTTCGACCAGTTTATGCTATTCAAGTTTTGTACCTATTCTTTGTGAAATAATAATAGTCCAGACAAACTAGGTAAACATATTTCATTTTGTTGAACATTAATCGATTTTGATCGGACACGGCTTATTTTGTCATAATTGAATTCAAATAAAAACAAATACTTTAGATTTATGCGGTATTCCCTCTTTCCCCCCCCCCATGAAGCTCTGAAAAACTGATAAATTTTACACATCTATTTAAAAATACTAGAGTTCGCCTTGTGGCTGAAATTCGACCATTTCGATTTGACCACAAAACAAAGGAAAAAGTTTTTATACCCTTCCTTGGTCGATAAAACACAAAAAACTTTTGATATTCTTCTTCAGGGTTCAGGTTATCTGCATCGGTGCAGCAGCTAAGTTGCAATATCGTACTTTCCATTTAGAGCAAACAGTTTTTGATATCTTTCTATACCAAAACTCATAAAAATCAATCATGCTATCGTGCTATATAGTGCTAACTCTATATTTATACCAAATTTCATAAAAATCGTGTGCAGTACTTTCGCCGTGAGAGCGTTTTTTCCATTTAGGGGCGTAGCACCGCCCACTGAAAAACATAATGGTCATGTTATCATTCCTTAGTGCCAATCCTACTTCTATACCAAATTTCGTTGAAACCGATGCTGCGGTTTAGCTGTGAGGACGTTTTTTCCATTTAGGGGCGTGGCACCGCCCACTGAAAAACATAATGGTCGTATTATCGTTCCTTAGTGCTAACTCTAGCTTCGTGCCAAATTTCGTTAAAATCGATGCAGCAGTTTAGTCGTGAGACCATTTTTTTTATTTAGGGGCAAGGCACCCCCCACTGAAAAACATAATGGTCATATTATCGTTCCTTAGTGTTAACCCTATATCCACACCAAATTTCGTTAAAATCGATGCAGCGGTTTAGCTGTGAGACCATTTTATTAATTTAAGGGCGTGGCACCGCCCACTGGAAAACATAATGGTCATATTATCATTCCTTAATGCTAACCCTACCTCCGTATCAAATTTCGTTAAAATCGATGCAGCGGTTTAGCTGTGAGAGCGTTTTTTTCATTTAGGGGCGTGGCACCGCCCACTTTAAAAAAATATATAGTCCTATGCACTGCTCCTCCTCACAACCTTTCCAACAAAAAAAAAGTCAAGCAAATCGGTTGAGATTTAGGTATAGAAACAGGGACCTAACCGATTTCGTTTGCCTATTTATATATAAGTAGATGTCCAATACCCGGTTGTGGAACACCTCCAGGTATTGGGCAGTCGATTTTTTCTATCACACAAAATTAATATTGCTAATCTGACTACTGTCGAGTTATTGACTTGATATGACCAAACCAACACCGAAGTGAAAAGGTCTATTGCTCATTATGATTTCACACGTCGTATTTTACTGCGACTGTAAATAGTTTTTTCTGATCTGTTTTAAAGGACGGCACGCGGTGCGTCGACTTGGAGCTGCGGTCCGCTTGCACTTTATCGTTTAATATCTCGAAAAAAAAAACAAAAAATCCCTCTCTGAAAATTGTTATGCCGACGTAAAAAAATCTTGTTCTTTCGATTGGGGCCATTAAAAAAAAATATTAAAAATACACTTTTTGAGATATAACACGTTTTGTATTCTTTTTGTAGGTTATGTAGCCACTTTTTCGAAAAATAAATACTTCATCGGAAAGCTGAGGAAAAACCACGTCGATTATGTATTTTCGTTGTTTGTTTTTTCAAATTCATTATGAGGTCGCAATCATGAGATGAAAAGTGAGTGTTTTGGCTCTCTCGCACCGCTCGGGGTGACTTGACGTGAAACGCCTCATATGTTCCATAATTTTTTTCACAATTGGAAATGAAAACATAAATTGTTGAAAACACATTTAGAAATGTTGTAGGGCTAAGCACGAAACAAATTTTCCAGGGGTTCAGGAGCGGTCCGTGAATTCAACTTTAACTGGACAACCGTTAAAATGTACCCTATTTCTGATTTTCCGCTTTTCTGTAAAGTTCTGTCATGAAAGAAAATATCTCCTTTCCTCACATCACACTTGTTATTTTCTTGACAAAATTCAAAATGTTATGCTTTCATGAATTGAGATTCCATAAGAGTATATTGTTTATTTTTTTTTATTTTTATGTGTTCCAATATTGTAAAAATCTTTGCTGTTTTGAATATTTTTGTTATTTACGTGCTTTAAAGGCACATTTTTTTTATCAACTTAATTAAGTACATACCTACTCGTACAGTAAATGAAAATATACTGTGTGTTTCGATACAACCAACGCACGTCCAATCCCCCTCATATTCGAGGTAAGCTTGCAGTAGTATCATTATTAGGCGTGGTAACAACTCTCATATTAAGATTTTAAGATATTTAGACTTTGTATAGGCGAACTGATTTCGACCATTTTCATTCTCCCCAACTGCTTAGCTAAATGAAAAGACAAAATGAATAGGTATATCATCTGTAGGGTATGAAAATATTGATATTTCTTGTTTCGTGGTTTCGACTTATAAATAATTTCTTTATATTTGACCAATTTATTATATCTGTACGTATATCTTGAGCTGTTGGGTCGGCGACAAAATTAAATTCGAATCTTTGCTTTCGCATTTAATTAAAATTATTATTTGAAGCGTAAAAAGTTAAAATTGAGAAATAATTTAAATATCCTTTAATGAATTTGCTATTGCATGAAATCATTAAATATCTCAATTATTTAATAAAATGGCAGATAAGCCAGCTGATAAAATACCAAATCAGTTTAATTTAAGACTCTAAGGTCACTGCATATCAGATTTCATTGCATTTCTTTGAAGCTTTGCTGTCCTTCTATAATTTTTCTCATCTCGTGCTCATAACCTTTTTGACGCCCCCGGCAGTTGTTCGCAAATGCTACTAAAATTTAATACATTGCTAATTTAATTGAAACATTTTTACAAACAACTATATGTATATAAGCAGTATTTATGAACACAGACACATGCATTTTAATAGAAAATAACAGATTTTAACACACAGCAGTGATTACGTACAAGCAAATGTGCAAGCAAGGACGCTCATGTAGCTTAGATGGATATATAAATCCATAAATATGGATTAGCGTTAGGGTGTTTGTTTTTCAATTTCAAAAGTTTTTAACTCATATACATTAGACTGATTAAAAAGAAATGTTTTTGGAAACCCAATGATTAATCTGAGATATGTTGTCAAAAAGTGAGCTGAGGACTTTTCCCGTTTTATGTAAAATTTTGGCTTGATACAATTTTTATTTTATTACGATCTCAAGAATGCTTGAAATGAGTTGTGATGTATCCTAAATTTGTGTTTTGAATCTTGCTTTAGCTAAAATGCCCACAAGAAACGCATTTTCAAAATATCACCCATCTGTAAAACTCTAAATCTTCATCTTGTTATTTGAAGGTCACAAGCAAAATTTTTTACGGATCTTTATGGTGGGTGGAAAAACTTTAAAATTCAGCAAATAATGAAAAATACTGCTTCACAAGTATGTTTATAACTTGGATATATCTTAACTGATTTTTATGTTCTGACCGATTTTGGAAAAGTATTGTATTAGACTATAAGCACAAAAAGTGCTATTTTTAATATGTTTTAAGTCAACCCAGTGTGCCAGACGGTTCATATCTCCGCTTTTTTATCCGTTCCAAAAAAAAAAAAGTTCGCTTTTTTTTTTGGGAATCTCTCTCGCAAACGGATCAGTAACGGATCCGTACCGGATAAAAAAGCGGAGATATGAACCGTCTGGCACACTGGGAACATTTTAAAATATTTTTCTTACGTTATGTTTATAACTTGATGCAATCCCTTTCCAAAATTGGTCAGAACATGAAAATTGGTTTAAAAACTTTACAAGCTATAATTATTTTTTTGAAGCCGTATTTACCAAATTTTAAATTTTTCCACCGCCCCAAAATCCACAAAAAGAAAGCACAACATTATATTTTGACATTTTTATTGGTTTTAGCCTACAACGAAACAATGTACTAATTCACTGAGAAATCCAAGATGATGAAGCCAAATTTTGTTACGCTAGACATGAAATGGTTGTGTTGTGTTTTTATTTGAATATTTCTCCGGATCGTTGGTATAAAAAACTTTTGATATGTCGTTTTCGATGTAAAATAGAATGTCCGATCGAAATAGGTGAAATTTCAGATCGAGAACCTCATGGGCTCAAGTAGAGCTCAAAAACTATCGAAAGCAATATTGATAGTCTCGTCTTATTACAACTATCGATTATTATTATAAATATATCAATATATTGTGTATTATAATTTATGGTAGACTTTAGATACTAATTATTTATATTAATTTTTTATTCTAGAATTGTTTTCGTTCTTTTTATAGTATCGAATAACACCACTGTTTCCGTATCATTGTCATTTTTTCAAATGCGTTTTATTTTGACAACTTGGCAACATTATTTACTTAAGTTAAAGTGAAGCCAAAGAGCGCCAAGCTCTTATTCTGTGGGTGATGTTTTAAATATGGAAAAATTTTAAACTCAAGTTACAAAAGGTAATGTAACTAAAAAGGTAATGTAACATATATTTTTACATAATTTTCGCTATGTCGAAAAAGGTTTAGTTTGTACTGAATGCATACTATCGATAACTATCGATTGTTAGTGACCAAACTATCGTCGAGTATTGATTGACACGATTATCCGTAGTTTGTGAGCTCTAGGTATGTTTTCAGGCCTGGACAGCAAAATCCTTACATATTCTGAATTTTAACTACTCACATTTTAAAGAATTTCTTTGTGTGGGAGGTACTACGCCCTCTTCTACGAATTTACCAAATTTTTGCCCAGAGATCTCCATAACTTCGTTTTAATACCCTACACCAAGGGTATATTCACTTTGTCCTTCCGTTTGTAACGCAGAGAAGGAGGCGCGGCAGGTATGGAAAAGCATATATATTCTTGATCAGCGTCACCTCCTGAGTCGATATAGCTATGTCCGTCTGTCTGGCTGGCTGGCTGACTGGCTGGCTGGCTCGCTGGCTGGGTGGCTGGGTGTGTGTGGAAAAAAATTTTTTGGGAAAACTGACCAACATAATTCAATGAAATTTGGTATTCTGCCTCCGTCGTAAAAGTTAGCTCGGGGGATTGAAAATGAGCGAAATCGGTCAACGGACACGCCCACCGCCCATACAAAAAATATATTCAAAATGCAAAAATAAGAGCATTAATTGCAATAACAGAAGCAAAATACACATAAACACTAGGGAAAGTAACTGTAAGCTCTGAGCAAAAACTAGGCGAATTCGAACTAGAGGGCGTGGCACCTCCCATACAAACAAAACTTTCAAAATGTTATACGGAAAGCGTTTTTTGAGATAACTCAACCAAATTACAGTCAAACACTCGGATCTATAAATGCAAGCTATGCGCAAGATCTAGGTAAACTCGGACAAAAGGGCAAAAGTTTCAAAATTATATAATGAAAGTGTTTTTTGAGATAATCCAACCAAATTTCACTCAAAAACGAAGAACATTAATCATAACCTCTGAGCTTAAAGTGGGCGAAGTAGAATTAGAGGGCGTGGCACCTTCCATATAAGTGAAAGTTTCTAAACGCTATACTGAAAGGTTTTTTTAAGAAACCTAACCGAATTTTACTCAAACACTCAGAACAGTAAATGCAAGCTCTACGCAAAATCAAGGTAAGCTCGGAGGCGAGGGCGTGGCACTTCCCATATAAGCAATTTGTTCTTATACCCTCCTAATAATATACTTGAAATGCAGTGTAGGGTATTTAGATTTTGGCCAGGCCAAAGATACCACCCTTACTAGTTTATTTTGCGTTTTTCATATGCGGGCTAAAAATGTCTATAACTAATATCACTCTTTACTGTCTTTCGAGCTAACTTTGACAACGGAGACACTCAGACGGACAAGACTATATCGACTCAGAAGGTGATCAAGAATTTACTTATTCACTCTTCGATATCTGCCACGCCTGATACTCTGAAACATAAATTGCCCATATACATTCTTGAGTTTCAGTTTAACACACATTTCTCATAATACATTTTAAAAAAGAAACATTTAGTTATATGATTATCCTCATAATCCTAAAGCATTTTCAAACTAAGTAAGTTCAGAAATGCTTTTAAGTATATAAAGCAGCTAATGTTCTGCTTATTGCACTGATGTAAAAAGCAATTCCCAGTATGTTAGTTTCATATTCAAACATAAAAAGATGAAGTGGGTTAGTATACTTCTAATGATGCAACTGTAATAAAATAAAATCCAGGAAGTCATGCGAATTAGAAAAGTTTTTTTGAATATCAGCAAAACACTAGAGGTCATACATGTTGTGACTAAGATACTTTTTAACTAGTGATAAGCAAACAAAGACAAAAAACCATAGCAGTCTTTGATATTAAATCTTGGTTTATGGCAGTAAGTCTTGATCTCGGTTTTGGTCTTGGTCATGATCTTGATGTTGACTTTAGAAATAATAAATTACTGAAAAATCGTTTAAGTGTGTTGAGTTTGCAAAATTATTAAACCTTATTTTCACAAAGTCGTTGGGTTCTTAAGATGCCAAATTTCGTTTTTAGAGATAATCTTATGTTCAAAAAGAGCGAGACATCTCTACCAACTATAAAACACCAAGACTGCTGATCGGTTATCATCTTGACCAAGAACCGTTCGCTAGTCGGCAAACCGGGTCTGGTGAATTGCAAACAGCGTTTCAAACGTCAACCAAGCGAATGTTAAATATGAGCAAGAATGGCTGATGATTCAGTTAAATTTCATTCGTTACGATTACCAAAATCCGGCGAATGAAAAGTGTATGTGACAACGTAACGACTAAATAATATTTGAACAAATTACTCAAAAATTATATCAGCATCCTGGTATTGAAAAATTACCAAGATCAAGATTCAAGGTCAAGACTGCTTTTCTTTATCATATTTCCGAAATATTCGAATTTTATCAGATAACATAAGTCATAGTGAACAGTTTGCTCCTGAAAATACGTACAATGTACATGGAAATTAATGACAAACTGGATTTTGTTCCATATGGAGAAACTAAATTCATATATAAAACTGGATTGAAGATGTGTATGTCCGACCGATTTTAATTTAATTTCTCCTATCGATCAGAAGAAGGCTCATATGTGGAAAAATTGGCGGTGCCACGTCCCCAAAACCTCGGCATATCGCGGAAAGATAATGTTTCAAAACCAATAGTTCAAGTCTTAATACAAAGTTACAAGCATACAAATACAAAGCATTTGGGAAAAAAGTATTATTATTATCTTTTCCATAAGATATAAGATTTGAATTTGTTTGTTTGATTTGTTAAGTAAAAGAACAGCAACAAGTGTTTTGTTCACTTGATAACTGAAAGTATTTTGACAGCCATAACATAGCAAAATAGGTATCGATTATAAGTAATGACAAAATGTAATTGAATACATTCAGCACTTGATATAGCACATAATTAAATTACATAACATGGCATTGCGTATACCAATTATGGCTTTTACTGTAGAATGTAGGATGCTTAAAAAGTGACAGTTTTTGACATGACTTCCATTGAATTGTCCTTATGCCCGATAATTTCTTGCTGTTACGCAAACAATTTTACCTCATATTTGCATACATACATTGGCATTCCAACGTCAGGTTACGTTGCACAACGAAGCATCCGGCCAGCAAACCAAGCAGACATTCATCTCAACCATTCAATTGACACACATTTCACTGATTTCAACATTGTCCATTGTATGGTTTTCTTCTCGGGACATTGTTAAATGTTTTAAACGAATTTGACATTTGTCATTATTTTGTTTTGTATGATTTTATAAGAATTCTTAACTCCTATTATTCTTTTTTTTTTGATTATTATATAAGAGTGAATTCTGGAAAAGTGAAAGGTCCGACATGAAAATATAGAAATAATTCGGGATTTTGCATATGTTATTATTATCATTTTAATAAAATTTATATTATTTCTTTTGGACTGCTTGTTTAATGACAAATTACTATGAAATCAGCTTGAGTCATAATTTTTTCCCACTTAATTGGATTTTCCTAATAATTAATAAGAAGAAAATGAATTCTTAATGCATGTAAAATACCCCTTTTAAAAGCAACAAAAAATATAGTTTTCAATACATCTCAATAAAGATTATAACTCTACTAAGGCCACGGCTATGGCAAAAGCATCTTTTGTAAAGTTCATGGAGAAAAATCCTCAACAAAGGCAGAAGGTGCAAATGATTTCAAAAACATAAGTTTTCCTGGAGTTTTGATCAAGCTGATGTTTTTAACACCGACGAAAGTCGATTGTGCTATAAAGCTGTTCCAACACATACTATATCCACAAGATGTAATGGACATAAAAGTTATAAATCATTAAAAGCACGTCTGATTTTTTTTTTATTTCTAATGCCACTGGAAATTATTAAAAAAATTTAAAAATTTGATCCTCAAATTACTTTTTATGCGAACACAATTTCTTACCGGAATAATCTATATCAATGCAAAAACTGATTTTTGCAACCTTTTCAGGCCGGTCGCATACTTACTAAGTTAGGGCTCGATACATTAATTTGAATAAGTATAAATAGAAACTTATAATGAGAATTAATTTTTTTTTTGCTATTTAGCATTGTACGTGAAATAACGTGCATATCAGTGTGCTCAAAAGGCAACTTAAACAACTTTTGCACTGGTAGGGTAAACTGGGGTACATTTGACACCGGGGCACATTTGACTTTGCCATTTTCGGTGTGAACACACCGTTCGAACCAAAAACCTGAAATGCAGAAACACAACTAATTAGAGTGGAAGCAACGTAATGAACTTTGGCAGTTCTTTTTCAACTCCTCCCGCGCTAATACGCTTTTTAACTTTTTGTGTATTTTTTTGTAATTTTCGACATCTTGTTCGTAAGGGCTTTGCAAATAAAGTTGTATTGTTTTTTAGAAGTAAGTATGACAATTTGGTAGCACTAACCTTTACAATTAATAGAATTAAAGTGTTTTTTATCAAGGTCAAAGAGTTTAAAATATTTTTAATTCTTCAAGAGATATTGGGGCACATTTGACTTTTGTCGAAGGGGCACATTTGACGTTCGTCCAGACATATGTGTTTGTGTATTTTAGAAGATTTTCTATTGTTATCTTTTTAAAGATATGGTAAACCATTATAAAATGAAGACGAACAGACGCGATGGCGATGACAAAAAAGTTAAATACGCTATTTCTAATATCGGAAACCAGAGAGAAACTCCAACTTCCGACACAGAATCCAATTCATTTGATTTAATATAATTCGTTACTTTTGTTTTATCTACAATTCAAGATTTTTGCATAGGTGCTTTCCAGGACCTCTACCACTTATTTTAATTTGAAAATCTGGATGGATGAATTCCCGAAGTAAACATATTGACATCAAAGTTCATCATGTATGCGAAGTTTTTAATAATTATCAAATTGACTGGAAGTATTCCCCATCATCATGTGAAAGCGCTGCATATATCTTGACGATGGTGTTACTCAAAATCGAGACCAAAGAAATTTCCATCAAACTGGCTCTTACCTAACATTTTATGTTAATGTTCTCATTAGGGGTGTTGTTGAAAATTGTACTTTATACAATACTTATATATTGTCCTTGGGAAATTTGGTGAAAAATCCAAAAACACATTTTTTATGTGGGAGATATTGTAGAAGTAATTAGCTATACTTGATACAAGATCAGTTATTTGAGAAGAGTTTCACCATTGAATTGGGTTTTTATAAAACCGGAAGTGGAAGATGTTTGCCCGACTTTAAAGAGTGTAATTGAGTTTAAATAACCAACTCCAACAAATCCAGCCTCAACTTCACGTTCACGCACTAAATACGTATTTGACATCGACTCCTCACACTAATGTATGTATAAAATAAGTCTTCGTTAGTACATACATACTTATAATTTGTATTTATATGAAAAAAATATATGTATGAATGTTTTGTTTAATATTTCTGTGTTATTCTTGTGAGTGTCAAATGTGCCCCGAACCTGGGGCACATTTGACAAAATGACTTTTTTTGAAAAAATTTAAAAAAGGACTCTTAATGCAGTTTTTTTGAAATGTTTTTTTTTCTTGGTTTTTATCTTAAATAATCAATGTTTCAGAAACAGTAAAGAGTATTAAGATAGTGTAATAATTTTCAAAGATACAGGTCTTTGAAAATTTAGTGTCAAATGTGCCCCAGTATCCCCTACTTAGGAAAAAGTAATGTTTTATGTACTTTTGAAACCATTTGTGTTAATAAAAACAAAAAAAAATTTTCAACATAAATAATATTGGGTGTACAACTTAAAAACCGGAATTTGACGGTGGATGTCCGTACAACAAACATCGTGAAAGCTCGAACTTTATATATATGTCATTTTGAAGGTACATTTGACAGCTGTCAAAATCAGTCAATAAAACAATTTTATCTTGTGTGCATCATTATTATTTTTCACGATGAATAACTTCGAAAATTGGAGAAAAAGACAGCATTTGCGGGGGGGTTCTAGTGGGTCGTTTTTTTGCAAAGAAAACAGCTGCCGAAAGTCATAGCATTCTTGTAGAAGTTTATGGGGACTATGCTCCAGCTGAATCAAGCTGTCGTGAGTGGTTTAAAAGTGGTTATTTTGATGTCGAAGACAAAGAATGTCCTGGTCAAGACCAGCTAGGTGTGATCCATTATGAGCTGTTGTCAGGTGGCCAAACCATTAATGCTCAATTCTATCGTCAACAATTGATCCAATTGAAGCAGAAAATCCAGGCAGAGCGGCCAACGTATGCGACCAGACATGACATCATTTTCCACCACGATAACGCTCGGCCACATATTGCTGCCCCAGTCAAAAATTACCTGGAAAACAACGGAAAACAACGGATGGGAAATTTTGCCTCACCCGCTTTATAGCCCAGACCTTGCACCATCAGACTACCGTTTGTTCCGATCGATGCAGAATGCCCTATCAGGAATACGCTTCACTTAAGTTCAAGATATCGAAAATTGGCTCGATTCATTTTTGGCCGCCAAGCCGGCGCAATTTTTTTGGGATGGAATTCATAAATTGCCTGAAAGATGGGGAAATGTTGTAGCTTCCAATGGACAATACTTTGAATAAAATATATTGGAACATTTTTCCACAATAAAGCATCAAATTTCGCTAAAAAATTCCGGTTTTTAAGTTGTACACCCAATATATTTCATGTAAATTTTTCATTTTAAGCATTTTTTTAAAAAAAATAATAAATATTTGTAGGACGAAGTAGGAAAAGTTATTTGCAGTTCCTGATTATATAGAATTTGTACTAGAAGACTAAAAAAAAAACGGCACTTATCTTTAAAGGATTTGTTTTTTTTTTCATCGAAATTTGTCAATTTCTGAAATTTGATAATATCATATATTAAAACCACTACATACAATATATATTAAATTATACCCTATAGGAAATTCAACTGGTTTAAAAGCGGTTTAAAACTACTTTTTTTCAACCACAACCGGTTGAAATTCTGACTTTTTTCCTTGCAAGAGACTGGTTTATTTAACATGGCGATGTCATAGGGGCAGGGCAATTGTCCTACTCTGCATATATTTTCAACTGGTTTAAAACCGGTTTATTTTAAATCGGTAAATATTTAATGGCCCTACACTGCATATAATTTCAACTGGTTTAAAATTGATATTTTTTCAATTGGTAAATAGTCAATTGACCAAATCTGATTTAAAAACTAGTTAAGTAGTTGCAATTCAACTACAAGAACTTCAATAATATATACATATGTTTTCAATTTAATTGAAACATTCATTGGGGATTCATATGGGAACTCAAGTTTCAAAGACAAATATTAAACTGTTAATAATATTAAATCATAAAAAATATCTTAGAATTAGTATTATTCTAAGTTAGAACATTAATGAAAATTAAATAGTAGCTTAAAGAAAAAAATATTGTGAAAATGAATTTGAATTGAATTTCTTGATAATTTGACAATCTCAGCAAAAAAAATAAAAAAATTTGAGATTAAATTTTAAAAATTAAAGTCAAAGTGGTTTTTGCTGCATATAATTTAAGCCAGTTTCAAACCGGTTGCTTTTTAACTACGTTTCCAACCGGTTTTTTTTGTAACCGGTTTATGTTCTTCCGACAGGGTATATTTTCAAAAATGTTTTAATTCTTTTTATTTCCTGAAATATTATTTTTAATAAAAAACTTTACTTCACTTGGTTTAATCAAAACACAAATTTTTGATAATTATTTGTTTAAGAGAAACGAGTGAAGAAAACATGATTTTTTTTGAAAAATATCTCTACTTTGAAGTGTGACAGCATAGCCAAAACTGAGTTTTTCCCCTAAATATTTTGGTTTTATTTTATTGATACAATTACCTGTCGATTGATATCAATATTGTTAGGTTTTGAGTCACAAAAAATTTTGATTTTTGTCTATGGGCCAACGCAGTGTGCGGCAGACTGATGGACTCGTAACAAACATGTCCTAAGCTATTGGTTCTATATAACTTTCCACTACACGTAGTTTGTCCATTTTTTCGTCTATTAGGAGATAACTTAATTTTAATAGTTGTGAACATTAATGATGTATTTAAATGCTGCGTATAAATTCATATTAAAATGCCGTACTTTTTAAAAGTGCGATTAATCTTCAACAAGGAGCTGTATTAAAAAAGTTTAAAAGACCGTTTACCGTCCAAATTGGTCCAACAAAATCGGCCAAAGAATTGAAGGTCTGCCGTCAAACTGTTTCCAATGTTATTAAACAGTTTCAGGAGAATTTGACCATCGATAGGAAACCTGGTTCGGGAAGAAACAAGGACCACATGATATTGGGAAAGCCAAGAAAATTTAAAGCATATTGAAAAGATCTCCAAACACATCTGCTAGAAAAGCTGCTCGGTTAGCCCAGTGTTCTGACTATTTGGTGCGAAAAGTTAAAGCCAATGCAAGTTTGAAAACTTACAAAGTCCAAAAAGTTCCCGACAGGAATGCTGCAAAAAATTTAGACGCCAGAAGTAGGGTTCGGAAATTAAAATCGAATTTCATACAAAAATATTCATGTTGCATAATGGACGACGAAACGTATGTACTGGCAGATTTTACGCAGTTTCCGGGTCAAAATTTTTATGTTGCTGATGCTCGAAGAAATGTCGAAGAACAATTTAGAATCCGAAAGCAGACAAAATTTCCTAAAAAATTCCTGGTATGGCAAGCTATATGCAGTTGTAGCAAAAGAAGCAAGTCATTTGTTACAGTGGGCTCTATAAATACATAAATACCGAAATATACATCAAAGAATGTTTGAAAAAAACACTTCTTCCTTTCACAAGAGAGCACAATGTGTCCACGTATTTTTGGCCCGATTCGGCATCATGTCACTACGGCAAGAAAGCTCTGGAGTGGTATCAAAGTAATAACATACGAGTAGTTTTTGTACCAAGAAAGGCCAATCCGGAGCTAAGGTCAGTGGAGAGATATTGGGTTCTTGTAAAAAGAAACTTAAAGAGCACATGAAAGGTGTCCCAAAATATCTAAGATTTTAAAAGGAGATGGGCAAACTGTTCCAAAAAGTTGTCTGAAACAACTATCAAATCTCTAATGGAAAGCTTACAAAAAAAAGTCCACGAGTTCATAAATAGTGGTCAAAACTAAAAAGTTATATTTTTCTGTAATTTGTAAAATATTATCAATTAAATAAAAAAAAACTCTAAGATCAACCGTTTAAAAATTGTTGAATTTTATATATGATTTTTTTGTTCTCAGTCCTTATGTGAAAGTTAGAAAAGTGCAAAATATTTCATAATACGTAAAAATTTACCTGAGGTTCTTGAAAAAAAAAATAAATACAATTTAAAACCTGGAAGGAACTGGATCCCATCTTTAGTAAAATATCAAATAAAATTTTTTAATTGAAGAATTTAAAAAAAGAGTTTGTTTCCTTTCAATTCCATCTCAAACTAATAAAGTGATTTCCCAAAAATGTAAAAAAATTTGGTAGTGGAGGGGGCGATTATATACCGGGCCCCTGCGTATCTTATTT
The DNA here is from genome assembly GCA_951812925.1 of Calliopum simillimum. Lineage (NCBI taxonomy): Eukaryota > Metazoa > Arthropoda > Insecta > Diptera > Lauxaniidae > Calliopum > Calliopum simillimum. The sequence goes on along the minus strand of OX638372.1, from coordinate 83,446,916 downwards.
ATGGTACGCGCGACGTATAGTCTGAAAAATATTCTTTAAAAACATTTAGGGCAAGTATTTTTAATGAGAAATTCTCGTAATTTCCTTAACATCACATTCTTTTCAACACTTCAAAATCGATAAGTATACAAGCGATTTGTAATAAGTCGTCCTAATTTGTTGTAAATCTACATGTACACAAGCATATTTCTAGGAAACTTCATTTTGAGTATAAACATTAAACTACAAACAATGATAATTAATTTGTCAAGAAAACTGCAGAATAAATGTTCAACAGCAAAGAGTTTGCAAGAATGAGCTGGCTGGGCTGGTGCTGTTCGCAAAGTTAACCAGGTCAGTAACATGTTAAATGAAAATCATCAAGCATTCACCTGTACAAGTCAATGCCGGTAGCAGCAACATGAATTGTGTTTGCTTCTACACACATACATATATAGTAATAACGACAACAACAACGGCAACAACCTGCGATTCTAAATATTTAATGTCAATTAAGCGAGCATTTCCAAGAGAAAATTGTTCATTTCTACACCGCCCACGCTGCAACTGCACTGCACTGCGACACACTCGCTTTAGCGCTTCGAGCGAATGTCAACAAATTTAAAGAATTTTGCATATGTTGCATTAAATTACTTGAGAAATTTACGCTCTATGGGGCACGGGCACCAACAGCAGCAGCATCAGAAAGCCTGCACTGCGATACTCTGCTCTTTGACTTGTAACGTTTCATATTTTAATAAGTAAGCGCGCGCCAAAAATTAGACTTCAACCCCATTGTAGTAGCAGCAAAGCAGCTGTACACTGAACGAAACAAAAAACAAATAAAACCAAATAAAGCAAATGAAACGAAGAAGCGAAAAGCCAATGAAAAAAGGAAGATGAAAAATCAACACTTGAAATTTGCTGACGAAGTTGACAGCAGACACTTGCCTTAGTGATTTCATATTTGGTTTTATGATGCTAAATGAGCTTTTCTATCTTGTACCAAATAGCAAAAAAAGTACTACAACTGTCCAAAAAGTACCAAAACTATTCAAAACTTTTGTGGTCAATTTTTAGCCATTGGGCGATTCTAGATTTAATTATTTGCTATAGACAAGGAAATAAAATAACATTTTTTCTCGGAAACCATATTTATTGTTCCAAAGTCCTGTTTTTAATAAACAAATGGAAATTAAAGCAACTTCTACACCTCCGAAAAAAATTGTTTAAAATCTATTAACACTCCGCATAGATTTAGGAACCATATTCCGAAGTAAAATTTAAGTTATTAAGTTAGAAAAAAACTATTTGTATTCTTAAAATAAAAAAATAACTCATAACAAAACAAAGTAACTATGTTGATTTTTTATGAAGACTTTTAATTTCTAATCTGGTCTCCTGATTGAATCCTGTTTTACCTCCAGACTTCCGGCCGAATGGCGGAACGAACGGAATTTGAAAATTCTAATTTTTTTTTAATAAATGCGCTTACGTAAATAACTATTGCACTGATACAAAACTGGCAAAAATGTGCCATCAGAAGCACGTTCGGTCGAAATATTAGGTTACATGATAAGATAAGACGTTCCGTTTAAAGAATATGCTTACATTTTTGAGTTTGCTTTCGGTTTTGTAAGCTCGTTAAGCGTATTTTCGCAAAAGCGAAGAAAATTTGGACTGAAGAGAAATCTGAACTCCATGCTAAAATGCTCAATACAATATGATTGCATAGAATTTCACATATTTTTGTAAACTCAACTGGATCTCTTGAAGAAAATATCAAGTCAGGAAAAATACGACCTTAAAGAATCAATATGGCTCCACAAAAAGCCCGGACGCATTGTCGATAGACGACGATTAATTTCTTTATTTTTTCTATACACCATTTGTTTAGGTATGTACGAAGGGTCATTTTTGAGTCCGCGAAATGGAGAGTCTTTGAACTATTGTCGACCAAACAAGTGAAGCTCGAATAAAATGTAATGAATAAAATAACATAAAAAAATTTAGTAGTCTTGAAAGATTTAGACGTCTGTAGTGAAGACAAAGATGGAGTATTGAGTCGGATTGCTATTCGGTACGAAAAATTGATTCATCCTTATGAGCCAAACAGGACTCTATGCAGTTGCAAAAAAAGAAGAAAATAATAGAGTCACAGTCGGCTGGGCAAATCATGGCGACAGTCTAATAGGACTCAGAAGAGATCCTGTTAATCGATTACAAAGATAAAGTTGTCTCCATAACCGCAAAATACTACGTTTTAATCTAAGAGTGGTTCAAGAAAGCCCTCAAAGATTGAAGAGAATGGGAAAATTGACAAAAAATGTTCTCCGTTTGCATGAGAACGAGCATGTCCACAAGATCTGTCTTGCGATGGCCGCCCTGCAGAAAGTGGGCTTTGAAATTTTAGCTCACCCACTTTACATTCCCGACTAGGCTATTAGCGACTATAACATATTTCCAAACTTGAACAAATAACTTCCTGGAGAAATATTTTCTTGTGATGAAGAAGTGAAGAATTCATTTACAGCGTTCTTGACAGACAAAGATAGTGATGGTCAAAATTGGTCTTGGTCTTGGTAATTTTTCAAGACAAAGACCAAAACCAAGACGCTGATATCTTTGCATGACCAAGACCAAGAATGCTATGGTCTTGGTCACGATAATCGCCAAGACCAAGACTGCTATGCAATTTATAGTTAATAGATGTTTCACATCCGTTTCGAGGATAAAATCATCTCTCAATTTGATATTCAGCATCTTTAAACCCAACTAATTTGGAAAAATAAAGTTTCAAAATTTTGAATACTCAACAATCTTTAGAAATTTTTTCAAGACCAAGACCAAGAGCCCGCATTCCGCGGACTTAAAAGCATCCCTCCGTAAACAATTAAAAAAGTTTTTAATTGATCCAAAAACGAAAACTGGAAATTTTGGTGTATTTTTAAGTACTTATATTGACATTGTGTTTTTTTGAAGACATCTCTCCTGTTTACCAAGAGACCTGTGGATAAAAATAACCTCTCATTATTTGATTTAAACGTTTTGTTGCTATTGCTGCTTCAATTATACATAGCACATTACTCTTATTTATAAAATTGATTAGAAATACATTTGTACTTTCATTAAATATAAAACAATAGGTTTTAGCTTAATATTTAATATATGTAATTAACCTCATTGGACCGAAGATAAATATATGTGTGGCAGCCAGTTTTTGCATAGCAGCGCTGGTTGGATTCAGTGGGTTAGGGGTTTCCAGAGACGAATAACGTAAATAGAAAATTGCCTTTCCGTACTCAAATACTATAAATGACTCTCTTATAAGTATAACCCCCATTTGAGGTATAAGTGACTGCATTGAATCTGTTTGAAAGGAAGGCAATCTAACGCGCAAGTACTAACTTACCTGTTGACTGACCAGAGTATATCATATGAATGGATATGAAAGTAGATAATAATTACAGCATACGTTGTGACATGGTATCTTAGTTTCAAGTTATGGCCGTATTTGGAAATGCTATTATATAACATAATGGGAGTCGTTACATCAAGTACTTCTGTTTCTGAGTGTCATTTTGATCGGAAAGCTATCTTTCTATATACGTTTTTAAGTAATGACGAGGAGGTACTTACAAGGGTGTAATCCAACTTATTATGACCTTTAGAATTTTAGTATTACAGAGACGAAACATTTGTGTTTTAGCTAGTGCGATCATTCGTCATTACGATATAAGGGTTTAAGTTTTAAGTCTCCAAGGAACCTAACATAATAAGAACAAACTGGTCTTCTTAAGGATATTACTTATCAAACATTTATTAAAGCAATAAGTGGTGCAATAAATATATATATCAAAGACATTTAAGTGGATTTAAGTGGAATTAAGAAATAACATTCGTTTGAGAAACGTTTCTGTTCAAATTCTATGAAATTTTTAAGTAACAAATTTAATATTATTTTATAATTTCCATGTATTACTGTTTGTTTTTATGAATAAAATATGCTACATAAAAGATTTCACAGAAAGAACTTATTACTTTTCTCTCGGAATTTTTATCTTTTATTCAATATTCGGGTTTTTTTTCACATTGCATACTTAACAACACTACGTACTCTGTGCAAAATGGAAATGTTGTTGGGAAAATAGAGGCCGCTTAGAGACTAACTGAACCGTTGTGTCGTTGTTGTTGGTGGTTAAGTTTATGTCGGGGTTATATTCTGTATTCTCGTTAAATGGTTGGGAAAATGCAAGTAAAGCAGGATTTCAAAATGAGATGATGGCCGCAAAACGTTGAAGGACAAAAATGAATGGGCTCAACAGAACTTTGGCTCGGCGCCTAATGAGAGAGGCAGTCAGCAAACCTTTTACGAGAAGGTGCCAATGTGCCGCAATTCTCTTATCAAATAAGGATTTAAAAGCCTCCTTTGAGGATTTGCAATAAGCACGTGATAGAAAATTTTTAAATTATGTCAATTCGTTAACACATCAGTGAATTTTAAAACGTTGCTGAGGTTTCTTTTAGATGATGAGAAAATTATAAGAATTTTTGAGTTCATTTTTATACCCTACAACCAGCCAGCATAAATATTCTTGATCAACTACACTTCCTGAGTAAATATAACCATGTACGTTTGTTTATGGAAATCATAATTACGGCAAAATTACGCAAGATAGTTTAATAAAGTTGTATACCTACGCTTGCTTCATTTCCAAAGCTGACACTGCGTATCAAAATAGGACTAATGGGCGGTACCCTTACAAAATGGAAAAGAAATTTGGAACATTAGGTTAAAATAAGCGCAAAATGTGTAAATAATTTGCTGTACTTGAACTTCAAAAAGATTTAGTGAGAGTTATTCGGAACCTTAATTGTATGTGTACTACATGTAGGGTGTTCAATTTTTAGCAAGTTCAGAGACAACAGCTTTACCAGATGTTTTACATACATATGTATTATATGTAAGTATGTGTTTCGACACTATTCAATACTCAATTATGAGAATGTTCATATCTAAATATTTGCATATGTACCCAATGTGCACAAGAACCGATGCGGATCCTTTTCGAACAGATTACGAGTCCATTAAAATATAAAGAACGTAATCTGCATTGATCCATTTCGCACTCGTAACGTACATCAAAAACATTCAAATTGGATTTGCTTCTAATAATGTTAATGCTGTGTTAAAAAAAAAAATATTTTGGAAGCGCTTATAAGAAATAAAAATATAACAATCCGCCTATGGGGTAAATAATGTTAATGCTGTATATTTAAAAAAAAAAAAACTTTTAAAGCGCTTGTTAATAATTAAAAATAATAAGAAAAATGGAAGAAAATAAGGAGAAAAATCAACCTGTGGTAGGATTCGAACCTGGGTAAATCCGTTTTGAACCCGTAAGGAACTTCATATACGAATTTAAAACAGATTTGCGTTATCTAATGTTAATGATGATAAAAAAAAAACATTTTTACTTTTTTTTGAGTTTTTGTACACTTAAGTTTTGAATCCAAATTTGAGTAATATTGTTTATCAAAAGAAGGAAAGAGAAAGAACACAAAATAGTTATAATAAAAAAACAACAGAAATTTGTTTAATATATAAACAAATCGATACCTTAGAGCGCTCTAGTCCTATCTCCACTTTTTGCGATTTTGAGATTTTTGCAGTTATGGTATCCTTGTGGGCTTTTTTACCGAGTGGAAAACTGTGTGATGCCAAGATACCATTAAAATACCAAAAAAAGAAAAATCCTATCTCCAAACTGTAGTTTTTTGAAGAGCGCTACTGTCTTATCTCCACTTAATATTCAAATAAGTCTCATTTTTAAAAATTTTTTTTCGTTTTTTCGTGTTTTCTTCGCGTTTCATGACTTTTTACGACATTTTAGTGAACAAATTTGGTTACACCCAAGGGTCCGCTCTTTTATGTCGGAACCAAAAATTAAAAAGAAAAAAAAATTGTTTTTTTCGTGTTTTCTACGTGTTTCATGACCATGCCATTTTAGTGGAACCAATTCAAAAAAAATTTACTAAATCTGTAGTTTATTTTAAGAATAACGCAATTCTTTATAAGGGCAAAAGTAATGGCATTCTATAAATTGGCTGGGATTTCGTTAAAAATTAATAAAATTGGTTAAAAATATTAAATTATGTTAAAATATACTATAGGTAAAATTATTGCATGCTCATTCTAAATAACCAATGTTTGAAATCTTATTTTTGCATTTCCGAACGCTCTAAGGTATCGATATATCTCAACATCAGATAAGTCTACACCATATAGGTCAATAGTCTAGTTGTCTAATGTCTAATTTTTGTAAAATAATATCCCGGGTTTGTCTCCTGCATTGTTTTTTTTTGTAAGCTTCAAAAATTTTTTTTTTTTTAAAGCACCATTAACATTATTAAAAGCGAATCCGTTTTAAATTCGTATATGAATTACTTTACCTGTTCAAAACGGATCCGAGATTTTCACCCGCAGTCGAGTCCATACTGGATCCGTAACGGATAAAATATATGAGAAGGCAACACGATAAGAATTCGATATGGGTCCGTTGGCACACTGGGTATGTACATTATTAAATCTCCCACTTACATATTTTTATTCAAATAAACCTACTCACACACGTATAAAAATAATGCTTTCTAAATTTTCTCGGAAATTAAGAACTCATTTTTTGTTAAGGAGTAACATCAGCTGATATGTACCTACATACATGTATACTAGGCATGCGCTTATTTTACGATTTTCTGATTTTCGTTCATGCCGCCCCCTGAAATCCTTCTAATGGTCATAAAAACAAATACTATGAAGTTTCACGGCGATCGGATAACGATAACCCGGCCCGCAAGAGAGGTCAAGGTCAAGTTGAGGTTTCAGGCAAAAAATAATGAAAATTTTTTTTAAACTTAATTAAATTAGTCAAAGCATAACTTTATCTTATAGCAAATTGAAATACCTTTCCAACAAGCTATAATTGTTTAAAATCGGGTAATAAATACGAATTCTATAAATTTTTCTTTTACGGCATTAACAAAATTGCCGCAAAATACCATATGTAGTAGAATAGCATTTTGCGGCAATTTTGCTAATGTCGATAAAGAAAAATTCATAGAATTCGTATTTATTACCCGATTTTAAACAATTATAGCTTGTTGGAAATGTATTTCAATTTGCTATAGAATAAAGTTATGCTTTGACTAATTTAATTAAGTTTAAAAAAAATGTTCATTATTTTTTGCCTGAAACCTCAACTTGACCTTGACCTCTCTTGCGGGCCGGGTTATCGTTATCCGATCGCCGTGAAACTTCATAGTATTTGTTTTTATGACCATTAGAAGGATTTCAGGGGGCGGCATGAACGAAAATCAGAAAATCGTAAAATAAGCGCTTGCCTAATGTATACATATGTACATTAAGATGTATCGACAACAATTCAAAACGAAAAAAAAAATAAAAAATAGTTTTCTGTATGCAACTGAAATATGTTCGTCGGTTTATTGCTACACTTTTCGAAAAATATTTTGAGCCTAATGAAAACTTCACCACAAAGTTTTTGCGGGCGAAAACCACAAAAACCCTAAGTCGTCTCAAGGCGTTCTTGCACCCATTGCTTTTTTGAAAAGTTTAAATCCTGAACTACATTCTGATCATGAAATGTGGTAGAGAAATATTTATATAACTGTTCAGCGAATATTACTACACCCTTTAGAGAATTTAAATTGAATAATCTCGAAATGCTATTCTACGACTTAGACCCTTCTTGCATGCAACGCAATTATTGCATTAAAATCTTTTTTGTGTGGCTGCATATTTGGGTGTCCCTTATTTGGGAAAAGTCAAAATTTTATGTCGCGCTCCCCCAGAATCGAAAGACTTTGAGAAAAAAATGAGATCCCCCAAAGGACAGGTTTTTTTAAACGAATTAACCTGTGTCACGAAAACATTCAAATTTATATGAAAATTAACATAGATTTTATATAGTATGTACTTCTTGTTTTAACTTGCTGAGAATCGCGTTGCCTGAAATATTTTTCGCCATCAAATGTGTCTTATTGTTTTTCGGGTCGCTGAACACGATACAAGTGTCAAAATTAAATTTTGACAGCTGTCAACGGCTACAGAGCTGTCAAAACTCACAAAACTTCAAAATTAAAGAGTTTTGACAGCTCTGTAGCCGTTGACAACTGTCAAAATTTAATCTTGACACTTGTATCGTGTTCAGCGACCCGAAAAACAATAAGATACACATATGATGGCGAAAAATATTTCAGGCAACGCGATTCCCAGCAAGTAAAAACAAGAAGTATATAAAATCTATGTTAATTTTCATATAAATTTGAGTGTCTTCGTGACACAGGTTAATTCGTTTAAAAAAACCTGTCCTTTGGGGGATCTCATTTTTTTCTCAAAGTCTTTCGATTTTGAGGGAGCGCGACATAAAATTTTGACTTTTCCCAAATAAGGGACACCCTACTGCATATAGTAGTCGTTTAATAGTTTTTCTTGAGTTTTTTTTTTGGAAAGCGTAATTTTACAGATTTCGATATGCTCTTTCCAAATTTAAACTTTGCCAGTTTTTTGACATTATCTCGTTACCGGTTACTTCTACAGAAATTTTGTAGCTCAATTTCCATAAAATTCTGGTAAAATTTTTTCACTTATATAGTCTAGTAATTTGTTGATTTTCAAATTGCGATAACTCATGAAAGAGACTTATTTAAGTATTTATATTGTAATAAATTATGTGAACTATGAACTGTAAAATAGGTTTTATTGATCACATTAAAAACATGGTCTTTGTGTCAAACTCGACCCGAAGAATCTAAATCCTAGAGTATCTTATGAAGGTTAGGTTAAGAAAACTCCTTTGATAACCCAAATTCCAGTTCACATACATTTTAACTTTAAAAACTCTTTAAAATACTTTTCTAAAACTTGTTCGAATTTTATAAAATGTAAATAATAAAAATGTTGCACGCATTATAACCTCACTTGAATTTAAAGTTTCTCAACAAAATGTTGCATAGAAACCGCAACTTTGACATAAAGAAAAATCACTACTTTTACCAAGGATTAGCCAAAACTTTTAATCATAAATTTCATAAACTACCTTTGACAAAGTCATGCAATAAAATAAAAGTGGAAACAATTTTAGTTTGTCAAAATTTTGAAAACCAAAAAAAAAAAGTGAGAAAAGAAATGTTTGTAGTTTATGTCCAAGGAGTTAGGAAAATCCCAACTAAATACTGCGCTTGTTAACATGAGAAAGAAATGCATGTTTTGCACACACACACATACTCAAAAACCACCCATTTAAAGGGCTTTCTACACCTCATTCACCACCCACTTTAGTAAATCTTTGAATTTGAAAAATTTCTATGTTCACAAAACTTGACATGAATTCATTTTGAACGACAACGGCAAAAACAGCAGCACCACAGCAACATTGGTGGTATGTCGTAGGAACAGAAATGTTGCTGCTGTGGGAAAATATCATCGCTGTTGTCTTTGTAGTTGTTGTTGTTGTTGTCGTTTTCGTACGTGGCAAACTTGACCTACATTTTTTTCATTTCTTGGTTCAGTGAAATAAATAAAAAGTTTATATTTAAAAAAGTGTTATGAAAACGTACAAACGTACATAGCAGTATAAATTTATTATGGGAAATATGAGCAAAAATGTTTCCATATTTGTCTTGGCAAACGTGATATAATAAAACTTTTAGAGATGACTCAAGGAATCTTATGCATTTTTTATTTAAAATAAAATAAGTATAAACATGTGTACATATAAGATCAAGTGAGATTAAAGCAGATAATGTCCCAAAAATTTTTTTGGACAGTACTTTACTTTGGTTTTTATTCGTATTCTAAGATTTCTCACATGTCATATAAGTATGTCACTATTATAACTAAAGGAAACAAGTGTTAAGCGAAAGTGAGATGCACAAAAATAAAATTTAAACATTACAACTAAATATCCTCTATGTTCAAAAATATTTAAAAAAAATTCATCTACCATAAGACAGAAAAGCGACATTAGAAACATTATGACCATAATGTTAAAGAATTAAATAGATAAAACTTCTAGTATTGAGCAAATTTATTTATGAATCGAAGTGAATCTAAAGCTTCAAGGATCACAGCACTTTTTGTACAGGACGTTAAGTTTAAATACTTATCTAAGCTAAAACCTTTAATAATGACGAAATTGGGTTGTTCCAAAATCTGTATGACTTTAAAGCAGTTCTGCAATCCAAACTAATGAAGAAATATAACTATGTTTGAAGTGTGTAATCTGTAGTCTTAACAAAAGTTTAAAATCCTAATCCGCACACAAGGATATTTCGAAAAATTTCTCAAGTGAGCCACCTAAGAATTTGAACGTAAAAAAGGCTTTCATGAAAAATTATTCTTTGTAGCAACTTGTAAAGAATTCGGGAATTTTTTTTTTCTAAATTATTTAACGTATACTAGGGAATAAAATCGTACTTCTTTTCGGACCAATATTTTTTATTTAAATAAAAATTTAAGCAACTGAGATAATTAGAAAAAATATGTGGGCACTCTCCACATGTCTAGGAACTATTTCACAGAAAAAAAAAAAATAGTGTGCAGCGCAATTCTTTTTCCAGTAGTAGAGAAAAACAAACCATCTTACGGAAAAGTGTGCATAGCATAAAATGCTTAGAATCGTTTAGGGAATACGTGTAAATTTTTTCAAAATTTTCTGAGGCATTTTATAATTTTTCAAAAATTGGTCCAAAAAAAAAATAATATCTTCCGAAAAACTCCAAAAAACTCACACGTATGATGATTCTAAGCGTTTTATGCTTTATATTTTTTTTCTTTACTACTGAAAAATGTATTCCACGGCACACCATATTGAAAGAAATCGATTATCCGATTCTTTTTCTGGGATATAAATGGTATTATTCTAAGCCCGTAGAAGTTGAAATTGAAAAAAGTAACACAAAAAATTAAATTATAATCATAAATTTTTTTTATTCGAAAGATCAATAACATTTAAAAATGATTTCGGGCATATTGGCATCGCGGTTTTTCTTTACGAAGCGTATTCTAGACGTCCAATTTTAAGCCACTTTTTCGAGCACTGCTGGCAACGTATCACGAATAACACGAACAATGCTGACCTCCAAGGCGTCAATTGTTGTTGGTTTATCAGCATAAGCCAGTGACTTTACGTAGCCTCACAGGAAATAATCGAGAGGTGTCAAATCAGCGCGAGGCCAATTGATAAGTGCATTTCTTGAAACTAACTTAAATTTGGATAATTTCGTAGCGTTGTTCAAGCGTGCCAGAGTATACTGAAACAAAAAAAAATTTATCAAAGTCAGACTTGGGGGTAATGCACTAAATTTTTTAGTTCATTGAGCTTTTCACTAATATTTAATGAATACTTTGATAGTGAATCTTTTTCCACTACCACTAAATCTAATGAGAGATAGTGAAAATGTTCTCCATTAAATTTAGTGATAGTGGAAATTTTTTCACTATGAAAAAATTCATTTGACGGTAATGAAAAATTTTTCACTATCTAACAATTCATTAAATGATAGTGGAAAGTTTTTCACTATCATTAAAATTTAATGAAAGTATCCAATAAAAATTGCACTAAATTTAGTGATAATGAAAATTTGTTTCATTGAATTTAATGAAACATTAGTGGAAATTTTCATTTAAGTTTCATTAAATTCAATGAAACAAAATTTTTCTATCACTAAATTTAATGAAGCTTCTAATGAAACTTCTAAAGAAAATTTTCATTAAAGTTTCATTAAATTCAATGAAACAAAATTTTACCATTACTAAATTTAATGAAGCTTTTAATGAAACTTTTAATAGAATTTTTCATTAAAATCCAAGCTGTTCGTTTACTCCAAGGTTTTGCAAGTTTTTAGCCGAAAAGCTCTCGTTTAAGCATAAAACGTACATGAATGTGAGCTTTTCGGGTAAAAACTTGCAAAATCTTAATAGAGTAAACAAACAGACTGATTAAATTAAATTAATTGAAAGAGTAAGAATGAGTGGGAATAGTAACAGTTTGAAGTAGATTCATTTAAGTCAAATGCAAACACGACTTTTAGTTTTTGAAGTTCTTCAGACCCAAATAATTTCTGCCCTTTGTCAACTAAATGCTTAAAACAGCTTTCGTAAGCTTTTTTAAGTACTAGTAGGATTAATGTTCACGCAATCGTCTCGTACAAGATCTCGAAGGAAAAATTTAAAGATATCAAAATGTTTTGACCTAGAACGGCACATTTTGTCTTAATTGAATTGAAATTTCCAATAAAAAAATCACTGAAGTTATTGAAAGTGAACATTTATTCATTGAATTTAATGAAACATTAATGAAGATTTTCATTAAAGTTTCATTAAATTTAGTGATAGTGAAAATTTGTTTCATTGGATTTAATGAAACATTAATGCAAATTTCCATTAAAGTTTCATTAAATTTAATGAAAGTGAAAATGTTTCATTAAATTTATTGCAACATTTATTGAAAATTTTCATTAAAGTTTCATTAAATTCAATGGAACAAATTTTCACTTTCAATAGATTTAGTGATAATGGAAAATTTGCCATTACCACTAAATCAATTTTTTGATAGTGAATGAATTTTCACTATCACTAAATTTAGTGGAAATAGCATTTAAAACTTTTAACTAAATTTAGTGATAATGAAAATCCTTTTCATTACCACTTAATGAATTTTTTGATAGTGAAGGATTTTGCACTAACACTAAATAAATTCCTTGATAGTGAATATTTTTTCACTAGCACTAAGTTTAGTGAAAAATAAAATCTAATGCAAAACCCCCAAGTCTGATCAAAGTTTATTTTTTTGTGTTGTTTTTTACAATTTCAAGATCTATCGGGCTTAAAAAACTCCCTAGAAATGTGGATAGTACCCAAATATTTTTTAAAATTGTCTCTGTGGCGGAGAAGTTGCTTACTAGTTACTACAAAAAATTATTTTTCTTGAAAGCCTTTTTTATGTCTTTACGTTTATATCCGCACCTGGCTCACTTGAGAAACTCTTGTCTCCTGTCAATGGGTTTCTGGGTTGATTTGCCTTCAACCAACGTAAAAAGTTCAACATTTTGCATTCGAAGTGCTACGACCCCTTGTCGAAATTTGCTTATTTTCAGAGCTTTCACGAAGCTTTCCTAGCATCTGTGTGAAATTTGATATCTCTTAGTAGGTGTATTATTTTGTATCATCTTGTCCGAATGACCCTAACTATTTCAGAAAAATTTTACGAAAAGGTCGAAGCAGGTTTATCTTATGAAAAAATGGCCTTTCGGTTAAATTGACTAAAAAACAAAAAATTAAAAATAATGAGTCTAAATAATCCTTTTTATTTTTCTATAAATATATGTATCCACAAATCTAAGTCACATATACAACAGGTTAAAAGCCAATGAATAGCTAAACTTGAATATATTGATAAACTACATACTTTTACATGGGCGATGCCGCAAAAAAATACGCATCATCGAATAAATACGGAATTTTATTATTGTGCCTAAAAATAAGTAAAATCGGTCAATGGACTCGCCTACCGCCCACACAAAAAATATATTCAAAACTCAATGAAAAGAGTGATAACATAACCAAAATACGCATAAATACTAAGGATAGTGAGTGTAAGCTCTGTGCAAAAACTAGGTGACTAGATGTCGTGGTACAAAGAAAAAGGTTTAGGTCGACCATCACCGATCGTGTAAAACTTCTTGGTATATCACTTTATTCGATTTGACTAGACAATTATGCAGGAATTGTAGGCTTTATTCTCTTCTCTTTAATAAAAAACCACAACACACTGCACGTTTTAGTTTCTCAATTATTTATTTACACATTTATTTTAGTTCTTATTATATTATTTTATTTTACAATATTATTTACATATGAGTTCTTCTTTCAATTTAAGTTTCTCTTTAACATCTTTAACTATAAATTCTGTTCTTTTCTTTGTCTTTTATTTCACTTCTTACTTGTCCGCAGACAACCGTCTCCTTCAACTCACAAAATCAACTACTCCTGAGTTCAACTCTCGTTTGTTCGTTTATTCAAAATCTTTTCGTCATGTTTGTTTCGTTAAAGTCTCGTTCGTATTATCAATGCTACCAGGTCGTTGGTTTGCTCCGTTCCCACCTGTATTTTTTTTAAAAATTACAAAAACTTTAACTGAAATATCTCGAAAAAATCAGTTTTTATTTTTTTAAATTTTAATATGTTTCACAGGACACTAAGGACAACAGTTGAGATATATGGGAAAAAAAATGTATATTTGGCTCACAAAAACCGAAATTATGAGCATTTTGCTGAACCGTGTTCGAAAATCTTATAATTTTTGTCATATGGCCCACAGGTCCAGGTAACCAGATTCGGGTAAAATTAAAAAGTTCGTGTCTAGTCAAATTGAGTAAAGTAACATGGCAAAAAATTTTAGCGAGATCAGTGATGGTCGACCTAAAACTTTGTTTGCTTCCGCATAATCTGTCATATGCATTTGCTTAACTCAAACAAATGCTTTCCTTAGTGCAATTAAAGCATCCCTAACAATAATTTACCGACATCAGCGCAAAGTTTTGGAATTGGATTATTCGGAAGACTTTCATCATCCATTGTGATATAATCTGATCAGATCATATCTTTGCTCAAACTTTTTTTCAATTACAAAATGTTTTTATCTAAATTCCACGAAAAACCCATATATGTCCGTTGTATGTAGATTATCAAAAATTCAAAAAATCAAGAATTATACAGCTGTCTAATTCAACTTCATATGATTATTGTTGTGCATTACGTGTGCTATTTAGCTTTGGGAATGAACAAAAAACACATCACATGACTCTGCCACAAATACGTACCTACTACAACCATATTTACCGAAGATTATGCAACAATGCATTTTAGTTTGTTCGACATAACAAATTGAAACAGAAATTTGCTGTTACCACGAATGCGCGTAGAAATTTAAATGAAAAACTTTGCCCACAACAAAGCCGACCGAGAGCTCAAAAAATGTTTACTCAATACCGAACTTTACAGTTAAAATGCTTTTGGTGCTCTCCCACTATCTAAAATGCTGGTTGGTTTTTGTGAAATGCTGGACAAGGATTTTACTTAAAATATTTAACTGAATTCACACTTGAAGCAACAAGAGAATTGTGCAGGATAATATTATTGCTAAGCGTTGTTTAGCTTTCCGGCAGCTATATGCTGTATATTTAATACTGCACCTTTACCTGACTGCCAGTTACTTGTTATTACACCTAGTATATATACGGATAAACAGGGTGTCCCAAAAGCACCGGAACGGTCAAATATTTTGAAAGCTGCATGTTAAATCAAATAACAATAAAAACACGTGTGTAATAATTATCACCCCATTGGAAAATTTGAACTTGCCCCCGCCACCTCTGCGCACACTGGTCCCAAATGACATTATTAGGTTCAAAAATTACAAGAGAGCGAAGTTCTTAACCAAATCAAATTTTTTCTTTAACTACAGCTGAATAATTTCTTAAAAGATTCTCGCAGCTCAAAATTTCGTAGCGAATATCGTGCCAAAGATAGAGTCTCAACAATAAGGTCAATATAAAAACATGTTTTTTGCTCAAAAGCAAGGCATCTTCCGAAAAACGTGTACAAGGCAGCCCCTATCTATGGCACGATAGTAGCAACGAAATTTTGGGCTCCGAGAAAATTTGATTTGGTTAAGAACTGCGCTTTCTGGTCATTTTTGAACCAAAAAATGTCATTTAGGAAAAGTGTGCTACGTGGAGATTATCTGGAGTTAAGATTGGTATTGTTGAATAGCACTAATAAAAATATTGGAAACGTATTATTTTGCTTTTTTTATTTAACTAGCAGCTTTCTAAATATTTGACAATTCCGGAACTTTTAGGACACCCTGCATACTTGGCTGATGCATTTTAATTTGTGTTTATAGCCATTCCAAAAATATAAATCGTGAAATGTAGCCTTGTAATTCCATGGAGTTCAGTTAAGTTGAAGGCAGAATGAAGCAAATGCTGATGGTGTATGAAATAAACAAATTTCTGGATGCTCATGTGCATTAAAATTTTAAAGTTTTTTTTTTTTGTTGCAACGATGTTATTTACTTATTATTTGCAATACAAAAATATATAAATAAAAAAAATATATAAATAAAAAAAATATGTTGTATACACTCAATGAAAAATTCCATGTGGTGTAAATTAGAAATTTATATTCAAATCTCAAATCAACATGATTGCAGCAAAATTACAGACTATTGAATGCTTAATATATCAACTGTTGTCACATTCAATGAACGTGCAATGCCTATTTACCCCATCAATGATTTGCCTCTCTTAGCGAAGGAATAAATCAAAACGGAAATCCTGCTTGCATCTGCCACACCCAATGACACAAACCATCTAATAACTTCGATGTTCATGTTAAGCAAAATGACATCGACATCTCGTGGAATTACGACTTTTTAGATTTGTTTTCAATGTAACAAGTCGATAATGCGAGAAGTCAGAGAAAATTACTACATTATAATTTTGCATTCAAAACAAAGCAATACGAGAAAAATTATCCTTTCCAGCTATTGAATGTTTCTTGGTATAATAAGAACCACCTTTTACAATATTTTTTTTTTTTTATTAAAATTAGATATACTTATGTAATGAGCTTACTCAATTAATAAAATTATAATTAAAAAGCAAAGTGAATGCAATAGTGCTTTGCTATGTTAATATCAAAGCGTAATAATAAATAGATGTTCAAAGTTATTATCACATCGGGCTATAGAGCAGTGATGACAAAACTCAATACTAGTGCTTTCTGTTAATATATGAAAACTCATTGAAAGCTTTTATACTTTGCATAAGCTGCAAACAGGTGATGCAGTTCTGTATAACTACTTATACAATTGAGTGAATTATAAGGAAATCTTTTAAGCATAAAAGCTCATGCGCCCGAGGGCATAGGCTTTGGACATCACTGCTGACGTTACATTTTTTTGAGAAATTTACTAGTGTAAACGGCCACTAGCCGTATACATAAGTGACGCAGATTTTTCTCCATGAAGATAGATAAGTTTGAGTATAGTTTTTACTCCACTCGGGTATTAAAAAACTTAAAGTTATAACACTAAATTTCAAACATAAATTACCTAACCTTAACAGTAAATATCATGAAAGTATAAAATATAACCATTTTGATTTTAAAATTCTAGTAAAAATTATTATATTTCGACAGACATTTGCTTAATATATAAATTTTATACCTCTTTATCATATGGGCTAGTAGAGTTTCTATCTATCACACGGACAAACCACGGTTCGAATCCTGGTGCGATCAGTTATTTTTATTTTTTGTTTGTTTTACAGTTCCAGTGTGGTTCATTATTTTGTCATCAGTTCATTTTTTTCAAAAAACAATAACTGGAGAATACCTAAGGTCATTCGAAAATTCTGAATTGACTAAAACAGTAGGAATAATTTACTTCAGTATGGAGTTGTCACTATTTTGACTTGAAATTCTGGTAAAGTGTATTAGAAATAAAGTAGTACGTACTTTTTTTTCAAAAACATGGAACAATAAGCTCACACCACAAATGCCTCTTGACACGTGCTTTGATGGTAACAACTTAGTACCAACTATTTTTTTCTCCGTGTGCATCAAATAGTTTCAGATATGTGAATAATTTGATTGTATGCTTGGCACCATCCATTTTGCTAGCCTATAATATTCGCCTGATCGTTACTAAAATACTATGAAAATTTCATCTATATTAATTATATAGGTATGTATTTTCCATGATATAAAATGTCTATAGCTATTGAAATCGATGTAGCAAATGAAAAAATAATGCCTTATCAAGCAAAATACTCCGTCTTTTGAAGAAAATATACTACCTTGAAACACTTCAAAACGGCATCACTGAAGGTTCGTTAAAAGTATTGAAATCATAATGTACTTAACTGTACCGAATAAAATCAAGAAAGTCAAAAATGCTTAACTTCACCGGCAAATTCAACAAAAGAAATTAAAGTAAAATTGTAAAAAGTAAAGAAAAATTGATTTTCTTAACTCACTGTAAACAAAACCAAATAGCACTTGTACATCAAAACGTTGTGAGTACGTTTATGCTAAAAAATGCCAAACTTTATTATGGTGTTGCCAGATTTTAGCTATTGACATTAGTGTTGCCAGTTCCCGAAATATAAGACGTGCCCTACGTAGAATTAAAAATTTAATTTGTGGAGAAATCTTGTCTTCTGAATGTTAAACATAGTTAAATCGTAGAAGAAATATGGAAACAAAATATCTTAAGACATAAGTCCTAAATTTTGATGGGTCTTTTAATAAAAAATGTGTTTTAATAAATGCGTAGAACTTAAAAATAATGCGTAGAGTATAATTGCTTCGGGAAAACATACATCTTACTGAGAGTAATGATAAATTTCCGCAAATACAGTGAAGGTCCGGTATGTTAATTATCACGTTAAACTCAACAATACAACTTTATTACAATCGCAGCCCACAACAAAAACCAAAAAAATTTATGAAAAACATCGACAATTCCGTGAAGAGTCCCGCAAGCAAATTTAAATTTTTTTAGTGGGTGCGATTTTATTTCAATACCTTAATTTAAGCCACAACATAATAGATATTTAATAACAATAAGACAATGAACGTGGGTATGGGGGGAAAAGGGTAAACTTAGGAAAAATTTGCCGCAACAGCATTTTTTGCAATCTTACACAAGACTTGCTACAAAATCATCAACCAACCAATGCATGCAATAAACCTTCCAACTACTACCCCTAACTAACCTCAAATACTTTGATTAATCTTTTGTTAAAAGAAAAAAAAAATATAAATAAAAAAAATTCTTTTGTTTTCCCCGTTGTGGGCGCGCGAATGAAAACTTTTAAACTCAATGCAATGCATAAAGAAAAAAAAGAAAGAAAAATGTGGAAAATTATTACAATATGAATTAAAAGAATATGGCTACTAGTATAATGAGAAAAGCAAAAAAATAGAAAAGAAAATGAGGACAACAATAATATAAAAGGATGACAACAACCTCGATAAAGCCCACTATAGCAACCAACCAACAACAGCTGCTACTCAAAACATAAAAAACGTGACACTTGTATGAGTCCGCAGTTGGATGCTGTTGAATTGGACGCTTTAGTACAAGGCAAGAAAAAATACATCTCAAGAGCTATATGTCCTAGTAACTATTATGACATAATAAGTACATATTTTATCATTACTTTGCTACATACATAGTATATCAGGGTGATCAGTTTAAGAGAAAAATACTTGATTTCATTTAAACCTTTTAAAGAAACATTCTAATTATTGCAAAATCTTAAATGAAAGTTCTCAGTTGAAAGTGATAAATCATCTTATAGCTTATTCCCACTTGCTTGATTGATGCTATTTAGTTACTTAGTTAATGCTAAGGCATGATTTGTTCACACTATCTTGGATAACCAGACTGAAATAAGAACAAAATGATAAGCATAGATAACCGTTCAAACTTTGTAGCATGGTCTTTGCTCTGACAGTCCACTGACAATTTCTTTGTTGTTAACTAATTTCATTTTTTTTACTTTTATTTACATACGTATTTAAATAATTTATTGAGGGGATTCCATTAACCATGTAAAAGCCTCGAAAAGCACGTAAACTTCGAAAACTTTCGAGCCTCGTCAACAAAAATCAAAAATTTGTATGAAACACACGTAAACGCAGGCCTCGAAAACTTTCGAGGCAAATGCGATACGTAAACAGCTTCGAAAAATGACGAGAGCGATTGTTGTCAAATAGATATATTGAAAAATTTTTTTATTAAATTTGAATTGATTATTTTTCGCATTATATGACAGCTGATGCGTTGCTTAGACGTTTTCAGAAATGTGTGTTCCTGAAAACAAGCTCGTAAGCTTTCGAGTTTTTTATGGTATACGAGTCTACAGGGTTAAAGGAGTCCCCTTAATATTTAAAATTTTTGAAACTGCAAAATTTTTTACTTTACCTTTAATTTTTTTGGGGCTTTCCATTCTGATGAGACATTTTACCCCCCCCCCCCCCCTTATTATTTAAAATTTTTTAAATTGCAAAATTATTTACTTTACCTTTAATTTTTTTGGGGCATTCCATTCTGACGAGACATTTTGCTTTAAAATATAGTGTGACAAAATTTTGGCCATAGCTAAGTTATTTTAAGACCTAAAACTGTCAAAATAGTCCCGAGAAATAACTAAAGAATCCTTTTTTTACTAATTATAAAAACTTTTAAAAATGATAATGTTTCATGAATTTATTTTATAAATTGCTATTGATGAAATATGTGAATACAACTGTAGACTTTCAAACAAAAGCTAGGTACTTTGCTGTTATGATGAAGAACATATCGATACCTTAGAGCGCTATAGTCCTGTCTGCACTTTTTGCGATTTTGAGATTTTTGCAGTTATGGCATCATTGTGGGCTTCTTTACCGTGTGGAAAACTTTGGGATGTCAAAATACCACTTAAATACCAAAATATTCGATAATTAAGAAAAATCCTACCTCCAAACTGTAATTTTTTGAAAAGCGCTACTGTCCTGTCTCCACTGAGTATTCAAATAAGTCACATTTTTGAAAAAAAAGTATTCTTTTTTTCGTATTTTCTTCGAGTTTCATGACTTTTTGCGACATTTTAGTGAACAAATTTTGTTACATCCAGGGGTCCCCTCTTTTATGTCGGATACAAAAATTAAAAAAAAAAAAAATTTGAAAAAAAATTCGTTTTTTTCGTCTGATGACTTTTTATAACATTTCAGTGAAAAAAATTCAAAAAATGTACTAAATGTGTCGTTTATTTTAATAGTACCTAGTGCAATTCTATATAAGGGCAAAAGAAATGACATGCTATAAATTGTCTGGAATTTCGTTAGAAATTAATAAAGTTGGTTGTAAATATTAAATTATGTTAAAATATACTATGGGTAAAATTATTGCATGTATCGTTATATCAAAATAGTAGCCAATTCTAAATAACCACTATTTGAAATCTTCTTTTTGCATTTCCCAACAATTGCAAAATTGAAGATAGGACTATAGCGCGCTAAGGTATCGATATAAAATTTTAAATTTGTGACTCACGGGACATTCTGTTTTGACTTGCGGCACACGAATGAAATCACTGAAAATTTTGTTGTGTACTTGGGTGAGTCTCCAAAAAATGCACCATTCAATGTCCCGGGGCTTAAAACTATGAAATTATAACATAAAATGTTAAAAAGACATTCTCCGTCCTGCCCCTGACCGCTTCTTAGTGCACTTACTTTTGTCAAAAATATCATAACTTCTCTCCTGGATTTTTTTTTAAATTCAAGGCTGCAGTTCATTAAAAACTTAGTTGAATTTCTCGTATAAATTGAAAAGCTTTTCGCTCTGTATGAAAACTTAATCATGGCAATGCAATGCCATTTTCAACAATGCAACCATAAATTTAAAACATGTGAAACCCAGCCAGTTTTCGATTAAAGCTTAAAAAATGGATTGAAGAAAAGCAAATTGCTTTAACTGCTCGTAACTTCGAAACTATTAAGTTTTCCGGAGATATCATTGAGTTAATTTTAATAGAGGCCAATATTATCTTTTCAGAAAGTTTTGGTCCAAAAATTAAAATTATTTTTTTATAAAATTTGAATGACTTTTTTTCAGAAATTTTAGTCCGAAATGCTGATATTGCAGGGAATTAAAAGTTAATTGTAAACTAATTCGAAAAAAAAAGAAAAAATTATTGAAAAATATTAATCGGCCTCAAATTTAAGAAAAAAAACACTATTTTATTTTTCTTGTAATTGCTACTTTTTGGACGCACGAACGGGGAGCAACCAAAATCACAACTTCGCGCGAGCACAGGGGCAATGTAATATACGGATACATGCACTTTTTTCAATCGCAATTCAACAATTAAAAACTTTACTGTATAAATTCAAAGTAGATCAGAATTTAGAAACACCCTTTTTCGTTTAGTTTCTAGTTTTTTGCTATTCAGCATTAACAAAGGCACAAAAAACCACAGATTTTCATATTTTTCTTTAATTTTTCATTCATTAATGAGGATTTTGTACAAAACTTGTGTTGCCGCAGAATGAAAAAGGAAGCGAAAGAGAAGAATACTAAGTAGATAGAACGAAAGTGAGATGTCAACGGCACTGATATTATATAAGTGTATAAGAAGGGGTGTAAAGGTGAAACATGCAATATAATTTCTGTTTGTAGCTGTGTTCAAAAGAAACATCCTGACTGACCTTGATCTTCAATGCGTTGCTCTTGTTGTAATATGTTCGAATAAATGTATAATTTAAGGTACATACATACATATTTGCATTAGATTAGAACATTTCTAAGTTCATGTAACTTTTTCGCTTAAACATAAGTCGAATTCTCTGAGTAGGTACAAATATTGTTCATACAAACGCATATTTGGTATGTGAAAATGGAATTCTTTTCAAAAATTTAAATTTGACTTTTTTTCATAATGTTTTCTTTTCCAACTTAAAGCAAAGCCATGACTTTTAACAACAATTAATGTGCACAACATTCTAATTTAATTAATTTATCTCCAATTTTCTAAACTAAAAACTGGACTTTCATACCTCAAATTAATATTTCATATTAATCCCATGACAACAACATTAGTCAAGTATCATTATTTAATTAATCTCATTAAGTATCTGTTTAATGAGGAGCCATTAACCATTGTACGTCATTTTGCAGTTTTAATTGTAGAAATAAAAATGAAATATAAGACAAATTTCGTAGAAAAGCAATATTCAGTGACTGATATTGTAAATATTAAACAAGTTCTTAATTCACAAAAAAAAAGTTCGAATTTTTTTCATATCACCAATTAAGACTATCAATGTTTTTAAATTAACTCTTTCTTTTGCTTAAAAATATTTTGTAATGTTCAAAATAAATACTGTTTGTATTTTAATTTTTATTTTTTTTTCCTTTTTAAAGCAGTTGCCCAACTTTAAATATTGTTTTTAAAGTCTAATAACATACCAAAGTAAACATGTTTTTGATTGAAATGTATACAATGAGGTACTCTTATTTAACAATAATTTATTATTTTTTCAGGTGTTTTTCATTCAAACTTGAACTTTTGTAAAGTAAGTACTATATGAAGAATGTTGATTGTAGATTAAGCTGATTCAAAAAAAAAAAAACATTTTTGGAAATTCCATGAGTACTCCCAAAAATCCAAAAGAGGGTGCCAAAAGTGAGCTGGGATTTTTTTTTAAATTTTTTTGGAGGCTATTTTGTGGTCGCGCTACATAGATTTTTCAAAATCTCGGCTTGGTGCAGTTTTTATTTCATTGCGATCTCAAAAATGCTCAGAATGAGTTGTGCAATATATTTAATTTTTTGTCTTAGCCAAGATATATAAAAAAATAAAAATTGGAACCTAAAATCAACCACATATTGTTTTTTAGCTAAAATATCCACATATATTTTAGAAATTTCAGCCCGCTGTGAGACTCTAAATCAACTCATCAACTTAACCGTAAGTTCTAGAGCAACATCATATTTATTATGTATTTTGTACTTAGTGTAAATACAGACTACTGACCTTGGTGAAATGAATAGCAAACAGTGTTGCCATATTGTTTAAATATGTAACTATATAAATGTGGAATTGTTTCCTTTTAAATAAAAACTTTGATGAGTTTCATGTTTAGTTTAGTTTTATTTACATATTTAGGTTTATATTTCAGTTTCTTATTAGTTATTATTATTTTATTTTACATTTAGTTTTATAGTTTTAAGTTTCATATTTTACTTCTTTTCTTCGCGCTTTACAATTTTCTCCGTCCGCACTATTCAATCGTTCTTCTGAAACTGTCCGTTTGTTCGTTTCAGTTTTTATTCCTAACCACGCTTCGTTATGTTTTCGTCCGGTTTTAGTTGTAGCTATTGTCTACCTGTTTATTCGTTTCGTAAGTGTTGTCTGTTTGCCGTTTTGTTTAAAGTAATGTTCCTGTACGCTTCTGATCTGTTCCTGTCCGTCTGACTGCTATCCTACATAAATACATACATAAAAATGATATTTTGCTTATATCAGTAATTTGTTACTTATGAACTCGGATTCTAAGTAACCGATTTTAAAAAACATATTCCAAAAATGACAGTGCAAAACAAATTCTAGGTAAAAATTTTGAAAAAGTGGGCAGTGCCACATACTTTTTGCAAAAAATTGATTCAACATATCACTGATACTACTTGATTGAAATAGAGGAAAGGGCACGAGACACAAAATGTTAACTGTAAAAATGGGCAGTGTCACGCCTTTAAAAACCAAAATTCATCACACCAAAAAATCGGAGCCACATGCCAGATTTATCAAAATATATCATATCGAGCCTTAATCGCCAAAAAGACATAACCGACAAGATGTTGGATTTTCGTTTTCATAACCGTTCAAGTTTCATAACTGCAAAAACAACATTATGCATTGTTTTTCATTGGATCTCGTTCACTATTTCATGTTATGTGGGCAGCTTCAACTGAAGAAATAATTTTAAATCACGTTCAAGAGTATAGATGAGGTTTTGTGCTCATGAAATGTAAAAACTAAGAAAAATCTTGTAAATAAGTAAGTAGTAACTTGTGAAGAGGCAAATCGCGGGAGTTCATCGCCTCACACACGGCTACTTAAACTTGCAACTTTTATCTAACAGCCAACCGACATCGGACTATACATGCGACTTAAACGTGCAACATATGTCCATCAGACAACCGACATTGGACAAACTCATGTAAAACTCGTTTGTTATCATAAGTAAAACTTTGAAATACAATTGAATTCAATAGATTTAGCAATTACTTCCATGTTTAGACATAATTTATTCACCCTGGGCCAGCTGAATCTTAAGAAATCAGCAAAAGTTCCTTTAGCTAAGCGAATATGCGAATAAAACGCGTATGTTAAACTGTTGGCCAACTAAGTAAGAATACAACTAACTGAATATCGCGCCAACAAAGAATTCCGAACGTACCCCAACGAACATTTACTTCAAAATTTCACGCAAGAGGGCGGGCGGCCGCCATTTAATAAATTTAATAAAGATAATGAAGGTATTTTCTGTTGGAGATCCTTTCTTTCTCTTGGTAGTCGTCACACTGGTACACAGAAAAAAAATATCGGTCAATCTAACCGATTTCAACGATAGAAACTGCACCAACCCGCAAATCAAGTGGCAAAATGTCAATAAGACTCTAGTTAACTTATGTTGATTTTTTTTTAAACAACGCGAGAACTTTATAACACTTTTAAAAACTCAATTCAAATTTTTTTTCCATACAAAAAAAAGTTATAAAATACAAAATGTACAGTTGAATTCAACTGCAGAAAAGTAAAAAGAAATCTGAAATTTTGAATTGTTGTTTTTGTTTCCTATAGAAAATTGTAAAAACTATATAATAGAATATAAAATTTATTGTTAATTTTACCGTCAGTTTTTTTCTGTGTAAGACGTAACCTTCGCTTATCTTCAACATCCAGCGACTTACGATTTTTTTTAACGATAAAGACACTTGGAGACAGGACTTGAACTTTTAATTAACAACTACAAGATACATTTCGAGGACAAATGACGGAGCGGCATGGTCGTAATGTACTCCATGACAGACAGACAGAGACCCAGGATTTGTGATGAACTCCACGACGGATGGTCAGAGGCTTTTATAGAGACATGCTGAAACCCCATCCTCCGGCAGAAAGATTTAAATATAAGTATTGTCATAACTTTTACATAGTGAATTTATATTAAACCCTATTATAAACTTGGTTACACTTTAAACTAATGCTTTCTCTTGGTGATCGCTACACAGGTTTAGTGAATAAGTGAATTATAACGTTTTGGAAAAGCTGTGTTTTCTTTGGAAAAATATAAATTTTGTAGTGAACCCTGGACCAGTGTTGCCAAATTAGTGCTTTTCGCACTAGATCTAGTGCTTTTTTGGGATTATTACCCGTAAAATTTTTGGCCTAGTGCTTTTTCATTTTTAGTGCTTTTTCTAGTGCTTTTTTTTTCTTCTTGAAGACTTTGTTTTGCTCGTTGAATAAAGTTCATAAAATGCTTAATTTGGAATTAGAAAATAGTGCTACGTCCTTTTGGATCAATGAAAAAGGTTTCAAAGATTATTTGGACCTAAACACTTTTGAAGATCTAGCAAATTTAGCACTGCGTGTGTTGTCATTGCCATATTCCAATGCTGAAGTAGAAAGAGTATTTAGTTCGATGGCTGCGTTTAAATCAAAATTAAGAAATAAACTTTCATTTAATTCTGTAAATTTTTTACTCCATTATACGGATTAAAATAGAATGATTGCTGCTGCGACACATATGAATTACCAGATGAAACACTGTTAAAAATAAATAGTCTGCAAGCATACTAGAAATCAGAATATTACATAGAAACCTCCGGCTAGGAGGAACCCGAAAGTAGTGAAAATAGTTTAACAGTTTGGTTTTAAACTTATAAGCTACAAGTTCGAGTCATCTAAAGCCAAAGTAATGTTGATCTTAATTTTATGTATATATATTATAATATATTATGCACGTATATAAGGTAAGGGAAGGAAATATGGACTACGTGGGTAATATGCACCATATGGATATTTTTATTGCGTGCATAGGACTTACCGTTGTTCATATTTAAAAGTTGCGTCAATACCTAAAGCTTATGTCAGTGCGATTTCAGCGTTCGGTGAAGTCGTATTCTGTTAAATTGTTTTTTCTAAAAAAGAGTTTGGTGATAATTTTTTTCCAGTGAGTAAATGTCATTATTTCAATTTAAAGACATGGTGTTTTTAAATAAATGGTTAATTTTATAAAGTCAGTGAACACAATTTATAATTTATCAGCACAAATAAGTTCATTGACCACAAGAGTTTTTGATAAAACACCATTTATTTCACCAACACTTGGTGCAGGTAATATGGACCACCAAAGAAAAAAGCCTCAAAAAACAAATGATGATTCTGATTTTCATTATTTGTAATTTGTAAACTAAAAATGAATAGAAGATGATAAATGCATATCATGTAAAACCTTTACTCAGAAAATCACTGTGGCGAATTTTCGTTTGAATGTGTAATCTGACGTTCTTGGAGTCATGAAAAATGTGCCGGTTATGAAAGTGATATTTTTGTATGCAACTTCTGTACCAAATAAACATGTGGGGCACTATGGACTATATAGTCCATACAACACTACACTTTTTATACCCTACACCCAGGGTATATTCACTTTGTCCTTCCGTTTGTAACGCAGAGAAGGAGGCGTGGCAGGTATAGAAAAGTATATATATTCTTGATCAGCGTCACCTCCTGAGTCGATATAGCCATGTCCGTCTGTCTGGCTGGCTGGCTGTGTGTTGAAATACACTTTTTGGGAAAACTGAGCAAGATAATTCAATGAAATTTGGTACACTGCCTCCGTCGTCAAAGTTAGCTCGGGGGATTGAAAATGAGCAAAATCGGTCAACGGACACGCCTACCGCCCATACAAAAATTATATTCAAAATGCAATTTTAGGAGTATTTTTCACGACAATGCAACCACAATACATATAAGTACTACGAATTGTAAGCGCAAGCTCTGAAAAATTTGAGCGAATTCGGACAAGAGGGCGTGGCACCTTCCATATAAGCAAAAGCTTTAAAACGCTATACTGAAAGCGTTTTTTGAGATATTCGAACCAAATTTGACTCAGACACTAAAAACTATAAATGAAAGCTCTCAGCAAAAATTGGGTGAAATCAGACAAGGGGGCGTGGCACCTCCCATATAAGCAAAAGATTCAAAATGCTATACTGAAAGAGTTTTTTGAGATAATCCAACTAAATTTCACTCTGACACTAAAAACTATAAATGCAAGCTCTGAAAAAAAACTGGGTGTACTCGGACAAGAGGGCGTGACACCTCCCATATAAGCAAACTTTTCAAAATACTGCAGTGTAGGGTATTTATTTTTTGGCCAGGCCAAAATTTACACCCTTACTAGTTTTATCTTCATTTTGAGTATTTTCAGTTTTTAACTTTTTTTCTTTATCCTGATGAGATATTTATCTTAAAGTGAATCAAAAGAAAGGTGAATTGTTTCATTGTTTCCTTTAACGAAGGGCATAAATTTAATTGTTTTGTTTTATGTTTTTTGAGTTTTATTTAAAAAAGAAAGATTGGTGGTCCATATTTCCCTCCCTTACCCTAATAATTATTTATTGAAAAGTCTTTTTATAAAAGAATTGATTCATAATTAAAATATTTTTATTTCAAATTACTAAACTTATCTGTACACGTACGAAACTTTTTCGTTTTTTTTAAATTTTTTTTTTGCAAAATAGAATTTAGTGCTTTTTTGGGAAAAAACGCGTTTTTTTGCCGGATCTGGTGCGTTTTCAAATTTAAAAGTTGGCAACACTGCCCTGGACGCCGACGGCTACACCCCGGCTAACGAAGAAAAGGTTCGTTACAATCTAAGTAAAATATGTAATAACTTTACAAAAAAAAAGTCCAACGCTCAATGGAAGATTTAACCTTCAAGCGGCCACGCGTAGTCGATTCGATCGCTTTTATTACATTACAAATATGATGCTAATGTTTAGGTGGAATTTGAAAGAGAACCGTTAGATCAATTTTAGCCAAATTTGTTTATGCTGATCATTGAAGTATTGGCTACAGAATATATTTCAATAAAATATGTGCAATTTCATTAAAAAATGTTATTGAGCAAAATCTGAAAAAAGTCAAAAAAGCTGTTTTCAAAAAGTTGGCAGGTAATGTGGTATACGTATATATGGTGGCGCAATGTGGTATATGTACTGATCAGTACTTGTAAAGTGGGCTGGTAATGTGGTACATGTAAATAGGGTAATGTCGTATACTAAACCAAACAATTAAATATAAAGTTTGAAAGGTATGAAATAAGTTCATAATAACATTTACATTGATTCTCAAACTTTTAGTTATTTTTAAAAAATAAACAGCAATCAAATAATGTTAAGAATATCAAGAAATGTTCATGTACCACATTGGCGAAGCCCGACTATACCACACTGGCCAATTTTTAGAAATTACAAAATTGTGAAAATTAAATTGGAAACTTTGTGAATTAATATAGTTAAACACTTACTTCGCAATATTTTTCTCTTACCTTAATTGAATATAAGTTGTACTTCACCAAAAAGCAACTTTTTCTGTCCAAAATTGTTTTGCAAAAAATGCGCAAAATTACGTCGACCACAAGCGATTTACGTTTCGTTCAACTGACATCGGAAAAATGTTGATTGGTTCATGACAGCAACACATTCCTGGTTTTTCAAGTTTTCTGACAGGATAAAAGTAGTGACGTTCGCAGGTTCTTTCCCAAATCGGAGATATGTAACCATACCACATTGAAAAACTATACCACAATAGCATCAGTTCCCCTATTTCGCTACGGCCCTTGGTGCTTTGTGTATCAAATTTCATGCAGCTAGCTTTAACCATTTAGCTGTAATCAGTGCTTAACATAAGAATCTGAGAAAATGAAGGAGTCACCATCCAGCAATTAAATTGAAAAATAGGTTTTTACGACCACTCTAATGCAGGGGCGTATTGTAATTTTTAAATTTTTTTTGATTATTTAATTTTTTGTGATTTTTTCAAGGGGAAACAATGCTCGTATTTTGAATTTGGAATATTTGACTTCATATTCAGAATCAGTAAATCCAAAAAACCTAGTGACCAGTTTCAGCCCAATTACTTGTCATTTTTTGGTCACTTTCTCGGTGCTTGCAGTTACAAAATTTTATTTTTATTTTTTCAATCCAGAACTGCGAAGGTTTTCGAATTTTGCTTCAAATATTTTTCAACTGCCGCTTAATAGAACAGTATAATTAAGTACGTCTGAGTTTCATGGAACTGCGGCATAATTGAAAAGCTTTAAGATATAATTTTTTTAAGAATCAAAATATCAATTACACAAATTCACTCAAGCATAGTTTAACCCTTACAGTCCAATGCCCATACACTTTCTATCAAAATTTAGAACAACTGCCATTGCGATTCTTTTACTCTTTCGCTAACATTTTATTTTTATTTATATTTTAATCTTTTATCTGTCTGTTTTTTGTTTGTTTCAAACTTGGTCCAATTAAATTTTTTTTTTCCCAACATTCAGTCACTCAGTCATTCATTCATTTTCAGCCTTTTTCTGATGCTCTTTTGCGTTGTTGTTGTTGTTGTTGTTATTTGCCATTTTACGCCTATTATTAACTTTTTTACTTTATGCTCGACCATATTTTATTTTTCTTTTTTATTTGCTTTTCACTACCAAATGTTACCCCGCTGCCCCATACTTTGCTTACATTTACAGTCTGTGCTCGTGGCTCTTTTAATTCTTTAGAAGCAAAGTGTTTTTCCCCAACTTTTTTCTATTGAATTTTTTTATATTTTCTTTTTTTTTTTCGTTAATAAAGTCGACGCCAAGGTCGTTATATGCAAAACTTCACCATCGCTGTTTTTTCTCGCTCAGCACACAGTGTTGCATTTTTTTAGGAATGAAAAGTGCAGCAACTGCAGCATCCACAACAAAAGAATAAAAAATGATTAAAAAGTTTTTCAGCTACTGAACTGCAAAAAGTTAACAATCCAGAAAAAAAAAACATATAAAAAGTTTTCTCCGATGTAAGTGGCCTGAAAATTAAAGTTTTCCGAGATTTTTTAATAGTCATTTAAGTGATGATATCACGAGGAATTGCCTTAAATGCTGGGCTATTAAGAACGTACCGAGAATGGTGTTAAATGCCGTAAAGATTTAATAGAAAAAATTACTTTTAAAAGGCATTAAACGGTGTTGTTTATAGAAAGGGCTGAAAAAGTGCTTCCATCTCAAATTTAAATTTAATGAGTGGTTTTGTTTAGGTCACGTTTAGCTGCTATTTAGCCTGATTACATTTAAATACTTTTTTTACTTAGTTTTTTAATGCTCGCAAAGAATAAAGAGATTTAAAAAAAAATACTTTGGATAAAGTTGTGAGATGATTTGAATCGGCAAATATTAAAAGAGCGAAAGTCAATTAAGAACATTTGCCGATTCATATAATATATAAGTATTTCTTTTCTATATCTTTCTTTGCAAATCTGCGCCTTTGCTCTAAAATTCTCATTTACAGGTTTTTTTTGGACTAACAATCATCTATGTATGGATTTTCCAGAGGGAGATATTTATATGTAATTCTTGAATTTCCTTCTCCAACGGCTACTTCAATGTGTTTTTTGGTCTACCACATCCTATAGTGGTTTGTGAATTCTACTCAAGAGCTTAGATGTAAATTTCGCTAAGCAGTAACCTGAGAGTCCAGAGACTATGGATTATGCCTCGGAAAGTAGTAATAGTAATGGAAAAGTTAAGGGGTAAGATTATGACTAGAGGGCCATTCAAGTATTGCGTTGGCATTTTTCGGGAGTTCAGGATTTGCTTTTTTTTTTCTTACACAGGGAAGGAAGAGGTCGATAAAAATCGTACGTAAGACAAAACATAATAATACTGTACTAGTTTTTGGGACCTTTTTTTCTGGTCTGGCGGGAGATAGGTCATTCTTACCTAATTCGGGTACAGGGAATTCAGTAGTGGTAACCGTTTTCCTGGATTGGTTCATCACCCCATACAAAAAGTTCAAATCAAAATTTCGTCTAGAAAGAGGTGTTTTTCATAAAAAATCTCTTAGTAACTTCTAAAAAACCAATGATTTTTCATCAAAAGTACGTATATATGTTCCAGATCATTATGAATTAATGGGCATTCGAATTGCTAACGTTTTAATCAATTTATTGGATATTTTTTTACTTTAACGTCAATTTCTTCCGAATTTTCTTAAAATTTTATTTTTTGCTCAGTCGATTGTGGGTTTAATCACTTAATCTAGAATAGAACTGTCATTTCTCATTTGATATTATTCTGCAAAGGCTGGAAATTTTTACAATAAAATATTGTTATTGGTAAAGAAAATAGAATTTTAAGTTTTTAGTTTTTCAGTCCAGAAATAGCATTTGAATGTTATTGCGAGATATCCTTATTTCAAAGGCTTATAATTTGGAAGGTAGTGATCCAATTGAAAAATTGTTAAGGGGAGATTCGCTTTTGTAATTGAAAACAAAAAAACACTTTTTAAAAAATTTATTATGAAATAACTATTATATTTATTGACAAAATTTCTTTTGAACATTGTTAAGTATTGTCCAACAAATATGAAAATATTTTTTTATTTTTAGTTTCCCTTGGCTGCTGTAGAGGGCGTCATCCAAAAGTTACTTTTCAAACTGGTAGGAAATTTTTCTCCAAATCTACAAGGCGGATTTTAAAAAACCAAAAAGCATTCGATTACTCATAAAAAATATTAAACAATAAACCTCTGAAAGTTTTAAAAAATACGCCCCCCTTTTTTTTACGGGGCATTTTTTGAGGTTATTCATACAAAAACTTCAAAATATAAAAGAGTATGAATTTTAAAGGCTTATTGTATAGTTTTGGGTCTCAAGAATAAAATCCATTTTGAATTTTTCATAAATCTGTTACAGGAGGTCTAAAATATTTCCTACCGTTTAAAAAGTAACTTTTGGATGGTGCCCTCTACAGCAGCTAAGGGAAACTAAAAATAAAAAAAAATTTTTTTTCATATTTCTTAAACAGTGTTTAACAATGTCCAAAAGAAATTTTGTCAATAAATATAATAGTTTTTTCATAATAAAATTTCTAAAAAGAGTTTTTTGCTTCAATTACAAAAGCGAATGTCCCCTTAAGGGTAATTTTTGCTATTCATAGCCATTAACGAAAATTAATTTTACTTTTTGCTGTTTTTGTAATATAGTTTTTAGTAGAGCTCAAAACAGTGATTTTTTCACTTTTGTGCAAGGTTAATTCAGGATCCTGACGTGATAGAAAAAAACCAAGATCATATTCGTAATAAGTAGGTTCCGCTTTATCATAAATTGCTATAAAAACTGAAAACATAAAACCATGTTAAGGCTGGACCGGGGTAGGGGCTTAAATACATGGACCATCGCAGATCCTGACAGCATCCACTTTCTTGTTACTTGTAGTCAGACTTATGAGAATTTCAGCTGAGTTTTTGGTACTCATATTTTGCATACTCAAGTCCGTGTAGCGCCCACTCTATAAGAAAACTCGGCAAAAATTAAAGATAAAGTTAAGAAGTATCCGATAAATTGATAGAAAAATTAGCAACTCCATTGCCAATTAATACATCCTGAAAACATATTTTCGATTAAAAATAATTGATTCATCACAATTTAATAAAAGATTCTTTATGACAAACACCACTTTCTAGACATAATTTTGAATTGAACTTTTTGTATGGGGTGATAAACCAATCCAGCAAAACGGTTAACACCACTGAATTCCCCATGCCCGAATTAGGTAAGAATGACCTATTTCCCGTCAGACCAAATTTTCAACTAATAGGTACAGTTTAATTATTAAATTGAAGTCTGAATTTAATCCTTAAAATTGATTTGAAGCGCAAAGGTTTTCTCAATTTCAACATAACCGCTATTGCTTTAATTATAGTCTTTTAGTCCCTGAATTCTAATTATCATATTAATCAAAAAATTTTAAAAACTGCTTACTGCTTCACTTAACAGCGGGCGGGGTGTTAATGATTTCCTTATATTTGCTTATATGAGGGATGGGTCTCAAATCATTGAAAATCTGCTTGCGTAATACTTGAGCGGCCCCTATCCGGTGACGTTGACAAAAATGAATTATAGTGCTTCCTGGATGCGCACCAAATGTAAGGATTTCTCAGATCATCGACCTGATGGAGAAACCAATTTAAAAATTATTGAGATTTCTTTGAAAATTTTTTTCTCAATTTTTTGCACTGTGCAATTTCCACCAATGCTAAAAAAT
Source organism: Calliopum simillimum (assembly GCA_951812925.1). NCBI lineage: Eukaryota > Metazoa > Arthropoda > Insecta > Diptera > Lauxaniidae > Calliopum > Calliopum simillimum. Next base: position 83,412,913 of record OX638372.1, on the reverse strand, counting down.
ATCGATTTAAAATCTTTCAAACTCAATTAACAAGTGCTTTTCCCAAGATTTTACTTCGTTATTCTTCAAATATTTTAAGCAGCGGAAAGTTCCTGTTGAGAACATTTGCATTTAAAATGTACTTTTATGTTAATGTTATGCAGATATCGAAGCCTGTCAAAAGTTTTTTTTTAATTACTCTGAATGTCGTCTACATTGACAGCCCCTTCTTCTACAATAACTTTTATGTCCGTGGAATAATAAAAACTTTCTATTATTTTTCATTTAACAATTTCGAATTTTTTTAATAAAAAATTAATGTGTGCTAAAATAAAGATGCTCCATTTATTGTGATGCAAAGTTGGGGTATGCATTTGGAAAAAATGTATATTTCAAATTTGGATTGCGATTTCAAATTCAGTGTATGTGTTATCCATGTACGAAATAAGAAACTTTGGAAACTTTCGTATATGGGCACGGCCACCGTTGGGAACGTTACGTTCGCACGCACATTTTTGCCCATATCTCTTTGAAAATAATCAAACATCATTATATCTTAAGTGCATGTAATAAGGCTTCCTAAGGCCAATATTTTGTAGGCACAAAGTTTTTGTCTATCGCTTATGGCTTAGAAGTTATAAGAGTTTAAGTGCCGTTTGGAACGTTATTTTTTTTTTCACCAATTTTTGAGGTCAGTGCACATTTTCTAGTAATGTATTTTCCCGAACATCTTCTATAATTTCAAGGTAAAGGATCAAAGTTATGATTGAACTTAAAATTGTGCAGAAAAAGTTATTTTTGGTGGACTTATAGACGTTAAAGCAACGTTGGTTACGTCACGCAAAAGCGTTGGGAACGTTATGCGTACGAATTTCTATAAATAAATTGGGGGCAAATACAGCCAAACAGTCCAAACATCCATAAAGATGAAAATATGTGAATATTTCATTCCTTGGAAGGTTCCCATTTACACTACATTACAAATTTTTTGCTCCAAGACCTCGATACATATTTTTTTTTTAAATTACGATTTCTCCCAAAAGGATAAAGCTATCTACAGATAATACTGAGAGCCATTTTCTGATCAGGATTAAAATGTTCACGCCTACCTCCCGTATATGCTTGTTAAAACGTTGTATGGGAAGTAGGCGTGGATATTAACCGATCACGTCCAATTTTAGTCTCAGGCAGCTTAGTAATATTGGCGTTATCTGTATCAAATTTCATGCATCTAGCTAAATTCGTATGGCCGCCAGTCTGGGTTCAACAAAAAAAATGAAATCGAAAATAAATTTTTTTCTGTTTTTTTCAGATTTTTATGTTGAGCCCTGACAGGTGGCCGAACGGATTAAGCTAGATGCATGAAATTTGGTACATGTAACAAGAATATTTCTAGGTTGTTTCGGAAGCTTCAAAAAGCCTGTAAAGAACGAAATATTTGTGATATCCTATGCACTTGGATAGATCTCAAAATAGCAATTAACGTGATTTATGTCCATAACTTCCTCTTCAATCCAACAGTTCTTATTAATTGATTTAAATTATTGTAAGGAATTCTATCCCTTTCAACACAGCTCATCGCGTGGATTCAGAAGAAATTTTAGTAGAAAAATATAACTTATGATTTTTGATTAAAAAATGTTGGGAACGTTACACATATTTAGTGGCTATGTTAACCATGGTAGATACTTTATTTAAGTAATTTTAAAATGGATTTAGAAATTAGACTGAAAATACTCGAAAAGGGTGATTGCATTTTAATATTTTACCCACTAACTTCCGCTACAAGAAACTTCTTAAAATATTTCGTTGGGAACGTTATGTTTTTTATTGCGGTAGAATTCATCGCCAACAAATATGCATAAGCAACTAGTTTTCCTTCAAAATATCAATCTTAATCTTTAATTTCAAATATTTTCTTTCTGCGGAAATCAAAATTGCATTGATACAATAAAAATAAAGCAAATTTTTACCTCCTTTTCGGGACGTGTTTTTTTGGCATTTTTTTTTTTCTTTTCACAAGCAAGAGTAAGTTTTTATGAAAAAAGCACCCCTTAAATCAACTTATATACTTGAAAATGGTATTTTTGGACAGCATTAGATGTAAACTTATGAAATATGGGCAAATGAGTGGGAGATTTAAAGAGAAAAAAAAAATTGTATAGCTTCGTCTTACGTGGCCGTGCCCATGTTTTCAACGCTTCTAAAATTCTTACAATCGTAATTTTTTTTTTGAATATTTTGATCAACTCAATTTTATATGAAAAACATTTTACGCATTCCACAAAAACGCACGCCAATTTGGTTAATGTTCAGCGAGAGAATCCAAACCCTGTTGAAGGATGTCCAATGCTATAAGATAAAATTATGCTTTGACTAATTTAATTAAGTTTAAAAAAAATTTTCATTATTTTTTGCGTGAAACCTCAACTTGACCTCGACCTCTCTTGAGGGCCGGGTTATCATTATCCGATCGCCGTGAAACTTCATAGTATTTGTTTTTATGAGCAAAAGCTTCAAAATGCTATACTGGAGGAGGTTTTTGAGATAATCCAACTAAATTCCACTCAAATACTAAAGACTATAAATTCGCAATCTGAGCTAAAACTAGACTAACTCGGACAAGAGGGCGTGGCGCCCATATAAGCAAAAGTTTCAAAACGCTATGCTGAAAACGTTTTTCCAGATAATCCAACCAAATTTCACTCAAACACTAAGAACTATAAATGCAAGCTCTGAGCAAAAACTGAGTGAATTCGGACAAGAGGGTGTGGAACCTCTCGTATAAGAAACAAATACTAGGGATAGTTAGTGGAAGCGCTAGCAAAAACTAGGCGAACAACAAGGTGTGGCACCTTTCATACAAGCAAAATTTCTAAAATGCGGCCGTGTAGGGTATCTAATGTTTGGGCAGGCCAAAGGTTACACCCTTACCAGTTTTTTGTTTTTCTGTTGTAAATCTTGTCAGAAAAATTCACTCTAATTTGTTTAAAATTTCTTTGAGTTTAAAAAGAAGGTGAAAAGTTCCCTTAGATTCATTCAATTTTTTCCGCAGTAACTTAATTTTGAAGTTTAAATTTTACAAAACTTTAAGTCCCGTTGGGGTGGAAGTTGGGGTAGCAACACAGTAATTTACTACAAAGCACAAGTTAAAAAAAAAAAAAACGAGTAAAAAAAAAGAAAATAAAACAAGGAAATTGCAACAAGGAAACTTCAACACATTGTTTTCATTGTAGTTGTTTTTGTTGCATACATTTCCATTGTAATTAGAAGAACAACGAAAGCCAGGTGCTACAAGTGCAGTGACAACAAAAAACCGTCGCACTGATGCACTGCACTGTGGATATAAAAAAATAAAAAAACAACAACAATAACAATAACTACAATATGTAGATAGCAAGTAAGGGCGTTGCTTTTGGCCTGTCCTGAATTTAAATACCCTACACCGTGCACAATAAAAATTTTAAATAACTCCGTCTATATATCATTTTTGAAGAATATGCTTGCATAGGAGGTTCACGCCCTCTTGTTCAAATTTAGAATAATCTTATGTTTTTTGACCAGCACCAGCTATTTCTTTTATGTATTTGTATGGAAATTTAATTTCATTATGCCAAATATGGATTTCAATAGGTTGGCATTTTGAAAATTTTGCTTTTTTAGGTGATGCCATGCCCCCTTGTTCCAATTTACAAAGTTTTCGTTGAGGGCTTGTTTTAAGCGTTCCTAATTTTTATTGCTCTTAATATTCCATTCTAAAATGTTTTTTGTATGGGCAGAACGCGTGTCAATTAAACAATTTAGCTTATTTTCAATCCCCACAGACAGGCGCATATTGCAAAATCAACTCAGAAGGTGACACTGATCCAGATTATATACAGGGTAAGGGGAAATCGGTAGAACACCTTAAAAAGTAATATTCCTGGGAGAATAAGTCCATAAAAGAGCAAAAGTAATATCACTTATATTTTGTGCCATAATAATCGGTTATTTGACCGATATCACTTTTTCAATTTGATGACATCAATTTTACACTATCAAGTAAACTTCTTTTGCCTAGAGCCCTGTTTTATTAATTTTTAACGAAATGCCAGCCAACTCATATATGACATTATTTGTGCGCTTTCTTGGACATACTCCAACAACTCCGTTGTAATCTTAGATTTTCCGGTGTTCTAGCGATTCCCACCCTGTATACTTTTCCATACCTACCACTCCTTCTTCTATACAATACAAATGGAAGGACAATGTGAATATACCCTGACTGTAGGGTATAAAAAGCCATCTTACCAAGAAGTGAAAGGAGGATTTAAAAACAACAACAAAAGCAACAGAAGCGTTTGCTCATCAGTTGGCTTATCATATTTTATGTAAACAAAACAAAATTTTTATTGCAAAGTGGCAAAAAGTGGGTATTGCCATGCTGAAAGCAGGGAATTGTATTCATACAAACAAGCAAACAAAAAGGTGGCAACACTTGACTAATAGAGAACAGGATTACAATGCTGTTTTGACTTTTGCTTCTGATGGCACTTTAATTTGTATAAATTATTAGTGTTATTCTTGTTATTTTTGGTGCAAAATTGCATTATGTGAATTTTTAATAGTACACAGTGGAAAAGATTGTTATATTTATACAATATATGGGCAAATTTTTAACAAATATCAAACAATTCCATCAGCTATGTTAAGATTAAACTAAACAAATAGAAGTCAAATCAAAAAATTCCGCAAAAAGTCAGAAGTTTCAGACTTTCAGATTTTTCTGGTGCAATAAAAAAGTTGTCAAATTATACCCAAAAAAATAAAAAATGCGGATAAAAATACCGTATCGCACCGTACCGCCTCTTATTTATTACAAAATTACCTTAATTACTTTTTGTCGCTAAGAGTTGCATACGTTGTGTGCAATTTTATTAAAAAAAAAATATAAGATCAACTATTAATAGCAAAAAAAATAAAATTAATAAAAAAGGGAATTGCATAACAATCAAAATAAACAGAATAATTTGTGTACAAAAAACGTTAGGCAGACCGCAATATTGATGTCACATGCTATGAAAGCGACACTTTGTAATACAGTATGTACATATGTGTAGTACAATGGGGTAACACAAAAAACCGTTGGTGTCAGAACTTGTGGGGCGCTCAACTAAAATGTTTCTTGTAGTCCAACGAAAAAGTTGTAGGTAAATTTTTTAAAATTACTTTTTTTAAGTACCGTAAGCCGGGGTGACTTTGACATCCGGGGGCGATTTTAACCGGCAAGAAAAAAAAGATTAAAATCGTAATATCTTCATCTCGAAGACTAGTTATCGATTTGTATTGGGTCAATCAGTATCCTTGAGGTATTGGCTTTTAGCGTCTGTTTTCAATATTTGATTTGAGCGCGATCTTTCGGATATATTGTTGCATTTTCTAAAAGTTGCCTTAGAAAATTACTAATTATTGACTAGAAGGAAAATTGCTGGCGTCAGATGAGTGATACAATTAGAACCATTATTTAATTTACTTCCCCAATTCATTGACTTTGGTGGACATATTTGCCTCTAAGTATTTTTAATGCATTTTTATATGGGAGTATGTTAGAAAACAAGGTTTTTGGGGTGACACTTTCGACCGGTCCAAAAACTTTGTGTTGTTAGGCTGGCTCGAACCAACCCAAATTCTGGCCAGATTGACTCCTAAAACACTGGGTATGGTGAACTGTATTGAAAATAAACTCAAGTCTTTCGCCATACTGAAATTATTTTTTCCTTTATATCTTTGTAAAACAAATGGCCATCCAGAAAGGATTTTTGCTATTATTTGTTTAGAAAAATTTTGCAAAAAATTAATCAACCGAAGCCCTTTAACAAATGAGGCATTTTTAAAGTTATCTACTAAGAATTTCTTTCGTTTTTTAAATTTTTGCAATCAAGTGTTTTTTGTTTTCTAATTTTCTATCGATTTTAAGCTTGTTTTTGTGGATTTTTTAAGTTCTGCTTAGCTTTTAATATTAGTATTGTTATTTGATATAACTTATGTACCAATAAGTAAAGCACACCAAAGGCTAAAACCGCATTTATCAAAAATTTTAGTTTTTTTTTAATCTCGTCCTTGAAAACATCCCATTGCCTAGGCCGATTGCCTATATAAATACGCGAAAATGTAAAGTGAACTTAAGTTTCCAAAACCTGATACCCTGATTTTGGATCGTTAAAGGTATATGATGTAAAATCAATGAATGAAATTTTTCGGTTAAAGTCGCCCCACCCTTGAGGTGACTTTAACCCACTTACAAAAATATTATTTTAAAATATTTGTAATTACTTCGAATAAACTATATTATATTATTTAAGCTGAAACCCCCACAAAAAATTAAGAGTAATAAAACCATTAATTTTATTAAAATTGTTGAAATTATAGGCTCCTAAACTTGGAAATTCTGTTTTTTTGTATCAAAGTCACCCCTGCTTACGGTACCTAATATATAATATAATGTATTATAATTAATTATAAGTATTATTGTAATATATTATCATATATTGCTTAGCTATAATATTATGATGTATTGACACTCTTAATACCCAATATCAAAAGAAGCGCTTCAAAAAGCTTTCTGAAGTGCTTTTTTTTTCAGCCAACATTTTGTATTTAATTCAATTCAACAAAAATAAGTATATATTTATTTATATAAAAAAATAAGAGAAGAAAAAATTAAAATAAAGAAAAAATTTAAAAATAAGTAAAACTAAAAAGAATAAACTTGGCCGTGGTCGGAATCATGGCAAACTTTGTTAACGTGTGTGCCAAAAATTTGTATACCTGAATTAAATATACTTTTTTTTTTGTTTTCTTTCTCTTCCTCTCTTTGTTAAAAATACTTATCAAATATTGAAAAAAAAAAAACATCAAATTTTGTTTGGAGAGACGAATTTTATATTCGAATGCTTACTGCAGCATTTGTATCTTTGTGACACCCTAATGTACAATATGTAGCAACAGTCAACATAACATCAATTAGCCTCATTTATTTAAGTTGTAAATTTTAATTCAATGGTTAATAGATAAATAAACAAATAATTGCAATAACCAATTTTGTCAAGTGTCAATAATGTCTATATTTTGAATATATAGGGCAAAAGGGTGATATCTTTTTATACTTCACACCAAGGGTATATTCACTTCGTCCTTTCATTTGGGAAGGAGGCGAGCTATATAAAAATTGTGTTGGGAATTTTTTGGAAAGTTAAAAAAAATTAAAAAAAAAAAAAATTCAAAAAAATTATTTAAAAAAAGTTTCCAAAAAAATCACACGTATTGCTTGGATTCTAAGCATTTTTTGCCTAGTACACTTTTTTCGTAAGATGCTTTCCTCTTAAGTAAAAAAAATTTTTGCGTTCCGCGGGCGTTCAGAAGCCAAAAACTTCCATTTAGCGTCCGAATCCCATCTTGAGTCATACATCATTTTAAAGCTTATAAATTATGCTTTAATTTAAAGTAGTTTTAAAAAAAATCGAAAGGGGCTTTTTTTAAAAAAAAAATCAAAAGTATTTTTAAGAGTAAAAAATTTTGGTGAAAAAAAATGTTTTTCACCAAGAAATATGTTTTTATAAAAAGAACACTTTAAAATGAATAGGGCTAGTAACTTAGATTTATCAATTTACAAACTTTAGTATAAGCTATAAATTTTTGAAAATACACCTTTTTTATGAAAATGACTAAAAACGCCAACTTCAACACGCTGTCTTTTAACGACAAATAGTACCAGGACCAAATCCTCCCGATTGTTGTTCTTGCACACCGGATCTACCATATTGCCAAATTTGAGCGAAATCGGAAAAAAAAAAAATTTTGAGCTGGTACACTTGGCGTGGATTGCGTCATATATTCTTGATCACCTTCTTAGTTGATATACGTATAGCTATCCGTCTGGCTGACTGTCTGTAGAAATATTTTTTACGGGAAAACTAAGCAAAATATGCTAAGATATCAAAAATCTTTACAGCAACCTTGGTGGATTCGGATGAAAGGGCATGGCATTTCCTTTACAATAAAAATATCAATATTCTATGCTGAAAGCGTTATTCGACATAATGCCACCAAATTACACACAAACACTAGAGATGATATCTGCAAGCTCTGAGCTATGAATACTATGTAAATTCGGAGAAGAGGGCGCACAGTGTCTTACGTAGAACAAGCTAGGTGGACAAAATTCATTAACAGATATCTAAATATTAGTAATGAGGTAATATCAACAATACCCCAAATACATAATATACCTACTTTTTTTTGTGTAAATATTTGATGGTGACAAACAACTGAGCGCAGAAGTCAACTTATGATTGTAAGTTCAATTTGAAATATTTATTCTTTTCATTAAGCAATAAAGCAACTTGATTTTATTGTGGCAAAATCAATATTTTGTGATAATTTTAGTGATGAATTTTATAGCAAAAAGAACGTATTTTGTGTTTTAGTTAGAGTTTTTTCATTTCCTCCTTTGGGTTATGTGTAAGAAAGCTTCGAAAACAGATAAAAAAGTTATTCTTTTTTTTTCGTTTTCCAACTTTAATGGAGACGAAATTGCATGTACCCGCTTGTACCCAGTCTAAATTTTGGATATAAGTATGTTAGCTGCATCTATTCCCTTGATGAATATATTAGTTTCAACCTGCGCACTGCTGTTCATCTATTTTATTTTAATTTTTTTCCGAATACCTATAAATATATATATATTTTTTTTTAAATTTATATTCGATTTTTTTGCTTTGTCTTAAAAAGGTTGTAATTTTATGACATTTCAAGTGATGAATTTTATAAATGAAGGTTAGCGTTTTGTGGTTGAATAAGATTTTTGTCATTCCTTTCCTCAGGAAATGTTTCGAAAACACTTAAAGAAATAACTCGTAGTTTTATTATTTTTCAACTTTAAAGGAGCTGGAATTGCATGTACCTGCGTGTACCCAGTCTAGATTTTGGATATATGCACCTATTCCCTTGATGAATATATTAGTTTTAACTTGCACATTAGAGTTCATCTATTTTATTTTAATTTTTTCCAGAATACCTTTAATCATTTTTTTTTATTTTAATTTATATTCGAATTTTTTGCTTTGTTTTTAATGTCTGTTATTGTTCTCTGGTTACGACATCAATCTAATTGCATTCGAAAAGCATTGCATTGAAACAAAAAGTCTTTATTTACACCATTATTCAAGGTATTATATGCCTGCTACCGTGCACAAAATATTAATACACAGACGGAAGTAATCAAAACCGCAATCGTTCCAATAGGGCAGCTTTCAGGAGAAGCCCAGGAAGCGCGGAACAAAGATTGCCGCAGGTTCCGTGAACAGAATACAAGAAAATGGTCGCGCATAGCCACGAATAAGGATTTATTAAATATGCTGCTCTTAACTTCTGATCCTTTTATAAACTCTTTAAGAGAAATACCAAAAAAAAAAACAAGATAAATTGTGTGCAGAGGTCTTAAAACTAATTATCCCTCCTACAATAGTTCCACAATCACCAGAACCTGAGGAAGATTATATTGTATCAGATTCATCGAATGAAATTGACGATGAAACTGATTGAGCAATTTAAAGTTGAAGTAAGCTGAAACCGTTTCATAGTTTGATATGTTATCACTAATTACATTACTAATGCATTTGTATCGTACTGCGAGTAGTAATTGAACATTTGCAAAAAAAGAAACAATAAATGTTGGTTTTTATACTTTTTCCAACATAAAAAAATTCTGTTGTTTTATTTCTTTTTTGGTTTTTTGTTTAATTTTTTTTAAATAGCTATTCAACGATACCAATTTTTGCGGGTTCAAACCCTCTCTATTAAGATCTTTTTCCTATATATTTTTTTCCTCTATATATGAATTGAAAATATTGAAATAAAATAAAATTAATCTGTATGAAAACCCCCCAATGAGCAATTTCTGGTTATGATGGTGATCTATGCCGAATAAGAAAAAATGTTTCAGACAAAAGTGTAGTATTTTTCCACGTAAAATCAGAATCCGCAATAATAATTGGGAGTTTCCATATAAAATTTTGAAGTTTCTTCCGTCAACCGCGGGAGGAGAGGTGTAGAGGGTCAAAATTGGTATCGTTGCACTGCCCTCCTAAAAATATTGGACACGTGTTTTTTTTTTTTTATTTAACGTGCAGCATTAAAAACACTTAACCGTTCCGGAAATTTTGGAACACCCTGTATATCAAAATATTAATAATATGTCGTAATAAGGCTAACACTACCCAAAAATATCAAAAAATAATTTTGTCCACCTAGCTTGTTCTACATGAAACACTGTGGGGCGTGGCACTCCATAGACTCATGTTAACGATTAAGGTTTTTTAGCGTTTTCGGAGTTTTAAGTGAATTAAACCAAAATCTAATGATTGGTATATTCTGTACATAATCATGGGAGTTTCTTTAAAATTTTCTATGATTAAGTAGTTAGTTAAACAATTCAAAGCCTTTGCAAAGCAGTGACTTCTCTACCGCTGTGGAACATTCATTAGGAAATCTTTTGCGTTTGATTGCATACATACTCGTAGTTTATCATACTAATAATGTGGTATATTTTTGTTTTAAATTTTATTTATGAAAAACAATGTGTTTTGCCTATTTTTTGGGATTATATTATGGTTACCGCCACATTATTGTAACGTGAGTGAGTTTATTGGATTTTAGTACTGTACACTTTTTTTTACTTTTTTTAGCTAGTTTCACAAATTTTTTTTAATAATTTAGTTTATGGCCATTCCTTTGTATATATCATCTACTTATTAATGCATATTCAATATGCTCTCCAAACGTTAACACTTACTCCTAAATCTTCTCTTCTTATACGAGCTAAAAATGTATGTTTGTTTTTTTGTTTGTTTGTACTTATTTCTGTGCCAAAATTTTTTCTCGGCTACAGCGATTTAAATGAAACTTGGAATAGTGTTAGATATTAGCATGCAATGAAGAATGAGCTAGGTTTGAATTTTGTTAATGCCCACCAGAGGACATGGCACTGCCCTAAATTTTAAATTTGATTTAGTCATAACTTGCAAACCATACAAGGAATTTGAATGAAATTTTGTGATAATACCTTGTAACAGACAAAAGGTGGGCGAGATCGAAGAAGTGCCACGTCCACTTTTAAGGCATTGAAAATTTTGATTCAATATTACTCAAAAACGACTCCAACAATTTCAATGAAAATTTAGGAGATGTTACCTCTGCAAACAAGGATTATTATGTAGCACGCCGTTTTATTGGGAAATCTCGTTGACGGGCGTGGCACCGCCCAGAAAAATATAAAACGGTATAAAAAGAAAACTAAGAAAGCAAACATTCTGAAATTAACTGTGAGATGCGTAATTGCTCAAAAGCATCTCTGTTCTGAAAGTGGGTGAAATATTGCCGTTGCGCGTGGAACCTCCCATACAAGCAAAATACGTTAAATGCTATTTCTCGCAAATGTTACAAGATATTTTAATGAAATGCCTTTTAATAACCGAATAGTGGGCGGTATCGAAGAAGTGCCACGCCCCCTTTTTAACCATTGAAAATTTTAATTCAATATTACTCGAAAACGACTCTAACAATTTTAATGATAATTTAGGAGATGTTACCACTGCAAACAAGGATTAATATGTGATATAACGTTATATAGTGTGAAAATTCGTTGAAGGGCGTGGCACCGCCCACAAAAAATATAATACGCTATAAAAAGAAAACCACTAAAGCAATCTTTCTAAATTTAACTGTAGGGAGTCTGCTTCCTATTAAGCACCTACACGGAAAAAACTAAACCGTAAAAATTCATTGAATATCCCAGTTATTTTTACTGATTTTTTCAGCAACTGTGCGCCCGTAAAGAAAACCCGTATTTTTTACTGAATTACACACAGTAAACTTTTTTAAAAATATAAAAATACAAAAAAAATTATGTCGATTTTCGTCGAACTTAAGATCTTTGAGCTACTGTAGCACTTTCATTTCTATAGCTTATTATTTTATTTAAATTAAATTTCAATAAAATTTTTACAATCTCAATCAGTAATAATTGAAATATATTCTAAGCAAATATTGCAGAGCCCACTGGCATTTTTTCATGCGACAAATTTTGGATTCTATATTCAATAGTTTTCACTGTTTGTATCTGTACTTTTTAAAGTTCAAGCCGTACATTTTACTTTCGTGCCATTACTTTTTCATGAGAATTCAGTAAAGTAATTGAATTACTGGAACAAACCGTAATTTTTGATGAGAATATTATCACTTTGTGATATTTGAAAAACAATTTTTACGGATCATTTCTTTGCGTGTATGATCTGAAAGTGGGCAAAATATCGCCGGTTTGGGTGGAGCCTGCCATACAAGTAAAACTAATTAAATATTGTTTCTCACAAATGCTGCAACATATTTTGATGAAATTTGGTATGCGGATCTGTGTCATGAGTATCTAAAGCACAACGAAAAGTAGACTTCGTTCAATAATTGCCACGCCCACTTTTTATCAAAATAAAAATTTTGGTTGATAACTTAAACACAACAAAAAAAAAATGGAATGAACTTTTTAATTCTTATACACAGCCTTATGTACTTTTTGACGCTGAATCCATCTCTATTGCAGAACTTTCATTACACCTGCAGTATTTCGAAATATCCTTGCTTGAATATGAAGAAAACGCTGTGTTCAGTCTTACAGCGTAAGGTGAAATTCTTTTTTATTTCTAGCATCAAATAGCCACAATCTTCCTTATTAAAATATCCTGTAGGAATTTTACAATAGGACTCTTATTTTCCGAGTTATGATCCTTTGAAGATAAGATATTTCAGCCCCCATACAAATGACGAAATATTTTGGGTTTGTAGCATTGCCCATTTATTTATTTTAGGGCATTCTATTTCACCAAAAAAAAATTTGAGTTTTTGATATTTTTCTATACCATTCGATACTTTCCGAGTTTTTCTTATTATTATTCTCATAGGTTTATTTATCATTTTGAAAGCATGACCATTAGAGGTGAAAAGGTACAAGTTTCATAACAAAAAATAGCTATGAATAAAAACATCGACTAAAATAATAAAATCAGACTGTTTGGCCGAGCAGGGATCGGTCTCGAGGTACTATGTATTAATTATTTTTATCAACCTTTTCGATAATCTTTCCATACTCTTTTTCCGCTTTCTTCAGTTTTAGTTTCATCAATTTTAACCGCAGATTTCCTTTTTTAAATTTTCTTTCAGCACTTATCCATTTGTCATCAACAGACAATATCCTTTTACAGCTTTAGATAATGAGACATTTAAGTAGATAATTAATCGTAAAGTTTCCAATATTGATCCTTGTGGGACTCCAATTTCTATATGTAAAAAATCCAATGTTCCACAGGTTTTTCTTGATTTGTGTCTTTGGTACATGAAAAAATATGAGTTCATGATGTACCGGTTGAAAAGTGAGAGTAATAAAAGTAGCACTCTCACTTTTCAAAAAATAAGTTTCACTTGACTTTTTGTAACGATAACACTGTACTAGTTAAAAAATTTGCTCTGACGGGAAAAAGGTCCTTCTTACCTAATTCGGGCATATGGAATTCAGTGGTGTTAACCCTTTTTCCTGGATTGGTTTATCGTCCCATACAAAAAGGTTCAAATCAAAATTTTGTCTAGAAAGTGGTGTTTATTAAATTGTGACGAATCAATGATTTTTCAAAAGTATGTTTTCCTGATCAGGATGTATTAATTGGCAATAGAGTTGCTAATTTTTTTATCAGTTTATCGGATACTTCTTAACTTTATCTTTAATTTTTACCAAATTTTCTTATAGAGTGAGCGCTAGGCGGACTTCAGTATGCAAAATATGAGTACCGAGTAAACTGAGCTGAGATTCTTATAAGTTTGACCACAAGTAACAAGAAAGTGAATGCTGTCAGGATCTGCAGTGGTCAGTGTTTTTAAGCCTCTACCCGGTCTAGCATACCTATACATGGTTTTCCGTTTTCAGTTTTTATAGCAATTTTTGATTAATCGGGACCTGCTTATTACGAATATGATCTTGGTTTTTTCCTATAACGTCAGGATCCTAAATTATCCTTGCACAAAAGTTAAAAAATCACTGTTTTGAGGTCTACTACAAACTATATTACAAAAACAGCAAAAAGTAAAATTAATTTTCATTAATGGTTACGGATAGCAAAAACTACGTTTAACAAGCCGTACTCAAACTAATATTCAATTGGATCACTACATCCCAAGTTAAAAGCCTTTAAAACAAGGATACCTCGCAATAACGTACAAATGCTATTTCCGGACCGAAAAACTGAAATCTTAAAATTTTATTATCCTTACCAATAATAATATTTTATTGCAAAAATTTCAAGCCTTTGCAGAACAAAAAACTTTAAGAAAATTCGGAAGAAATTAACGTTAAAGTAAAAAATATCCAATAAATTGATTTAAAAGTTAGCAATTCGAATACCCATTAATTCATCATGAACTGGAAAATATACTTTTGATGCAAAATTATTGGTTTATCAGAAGTTACTTAGAGATTCTGTATGATAAACGCCTCTTTCTAGACAAATTTTTGATTTGAACTTTTTGTATGGGGTGATGAACCAATCCAGCAAAACGGTTAGCACCACTGAGTTCTCCGTACCCGAATTACGTCAGAATGACCAATCTCCCGCCAGACACAAAAAAAATAAAAAATGTCTCAAAAACTAGAACAGTGTAATCGTTAAAGTTTTCTTCAAAGCAATATTTTAATACGTACTAGCATAGTAAAAATTATCAAACACGATAATAAAAATTACTAAACAGAAATACAATTTTACGATAATTTTTTTTTAACAGTCCGGGAGCCGGAAATACTAAAAGCTCCGTCATCGCGGATTCTGAAATTTTTAATGAAAAATGGTAGTTTACACTAAGACGAATAAGAAAAGTTATTTTTAAAATTGAAATAAAAACACGTAAATTATTGTAAAAAAAAAATTACAAATGTCCGTGTCATTTTCGGCCAAAAAAATTTGGCCGGCAGGATTATTTCTGAATGGTTATGAAATTTAGCATTTATTGTAAAAATCGTTAAGCTAGTGTTTCCTGACCTGGCTCACAAAAATACCTAAACTTGTCATTTGCATGCATTTTGCAGCTCGTTTCTGATAATTTTTATATATTTTTTCTTTTCGTGTACACGTGTACTTAATTGAAAGCGCTTTACTAAGTATTTACTGGATTGACTAACATAGTTTTGACATCAAAAGGAAAATCATTCTTTTCGCAAGAAAAACCACGAGTTAATCAACGAAAAACACGTTTAATATGACGCCCAATATTTTTTTAGTTTTTCATTTATGTAACTCAATTAAAAACCAATGATTTTTATTGATTCCCTTTTTTGTGATTTTTTTTTTCATGGCTGAACAGCTAATTGTAGAAATGAAACTCATAGTTGAACAATTTGGTTTAATTGGGCGTAAACAAGCGGATTTAATTGCGTTTACCACTTTAATTAATAGTTACAAATAAAAGAAAAAAATAAATTTATCATTTCATTTTAAATAAAAAATTACAAATATTCAAGTGAAAATGAAAAGTGTGCAATTGAAATCTATAAACTAAAAGTAAAACTGAAAAGTAACAAAATATTAAAATATAAATCTAAGCAAAAAATCTAATTGGCTTTTAAAACTTGGAAACAATTATATATGTACATCACCTAGTATTTTATAAAAACAAAACTGTAAAATATTAAAAATCTTCAAAAATATTACATCCCACGATTTTCGAATATTTTGGAAAGTTAATATAAAAAAAAGTGTGTTCCGATGACGTATCAATCACCATGACTTTTTCAATTCTTCGATTTCCCTCACTTATGACCATTTTTAGGAGACTTTTGGTCTACCACGTACTCTATGCCTTGTAGATGTGGCTTATGTAGAGTACGTTCTATCCGTTCTATGGTCATCTGGTTCATCGTTTTAGATGGTTTGAGCTCAACAAACGTTCATTATTTCGCGCCCATATAACGAAACCGATATCACCGTCTTCTGCTTCACCATCCACTGAATAATGCTGCCTGAATACGGAATGCGTTTCAATGTCATCATTGTTAACTTTGAAAATCATGTGATTTCTAGATGTATACAGCTATATGTTTTTAGTCATGGCTGTATTGATTTATAGGCCAGCGCTATGTAATATCAAAGTCTTCAAGTTTGATTTGCATATTTTAGTGTCTGGACAAAGTAGGCAGATATATTCGGCCCATTTGAAATAGTTATTGGGCAAAGTTGTCAAGTAAGGAAAGTAAATGCAGCCTCTATACAAAATTTAAGACGGCGTGACAGCTCCAACTCAAGAAAAATTGTTAAAATACTGCGATGAAGGGTATTTAATTTTTGACCAGGGCAAAGTAAGTATTCTTACTACTTTTTTTAATAATCTTCATCACTTATAAGTAAGTAGTAGGTTATAAGTCACAATGAAGGAGAAATGGAAAAAGGTGAAATCCGGGAATGTGACATCTCGCGGAAATACAAGTTATTTTACCGAGTTAGAAACCGTATATAAGTTTTTTCACACACATAACCATTTAAACTGCAGCGGCCAATTTTATTGTAAATGCATTGGAAAGAAATCGGATTGTCGGGCCAACCATAAGAGAAAGCCTTAAAGCTATATTGAAAATATCCTTCAAGTATTGCTGCTCTACATTGGTTATGTAAATGCTGTCCTAATGCAAGCATACATACATTCATATACAATACATCAACACATACCTCTGTGCATATGAACGATGAGGATTGCCAAATTTATTTTGGTCAAAATCGCCTTGAAACAAACTAATGATCTTAAACTAGCGCAGCTGCATCATCATTATCCTCATTTACATTTAAGTTTGTGTCAGTAGTTACATGCATACGTATACATACAACATGCATTTATAACTTCTCATACAGAAAATACAATTTGATTTTACTTAACTTGTTTAATAGCAATATTTGATTTAGGCCAATTAAATTTTTGAGTTTATTGAACAAGCGGCATGTTTGAGCAATTTTTATTTACTAAATCATATTTTTGTAGACAGTTAATGAATCATTTTTTGGTTGAAGAAAATATTTCTTTGAAGCGAACATACAATGAAAATACATTTCAAGTAAGTATGTAGTTGATGGAAATACAAAATATAAATTTCTTAAGAACCAGTAACTAATTGCAAATTATGTTTGAAAAATCATTCCATATAAAGGTCGTGTTGTAATTAAATAAGTATGTTAAGAATCAAAAACTATATGAAGAAAAGTTTAATAACCAAATCTTCTTAAAAGTTCTGTTCCAATAAGCAACACTAACTCCCAATTATTGGGAATATATTTTGATTTTAAATAAATTATTTTTATTTGATTTTCAGCCAAATAAATCAGCTTGACCGAAACATACATATTTTTTCTCAGTTTTGGGAGTACTTCAGAAAAAAATATTAAATATTATTTTAGGCGCCATTTTTCCGATATGGTGGCGCGAGCGGCAAAGATATGTGGTGGCAAAATTTAAATATGGAAAGAGCCCAGCGAAATTTATAAAATAACTCATTTTTAAAAATCCCGGAAAACTTTTTAGGTAACCCCATTTTATTCTCCCAAATGACTGTAAAATAAGTCATCAACTTAATTCGAATGAAAACGAAAAAATTCCTTTCTGCCACTTCAATAACAATTTAATATTCTTTTCTGCTTTACTCGGAAGAGTTTAATTTGTTTTTAGTGGAAACGAATGCATTTTCCAGGGATAACATGTTTATATTTTGAAGCGTTGACAGTAGTTGACACAAAATCAAGGTAGTTTATATACTGCTATTTACTATGTATATAATTCAGAGAAGCATTCCATTTTCCAAGAATCAAGAGTGGAGTGGTTTAAATTAACAATCATTACTTGACGCAAAATAAATTTGTAAGTGTGTGTGCGATATGATTCGTTCATTTTTTAATCTGTATCACTTTTTGAGGTACAAAGAAATGGTGCCGTTAGTAGGCTCAAGAGAAATAAATTTTGAGGATTTCCGTTTTTTGATAGAAATCGATAAGTCGCGTCAATATCGATCTTCTCTTCAAATTTCAAAACTGCAACAAGTAAAAAAGCTTCTACTCTAAAAATTGTTTTTTGTCGGTTGATTCTTTTTGGCGGTTAAGGCTCGATACATTACTGGATATAATTTGGCTTCCGATTTTTTTTTTCTTGTAGTAGGGGAAGGGTACCGGGTGTTGGCACCGTTTTTCGACTCATAACTTTTGACCAAATGTATATTATGACCACATATAAGTGTCAATAGAAAGCTAAAGACCTTGGCTAACTATTGGTGAAGAAAGTAAATTGATTTCGTCAGTTAGAAAAATTTTATCAAAAAAATACTGAAGTGATCATTTTTGACAAAAAAAAATTTAGGTCTGGTTGTAGGCGCCCTTAAAAAATCGGCTAAAAATGGAAAAATATGAAATAAAAAGCAATCAAATGGAGGAGAAAGCAAAATTAACTTATTTCGGAGACATTGACTCACAAAAATTTAACAAAATCTGCTCAACGGCTTTAACAAAATCAGCGTCACTGAATACGTCTGGATCGAATGGCATCGCACAGTGGCGACATCTGGCATTTCTCGTTGCAAAAATCATAACTTCTGAACCATTTAAGATATTTTAATTCTGTTTTCTGTTGTGGATAGAAAGTTCTCATAGCCATTGCTATTCTAAATTTCATTTAGCATGTTTTGTTGAAGTCCGATTTTCTGTAAATTACATACATATCGTTAGAAAAATCCTGGAACGGTCAAATATTTCAGAAATTGGATGTTAAATCTAAAAACAAAAAAACACGTGTCCAATAATTTTCAGAGATCTATTCCACGATATGAATTTTGACCCCCTCTCACCTTCCGACGGGGGTGGGGCGGGGAAAAATCAAAATTTTAAACGGAAACCCCCAATTTTTATTGCAGATTCGGATTCTACTTAAAAAACTAAGAAAATTTTGTCTGAAAATTTTTTCCTATTCATCCTAGATGGCGCTGTAATTGACAGAAACAAATTTAAAAATATAAAGTTTTGCACTTAAAACTTCGTGAAATTTGCATTTTCATCCATAGGTTTCGCCATAAAAGTTGCTCTTACACAAAGGGTTGTAAGTAAAACCATACAGTTTTTGGAGCACAAGCTAAGAGATAAACACCAATTAGTTGTGTTGTAAGCCGAGCTTTACAAAAAGCGAAGTTTTTTTTTGAACTCAACCCAAAGCTTAAAAACTACACTAAAAGCAATGTCTTGAAAAAAATTCATAAAAAATAAAAGCTATTGAAAAAACTTAGATTTTTGCTAATCAGTTTTATGAAACAAGACCACTAATACTCTAAGTGAAAGAAAAAATTGCTTTTTTTTAACCATTTGCCAAAATATTCAACCTAAATATGAAGCATTTTTCTTAAAAATTAAATTTTTTCGCTAACTTGAAAATTTACTCAACTTTGAGAGGCTGTAAAAACCAAACCACTTGCCCGAATGGGTTCAAATTTTCAAATCCTTTAGCTCCTAATATTTCTCTATCTGATGCCACTATCAGATTTGTAAAAGGAACTCACTCGAAATTGATTTTTGAAACGCCTTTTCGAAAAATGACGTCATGAGCCACAGGTTTCCTGATGAAAATCATTATAACTCATAGAGCTGCAAGTAGACGCAGCTGAATTTTTTTATATTGTATTCAGAATTGTTCAGTCTATTTAGTTTTAGTAGTCCGTAAGATATCTTTTGCGAACATTTTTTGGAAACTCCATTCGAAGTTGAAAAAAAGGGTAAAAATAGTGTTTCAGAAAAGTACAGAAACCTCAGACATTAAAAAAAAATCATTTATTTTTAGTGTCACTTGATAGTATAAAAACCGCTTATAGCATAAATAGAAAAAAATTAACTTTTTTTTCATAAGTTGTAGAAAAATAAGAACCACATCTTGAAAAAAAAAACAAAAAAAAAATTACAAACTCGAAAAAACCATCGACTTTGACCAGCTCTACAAAGCGAACCATTTCTTCAAATGATTTAAAATTTAACATCCTTAAGCACTGATCATTTGTTTATCGAACTGCATCATTAGATGCAAATTGATTTTTGCAACCAGTTTTGAGAAATGTCGCCAGTGTGCATCGTACCTGTTGCCACGAAACAAGACTTTTATCTTCGGCTGATGACAGATCAATTTTTTTGCAAATGCCCTTGTTGACATTGCGCATTTGCTAAGCATGATTTTTTTTATACCAATTCATGCCCGCCATCTGCTCATCGGTGTACTTGGCTGGAAACTCAATACAGATTTTTTGCAAAGTGTTATGCCACCTTAGCACCCACACTTAATTAAAATAACTTTTTTTCTACAATATTGGATCTTTCCTTTCCACTCAAAAAGCGTAAAATGGCATTAGAATAACATTAAGATTAGTAACGTTGGCATTCACGATGATATTTCAGTAAAACACACGCTTTAAATAAAAAAAGAGGGGTGCCCACACCCGGAACACTTCGGGGCGCATACTCGACTTTGATAGCCATTTTGAAAAGCAATGAGCAAATTGTGTTGTGTGAAT
This sequence comes from Calliopum simillimum, assembly GCA_951812925.1. Taxonomy (NCBI): domain Eukaryota; kingdom Metazoa; phylum Arthropoda; class Insecta; order Diptera; family Lauxaniidae; genus Calliopum; species Calliopum simillimum. The sequence goes on along the minus strand of OX638372.1, from coordinate 83,392,290 downwards.
ATTTTGGTTGCGTTCGGTTTTGAATCACAAAATATAAAAAATTTACTGCATAAATATAGATTGCATTCAGCTTTTCGATTGATTCACTTTGATATCGCATTTGGAAAATGATTGAAAAAACCTTTTGTGTTGATTTTCACTTATTCAAAAATTATTTTCTTCTCAGCATCAAGCAAATGCGTCCGTTTGCTCCGGTAAATGCACAAAAAATCGTGCTGTCATAACACGCTCTTAAAATTTGTCAGAACAGCTGCATTTGTTTTCTGTCAAAAGTTACGGGGGGGTGCCCACACCCGAACCCTGCCCGCTGGTTGTACCCTTCCCCTACTAGTTTAAACTAGAATACTTATATAATTTTTTTCAATTTTACTAAGCCGTTCAAGGTTTTGTTGTTCGGACGAAATTTTTATAATTTAGCAAAAAAAAAACAATCTTTATAATATTTTCATGTTTCAAAAAAATTTAGGTTTTTTTCAAAATAACAAGGTTCTAACAATAGATTTTGGTAAAGGGGACCAAAAAAATATACGTGTTTCGGCGTTTTGAAAGCTTACGTCTGAATTTTTTTTAGGGGGGGTCAAAGTTTCCCCTTTTAACGCATTCATATTAAACTATAGGATCCTTACATCTGAGGTGTATCATGTGTTCAGAGAACTTTTGTAGGACATAACGAGGAATATTTTTGTAAAAAACTTTGAGCCTCTACAGCCCCATCATATGGGTAATTTTTACCTTTTTCCTAAAAAGGTACAAAAATAACATCTAAAACAGAGGAATATGGAGTCAGTGTGTACCACAGAAATATTTGCTTTATAATTTCATCACTAGTCGCTGAACACTAAAAGTCGAAATTTCATCGCGTAAGGCATAAAATTGTCAAAACCAATGAACCTCTCTCACATTGCATTTTGACTTCATTGACCCATAATAACATTTTTTGTAAAATATTTTTGTAGAAACATTATAACCCATTATAACCCATTTTTTGGAGAAAGGGGTCACACAAACACAAAAAACCATATATAATGTACGTAATGTGTGTTTTATAAAAATGCTTCTTGTTTGATTTTGTTATGAATTCGGCACAACAAGTTTTATCCAAAAGGCGGTGTTAGAGTTTTACAGTGGAATGATACGATTCATTCCGAGTATCTGGGAGCTTGTAATAAAATATAAACTGTATCAAACCGAGATTTTGCATAAAAGTGCTCTGGTTTTTATTTTATAATAACCTCAAAAAAACTCGGAATTAATCGGAATCGGAATGAAATATGAGCCTGAGAAAATAATTATTCTTCCGAAAAAATCACATTTTGCAAAAATGTGTCGATACCTAAAACTAAACAAATTGCACGTGTAGGTGCAAAACGGGAGAACAGGTGTCTCATATTTTTGGGTGTACTATCACGGGAAGATAGTGGACATTTGTTATATTTCCATGACTTCATAAATTACACACAGTGTTATTTAATTAAGATTGATAAAATTGAAAAAAATTATAGATGCCAGTCTCAACTAGCTTCAAGGTTTCAAAAATTGGAGATGCAAAAGCCAATTCTATCCGGATAAGTATTTTGTGCACCATATGCTTAATATGCAATCTGTATACATTAGAGCAAGGGTGTCAGCGTAGAAGAAAAGTGAGCCAATTTTGGCTCGACCCAACAACATCAATACTTCTGTACAACAATCCCAACAACATCAATATTTCTGCACAACATTCACAGAAATAATTTTTGTTGTATTTTTTTCACGCTCATCAAAATTTCGCGTTTTTGTTGCTTTTTTTGCGTACACACAAAATCGAACTCGAACCAACATAAAACAACAACAAAGACTACGTCGCATCAAAAACAACAAACAATATGGGTATTAATGCGTTGATGCGCAGTAGCGAAAATGCAAGTCTTTTACGCACTAACGCCTGAACGATCAATGTGAATATTTCCATCTTGAGAAATTGCAAAAGTAGTGCGAAATTTTCGGCAATATTTTTGTTATTTTACTAATATCAAACTTTAGCAAATTGCACTTTCGCAACGACGCAAGGGCATTGCGCATCAATGCGTGAGTTCCCCTAATTTTTGTATGTGTCCTAATTCTGAGAAATTTTGAAAATTGTGAAGTATTATTGTTGTTGTAAACGAGGCATGAAAAAACAACAAAAAATTGTTTGTTACTCGAATTTAAAGTTGTTGTAAAAGCAACGCTGACTGCGCTGCATGCGTTTGGCTCAGTGACTTGAAAACGCTGACACCCTTGCATTCGAGCGCCCATGAAATTCTGATTTTGTTTGCTCCCCGAAATAAGAGGTAAAAAAAATAAAATCTCAAAAAAAAAAAATTAGGAATCGGTAGAGGAAAGAACCCAGCCGGTTTTCGATCAAAAGTTGAAAAATTAACCAAAAAAAACGCATGTCTCTTTGACTGTCCGTTACTTCGAAAATATTCACTTTTTTGTAATGCTTTCAAGGCAACTTTGATAGAGAACTAGAATTTTTCAAGAAAATTTTCATGACTTTTTTTTTCTGTAAATTGGTTTTTTGTAACTTTTAAGGAGCGGAATATTTGTTCTGGAATTTTCATGTTGTAGGAAATTAAATGTTAATTAATTTAACGAAAAAATTATTTAAAAGTATTAGTTTTAAAGAAATGGAGCCCGTTTCCAAGTTAAGAAAAAAATTTATTTTTCTATTTTTTCTTCTTTATTTTTAATTTGATAAGGAACCATTTTGGTAGTCATATTTTCTAAACTAATTTGGGGTCGCTGAATATGAAAAAAGCATTTATTTTCGTTTTAGTGCGTTTTTGGGCTGTTCCAGGAGATAATCGAAAATTTTGAATTTCGTGTTTGCACCCTGGAAAAAACTTAAATCAATTTGTCGTGAACTGCACAGAGATTTTAAATTACAATTGAGCATTTACTGAAAGAGAAAAAAAAGTTTTCAAAATCGGTTCATCGAATGGTTTTTAAAATGAGGTCGAAAAACGGTATTTAAAAAAAAAAAAAAACACTACAAGCCAAAACAAAAATAGTCATTTTGGATGAATTTATTAATGCATAATACGGAACTGGACGCAAAATTATCACTTATGGTTTATGAGATATCTTACCCCTAATGTTCAAAAAACACGATTTTTGAGGTTGTGTAGAACACGCACGAAATCATTTTGATCTTTTCTATTAAATGTGTCATTTAGTACTGTTCTACTTTTTCAAAATGAGCTATAAAATGGTCTTGTATGATGTTTCTTTGAAAAGTTATGACCATTTTAAAATAATATTTTAAAAGATAGTAATATGGCAATTGCTATAGAAAATCCATGTATGATTTTTAAATGTCATGATGTCATTTTAAAATGGTCATAACTTTTTAAAGAAAAATCGCACAAAACCCATTTCATAGCCCATTTTGAAGGCAAAAAGCAGTTCTAAATGGTGCATTTAATAATCACTAGCAATTCATTTTTTGCATCCAATAAAGTAGCAATTAAAAGAAAAAAAAATTGTAATCCTTAGTTTTTTTTCCAACTTTGAGATCGGCTCCATACCTTAAAACTTAATATTTTTAAAAAATGTTTTCTTTTAAATTAATCAACATTTCATCCTCTACAATTTAAAAATTCCAGAACAAATGTTCCATCCTTTAAAAATTACAAAACATAAATTTCTAGAAACAAAGTCATGAAACAACAAATTTAATTTTGGACCAAGACTTTCTAAGAAGATAATGTTGACCTAGCCATTCTACAAAAGTTTTTTTAAAAACAACACAAAAAAACTAATAATTTCGAAGTAACGGGCAGTCAAAGAGACTTGCCTTTTTAGTCAATTTTTCGACCTTTAATCGAAAACCGGCTAGGTTTTTTCCACTACCGATTCCTAATTTTTTTTTTTCGGATCATATTTTTTTGACCTCTACTTTCAGGAAATGGACGGGGAGCAAACAAATTCACAACTTTGCACATTTCATATACAGTAGGTCGAAGCCAAAGTCGTACACCAAACAAACTATTTTTCAATGCCCCAAAACTAAGTACGCAAAAATAATTTAAGAAATTTGAAGAACATTTTTAAATAGCCTATTTAATCCTTTAATTTTAACAAAAAACCAGTTTTGAAATTTTCCGTTATTTCTGAAAATAAATAAAACGTTACAGAAATCAAGCATATTCAGTACCAAAGCCAAAGTCGTACACCTTAACAAAATTATAATTTTTACATGAGTTCAGTTATTAGTGTACATTTTTTTGTTTTTATTTGTCATGTTTAGTCCTTTTGGCATCCTTTGAATTAGTTTTTCACAATAGCTCTGATAAATTTTTTCCCATTTTCCATGAATACCCTTTTCAGTTCAGTTTTTGAACAAATATTGTGATGGCGAACTTCTGCGTCCAGATAATTCCACAAGATTTTAATAGCATTTATATCTGGACCCTGCGCCAGTGTAACGAATATATTGGGACAGTTATATTGAATCGATGATCTCATATAAGGAATATGTTTGAGATCGTTTTTTGGTAAAAATGCATATCACTACATTGACAAAGTTTATCCTTAAATTGCAGTAAATTTAGTCTTAAAATGTTCAAATAAATCTTATGATCCTGACTTCCATCAACAAAATGGAGTATTCTAGGCCCAGCTGCTAAAAAGTGCCTCAAACCATTAGTGAACCACCTTCATGTTTTACATTTGGTCTAACGTTTTTCTTTAATAAAGAAGAAGCATCAAGAGTCTCGGTTGCTGTTTGCTATAACTCACTGCCATAAAATTTTTTCGTTTGGAAAAATGTCCTCATCTTGAATGAAAGAAAGATTAATACTTTTGGATGAGACGGCAGACCATACATATGGAGAAAACCAACAGAAGCACCTTATTCAAAAAATCTTAAACCATATGTAAAGCATGACGGTGGTTCACTAATGGTTTGGGCCTCTTTTTCAGTAGCTGAGCCTGGAATACTCCGTTTTATTGATAGAAGTAAGGATCATAAGATGTATTTGAACATTTTGAGGCTAAATTTATTGCAATATAAGAATAAACTTGGTCAATGTAATAATAGGTTCTTTTAATAAGATAACGATTTCAAACATATTTCTTATAATATGAGATCAAGGATTCAATACAACTGTCCCAATGTATTCGTAACACTGGCGCAGGGCTCAGATATAAATGCTATTAAAATCTTGTGGAATTATCTGGACGCAAAAGTTCGCCAGCACAATATTTGTTCAACAACTGAACTGAAAAGGGTATTCATAGAAAATGGGAAAAAATTTATCCGAGCTATTGTGAAAAACTAATTCAAAGGATGCCAAAAGGACTAATAGCCGGAGAGCCAGCGCCTAAAAACAACTTTGCGTTTCTAAAAGCTGAATTTTTTACAGTTGGTTATAGTAATTGTGTACATCAATAATCTGTCGGTCAGTCAAGCGAACTGTAGAACAGGCGGCTGCTATATGGCCTCAAACATGTAAAATTTCGATTTTTCTGCAATCAATTTCTAAAAGCTGAAACTTCTTATACACGTTATATAATGCATACAAATAACATTTTTGTCGGTCAGTCAGTTGAACGTTAGAACGGGGCTAGTCAGCACGCCCCAATATATGTGCAATAAATGAATCAAGTCAAAATTATTTCTAAAAGCTGAAATTTTTTTTAGGGGTACTTTATTGTATATTTACCACAAATAAATCAGTCAGTCAGCTATATTGTAGAACAATCTCCGTCAGCAAGCTCAACAAAGCAAAAAAAATGGTTACTAAAAGCTGAAAATTTTTTTAGGGCTAAAAAAAAAATGGTTTCTAAAAGATGAAATTTTTATTAGGGGTACTTTATTGTATATAAACCACAAATAATTCAGTCAGTCAACTATATTGTAGTACAATCTCCGTCAGCAAGTTCAACAAAACAAAAAACAGTGGTTTTTAAAAGCTGAAATTTATTTTAGGGGTACTTGATTGTATATTAACCACAAATAAATCAGTCAGTCAACTATAATGTAGTACAATCTCCGTCAGCAAGTTCAACAAAACAAAAAACAATGGTTTTTAAAAGCTGAAATTTTTTTTAGGGGTACTTGATTGTATATTAACCACAAATAATCCAGTCAGTCAACTATATTGGAGAAAAAACTTTGTCAGCAAGCTCAACAAAACAAAAAACAATTTCAGCTTTTAAAAACCATTGTTTTTAGTTTTGTTGAGCTTGCTGACGGAGATTGTTCTACAATATAGTTGACTGACTGAATTATTTCTGGTTAATATACAATCAAGTACTCGTAAAAAAATTTTCAGCTTTTAAAAACCATTTTTGTTTGTTTTGTTGAGCTTGCTGACAAAGATTGTTCTACAATATAGTTGACTGACTGAATTATTTCTGGTTAATATACAATCAAGTACTCGTAAAAAAATTTTCAGCTTTTAAAAACCATTTTTGTTTGTTTTGTTGAGCTTGCTGACAAAGATTGTTCTACAATATAGTTGACTGACTTATTTATTTGTGGTTAATATACAATAAAGTACCCCTAATAAAAATTTCAGCTTTTAGAAACCATTTTTTTTTTTAGCCCTAAAAAAATTTTCAGCTTTTAGTAACCATTTTTTTTTGCTTTGTTGAGCTTGCTGACGGAGATTGTTCTACAATATAGCTGACTGACTGCTTTATTTGTGGTTAATATACAATAAAGTACCCCTAAAAAAATTTCAGCTTTTAGAAATAATTTTGACTTGATTCATTTATTGCACATATATTGGGGCGTGCTGACTAGCCCCGTTCTAACGTTCAACTGACTGACCGACAAAAATGTTATTTGTATGCATTATATAACGTGTATAAGAAGTTTCAGCTTTTAGAAATTGATTGCAGAAAAATCGAAATTTTACATGTTTGAGGCCATATAGCAGCCGCCTGTTCTACAGTTCGCTTGACTGACCGACAGATTATTGATGTACACAATTAATATAACCAACTGTAAAAAATTCAGCTTTTAGAAACGCAAAGTTGTTTTTAAGCGCTGGCTCTTGGACTATAAACATGACAAATAAAAACAAAATAATGTACACTAATTACTGCACTCATGTAAAAATTATAATTTTGTTAAGGTGTACGACTTTGGCTTTGGTACTATTGTAAATATGCTTGGTTTCTGTAACTTTTTATTTATTTTCAAAAATAACGGAAAGTTTCAAGTTTGGTTTTTTGTTAAAATTAAAGGATTATATAGGCTATTTAATAATGTACTTCAAATTTCTTAAATTATTTTTGCGTACTTAGTTTTGGGGCTTTGAAAATATTTTGTTTGGTGTACGACTTTGGCTTTGACCTACTGTATCTTGCGGGCGCTCTAATATACATAAATATATGATTGCAATATAAACGGACAAATCTTTACCAAGAAGGATAACAAAAGAAAACGCATTATTTGCAAAGGCAAAACATCAATAAAAGATGTAAAAATAAAAGTTATAACTTTAATGAAAAACTGAGCATAAAAAAATACACAAACAAATTGAATGAAATACGAAATCGATTTTGTTACAAACTGAAAATAGCTATGTTATATGTATGTTGCCATTGCAAATTGTCTAATAAATCTTCTATTGTGTCACTACTGATAAAAATTGCAACATGTTACTCTGCCAGTATTGTCGTTGTTAGTTATTGCACACTGTTCTATAGATTTTTGTATTAAACTGTATTTAATATGATATATAACAATATGACACTTAATAATGCGATTTTAACAAATAACGATGGAGGCTTAAAGCCTTGGCGCACATTTGTTAGACATAAATGTTTTATGAAATGAAGAAACAGCCTTCGAATGAAGTTGAATATGCTGACAACAACAAAAAATAAATATCCAGTAGTTTGTTGATTCAACCAGATCTCCTTATCATTTTGAGCCATTGGAAATGATTATTATATCTATTAGCTCGAAAATTGTTTTGTACACCAAAGCCAAATGTTTTAAAATAAAAAAAACTGAATTTTCACGTTCGAAATGCTAAGACAGTTTTTAAAAAATATTTTGTAACAAAAAATCCAGTTGAGCAAAAAAAAAATTTCAAGTATTCAAGTTGAATAACCCTTAATATACCTTAATATAATTGGAAGACTTTCCAGTCTTTCTTTTTGACAATTTGATTTCCGAACGTAAGAAATGACGTGAAGCATTGCCACGTCTCCAGAGGAAAGTTATCAAACATCCAAATGTGACGGGTTGCAAAAAATAATATTGCCAACTTCAGACCTATATATACACGATGTAATCGAAAAGGTTACGAGGGGGTCTAAAATGTAAGCCTTTTTCTTTTGTCACAATAAAGTTTTGCAATAAAATAGTTTTTTTCTAAAATGATAGAGTGACCGGAGACATTTTTTTTTTTTTCAAAAACAAGCCAGAAAATCAAATTTAACCCAATAACTCCTTAAGGTTACATTTTAGACCCCAATCTGTGAGCCACTTCTTTTAGCCTAGGTCTCCTCTATCACCTCTTCTTCTTCTTCAGTTGACACAAGCAATGTTGTGTCCTCTATCACCTCCTAGAAGTTTCGTAACCTTATCGCTTACACCCTATGTATGTATAAATTGTCAGTTATTTCCAAATTTTTCGAGACTCTAATCAAAATTAAACTGTTGTATGCAGTACACAAAATTATTTCGCCTTCCCAACTTGGTTTTGTTCCTGATCGCTCGACTACAATAAATTTATTGAATGCTGTATATCCATTGATATATGCTGAATTCGCAAAATAATTCGCTAAGGTACGTTTTTTGAATAAAAAATGTGAATTCCTTTGTTTCCATTCCAGTTTTTTGCACTGATTTAAATCTTATTTAAACAATCGTGCAACATCTGGTGTTCTTCAATGAAGTGTACTTGGGCATATATTGTTTATTATTTAAATTAATAATATTGTGGCCTTGTTTACATACTGTATATGTTTGCTATTTGCAAAAGATTATCAAATATTTATAAAAATAAAAAATGAATAAAAGAATACAATTGAAGAGCTGAGTGGATTAACATCTTAAGTAACAATTTTGTAATTTCGAGATAATCAACTTTAAAGTTAAAAGTGTGCTCTTTTTTATCAGCTGAACTATTTTCTGTTTTTCCGGCGATGTTATGAAAAAATAACGGTTACAAAAACGAGGTTTTATGTACTCGATTCCTCGTGGATTCACCTCTACATCCTATACTTTGGGGGATAAGGAAGTATCTCTCTGTTTATCTATTGGTATACAGGGAGCTTTTGACAACACTTATTTTAAGTCAATTGAGGAAGCATTGATTAGAAAGGGAATACCTGAAATGATTATTGATTGGGTCCACAATATGCTTAAAACCAGGACAGTCATGCATGAAACGGGTACAGAAATACTAACTGTGAGCACAACTAAAGGATGCCCCCAGGGAGGCGTTCTATCACCGATCACAAATTCGAAGTCCAAGGCTTTGCTGACGAATTGATTATTATGGTTAAAGGCAAATTTTACTCTACCGTAACTGAACGAATGCAACTAGCTCTCAACTTAGCTTTAGGCTGGTGCCGAGAGAAAGGACTCGAAATTAATCCTAGTAAAACCACATTGGTGTCCTATACCAAAAGGGGAAAGCTAAACCTAGAAGCTTTAAACTTGGGGAAATGGTGACGAGGAGATGAAATATTTAGGAGTAATCCTAGAGAGAAGCCTTAAGAATAACATATTCTTGCCAAAGGCTGTATGGTAAAACATGGGGAATACGCCCAAAAACGATGGCATGGTCTTACCAAACCATCACTGTACCAATGATCACTTATGCTTCATTAGCATGGTGGCCAAAGGTAAAACAAGTAAAGGCTCAGAAGGAAGTAAATAGGATCTTCAGAACAGCCTGGTTGGGTATCACAGGAGCAACAAGGACGTGCCCGACACACAGGTGGTCAAACCTTTTTTTAACCTTTAAGTTGCATCACTCTGAAAATTTGTATACTTTGTTGTTCGTGATACTTTTCTTATCATATTAAAAAAAAAAAAATTAAGAAAATCCGTCGGGCGCTTTTTTTTTAAATCAAATTTTTCGCCTTTGGCAAAGTTGAGTTATGTCAAAAATTACATGCGGAAACTAAAATCAATAAAAAGGAACAAAAATAGTAATTTTTAACTAATTTTTGGATGCTGAATTCAAATCCGTTAACGAAATCGCTCTATCGCTACAGAATTTTGAGCCATTCTAACCTAAAAATTAACAAATATAAGATTTTTCGTGATTTTTTCCTACTTTTGAGGCTATGTAACAAGACAGTGTAATACTTTGTCATAAAATCTGTTATGTTATTCAAAAGCACATATATTTGCGTACAAATTATATCAATATCTTTTCTTTTCTTGGAGTTATCCTAACCTAAAAATTTTAAAAGGAAAAAAAACAAGATTTTTGACTATGTTGGAGGCTACATAGAGAACGCACAAAATTTTGATGCTCTTTTGTACAAACTGAATTACTTAGTACAATTTCCCATCTTCAAAATCAGCCATTGAGTGGTCACCTACAAATTTTCACTTCTTCGTTACAACAATTTTAAGCACACTAACTTTTTAGCTTCAGTGTATTACTTGTTTTGGCATAACGTTTTTATGTTTTATGATGCCATAAAGAGCTCATAACTTTGCAAAGAACAATACTAGATGACCACTTGATAGCTCATTTTGAAGACAATAAATTATTATAAGCGATGCAGTTCGTATAAAAGAGCAACAAAATTTTGTGCGTTCTCTATGTAGCCTCCAACATAGTCAAAAATCTTGTTTTTCTTCCTAGAAACAAAAATATATTGATATCATTTAAAGAGTTTTGTAGACAAAGATATGTGCTTTTAACTAACATAACAGGTTTTAAGGCAAAGTATTACACTGCCTTGTTACCAAACCTCAAAAGTAGAAAAAAAACCACGAAAAATTTTATATTTTGGTAATTTTTAGGTTAGGGTATCTCAAAATTCTGCAGCGATAGAGCGAAGAACATAATGACCACGTTATCGTTGCTTCATGCTAACTCAATCTCCGTACCAAATTTCATAGAAGTCGATGCAGTGGTTTACCCGGTAGAGCATTTTTTCCATTTAGGGGCGTGGTACCGCCTACTTAAAACATAATTCTCATGATATCGTTCCTAAGTGCTAACCCTGTCTCCATACCGATTTTCATAGAAATCGATGCAGTGCCTTAACCGTGAGAGCGTTTTTTTTATTTAAGGGCGTGACACCGCCCACTTTAAAAAAAAAAATATAATCCTATGCACTGCTCGTCTTTACAACCTTTCTCACAAAAAAAAAACTCGAGCAAATCGGTTGAGATTTAGATATAGAAACAGGGACTGAACCGATTTCGTTTGCCTATTTATTTATAGATGATAAAAAGTACCCCGAACAAGAAATTATAAAAATTTTCAGAGTGATGCAACTACCTCATTTACAACATCTTAAAGAAGGCAATCTAACAGGACATGCCAAAATCCTGGATGTGTTCTGGAATATACCATGTCTTACAGTCTCCGATAAGTTATGTAAAAAGTTTGTTTTCTCAAGAAAATTCAAAGTGGTCATAAATGATCGCGCCGAATGGAGGAGGAAGGATATAAATGTAAAACAGGGCTCACAGTTGTGGTTCACTGATGGGTCCAAAATGGAAGATGGGAGCGCAGGAGCTGGAGTCGTGGGACCAAGATTCCAAAAAGCAGTTGCAATGGGAATAACAGCTTCTAGGTCCACGCTTTAGAGTTGTGTGCCAGAGAATGTCTAAGAAGGGGACTTCCGGCACCCTCATATACATACATTTATTCAGCCAAGCGACTCTAAAATCAGTAATGGCTTTTTCAATACACTCAAAGCTTGTCTGGGAGTATAATATTAAAAAATATAAATTAAATAAAAATTCAAAATATATTTAAAGAGTTTAGTCCTCTTTGACATCGAATAAAAATTTTTATTATTACAAAACGCGTTTCGAACGTCATGCGTTCATCATCAGTTGCTATATAAAAAAAGTGACGTTCGAAACGCGTTTTTCCAAAAATAAAAATTTTTGTTCGATGTAAAAGAGAACTAAACTCTTTAAATATATTTTGAATTTTTATTTAATTTATATTTTTAATATTAAATTTACCGAATAGTACTCCAGATTTGATTTTTGTTCTCGGTAACGCGAATTAATCATACCAATCGTCTGGGAGTGTTTTAAACTTCTTTAAGCCCCATTCAAGAGAAACGATGTTACTCTTGTCTGGATACCATGGCACGAGGGGCATGAGGGCAATAAAAGGGCTGATTGCCTGGCCTAGAGAGGAGCACTCAATTCTTTCACAGTCCCAGAACCCTTCTCCGGAGTAAACAATAGCTATAAAAATAACTTAATTCGGGAATGGGAAGAGAATAGCCTGATCGATCACTGGAGAGCCCATGAAGGCATACGACAAGCGAAAAAGTTAATCAATCCACAACACGTTTGGTAGAAGCTGTTTTAAACCTCAGCAGAAAAGATATTAAAACTTACAGTGAAATAATGACAGGTCACTGTAAACTGAATTAAGGTCGACAAAGTGAGCTATGCAGGTGTGACGAATTTCCATAGTTTTTGGTTGGGAATTTCGAGCCTTTCAACAGTACTTTCGAGCTGTCTGGGAAATTTTCCATTTTCCGGAAAAGCGGAAAAACTGTTCTGCATAGCTTAGTTTATTTTTTCAGCCAGACGAATCCGCGGGAAGAGTAAGTGATGAAATCTTTTAAAGCAGGAATTTCGAGCTACTTTCGAGCTAATTTTGAGCTTAAAGCATTTTCCGGAAAACTCCCAATTTTCCCGGAAAATCCCACAAAAACTTTTTTTATGGCTAACTTTATTTTTTTCAGCCAGACGAATCCGTGGGAATAGTAAACGATGAAATCTTTTAACACAGGAATTTCGAGCTACTTTCGAGCTGACCTTGAATGAAGTGTTTTCTTAAATTTCCCCGGAAAATCACAAAAAAATTTTTAAGAGCCTGCTTTATTTTGACAACCAGACGAACCCATGAGAATATTTGGCGATCATATCATTTGACACACGAATTTGGAGCTAGTTTCGAGCTCATTAAAACTAAAAAGTATTTTCCAGAAAACCCCAAACTTTCCCGGAAAATCCCAAAAAACCTTTTTTTATGGCGGTGCCATGACATAATCCCCACAGATATAATCCCCTTTTCGTAAATGGGTGTTATGTCAGCAAATTATTGGATATATTACCGACTGATCCGCGGTCGAAGGCCGCCGCGAAGCCAGTGTTGAATTTTTGGGAGTTTTAAATCCTGAGCTGCGGCTGCAGGCCGCCCACTTACCCCTACTCTTATGTAAAATTACTGTGGCTAGCAAATTAGGTGTTGGATATATTATAGGCTGATCCACAAAAAGCTTTCAGACATAATCCCCATTTACGAAACGGGGGTTAAGTCCGAATAATTTGCGGACATAACATAGGGGAAAAAAAATAATTTTTTTAAATTTTTGGGATTTTCCGGGGAAATTTAAGGAAAACGCTTCATTCAAGGTCAGCTCGAAAGTAGCTCGAAATTCCTATGTTAAAAGATTTCATCGCTTACTATTCCCGCGGATTCGTCTGGCTGAAAAAAATAAAGTTAGCCATAAAAAAAGTTTTTGTGGGATTTTCCGGGAAAATTGGGAGTTTTCCGGAAAATGCTTTTAGCTCAAAATTAGCTCGAAAGTAGCTCGAAATTCCTGCGTTAAAAGATTTCATCGCATACTCTTCCCGCGGATTCGTCTGGCTGAAAAAATAAACTAAGCTATGCAAAACAATTTTTCCGCTTTTCCGGAAAATGGAAAATTTCCCAGACAGCTCGAAATCACTGTTGAAGAGCTCGAAAATAGCTCGAAATTCCCAACCAAAAAACATCGAAATTTGTCACACCTGCATAGCTCACTTTATGCACCTACTGAATTATCACCTAAAAAGATGGGCTTGGTAGAGGATGATTCCTGTAGACTCTGCTTAGAAGACTTGGAAACAGCAGAGCATGTGCTATGTACATAACATATGATTTGAATGAGTGCAGAAATCTTTAACGAAGTTTCCTTTAGTTCTATCTTAATTTTGAATCAAGTTTGCCCTTTTCTACTAAATACACAGAGAAAGCAAAATTTTATAAGAGATTAATGTTTCCAGAGTTTTGAAGTGAAAATTTTGGCCGCGTTAGTTGTAAAATTTCAAGGCCACGACACTTTTCGAAATTTTTTGCGACACTTTTCGATACATCCCATAGTATCTCGCAAGCTTTAAAAGTTGCATCGATGAGGTTTTGTAGGTAACACCCGATCTTGAGTAACATACCCTGGACAAAAAGTGGATCGCAAGTTATCTACGCAATTTTGACGAAATTTGCCTAGCGTGAAAACCGTGCTCGAGTCCAAATAGGGGCGTTATCAAATGAGTGCTTTGACAATTTTTAAACATTACGTCTCGCAAGCCATACAAGTTATTTTAATAAAATTTGGGAGGTAGGTGCCGATCGTAAGTGCGATACACTGCTCGAAGAGTGGGCGTAATCAGTTCATTGCAACGCCCACTTTCTAACTATTGAAAATTCTATTACATAATGTCTCGCAAGTTTTACGACCTATTTTGATGAAATTTGGTAGGTAAGTGCTGAGTACAAATGCCATATACTGGTTTAATCAGATAATGCCACGACTACTTTTGAAACATAAGTTTCACTTCTTTCACGTGTAAATTCAAAAATATTCTTTGCCTTGACATTTTCAAGTTAATAATGAATTATCTATATTTTTCTTTTCAGATACTAATTAATGCAAACAAAACAACAATACAAAATCAAAAGAAGCCTAGAAATCGATTACAATTTTGTACAACATCCAAATACACTGAAATACTTAATTGAATAAACAATTATACTAGTTAGTAGATAGATCAATTGCAACAACAAACAAGGCAACAAAAAATCAAAATTCACATGAGCTTTTTATAGAGACTATATTTACATACATACATACATAAATATAATAAAATAATATATATACAACTGACTATAAGAATTAAATTAAGAGTCAAATGCTTTACACTAAATGGCGTCAACAATGCAACAGCGAAATTGCACTTTAACGCACTGACATCACAGGACAACGGGAAATTAGTACGTATTTCTAAGCAAAGAACCAACAATGAAAATGTTTGACACAGGGGAATCATCCATGTATGAGGACAGCACTATTACTACCAGCAGCAGCAGCACCGATAGCAGTCGAAACAGCAGCCGGAATAGTAGTATTTATGATGACACCATCGACAGTGTGGAGCTTTTTAATCTTAGCAATGGCAACAATTTAGCAGCAACACTCACTTCGATGCGCACTAATGTGACACGCTTACTCAATATGTATTTTCAAAATATTAGCCATCCGGATGAGCAGCAACAACAACAGCAGCAACAGCAACAAAATGTTGTACTGACAGTAGCTGCAGCGACAACAACAATGCCGCAACGCATTGCAAATGCCATAACGGCTGCAACAAAAGTGGCAGCAACAAAAACATCAAATGCATTGCGTGCTCAGCTATCCGATTCATCATTATCATCGTCATCACCGGCAAATTCATCAACAACATGGAGTGCGGTAGCGAAAACAACAACATCAGCAGCAGCATCGTTGCGCAACATATTGTCGCCGGAAACAGTACTGAATGCCACACTTCACACGTCCACATCGCGACCCATCATTTATCCAAGTTTTCGCGAAGCAATTCGCAGTTCCGATAATTGTTCGACGCTATTCGCAAACTATACGAAACCACAACAAGGTGAGTGTGTGTGTACAGTGATGTGTGTGTATGTGTGGGTTTCATTTAAGTGTCCATATAGCGCGTGATCAAAATGGTTGTGTGCCCCATTTGTATTGTGACTTAAGGGCCTTTGTACAATTTGAAGAGTAAAAATTAAAAGGAAGCATAGTTTAAGGCCAAAAATAGTTTCCGGTTTCCTGTTTTTCATATGTGTGGCACTGCACTTCTTCCTGTCTGTTGATTTTTCGTGGAAACACGTAAAATGAAAAGAACTGCGGTGCATTAATCCTATAGTATGCACTCAAAGTCCTTTCAGTACTTGATAAAAAGATACTAAAACGCAATTGTTATGTAGAATGATTATGACTTCGTGATGTCACTTCAATTGGGTCATCGCTTAACTTCAGCACTGTCAATATCCTCTCAGCTAAAATTGTTTTTTTGTTAATTCTTTTTGTTTTCTATAAATCTAAAATGTTAAATGATTTTCACAAATTTAAATGATTTTAATTTGTTTTTAAGACCGTTATTTTTTTTTTTTTTTTTTTTTTTTGAATATTCAATAAATACGAAATTTTACAGTCAAATTTGCAATGAACAACAACCGACGCTACAAATATTAATTTGGAAATTGGTGACATCCCTGCAGTTAATTTTGGATCTAGTCCTAAAGAGTGACTTGTTCGGCAACTGTTCAAAAAAGGTACTAGCATTGTTCTAGTTCCCACGTAGTGCACAGATCTTTAGTTGACAGAAAAAATACAAAGTTTTCATGTTTTTCTTTGTCTTTATTTGCTCTTTTATTGACTGAGAAGAGCCACTGATTGAGAAAATGTAGTATGGTTAGAGAGTAATATGTACCAACAGTCACGTTTTTTCGTGTTCCGTTTTTTTAATAAATTTTCGTGGAAATACGCTATTTTAAAGTAAAAAAATTGTATTGATATCAGTACTGACGTACTGTTTCACATCTACATATATTGGATCATCTGAAATTGTGTTAATTTATTGATTATTTGAAAAATTATAAATTTTTCATTTAAATTGCGCATTAGCTAATCCGTCATTGTTCGCTCATTCTTCTTCTAATTTCCAACTGTCTCTCGACTAGTAAATAGGTAATGTAGAGGTAGACAATTGTCTCTCGACTAGCGAAAAGGTAATGCAGAGGGAGACAATTGACGATTCGTCGCAAATCAACATTGCAAAATCGTCAGTCCATTATATGAAAATTCGTTAGTTGTGGAACTATTACTAGTTCTGTTTGGAAGTAGTCAAAGACTAGTCATGCCCTAGTCCGATGAACTGCAGGGATATGTTTCGGCTATTACCACATACACATATGAAGCAAAACACGCCAAGTGTACTAGCTGAAAATTTGTTTGTCTCCGATTTCGCTCAAATTAGGCAATATGGTAGATCCGGTGTGCAAGTACATTAATCCGGGAGGATTTGGTCCTAGTATCATTTGTTGTTAAAATACATGATGTTGAAGTTGGCGTTTTTAGTCATTTTCATGAAAAGGGTGTTTTTTCAAAAATTTATGGCTTACACTAAAGTTTGTAAATTGATAAATCTAAGTTACTGATCCCAATTATTTTGAAGTGTTCTTTTTATAAAAAAATATTTCTTGGTGAAACAAATTTTTTTTCACCAACATTTTTTACGCTTAAAAATACTTTTAAATTTTTTTTAAAGAAACCCCCCTTTTTTTAAAGGTAATTTAAGTTAAAGCATAATTTATAAGCTTTAAAATTATGTATGACTCAAGATGGGATTCAGACGTTAAATGGGAGTTTTTGGCTTCTGAACGCCCGCGGAAGGCAAAAATCTTTTTTTACTCAAGAAAAAAGCATCTTACGAAAAAAGTGTACTAGGCATAAATTGCTTAGAATCATCAAGGAAGATAGTGTGAAATTTTTTGGAAAGTTAAAAAAAAAATTTTTTTTTTGAGTAGTTTTTGAAAAAATTTAAAAAAAAAAAATTTTTTCAAAAATAATTCAAAAAAAAAAACTTCCAAAAAAAATTCAACAAAAATTGCTTGGGCGATTCTAAGCACTTTTTGCCTAGTACACTTTTTTCGTAAGATGCTTTAAAATAAAATATTTTGATTCAATTTCGTTGGAAGATGTGAATTATTGTATAAGTACCTTGAAATGGACAAAAAGTAGAAAGCATTAAATGAGTGCCACGCCCACTTTTTAACAATTGAAAATTTTAACTCAATAATGATCAATCAAATGGTAGGCGGTGCCATGCCCATAAGCGAGACCATATAATTTTTTGACACTCTTCAAATTAATGCTGATCTTTACGTTTTGGTGATCCTAACTTTTTATCAAAATCGTCGAAACCGCTTTTGAGATATATTGAATTCAATTCACAAAATGTTAAAAAGTGGGCGTGTCACTTACTTAATCTCTCCCACTTTTCACTCGTTCCAAGGTAGTTTCACTAGACCTCGAGTTGTGAGGTATAACCTGATAAATGAATCACCTTGATTATTTTTTCCAACCACCCATCTTCCTTGTCGCTATATTGTTCCGCCATATTGTTGTTTTTCAAAAACAGCACTCGGCATTCGAAATTTAGACGCACCAGATTTTGGGCAGCGAGGTGGCATAGTTGAAGTGAAACGTGTCATATGTATATAGTCTCATCAGACCTATTTTAGTTAATCTTTGCTTTTTACTAGAGTTCGAACCGCAGCCTTCTGTATTCTAATGAAAGGATACAGCAGAGCTATACCACTCAGGCTACGCTACGATACGATCTTAGTTTATTAATGTTAAAAATTTAACATTTACAATTAAACCTTGCAGCTACAAGACTCTCACTAGGAGTGGACAATTAATTGTGAATTGTGAAGATAGCATGTCTCAAAACCTAACTTGAGAGTCCGTTCAACATAATAGGTCTGCTGTATCACATTGTTTCGAAAATAAGTTTCTAAATCTACAGTCTACTCTCTTCGCTTTTTAAGTGAAATACATTACTTCCTAAATATTCGCTAGATATTTGAAAATACCGTTCCTGCACTTTAAAGCGAGTATAGATCATGTAGAGAAAAACGGTTAATAGATTAGGATTGAGCTACCACAAATAAAACAATAAACATTTATCGAGGTCTTGTCGAATTTGTTGCACTGTGTAATTGAACATTTGATTTGAATATCTGATATTAAATGAAATGCCAACGTTCAGAATAGAGCCTAACATAAAGAATTATAATCTTACAATAAGGGCTTTTGATATGGAAAAATATACAACTATATTATATCGATTAGCATTTTGTTGATTACTTTCCTGGACTTTAAAAAAACTACTGTAGCATCGCTTTTCGTATGAAAAAAAAAATAAATAGAAATGATTTTTTTGATATTGTTAAAAATTTATTTATATCAAAAATATTTACATACCTACATACATTAGAGTAGTCCAAATGCCAAAAGTGTTTAAATGTCAAGGTGCGCACGATTTTTTTGAATCCTTGGATCCTGCTGATTACAAAAAGTGCTTTGAAACCAAAAACTTGCGTTTAGATATATCACAAAGAGCTTGAATGTACTTTTTTTAGGAATTTTTGAGTTTTTTAGTACTTTTCTAATTTAAATGCTATATAAATATTTCGAAAAAGACGAGACAATAAAGTGTGATTTATAGCTTTCCTGTTGGAGTTGTTTTAAAGATAAATTTATTCCTACAAATAGAAACAATTATTTAGTACTAGATTTAAGAAACCTGTATTCGCTTCTAGTTCTATGAACTATAGAATACAGCATTATTAAACTTTTGAAATATGTGTAAAACCTTAAATTGTATGAAATCTTATTATGGAGATGTTATGTATCAAATTTTTCATTCGTTTAATAATAAAATCATCTTAAAAAAAAAAAAAAAACAAAAAAAAAAATCGCAGTAATTTCGATAAAAGTAGCTTCAAGCTTGTTGCGAAATATCTCAATGCTTTTTTTTTTGTTCTAAAGCACTTTTTGTAATCACGTTCAGAAATGTCGCGCGCACCCTGCCATTTCAACACTTTTGGTTTTTCCATACAAAATTTGAACCACTCTAATGTACGTACTAAAATGTTTTGCTTTAAATGAATATTTCGCCCATTTGCTTTCGAAATGTAAATGTGAGTAAAAAAAAAAAACAACAAACATCAAAATATATTTGTAAGTACAGTAGGCACTCGAAAAAGATAAGTAGATTTTTCTTCTGCTGAACTTTTGCGAATTCTGGACTTTTTTAAAATGTACAATTCAATATCGATGCTCAAAGCCGTAATTAAAACTAAGTTTAATATGTTAACTATTAAATACAGATACTTAACAACAATGTCTATATAAAAAGCTTAAAATAAAATTCAAAATTTTATACGCATTCTTCTGCCTGTCCCAAACCAAGCGCTAGTGCACTTAATTTGCTCGTTTTGGTGAACATTTGTTTCCCATTTCCGGCAACAAGTAATTTTTTTTTTTTTTTTTTTTTTGCTGTTTTTATCAATATTTTGTATGGGAGCCCCCTTAAGGGGTGGAAAAAAGGGGGTAGTATATTTGAGAGAAATATTGAGGAGGTAAACTTAGTTGGTGAACATTTTTTTCCTTTCCCGGCAACGAAGAATATTTGAGTGCTCGCTTACTCACTTTTTTGTTGATTGAAATGACATTTTTTGTCCGACTATTGTTATGCCCCAATATTTTTGTCCGACAATGTTACCACTTGATTTTGAATTTTTTTATTTACCAATTCTGCAAAAATTGGTTCTGTGATAATAAATTTTATTTTATGTCGTAACTTTGGCATATTCGGCGTGTGCGACTCGCGAAATGCCCCAAAATTTTTGTCCGACAGCATGTTTTATACTTTTAACTTATTAAAAGCTGTTGATTCGAATAAATACCAAGTTTGTGTTCATAAATTTTTTTGTGGCCTGAAGTCCATGACTTTGTGGTAGCTTCAACGGTAAACGCTCCACCACCATACTTCCCCACTCTCAAAATTTGTCCGACTCGACCTGAACATTAAATACACGAAGTCTAAACAGTGTGTTTATAAATTTTTTTTTGTACGCGGGCCCACGGACTATGAATCTTTAAAAAATAAAAAAACAGTATGCAAGTTTGTCTCTTAGCACACGTAAATTGTTCAAAAAAAAAAAATTATTAAAATCAAAAAAATAAAATTTTCATATAAGCAATTTTATATAAATAGTAAAGATAAGCGCCTGTTTTGGAATTCAATGGTAAAAAAGAAATAACGGATATAATGGTGCAGCAGCGCTTCTGGCTGAAGGAGAAGTTCATGCAATATTTTAAAAAAAGTCTTTTGCTTAAAGACTTATAGCTGCTTGATTTAATTTTGAACAACTGAACCCAATCGAGACTATACTGTAGACAGATGTGTGAAAATGTCTTGTTGACTGTCACGGTGTAATCGTGTTTGCATATATTAATTTCTCTTTTTTTTTTTTTGTTTTTTTGCTCATTTTTTTACTGTCACAGTGGATGCACAAAATTGTACGCGGAAATGAAAATAATTCAACAGTAGTTTTTTCCACTGACTGCATCTTCTATAGTACAGCGCTAGTATGGCTCTTTGTGTAATGTGTAGTTATGGCGGCTCACACTGGGCTTAAAGTTCCAAAAGCTTACCAAAAATTATTAACAATCTATGATTCAAGGGTTTTTTGTTACATAATACGAGAAAAAATTTTTATTCGAAATAATTATAAACTTTTTAATAAATTCGCTTTTACCAAAACTGTTAGGCACATCTATATATGAAGCAAAACACGCCAAGTGTACCAGGTTTAAATTTTTTTGTCTCCGATTTCGCTCAAATTTGGCAATATGGTAGATCCGGTGTGCAAGAACAACAATCCGGGAGGATTTGGTCCTAGTACCATTTGTTGTTAAAATACAGAGTGTTGAAGTTGGCGTTTTTAGTCATTTTCATGAAAATGGTGTTTTTTCAAAAATTTTAGGCCTAAACTAAAGTTTGTAAATTTATAAATCTAAGTTACTGGTCCCATTCATTTTGAAGTGTTCTTTTTATAAAAAAATATTTCTTGGTGAAAAAATTTTCTTCTCACCAAAATTTTTTACACTTTTGAATTTTTTTTAAAAAAACCCCAATTCGATTTTTTTTAAAATTACTTTAAAATAATGTATGACTCAAGATGGGATTCGGACGCTACATGGGTGATTTTCGCTTTTACACGCCCGCTGAAGGCAAAAATCTTTTTTTACTCGAGAGGAAAGCATCTTACGTAAAAAGTGTACTGGGCAAAAAATGCTTGGAATCGACCAAGCAAAACGTGTGGTTTTTTTTGGAATTTTTTGAAAAGTTAAAAAAAAAAATTTTTCCTTTCAATAATTTTTGCAAAAATTTTTAATCACAAAAATTTTTCAAAAATTATTCAAAAAAAAAAGTTTTAAAAAATTCCAAAAAAATTCACACGTATTTCTTAGACGATTCTAAGCATTTTATGCCTGGTACACTTTTTACGTAAGATGCTTTCCTCTCGAGTAAAAAAAGATTTTTGCCTTCCGCGTGCGTTCAAAAGCCAAAAACACCCATGATCGTCCGAATCCCATCTTGAGTCATACATCATTTTAAAGCTTATAAATCATGCTTTATTTTAAAGTACTTTTAAAAAAAATCGAAGGGGGGTTTTTTTAAAAAAAATTCAAAAGTATGTTTAAGTGGAAAAAATTTTGGTGAAAAAAAAAAATATTTTCACCAAGAAATATTTTTTATAAAAAGAACACTTCAAAATAAATGGGACCAGCAACTTAGATTTATAAATTTACAAACTTTAGTGTAAGCTACAATAAAAATTTTTGAAAAAACACCCTTTTCATGAAAATGACTAAAAATGCCAACTTCAACACCCTGTATTTTAACAACAAATGGTACTAGGACCAAATCCTCCTACCATATTGCCAAATTTGAGCGAAATCGGAGACAAAAAAATTTAAACTTGGTACACTTGGCGTGTTTTGCTTCATATATATAAAAATGAAATGGTGTCCGTATGTAGCTTATGGACGCGGAAACTACAAGGCCGATTTAAATAATTTTTTTTCTAGATTGTTTGTTATGGTCTGTAGACGGTTCATAAGGGAGTGAGATGCCGCTGCGGGGGACGGAGGTTGCACTCCCCATACGAAAAAAATACAAAAATTGCTATATCTCTGCAGTTATACAAGCTATGATTATGAAAGTTAGTGAACTTATGCATAATGTAGTTGCCATTAACCGTGCAAAATTTGAGGGGGATTGAACCAGGGGACGTTGAGTGTTTCTATATCAGCTATCATTATGAAACTGTGTACATGGATGTTTATTGCGTCTACTATTCAGCATGAAAAGCTTAAGAGGGATTGAACGAAAGGTATTTGCACCCCCCGTACAGTAAAAATACTCAAAATGCTATATTTCTATAGCCTATAGTAGCTATCATTATAAAAGTTGGTACATAAATATATATTCTATTCACCTTGAAAAACATGAGGGGTTGGAAGAGAAGGACGACAAAGATGGATGGGACTTGGAACATATGTAAAGGTCACCGGGAACGGGCGAACAAGGTCGCTACCAGGCCAGCTAGTATGCATATAAAATTTTTATAAAATGTGACAGATTCTTCATAAAAACCTATTATTTCGACCTGTTATAAAAATATTGAGATTTAAAAAACACCGTTATAATAAGTCAACAGAAGCCGAGCTTATGAGACGCCCATTTTGGTCGAAAAATTTTGTGAAGTTGCCACTTTCATTTGTACAAATGTTCATAATTTTTATTGATTGCTTTCATGCTAACTTTTTGCCTTCTATATTTTTATTTGGGTACTAATTCCTTCAAAAATATATAATCATAAACAATTTTGAATCCACCTTTTCTCTAACTCGAACACAGTGTGCGGCAGGATGAGCACATGCATGTGAGTGAGAACAGTGCATTTGTCTACGTGTTGAATTGCGCGCTATTTGATACGTTAAAAATGTGCATCCTTAATTGATGTTGAAATTTGCGGCATTTGAAAAAGAGAAATGAACATAAAAATCAAAATTCACATGGATACATATATACTATGGATGTACACATATAAAGTGCTATTAGTGTAAGTGTTTGAGTTTCGGATGGAATGAGAATATATGTACATAAACGAATAAGTACATACCCAAGGGGAAAAGAAGTACTTCAAAACCCTTCTGAAATGCATCTTTTTCACCAATAAGCGCTTCCGCTCCGTAAGAACTATTCTTTCTTTTTGACATTGCATGTCATAGGATGTAAGCGCGCTTATGCTTACCGCAGCCTTACTTCAAAAGTCCTTTAGAAGCGCTTATTTGTAATGCTGCGATAAGCGTTTTTTCAATGAAATGAAAAAAATAAAAAAAAAAACTGCCAGCACCAGGATTTGAATCCATGACCGTCCGTGTGATAGATAGAAACATATTATTTTTACTTACATTTCCCAATTCGTTAGACCGCTACACCATCGCCCGATACGATGAAGAGGTATTAAATTTGTATATTAAACTATGAAGTTAGTTTATTGACTGTTTTTTATTGCTTGTATAGTACTAATGAAAGTACCAACGCGCTTTTTCTAAATTGAAGTATGATAATTTTATATTGAACTAATTAAGCAGTCATTTTTGCAATTTTTCAACAACAGACGAAAGCAAGTGTTAACATGGAAATTGATTACATATGTTTCGGCTACTTCCACATACATATTTATATATTTTTCATATATAAACATGTATATAGCCTCATCAGATCAGTTTTAGTTAAATCTTGCCAGAAACCGTACTCGAACCCGTGACTCCGGTTTTCTAATGAAAGAGAACGCGGTGCTTAAGCGATTATGCTATAGGTCACGAGTAAACTCTCTGAGCAGGATCGCCATTATGCATAAATCATAAGGCTCACTAGCGCCGTCTGTTGTGAAAAATTGCCAAATTGTTAGTTGGTAACACACTCTGGTTTTGAGACATGCTACGCTAGCTACAATTAAAACCTACAAGGGCGGATTTGTTTTCCACATACAATGCAGGCTCTCGAAATTACGAGAATTTTAATGATAGATAGGCAGGTTCCCCTAGATAAATTATGAAGTTAGTTTATTGACTGTTTTTATTGCTTGTATAGTACTAATGAAAGTACCAACGCGCTTTTTCTAAATTGAAGTATGATAATTTTATATTGAACTAATTAAACAAATGTTATCCACACAGAATTTGACATTCGAATGATTCCAACAGCCTTACAACAGTTAAGCCCAAACTCCAATAGCGCGTCGGCAGTGGCAGTGTTCGAAAACAGTTGTCATTTTAGAACGCACTACTTTATATGAAAGTAACTACAATACAGCAGCGGCAGTACACAGCGCTGTGCAATTTTTCTCTATTTCTAAATTCACTGCCTCTCATTTGAATAATTTCGAACTTTTCGTACTTCAAAATTTTGAGAAAAAAATATGTCATTTGTTAAAATTTTTAAGTTTGTGAAATTTTAAAATTAATATTGTGAGTTGTGTGAAAAATTAAAAGATAAAATAATGAGTTTGTTCGCGAAAACTGTTTTTATTCGAACTCTGCCAGTGCCACTGCCGACGCGCTATTGTGGATACATCGGCAGTGAGAGCAAATACTGGCAGTAAAATACTGCTTCGAAAACTGCCATTGCCACTGCCGACGCGCTATTGGAGTTTGGGCTTTACAATCAGTTTCGATTCAATTAAACAAAAGTAAATACTTAAACAAGACAAAGGAAAATAGAAAAGTGAAATAAAAAAATGTTAAATTAAAAATATTTTAATAAAAAAAAAATAAAGCAAAAAAAAAAATAAAAATTAAATAAAAAAAAATCACCCGGGCTGGTTTCGAACCCATGTTATTCTTACTGCAGTTTTTCACAAAATCATTGTGTAAATGCTTCTAAATTTCTATGGGGACAAGCGCTTTTAAAGTGCTAGGATCAGAAGCGTTAAAAATTTTTCCTTTTGGGTACTTTATAATAATCCTTTATGTTTGTTTTTATTGCCAAAAGTTTAATTTTACAATATTGCATAACAGCGATTTTTCATTACTTAGAAACAAATTACATTGCATTTATATAGGTATAGATATGTATCTATCCACATGTCTGATTTATTTAGCATCTATCTATCTGATTGAAAGACGATAACATTAGCATAGAAATCAGCGTTTCGGTGTATGTTGTACTCTGGGAAATGAAAATATATTAAATAATTAGTATTTTTTTATTGGTAATTGGCCGTAACTTTGTGAATAAAGTTTTTGCCCTTACTTATTTCCCTATTAAGGAAAAAACAATTATTATTTTATTCACTTAAAAGCCTGTTACTCTATTTTACTTAGTGAAAACATCCTCTGAGTAGACGTTAGGTTGACAAAATTATTAAAATTGAAGAACATGTCAAAAAAATGCGTACGAGCTTCTAAATTGCTGTTAGTCATGGAATACAATATTCCACAGGAAACAGATTTCTCAACAGTCACTAATCAAATGGAGTCTTTTATGCATTAAATGAAAGAACTTTTTATGTAATTAACTAATTCAAACTCTCAAATTCACATTGAATCTAGAAATGCATCACTCAGACTTCCCCATTTTTGGTGGCAGAACACTGACTTGTTTGTGGCTTATTATGACAAGTGTTATGAACAAGTAATTACGAGTATATCGAATTGCATCAGAAATGCTTGAGGATATTAAATATGCTAAAATTCTAGATTTGAAATAATTTTCCATGATCGAAAAAACATCCAGCATCATTAAAGACCCTCCTAGAGCAAACTGAAGAAAAGACGTTACAACGCGAAAAAATACAAAGCCATTTATATAAAAAAATCACAGTAGAGTGAAATTTTTAAAACGGATATAGTAAAAACTAAGTAACTTGATAAACTCAAATTTTTTTTTGATCGTTTTTTGAAGAGCTTTAGATCAGAATACTCAGGCATGTTTTCAATTCCGATTTTGATCGGAGTCGAAATGAAAACAATCTAAAGGTGCTCTGCGTTTGGAAAAACAAAATGGAATCGGAATTTTATTGCAATAAATAAAATTTGTTACTGGTTTCAATCTGATTTACTGAAACGTATTTCCTATGTGGTGTTCAATATCGAAACGCAGAACAACTTAAGATTGATTCTATTCCGATTCCGATCGAAATCGGAATTAAGAACATGCCGGAATATTTTTTTTACAAAATTTAAATTTTTAAAAAAGTTATTAGCAAGTGAATTTTTATGTACATATGTCTTTTTTTAAATTGCAATTTCTCCGTAAATATTGAGTGAAAATTTAGAAAATTTGTGTTGTAGGACTAAAAATAATTCAAAATTTAGATGATATAAAATTTTCATAAAATTTTTAAAATTTCTTATAAATATTGCACTTTTTAATTAACAAATAGCATCAATCAGCAATCAGTATCAAAAATAGAAACAAAATTTTTACACAGAAATGTTTTCCAAAATCTACACAATATTTACATACATGAAATATTTTAGTACCTTTCATAGATAAAAAAGTAACGCGTACTTAAATTCCATGTAGCGGCTCGCTCAACAAATTATTATGATTTTCAATGTTTCTGATTTTTAAAAAATCAGAATTCGATTCATAACACCTTAAGGGCTTTAAAAGAAATTGTTGTTTTTATTTTTTCACAAAAAACAAGAATTCAACTGTAGCTTTGTACTTAAGTACTTGTATATACCACCTGTCGAATTGATTTAAAGTCTTCACTTGATTTTTAATGTAAACTACTTGGTAGCAAATTCAGACAATCCTTACTGTACGTTGGTTGGTTTGTCTCTATGCCAGTCGATTTAATAAAACTCATGTCCGTCGGCAGTCATGTCACTAGACCGACAGTTACTGCTGTGCTACAAAAATGTCAAATTATGTTATGCAAATCACAGGTGTATTGCTGCTTACAGATTTCTTATATGACTGATTTATGTAACCCTTCTTCATATAACACAATGCATAAAATGTACCTGTATATGTGTAAGCTTGACATTTATTCATTCTGTTTCAAAATTTCCAAGGAGGTGACATTTCCTTTGAAAGCGGTCGATAAACTGAAGTGACGCTTTTATTTCCATGCTCAAAATTATTGTAGACGTTCCAAATTGTTGGTGTTCTTTTTTAAATTGTTTAGGGTATTCGCACTACCAAGAAAGATTTGGATATGGGGCAATCCATACCAAACCAGTTATAGAAGGGTCATTTCATCTCAAATCGTCCAGGCAGTATTTTTTTTTTGCATATTATTTTTTTAATAGTTTCTACATTGAAATCGATGAGACACGTATTTTTTTCTTTTGCTTGATTTTGAGTTCTTTCGTCGTGGGGAATTTTTTAAAATTCGTCTACAAACTCGATTTTGCGCTATTGTCGCATGTCAAATTTCACGGAAAATGTGATAACTTTGCGAAAAAACGTCCGATCTTCGTAATTTTTGGTATGTTTGTAGCTAAGAGGTTCTTCTAAAAGAAAAAAAATATAATACAGGGTATATTTCAAAAAATAATTTTTATAAAAAAAAAATAAAAAAATTTTTGACTTGTAAAATTTCCAATTGCATCAGTTTTTTTTTCGTTCATATTTTTTTTTTAAATTGCCATACATATAAACAATATTATGTAACAGCCTCTATTAGCCCAAATTCGTTGTTTGGGAATTATGATTTTTTGAAAAAACAGTCCCAATTATTTAGTAATTTTGGGCTTCATTCATGATACACCTAATTCTGTTTTTACACGGTAGATTGGTTCCAGAAAAAACCGTGTAGAAAAAAACCGTGTAAAAAAAGACATTAATCTTATACAAAAATAGGTGATTGGTTCCTTATCTTTAAAACCTATTAAGATTAGGGAAAAATGAAAAAACTACAAAATTTGTCTATAAAAAATGTTGTTGTTGTTGTTGTTGTTGTTGTTGTTGTTGTTGTTGTTGTTGTTTATTACTATCATAAGTACAATATTTACATTAATAGTTACAAACTTTGAGATTTAATCCTGTGGATTTTACAGCAAATGAGTTCAAATTTAATAATAATGATTAACAATTGAATAAAATTAAAATTAATAGGAAAATGATAGTTAAAAACCTATAATAATATTACAATTACACTAGATAAATGAAATTATGAAGTCAGGTTATTCGTTCCACTATAAAAAATAGAGGAACAAAAAACCTGCTTATTGTAAACTCCGTATAAGCGCGTAGTTTGAAAACCTGCATTTATTAAAAAATGACATGCTCAAATCATTAATGACATTTGAAATCGTTTTTTCTTGTGCTATCGTATGCAACTCTGATGTTGAAAACCTTAGCGGTAAACCAAAAATTGTTTTTAAATTCTTATTTTGTATAACTTGAAGTCGTTTTAAATGAGTATTTGCACAATTTTTCCAAACTGGACAAGCATAAGTCAGAATTGGCCTAATAAATAATTTGTAAAGCAGCATTTTGTTTTTAATGCTTAGCTTAGATTTTTTGGTCATAAGCGAATAAAGACTTCTGCTGCATCTAGTTGCTTTAATGCAGATGCTTTCTATATGCTGTTTAAATATGAACTTCTCATCAAGAATAACTCCTAAATACTTGACTGAGTTAGAGAATGGTATTAAGTTCCCTTGCACTGAAAACGGTCTAGTGGGAATTCTCTTAGGAGATTTGTTAAATGGAAATATTATAGCTTGGGTTTTTTCACTATTAACTTTAATTTTCCACTTGTCAAAATATTTAATAGCTTTGGACAGAGCACCCTGCATTTTTTTTACAAAAGCATTAGATACTTTACCCGATATTATCAAAGCGCTGTCATCTGCATAAAAAGCTAAGTCAACATAAGGAGAAGATTTAAAGTCAGAAGTGTATAGAGAATATAAAAGCGGTGATAATGCTGAACCCTGTGGCACTCCGGCAGGAATTTGCCTTTCAGAGGAATTAAAACCCTCCTCTTGCACGATAAAGAATCTATTAGTGAGAAAACTTTTTATAATTTTAATTAGGTACAATGGACAGTGTAAAATATTTAACTTATATATTAAGCCATCATGCCAAACAGAGTCAAAAGCTTTCTGTATGTCTAAAAACACAATTCCAGTAGACTTTCTTATTCGTTTGTTTTCTTTTATAATATTAACCACTCTTTTGACTTGGTGAGTTGTACTATGTTCCGCTCGGAATCCAAACTGAAATCTATTTATAACATTGCTTTCTTCAGCAAAATTTTTGAGCCTATCAAGAATAATTTTTTCAAAAATTTTGTCTAAACTGCTAAGTAAACTAATAGGCCGATAGCTGTTGGGTAGTTTTGGATCTTTGTTTGGTTTTAATATTGGTATAACCTTAGCCTTCTTAAATATTTGGGGGAAATATGAAAACTTAAGGCAAAAATTAAATATTTTAACGAGAAAATTTAAAGCCGATTCTGGAAATTTTTGAGTAGAATATTATTAATTCCATCGAAACCAGGAGCTTTCCGATTCTTTAGATTATTTATAATGCACAAGATTTCTACAACGTCAGTGAAAGTTTGTAAATCTTCATTATGAACTTGATCACTATCTATACCAGTTGCATAACTACTGACAAATCTGTCAATAGAGTGAGTAGAATTACTAGACGTGGAATGGGCTTCAGAAAATTGGTCAGCTATAGCATTTGCTTTATCAACATGGCTTGTAATCTGACAACTGCCTACCATTAAAGTGGGGATGTTCTTCTTTTTTTTAGTAAAATATTTCGAAACCTTCCAAAAATTTTTACTACCTACCCTTAGTGTCGACAAAAATTTTGTCCATTGCTCATTTCTAAGGTTATTTATATGTATAGAAATTAATTGATTTAATTGCTTAATAATTGCGAGAAAACAGGTTTTTTCACCAAGGTTTCTACTCCTTTGAAATTTTCTTCTATACATATTCCTAGTAGCTATGATTGAAGAACACACGTCAGATAGAATTAAGGAGTTAGGCTTACGCCTTTTATACGAGATCGTCAGTAGTCTAGCGTTATCTATAATATTTGAAAATTCAAGTAATTGAGATTCAATATTGAAAATAGTGATATCTTCGCTTAGAGAAGCAGAAGACATAATGTTGTTGTCAATTTCACTCTTAAAAAATTCCCAATTAGTATTTTTATAATCAGGATAGTACTCTACAGATTCAGAAATATGCTCGTTTATGCAAAAACTAATCGGATTATGATCAGAATATAACTCACAAGAAAAAACGTTCAAATCAGAAAAAGACATCGAGGAGTTAGATAAAAGAAGGTCGACAGTGGAAGAGAGTCTAGGATTTAAATTTTGTGGGATTCTAGTAGGACTTAACGGATAATAAATAAAATAATTAGAAATATTTTGATGATTAAATAAAGCTCGTCCAGACTGGTTTATGTTGCTGCAATTCCAACTAGTATGTTTTGCATTAAAATCGCCAATAATAAAGTAATCGTTGTTAACTGACGTAAGAAGATTTAGATCACTCGAAAAATCACTACTGTATCTTGGACAGTAAGCAGATATAAGAATTATATTTGTGTTGTTAATTTTCAGTGAAATACTGATATTTTCTATCAGTTTGGTAGGAAAAATTTTATGCAAGCAATGCTCTATTCCATATCGAATGGCAATTGCAACACCACCTCCAAAAGTTTCTCTATCATTTCTATAAATTTTGTATCCAGGGAGTCGAAATTCATGATGAGATTTCAAAAATGTTTCGTTTAGAGAAATTATATCAACAGAATTGCTTACTAGAAAGTGGTGGAGTTGTGCAGAAGCGTTAAATGTTGTAATGCCTTGACAATTCCAATGCATTATATAAAGACTGTTTAATATTTTACAATTATATTGCATGTTTAAGCATACCCATAATTACATTCAATTGTTCCAATTTTGAATGGCATCGACGAAGGTCTGTTGTAGCTTTAGTGAAGATTTGAAAAAGTTCATCTATCGAAAAAAGAGAATCTTGTTCGCCTAGTGGTGTTGGTTTAGATTTAACAGCATCTGCGTAGCTTGATTTAGATTGAGATGGAAAAAAGCTGCTTTGAACATCTTTCACATATGCTAGTGGCGAATCAACATTGTTAAATGATGTCTTATTCCGTATTGGAGCTTTAGTTAAACGACTTCTCAGCTCGAGATATTCTGCACGACAGGGACACTTTGGATCATCTGCCCTGTGATTGAATGGCTTTTTATTGTTTTTAATGCAATTTGTGCATTTAAAAACTAACGATTTAATATTTGAAGCACTTTTCAGCTTACAAGAATCAAAATCATGATTCAATCCACAAGCCAAACATACTTTGGAGCGATGGCAGTTTGATGAACCGTGGCCAAACATTGAACATTTGTTACATAGCGTTGGGCCATACTTTTTCTTCGAAGGGTTTCTCCATTGTACAGCAACATTGCAAAATAACTTTATTTTTAGAATTTGAGATTTACGCACAATATTTCTATCAAACTCAAGCATATAAATAGCATCGTTTATATTAGACCGTTTAGTTTCAATCTCTTTAATTGTTTTTGAGTCAATGTTGAATTTTTCTTCAAGTTCATCAGAAATCCGACTGAGTGACAATTTTGGTAAACCAAAAAGGACAATTTTGTAGATAGAACCATTTTTAACTGAGTGGGTGAAAAATTTGAAGCTTAAATCTTGCAATTTTTGTACAGCAGTTGCATGATCTTGTAATGACTTAGAGAAAACTTTTGTTCCAATAGTCAGTCTTTTAAAATTATATTTTTCAGCTTCAAACAACTTAATTACATCAGTAAATTGGTGTATGTTGTCTACAATAATTGGAGGAGGTTTCATAGATTCAGTTTCGGGAGCTTCATCATCATCATCAGAAGAGACACAAATGTCTTTACCAAACACGTTCACAAAATATTAACACTTTTCAAATTTGCTTGTATGCACAATAAGGGAATTCCCCTAAATTTGTGATATCTGCCGTAAAATTATAATAAGACGCAACTCATTTTCATAGTTTTGAGAAAATCAAAATTTTATTTTTATTCAGAAAAGGCAGCAACTTCTCTTTCTTAAAAAACTTATTTTATTTTTCATCTTTTTTGTATGGAATTACTGCCTTTTATGATTTTAATTATGAAAAATATGAAAACAGGGTGTAATGTTTACATTTCTTTGTTTTCAATTTGCAAGAGAAGTGGAAAACTTAAAAAATTGTCGATAGGACTAAAATATAGATAAAAAATTGGTTAATCCGATGGAGTGGAGAAATAAAGTTTGAAATGCCGTAACTTAGGTTGCGGCCTTATATTTTTTACGGCAGATATGAACACATTTCGCAAAAATTAAATCTGACAAATAAAATTTAAGCCCAAAAAATTTTGAATCGTGTTAAATGGAATAAAATCGTGTAAAAATATTTTTAAAAAAATATTTTCAAACCGTGTTAAATCAAAACCGTGTAAAAAAAGACCGTGTAAAAACAGAATTAAGTGTATACTTATGTTATCATTTCGTCAAAAGTAGCTCAATCGTTATGATATTTTGTCTGTCAACAGTCAAAGGTCCGTTCTAAAAGACAAAATCATGAAGTGTAGTACATTTTTGGATATTTTTTTTATAACCGTCTTTAAAATAGAAAAAAAATCATATGACTTTTAGCCCAAAAATTTTAGCATTGCTACGATTTGTCCATTATTTATTACTGTTTTTGTATATCAATTTGTAAGTATACAATTTTCAGAAGCATACTCCAAATGTGGCTGTCAAATTACTTGAAGCTCGTGACGTACAAAAGTTCAGAAAGACCAAGAAGACCCAGTGGAACAATGTTGCAGCAATAATCAAATTACTCGAATAAATGTACCTACTTGCATGGAGTTTGAAAAATAATATTGAATAAAAAACAAAATTAAGGTATGAATAAAGCTTCTGAAAGTTGTCTACTTACAAATTGATATACAAAAACAGTAATAAAGAATGGACAAATTGTAGCAATGACAAAATTTTTGGGCTAAAAGTCATATGATTTTTTTTTCTATTTTAAAGACGGTTATAAAAAAATATTCAAAAATGTACTACATTTCATGATTTTTTCTTCTAGAACGGACCTTTGACTGTTGTCAGACAAAATATCATAACGATTGAGCTACTTTTGACGAAATGATAACATATATCATGAATGAAGCCCAAAATTACTAAATAATTGGGACTGTTTTTTCAAAAAATCATAATTCCCAAACAACGAATTTGGGCTAATAGAGGCTGTTACATAATATTGTTTATATGTATGGCTATTTAAAAAAAAAATATGAACGAAAAAAAAACTGATGCAATTGGAAATTTTACAAGTCAAAAATTTTTTTATTTTTTTTTTTCAAATGACGATATAAAAATTGTTTTTTGAAATATACCCTGTATCATATTTTTTTCTTTTAGAGGAACCTCTTAGCTACAAACATACCAAAAATTACGACGATCGAACGTTTTTTCGCAAAGTTATCACATTTTCCGTGAAAATTGACATGCGACAATAGCGCAAAATCGAGTTTGTAGACGAATTTTAAAAAATTCCCCACGACGAAAGAACTCAAAATCAAACAAAAGGAAAAAATACGGGTCTCATCGATTTCAATGTAGAAACTATTAAAAAAATAATATGCAAAAAAAAAATACTGTCTGGACGATTTGAGATGAAATGACCCAGTAATAGTTGAGAATACCTCCCTTGATTTTTTGCAATGTTTTTTTATCAAGCATTTCAAAGATGTATATTTTGAAAAAGATTTAAAAATTGAATTTATCGTTTTTTTTTTTTTAAATTCTCATGCTCCGACAATAATCGGTTAAGCCATTATTCATTTTGTATGTAAAATGGGCTGCTGATTCCGAAAATTGCATTATTTTTTTTTTTTTATTTTGTGTCGTTTTCGAGATATCGGTCATTTTCGGTTTTTGGACCAAAAAGAAAATATAGTTCCACTTAAATACAAATATCCCAAAAACCAATGTTTGCGTTTGAACGTTTTATATGTCATATTAAAGGTAATTAAATTACCTATAAATAACATCCACATTACTTTTTGTCAGGTTTGTTAGTTTCGGAGGAATAAATTGATTTCTGAAAAAAAAATTATTTTTTTCCGAAAAAATTAAAAAAAGTCAAAATTAACTGCAGATTTATTCAAGAAAAAAAAAATTTAAAAAAATCATTTTGTTTTTTAATATCATTGTCTATATATTTGTAAAGCAAATAAAATACTATTTAAGAAAATCGATGGAAAAATGTAAAAGTTGTATACAATTCATTGATAAATTACTAAAATGCACTTTTGCCTATTTCTTTCGTTTTTTTGTAATAAACTGTTTGATAATTTGAAACTTTTTGTAAAACACATAAAAAAATCCAAAAATTCTTAAAGTAGGCGTTAAAATAAAATACCCGTGTCTCGTCGTTTTTCTCCAGCACGTCAGATTTTTTTTTAATCGATTTTTGAAGTTTTTTAATCCACTGTACGTGAAAAAATAAAAATAACGCATTCTTGTGTTAAGGGGACATTCGCTTTTGTAATTGAAAACAAAAAAACACTTTTTAAAAATTTTATTATGAAAAAACAATTATATTTATTGACAAAATTTCTTTTGGACATTGTTAAATATTGTCCAAAAAATATGAAAAATTTTTTTTTTTTGTTTTTAGTTTCCCTTGGCTGCTGTAGAGGGCGTCAACCAAAAGTTACTTTTCAAACTGGTAGGACATTTTTCTCCGAACCTACTCAACCGATTTTAAAAAACTAAAGAGCATTCGATTACTCATAAAAAATATTAAACAATAAGCCTCTGAAAATTTTAAAAAATAGCCCGCCCTTTTTTTTACAGGGCATTTTTTGAGGGTAAGTCCCTCAATTTTTTCGCATTTTTCATAAATATTCATACAAAAACTTCAAAATATAAAAAAGTATGAATTTTAGAGGTCAAAATGACCTCCAAGAACTGTCAAGGCATAACGCATCTTGAAACGAAATATCTTCAAACACCAATAAGACCTCATGTGCAGACTCCTATTAATTATGGCATCGGAAATCTAAGGTTTTCCTCATAATTTTTTTAACTTTTTCCTTTGCTTCAAAAGACTTTTGTTTATGAAGCACTCCATGCCAAGTGTACCAGGTTTAAATTTTTTTATCACCGATTTCGCTCAAATTTGGCAATATGGTAGATCCGGTGTGCAAGAACAACAACCCGGGACAATTTGGTCCTAGTACCATTTGTTGTTAAAATACAGGGTGTTGAAGTTGGCGTTTTTAGTCATTTTCATGAAAAGGGTGTTTTTTCAAAAATGTATAGCTTACACTAAAGTTTGTAAATTGATAAATCTAAGTTACTAGCCCTATTCATTTTGAAGTGTTCTTTTTATAAAAAAATATTTCTTGGTAAAAAACATTTTTTTTCACCAAAATTTTTTACTCTAAAAAATACTTTTGATTTTTTTTTAAAAAAAAGCCCCTTCGATTTTTTTTTTAAAAGTACTTTAAATTAAAGCATAATTTATAAGCTTTAAAATGATGTATGATTCAAGATGGGATTCGGACGCTAAATGGGGGTTTTGGGCTTTTGAACGCACGCGGAAGGCAAAAATCTTTTTTTACTCAAGAGGAAAGCATCTTATGAAAAAAGTGTACTAGGCATAAAATGCTTAGAATCATCAAGGGAATAAGTGTGAAATTTTTTGGGAGTTTTTTGGAATGTTGAAAAAAAAATTTTTTTTTTTTTATGAGTAATTTTTGAAAAAAATTTATATAAAAAAATTTCACAAATTATTCAAAAAAAAAGTTTCCAAAAAAATCCAAAAAAATCTCACGTATTGCTTGGATGATTCTAAGCATTTTATGCCTAGAACACTTTTTACGTAAGATGCTTTCCTCTTGAGTAAAAAAAGATTTTTGCCATCCGCGGGCGTTCAAAAGCCAAAAACTTCCATTTAGCGTCTGAATCCCATCTTGAGTCATACATCATTTTAAAGCTTATAAATTATGCTTTAATTTAAGGTACTTTTAAAAAAAATCGAAGGGGGCTTTTTTTTAAAAAAATTCAAAAGTATTTTTAAGAGTAAAAAATTTTGGTGAAAAAAAATGTTTTTCACCAAGAAATATCTTTTTATAAAAAGAACACTTCAAAATAAATAGGGCTAGTAACTTAGATTTATCAATTTACAAACTTTAGTGTAAGCTATACATTTTTCAAAAAACACCCTTTTCATGAAAATGACTAAAAAAGCCAACTTTAACACCCTGTATTTTAACAAAAAATGGTACTAGGACCAAATCCTTCCGGATTGTTGTTCTTGCACACCGGATCTACCATATTGCCAAATTTGAGCAAAATCGGAGAAAAAAAAGAGTAAACCTGGTACACTTGGCATGGAGTGCTTCTTATACTTATATATAAGTATTTGTGTTATTTTCTGATACAAAAATTTATTACTTCCCCAAAATTCTTACTTTCATGGTCTGATATCGAAGGATAATGAAAGCTGGGCAAAAGTTTATCACCTAAGAAGATGCAAGCCTTAAAGGCTTTCAAAAAAAAAATAATTTTTGTTATTAAAGATTTTCCAAAATTTTTTAAAATTTTTAGGTGGCTCACTTGAGAAATTTTTGGCCTCTGAACGTTAATTTTGAATTCATGTTTTTATTCCAATTTTGGCGCATAGACCTAATAAGCGATTTTTTATTAAATACACATGATTTCAGATTTCGCAGAAAAAGTTTATTTGAAACATTATTATGGAGTCACAACAAATCTAACAAAACGTGTACCTTTGAATTCTTTATTACCGAATTAGGTAAAAACTACAATAATATTATAGATTAAACTAAATTGACATAACGATTGCATAATAATTGACATCTGTTTGTACTTTTGCTTTCCGACTGCAATGTAAAGCGGATTTATGTACTTGCATAAAATGCTCTCTTTATCAATGCAGTTCTTAATGTAAGCGCTCTTTCTATTTTTATGCATATTCATTGGAGGGATTTCGTTGACGCTATTTAACCTGTTTCAGTGCACTACCGAACGTTTCAACGATTTCCGATTCTGTAACAGAATTAAAAATGTTAGTAAATGCATTGAAATATAAATCTGCATAAATTTATTTATTTATTAAAATGTAAAAGTCACAAAGTGTAAAGCTGATGGACTAAAATAAAACAAAGGCACTTGACATAAAAATTACCATGACATGACATGCAAATATATTTTACAGTGGAATCTCGATTATTAAAATCTTCCTTTTCTTAACAGCTTAACAATTTGTACATACCTTTATAATGTCAGCTTGTCGTAAGTTTTCTATGAGCGCACTCCATACATAACTAGGAAAAACAATTTGATTCCATATCACAAATGGTTTATTGGATGTAGCCAAATTGTTTATTAGTTAATTACACAGTGCGACACATGAAAAGTGAACTAAAATCCGTTAAAAGGCGTCGAAGTACTCGCCGAAACAAGTAATTCTGCCAGAGCGTTTTGCGGTCATTTTTGCGATTTTAAGGCACTAGATGAATTTTTGTCGGTTAAATTTGTTCGGCATTTTTTTTCTTCTATACAATAGCTACAACATTGCTGAAGTCATCAAAGCAATATCTCGGCTCGTTACCGAGATAAAGCCATATGAAAAAATTGCTCAAAATAGCTCAAAGTTGCAATTTTCAGCTGGATAATTATAATTATAATGCTGAAAAT
This sequence comes from Calliopum simillimum, assembly GCA_951812925.1. Taxonomy (NCBI): domain Eukaryota; kingdom Metazoa; phylum Arthropoda; class Insecta; order Diptera; family Lauxaniidae; genus Calliopum; species Calliopum simillimum. Next base: position 83,353,644 of record OX638372.1, on the reverse strand, counting down.
TGCAACTTTTTGCCTCAAATTGGATTTTGAGCGATTTTTCGATTTTTTCATATGGCTTTATCTCGCTAACGAGCCGAGATATTGTTTTGATGACTTCGCTCAAAATCCGATTTGAGGAAGGCGCCTTAAGGATTGCAAAAAGGGGGCCAGTATGTTGGAGAAAAATGTAAGAGAAGTAAAATTAGTTGGGGTCGGTGACCCACTGCCTCCCCGGCAAAGAGACATTTTTTTGATATTTTTATCATGCTTTTGATTGAAATGCCCCTAAAAAGGACTAGTTTTCAATAATGATGATGAAGAGGAAAAATCAATGATTTGATAAAATGATTATGATAATTTAATTTTGAAGGCTGAAAATTTTATAAAAACATTTATTTCAAAAATTTTTTTTGGAATTTTAACAAACCTTTTTTTTAAGTAAAACTTTACTTGTCAGTGTTTTGAGATAGCTTAACCTAAAAGTACAAAAAAAACACAGTTTTTGGCAATTTGTGAAGTTTTGTAACAAGTTATGATAGTTTCTGGCCATAAATCTTTATATGGTATTTGAAAGAACTGGTTTTGTCCTTCAAAACCCAATTTGAAATATCCTGAACTGAAATATTGAAAAACCATATTTTTCGCGACAAATTAGCGCAATTTTGGTGCCGGATTCGGATTGAGCATCAAAAAATACATCTAAAATTACTATTTCGGTTTTTGTTTAATGGTTTTATTTTTTACGATTTTTTCCATTTACTTATATGGAAATTTTAGTGCAATTTTCAAAATGAGATTTTTTAAAAACAGCCTGACGTATTTTTTATTTTTTCCCCCACAGTGCTCAGAAAACTCCAAAGAAAAACTTTTTATAAGAATTTCAACTGAGCACGCACTTTTAGGTTGAACGATCCATTTCATCTCTGTGGACTGTCCAGTAAATAAATATTTTATTTGAATTTTGGCTCGCCTACAACAACAAGAATATTTCAGTACAACAATCACAGCAATAGTTTTGTTGTTATTTTTTGAGCACGTCAAAATTTCGCGTTTTTGTTGTTTTTTATTGCATACACACAAAATCGAACTCAAATCAAAAAACATATATTAAGAAATTACAAAAATAAAATTTATTTTTCTTGCGTGAAATAGCCCATTTATACATATAATTTTCTAAATCTAAAGCGCTTAATTTATCCAATTGTAAAGTTTTTTGGTTCTATTTGATCATGTTGCAATTTAAATAAGTTGAAAATATACCGACTGTAGGCTTCTCATTCATTGAAAAATGAAAAATACTTCATTTATTGAAATTTTTAAATTTCTACCGCAATGTATGAGAGAGATCTGCACAAATGGGAAACTCAAAATAAAAACCAATATGACAGCAGAGTATTTCTCAGTTGCCTTACAGAATTGCAGAATCTCGTCGGATTCTCTCGCGCTCGCAAAATTTCAATTTAGTGCGGCGAAATTTTAGGCCAACTGGACTTGTGCACAAGATAAAGTTGCGAAACATTGTTGCTTCGCATGAATGCCATTCTTTAGAATATATGTTTTTTGCTCAAATCAACATAAAACACAACGACTACATCGCATCAAAAACAAAAACAACAAACAATATGGGTATTAATGCGATGATGCGCAGTTGCGAAAATGCAAATCTTTTTCGCACTAACGCGTGAACGTTCAATGTAAATATTTCCATCTTGCGAAGTTGCAGAATTTCGCAATTTTCGGCAATGTGTTTGTTGTTTTACAAATGTCAAACTTTCGCAAATCGCACGTTCGCATCGACGCAAGGGCATTGCGCATCAATGAGTGAGTACTCCTAATTTTTGTGTGTTCTAGTTCTCAAAGGTTTAAAAAATTGTTGAAAAATTGTTGTTGTTGTAAACGAGGCACAGAAAAGCAACAAAAAATAGTTTTTGTGATTGTTGTCCTTCGAATTTAAAGTTGTTGTAAAAGCGAAATTTTTGCGCTTGGCTCAGTGATTTTAAAATGCTGACACCCTTGGACTAAGAGATGATTGAACGCATCGAAATCATTTCAATTACAACTATAAATTATTAAGTGATGTTTAAAAACGAAATTTTAATTACTTCGTTTTAAGTAAATACGAGTACATCATTTCCTTTATCGCAGAGCTAGATAGTCCTCGCACTGTAACGATTTTCCCATGTTTCTAAAGGCAAAGTAATCAACGTACCTACATATACTACATAAATAAAACAATCAGACCAACACAGATCAAGGTGGTACACACGTATATAATACATTTCAACGAGTTGAATTTAATTTAATGTTTCAATTAAATCAACAAATGAATTTAATTGTTAACACGTGGTCGTATTATATTTTCCCCATTCACATAAGCAAAGCACAAAGATTAAAAATAAACAGAAAATGGTTACTGAATGAATAAAAGTGGAGAAACAACTGTGACTCAATAAACAATGTTTAAGCAGTGTAATTATAGAAATCATTATTTTTAATTAATATTTAGAAAGACCTCGCTTTCATTTAAGCCCCTTAAACTAAAGACTTGTTCTTATATCCTCTTCTTTTCACTCAGTGATGTCTATCAAAATATTGCCTCTAGTTCTTTATATCAGATATTTTTTCCTGCAATCATAGTACAATTCATTTGGGAGAATAAAATGATGTTGCCTGGAAAGTTTTGCGGGACTTTTGCAAATGAGTTATTTTATACATTTCGATGTGCTTTTTCAGAATTTCAACTTTGCTACCTCGAATCGTGTTCGCTCGCGCCGCCATATTGGAAAAATGGCGCCCAAAATCAGTTTTTTACAAATATCTCTTTAACGGTTACATTTATAAAAAAATATTGTGCGCAATATTGTAGCCTATAAAATTATCTATTAAAATGACTATTTTATTGTTTTCGTACGACTTATAACTCAGGAGATATCCTAATTCAAAATTTGAAAAAAATAATTAGTAAAATGTGCTTGCTGTTTATGAATAGGCACAGTGAGCTTAAAATAACGATAACTTATGAACGGAGACTCACACGTTTAAAGTAAAAATATTATAGGGAATTACTTGCACTACAATTTACATATGATTTTTTATTTTTTTCAGATGACCTATAATTTGGGAGATATTTTTTAAACAAACCTAAAATTTAGAAAAAACCCTTTTTTTCAAAATAGCTCCAAAATGGTTCGTCCTAGAAAAAAAAATGTTCATGCATTTTGTGTTCAATTTCTTATAAGGATCTCTTCGAAGTGTTTTTTCGTCAGACTTACCCTTCATGAGATATCGCGACTTGAAAATCATTCAAAACTGAACATAGTACTACGCATAGTCGTCCAAGGAATACGTGTGTTATGCCATTGAACATCCATTTACAATCTGATGAAAATTATTTTTCCGATGAGACTATTCTTCGTAAAATTTATAGGATTTTGTAAATGAGTTTTCTATTTAAGTTTGTTGTATTTTGATAGGAACTACGTTGTAATAGAAACATCCAAATCCATCATAATAATAATAATCCATCATAGTAATAATAAAGCAATATTTTATACTGAAAATAGTCCAAACTTACCAATCTGTGGATCTTTAAAAGCTCCACCCTCGGGGCATTTTCATCATTGGAAATCACGAGTTAGATGAAAAACAACAATAGTTTTTACTTCTTCAAAAACAGCTTTTGGTTTAAAATTGGGGGAAATCATCTTACTTGTGATGAGTTAACTAAGACCAGGACCAAAGAAGTCTTGGTCTTGATCTTGGACATTTTTACAAAGCCTTTGGGTTTTAATATTCCAAATTTTGAATTGAGAGATTATTTTATAGGGCGTGACATACTTATCTTCTCTTCTTATACGAGATAAAATTGTATGTACTTATGTATGTTTGTTTGGAACGGGCCAAACTTTTTCTCGAAAACGGGTACAACGATTTCAATGAAACTTGGAACAGTGTTAGATATTAGCATACAATGAAGAATGAGCTAGGTTTGAACTTTGTAAATGCTCACCAGGGGGCGTGGAACCGCCCTAAATTTTAAATTTGATTTGGTCATAACTCGCAAACCATACAAGGTATTTAAATAAAATTTGGTAGGCGGGTACTGCTTTATAATACCTTGTGACAGACAAAAAGTGAACGGGATCGAAGAAGTGCCACGCCCACTTTTTAACGCTTGAAAATTTTGATTCAATATTACTCGAAAACGACTCCAACGATTTTAATGAAAATTTAGGAGATTTTACCTCTGCAAACAGAAATTAATATGTGATATGCCATTATATTGAGAAAACTCGTTGAAGGGCGTGGCACCGCCCACAAAAATATAATACGGTATAAAAAGAAAACTAATAAAGTAATCATTCTAAAATTAACTGTGAAGAGCATACTTGCTATAAGGCATCTCTGATCTGAAAGCTGGCAAAATATCGCCGTTGAGCGTGGAACCTCCCATACAAGCAAAATACGTTAAATGCTATTTCTCGCAAATGTTACAAGGTATTTTAATGAAATTTGGTATGTAGGTACTGCTTAATAATGTCTTGTAACAAACGAAAAGTGGGCGGGATTGAATGAGTGCCACGCCCACTTTTTAACCCTTGAAAATTTTGATTTAATATTACTCGAAAACGACTCCGATAATTTTGATGAAAATTTAGGATCTGTTACCTCTAGAAACATGTATTAATATGTCATATGCCATTATATTGGGAAAACTCGTTAAAGGGCGTGTCACCGCCCACAAAAATATAATGCGCTATAAAAAGAAAACTACTGAAGCAATCTTTTTGAATTTATCTGTAGGGAGTTTACTTGCTATTAGGCACCTACGACCTGAAAGTAGGCAAAATATCGAAAGTGCGCGTGGAACCTCCCATACAAGTAAAACACATTAAATGCTGTTTCTCGCAAATGATACAACATATTTTGATAAAATTTGGTATGCGAATCTGGATCAGGAGGATCTAAAGCATAACAAAAAGAAGGCTTTGTTTAATAATTGCCACGCCCACTTTTTTATCAAAATAAAAATTTTTGTTAATAACTCAGGCACAAAAAAAATGTCATTATACCTGCAGGATTTTGAAATATCCTTGCTTGAAGTTAAAGAAAACGCTGTGTTCAGTCTTACAGCGCAGCTACAAGAAAAGGTGAAATTATTTTTTATTAATAGCATCGGATAGTCACACTCTTCCTTATCCAAATATCCTTTCAGATTTTTCCGATAGGATTCTTATTTTCCGCCGTTAGAAGTGAAAACATACAAGTTTCATAACAAAAAATAGCAATGAATAAAAAAACATCCACTAAAATAATAAGATTAGATTGTTAACCGAGCAGGGATCGGTCTCCAGGTTCTTAACCATAAATTACCAAAACTAAAAAACAGTCTTGGTCTTGATGATCATTGCAGTCTTGATCTTGGTCTTGAAATTATATCAGCATCTTGGTATTGGTCTCGAAAAACTACCAAAACCTTGACTCAGGACAAAGACTGATTTTGCTCATCGAGTACCACAAACCTAATTCTTGGGTGGGGTTATTTGATAATACTTATTTAATCTTAACAAATTTCTAGCTTAAGAAATCGTTTTTATCATAATATTATTTAATCATAGTTTGAAGGAGCACAGCATCTCTCAATACTCAGAGAAAAATATTATCACTATATCATTTTTCTATTTTTATACCCTGCACCGGATACAAACTTCCTTAATCCTTCTATGGTATAGAAAATGTTATATGCTCTTGACCAGCAACACCTTGAAGCTTATTTCGGAGGACTGGAAATGATCAAAATCACAAAATTTTACTGCCATTAAAAGTACCAAGCAAAAGGAACTTTTGGACTGATTTGTGAATATATATGTACTTCAAAACAAGATACCAACAGAGTTAATCGACACTTTATTGTAAGGCTAGCCCCCTTACAAGCTATCTTATGAGTTTCAAAAAAAGGAATTGGAAAAAGTTCTCCATATCGCTCATTTACTACAAGAACGACACAAGTGAAAAAACTCGATTTTGGAGAAAATACGTTTAAAGTTTTCTAATGAAAAAATTATTTCGTTCTCAAATGATGACCGTAAAATATATTATTTTAAAATTTTCGTACAATATGAAGCATGATCTGGAGAAAAATGCTGCATCATTAACTCAAAAATCGGGTTTTCCGGTTTTGCAGAAAATGCGTTTGAAGCTTTCAATTGAAAAAGTTATTCTGAATGAGCGATATGTAACATATGAAAACGTTTCCGCAAAAAATATAGCAAACTTGCTATTTCGTTTTTATAATACGGATGTTTTATTTTGTTTGATGCAACCAAACTTAAAACAAAATTTCATCCATAGTAAATATCACTACCGGGAATAGTTGAGACAAACTCAATAAAGACAATGGGCAGAGTGTGCCACGTGTCAGAAAAGCCAAAAAGCTATGCACTGACGGAGTTTTGGAATTTAAATAAATGTTGAATTCGATAAGAGATTGTTTGTTGACCTCAATGAGTACTGGACATTGAGACGGTCAGTTTTGATAGATCTCAACTTTTCGATTAAAGATTTCTGCGAAATTTAGTTCTTAGAGGAAATTTGGCAGACCATAAAGCTTTAATTAATCGAACTCACTGTTCAATCGATATTAAATTCATAACTGTTGTAATAAACTGATAACCCAACTTCAAATGTTTATATTCCACGAAAAATAAACGATTCTCATCTTTGCTTGCAAGTGTCATTGTTTGTCAACAAAGTGGTGCTTTTATTATCATTGCTGGTGCTATGTCAAAGCATTGGTGATACATTGATGCGTGTACATTGTACATATTTACATACATCGTTATGCAAACGCAAACAAAAATACGTTTAATCAAATACTTATGAACATACAAGGCAAATACATTTCTCTGGCACTTGCTTTGACCAATTCATAAAGCAGCAAGATATATGTGACCGTCCACTGGAAAAGATTACTTATCTTCACTCACAAAATTTAGCAGTACAGCTAAAAATAAGAGATTGTAGTTCCAATTTTATCGGTATTCACTTTAAGGTGGAATTCAGTCTTTAGATATGTAGTGAACATTTTACAACTGATTTGAGGTCGATTATCAAATTGCAAATACCAATAAAAGCCGTCTTACCAAACGTCTACCCTGCAAAAATGAATAATTGACAAACTTTGAACTTCGATATCTACTTACAAACTTGAGTTTTTCATTTTACGGTTTTAAAATGTCATAACTCAGTCAATTTTTGGAATTTTCCAGTGTTGTTGTATTCAAAATTGTATGTATTTTTAGAAAAAGCAAATCAACGGTTTTTTATTTTGTGAAGTTAAGGTACCTTTTCCACTGGACGGTCACATATATGGAGCATTACACGTGCAGCGGACAAGTAAAAAAAATTTATGTTTCTGGTTTTAGTAAAACTTGATTATGCTATATGTCCTTGATCCAAGTACAAAATATTTTTACGTAATAAAGTCTGGTTAACGAGGTAGAGGGTTTTGAAAATTCGACTAATCGGCAGGGATGCATTACTTCGAATTCCATTATCAAGCTTGAAAAAGTTACAATTAAATAAATAAAGCAGTTGAATTTAAACTAAATTTAATGAGCTTTTAAAATGCACTTTTGGATCCTAAAAAAATTTTAGTTTTGAGGAAAAAGCTGAACCTTAATTTTTGAAAATTGATTCTAACAAAGTTAGTCCCTTTTCATTTTTTTGATTTTTAATTTAAAAATAGCTAATAGTGTATAGATAATTCTTGCCAAATTTCATGCTAGGCGTGGAAGGTGTTTAGGAGTAGTGATGAGCAAAATTAGTCTTGGTCTTGAGTCTTGGTCTTGGTCGTGGTAATTTTGCGAGACCAAGACCAAGACGCTGATATCTTTGCAAGACCATGGTTGCTATGGTCTTGGTCTTGGTCTCTGTCTTCTTCACGATAATCGTCAAGACCAGGACTGTTTTTCAGTATAGTTAATAGGTGTTTCACGCCCCTTTCGATTATGAAATCATCCCATAGTTTGAAATTTGGGATCTTAAAAACCATACTGATTTGGAAAAATAAGGTTTCGGGATTTTTTTAATTTTAAATAATCTTAAGATATTTTTTCAAGACCATGACCGAGACCAAAACTTAATGACCAAGATCTAGACCAAGACTCAATATCAAAACCAAGACCAAGACTATGGTTTTGATTTTCAAGGAAAAAAAAATTTTTTTCGACTTCTAAATAATACGTGTACGCTATGTGATTTTTTCCTATTGCTCCGCCACACACTGCGTTGGACAAAAATAAAATTTTTGTGACTCGAAACCTAACAGTATTGGTATCAATCGGCAGGTAATTGTATCAATAAAATAAAAACAAAACATTTAGGGGAAAAACTCAGTTTTGGCTACGCTGTGACACTTCAAAGTTGAGATATTTTTCAAAAAAAAATCATGTTTTGTTCAATTCGTTTTGGGTTCTCTTAAACAAATAATTATCAAAAATTTGTGTTTTGATTAAACCAAGCGAAGTAAAATTTTTTATTATAAATAATATTTGAGTAAATTAATAAAACTAAAAAATTTTAGAAAATATATAATTTGATATATTGTAGTGATTTTAATACATGAAAAACTTCAGAAATTCACAAATTTCGATGAAAAAAAAAAAAAACAAATCCTATAAAAATAAGTGCCGTTTTTTTTTTTTAATCTTCTAGTACGGATTCTATTTAGCCAGGAACTGCAAAAAAACTTTTCCTACTTCGTCTTACAAATATTTTTTTTTTTTTAAATGCTTAAAATGAAAAATTTGCATGAAATATAAAATTTATGTTGAACATTTTTTTTTGTTTTTATTAACACAAATGGTCTCAAAAGTGCAAAAACCACTATGTCTACTACGTATATGTCAAAAACGTATATTTTAAAAATAAGAAAATCGTCTCTGAGATCATTTTTGGGCTCACGGACCCAAAATTACTAAGGGCCAATTTCACAATGTCCAGTTAAGCATTAACTGGAACTTTAACTGGAACTTTGACATAAAATTTCTTACACAATTTTTATTTATCTGAAAGTTAAATTTTAACTGGACATTGTGAAAACGGCCCTTAAAGTACCAAATGTCATCGATATCCAACCACTCCTTCTATTCTTGTATGGACTCAACGCACTGTGCGCCATCAAGTATAGTATGTCGTTGTAAATCTCTTGATGTGGGCTACATATCATTCATAGAAGTAATTTATCTCAAACATTTTTTTCGACTAGTTGTACTCATTGTCTCAGTTTCTACCACCCTAAGGTGCTAAGGGCACTTCATAGAATTAAAGGACATAAAAAACCATTCAATTCATGTCCACGAAGTTTCCTCAAATTGTTGAAGTTGAAAAAGTTATAGCGAATCTAAAACCTCAGTACAAAATATGAAAATATATAATTTTAAGACATCGGACATCACCTGCCGAAGTTATTGAAAAAATACCATTTTGGCTGTTTTTGTAGTGGTCTATTTTTTGTTTCCTAGATAATTCCCAGCTTTCAAATAAGGGACGGTTATTCCAAACTTTTTTTTTTTATGTGGACCTAGTGTCACTATATAGACTGGTTCAGATTTGTATTAAAAAAATTTAAGTTGTTCAAAATTTCGTTTCCCGGGCATCAAAAGTTTAATTTTAAAATTTGGTCCATTTTAGAGATTATTTGATGGACTCAATACTATTTTCAAACCGAACTAATAATAGTGTTATCTTTCACATGGTCAAAAATTAAATACCTCACCCAAAGTCCAAAAAATTTATGAAATACTCAATATCACTTAAACAAAATCAAAGCTTTATACAAATAAGGAAGAAATACGATCAAGCAAAAAAAAAATATTAAAAAAAGTATTTTAATTTAAACAGAGTTAAACTTAAGAGATTTTTTTTTGCAAAAGCATCAGCATCACAGTATTGAAAACATTTTAGATTCGCAAAGACCATAAACAACATGAATAGAAATGTATCGCACTTCCGGCACAGCGGAAAAGTCACATGGCACCTCATCTTTAATATTAAGTTACAATGAGCTCGTTGCTTGGGCATCCCTTTTAAATCTCTTATCGCTATAGTTGATGATTTTTACAAATTGCTTGAAGCGCTTCGTATTGCAAGTTACATAAAATGATTTTCGCTTTTGTAATATTTATTTTATGACCTTGGATATTGTAAATATGTATATTCAACATTATAATCTAATGGATGAACATATTAAGATAGGTATTTTTTTACCCTTAAAAGTTTTTGTACTTTTTATAATCCATGCCTACATACATATTTTTGTGCTTCCATATGAACATACCATGAATTACATACATTATTATCTGGAAGTGCACCTCCAAACTTTTGCACTTTCAATTAACTCATACAAGAATAGAAATCTCAAACGGCATTTTTTAAAGTGCAATCTATTCATTTATTCGGAACTTATATTGCTTATGATGAAATGTGTTAAAATTTTTGGCAGGGCCAAGGATAACACCCTTTTCTTTTGTTTTTCTTTTTATATGAAATGTATTAAATTAATCTTCCCATTCAAAATCCTCTGCCAGCCAGTCTCAGCTCAATATTTATCAAAGACAGAATCCTTTGGTCTGTAAACAGCTTCTCACCCTACAAATCACCTGGGCCAGATGGCATTCTACCAATAATGTTGCAAAAACTACAAGATACCGTGAGTCCATTGCTCGCCAAAATTTTCAATGCTTGTATAACTCTTAACCATATTCCTTCTAGTTGGAGGAAAGTTAGGGTAATTTTTATTCCAAAGATAGGCAGAAGTGGTCATGAATCAGTTAAAGATTTTAGACCAAGAAGTCTGTCCTCCTTCGTTCTTAAAACACTAGAAAGAATACTAGATGTCTAACTTAGGGAATCGCTGGTCAGCACAGCCTCCTTCACCTCACAGCATGCATACCTCAAGGGAAGATCTACTGAAACAGCTCTTCATGAAGTAGTACACACGGCTGAGAGGTCCCTTTATTTCTGTCAATTTACGCTTGCAGCCTTTCTAGATATCGAAGGGGCTTTTAATAACGTTCGTATCGAAGCTATTAAGGATGGTCTTACCGGGCTTGGGGTAGAGGAGAGTCTTACTACATGGATATTATCCATGCTTGAAACAAGAATTGTTCAGGCTTGTATGGGTACAAGTCAGGTGGTAAAATCAGTTAGCAGAGGAACACCTCAGGGTGGTGTCCTCTCACCTCTGCTCTGGCTAGTGGTTATTTACACTATCCTTAAGGTTGTTGCGTATGCGGATGATGTGGTAATGCTGGTATCAGGCCCCTTTCCAGACGTGATTAGTAATATCATGGGAGAAGCTTTGACAAAGTTAAGCTCATGGGCCAAGGCATGTAGCCTGGGAGTTAACCCAGCAAAAACTGAGCTTATTCTTTTCACCTCAAAAACCAAAATTCCAAACTTCAATCTCCCTCGGCTAAATGGGCATACTCTGACACTTTCCAAGACAGCCAAGTATCTAGGAGTCATACTGGATCCAAAACTAAACTGGAAAGAAAACATCGAACTGAGATGCAAGAAGGCCTGCATAGCCATCTACGCCTGCAAAAAAACTTTCAGTAAAAAATGGGGACTTCAACCAAAAATGGTACTTTGGATGTACACAGCAGTAGTACGTCCAATCCTCACTTATGGCTCCCTAGTTTGGTGGCCGGCCACTAGCAAAGGCTATAATCAGGCAAAACTAAAGAGGGTGCAAAAGACCGCATGTGTCGGTGTAACGGGGGCACTGAGATCTTGCCCTACCGCAGCTCTAAGCGTTATTTTACACCTTTTGCCTCCTACCTCTTTTATTAAAGCAATTGCTTCAAGCAGCGCAGTTAGACTCAGAGAAACCGGCTCTTGGGTACTAAGGCCGTATGGTCACTCTGCCATCCTTGAAAATCTGCAAACTGAGCTCAAGAGCTCAACAGATTACACCTGTCCCATACTCAGTTTTGATAATAACTTTCGAGTATGGATTCCTGAGCTCAGTGGGAAGATGGCAGTATCAACCTAAATTTTGAAACCGCCATATACACCGATGGCTCCAAGATGTGTGGTGTTGGCGCGGGAATATTTTCAGAAAACCTGAAACTATCTCAATCATTTCGCTTGCCAGATTCAGCCAGCGTTTTTCAGGCAGAAGTTTTTGCCATTCTCGCAGACAGTCAGGCAGCTATCAAAGCACTGAATTCAGCAATAATAAGGTCAAAATTGGTGGGGGACTGCAAGAAGGAGTTAGTCAGGCTCGGACGTCGGTTTGATATTGCTCTCGTTTGGGTTCCAGGCCATAGGGACATCGAGGGCAACGAAAAGGCTGACGAACTTGCTAGGCACGGTTCCTTCCTTAACGTCACCAGTGCGGTGCGGGTACATACTCCGCTAGGTATAGTAAAGAAGAGGATCTTCTCTTTTTACTTAACCGAGGCGAACACTAATTGGAAAGCATTGACTACATATAGGATATCCAGGTCAATCTGGCCTTCATATAGCAGGTCAAAAACTACTTATTTACTAGCTAATAACCGTATTAATATAGCAAGAATTACCGCAGTTTGCACTGGACACTGGGCCATCGGCAAGCATGCTGAAAAACTACGCATCCCTTTCAACCCCTTTTGTCGGAGTTGCTTAGTTGCAAGCGAGCAAGAATCTCTTGAACACTTTCTCTGTGACTGCCCAGCTCTGGCTAGAGCTAGACTTACATCATTGGGAAAGCCTTTCTTCAATACACTCAGCGAAATTGCCGACATTGAAATTGGCTCGCTGCTCAATTACCTTAATAGGACTAACTGGATATAGATATCGTTAGGCAGGTGATTAAAATTTTCACATACACTTATACCGGTCTGTCAAGTTACTTTTGTGGTATTAAAATGGCACTTTTAGTGCTACTTAGGTTTTAGCTTGCATCGCTAAACCGCCACTCTAACCTAACCTAACCATATTAAATTAAATGTTGTGCAAATTATTAGGGAGTAGTTCGTCGACACTTGAGATGAATGATTAAGTCAGAGTAAAAAATATCTGAACGTGGTTGTAGTTCTATAAAAAATTCGGAAATCTTTAATCTTCACACTCATGATTGTGTCAGACTTCAATTTATAATTTCGTACCTTGACTTAAAGTTTTATCGAATTTATTTATAGAGGATATCTAACATAGATAGAAAACTGCACTATTACAATCAAAAATTTATTCATTGAAAATATTTTATTCATGAATAGTAGTAGTATAGTGGTAACACAAATAACAATCCTTTAGAGTTGCCGTAGCATAAAAGGTATCAAGCCATACTGTTGCATTTTATTGATAATACGCATGCATTTTGAGTGACATCCATTGCTTTGGGTTTCATTTCGTTTCATTCGCCTATTTTAAGGGGATTGAACGAAAACAGTTGCATATGTTTGAGCGCTCCACAATCACAGTCAAAATTAAATATGGAGTAGTAAGACAAAAGATAAATTAACGTGCAACAAAGAAATAGCATAGGACAAATGTCAAATTATTATTCATGAGGTATTTTTATATAATTTTGCTCTTCAGTGTGGTTTCTGAGATAACCTGGCCTAAATGCTTAGAAAACTCAAATTTTTGATGACCTATAGCAAAGTAATTTAACTTTTAAATAAAAATCTTGTTACGATTATAGATACTTACTTAGTACTGTTCTTTTTCTTTAAAAGTGTTTTAAAGTTATATCGGTTTCTTTATTTTTCACCGAAATATGCCAATATATAAATGGTGAGAGAATTTTACACATGGCTATGTGAATTTCTCTTAAAATTTAAATATTGGTGAAAGAATTGGACATTGCTCCATCACCATTTATGAATTGGTGAGATTATATGACAAATTGATGTGTGAAATTTTTTACACAGTACTAACTGTACAAGCTACCATCTTACACAGTACTGATTTTAGAAATTTCACAGTTTTATTTTGAGTTTATTTTGTTTAGATGCCAACAATTTCTAATCGAGAGTCTCAATGTAATCAACCTTACAGTTTGCTGGATCCCAAGGTATAGAACAAAAATCTGATGAACACTCTAGAAATGGCACAACACTGTTGTCAATATTATACACGTATTATTATGAATTTGTGGTTATATCACTGGCTATCTGTAACTTAGACATTGATTACAAATTACAGTCGTTAGCGAACTCTATATAGGATAGTACTTGAGTAATAGTTGCTGAATTCTGGGGAAGCTTTTGCTATTTGTTCGAGGAAGAAAGTGTGGGGCAATTATACCGTAAGTCTTCTTCTCTCTGAAGTAGCAGGTTTATGCTCTTTTTTTGACAGCACAAGAATTCATAATTTGCTCTTATTCATCAAAGATTCCAACATTCATTTGTAATGAATCTGTTTATTCGAAACATAATTTTTGGTTATCACAGAGACACAACTCTTGGCCTGAGTTTTTACTGGACAGTCTATCTAAACTAACTTTACCCAATTATCACTTATCATGCCATTTCGTATGACCTGCCCTGATTGCCAATACGTTTGATTGGAATTTAACAGTTTGAAAACTAATTTCATGTTAGTTTTACGCTGTCAACAACAAAATAATTGCTGTTTGTAGCAGGAACTATGTTATTTTTCTGAAAGTTTTTTTTTTTCAACATTGTCCGCTTTGCACTGCAGTGACCTGAATAAATTTTCCAATAAAACAAAATGAACCGCAATTCAAAAGTTTTAATTGAACCGCTACGTTTTCAAGACTCATTGATTTCGTTAGGTTTTTACTCGATTGCTTTGATATTTACACAGTATTTTATTTATTTAATTATGCATGAAACCTTTTTGTTTTCCTTTACAAGCACGGTGGTAACCGCATGTCCTCGCTTCCTTGCGCGGTGCATTGAACTTTTGTCTACATACAACACTTTCTCCTCCTTTAACAGTTTCAATTTAATTCCGTGGTGCTTTTTCATTTCACGTACATTGTTTTTTCTTTAATTGTTGACGTTTATAGATTTGATTAAAATGAGGCACTTTGCAAACAAAGGGTAAGTCCAGCCGCGAAATTTAAAGGGGAAAAAATTGAGAATCAACTAATCAATCAGTTAGCCAAATATAACAATAATTGCCGCGGGGTGATTTTTCATAAATAAAATTGCGTTTTTTTTTATAATCCAAAGGCAGTACATTTTTGTTGAACTCTTGTTTTCGGCCACGCTGTAAAATTTATTCTATTTTTCAATATAAATTGTATTTTTAGAGTTATTGGCACGACCTGAATTTAAATCCGTCATCAAAAAATTTATACCCCCACTAGTTTTACCGATATGTCGCAAAATCAAGCGTTAGATCAATCGTACGTTGGCCCACACCATACGATCCGGTTACCGGACATAATCCCAACGGATATAGTCCCCACTTCGTAAATGGGGATTATGTCCGAACATTTTTTAGTCATAACCCCCATTTTGGTATTAGGGGTTAGGGCCACTTACCCCTACTCTTATGTAAAATTGCTGTGGCTAGCAAACTAGGTATTGGATATATTATAGACTGATCAGCGGCTGAAGGCCGCCGCGGAAACGGTATTTGAATTTTTGGGAGTTGTAAATCCTGAGCTGCGGCTGTTTTCAATAACAAAATATCGTTATGGGAACTATGTCCGTTTTTTCCTGGGGATTATGTCCGAAACACTTGCGGACATAATCCCCATTTTGGGGAATACTTCCGAATCATTGGCGGACATAATCCCCATTTCATGAATGGGGATTATGTCCGTGGGGACTATGTCACGGCACCTATGTCATGGCACCACAAGATCCCATAGAATACGTACGTAGTTGAAAGGGGGCTGCTCACAAGCCACATGACGAAAAAATTAACCCACTTCCCCTGCCCTATGTGACGGTATTTTTTTACTCCCCTCTTCCGATATATAGCGGGGGGAGGAGGTAAATTTTTTGTGAACTTTAGCATTATGAGGTAATGGGCACCCCCTTTCAGCTGGCATATTTACCTTCCGATTAGATAATAATCACAGGACCGACATTAAACTAGTGTATTTCAATTAGAAACCCTTGTAAAACTCAATATCTAATGGAAAAAAGTGATTTTTATATCTTGGCCCGTATAGTTGGCTCTAAAACAAATTAATAGGTAGGGGAACTGATGCTATTGTGGTATAGCTAATGTTTAGGTGGAATTTTAAAGGGAACCGTTAGATCTATTTCAGCCAAATTTGTTTAAGGTAATCATTCAAGTATTGGCTACAGAATATATTTCAATAAAATGTGTGCAATTTCATTAAAAAAAGTTATTGAGGAAAATCTGAAAAAAGTCAAAAAAGCTGTTTTCAAAAAGTTGGCAGGTAATGTGGTATATATGGTGGCGCAATGTGGTATATATGCTGATCAGCACTTGTAAAGTGGACTGGTAATGTGGTACATATAAGTAGGGTAATGTGGTATACTTAATCATACAACCAAATATAAAGTTTGAAAGGTATGAAATAAGTTCATAATAACATTTACATTGGTTCTCAAACTCATAGTTTTTATAAAAAAATAAACAGCAATCGAATAATGTTAAGAATAATAAGAAATATTCATATACCACATTAGCAAACCCTGACTATACCACACTGGCCAATTTTTAGAAATTACAAAATTCTAAAAATAAAATGGAAAACTTTGTGAATTTACACAGTTAAACACTTATTTCGCAATACTTAGCACTTACCTTTATTGAATATAAAACTTTACCAAAAAGCAACTTTTTCTTAACAAAATTTTTTTGCAAAAAATCCGGAAGAAAAAATCAGCCCCACGCGACTTAAGTTTCGTTCAACTGACACCGGAAAAATTTTGTTTGGTGCATGACAGCAACACATCCCTGGTTTTTCATGTTTTCTGATAGGATAAAAGCAGTGACGTTCGTAGGTTCTGTCCCAATTCGGAGATATGCGACCATACCACATTGAAAAACTATACCACAATAGCATCAGTTCCCCTACAGTATAAAACAAAAGTTTAAAGACATAACCAACATTGCTGTTCAAATGATTATAACGACAAAAGTTGGATTGCATTTCAGTTAAAATTAGTACGGTAAATTTAAAATGTTAGACACTGGATAGAAGGAGTATACAAAGATAAGCAGTTGTGGTTCTAATTGTAATCAAAATCCATGGATTGATTTATTAATGAGGGAATATATTAATATTAGTAATTAAAATTTAAGGACAAAATTTCGTAATAATACAATGCTCCGATTAGTGAACGATTGATTCAATTATGAATTCGTATGAAATAATGAGCATACGCGTTCAAAACAAAATAATCTTTATGCTTAATTAACACTGTACACGAAAAAGCGATTTAATATCACTGCTGAAATTTATGGCCAAAAAACAATGATTATGTATGAGTAAGCCCATACGAAGAAGGAAATGTTATGGTGTGATTGTACACGTATTTAGGTGCAGAGTTATTCAATTTTTGTATGGCGTGTGCGTTGATTTCTGAATTATGTAAATAATTGGCTTATTTTACAAAATACAGTGATAAGTAACCTTGTACATGTGTGTGAAATGATATCACATTCACGCTTATGGATATTTAATACAACCATTTCATTTGTTTTTAATCTTTTTATTTACATTGTTTACAGGAATCTTTTGTAAGTGGACTTGGGATTCATACCTTTGTTGGCCACCAACGCCTGCTGGCGCTTTGGCACGAATGCATTGTCCAGCGGGTATGCATGGAATTGACACAAAAAGTGAGTAGATGAACGTGCTAATTAAATATTATTTTAATGAGAATTTAGTGAAGGTTGCAAATGATTAAATAAACATTTTTGTATCGTTATCGTTAATCGTTACTAAGCAAAAAGTTTAAATGTTTAATTAGACATACGGATTATCAATTTTCGCATCTCAACTTCGTAGATCAATCGTGTGAACGGCGCAAACGTAAGACCGTAGTTGAGGAGGTCCATAACAAAACGCAATAAATCCATCTTAACATTTTTTTGGATAAGCGCACAAAAGAAATTAAAGTCAGAAGGATATATATTTTTTTGAAAACAGTTGTTGTGGTAAGGAAGGGTTCTAGGGAGAATGCATATCATAAATAAATTAATTTATCTTTCAATTAATTTTTAAGTTATTTAGATTACAGATTTGGAAATGTTGCGTTTTGGTCCATCACATAGTAATTCTTACTTTTGGTATTGAATAACGATGAAATTATTGACCCTTGTTATCAGGGTTCAAAGGATATATATCAATGGATATATATCATGATATATATCCGATATATATCAAATGATTTTTTATGATATATATCAATACAAAATTATTTTAAAATTTTATATTATTTAGTAATTTTTGGCGTTTGTTACTGTATTTCTACTTCCCAAATGTAGATGGCGTTGGAGTAGAGTTAAAATATACTCCCTAATAGTAAGTTCTAATCCATTAATGGCAACACTTCTGCCGGCATTAATGGTGTCAGTCGTGTCAGAAAAATTTCGTTACGAAAGAGTAAGTTTTCTTTGTGTTTATGCTACGTAGGTTGCCCTTTATATTTCGCGATTGGGCAACACTAATGTCAATAGCTAAAATCTGGCAACACCATAATAAAGTTTGACATTTTTTAGCATAAACGTACTCACAACGTTTTGACGTACGACAATCATTTGTGTTTACAGTGACTTGAAAAAATCAATTTGGCAAAAAAATGGAATTAACTCGTGAACATTTTCGTGCGATAATTTTTCACAACTTTCGACGTGGATTAACTCAACAACAGTGCATCGATGAACTTAATTCAATTTTTGGCGATGAAGCTCCATCAAGGACCAGTGTTTATCGATGGTATGGTGAATTCAACCAAGGTCGTAGTTCACTCCAAGACGAATTTCGTGAAGGTCGTCCAAAATCAGTTGTTGTTCCGGAAACCATTGATGCTGTGCGCCAACTGATATTGCAAGATCGTCATGTGACCTATCATGAGATTGAGACAACCTTAGGCATTAGTGGGACCAGCATACATTCAATATTGCATGAACACCTGGCCGTAAAAAAGGTTTATTCTCGTTGGAAACCCCATAATTTAGCCATATTTTAAATTATCAATGGAAAAATTGATTTTCTTAACTCACTGTAAACAAAACAAATAGCACTTGTACAACAAAACGTTGTGAGTACGTTTATGCTAAAAAATGTCAAACTTTATTATGGTGTTCCCAGATTTTAGCTATTGACATTAGTGTTGCCCAATCCCGAAATATAGAAGGCAACCCTCGTATTATTTTTTACAAAAAAAGTAATTGACAATTCATTATGTTTATGTAACACATATGCAAATAGTACACATAGATAATACAATAAAATAATAATATGGCTTTCATACAAAACGGATATATATCAAAATTTTGATATATATCGGATATATATCACAAATATCCGATATTTTGATATTTATTATAAATATCGGATACTTTCGAACCCTGCTTGTTATGTTGTATCATAGATTTTAAAAAATAGAACTCAGCCAAAAAATTTAACAACTTAAAAAGTGGAATTATTGCATTTTGTTCTGGACCCTCCTTGGTCTTTCAGAGTTACCATAACAAAAAAATGTATTTTTATTGTAGAGTTAGGATAACAATGAAATAAATTTTTATCAGGCATGTTCTGAAATCCGATTCACTTCGGAATCGGAATGAAAGCAATCTTCAAGAGCTCTGCATTGCAACAAATAAGATGGAATTGGATTTGTGTTTCAACAAATAAAATTTGCCAATGGTTCCCATTCGGTTTACCGAAACATAAATCCGGTTTGGTGTTAATTATTGAAATGCGGAGTTCTTGAAGATTGCTTTCATTCTTGACTTTTCACTAAAATATCGAAGTTGTTTATTACATAAATTTGAAAATGTTTCATTTTGGTCAGAACCATTATTTTTTGGTATAGAATAACAGTAAAATTATTGATGCCTGGTGTGTTTTATAACAATGGTTACATAGATTTAAATATGTAGAATTGAATTCAGTTGTAAAATCCAAAAAATTCAAAAAAGGAATTAAAGCGTTTTGTTATGGACCTCCTCAGTTACAATACAGGGTAGATAGAAATAAATAGAACAACGAAAAATTTATATTTTGAAACACTTTTTCCTTTGCCATTATTCGAAACACGCAAAAATCAAATGACGAAAAATGCTGAGAAAAGGTACTTTGAATACCAAATAGCTCCACTGGTTTTCATTTTTCGAAAACTGGCAAAAGAAAAAAATTGTTCAGAATAATCCCAGGAATCTTACATTTTCCGATGTTTTACTAATTTATACCCACCCTTCAGCAATAAAACATCCCATTTCGCCGTCCACATGATTAATCTACGAAGGTGATATCTTAGTGGTATTCTCTCCAGATATGGTACGGTAAGTCTAATGCATCGGATAAAAAAATTTAAAAGAAATTAACCACCTTATATAAATATTTTTTGTATTTATGGAATATTATCTCGGTATAACCCTTTCATGCCCGAATTAATTTGGGGGGACTTCAAATTTTTTTGAGACTATACAGTAACAAATATAGGCCTAAAGAACAAATAGTATTAATTTCAAGGTCCTGCATATCCTAGTTTGTTCTCTGGAAGATGTTGCCTATAGGCAACATTGGGCATTGCTGGTAAACTTTGTCAAATAAATTTAATGAACAATGCAGTTTTTGTATTGAATTTGAATATAATTTTTTTTACAATTTGATACCCGTTTTCTCCAATATATAGTCTGCTGAAGTCTCAAAGGGTTTTCAGTGTCCATATTATAAAATTATAATAGAAGTTTGGAGGGGTTTTAGCTGAAGCAGGTGACAAATTTGCTCTCTTGGGTGTAGGTGCTGTTCTATTTGCAGGGTAGCAGTAGTTAATCAGCTATATCTAACTGAAAGTTCCTGTTTTATCATATTTTATATCTCTGTGATAGAATAGCTATCTACTTCTGCCTCTTTTATGCAACATCCCAAACTCTGAATTACACCTAAAAGAGATCCGAACACCAAACAACGAAATTTACAGCACTTGAGTGGCATCCTCAAGACAGCTTAGATAGGTTAATCAAAAGTCACCTAGAAAAGGTCTTTAGAGAAGGAACTCCAACGGAAGTGCCTTGGAAAAAGATAAAAGTCATTGCATATTGGCTATACTCAAGTATGAGTTAGAGATAAAATGCATACAATACATTTATGCACCAAGATACCATTTCTTGGAACGACAGTCAATAGCGGATGGTTCCAGCAACATATCGGAAAGATCAACAGCTCCCACGTGATCACTGAGGCTATCAATAGCCGGACGAGGATTACCCAAAAGCTTTAAAGTGTGATCCTCGTCCTTTTAAGCTACATAGCTCCTTTTCTTGACTTAGAAAACAGTTTTCTAGACGATTATAACGAATTGTTCCTACTTTTAAGTAGCTCTGTCCACACGGAGGTTTTTAGGTTCAACCCCCCAGAAAGAATTTTTACCCATATAAGTATAACGGCACAAATTTAGTGTTCAGTATAGTTCTCCTTCGTTTTTTTATTTGAAAATACCTCCCCCAAGATCAAGTTCTGTACACGGCAGTGCTCATCAGAAACCTATCTTATAATTCGATCATTAGAAATAAAACCATTATCGAAAAACATTTTAAAATTATAATTTTTGGAAATGTTGGAGGTCGAATATAGGGCAATGCCTGAATATATTCCTAATTAAAATGATTCATATGGTTCCTCACCAACTTACAAATAGAAGTCATATAAAATTCCAGAAACACCAACTCATTTTAAAATTTCCAAAGTTGATTTTTACAAAAAACTCGCTTTCTATTTTTGTACAATGTGATTTTCCATGTCTTCGTGAATATCCTTTCCAAAAAATTCACTTCAATATTTTCACCTCTGTCAGTGGGTTGTTGTGGGGTTTTTTCAATATTATTCTGAAAATTCACTATATTTCGCTTTTTTCTGGTCCACTTTCCATCAGAGGAGTTTTCCTTACCAAGCTTGCATATTTTTATGATTTTTAGCCATGGAAAGCATCCCTAATTCAAAAGATTATTCGAAATATATCCATAAGTGCCCAATGTTGCCCATAGGCAACATTGACTTTAGAAAATTACTGAGGAACAACTAAGACCTTTTTTGTTCAATTATTTAATTTTTCTGATTCTTTGACATGTTTTGAATTATTTTGTGTCCTTTCTGATCCAAATTTATTTATATATTGACTTTGAATTATATGTAATATACATCCACTTTTTGCATAATTTTTTTTGCACGTATGGACATAGCAAAGAACATAATTCAAATGATAACTATTAATGCTTATGAAGTCAAATCTATTAATAAGCAAGCAACACTATTGAACAAAATTCGTAATTGGCGAAAAAATTAGAAAATAACGGAGTTTTTAGCGCAAATATACAATGTTGCCTTTAGGCAACTATGGGCATGAAAGGGATAAATAGTCCTTAAAATAATGTAAATACTCTAGCATAAAAAGCTATTAATCATATGAATTTCACTTTATATATTCCAAAATATTTTATAACCTTAAACGAAGCACATATGTATATTAGAGTGGTCCAAATTTTGTATGGAAAAACCAAAAGTGTTAAAAAGTCAAGGTGCGCGCGACTTTTCTGAATCCTTGGATCCTGCTGATTACAAAAAGTGCTTTGGAACCAAAAAAAAATTGCATTTAGATATTCCGCAACGAGCTTGAATGTACTTTTTTAGGAATTTTTGTGTTTTTGAGTACTTTTTTTAATTTAAACGCTATATCTTTTTAACCAGATAAGGTATTTGCAAAAATTAAATTGCATTTTTTTAAGAATATTTTGAGCCAATTTCTGCATTAATAATAGTTAATCTACTCTTTCCCAATTTTTTTTAGAAGCACTTTAAACTTCAAAATTTGTTAGTTTTTTGAGGTGTTTGCACAATTTTTTTCTTATTTTTCTCTAGCAAATTTTTTTTTTACTTTTATTTTTGTAGGCATTAATTTATCTATCAACCGACATCAACAACTAATCCATAAGCTTCACTTTTCTTACTAATAACCGTAAAGTGTAATCAAATTTGGCCAGAAAAAAGCTTTGAGTTTAAAATTTTCATGGTAAAACTGAAACAACAATAGTCATTTGCGATGTATGCGTGCATGAAGATTCTAAATCCGGTCTCAGAATTGCTCTACCTTATACTGTTTTAGAGATATCCTAACCTAAAAATGCAAAAAACACCGTTTTTGCTATTTTTGAAGCTGTTATATCAAGACATGCTAACTTCCAGCATAGTATTGAAGTTAAAAGTGACAGCCTTTTTCTTAAAAACCCAATTTAAATTGTATCGATATCTCTTTGTTCCTCCGAAATATCGTAAGCAGAAATAACAAAAAAAAACAGTTTTTTGCACTTTTTCAACTTTTCAAGTTAGAATATCTCCGAGAATAAAAAAGATATCGGTATAATTTAAATTGAATTTTAAAGAAACAGACTGGCACTTTTAACCACTATACCACTTTTTGTGGTTGGAAGTAATCTTGACTTGTAATATCACTTTAAAAAGAGAAAAAACGGTGTTTCTTATACTTTTATGTTAAAATATCTCCTTAACCGTAAAAGATACAGTTTTGAGACCGAATTCAGAATCAGCATCAACAAAGACATCGAAAATGGCTATTTTAGATTCTTTTTGATTTATTTATTTTTTTTGGTTTCCTTAGAAGATCTATGAAAACTATCTGTTAACTTATTTTGCCAAAAATAACATGAAGTGCCAAGGTTTTGATATTGCGAAGAATGTTGTTTTACTCAGAATATTAGGAACTAATGATTTTATAAGAAAAAAGTGGTACCTTACATCATCCCATTAAGATATCTTATTTTAATGCCTTGAAAACATGAAAATTAATTTTTTTTTAAGTCCAATTTAATTATACTTAATTGTTTTTAGTGAGTAAAACTGTTGCTAGTAGCTTAGTGGTTGAAATTATTTTTAAGATAAATTAATGCATAAAAATATAAAAATTTAAAAAAAAAAATTCGCTATAGCAAAATAAGAAAAAAATCTGTTCTTGAAAGTGCAAACACCTCAAAAAATTAACAAATTTTGAAGTTTAAAGTGCCGCTAAAAAAATTGGGAAAGAGTAGATTAATTATAATTGATGCAGAACATGGCTCAAAATATTTTCAAAAAAATGCGATTTAAAATGCGGTTAGAAAGATATAGCGTTTAAATTGAAAAAAGTACTCAAAAATGAATCGTATGGAATAGGAAAGTTTACGGCTCGAAAGCTACTCAACTGGAATTATTATTCCGGACATCCCCTTCCCTGTCACAAATGGCCACACTTTGCTAGAACCCCCCCCCCACCTGAACTTTATCGAATGGTGAACTTTTGAAAAACTTAATGGAAATGATGCACTATCATCATAATTTCAATTACACTGGTCGGCAACGAAATCCTACTTTCAATAAAAATATGATCAGTTCACACTGAGTTTAATATGCTGAATATAGATCTGCTTTTTATTTTTTCCATTAAGTCACGATGCAAAAAGTAGCAAGAACTTCAAATCAGAAAAAAATTTTTAAATCAGTCTGGCAGATTTTTTTATGCCCGTTTTATTGAGAAATTGTACTGAAAAAACCAGAAACTGCCTATCCTTAATTACATGAATCTCGCTAGAACAAAAATAAAATTTAAAAAACTCTAAACCTTTTTGTGCGCAATGATCGCATTAAACACTTAAAGATTGGTTAGTTGCATATGTACATAACAAACTTGAGTCCTTTTGAAAGAAAAATGTAAATATTTGTTGTCCTTATCGAATACAACGACGATTGGTAAGCAAGGTGGATGCAACTTAAATAAATACAGTCATAGGCATAAATAACCCAGCAGTTAAATTTGGATCTAGTCCCAAAGAGTGACTAGTTCGGCAACTGTTCAAAAAGGTACTAGCGTTGTTCTAGTTCGCTCGTAGTGCACAGATCGTCAGTTGACAAAAAATATACAAAGTTTTCATGTTTTTCTTTGTCTTTATTTGCTCTTTTATTAACTGAGAAGTACCGCTGATTGAGAAAATGTAGTATCGTGAGAGTGCTATGTACGAACAGTCACGTTTTTTTGGTGTTTCGTTTTTTTCATAAATTTTCGTGGACATACGCTACTTTAAAGTAAACAATTGTTATGATATCAGTAACGACGCAATGTTTCACATCTACATACAGGGTGGCTGATTCGAAGTATTACCAATTCAAAAGACTATATTTTTAGTTTCCATGCACAGATTTTATTGATCAAACGCTATAATTGTTGGGAAATGTTAAAATTTTAAGAATCTACTTGAGATTTTCGATATGGCCACCTTTGGCCTTAACTATGGCCCGTAGACTGTCGAAGAACGAGTCGCATGCTGCACGAATTCGATTTTGTGGAAGTTTGCGCCATTCTCGTTGAAGGGCCACTTTTTTTATTTTATTTTATAGTCAAGACCTTCCTGTCCAACATACCCCAGATTGATAAATCCAGCGGATTCGCATCAGGCGAATTTGAGAGCCATTGTTGAGCAGAAATGAAGCTAGGAACGTTTTTTTCTAACCATTCTTGATTCACACGAGCTTTGTGTGACGGTGCCGAGTCTTGTTGGAATGTCCATGGCTTGCGACCAAAATGTTTGCGTGCCCACGGTAGTAAAGCACCCTCCAACACTGATTCACGATACACCTGGGCGTTTACTTTGACGCCAGCGGCCAAAAAAACGAGTGGTGAGCGCCCATCAGCAGTCACTGCAGCCCAAACCATCACATGCGGTGGTGCCTGCGTCCTGGTGGCCAAACGAACATTCAAATTTTCGTAGGACCTCTCTGTCAAGTAAACCCGATCATTTTGTTTGTTTACATATTGCTGGATACAGTAATTTTTCTCATCAGAGAAGACAATTTGTGACGGCGGCGTGCAAGCGCAACAACTCCTTGGCTCTATCGAGCCTAACTTTTTTTTGAGCAGGAGTGAGATCATGCGCCTTTTGGAACTTGAGGGCCTTTAGTCCGAGCTTGTTTGACAATATGTGTTGCATTCGTTCACGCGATATTTTCAGCTCGGCAGCCATTTGTCTGCCACTGCGTCTCGGATTTCGCTCAATTCTGGCCTTCACCTTTCGAACCATTTCTGGTGATGTTGCAGTTATTTTCCGACCACCACCATGTCGTTTGGCAACGCTGCCGGTACCATTGTAACGTGTAATGGTCCGATACACAAACATTTTATTCACTTTTAAATGTTTCAGCTCACGAACAATTGCTGGTTGCGATTTTCCAGCCAAATAAAGAGCAATCACACTATTACGTTTGAATTCCATTTCGAAAATTTTTTATTTTCAATAAATTGACGCGCAAATGCTTTTGATTACTTGTTGACAATAGAATGAACTAACATCATGCCAATTTTTAGACAGCTGTCATGTTCCATCTGTCAGATATTGGATTATCTGAAATTGTGTAAATTTATTGATTACACAGGCCCACAAGAAAAAAAAGTACCATGCGCGAAAAATCAGACCACCTGAACTTTATGTTTTCGGGGTTGCTGAATCCGAATATGGTGCCAAAATAGCGAAGTTGGTTCGCGTTTTTTCAGAAATCAGCAATAATGCTGAAAATTTGACATTTTTCCTGGTTTCTGAGAAAACGCGAACCAACTTCGCTAATCTGACACTATATTCGGGTTCAGCGACCCCGAAAACATAAAGTTAAGGTGGTCTGATCTTTCGCGCAGGGTACTTTCTTTTTGTGGGCCTGTGTTATTTGAAAAAATTTCGCTCATTCTTCTTCTAATTACATCTCTCAATTTTAAGATACTCACTCGCTCAATTTTTAGATACTCGAAATCGAGTCTCAAAACTCTCAAAATTTTCAATTGTCTCTCGACTGGTAAAAAGGTAATGCAGAGGGGGACAATTGACGATTCGTAGGACATTAACATTGAAAAATCGTCAATCTGTGGAACTAGTACTAGTCCTGTTAGGAAGAAGTCAAAGACTAGTCATGCACTAGTCCGATTAACTGCAGGGATATGCAAAGTTAAGAGTATAAGTATCAATGCTGTGTGATGCATGGAAACAGTTGGCTTGAACGAAAAAAATGGCATCCCCCCATGCCGCCAAAACCAAGTACGTTCTTTGACTCTGTAGACCATGTATATTCTGAATATAACATTTACAAAATCATATCAGATTTTCCTTGCGTCTTCCTATATCTTTTATGTTGCTGCATTATCTCCATATAAAAAAAAAAACTGAAAAAAAAATGCTACAAACAAAAATATAAATAGTCATCCTTAGAATTCGAATCCGACATCAGAATTGCTTTATCTCGAATGGTTTTTGAGATGCACGTACCTCAAAGTCAAAATAACTAAATTTTCTGCTATATTTGAGGTCATATAACAAGACAAGGTAATTTCATTACATAAAACTTGATACAGTATTCAAAAGCACCAGTATTTTTCTTTAAAACCTAATTTAAATTCTCTCGATATCTAAATTATTTTCCGAAATATCTTAAACTGAAATATTGAAAAAAACGTGTTTTTTATACTTTTTAGCATAGGATATCTCTGAAAATAAAAAAGATATCGAAATAATTTAAATTAGGTTTAAAGAAAAATAGTGGTTTTGAATACTTTATCAAGTTTTATGTAAGGAAATTACCTTGTCTTGTCATGTAACCTCAAATATAGCAAAAAGCAGTGTTTTTTACGTAGTACGTACTTGGTTTTTGGCGGCATTGGGGAACGCCTGTTTTTTTGTTAAGCCAACTGTGTACGATTATGGAGATATCTCAATTAAACCATGGGTACCAGCGTAGAACAAAAGTGAGCATATTTTGGCTCGCCTACATTAGCCATAATATTACAAGATTTTGTAAAATTTTCAGAACTGCAACACGCGGGAAGAAAAGTTTTTGTTGTTTTTTTATTTTATTTCATAAACACAATACAGTATTTCAACGCAACCAACATAAAACTACAACATCGACTGATGATCCGCAACTTTGCATCAAGTTTAGTGATGAGCGAAATTAGTCTTGTTCTTCGATAATCGTCAAAACCAAGACTGCTTTTCAGTCTTGGTAATTTATACGTATGGTTAAAAGTTATTTCACTCCCGTTTTGAAGATAAAATCATCTCTCAATTTGTATTTTGGCATCTGAAAAACCCAACTGCTTTGGAAAAATATGGTTTTGAAATTTTGAATACTCAATATCTCTGAAAAATTTTTCAAGATCAAGACCGAGACCAAGTCTCAATGTGCAAGAACAAGGCCAAGACTGCTATGGTCTTGGTCTTGGTTTGCTCATCACTAATCAAGTTTGAGTTCGATTCTTGTGGTCCGAGATATGTGTTGCAAGTTCCGAGAAATTTGCAAAATATTGAAACATTATGGTTGTTGTAGACGAGCCAAAACTCTGCGCTTGGCTCAGTGGTTTTGAAACGCGGACCCTTTGCACTAAACTGCTCTATTCATATAAAATTGGTTTCATAAAAATCGCATTTAAGGGGACAGAACCTGGAGACCGATCCCTGCTCGGTCAACAATCTAATCTTATTATTTTAGTCGATGTTTTTATTCATAGCTATTTTTTGTTATGAAACTTGTATCTTTTAACGGCGGAAAATAAGAATCCTATTGGAAAAATCTGAAAGGATATTTGGATAAGGAAGAGTGTGACTGTCCGATGCTATTAATAGAAAAGAATTTCACCTTTTCTTGTAGCTACGCTGTAAGACTGAACACAGCGTTTTCTTTAACTTCAAGCAAGGATATTTCAAAATCCTGCAGGTATAATGACAGTTCTGCTGATGAAGACGGATTTAGCGTCAAAAAGTACATAAGACTGCATATAAGAATTAAACAGTTCATTCAATTTTTTTTTTTTTTTGTGCCTGAGTTATTAACAAAAATTTTTATTTTGATAAAAAAGTGGGCGTGGCAATTATTAAACAAAGCCTTCTTTTTGTTATGCTTTAGATACTCCTGATCCAGATTCGCATACCAAATTTCATCAAAATATGTTGTATCATTTGCGAGAAACAGCATTTAATGTGTTTTACTTGTATGGGAGGTTCCACGCGCACTTTCGATATTTTGCCTACTTTCAGGTCGTAGGTGCCTAATAGCAAGTAAACTCCGTACAGATAAATTCAGAAAGATTGCTTTAGTAGATTTCTTTTTATAGCGCATTATATTTTTGTGGGCGGTGCCAAGCCCTTTAACGAGTTTTCTCAATATAATGGCATATCCCATATTAATTCTTGTTTCCAGAGGTAACAGATCCTAAATTTTCATCAAAATTGTCGGAGTCGTTTTCGAGTAATATTGAATCAAAATTTTCAAGGGTTAAAAAGTGGGCGTGGCACTTATTCGATCCCGCCCACTTTTCGTCTGTTACAAGATATTATTAAGCAGTACCTACATACCAAATTTCATTAAAATACCTTGTAACATTTGCGAGAAATAGCATTTAACGTATTTTGCTTGTATGGGAGGTTCCACGCGCAACGGCGGTATTTTGCCCGCTTTCAGATCAGAGATGCCTTATAGCAAGTATGCTCACCACAGTTAATTTTAGAATGATTACTTTATTAGTTTTCTTTTTATACCGTATTATATTTTTGTGGGCGGTGCCACGCCCTTCAACGAGTTTTCTCAATATAATGGCATATCCCATATTAATTCTTGTTTGCAGAGGTAAAATCTCCTAAATTTTCATTAAAATCGTTGGAGTCGTTTTCGAGTAATATTGAATCAAAATTTTCAAGCGTTAAAAAGTGGGCGTGGCACTTCTTCGACCCCGCCCACTTTTTGTCTGTCACAAGGTATTATAAAGCAGTACCCGCCTACCAAATTTTAATCAAATACCTTGTATGGTTTGCGAGTTATGACCAAATCAAATTTAAAATTTAGGACGGTGCCACGCCCCCTGGTGAGCATTTACAAAGTTCAAACCTAGCTCATTCTTCATTGTATGCTAATATCTAACACTGTTCCAAGTTTCATTAAAATCGTTGTACCCGTTTTCGAGAAAAAGTTTTGCCCGTTCCAAACAAACATACATAAGTACATAGGTACATAAGTACATAAGTACATACAATTTTATCTCGTATAAGAAGAGAAGATTCGCTTCCGTAATTAAAAAGAAAAACACTTTTTAAAAATTTTATTATGAAAAAACTATTATATTTATTGAAAAAATTTCTTTTGGACATTGTTAAACACTGTTTAAGAAATATGAAAAAAATTGTTCTTTTTATTTTTAGTTTCCCTTGGCTGCTGTAGAGGGCGCCATCCAAAAGTTACTTTTAAAACGGTAGGAAATATTTTAGATCTCCTGCAACAGATTTTTGAAAATTTCAAAATGGATTTTATTCTTAAGACCTTAAACTATACAATAAGCCTTTAAAATTCATACTTTTTTATATTTTGAAGTTTTTGTATGAATATTTATGAAAAATGCGAAAAAATTTAGGGACTTACCCTCAAAAAATGCCCCGTAAAAAAAAGGGGGGGATATTTTTTAAAATTTTCAGAGGCTTATTGTATAGTATTTTTTATGGGTAATCGAATGCTCTTTGGTTTTTTAAAATCGGTCGAGTAGATTCGGAGAAAAATTTCCTACCAGTTTAAAAAGTAACTTTTGGATGGCGCCCTCTACAGCAGCTAAGGGAAACTAAAAATAAAAAAAAATTTTTTCACATTTCCCAAACAGTGTTTAACAATGTCCAAAAGAAATTTTGTCAATAAATATAATAGTTTTTTCATAACAAAATTTTTAAAAAGTGTTTTTCTTTTCAATTACGAAAGCGAATGTCCCCTTAACGCTTTAGTGCAGAATAAACTGAACTGATATTTCCAGTTTATTTTATAAAACAACTTATCTCAATGCTTAACCTTTTTATTAAGTTCCGTTGTTGACTCGCTATTATTTTTAATTTTCCTATTTTGATTGAATTCGTTGCGAATCATCTGTTGGTCGTTGAACATTTAACATTTTTTTTTTTCGTAGGAGGCTTTTATATGTTGACTATATTTTTGTAAAAAAAGAAGTCCTACAGATGATGGACTAAATGATTATTTGAAAGAATGATGTAATTAAAGTGTTTGAAATTAAATACCAACTCATTTTTAAGCTGCTTATTATGGTAAAAAGCCTAAAGACATGATTGACTGTGGGCGGTTAAGGTTTTTTACCGCAAAAACAACAACACGATAAAAACCACTGACAGGACAATGCATAAATGTAGCAATTATTTGCAGCACTGAAAGAAAAAGCCATAATTGTATTTGTAATAAAATTGGGTCAGTTAGTAACAGCAACAAAAAAGACAACAAAAGACAAAAAAAAAAAAACGCACAACATCGGCTCCAATGACAACAAAACAAAAATTTTTAAACAACAACAACAACAACTCATTAAAAAGTATGCAACGTGCTAAAAAGTATTTGATTGCTGTGCTGCTTCACGTTGAAACTTTTCATGAAAGCATAAATCGTAAAAAAACGTAGTATACTTGTGGGCGCATCAAATGAATAATTCCCCATTAGATAATTGTGATGTGCTTTTGTGGAACTTTCATTGTAATAACTATAGAAATTACAAATTTGTTGAAGAGACTCGTAGCTTAACTTGAAAAATATTATTTTTAATTATGAATTAACATCAATTTAAATATTCTTGAAATTACATAATTGCAATAATTAGGATTAAGTTTTATGAATGATTTCTAAATTATTTTTTTTTTTTTATTTTCTGCCTTAATCTTAACAACGATTTTCTTGTTATATTGGTTCAGACAGGGCTGTCTTAGAGATTCAATACTATTGCATTTGTGACGGTGCTCTTTGTTAGATATTTGACAAAGAAAACAAAAAAGTGCCTTGCAAAAATGCTTAATGATTTACAATTAGATCAGTTTTTACTATAAAAGTTAGTACCTGGAGACCGATCCCTGCTCGGTCAACAATCTGATTTGAGTCGATGTTTTTATTCATAGCTATTTTTTGTAATGAAATTCGTACCTTTTCACCTCCAATGTTCATGCTTTCAAAATGATAAATTAACCGATGAGAATTGTAATAAGGAAAAACTCGGAAAATATCGAATGGTATAGAAAAATATCAAGAACTCCAAATTTTTTTGGTGAAATGGAATGCCCTAAAATAAATAAATGGGATATGCCACGCACACAAGATAGTTCGTCTCTTGAATGGGGCTGAAATATCTAATCATCATACCTCGGAAAGTAAGAGACCTATTGGAAAAGATCGCAATAAGATTTTGATAAGGAAGAGTGTGGCTATTCAACGCCATTAACAAAAAAGACTGAACACAGCGTTTTCTTCAACTTCACTCAAGGATATATCAAAATCCTGCAGGTATAACGACAGTTCTGCTGATGAAGACGGATTCAGCGTCAAAAAATAGATAAGACTGCATATAAGAAATAGAAAGTTGATTCCACTTTTTTTTTGTACCTGAGTTATTAACTAAAATTTTTATTTTGGTAAAAAGTGGGCGTGACAATTATTGAACAAAGCCAACTTTTCGTTATGCTTTAGATACTCATGATCCAGATCTGCATATCCAATTTCATCAAAATATGTTGTACCATTTGCGAGAAATAGCATTTAATTTGTTTTACTTGTATGAGAGGTTCCATGCGCACTGGCGCAATGTGATGCTCCAATATATTTATTTTATCGGCAAAATTCCAAAAGTATCGAAAAATATTTAAAATATACATTTAAGAAATCGATAAGAGTCCAAGTTTATGGAAAAACGTCCAAAATATTGGTAAATGTCCAAAAGTATCGAAATACATCGAATACAAAAACAAAAAAAAAAAAAAACTATGCAACATTTTAAAAAAAATTATTAAAATCGGTTCGGTTTATTTTGCAAAATAGCCCTGCAGCATCACATAGGGTTTTCAGATAAGCAATTTTATATAAATAGTATAGATGAGATGAGAAGGTTATTATTTTCTTATCAATTATGTTAAAAATTATAACCAATTATTTGGAAACGCACTAGCTGCTACTACATCGCAATAGTTAATACGTTTCAAATAAATATTTAATAGTTTTATATTGTCGATCGTATTAATAATAATTACCTATATACATTAGATAGGGTCGAAATTAAGATTCATCCCGAAACCGACTCAAATGTTAGAAAGACTTTTAAAAACGATATCTGCATAGTTTTTTTTTTCGTTCCGAGAGAATCCAATGGAGCACTTTTGATTCTACTGAAGGCCCATTTTGGCTAAAAAACATGTTTTTTGTTTATAGCTTTTTTTTTATTACAAAATGGATACCCATAGATGCTTTAGAAGCAAAGACTATGTTCTTATAAAAAGTTTGGCGTTTAAAAATTATAATTTCTTTTTTTCAGGGTAGGGGAACTGATGCTATTGTGGTATAGCTAATGCTTAGGTGTAATTTGAAAGAGAACCCTTAGACCAATTTCAGCCAAATTTTCTTATGCTAATCATTGAAGTATTGGCTACAGAATATATTTCAATAAAATGTGTGCAATTTAATTAAAAAAAGTTATTGAGCGAAATCTGAAAAAAGTCAAAAAAGCTGTTTTCAAAAAGTTGGGAGGTAATGTGGTATATATGGTGGCACAATGTGGTATATATACTGATCAGTACTTGTAAAGAAGGCTTGTAATGTGGTACATATAAGTAGGGTAATGTGGTATACTTAACCATACAACCAAATATAAAGTTTGAAAGGTATGAAATAAGTTCATAATAACATTTACATTGGTTCTCAAACTTATAGTTTTTATAAAAATAATAGACAGCAATCAAATAATGTTAAGAATAACAAGAAATATTCATATACCACATTAGCGAATCCCGACTATACCACATTGGCCAATTTTTATAAATTACAATATTCTAAAAATAAAATGGGAAACTTTGTGAATTTACACAGTTAAACACTTATTTGGCAATACTAAGCACTTACCTTTATTGAATATAAATAAAACTTCACCACAAAGCAACTTTTTCTTAACAAAATTTTTTTCCAAAAATCCGGAGAAAAAAAATCAACCATACGCGACTTAAGTTTCGTTCAACTGACCTCGGAAAAATTTTGTTTGGTGAATGACAGCAACACATCCCTGGTTTTTCATGTTTTCTGATAGGATAAGAGCAATGACGTTCGCAGGTTCTTTCTCAATTCGGAGATATGCGACCATACCACATTGATAAACTATACCACAATAGCATCAGTTCCCCTATAGATAAAATTCGCATTCCAAAATCGATTTTTTTTTATTTTATTAAATGTACAAAAATAAAAAAATTATTCTTGCGACGCTAGTATTGAACTTACGACCTTTGTGCTTCTTTGCGACGCTATAACCACTGGACTGCTGTATCACTTTCATTTCTATAGCTTATTGTTTTATTTAAATTTCAATAAAATTTTTTACAATCTCAATCAGTAATAATTGAAGGGTATACTATTTAGGAAAATATTGCAGAGCTCACTGGTATTTTTCCCTGTGACAACTTTTTACTTTTCTATTCAATATTTTTTACAGTTTGTCTCCATACTATTTAAAGTATAATCCGTATATTTCACTTTCATACCATTACTTTTTCAAGTAATAGAATTACTGGAACAAACCGTAATTTTTGATGAGATTATTATCACTTTGTGCTGTTTGAAAATGAATTTTCGCGGTGTTTGAGATAATGCAACTAAATTTCACCCAAATATTAAAGATAGACAGTGAAAGCTCTGAAAAGAAACTTGGTTGGTTTGGCATGGCTCCTCCCATAAAAGAAAATTCTTCAAAATGATGTACTGAAAGCATTGTTTTAGATGATACAACCTAGTTTCAATCAGATACCAAAAAAAAGTAAATGCAATTATTATACAAAAACCCGATGAATTCGGAATTAAAAGCCTTAAAATGTTGTGATGTATTTAATTTTTAGAATGGCCAACGATCAAAATTTTGCAAAGAGTTAGCCAATATATCAGCCAACACATTTTTTTCTTTTCAGGTTCCAACTTTTTTTCGATTTGCTCGAAATATGTATATCAACATGCTTATGGGGAAAAAAGATCTCAGGTGGCGATATGCTCAACTTTTAATTGCGATAACTCACGAAAGACCGTCCGCAAACGTTAATGGCCATTGTGAAGGTCTCCAAAAAAATCCAAAAAAATCACACGTATTCAGTGGCGGATCTAAGTAAATTGCCGCCCTAGGCATTTTTTTTTTTCGCCGCCCCCCCCCCCCCCACCTTCAGATTTTTTTTTTATAGAAAAAGAAACTTATAATTAAAACAGATTAATAGGTTACATTAACACTTTAATGATTTGTATGTTTAAATACATCGTTTATTCATACATTAAAACATTTTTCGTCTAATTTTGTTAACCCTTTCGGTCTATCTTTTTTTTCCTCATCCGAAAAATCCAATTTTTTGTTACTTATGGTCATTTAATGCCTAATCAATCAAAAGTTTTCAAAATTTTTTTTTCTAAATACGACTTTTGGGATGTAGCTATATGGCAACAAATATTCTAATATAAGTGGTTCGAAAATATTGAAGAAAAAAATTTTATAAATTTTTATTTTTTATTCTATTTTGGTTTAAAATGCATTAGGATAGCGAGAAACGTATGAACTGATTTTAAAAAAAACAAAAAATAAATCTAGTGCTGAATATAAGCATAAATACACATTTTTGTACCCAGCACCTGGGGTATATTCATGTTGTACTCTTGTTTGTAGCCGTAGTTAGGTCGGTTCACCTATTTGTCCGACTGTCTGTTCATCTATCTGTATATCTGACCACATGTTCGTCTGTAGAAATCACGATTACGGAAAAACAAGTCAAGATAGCTTGATGAAATTTTGTGGTGAAGTTGTTGAAAAAGGGGCATGCAGTTGTCTTTAAGCAAAATTGGTTAATGGAAACGCCTATCGCCCATACAAAACCCATAAAACGGAATATTGAGAGTATTATTCGAGATGGTGCAAATGTTGCAAGTTCTGGACAATATTTCAACATTTATTTTTAATCATCCTATTCTAGGTTATTATTTTATTAAAAAAGAAACGATTTCTTCAAAAAATTCTATTCAATAAATCCTCTAATCAATGATTCTTGTCAATCTGAACTTTTTAGGCCAGATATACATTAGACCTATCGTTAAAATCAAAAATGTAAAAAACCTTACTCCCAGGGACTAAAAAGTTTTCTATTGGTGTAAGTATCAAGCACAAAAATTTTGGCCCCGATCGGAAAATATTTGACCGTGCCGCAGGGCCGTTGAAGGTCGGAAAAACGCTATTTATATGGAAAAATGGGGCTTTAATCGCAAGAATCAGTCCTATCTTTGAAACTAATCGACATAGCTGAATAAAATTTGGTATGCGTATGAAAAATGCTTGAGTATTTTGCATCCAATAAAAACATCGGCGATGCCACGCCCCTTCGACTCAAAATTCTTGAGCTTATAGTCCTTTGGTTTTATAGAACAATATCTATTTCAATCACTCATTTTGCCGCCCCCTACAGTCCATTTTGCATTTGATAAGAGTTCTTGAGCTTATAGTCCTTTGGTCTTTGAGAACAATATATATAATCACTCATTTTGCCGCCCCCTACAGTCCATTTTGCATTTGATAAGAGTTCTTGAGCTTATAGTCCTTTGGTCTTATAGAACAATATCTATTTCAATCACTAATTTTGCCGCCCCCTACAGTCCATTTTGCATTTGATAAGAGTTCTTCAGCTTATAGTCCTTTGGTCTTATAGAACAATATCTATTTCAATCACTCATTTTGCCGCCCCCTACAGTCCATTTTGCATTTGATAAGAGTTCTTGAGCTTTTAGTCCTTTGGTCTTATAGAACAATATCTATTTCAATCACTAATTTTGCCGCCCCCTACAGTCCATTTTACATTTGATAAGAGTTCTTCAGCTTATGGTCCTTTGGTCTTATAGAACAATATCTATTTCAATCACTCATTTTGCCGCCCCCTGCAGTCCATTTTGCATTTGATATCTATTTCAATCACTCATTTTGCCGTCCTGGGTATTGAGTAAACTTTTCTTAAATATCTTTTATAATCGTCTTAATTTAACCGTATGGTACACTACATGGTTGTTTTTAATCGGTTAAATCGTCCATTCGTATTGCTTAAATAGTGCTGAGTGTAAATGTTTTTAAAGTACCATTTAGGTAAAATAAAATCAAGTTCAATACTTAAATTATAAATTTTTTTATCACTCCGAAAATTTGCCGCCCCCCAAAAATCTGCCGCTCTAGGCAGGTGCCTACTGGTGCCTTAGGGTTAATCCGCCACTGCACGTATTGCTTGCATTTTATGCCTTGTACACCTTTTTCGTAAGATGATTTCCTCTTGAGTAAAAAAAGATTTTTGCCTTCACATCATTTTAAAGCTTATAAATTATGCTTTAATTTAAAGTACTTTTAAAAAAAAAATCTAAGGTGGGTTTTTTTAAAAAAAATTCAAAAGTATTTTTAAGAGTAAAAAATCTACCATATTGCCAAATTTGAGCGAAATCGAAATCGGTGAGCTGGTACACTTGGCGTGGATTGCTTCATACACAAAAAATGCACTACTTCGGAGATATCCTGTTAAAGGTTTTTTGGGGTCATAATTTTTTTATAACTATTCAATGCATGGTTTTCAAATAAATACTGCACTGAAATTTTTCATCTTTCATGCCAAAATTGATAAGTTATGTGAATGAAAATATAAAGAAAAACTATTTTTTAAAATTTAAAATTTCCCCATAACATCAGATAAAAGTGAAGTTTTATTTTATGCGACGGTCGTAAGGATGTGAGTGTCGACATTGTTAAATTTGAATGATGCAACTGCTCTTTTATGGGGGGACTCAATGAAACAAATTAAAACAAAAGACACAACATGGCAACTCATTATAATTAGCTTCACAGTTGACTGGCAACTGCAAATTAGTGCAAGTAGAAAAATAATACGGTCGTCCCACTTATTACTTGTAGTGAGTCGGGGTAAGATCCTTTTTATTAATATTTGCAATTAATTCACATTGCACTCAACAAAAAATTGCAAAGAAAATAGATATCAAAAATAGAAACGCTGTGGTACAAGAAAGACATATATTATCTAAAAAAAATGTATTAGTTGTGCATTACTTAGAAAAAGAATCAAAACCATAAATTAGCAAATCTCATTTTCTGAGTCAATTGCAAAAAACTAAAATTCATCAACCTTAACCCAAAAAAGTAATATAACGCTATTTATCTTAAGCTTTTTGTTGGAATATCACTGTGGAACAAAATTGGTCAACAAAAGTTTACTCGGATCTGACACTGCGGGGTGAAAATATAGGCCAAAATAAAAGACCATTTGGCTCAGTTTGTTCAAATTGGCTCTTGTTTTCGAGAAAAGGCCGTTTGAATTTTGCACCTTGAATTATGTGGATTTTTCGATATATCTCGTAAGTTAACTGACTTTTATTGCATTTAGTGGCAGGGTTTTGTTCGTCTATTCCATATCTACTCTTTCACTACCAAATCAGTATTTTTAGGCAAGTTAGAGCACAAAATTCCCATAAAAGTGATATTTTTCGCCTCTTATGGCATTCGGCTCAATAGTAATCACCCGAGTGGTAGATTAATGCCTTTTAACCTATGGCTGAGATCCATACAAACACTTTGATTCAATATATGTGGCATATGGGTAAAAATTTCTCAAGTGAACCACCTAAGAAGTTAAATGTAAAAAAGGTTTTAACAAAATGATGTTTTATAACAACTAGTAAGGTTTTTTAAAAATGTTTTTTTTAGAGATATTTAGCTTAGGTCGGGAAATAAAATGGTACCTTTTTTTTGGACCAAAATTTTTAATTTATTACTGAAAATCATTATTTCAAATAGGTACATAAAACTAAAGTTACTTCTCCGCCTCTGAGAAAACTATAAAAAACATGTGGGCACTCTCCACTTGTCAATAAACTATATCATAGAAAAAAATTGGGGTAATCGATATTGGTTCAAAAGTTATTAATAATATAGTGATGTCGTGCAAGTCTTTTTTCAGCATTAGAGAAAAACAAGGCATCTTACGAAAAAAGTGTGTATGGCATAAAATGCTTAGAATTTTCTAAGGAATATGTGAGAATTTTTTCAGAATTTTCTGAGACATTTTATAATTTTTCATAAGGTCCGAAAAAAAAAAATTTTATATGTTCCAAAAAAACTCACACGTATTCCTTAGATAATTCTAGGCATTTTGTGCCATATACACTTTTTTCGTAGGATGCCTTGTTTTTCTCTAATGCTGTAAAAAGACTTGCACGACATCACTATATTATTAATAACTTTTGAACCAATATCGAATACCCCAATTTTTTTCTGGAATATAGTTTCTTGACAAGAGGAGAGTGCTTACCTATTTTTTATAGTTTTTTCAGAGGCGGAGAAGTTACTTAGTTTTATGTACCTATTTGAAATAGAGATTTACAATAATAAATGAAACATTTTTTTACAAATCACAAACTCCATTTTATTCCCCGACCTATGCTAAATATCTCTAACTTACGAGATATATCGAAAAAACCACATTACTCAAGGTGCAAAATCCAAACGGCCTTTTCTCGAAAACTAGAGCCAATTTGAACAAACTGAGCCAAATGGTCTTTTATTTTGGCCTATATTTTCACCCCGCAGTGTCAGATCGGAGTAAACTTTTGTTGATCAAATTTTGTTCCACAGTGTATTCATAAAAATAAAATGAGATAATAAAATAAAATAAATTAAGCGACTTTTCTAATAGAAAATTCCAGTTCTAGATCCTTTTAATGATTTTGCAATTTTAGAAAATAACTTCAGTCTGCTATGGTTAAATAAAATAATACATATATTTTTATCTTTCACGTGGGATTTTTATCTATTTGTACAAAATTAGTTTTTAGAAAATTTTACTGGAAGCATCCAGCAATGTCAAATGCATTCGAACTTTCGAGCTACTTTATATTCATAATGGTAGTCTTCATCTCATTAAAAAAAAATAGTAAAATGTCATTATAATGAGCACAAAAACAAAAAGGATCAAAAAGTTGTTGCCTGTCTTACTGATTGTCGCATGGTTATTCAACAGTATGTCAGTCATACAAACCTACGGCCAAGTTCTTGGAATTTATAAATTGTTAGTTTGTTGTGCTTAGCGTGTTAGCTATTGAAATTTGTATTTCAAACAATGTATTTAGTTTAAGAGTATTTAGTTTTATTGCTTCTGCTTTAAAATTTCCACGTTGTATTTTCAATTTTAAGTTCAGGTTATGTTTTTTATAAAAATTTTGGCTTGAATTTTAAAAATCAAAATATTATTAAAAATTTTGTGAAAGCAATATGAATTCAATTATTAAAATATAAAAATAAATACTTAACTAGGTAGCAATATAATTTTAAACACGCAAAATATATTTAATAATTACATCACCATATAGCCATAGTCATAGTCATAGTTTCTAAACGTATCAAAGGTTTGTTATCAAGTATATCATTAAAAACACAAATTTTCTCAATTACATTTCATTACAAATAATTAAATTGTGTTTGTAACATTTTGGAAACCATATTTTTTAAACTAATTTGGGGTCGCTGAGTCCGAAAATCGCAATTACTTTTGTTCCTAGAGGCCGTTCTTAAGATTATCGAAGATTTCGGTTTTTGAGATTATATTTACCTCCCTTTTGAAGAATATATTTGGAGAAACTCAATTCCGATCTAATTTATTTTTACACTTTTAAAGAAAAATTTATAATGCTTCAAACAAATGCACCAATAACACTATTCGACACAAAAAAAAACACATGAAAAAATCCAAAAAATTCTTAAAGTAGTAGATTTTTGAAGTTTGTTTATCCACTGTACATGAAAAAAACAAAAATACCGCATTCTTATGTTAAATCGATTAATTTTACTATATGATCCCTACATCTAAGGTGTATCATGAG
Organism: Calliopum simillimum; assembly: GCA_951812925.1. Lineage (NCBI taxonomy): Eukaryota > Metazoa > Arthropoda > Insecta > Diptera > Lauxaniidae > Calliopum > Calliopum simillimum. The sequence goes on along the minus strand of OX638372.1, from coordinate 83,312,513 downwards.
TTTAGCAAACTTATGCAGGATATTGCGGGGAATATTTTTGTGGAAAATTTTAACCCTGTACAACCCCCACATGTGGGCCATTTTTGCCCTTTTCTTAAAAAAGTACAAAAATGACAACTGAAACAGGGGAATATTGAGTCAGTATGTACCTACTACAGAAATATTTGCTATACAATTTCAGTACTAGTTCCTGAACACTAAAAAAGCAAACTTTTATCCCGAAAGCAAAAAAAATCATTAAAATCAGTAAGCAGTTCTAAAAATAAATATTTTACAAATTTCACCCCACTGTAAAACTCTAAAGCTACAACTTGGACAAAACTCGTTCTCACAAGATCACAACGAAATCGCACAAGGATAATTTTCCCAGAACGCATTAACCTATTATATCCAGTTTTTATGGGCCTTTCTGACCCCTTTTTCTAAAACTGAACCACAATGGGTTAAAGAATTTTGCAAAAATATCCTACAAAAAATTTCACTAAGAGTTGCCAAAGACGACAAATTCTTAAAACTTAAGGTAAGCGCGTCGGGGATGTAATTAATATGCAATGTGAAAAGTCCTAGTTGATTTTAACGATTTTTTTGGTTTCGGGCTCAAATTTCGACCTTTACGTGTTTAGAAACAAGTACTGAAATTTTATAGCAAATATTTCTGTACTGCATGCTGACTCAATATTTCCCTGTTTTGGGTGTCATTTTTTTACCTTTTTAAGAAAAGGGCAAAAATGACCCACATGTGGGGGTTAACAGGGTTAAAATTTTTTTCAAAAATATTCCCCGCAATATCTTGCATAAGTTTGCTGAACTCATGATACACCTCAGATGTAAGGATCATATAGTTAAATTAATCGATTTAACACAAGAATGCGATATTTTTGGTTTTTTTATGTACAGTGGATAAAAAACTTCAAAATCGATTAAAAAACAATGTGACGTGCTGGAGGAAAACCAATTTTTGAAAAGTTATAGAAGGTCTAAAAACTTCTGAAAAAAATTTACGCGTAATAGTAGGAGATACGAATAAGGAGAGATTTGCACCCATCTGTTTAATGGATGAAACCTATTTTATATGAAAGTAAATACGTTTAGAAACATTTTGTGAGTAGGTTGTCTAAAAAAATCCTGGCAAGGCTATGGTTCATTCCATATTGAAAAGTGAATTTTTTTGAAAAAATGCACCCATCTGTTTAATGAAAAAAATATATACCATTCGAAAGTTTAGAGCCTCTACAATATATTAAAGTAGGGTTGCCTATTTTTTTCCTGGCAAGGCATAGGGTTGTCAGGCTTTAAAAGGTCGGCCAAAACCACAAATTTGCACCCATCTGTTTAATGAAAAAATTATATACCATTCGAAAGCTTAGAGCCTCTACAATATGTTAAAGTAGGGTTGCCTATTTTTTTCCTGGCAAGGCATAGGGTTGTCAGGCTTTAAAAGGTAGGTCAATACCCCAAATTTGCACTATGTGTTTAAAAAAAAAAAAATGGTTAAAATGTTAAAAAAATCTGTTTAATGAAAAAATTATATACCAATCGAAAGTTTAAAGCCACTACAATGTGTTTACGTAGAGTTGCCTATTTTTTTCCTGGCAAGGCATAGGGTTGCCAGGCTTTAAAAGGTCAGTCAATACCACAAATTTGCACTCATCTGTTTAATAAATAAATTTTGTGTTAAAATAAAGATAATTTCATTGCGAACACGGTGATACAGGGTTGCTTGTGAAAAACCTGGCTTAAGCCAGGGTTACCGAGCTTTAAGAAATGAAATATTGGTACAAATGAAAATGTGCGACAGAGAGATCCGAGCGAACTATTTGGTTAGGATGTATACTAGACCTATCGTTAAAATTGAAAATGAAAGAAACCTTGCTCCCAGGGGCTAAAAAGTTTCCTATTGGTGGAAATATCAAGCATAAAAATTTTGGTTCTGATCGTAAAATATTTTACAGTGCCGCAAGGCCGTTGAAGGTCGGAAAAACGCTATTTATATGGAAAAATGGTGCCTAAATCGCAAGAATCAGTCCTATCTCTGAAACTATTTGAGATAAGTGAATGAAATTTAGTATGTGTACGAACAATGCTTAAGTTATGTGCATCCAATAAAAAAATAGACGATGCCACGCCCCCTCGACCCGAAATTATTGTATCTCTGGAAATATTGGACTCATGGGAATGAGACTCGGTACATATATAATTGGCACTGGGAAAAGTAATGTTTGGTAAAAAATGGGCGAGGTCACGCCCCCTCCTTCTAGAAAATCAAATTTGTCATATCTCTGAAACTATTTGACACATATGAATAAGATTTGATTTCAGGTAATGGAAAGTGAACAGGATATGGCACTGTAAAAATGTTAAAGCAATTGAAGGTACTTAGTTGATATAGAAGTAGTAATTTTTTCTGTTCTTATTTTGGTCTCCTAAGTATAGACACCATGCAAAAAAAATTTGGTCCCAATCGGAACATATTGGACCGTGCCACCAGGCCGTTAAAGGTCGGAAAAACGCTATTTATATGAAAATAAGGAAACAATCAATCCCATCTTTGGAACTATTTAACATAGGAGGATAAGATTTAGTATTTATATGAAGAATACTTAAGTTAATAGTATCCAATAAAAAAATGGGCAGTGCCGCGCCCCCTCCAACCGAAATTTGTCGTATCTCTGAAAATATTTGGCTCAGGTAAATGAGGTTTGGTATTTTTGTAATTGGCATTGGGAAAAAAATTTTCAAACAAACGGGCGGGGCCACGCCCCTCATTGAAAAAAAGAACAAATTTGTTAAATCTCATCCTCCTATGTCAAATAATTTCAAAGATAGGATTGATTGTTTCCTTATATTCATATAAATAGCGTTTTTCCGACATTTAACGGCCTGGTGGCACGGTCAAATATGTTCCGACCGGGACCAAATTTTTTTGCATGGTGTCTATATTTAGGAGACCATAATAAGAACAGAAAAAATTACTGCTTCTACATCAACTAAGTACCTTAAATTGCTTTAACATTTTTACAGTGCCATATCCTGTTCACTTTCCATTACCTGAAATCAAATCTTATTCATATGTGTCAAATAGTTTCAGAGATATGACAAATTTGATTTTTCTAGAAGGAGGGGGCGTGACCCCGCCCATTTTTTACCAAACATTATTTTTCCCAGTGCCAATTACATATGTACCGAGTCTCATTCCCATGAGTCCAATATTTCCAGAGATACAATAATTTCGGGTCGAGGGGGCGTGGCATCGTCTATTTTTTTATTGGATGCCAATAACTTAAGCATTGTTCGTACACATACTAAATTTCATTCACTTATCTCAAATAGTTTCAGAGATAGGACTGATTCTTGCGATTAAGGCACCATTTTCCATATAAATAGCGTTTTTCCGACCTTCAACGGCCTTGCGGCACTGTAAAATATTTTTCGATCAGAACCAAAATTTTTATGCTTGATATTTCCACCAATAGGAAACTTTTTAGCCCCTGGGAGCAAGGTTTCTTTCATTTTCAATTTTAACGATAGGTCTAGTATACATCCTAACCAAATAGTTCGCTCGGATCTCTCTGTCGCACATTTTCATTTGTACCAATATTTCACTTCTTAAAGCTCGGTAACCCTGGCTTAAGCCAGGTTTTTCACAAGCAACCCTGTATCGCCGTGTTCGCAATGAAATTATCTTTATTTTAACACAAAATTTATTTATTAAACAGATGAGTGCAAATTTGTGGTATTGACTGACCTTTTAAAGCCTGGCAACCCTATGCCTTGCCAGGAAAAAAATAGGCAACTCTACGTAAAAACATTGTAGAGACTTTAAACTTTCGATTGGTACATAATTTTTTCATTAAACAGATTTTTTTAACATTTTAACCATTTTTTTTTTTTTAAACACATTGTGCAAATTTGGGGTATTGACCTACCTTTTAAAGCCTGACAACCCTATGCCTTGCCAGGAAAAAAATAGGCAACCCTACTTTAACATATTGTAGAGGCTCTAAGCTTTCGAATGGTACATAATTTTTTCATTAAACAGATGGGTGCAAATTTGTGGTTTTGGCCGACCTTTTAAAGCCTGACAACCCTATGCCTTGCCAGGAAAAAAATAGGCAACCCTACTTTAATATATTGTAGAGGCTCTAAACTTTCGAATGGTATATATTTTTTTCATTAAACAGATGGGTGCATTTTTTCAAAAAAATTCACTTTTCAATATGGAATGAACCATAGCCTTGCCAGGATTTTTTTAGACAACCTACTCACAAAATGTTTCTAAACGTATTTACTTTCATATAAAATAGGTTTCATCCATTAAACAGATGGGTGCAAATCTCTCCTTATTCGTATCTTAGACTATAAACTTCGATCGATTCTAAGAACTTCATGATTTATACACTTTTTTCGTAAGATGCCTCCCTTTTCCGACCGCGTAATTGAAATACGTAAAACAATTGATTTTTGGAACCAAATATTATCTATACTACATGAAAAATTTACAATTTCTAGCGCTGAAATTTTTTCAAGAACATTTGAAAAATGATGATATTGTTTTTAAGAGTCCTTCTTACTTCTGACTCGTTATGGGGATGAATCTAACTTCGACCCTATCTAATGAATATTAAAAAGTAAATCAAAAAAAAAAAATACAAATTTTTAAATGTGTTCCCAAAGTTTTTCCCAATGTTTAAGCTTTCAAAAAGGGCCGCTGACAACTCCCGGGCCGATATGAGCAGCCTGTTCGTCCATGCTTACCAAACAAATATAGCGTATGATACATGATAGAAAAGAATGAAAATCGAGGATTTCAAATAAGTGTTATAATTGAAAGTCATACATAGTCTACATTGACGTTGCAACAAGACTCAGCATCATTTCATAAAGCTCGTGTGAACCAATAATGGTTTAAAAACCACGTTCCACACTTCATTTCGTCCACACAATGGCTCTCAAATTCGCCAGACGCAAATCCGATGGACTATTCCATCTGGGCTATCTTAGAGAGCAAGGTGAGGACTAAAAAATATGCCGGTATGGATTTGCTGAAGAAAGTCATTTTACGGAAATGGGCCAAAATATCCGAAGGTCACATTCGTGCAGCAAGCAACTCATTTTTTGACCGTTTGAAGGTCATAGTCAAGGCAAAAGGTGGCCATATCCAGCTAAAGCAGACGGATTCTAGTTTTTTGATTATTTCCCCACATTTTTGTTATTTGAATCGATAAAAAATAATTTTACACCAAAAGTTATGATCATTTGATTAGGTAACAGTACATTCTCCTAACCCTGTAAGCACAGAACTGCACAAAAGTATTTTTTTTTTGGTTCCTATTTTAATTGATTGTAAATTCCATGGAAGTTTTTGACTAATTACGAACGTATTTAATTAAGGATGATAACCAAAATACTAACTGTGTCGTAATCATAACGCCGCAGGTGGTTTCTCTTCAATTAAAGGCGAAGGCCATCACAAATATTCAATATTAACAGGAGTTAATTGTATTGCTAATTATAAGTCAACTCTACTTATATTTCAACACGAGCCGCTGAAAAAAAAACTTCATAGTGTCAATACAAAAAAAAAAAAAAATTGCTAACGGTATGGCTCAACGCGAATGGCCCATTTTTTATAACCCATTCGAACTTGCTTGGTTAAGGCGATTTTTCAACCTAATGCTTAGTAGCGCCCATATAAAGAAGCTTTGAGCTTTTGGTTTTTATACCCTACACAAAGGGTATATTCACTTTGTCCTTCCGTTTGTAATGCAGAGAAGGACCAGTGGCAGATATAGAAAAGTATATATATTATTGTACAGCATCACCTCCTGAGTTGATATAGCCGTGTCCGTCTGGCTGGCAGGCTGGCAGGTTGTCTATGCATGGAAATACATTTTACGGGAAAACTGAGCAAAATAGTTCGATGAAATTTAGTACACTGCCTCCGTCGTCAAAGTTGGGTATTACGATTGCAAATGAGCAAAACTGGTCGACGGACACGCCCTTACCAAAAATATATTCAAAGCGTAATATTAAGACCATTATTTTCGATAACGCAAGCAAAATACACATAGTTACTAAGGATAGTAAGGCTAAAAAATATGAAAATCAGAAAATTATTTTGGCTTAACCTCAAAAAAATGAATTGAACATGGGATTCTTTTTTTATATATATATATATTTTTTATAATAGTCTTTATTTATGCATGAGGAATATGAGGAAAGGTTGGCTAGAAAAACTTAAAGAAAATATCAGACTGGTTCAGGATAAGCGATCCAAATACCATGAATTTAATTTTAAAGGATTGTGTGGCTCTGCAAAATACGATAACATCAAGGAAAAAAGGTTTTTCTCTTGATTTTTGAGATTTTAGTCTAATGCGAAATAATTTATTTGCTGTAGGCTTCTCTACGAAATTGTAAAATAAGCAGCTGACTTTTATTGAGAACTTTTTTTTAAGCACAATTCTATTTTTTGTTGTTTTCTACATATCCCTCTACTATACAGATGTTCATTCCAAAAAATGTTTAAAAATACAACAATTTTGCTATACATAAAGAATTTGCATGATTGATTTTTCTAATATTGACGTAACGTAACATCTGTAAAATAATAAACAATGGATTGCAGTTAAATATAGCACTTTCATGGTAAATGAAATAGATTGATACTTAAAACTTTTTAAAAGTACATATTAGGGAAGTTCTTTTCCAGTTTATTCCTTAGTAATAATAAATCGACGATTTCTCACCGAAATATTATTTTCAAATAACTTTTGCTAGCACATGCAAAAGAAGCAAAAAACAATATAAAAATAACAAAGTTAAATATCACTCATACTTACGGTGACCATGCTTGTATGAGCTAAATCGGGGACAAAACGATATTTATGCGATAAAATCGGCAACAGTCGTGAGAAAATCAGGGACAAGTGGTTCAACATAACTTTGGCTAAATAAAGCTTATATTATATTGTATTTCAATATAAAATTTTTTATTGTAACATAAAAAGACTGAATGAAAATATCGTCCCTATATAAGTAAAAAGTACTAAGTCAGTTTTTCAAGTTCTGAGACATTTGATGTTCAAAAATTTAATTCTGTTTTTTTGTATCGAAATCATTGTTTTGCTTTTACTTTTATGATGAAAATAACCACTTTTTAACAGAGATATGGCTAAATGAGTCTTTTCAAACTAAAGACTATAATATTTTGGACCCGAAATACTAAATAACTCCAAACTAGAAAAAACTGACGTGGTGCTTTTCACTTAATATGTTCATTTAAATTTCAAATTGAAATATGTGATGCTGTTTGAAAAATTATTCATTTATTTTGAAAATGGTTGAATTTTATTTGGTAATGCTGTATTCACAAGTTTGAATGAATATAAATAAATGCAAATTTATGCATAAAATCATATATTTTTATACTTTACACATAACAAAATGTTATAAAAAAAGAACTGAATTATTTCTTTCAGAGTTTGCTGAACGTAAATGTGAGCTCGATGGTAGATGGAGTGGCCGCCCAAATGAAACATATAACTCAGTTGGCTGGACTAATTATACACAATGCTTTAAGCCGGAAGTGAACACTTTAATGGGTCAAATAAAGGATCCAAATGTTTGTTTCATTTTTAAAATTAATAGTATTAATGGTACTTTGTAGCTACATATATACTTACATTTATTTACAGATTATTTACGATATCGCTGTACGCACTCGCACGATGGAAATTGTCGGCCTCGTACTCTCGCTGTGTGCCCTGATTTTATCATTAATTATATTTTTTAATTTCCGTACCTTACGCAATAATCGTACAAAAATCCATAAGAATCTTTTCATTGCAATGGTCATACAGGTCATAATACGTTTGACGCTATATTTGGATCAAGCTTTTACACGTGGCAACCAGCAGACATCGAATAATGTAAGCGCTCATGGAATTGAAAACACGGTAAGTTGCTAAATTAAACTTTTAATTATCGTACATTGAAATATCGAAAAAATGGGTTTTTGTTCTTTTTAACCTTTTGTGTTAGGACATTAAGGTATGAAAGAAAGTTATCGATGTAATTCAAAAGGTTATAAAAGAAAAGTGTCTTGTCATATAACTTACAAAATAACGAAGGAACGTTTTTAATCTCAAAATCCTGTCGTAATAAAGCGACTGTTCGGCCGGATTCAGATTTAGTATAAACGAATACATCGACACTGACTACTTTTATTGACTATTTACATAGACCAAGGATTCGCAATTAGTTTCTAGCAGAAATCGGATGCTAGGATGTTTTAATTAAAAGTCCGGAAAAATAAATTAAAAGAAGTCTTTAAGCTTGCCGGTCGCTTAGAAGAGGTACTACGAAGAGAAGGGTGGTCTATTTTTTTAAAAGTTTGAAATTTATATTCTCCACAGGGCTAACCTTGCTCCAATTATGATAATTAATGTCTATGGACTTTTGACAAAACAACTTAACTCGAGATAAGACAATTCTCCAGGGTTTTAGTCATAAATATGAAATTTAAATACGCTTCTTTTGGTATAACCACCATATCTCTATGGTTTCCAGTTCCAGAGATATAAGGGTGTCCACAAGCTTTGAACTTAGCGCCCTTTGTTTGGAGATGTATTGCTAACCAAAAGAAGAAAATAATTTGACAGTTGAATATTAATAAAAATGTAATAAAAGAGGAGATTGAACGCTGGATCAACGAAATTGTTTTGTCAAAACGCCACAGATATTTTTCCCAAATTTCTGCCGAATCGGTCCATGTTTAGAGGTCGGTCAATCACAGCGACTTTTATGTTTGATTTGCAGAGGATTTGTATGAAAATGGAAAGCGAATAAAATAAATGATTTTTTCAGCCACCTACAGTCTTGCTATTTCTGTACAAACCAAGAATTTTAGAGATTTTTGTATGATAAACACGATGGCGTTTTCCTGCGATATCACAATTTTGAGAAAACTTCAAAATGCAAAAAAGGCCTTTTTTTGTTCACAATCAGTCCTTAATAGCTCGACGGCAAAGCAAAATTGAGTGGATCGGAAAACGCCATAGTGTTCATTATACATACAAAAATTTTCATGAATCATGGTTTGTGCAAAAATGGCATGCCTATGCACGTAGTACTTGCTACTTGCTACTTTATTTCTCATAAATTTTACCAGAAATTCAAGCCAGAATAGTGACAACTCCACACCGAAGTAAATTTCACCTTACTAAGTATTTTAGTCAGAATGTATGCTTGCTAGAAATTATTTTGAAAAAATTGACGTGATATTTACTTTACTGTAAAGTTCGAACAACAAAAAAACAAAAAGAAATGAACTGACCGCACTAGGGCACGAACCCTGGCCTGTCCGTGTGATAGGTAGATACACATTCTCCTGCGCTACTTGCGCATATGATGGAGCGGCATAAAATTTGTATATAAAGTCCATATAATGTGCAAAAATAGAAATTGTTGCTAAAATTATAAAAGTCAAAATGATGCTGTATTTTTATAATATTTACTTTACTCGAGTGGAGTTAAAATTATGACACTCATTTTTGTGCGTGAAAAAAATAAAATAATTTTAACTAGAATTATAAATTCAAAATGGTCACAAATTTTTTTTTTTTTTTTTTTTAAGTATAATTTACTCCACATAAAGTCAAATGTAGGGAATTTGGAGTAAATATTATTTTATTACACAACCACATTTTATTTGTAAATCTTACTCTAATTGAGCGACCTCTAAATATGGCCCAATTCGGCTAAAATTTTGGAAAGATATTAATTATCATGATTGAAACAAGGCTAGTTTTGTGAGAATATAAATTTCAAACTTCTTAAAAAATGGACCACCCTACGCAGAGTTTTTTTTAGGTGCACATCTGTTATCCGCAGTTTTAGTTACTGTTTAATTGCAGTGTATTTAATTTAAAGTAGCGACTATTAAACAAAAAAGTGTTTCTGCAGAGTATTAAAAAATAAAAATCTGATTATATAATTATGAATTATTGAACAGTGAGATAAAGAACTCTAAAGTGTAATGCAAATTATTTACAATTCAGAGGTCAAATTCTTAAAAGCAACAAAATGTAAAAGCTTTTTATTTCAATGCGTGGCTTATGACAATTGTTCGCTTGTATCAATTTATAACAACAAATTTATTTACAACTATTTTTACAGTGTATTACATTCTTCGTTCTGAAAATTTCGCTTTAAGCCCATAACATCCCATTCACCATTACTGAAAAACATAAATTTTGCAATAAGAATTACATATCATAGGCTGAGAGTTACGTATTTTGCTACATATATTCCAATTCTCGGAAAACAATTGCTATTTTAAACAGAAATGTTCTCTAGATATTCTTAAGGGTAAAAACTTAACAGTGACTGGTTTGAGATTGACTTAACACTCCACATTGCGTTCGTTGTAAATTCATAGAAAAATTCTTCAGAATGACATTGACTTTTTCTTGGAATCTTGAAGTGTTCTAGTATTTTTTTTGTTTGTCGTACGTATGTCGCCCAAGTTCAATCTCTCAAAGCAAATTAGTAATTTCCAGTGCCTTTTTCAACGAGAATTTTGTTTTCGGCTTTAAAGTAATTCAAGTTCAGGTGTTATACAATCTCAAAAATAAAAAAATCGATTTCGTTCTCCTAAGTTAATTCATATAAGTTTGTATTAAGCTTGACGTATGTGAATTTTTGCTGGAATTTTTAAGTTAAAATAACGGTAATAAATATAACAAAACTGATTTCTTATTTAAAAAAAAAAACAGGTATAGAATCCCTTACAACTATTCAAACTCAATAATAATAAATACATTTCAGGTGTTGGTACACATACTACACGTAACTAGATTTATCAACAAGAAACAACACTTTGAGTTAAATCTTAAATTTGAGCCCTGAATTGTGTTAAAATCCGATTTAAACAACACCAACTTCAGTTGAGCACAAATGTACAAACATACATATTTCATTCACGTGTTAGTACATGCATTGTACAGTAGAGTATACCTTATTTTCATTGTCTTAAATTTTAGACTTCGATCATCAAAATATGAGCTGCTAAGAACTACGCACGACGGGGATGAAAAAACACATTTATTATATATTATACACATGTATATGGGTGATTTTAATTAAAAGGTCACTTTGTTGTCCCTGGTAAAAAAAAATCCATAAAATTTTTTTAATAATTTATGAGTTTTTTGAAACCTTCTGCCCCACAATGTCATTACTGCTTCCTAAATTTGTTGCTTGAGATCAGTCTTTTAGAAAATTTTTAAAGGAAAACACTTTGACGAGATAATTATAATCTATTGTTAACTATTGTGTCAGTCAAAGGTGTGAAAGCTTTTTTTACGAAATTCTTACAAAAAGCTTACCATCATAAAGTAAAACAGGCTACAGATTTAGATGCAGAGCATCATAAAAGTTGATCAAAGTCATTAAATCTCACACAATTCTCTTATTAAAGACATTTTAATAACAAAATACTATAAGGTACACCCATTTTGTACGCAAAATATACCCAAAAACTATCAATCACTTCCTTCCTTATATTTCATGCTGGACAGATTTAAAGGACAATAAAAAAAGTCATGTATAAAATAAATAAAAAAGAATGAAACAAATAAAATTCACTCCAATTTGTAAAGTTGTTAACGATTCATAAAGGAAGAACCCACGGAAACGGAAGTTAAATGTTTGTGCGTTATATACATAATCCTTTAGTTCCTGTCACAAGCACAAGTGTTAACAAGCGCATTGACGTAAATTCATGTAGATATGTTAACAAAAGATTGTATGTGTAGCTGTTCTCCTGGTTGGTATAGTAAATAAATTATTTAATTAACGGATTACATATTTTCTTACATAAAGGTAGACCCATTTTTAGAATAAGAGCAGCATTTTTACATTCAGAAGATCCCAAAATGTTTATATTTTAATCCCTGGTACAATCCTAAACAGCTCACCAAAATCCTCGTTTCCCCTTTTCAATAAAATCTCTTAAAAACAATATTTAAACAAATTTTGTTTTTAATGCACTTACATACTTACACCATACAAAATTTTTTGAGTTCTGGAAATTTGGATCTAGTCCCAAAGAGTGACTAGTTCGGCAATTGTTTAAAAAGTTACTAGCGTTCTTCTCAGTAGTGCACAGATCGTCAGTTGACAGAAAAAATACAAAGTTTTTATGTTTTTCTATTAGTCTTTATTTGATAACTTATTAACTGAGAAGTGCCGCTGATTGAGAAAATGTAGTATCCTGACAAATTAATATGTACGAACAGTCACGTTTTTTGGTGTTCCGTTTTTTTAAAAAATTACATGGAAATACGCTACTTTAAAATAAAAAAATTGTTTTAATATCAGTACCGACGCACTGTTTCACATCTACGTAACTGAAATTGTGTTAATTCATTGATTATTTGAAAAAATTTTAATATTTCATTCGCCATTTAAATTTCGCATTAGCAAATCCGTCATTGTTCGCTCATTTTTCTTCTATTTCAGTGATCGGCACTTCATAGCACAATTGTGCACTCAAAAATCTATGATAGATGTGATGTCGTTTGTACTCCTATAGGAGTATTTTACTCCTATTTGAGCAAGCGTACTCCTATACTCCCCTAAACTAATTTTGTGCTCCTTTTCAATCCTTAGTACTTCTTTGCAATTTTTCAAACATAAAATATGTGTAATGCAAATTAAAATTTTCATTATTGTTTAGTAGAGCTGTTCAAAAATTTTTCGAGAATACCATAATTTTTATTTTTTATTTCATAAGTAGTTTGGTCAATATTTCGGTGAAAAATTCTAACTTTTACAATTTGCGCTGCATGCTCAAAGTCACAAGCTTTAGTAAATTTTTTATAAATTTTAGAGGTTTTCTTAATCTTTTTATACCTTATACATCATGTATTTCAAAATAAAAAGATCGGGTCTTGCTAAATCTGACAAGTTCATGTTTTTAAGTATTTAAGATACTTCGTTTAGCTTCTACGCCCTCAAAACAAGAATGTCAAAATTGGCAAAAATATCGAGTTTGCCTTATAAACGCAATCGATTGAATGATTATACAGTAGGTCCAAGCCAAAGTCGTACACCAAGCAAACTATTTTTCAATGCCCCAAAACTAAGTACGCAAAAATAATTTAAGAAATTTGAAGTACATTTTTAAATAGCCTATTTAATCCTTCAATTTTAACAAAAAACCAAACTAGAAATTTTCCGTTATTTTTGAAAATAAATAAAAAGTAACAGAAATCAAGCATATTCAGTACCAAAGCCAAAGTCGTACACCTTAACAAAATTTTAATTTTTACATGAGTTCAGTAATTTGTGTACTTTATTTTGTTTTTATTTGTCATGTTTAGTCCTTTTGGCATCCTTTGAATTAGTTTTTCACAATGGCTCGGATACATTTTTTCCCATTATCCCTAAATACCCTTTTCAGTTCAGTTTTTGAACAAATATTGTGCTGGCGAACTTTTGCGTCCATTTTTATAGCATTTATATCTGGACCCTGCGCCAGTGTTACGAGTATATTGGGTCAGTTGTATTGAATCCATGATCTCATATTATAAGAAATATGTTTAAAATTGTTATCTTATTAAAAGTACCTATTACTACATTGACCAAGATTATCCTTATATTGCAATAAATTAAGTCTTAAAATGTTCAAATACATCTTACAATCCTTACTACTATCAACAAAATGGAGTATTCTAGGCCCAGCTGCTGAAAAAGAGCCCCAAACCATTAGTGAACCACCGTCATGTTTTACATATGGTTTAAGGTTTTTCGAACAAGGTGCTTCAGTTGGTTTTCTCCATATGTATGGTCTGCCGTCTGATCCAAAAGTATTGATCTTACTTTCATTCAAGAAGAGGACATTTTTCCATATGAAAAAATCTTTATGGCAGTGAGTTTTAGCAAACAGCAACCGAGCTTCTTGATGCTTCTTCTTTATTAAAGAAAAACGTTAGACCAAATGTAAAACATGAAGGTGGTTCATTAATGGTTTGGGGCTCTTTTCAGCAACTGGGCCTAGAATATTCCATTTTTTTGATGGAGGTAAGGATCATAAGATTTATTTGAACATTTTAAGACTAAATTTATTGCAATATAAGGATAAACTTGGTCAATGTAATAATAGGTACTTTTAATAAGATAACAATTTTAAACATATTTCTTATAATATGTGATCATGGATTCAATACAACTGACCCAATGTACTCGTAACACTGGCGCAGGGTCCAGATATAAATGCTATTAAAATCTTGTGGAATTATCTGGACGCAAAAGTTCGCCAGCACAATATTTGTTCAAAAACTGAACTGAAAAGGGTATTCAGGGATAATGAGAAAAAATTTATCCGAGCTATTGTGAAAAACTAATTCAAAGGATGCCAAATGGACTAAACATGACAAATAAAAACAAAAGAATGTACACTAATTACTGAACTCATGTAAAAATTAAAATTTTGTTGAGGTGTACGACTTTGGCTTTGGTACTGAATATGCTTGATTTCTGTTACTTTTTATTTATTTTCAAAAATAACGGAAAATTTCTAGTTTGGTTTTTTGTTAAAATTGAAGGATTAAATAGGCTATTTAAAAATGTACTTCAAATTTCTTAAATTATTTTTGCGTACTTAGTTTTGGGGCATTGAAAAATAGTTTGCTTGGTGTACGACTTTGGCTTGGACCTACTGTATGTATGATTGGTAGATATATGGAAATGATTTATGATATGGAAAAAAATTTTCTTTTAAAATTTGAACATTTTATAGGGTTTTTAATTTGTAATTTTCGAATTGTAGTTTTGAAGATATTGTGCATTCAAGGTGAAAAATAAAAATAAGAAATGGAATGGCTAATATCTCCAAATTTACAGATCTTATGGAAAAATATAGTTAATTGCAAATTACGGATCAAAATTCATATAAAAAGCTAAACAGTTAAAATTTAAAAACACACATTTTTTTCGTATTCAGGACCATCAAATGCATTAAATGATATCCGAAATGGACCAAATTTTACGTAATGCTTACTTTATGAGCCACGCTGCTATTGAGCTATTTTTTAACGCAATTAGGAACAAATTTTTGTATCACAATGAAGTTATAAAACAATTTTCTGAAAAATCACTTCTTGCTCCAAGTTTAAGCGATTTTTAAAAATGTTTAATTCTTTTTTAAAATACCGACAACTGGTTTGTTCAAATATGCTACAAGAAACACCTTGCATGAATAACAAATTTTTTTAATGTAGTCCTAATATATCATTAAAAAAATATTGTTAGTTAAAAAAAATTATGCGTCTAAATATTCTTCGTTTTGAGTATGAAGCCTTCAAGTGTCCCAGGAAATGAATCTTTTAAAATATTTTGATATTATCGACATAGATATTTCACCTCTTGTATATCAAGATATTCTTCGTTTTGACTAAAGCTTTTAGGTGTTCTAGAAATGGCTAGTTGATAGTCTTCCATAGATGTTTCCACTCTAGTATACCTAGATATTCTTCGTTTTGAGTATGAAACTTTCGGGTATCCCAGAAAACTACCAATCAAAGAAACTCACGTTCTATACCTACCTACGAAATTTCGTCAAAATAGCTTTCATAGCTTGCGAGATATAATGAGTTGTAACGAAAAATGTCGCAAAAATGGATCGCAAAAATAACTCGCAGCATTGAAATTTTGCACCAACGCAGCCAAAGAAGTTTCACTTCAAAAAGCTACAGTGTCGTTGATACCGTCATAAAAAGTTAATATTATTCTGTCAGCCGGTTAGAAAACGAAGATGTTAGCAAAGTACTCCTCGTAAGCACAAAATACTCCCCAAAAATGTAAAAATGAGTACCGAGATTTTTTTTGAAACGACATCACTGAATCTATCTATCCTTTGCTATCTTCCATCTCTTTTTGCTTGCTCAGACATAAATTCTCTCTCTTAAATTTGCCGACCACGGTTCTAATTACATCTCTCAATTTGAAGATACTCGTTCGCTCAATTTTTAGATACTCGAATTCGGGTCTCGAAGCTCTCAAAATCTTCAATTGTCTCTCGACTGGTGAATATGTAATGCAGAGTGCGACAATTGTCTCTCGGCTAGCGAAAAGATAACACAGAGGGAGATAATTGACGATTCGTAGGACATCAACATTGAAAAATCGTCAGTCCATTATATGAAAATTCGGTAGTTGTGGAACTAGTAATTGACCTGTTTGGAAGGTGTCAATGACTACTCATGCACTAGTCCGATTAACTCCAGGGATACTCTTGTAACCACAGTAAAAAAATTTAGTGATTGATGGAAAAAATCTATGAAGACCGTCTTGATATCAAATAAAGCTAAAAGTGTAATTGTCAAAAACCTTTTTTCCGTTTAAATTTCTGAACTTTAAGGAAATTGACTTAAGACTAGCTGATATATACAAAAAAATAATATATTTTCTATTATATAGTGTATATAGCATTTTTGTAATTTTAAATTTTCTTTTCGCCCATCCCTTAGCCCTATCTTTGTGAAGCATCCTATGTACTACTCGAATACGCACGCACCGCAATGTTCATGTGGATGTTCATTGAAGGCCTCTACCTGCATAATGTCGTAACTGTGAAAGTTTTTCAAGGTCGATTTCCGCATACATTATACTCAGTTATCGGTTGGGGTGTTCCGGTTTTAATGACAGCTGTTTGGGCTGTGGTCACAGCAAACAAAATTGAAGCCTCCGAAAATGAGCCCTGTTGGTGGAACTACAATTTAACTGTTTATTATTGGATATTAGAAGGACCGCGTCTGTTGGTTATGATGGTAAGTTTATGGAAAATGATTTCAAAATTATAACTAACGTCGATGAATTGTACTCGGACGTATATTGAATTAATTAGTGTTTTATTTTTATATACATAAATAATCTACTCATATGATTGCAGGTTAATTTTGTTTTTCTGCTGAACATCATACGTGTTCTGGTGGTAAAGCTACGTCAAAGTCAGGCCAGTGATGTGGAACAAGCCCGAAAAGCTGTACGTGCCGCAGTAGTTTTGCTTCCCTTATTGGGTGTCACAAATCTGCTATATATCAGTCCGCCATTGGGACGTCCTGCTTGGGTATTTGGAGTATGGGCCTATGTGACATATTTCCTGCATTCATTTCAAGGATTCTTTATTGCAATGATATATTGTTTCCTAAACGGCGAGGTAAGCTTGCGTATATAATTAATATCTTAGTGAAAACATATGTTAAAGGGTAATGCAACAAACAACGAGGTCACGTTGGTGATTTTTATTTTTTTTTTTTTGTTAATTTCAAACATGCAATAAAAGTCGTTCCAATCGCATTTTATTTCAAAGACGTTGTAAACCTTGGTTATGCAGGTTTACTTTAATAAATTCATCGAAGAAACTAAATTTTATGGAATATTAGAAATATATTACCTATATAGTTCAGTCATTCTTTAAAAATTTTTTGTACAAGTCATATACAGCGTTTTTTATTCATTTTAGTGCATTTTGGAACTGAAAAGTTGGCATCACTGCTTTGACATAGATATAAACAACTAAATTTCATTCAGAACAACCGAAAACAAGTTCAATTATGAGTTCGTCCAAATAAATCTCCAAGCCTTCAAACTTTGTGAAAAAAATTACGGAGTAACATTAGTTACCAAAAAAAAAAAAGTGAGAAATTGAAGAGAAACAATGCCATTCTCTTTGATATATTTGAGTTTAAACCTTGTTTATTTTATGAAGCTTTTAATAATAAGGAATAATATGTAATCAAAAAATGTCGCTCGAATCTAGTTTCGGGGACATAACATCGGGAGTTCCAGGTATAGCTTTAGAAAAATCTGTTACAAGTTGGAAACCTTTGGAAGGATTTCAAAAATATTAGTGCACTTGAAGGTATATCTGTTAGCTATAAAAATTCTGCACAAAAGTTTTTAATTTGTCAAACATTCGAATTCACTGAATAAATTCTCAAAAAAAATTTCAATTTACCCTCCAAAATGATTGCCGATAACCTTTTTTTCAGTGAATGGCATGTTCTGAAATCCGATTTGCTGCGGAATAGGAATTAAATAGATCATAATGTGCTCTTCATTGCGACAAACATGATAGAATCGGAATGGTATTTCAACGAATAAAACGTGCTATCGATTCCTATCTGATTTGCTGAAATATATTTTCGATTTGATGTTAATTATCGAAACGCAGAACAATTAAAATAGGATTCAATTCCGATTCCATTCGAAATCGGATTTCAGAACAGGGATGAATAACTTAATATGCTGGGAAAGAAAGAACCGGACTTCATTTACTAAAATCAAACCTTGAATTCAGGAATTATAATGAATTGAATATGAATTTACCTATTGCTGCTCCACTTATCGGATATTTATATACGTACATATTTGTGTTCTTTTAGGTTCGTGCTGCACTATTAAAGAGCTTAAGCGTCTATATGTCAGTGCGTGGTCACTCTGACTGGGTACCAAGGCGTGCATCTATGTTTTCCGGTGCCTATAATACAGCACCGGATACGGAAGCACATGCACCGCATGACACAAAAAGGTAACTTATCTTTTATTCAAATATAGTCGAATATAAATCAGAATTCATTTTAGGAACGAATCGCCGCCCAATAAAAAACAACGCAGCAATGGACGTTTAAGCACCCAACTAATGATGCACAATGGTAGTGGCGGCAATGATAATAGAACTGCTGTTACCACAAACAACAACAATAATGCACAACAAACACGCATTGCAACTACTGCTAGTGATGATGGTGATGGTGGTAGCAACAGACACAACAGCAACAACAACAGAAATAGCAGCTGGATGATCACTTTGTGCTTTCGCGGCCAAAAGGTACTAAGAGTACCGCCAGCGTCATCAGTACCTCCCGAGTCAGTTGTATTTGAGTTGTCAGAGCAGTAGAAAGAGTCATGAACATAACCTGCTAATATCCTTCAATGTATATAGCATACTTAGATCAAAATTTGCATTGAAAATATCTTCATTTTAGTAATTGCCACTATATCTTAAAATTCTCACTTTTATAGATGAAACAATACATTGGATGATTATGTTTTTGTTTCGTTTCTTTAAATGCAATGCCTTTCTTTGCCATTTTGCAATGCAAATACAGCTTCCTTCATACATATATTTAGTCCTTTATTCACATGCTATTTGCAACTTTAATTGCATTCGCTAGCTAACGTGTAGAGATGATATAGTACATATATATACGTATACACATATATAGAAACTGTATCTATGTATGATATTTTAATTTATCTAGCAATTTATTTTCTCAATTCTATACAACTTTTATTCACTCTTTTTTATACTGCTAGTTTTTTTAAGACATTATTAGTTCTTTTATTTTAATATAGCAAATTAAAAAAAAAAAAATTGTAAAAAAAGTAATTGATTAAAATTGAATTTTTGTATATAAATAAATAAAAATTTATTAAATTTGCAATATAACAAAATGTTTATTTTATACATTTCTTATATGTAATCGAATTTGTAAATACAAACTTTCAAAATTTAATTTTCTTTTTGTGTACTTAGTCATTTTTCCAAATTGGTACAATATTTATTTTCATATCCTTATATTTTCTATATTTATACATACATTCTCTCATAATAAAATCTCTTTATATATAAATAAAAGTTTATTTGCGTTATGTAGTTAATTTTTTATTTACTTTTTACTTATTATATTGTGTTGCATTTGCTTCATTTATTTTCGAATAGATTTTAATTCGGTTCAACTACTGTAAATATAAGCTCTCTTAGGCCCGGACTCAGAGACATTAGTTAACCAATTAGATAACTATGATGATGACAAGTGTTTAACTAATGTTTTATATTCTCAGTGGTTTCTTAGCTATTACAATGAAGAACAAAAAAATATGGTACATAGCA
The DNA here is from genome assembly GCA_951812925.1 of Calliopum simillimum. Taxonomy (NCBI): domain Eukaryota; kingdom Metazoa; phylum Arthropoda; class Insecta; order Diptera; family Lauxaniidae; genus Calliopum; species Calliopum simillimum. The sequence continues at coordinate 83,292,550 of OX638372.1, read as the reverse complement.
TAAATTTGTGGATTTTATGGGAACCTGTGTATTTTGTTTAAGTTTTTTTGTAATTGGGTGAACAAAAACTATGGAAAACCCATGCGCAGCCAATTTTAATAATGCAGAAGTGAATTTTCTCGTGAAATTAGTGCAAAAGCACACGAATATAACTAAGTTCATGAAAAAGATGTTGCGTGGTGAAAGTTATTAACGAAGAGACTTCACGAAACGCACTGTCAAAACTTTATCTTTTTAATGACCAGGTCTATATACGCGAAAGATTTTCAAAACAAAAATACAACAAAATCGAAGAAGTGGGAAGTAATAAAAATTTCATTCAAGCACATGGGGTTCCGGCAAACATGCTTGCCTTTAGTCGTTAAAGGGTTAAGGACAAAGTACTACAATTTGAAGAAGATTATGAAGCGGTTCGCAGCAGAAAACAGAATTACGTATGTTACGGACCACTGCCAAACGAAAGAATGACTGTTTTACATGGCCTCACTTCCTTACTCAAGCGAAATCTGCCACGAAATTCCTTGGGGTCAAAGCTTTGAAAAAATTGTGGACGATTCCCAAAAAACTTGTTGCCGCCGATTAACCACATATTTCCAAATTTTGTCAATATCTCCGTAGCTTTTGAAATCAGACTAAAATTTTCACCATCTGTTAATATTTTAAGAATTTTCACAAAACTAATGTGGATTCTATTTCTTTAGTTTCAGCTGTTGGTAAACTATTAGTTAACCTATGAAATTTGGGGGCTTAACTAATGGTTAACTTATGACTGAAAATAAAATTTTGTTGGTTAAACACTTCTCCCAAAAGTTGAAAAACACGATTTTTGTGGTTATATAGAGGACGCACGAAACGGTTTTGCAACTGTGTAGAACAAACCATTTCTATAACTTGCCAGTAAAATGAAACTCAAAAAAAGTGTCAGATCCAAAAAAATAAGCACTTCATTTTTTCTTTTGGAATCACTGAACTTTGATATTTTACACTCATGCTAAAAATCAAGAACGAATTTACTGCCGCATAAATACTTTATCAAACTCAAAGGTCGCGAAATTAAGTTTTTCCTTTTTTTTTGTTTTTTTTGAAGCTCAGATAGGATAAAGGACTACCTTTTTTATACAATATAAATTTAAAATTCCAGACCTTTAAGGTACTTACATACTAAAAATAAGTTATAGACTTGGTCGTTTTGTATAAAATAGAACATAAATATTTTTCAAAGAATCTTAACCGTTTTCATTTTATCAAGGTGAAAGAAAAAATGATGCTTTATTTAAATTAGAGTTTATCCCTTGTAGAATGGTTTTGTTTCACGTCATTTAATACCGAACTGATAGGGAACGATGAGGTCTATCCCTTATGTGCTAAGTAGTCAGGGTGTACAATTTTTTCATGTCCATTTATTGTAATTGCCTTGGGCGGTTCCTTCTATAAAAAAATAAATAAATGAGTTACATTGTATATAACTCCTAAATTTATTAGTTACATTTTTTATTGTTTACCTAAATTTTTATCAAGAGTTGTAATGTTAAACTTTTCTCATTTTGTATACATTTGTATTGAAAAAAGAAATAACATCATATTGATTTGTTTTCAAAGGCATTGCAAAACACCTTTTAAAACTCCAAATATTTGAGATTTTGGCTAAAATAAAATCAGTAATAAGCAATATTAGCAACAACTGTCCTTAAAATCTTAAATATTTCAAGTTGTAAGACGTTTTTGAAACGCCTTAGAAAGAATTAAAAATGATGTTACGGCTTTTTGCATTTCAGGAAAAACGATATACCTTTTTTAATATGTTTCAAATAGTTGTTCATACTCGTAGACAATATCAATGATGTCGTTTGTTCAATATTGTAAATACTTTTTCTTTTTGATTTAAAATAAGAAAACAATATTTTACTTAACATTCTTCAAAACCAAATTATAAAAACTGGACTATCTTAGATAAGTTTTTAGAACCATAGGGCGCAGTCTTTAAAATTACCTAAGACATATCTATTAACAAGAATTTTATTACGATTTATTGTATTAAAAGGCCACAGTTCTAACATAAGTAACACTGTTCAACGAATTTCAGACTTTTGATTTTATCTGACTTCGGACTATGTAATTATTATTCCTTGCTATTGATATATACATAAGGACTGCATTTACAAAATTTTTCCATCACGTCTCAGTTTTCAGATAAAATGACAAATCGAAAAGCACGATTCACATCCGCGCAAAAAATAATTAAAAATTTTTAGACGTCAGAATTTCAAAAAGAAAATGTCAAACGATGCAAAAAAATTCAAGAATTTCAAATCTGAAAAAAATGTTTAAACAGCCCGTCTAAAACCTCCAAACAACAAAGATATTAAACATTCAGGCATATTCTGAAATCCGATTTACTTTGGAATCGGAATGAAAGCAATCTTCAAGAGCTCTGCATTCCGACAAATAAGATGGAATCGGATTTGTCTTTCAACAAATAAAATTTGCTATTGGTTCCTATTCGATTTACCGAAACATATATCCGATTTGGTGTTAATTATCGAAATGCGAAGCTCTTGAAAATTGCTTTTATTTTGATTTCGAAGTGAATCGGATTCCAGAACATGCCTGATTAAAATTTTTGATAAGTACATAAATTCAAATAAATATAGTCAGCTAATTTAAATGTGAACGACTAAATATTTCAACCCAGATAGCAATGAACTTTTTTTTTTTTAAATACACCAATTTTTATACCCTACACCCAGGGTATATTCACTTTGTCCTTCCGTTTGTAACGCAGAGAAGGAGGCGTGGCAGGTATAGAAAAGTATATATATTCTTGATCAGCGTCACCTCCTGAGTCGATATAGCCATGTCCGTCTGTCTGGCTGGCTGGCTGGCTGGCTGTGTGTTGAAATACACTTTTTGGGAAAACTGAGCAAGATAATTCAATGAAATTCGGTACACTGCCTCCGTCGTCAAAGTTAGCTCGGGGGATTGGAAATGAGCAAAATCGGTCAACGGACACGCCTACCGCCCATACAAAAATTATATTCAAAATGCAATTTTAGAAGTATTTTTCACGACAATGCAACCACAATACATGTAAGTACTACGAATTGTAAGCGCAAGCTCTGATAAAAAACTGAGCGAATTCGGACAAGAGGGCGTGGCACCTCCCATATAAGCAAAAGCTTCAAAACGCTATACTGAAAGCGTTTTTTGAGATATTCGAACCAACTTTGACTCAGACACTAAAAGTCATAAATGAAAGCTCTCAGCAAAAATTGGTTGAAATCGTACAAGGGGGCGTGGCACCTCCCATATAAGCAAAAATTTCAAAATGATATACTGAAAAAGTTTTTTGAGATAATCCAACTAAATTTCACTCTGACACTAAAAACTATGAATGCAAGCTCTGAAAAAAAACTGGGTGTACTCGCACAAGAGGGCGTGGCACCTCCCATATAAGCAAAAGCTTCAAAACGCTATACTGAAAGCGTTTTTTGAGATATTCGAACCAAATTTGATTCAGACACTAAAAATTATAAATGAAAGCTCTCAGCAAAAATTGGGTGAAATCAGACAAGGGGGCTTGGCACCTCCCATATAAGCAAAAGATTCAAAATGCTATACTAAAAGAGTTTTTTGAGATAATCCAACAAAATTTCACTCTGACACTAAAAACTATAAATACAAGCTCTGAACAAAAACTGGGTGTACTCGGACAAGAGGGAGTGGCACCTCCCATATAAGCAAAATTTTCAAAATACTGCAGTGTAGGGTATTTATTTTTTGGCCAGGCCAAAATTTACACCCTTACTAGTTTTGGTATATTTCGTGAATTTTTTGCTTGACAATGGTAATTCAAAATTTTTTTGTAATCGGTGACGTCACAAATGGACATCTTTCCAGAAGGACGTCATTGTAATATGCAAGTAAAATTTTTATCAATTTTGTTCATAATTCTCTCATCATTATCAGTGTTTGTAACTTAGTTTCCCATTTTATGGAGTCTATAAGAATAACAAAAACAAAACCTTTAGCATAGTTAAATTAAAGTTTAGCCTCAAGCTTTTCAGTCTTTACTTTCAGAATGTCGATCTTCTTCAAATCTTCTGTATTCTGAAGTGAACAATTCTCATCAAATTCACCCAAATGTCACTAACCCATAGCCTTATCAATTTGATGAGCCCTTATCCGTTAAGATACAATCACTTTGGTTTGATTGCTACTTGGATATGAAGATGATCCACCAGCTAAAATTTGTTTCCATACCTGTTTCTGTTTGGTTCCATGACTTTCGAATTATGGGATCATACTCTCAACGACTGAGTAATTTTAAGTAATTTTAAGAAAGAAGAGCGAAAGCGCGACATCATGCAAGTGTACCTTGGACTATCAAAAACAAAAGAGATTACATTTTATATAGGTAATAAATTATGAAAGAACCATTTATTACGTTATCAAAAGTAACATTTGTTTTTTTTAATAAAAAAAAAAAAATAATCATAAACAAAAATTTTAACACAAAAATGTTCATTTAAAAAAGCACAATTAATTAAACAAAAATTGTTGCAAATAAATACATTAATTACCTAAATAATAATAATAATATATTGAAAGGCGATTATGGCTTTCTGGATGCCCGTCGAAAAAGGATCGCTGGTCAATAAACATAAGTCCAAGGTACACACACACAAATTTTTTAAAAACTGTCAACTACCACAACATATATTAATGAAAATACATCTTAAACACACCAAAAGCTTAAAACAATAACTAAACTTCCTTCCTGTTGTTGCAAAACCGAAATATTTCAAGTAAGTTTCTTACAAAACGTTTCGTAGTTTACTCCAAAAACTAATTTTTACACACCAAAAACACTTTTTCAGTCACTTTGTACACACGCATACAGCTTGACGGTCTGAAGTCTACTAATATCAGTCAGCGGTATGAGTGGAAAATTCCACAGAGAAACATTATCGTACGCGTGCAACTGTTGAGTGATATATATTCATTATTATCTATATGTATTTTAAACCCTGAATACATGAAAAATAAAATTATATGAAATTATTTTTCTTCAACATTTTCAAACCACTTGGAACATTTGTTGCCATATGGCTAAATTCTACAAGTCGTACTTAGAAACAAAATTTTCGGAAACTTTTGATTGATTAGGCATTTCATCTTTGCAGGCATTTCTAGATTAGCACTGAAAAAGCTGTATAACTACTGCTGATTAAATGAAACCTTAAAACATATTTAATTTTTTAGTCTTTAGTCTTAAAGAAAAAAATATGCATTAATTTGCCTGCTGTGCTAGTGATATTTGGTAATTTTTCGAGACAAAGACGCTGATATAATTTCAACACCAAGTCTGCTATGGTCTTGGTCGTGATCACGATGATCATCAAGACCAACACTGCTTTTCATAGGTGAATAGGTGTATCACCCCCCTTTAAAGCATAAAACAATCTCTCAATTCGAAACTTGGCATTTTAAAAACCCAACTGTCGCATTTATGCTAAATGATATAAATGGAAAATAAAGTAAACAAGTTAGAGGGGAATATGGCCCTTGTTTTTGCTATTTCTTAATTAATAAATTATTTTTCATCTTATATTTATAATTATCGATTTTTCAAATTTACGGAACGATTTTCGTGTTTTCACACATTTTTAAACCGTTTCAAAACCAACATTTTGTGTTTTGCAATATTATACGAATTTTTCAACGTTTAGCAATATTTTTCAAAATTTTTAATCATAAAATTTTTCGATATTTTCGTGCTTTCTGAGTTCTTTCAACAATCTTGAATTTATCAAAAACTTTTCGATACTTAAGAATTTTTTAACTTTAAGTACACCCACTTTCCAATTTTTTTTTTTTAATTTTCTTGATTTTCAATGATTTTGTCAAATCATGTTTTTCTATTTTCATGATTTAATGTAATTATCCGAAATTCATAGTTTTTATCGAAATTTTGGTTTTTAACGCACGCAACTCTGTAATACTGTATTCTTTCTACATACATACTATATGTGTATTTTACATACCAAATGAATATATCAGATCAGGAGTTATTTTGCTGATTTTCGTATTTTGTGAGGGATATTTCCTTAATGGTTTAAAATAAATACTCGCCTTAGAAAACATAGTAAATATACATAAGCTTCAACTTACATGCTGTAATACCAAAGTGACAAAAATTGACGGAAGAAAAAGTTACAATAGAAAACATATTCATTATATTTCTCATACATACGTACATACATAGGTACTCAAAATCTTTAGGTTTACGTTCCTTAAGGCTCTGACAATGTTTTATTAGTTGAGACAGTAGATTTCAGTTTGCTCATATTTAATTTTTAATTTTACCGATCATATGTTTTTGTAAATATATATACACATATGTATATACAATGTATACTGTATAAATATAGCTCCGAACGACATCTGGCGGATATCAACAACTATTATGGTAATTTTTGAATGTATCTTCTTTTAGAAATATTTTCAAGTTTTAGTGATATAAAATTTTATACAAATTGTAATTAATACTAAAAAGCATGTCAACAGCAGTTACATATAGTTAACAGATGCTTCAAAGTAAAAATAAAAAGAATTCTGTGATTCTTCTGTTATTTCTATAAATTTTTTCTTTTAATTTCAGAACAAATGTGTGATGTCTAGCAAAAATATGCCTCCGCAAATTTTTATGACAACAAAATCAAATGCGTTAGCTTAAATATTAGTCTAAGTAATTGAAAGGAATAAATATTATATTAATTAGTTTTATTAGCATACCATTTTAATTAAATTTTACAAGTAAGTTATACCATTAACAAATGCTGAACTAACAATTAATTATAATTAATAATTATTAGTGTCAATACGTTAAGAAAAGAATGGAAAATTCTTAAATGTTTTACTTTATTTTTTATTTTTATTTAATTTTTTTTGGAAGATATTGTCTTAATTTTAAGCAAAATAATTTAATTATTTATAAGTAATGAAAAACTCCTACTTACATAACTCTTAATTAAGCATTAATTAATTTTAAGCTGAATCCAACAAAATTTTAAATATAAATGATTTGTCTATTTACAAATTAAATTGTTTTGAAGTATGAATATAAAAATTGATTACAAAGATAACTATTTTTAACAAATCTGCTATAAGATTATAAGAAGCTTTTATTTAAAATAATTTAAAAAAAAACAAAAATGTATTTAGAAATAAAAAGATATATATTTATATTAGAAATAGAATTATATTTACCAATAGGAAGAAGTAATGGGATTGAATATTTATCATTTAAAAATAAATAAATAAAAAACAAAAATATATTGATTCAAATTTTTATTTAGCATACACTATGTACTATAGTCTGCCCCCAAACTGTTCTGTTTTATCTATCGATCTGGCCGAAAGCAATAATCAAATTAGATAAAATTTTTAAAAATAACGGGATAGTGTCATCTATTGAAAAGTATCCAATTAAAATTAGGGGCCGTTCAAGAATTTCTTAAACTTATTTCGGAAGTTGAGGGGTGGATAAAAATATTATGTAGGGGAAAGTGGGAAATCGTGGGCCATGGGGAATCGTGAGACACCGCCACCTTTTGGCAGTATGTCGAGATAAATAGTTAAATGCAACTGTAATCGTTTTCTCTTAGCCTCAACTTATTTTTACATTGGTTGTTGACAAACGTACGCGTTTTATTTGCTTTGTACAATACTCGCCCAAAAAAAAGTATCTGCAAAACTTTTTTTGCGTGTTTGATTTCCATCATTCTTGGACGAATTGCTACGATAAAACACAGGTAGAGTAGAACGGGGTAATTTCGTGCAGGGGGTAATGTCGTGCGCTGGCTGTTTTAGCCCAAAGAATTGAATGATTTACCAACTGTTCGTAAGGTAGGGACCTGCTGACCTACTGAGCTTATGCATATAATACTAGCAATTTTCACCAGTTCGTCTCTACAGAGTAACCTTTTTTTCAAAACGCACGCTTTCGGGACAATAAAAGTGTTTTTTTATTGGGTCAGAAAAATAATTTTCCTTCCGGGAAAATATACCAGGTAAGTGTTTTCTGAAACGAAATATCCTGCCAAAGAAAAGAAGCATTTGGTTTTCGAAAAAATTTTGGGCTTCACCGAGTTATCGAAGTTGACCTTTAAAACGACCATTGGGGTAATGTCGTGCACATTCACTTACACAAACAAAATTTCTCGCTACACAAATGTTGTTACACATGGATGTAACGAACGAAATTATCTTTCGATCGGATGCTTACTCGTCGCATTCGCTTGAGATGTACGGCTTTACGAGCATGTCAAAGTTGAGTGCACGACATTGCCCCGTTCTACTCTAAATATGTTTTTTATAATCGTTAGACCTTTGCCTTTCAACATACAAAAGTAATTTTGCATGACACTTCAACAAGTCAATTACACACCGTTGTTTTGCAAAAAGTAGCTTGTGGGGAATCGTGAGCCACTTCGTGGGCCACCCGTGTTTTGACAGTTTTCGTATCAATACACATTTGTATGTCGTGTTTATGATGTTTTGTGCAAAATGGAGGCTGTGAATCAATAAATAAAACAATAAATACATATTTTGTATCAAATTTTCCTATTTCCCAAATTGCGTATCTGATTGATCGTGCATAACCCTTCTTCTTCATTTTGTCGATTAAAATAACTTTACTTGTCATTTCAACTAATTCAATACAGTTTTGCATCATAATTGTTCATTTTTACTTAATTACGGCGGTGGCCCACAATTCCCCACCATTTTTGAAAATCGCAAAAACACTAATTTTTTTCAAACCACGAAAAGTCGGAAAAAACAAAAGAATTGTTAGAAAGTGTTATAGTCAAAAGTTACCTAACTTCATGTAGAATAACATACCATATTACAATTTGGAAAATTTTTTTTTTTTTTTGAAGATATTTAACAAAATAAAAACGTGGCCCACGATTCCCCACCTTCCCCTACTTTTGTTCCACTGTCAAGACGCAGTTAAATAGCATTATTCCCAAAAATCGGCATATTACGTAGGGTATTATTTATATTTCTGGAACTGGCAACACTAATGTCATAAGCTAAAATCTGGCAACACCATAATAAAGTTTGACCTTTTTAAGCATAAACGTACACACAACGTTTTGATGTACAAGTGCTATTTGTTTTGTTTACAGTGGTTAAGAAAATCAATTTGGGCAAAAATTAGAAATTTCAAGAGAAGGTTTTCGTTGGATCATTTTTCACAACTTTCGATATGGATTATCTCAACAAGAATTTGTCGATGAACTCATTTCTTTGTATGGCGATAAAGTACCATCAAAAATAGCAGTATAGCGCTGGTATAGTGAATTCAATCGTGGTCATCTTTCCCAAGTTCCTACAATACTAATAAATGGTATACTTGGTACATTATTTAAGCAGGGGTGTCTGAATTTTCTACTTTCTTTCAAGCGCTGTGCTTTAATTCTAAAAATAGTTTAGTTCCAGAAATCTAATTTTTATTTTAATTAAGTTTATGTTGTTAAATTACTTAGTGTATGATTTATGTTAAAAATTGTAAAAAAAAAATTTAAAAATAATAAATAAAAATGAAGTTAAAAGCAGAATGGTCCAAATCATATCCTTTTAAGCCACGAGATAATTTGCAAGCTCATATTCATATTAAGGCACCAAAATTCGTACCGTCATATGAAAAAGATAATAGTAGGAGATACGAATAAGGAGAGATTTGCACCCATCTGTTTAATGGATGAAACCTATTTTATATGAAAGTAAATACGTTTAGAAACATTTTGTGAGTAGGTTGTCTAAAAAAATCCTGGCAAGGCTATGGTTCATTCCATATTGAAAAGTGAATTTTTTTGAAAAAATGCACCCATCTGTTTAATGAAAAAAATATATACCATTCGAAAGTTTAGAGCCTCTACAATATATTAAAGTAGGGTTGCCTATTTTTTTCCTGGCAAGGCATAGGGTTGTCAGGCTTTAAAAGGTCGGCCAAAACCACAAATTTGCACCCATCTGTTTAATGAAAAAATTATATACCATTCGAAAGCTTAGAGCCTCTACAATATGTTAAAGTAGGGTTGCCTATTTTTTTCCTGGCAAGGCATAGGGTTGTCAGGCTTTAAAAGGTAGGTCAATACCCCAAATTTGCACTATGTGTTTAAAAAAAAAAAAATGGTTAAAATGTTAAAAAAATCTGTTTAATGAAAAAATTATATACCAATCGAAAGTTTAAAGCCACTACAATGTGTTTACGTAGAGTTGCCTATTTTTTTCCTGGCAAGGCATAGGGTTGCCAGGCTTTAAAAGGTCAGTCAATACCACAAATTTGCACTCATCTGTTTAATAAATAAATTTTGTGTTAAAATAAAGATAATTTCATTGCGAACACGGTGATACAGGGTTGCTTGTGAAAAACCTGGCTTAAGCCAGGGTTACCGAGCTTTAAGAAATGAAATATTGGTACAAATGAAAATGTGCGACAGAGAGATCCGAGCGAACTATTTGGTTAGGATGTATACTAGACCTATCGTTAAAATTGAAAATGAAAGAAACCTTGCTCCCAGGGGCTAAAAAGTTTCCTATTGGTGGAAATATCAAGCATAAAAATTTTGGTTCTGATCGAAAAATATTTTACAGTGCCGCAAGGCCGTTGAAGGTCGGAAAAACGCTATTTATATGGAAAAATGGTGCCTAAATCGCAAGAATCAGTCCTATCTCTGAAACTATTTGAGATAAGTGAATGAAATTTAGTATGTGTACGAACAATGCTTAAGTTATGTGCATCCAATAAAAAAATAGACGATGCCACGCCCCCTCGACCCGAAATTATTGTATCTCTGGAAATATTGGACTCATGGGAATGAGACTCGGTACATATATAATTGGCACTGGGAAAAATAATGTTTGGTAAAAAATGGAAGAGGTCACGCCCCCTCCTTCTAGAAAATCAAATTTGTCATATCTCTGAAACTATTTGACACATATGAATAAGATTTGATTTCAGGTAATGGAAAGTGAACAGGATATGGCACTGTAAAAATGTTAAAGCAATTGAAGGTACTTAGTTGATATAGAAGTAGTAATTTTTTCTGTTCTTATTTTGGTCTCCTAAGTATAGACACCATGCAAAAAAAATTTGGTCCCAATCGGAACATATTGGACCGTGCCACCAGGCCGTTAAAGGTCGGAAAAACGCTATTTATATGAAAATAAGGAAACAATCAATCCCATCTTTGGAACTATTTAACATAGGAGGATAAGATTTAGTATTTATATGAAGAATACTTAAGTTAATAGTATCCAATAAAAAAATGGGCAGTGCCGCGCCCCCTCCAACCGAAATTTGTCGTATCTCTGAAAATATTTGGCTCAGGTAAATGAGGTTTGGTATTTTTGTAATTGGCATTGGGAAAAAAATTTTCAAACAAACGGGCGGGGCCACGCCCCTCATTGAAAAAAAGAACAAATTTGTTAAATCTCATCCTCCTATGTCAAATAATTTCAAAGATAGGATTGATTGTTTCCTTATATTCATATAAATAGCGTTTTTCCGACATTTAACGGCCTGGTGGCACGGTCAAATATGTTCCGACCGGGACCAAATTTTTTTGCATGGTGTCTATATTTAGGAGACCATAATAAGAACAGAAAAAATTACTGCTTCTACATCAACTAAGTACCTTAAATTGCTTTAACATTTTTACAGTGCCATATCCTGTTCACTTTCCATTACCTGAAATCAAATCTTATTCATATGTGTCAAATAGTTTCAGAGATATGACAAATTTGATTTTTCTAGAAGGAGGGGGCGTGACCCCGCCCATTTTTTACCAAACATTATTTTTCCCAGTGCCAATTACATATGTACCGAGTCTCATTCCCATGAGCCCAAAATTTCCAGAGATACAATAATTTCGGGTCGAGGGGGCGTGGCATCGTCTATTTTTTTATTGGATGCCAATAACTTAAGCATTGTTCGTACACATACTAAATTTCATTCACTTATCTCAAATAGTTTCAGAGATAGGACTGATTCTTGCGATTAAGGCACCATTTTCCATATAAATAGCGTTTTTCCGACCTTCAACGGCCTTGCGGCACTGTAAAATATTTTTCGATCGGAACCAAAATTTGTATGCTTGATATTTCCACCAATAGGAATTTTTTTAACCCCTGGGAGCAAGGTTTTTTTCATTTTAAATTTTAACGATAGGTCTAGTATACATCCTAACCAAATAGTTCGCTCGGATCTCTCTGTCGCACATTTTCATTTGTACCAATATTTCACTTCTTAAAGCTCGGTAACCCTGGCTTAAGCCAGGTTTTTCACAAGCAACCCTGTATCGCCGTGTTCGCAATGAAATTATCTTTATTTTAACACAAAATTTATTTATTAAACAGATGAGTGCAAATTTGTGGTATTGACTGACCTTTTAAAGCCTGGCAACCCTATGCCTTGCCAGGAAAAAAATAGGCAACTCTACGTAAAAACATTGTAGAGACTTTAAACTTTCGATTGGTACATAATTTTTTCATTAAACAGATTTTTTTAACATTTTAACCATTTTTTTTTTTTTAAACACATTGTGCAAATTTGGGGTATTGACCTACCTTTTAAAGCCTGACAACCCTATGCCTTGCCAGGAAAAAAATAGGCAACCCTACTTTAACATATTGTAGAGGCTCTAAGCTTTCGAATGGTACATAATTTTTTCATTAAACAGATGGGTGCAAATTTGTGGTTTTGGCCGACCTTTTAAAGCCTGACAACCCTATGCCTTGCCAGGAAAAAAATAGGCAACCCTACTTTAATATATTGTAGAGGCTCTAAACTTTCGAATGGTATATATTTTTTTCATTAAACAGATGGGTGCATTTTTTCAAAAAAATTCACTTTTCAATATGGAATGAACCATAGCCTTGCCAGGATTTTTTTAGACAACCTACTCACAAAATGTTTCTAAACGTATTTACTTTCATATAAAATAGGTTTCATCCATTAAACAGATGGGTGCAAATCTCTCCTTATTCGTATCTTAGACTATAACTGTCCCATACCAATCAACTGGCTTATCGGTTGGGAATATGCGCGTATGTGGTAAGGGAACGTGATAAATTTATTTCAGTGCGTGAAAAGAAGGCAAAACCGAAACGCATTAAAAATGATTATCAGGAGTGGCTTAAGAAACGCCAGCCTAAAGCAAAGAAGACCTGCTGAAAAGAAGCGGAACATCTTCGCGCTTTTTTAAAAGTTCATCTTCTCAAACACATAGAAATATAAACATAGTTCATCAATAGTTCGAAATAAGTTAAAATTATTCAAAGTGCCAGTTTTGAACGTCTTTCGGAGACATCAGCTTTAAAGTTCATTATATCTAATAGCTCTAAAGCTTACAGTTTCAATATCAATGTCATCTAAATGGATCTATTTTTTGAATCTGTTGGAGATAATTTAAGTTATTTTAACTTAAGCGGTCACTTTGGATTGACCTGCATTATTCCAGCTTCATCGTGTTATAGATACGCATGCATGCTTTACAAAATTTTAATTTAATTTCCGACTGATTCAAAAACTACCCCCAGTACCAATTTGAAAAATAGATTGCAACAATAATAAAAAACTTCAAACAAACAAAAAAAAAAAAAAAAGATGTGAAAAACATAGGGGAGGAGCGGGTGTTCAAGATTTCCCAAAATCGAATGGCTTTTTAAATCTGCTTATGTAATAATTGAACAGACCCTTTAATGTAGCTTACAAATCTCTGCAAAATTCGCAAAACCAGATATCGCATGATTTCATAATTTTTCAGCAAAGCAACTACAAATTTTACGTTAATATGGAAAAATCACAATATCTGCTTGTTCAAGTTGTTTTTCTAAGGAACTACAAGTCCTAAAGCAATTCTGGTTTCTGCAGCTTGTAGATCTTACCGAAAGCAATACTCTGAACTACATAACTCATTTTCACACAAAATGCTCGATACCTGGTTTTGCCGCCATTGCACAGAAATAGAAATATGATGAAATTGTAAAACTTTAAAAAGCCGATTTGAAGACTGTTTTTCAAGATGGATTTATCGACTTTAAAAATGGATCAAAATAAATGGCGATTACATTGAAAAAATACAAACAGATGAAGAATAAAGTTATTAATTTAAAAAATTAAATTTAAAAGCTTTTTCAATTCAACTAAGCGAACTTTTGCTAGGCCCCTCGTAAGAAATAAAAGTATCAAATTTTTCTGGAACAGTCCTAATATCTGTATCCTATGCTGCACATATGTAAAAGAGCCAGTAATGCCATAGTGAAATCTTTCAAGGGAGTGTTTTTTTTTTTTGGCAGAGAGCGGAGCATTTTACTTCATGAGGGAGGATTTTTACAAAATTCTTGCAAAATTGCATTCCGGAAAAAAGTTAGCTGCTTTCTTTTTCTTTCGTTTTGTTTACGTAACCTCTATTATTGGCTTACGAGGTTTTCAAGACACTTACATGCCTCCTTTTACCTGGTTTTGTTATATTGATACGTATACCCTATTCACACCTTTAACCCAAGGTTTATTTACTTTTTCTTTCCGTTTGTAAAACAGGTGGACGAGATAGGTATTCAAAATGAGCGAATAGGTCAAAAGACGGAATGGTTAACACCAAAAAAATATTTAAAACACAATATCGAGAGCATTATTTGAGTTAAATAATAAGCAATGACTAGGCGAATTTGAACAAGAGAGCGTGACATATTCCACATAGGCAAAATCTTCAGAACTCTGCAAAAAGTGGTTTTGCAGATGATTACATACAATTCCAAGCAAATAGTCGTCAGAAGTTTCTGGAGTTATCCTCAAATTTTATAAGTCACTATAAAAATGTTTGAGAAATATCACATAGTAATTGAATAAAAGCAAAAATCAAAACAACTTCTTAAAATTTTAATACATTTTTTATTAATATGTAAAGTGCTTTGAAAGAGAAATAACTAAAAACATTATTATGTTTTCATACAATTATTTTCAATAATTTCAATACATCTATCTCAGTATTTATTTTTTAATAAATATTTAAATAATACGTTGCCTAAATTATTTTTTGCTTAAATGATAGGCAAATTAAATTAACTTATTAGTTGTACATAACAAAAATTTAAATTAAACTATTCATTTTTGAAAATTTAACAGTAAAAGATTTATTATTCTCTTAAGTCAATAAAGTGTTTAAAAAAAAAAAAAATATATAAACATAAAAATAAATAAGGTCCAGTTGAAACTGCAGGAAGAACTTAGGTTGATGAGTTTATTTTTTTTGTTACAAAAAAAAAACCTATAAATTAAAATATAAAATAGTTTCTCAGACAAGGGAACACAGCTCTACCTTCATATGCCAATTCAATAAATTTCTATAACATTTAATGTAACTAGAACTCAGATGCGTATTTTGGATATTCAATTCTTTGAGATGAGGTTAGAAAATGCAATTCACAATCTTAAGCAGATCCACAAAAAAAAATAAAGTATGTTATAAAAAATAAAATGCAATACAATAAGACAGCAAAATAAAATCGCTAATTTTTTATCAATATTTATTCTAGGATTTAAGTCTGACATACTACATATATTTATTTCACAGCAATCAAGTTGGTGACCGAATTGCTATTTTTTTATTTCAATGGGGCGTGATACGCCATCTTGTCTAGAGTACTTATAGGACTTTTATTACAAACCGTACGGATTTCGTAAACAAAAACTTTACGATAAAATTTTGGTTTTAAATAAGACTAAAAGCTCAAATATATAACAGCAAGTAAGATAGCGAAAGAATACACTTGTTTAGGTAAGGGGAACGGATTTTGGATATGGAATGTTCTATTGAACTATAAAAGGAGTAAATTCTTATACATATGTAAATATTATCAAACAAATACAAACAAAATAAATATTTTGTCCGTTATGGTGTATGGGTTTGTAAAAAGGGTCATTTTGTGCCTTTTACTTGATAAATTAATGCGAAGTTTTTAATAAACGAATGGAAAATTCATAAAATGCATTTTTTAACTGGGTCGGGTCTAAACAAATCTGAAAATGTATATAATGCACTTAAATTATTAGAAATTTATTCCATTAGCACAAGAAATATTCATATTACTCTCCAATGCTGTTAATTTCGATTTCTTTGATTTAAGAATATAAAGTTAAATAATTAAATTAACATTAATTTTAAACTAACAATAAGTAAATGTAAAATACAGGACGGAAATTTGACATTTCTCTTTTTATTTATTCGTTAAATTATCTAGTTTAACATTGACTTTTTTCTTTATAGCAGCTATACATACATACATATGGTAATATTCATATGATTTCATTATGATTATGCATTTTTTTTAACAGAAAATAAGATTTTGTAAGTCTCTTATTTTGGGTAGTATAAATATTAGAGTGGTCCCCCAATACAAAGACGAAGAAATTGTTAGCATATATGTCGGAATAAATCTGAGTTTTGATTTGACCATGATTCCTCTCCAATATGAGAGCGTTTAGTCCTTGACTTGATTTTGATCACGATTATATTTGATTTGGGTTGGGTTTTTGTTTGATTTGACACGACTTTTGTAAGACTTTATTTTAGGAAATGGGGATTAAGTCCGAATAATTTTCGGATATAACACCCATTTTTTTTTTTTTGGATTTTCCGGAAAACACCTCATTCGAGGTCAGCTCGAAATTTCTGCATTAAAAGATTTCATCGTTAACTCTTTCCGGGGATTCGTCTGGCTGAAAAAATAAAGTTTGCCATAAAAAAAAGTTTTTAGGGATTGGGAAATGTTTTAAGCTCAAAATAAGCTCGGAATTCCTGTTTTAAAAGATTTCATCGCTTACTCTTCTCGCAGATTCGTCTGGCTGAAAATATAAACTAAGCAATGCAAAACAATTTTTTCGCTTTTTCGGAAAATGGGAAATTTCCCAGACAGCTCGAAATTACTGTTGAAAAGCTTGAAAATAGCTCGCAGTTCCAAGCCAAAAAACATCGAAATTCGTCACACCTATATTTCTTACTTTATGTATGCACCAGTTAAAAATGCCTTTGAAGACTAAGCCTATAATTGTATAAAGAAGAGTTTTTAAAGAGATGGTGTGTAGACACTTTATTTTGATAGCAACTGCTTGTAAGGAGGAGGTTGGAGTAGATGGTGAAGGAGGTTCTTTGAAGGTTTGCCTCTTCATAAAATCGATGATTCAAGAAAATGAGAAAGATTTAATTTCGAAATCCAGAAAGCATGTATTTATAAAGATAATGATGTGAAGAAATTATTTGTTCTTGTATTCTCCAACAATATTCAAGAAAATCAATTTTGCAATTTTCAACAACATACGAAACAAGTCTTACAATGGAAATTGATTACATATTTTTCGGCTATTTCCATATTCATATTTATATATTTTCATATATTAAACTTATGTATATAGCCTCACCAAATCACAACTCGAACGCGTGCCTCCGTGCCTAATAAAAGAACACAGTGCTTAGCTAGATCAGCCAAGCTTCACCTTACAAGAACGCACATATGTATAGACCAGTGATATTCAAACTCAATACTAGCGTATTTTGTCAATGTGTAAAAGCTCATTGAAAGCTTTTGAATTTGGCATAAGCTGCAATCAAGTGACGCAGATCTGCACAACTACTGATACAGTTAAATGCTTATCTGTGCTTTTAAGCTTTTAAGCACAAAAGATCAAATGCCCACGGGCATAGGCGTTGGATTTCACTGTTATAGACACAATAGAGCTCACTTGAAATAAATAGTTTCGACCTCAAGAATGAAATACGTTTACGAGCTTCAAGACTTCAAAACTGTAGTTAACGATTGTTTTAGTGAAACCATGCAGAAATCGAATTGCGTAAGAAAATTCGAGGTAATTTAAAGTTTGAACACCGTGCTTAGAAGATGATGCTCATCAAGATTATTTATTTATTTACTTTGTCTATCAATTCCCCTTTTTTGCGTTATAGTAAGTTCGGGTTATGTGATATAGGCATTTTTGTTTTCTAAATTACACGTAATTTTAAAACCATAGCTACTACCACTTTATGTATTATGTTTTCTTGATGCATTGTGCATATTATATTTTTTATTTTCAACAAAATGAAAAAAAGGCAAAAAAATTATAAAACAAAATTGGCGGGTAATGTGATATACTATATCGAATATGTATATTGGATATTGTATTTTGGACCAACAAATTGCATTTTTAGCACAAAGACTGTCGTGTTATACAGTTGCTTTAGTTGTGGAGCTTTTACTTCAGGTTAGGAGTGATAAACATTGCTAAAATCACTTGTTCAAAGCTTAAGCTAATTTTTTTTAAAAACTGTGACTTTTATATAAAAATGTAGGACCAAAAATTTGTTAATAAGGTAAAACGTTTTAGGTTTTTGCCAAAAGACCTTGGTTAAAAAAATTTTGCATTGCAAGTGCCAGAAGTACACTATATCACATTACTCGAATTTCAGTTTTTAAACAATCAGGTTATTTTAGAATAACATACTTCAGTACACAGTGGGCTCCTACGTGTTTTGAGTTTGACTTTATTGACGACAAAATCGTGGTATGGGGATGTGTTCGTACTCATTTCAGGATTATAAAACTGCTTCAAGTAAAATCGGATCTGATCGGTTTCGAAAGTTACAGCCAATTACATGGTTTTTTATTTTCTAATGTACAGTAGCAAAAAAGTTTAAGTCAAAATGTCATGGATTCAACACGAATCTAACATAAAAAAAAAATTAATGACGATTTTTCGTAATTTTTGATGTTATATAATAAGACCAGCTAATTGTAAGTCATAAAACCTGATACAGGAGGTGAGAGATCCATTATTTTTCTTTAAATCTCAATTTGAATTACATGAATATCTTTTGTTTTTTCCAAAATATCTTAAACATAAAAGTTGAAAAAGGGCTTTCCATTACAAAGCTATGATCATTTTAAAAAGGCATTACATTTACATTTTCAGGTAAATTTGTATGAGAGCCCCCTAGGAGGTTGAAATAAGGGACGGACATTTTAGAAACAAATGTTGAGGGGAGGAAAATGTAAGGAGTTGCTTATCAGTTTTTTCCTCATAGGGAATTAATTTATTATTTACTGCACAGCATAAAAGAAAAAACATGTAATTGGTTGTAACTTACGAAACTGATCAGCTCTGATTTTACTTGAAGCAGTTTTATAATCCTGAAATGTGTGCAAATATATCCCCATACCCCGATTTTGTCGTCAACAAAGTCAAACTCAAAACACGTAGGAGCCCACTGTGAGTAAATTAAAAACTCATTTGATTTATGGTTAGGTATATTCACCCACTAGCCAAATTTAATCCGGCCTGTTCCGTAATCCGTGTAATTTCAATTACTTTTAATTTCGAAGACTTGTTGATTACTTTTTACTTTCGATGTGGATGTGAAGCCTATTCAACGACTGTTCAAGACTTTTAACTTTTCACAGTAGAAACGCAATCTTTTTAGCTGTCAGTTAAAAAATACACACAAGTTAACAAGATTTATGAATCAAAATGCTTTTTATTAAATTTATTAACTTTAATTGAGTTTCACTTTAACAACGGCTGCTGCAATGCACTTGAAATTATAAATGCTCGCAATTTTCTCTGTCAAAATAATGTATTAGGCGAGATGCCCAATTATGGGGGTTTCCTCTGATTTGAGGGAATTTCAGAAAGTTTTTTTTCATGCTCAGTGCATTTTATTGGGTTAATTAGATGTTCTATTGCAATTTAAGAAATAAAATCAGGTGGCATCCTGTTTTCGAACTATTTTTACTAACACCATGATATAATGAAATGTCAAATAATTCACACAAACACTGACTTCGAAAATGCCAATTTGCCGACTTTTTACTTGTCATCGGAAAAAATATTTTTTTAGTTAGAGTTTTTTATTTCAGCAATATTTACAATATTACATTTACAATAAAAATAAGAATTACTCGCTAAAAAAGGGAAAAACTCTGGAGCTTTTACGTGTGTATTTTTTTTTTTTTCAATTTGATCTATAAAACAGCTTTAAAAAAGTAAAATTAATTGAAAAGTCGTGGCATAATGCCGACTTTTCAAAAAGTTTCGCATTCCACTTTATACCCACTTTCACGTGAAAGTGGAATTGGGAACAGGGCGGAATATCTCGGCTTTGATATAAATTTCACAGTGCAACACGGAAAAAAATTACCATATACGGACACCACTACGTGATAAAAGACTAAAAAAAAAAAGACCCGTGTCTCCCAATTTTTCCCAAAGTCCTCCACTTTTTTTTTTATGGGCCGCCAAAGATTTGGGGCCTCGGTATCATTTTCGTAAAAATGTGATCATTTTCTCAGGCTCATATCTTGCAAACCGTTCAGAATTTCGATTTACTCTCTGAGACAAAGTTGTAGCTCTTGTCATAAAGAACAAAAATTGCGAACATATAAAATCAAAAAAAACTTCACCTTCCAGATCAAAATCGCAAAAAACTTTAAAAAATTCGATTTTTTTTACCTTTTTTCCCGTGTTCAGGTCCATAGGTAGCAAACCGTTCAAAATTCAAGGAAACAATCAACTACAAAAATTTACCTAAGATCTCAATAAACAAATTTCTAGAACATATAAACTTCCTAGAGATGATTCTTAACACTGTTTAGGTAGCACCCAAAAGTGAAAAATTTGCCGAAAATTTTTTAATCTCACTTTTTAATAAAAATCTGGTTTTCTCAAAAAACAGCCCTAGTAAACTTATTTATTCCTAGACTCCGTAAAAGACAACACTTCAAGCTTTTTTTTAAGGTATAATACTCCGCATTTACACTTCTAAGACCGGAGATAGTGAGGTTTTTCTAACAAAAGTACTTTCAACAAAAATGTTGATTGTAAATAATTGTCAGTGAGGAGGCCGAGTGTGTGAGTGCACTGTACCTTCAATGATAGTAAGTGCATTCTAATAAAAATTCTCAAGCTGGTGGGTGAGTTCCCGTGTCCAAACTATTAAACAACTACCTGGAAGCAAACATCTGCATTGAATTCACATAAAAACAAGCCAAAATATAAAAATACCTGGAAACACATTGTCATAAAGATGAAATTGTGAACATATAAAATCAAAAAACTTCTATCAAAAAACTACCTGGAAGCAAACATCTGCATTGACCGTTTAGGTAGCGCTTAGGTATCACGCACCGACAGCAGCAGCACACAATATAAAAGCGACACGACGCTCACATCGAGGCATTACACAGCGCGACGTCAACGAGAGCTCAGCGGTGAAAGTTGAGTGGAGGCAGAGGTACTATGAAGTATTGTAAGCCGGTAAACTGGATTAATCGCCCAGGTGATCATGATGCAACCAGTTGCTATGCATGCGTAAATTACACATGTGGTCTAAATCGACATGCTGAGAAGATCAAAATTTATAAAGCAACTGCAACAGCCACACTACCAGTGCTTGTACCTGAAAATTTTGTTTCACCAAGGCCGCCAACTCCAGATCGTAGTACAGAATGTACAGGAATGACTAGAGCAAGTGGTGTTACTTATGAAGATCCATTTGATACCGATTATGAGCCCCAACAGGGAAGAGATGGACCACAACTAATAACACAAATGGAAATGGATTTCATTGTGGCCATATTGGGATTATCGCAGCGACTTGCAATATTTTTGACAGCTTTTTTAAAGCAAAGAAAACTCACACATGCTAATGTTAACTCTACGGCGTACCGCAAACGACAAGCTGAATTTCAGATGCTCTACACTCTAAATGATGACAATTCGTTCGCTTACTGCAACGATATAAAAGCTTTGGTGGTAAAAATGGGAATGAACTACATCGCTAGTGAGTGGAGATTATTTATTGATGGTTCTGTTTCAAGCTTGAAAGCAGTGTTGTTGCATGTGTCGAACCGAAAACCTTCCATTCCGCTAGCAATGGGTATCAACATGAAAGAAAGCTATGAAACATTGAAAGATATAATGGAAAAAATCAAATATTACGAAAATAAATGGAAGATTTGCTGTGATTTGAAGGTCATCAACATTTTGCAAGGGATCATCGATAAGGGCGGCTTCCCAAAATTCTTTTGTTTTCTTTGTAATTGGGATTCACGCTCACCTCTGAATCAATTCCAATGTAATTCGTGGAGGCCAAGAGGAAGTGTGGATGAACAAATACAACAACATAGACTGAAGAATGCACCTTTAATTGACAATACTCAAGACATCTTGCTGCCACCGCTCCACATAAAATTGGGAATTGTTAAAAAATTCATCGAAGTGGCCGTTGTAAATTGTCCAAACGCATTCGACTATTTGAAAAGCGTTTTCCCAAAGCGTAGCGATGACAAAATTAAAAAAGGTATTGTAGTAAATTTAAAACGAATTTTTGTTCACCTAATTGTACTATTTACACTATGTTAATGTTTTCTTTTCTGTCTTTATATTTTGTTTTCATTTAACAGGCGTACTTAATGGCCCTGACATTAGAAAGCTATT
This sequence comes from Calliopum simillimum, assembly GCA_951812925.1. Classification (NCBI taxonomy): domain Eukaryota; kingdom Metazoa; phylum Arthropoda; class Insecta; order Diptera; family Lauxaniidae; genus Calliopum; species Calliopum simillimum. Next base: position 83,269,992 of record OX638372.1, on the reverse strand, counting down.
CAAGAGCAACTTTGATTCATCGCTTGATGAAAATCATTCAATGGCATGGATTTGCCTTCAGCGTGTATGCACCAGAGTCTTGGGAGGGGATCGAGACGCGGAACCGGAAGCAAGAGAATGGGTGAAAGAAATGCTGCATTATTTTGAGATAATCGGCGCATCGATGACATTAAAGCTGCATTTTCTTCATTTTCATTTTCACGATTTTATCAAACAACTCCCTACCGAATCCGATGAGCAAGGAGAACGGTTTCACCAAACCACAATGTCCATGGAAAAACGGTACAAAGGCAAAAATCTCGACGCATTGCTTGCAGAGGTATGTTGGTGGAGTCACAAGATCACCCTGTATGATGTTAATGAAGTATTTGAAGAAGAAAGAGCTGATGATGGAGGGCAGTCTGGAAGCAACGTGCCTGTAGACACCATAAGTTCTGAATCAGAGTCAGATTCGGACGACGATTTGGATCCACAACTTAAGAGAGCGCGATTTGCAAGTCCAGGGCCATCAACATTATAAACATAATACGAATACTTTTTTTTAATATTTTTGTAATAGATAGCATAGTATCTCAATGTTGAAGTAAATAAAAAACACATGAAATTAAAAAACGGTGTTAAGAATAATTCCCAGGAAGTTTATATGTTCTAGAAATTTGTTTATTGAGATCTTAGGTAAATTTTTGTAGTTGATTGTTTCCTTGAATTTTGAACGGTTTGCTACCTATGGACCTGAACAGGAGAAAAAGGTAAAAAAAATGAAATTAAAAAATTTTCGGCAAATTTTTCACTTTTGGGTGCTACCTAAACAGTGTTAAGAATCATCTCTAGGAAGTTTATAAGTTCTAGAAATTTGTTTATTGAGATCTTAGGTAAATTTTTGTAGTTGATTGTTTCCTTGAATTTTGAACGGTTTGCTACCTATGGACCTGAACACGGGAAAAAAGGTAAAAAAAAAATCGAATTTTTTAAAGTTTTTTGCGATTTTGATCTGGAAGGTGAAGTTTTTTTGATTTTATATGTTCGCAATTTTTGTTCTTTATGACAAGAGCTACAACTTTGTCTCAGAGAGTAAATCGAAATTCTGAACGGTTTGCAAGATATGAGCCTGAGAAAATGATCACATTTTTACGAAAATGATACCGAGGCCCCAAATCTTTGGCGGCCCATAAAAAAAAAAGTGGAGGACTTTGGGAAAAATTGGGAGACACGGGTCTTTTTTTTTTAGTCTTTTATCACGTAGTGGTGTCCGTATATTGTTATTTTGCCATGACTTAAAAAATTACACACAGTGTTTTAATCTAGGCTAGAGCCTAACAAAAAGCACACACAAAAAAAGTTGTGATAAACGGCTAAATCGATTTTACCACACTGAAGGCAAAATAAGCAAAGGTGGGCGCTCATAAACTTGGAGCCGGTTTTTTTTTCAGTTACTGTGGTGCTGACGAAAAAATCATTGTCGAGAGTTGTTTATTTAAGGAGATGTGCTGGTATATCACATTACCCGCCTATATCACATTGCCCGAAGTTACTCTACAAGTGGGAAGTGTGTAGAAATATCTTCATTTCAAAATATATCATGGACCACTGTTAACATAGCAAGATATTTATTAGTTTTATGTATAACTCTTGTTGCGAAAATTTTTCTTTAAACTAAAATCTACAAAAACTGAAAATAGAAAGCGAGTACTTCTGCATGTAGTATATATCTTCTTTGAATTTTTTCAAAAGCGTTGCAAGAAACGTCTTAAGAGTACAAATATTTTAGATTTTAAAGCCAGTATTTGCAAGTATTGCTGAATACCGATTTTATTTTACGCAATACTTACGCCTTTTTGCTTTTCAGGTGACAAAATGTACTTGTGTAGTCACGGAATAACAAATATTTAAAAATATGTGAATCTTTCAAATGTTATATAAAATTTAAGCGAAAATCATATTTAACAAACTTAATAACATTTAACTAAATTTTTATTAAAAAAAAAAAAAAAAATTGTTTCCAATGTTTGAATCTGTCATTTTTAAAAGGGGATATGTTTCGTTCGGTCAAAAAATGTTTTTATGTGTTTTTGCTGTTGTAGCGAGGACGCTAGTTTGCCTATCTTTTTATCAAGTAAGCAGATTACTGCATAATATCATTGTTAGTTAAACCCTATCATTATAGTCGCAATGGAATAAGACTTACCAAACTTATGAGGGTTTTTCTTAAATTTGACGGAAGTTTAAATTTTGTCACATATCCACTTTTAAAAATGACAGATTCAGTTGATAATTTCAAATTCTTATTTTTTAATTATTTTGTATGTTTTTTTTATCTATATATCCATCATTAGTTTTGTGCTATTTTATTTATATGTATAAAGATTACAAGAACTTTTCGCATTATTAATTTGTGTCTTTTCCAAGTTTAACATTTAAATAAAACATAAAGGTCTTAGTTATACAAAAATAAATTATTATGTGGGTTATACAGTCAAAAAAACTTTATTAGTTATACATATATTTATATATTACAATGTACTATGTCTATTCGAGAAATCAGTGTTTAATATTTTATTCGAAGTCGATTTCAAAGAATCTTATTTCGAAATTCTGAAGAAAAAAATACAGTCAGGCGATTCAAAGCCTGGAATAAATTTTTGTATTTTCTTAACCTTTTAGAGCGAGGTGCATGTAAAACAATTTTTGTCGCTGCTTTCATATTGGGATCTTTAATATTTTGTATCAGTTATTCTGGGATAGAAATTTAGCACACATTAAAGACTTGAAAAGGCGGTGTGAAATTTAAAAAATTATGATGATTCGGAACACCTAACTGAAATATTTTTTCGAAATTCGTATGCGATATGATATTGGTTACAAAGCTTACTTGTCTTGTTTGAAATTTTACTGAATTATGACTACACAATTTCAGCATTCGGTTTGAAAACGACAATTTTATTAAAGAAAGTCATTCTCTCATAAAAGATATGTGCTCCCTCTGAACATTAAAGGCAACATTCGAACGATTAATTTTTCAGATATACAATTTGTACTATGGTCTTCAGTACTTTTTCCGAGATTTGTTTTATTGCTCTAATACATACTTTACATACTGATATATATGTAATGGATTTATGATTAATTTATTATTAATTTAAATAAATTTTAATGTCTAAAAACTTAAGTAAAGACTTATTAATCTGTATGATACGTATTTCCGTTGAAACGCAGACTTATTGCTATCAGAGTTAAACTTATGTCTAATTTCGTTGCGAAAATCTAATTTTGCACAATATTTTATACAATAACTTCAGTGCCGTTTAAATAAATTATGAAGTAAAATTAAATTATATTATATAAGGAATTTCTTTAATAATTTACCAATATCTGACACGCCCTTTTTCTGCAGAGCGATGCGCCTTCCCCCTAAACTTCAATACTGTTCAAGCTGCCCGATGACATATTGTCGTTGTGACTGCCGAGTCGATTCCGTTTGATGATGGCACGCGCTGGCATTGGTGATCTTTGCACTCGCGGACTGCCCGGCACTATGGGTATACCCACTCCGCCATTGTTATTGTTGGCATTGCCGGAGGTGCGACGCGTGCGACGTAGCGATGGAATTCGCGTCGGCAGGCCATCAATATTCATAGCAGCATCGTGTGGCGATGGGGACTGCGATTGTGCGGCGTTTGGTAGCGGCGGGTATTGCAGATTGCGTGCGCTTCGCTCTAATGTCCGACGATGCTGCTCCATGGAAGGTGTCAATGGTGACGGTGGCTGCTGGTATGAAGGTGGCTGATGATGAACACCATGGCCTGGATGGGATTGGTGGGAATGATGTGATGTGTGATTGTTGTTTTGGTGTGGTGGTACAGGTGGCGGATGCTGCTGATGATGATGATGATTACTGGCGTATGCTTTATGCAGCATATTAGGCGTGGCAGGAGGCGGAGTCTGATGATACGGCTGAGCGTGATGAAGTTGTGTATGTGAGCCAAGATGTGCCTGTGAATTATTTAAATTATATGAAGAAGAAGAAGAAGATGAGTGAGATTTTGAATTTGAGTTTTGGTGATTAGTAGGTGTTGCTACTGCTGCTGCTGTATTTGATTTCGTTGTTTGTGGGGTTGTATGATTTACTTTTGCTGCATGTGCATTCAATTTGGTGGGAAGTGGTGGCAGTGGTTTCGAGAGCGGAGAGTTCGGATCAATACCATTGCAGGAGGCGTGATTGATACCTTCGCTTGCCTCTAAAGTTTCGCATGATGAAGAGTTATGCTGGTTGTGATCTTCGCTGAAGTGTTTGTGAGTATCATCGTCATGAATGGAGTCTTCAGTTGTCATCTGATTCGGCTGCTTCCCTGGAGTTTGCATTGTTGTTGTATTGGGAATAAAGCGGAGTTCCATCACGTTTCGATTCTAGAACAGTTGACGCTGGATTTTCTAAGCTGACTAGTTAATACTTCAGAGTCGCACTAGTAATATGTTTTTTTTTTGCTATTTTTTTTTTTAAGAATAAGAGAGCGACAGAGTAAAAGGATAATAGACCTAGTTTCCCTTATAATATACAATTAAGACAAGCAAGCGGAATAAATAAATAGAAGCTGTGAGTTATTACAATTGCTTGGATATGGTTAGTTTGTGCACATTTCCTTAGAAATGTTTAAATGGAAATAATTTTAAGTACTTTGTTTAAAATGGTTCTGGATTAGATAATTGATTCAATAATCTAATGCATTGTGATCAAATTTTCGAAACTGATATAAACCAAATACGTACCCTTATGCTAAGAATGAATTGGTATATACCAATATTGTGAAAATAATAGAGTTTGAAACAGTTTTTGGCAAAATGAATTTAGTAGATATAGTGAAAATTTACCTAAGTCTTCTACTGAAAAAATTTAAATGAATTTTTAATCTGATTGAATTGAATTTATTGCATGCGAAAATGTCTGAGCAGATTGAGAAATCAAACTGGAAAAGTTTTAATTAACTGGGTATATAGCTAATTAATTTGTTTTTTCATGTCCAAGCATGAAATCATACCGGTAATAATTAAATAAGCTAATTGAAAGATGTTCTTGCTCAGTAATGCAAAAAAAAAAAATAAAAAATTGGACGAAAGATCCGAGAAGCATAAAAAAACAAAAATTTCTGCAGATAGATACTAAAACCGTTACATTGTCTGTATCACATATCCGTGTATATGCCCAAATATGATATGTCCGATTTATTCTGTAATGGGATTTGTATTTTATATCTAGCGAACTACCATTGAGATCAAGAAGTTGGCAAAATCGTATATCTCTGCGATTTCTGATTCCCGAGATAAATGATGACAGATTCTGTACGATTTTTCTCATCAAATTAAAAATTAAATTTCTTTTCCAGAAAAATTTATGAAAATGATCAAAACTCCTAAGAAGGGTCGGAGACACGCCAGACAGTTTCAAAAAATTTTCTTCAACCTCTCCCTACCGCATTAGGTTTAGGTTTAAGTGACGGCAAATTAGCCACACATAGACCAAAAAGGTCTATAGTGATACCACATCATCCCGGACGTTGAGTCACGTAGATGTAATTAATTACTTAGATGTAATAATGGGGTTTCAGCCCTCTTCAGGCTTAAGCGTGAAGGCTTTAGAAGCTATTGCGAAGTTTTTGATTGGTTTTAGACCAGTATCTGAAAGTTCTTCAAGATTGTTAAAAAACATTTGTCCAAGGGTTTTAAATCTGGTTCTGCAAAGCGCTGGACAAAAGCACAGTAGATGTTTCAAATTCTCCTCTTCGTCTTCATTACACCACCGACACCTATTATCCGAGAGAATGCCCATTCTATGAGCATGATAACCAATAAGACAGTGTCCAGTGATGGCTCCTACAACAGTTCTACATGTTTTACGAGATAAAGAGAGAAGGTAGTCGGTTTTATCTTGACAGAAAGTTGGCCAAAAATTTTTGGTTATTTTGCTAGTATTTGAGTTGATCTATTTTAGGTTAGCCTCACAGTAAAGCAATTTCTGATATATAACATTGTGGTGCTGTAAGGGAAGTGTTACGCTTAACGGTTCACCATCGAGTAGCACACCTGCTTTTGCCTGTTCATCAGCAATTTCGTTGCCCCCTATACCTTGGACCAAAACACCTAAAAGGTGTCGGGACACCCTTGACAGCTTTCAAACATTTTTTTCAACCTCTCCCTATAAACTAGTGCAATAAAATGTTCTTAAAAAATGGGACTAAAACTTTCTAAGAGTTGTCGGAGGCACCCTTGATAATTTTTAAAATTTTTGATCAACCTTTTCCTATCGATACGTGAAACAAAATGGGTGCAAAAAGATTGTTAGGGGACGTGAACGCCCTTGATAGTTTCCAAATATTATTTTCGACCGATTTTCCTCGTGTTCACTTTTGCCCTCATCTTTTGTAACGTAATTTTTGCTCGAAATCAGCTGCAAACTATTAAATCAAATGACAAAAAAATGAATTTTAAACTATCCTTTCTCAACATAAAATTGTTTACAATGAGAATTTGAAATATTTCAGTATTTTCGTTAACGGTAAAACCGTGAAATTTTATCACAAGTTTCTGTTGATGGCATTGTAATAAAACAAGGAATTTAAGAAAAATATGATTTTTGAAATAAGATATAGTAGTTTACAATTGACCCGACGATCTGTTGCCATCTTTTTACATATATTTAGACACCCGGTGAAAAATTTTTATTTTTTATGTTGGGTTTTTTGAAATTGAAGCATGACTTGAAAAATATGACAATTGATACTTCATATTACAACTTGCAAGTTTTCGAGCCCCATAAAAGAACTGTTAAAAATCGTATTGAAAGCTTTTATATTTTGCATAAGCTGCAAGCAAGTGACACAGATCTGCACAACTTCGGAAACAGTTGAACGCTTATCTGTGAACGAATACGCATACGAAAAGCTTTTAAGCTCAAAAGCTCAAGTGCCCGGGAGCATAGGCTTTGAACATCAGTGAACTAAAATATAAAGAATTTTTCATTTAAAAAACTGAATTTTTATACAAATTTATTAATATTATTCTTTCATACTTTTCTTAAAATTGCATCCGAATATTTCCAGCATCAATATGCCATCTTCTTTAAGAATTTTTCCACTTTTTCGCCGCATTTTTATTTTATAAAACACTGATACAGCCTAAAAAAATAATGTCGAAAGCAATATTGGTCAAACTGGGAAACACTAACGCACTTGCTTACAAGTTTGCTGAAAGGTGCGTTCTTGAAAACAAGCTCGTAAACTTTACTTACTTACGCGTTTACGAGTTTGCACGTTTTAAAGGACACCCTAATTGTGTAGATGATGAGAACCAACAGAACCAATGAAATTAGGGGCTTACGAAAACCCTCCCAATCATAGCTATGAAATTGTTGAAATATCGACTCAAATATTTGACTTCAAAAAAGTGTAAAGGGAAGGAAAAACTTTATCCGACGAGCCTTTTCATCATAAGGATTACACAAAAAAAAAGTTTAGAGAAAATTGGAGACGTTGATTTTTTCAGTATGTTAGTAAAAGTTTTCGCAAAATCAAAACGAGTCAGCGTTAAAAAAATGTACGGGCTTATAAGATAGCGAAGTATTGTAGAAGTAGTATAAAATGTTTTTAGCATACAGTGTAAGAATAAAAAATCAGTAAAATCTGTAAAAACGAATTTTGCAATTATACTTATAAATAGGTTAAGGCAATAATACAGTTTATTAAAAAGGCAATTTCAAGTACTCGGTACTGTATGCCTGAAAATATGCTACAAAAATAACGGATAAATTGATGGATTGAACGTCTAGACTCTAGAACCAAATTTGTAGGCATAAATAGGAACAACTGCTTTTAAATAGCCACGTTGATTAAAAACGATAATAGATTTTTTTATTTTTGAATTGCGAAAGTTTAAAGGATAAGGTGCATAATCAAAGCATATACGTTAGATAAATATATATTATGTATTTTACAATAAAATTTTGGTATATATACATTGTACGAAATTTATTCTTAACATGGTTAATATTTAAATACTTTGTTTTATATTTTTACAATAAAAACTTTGGTGCTTTACAAAATTTATGTATTCTGAAAATTTCCCAAAAAAAAAATATATGCATTAGGAATATTCAAAGAACATACATACATATTTGAAAAAATTATAAAATAGTTGCATATAGTTGAAACACCAACAGCTGTTGAAATACATACAACCCCACAGGAGAAATCAACTAAATACAAAAGCAAAGATATCTCAAAAGGTATAAAATATTTATGAAATCTTTAAATTTTGTTTTAAATATAAAAGAAAAAAAAAACTAATAAAATTATATGTATAGCATGAAACGAAACGAAAGAGTTTACGCTTTCAATTAAAAGTGCGACTTTTTTGGAAGCTCAAGAAGAACTCAATGGAGCTTTGCATACGTACCTTATCGGCCTCTTGTGCAAGTGGATTTGGTGTTATATTCATACGTGGCAGAACACCATTTAAGCGATGTCCAGATTTATGATGTGATGCCACGCCGAGCACAGAAGGCGTTACAAAATCAGCCTGCATATGATCGAGTTGTGGTTTATCTTCGTCTGCAAATGAATACAAATTTAATATGAAAAAGTTGAATTATAAAGATAACAACAAAAGCTAGTATATTAACTTTGATTTGATGGGAAAAATCTTACAAAATCAGTCATATCATGTTTTGAAATGTCTTTTACCTCAGGAACCTGAGCGCGTGTAGATCTAAGATTTTGCCAGATCGTAGATCTTACTGATAGCTCCTAGATGAAAAAAAATACCATTATAAAAAATCGTACATATCTTATTTTGCAATCTTTGCACAGATCTATGCTTTTAGCCATCCTAAGCATTAACGTATTAATGCAAAAAGTCTTAATTTCCAAATAACTCTGTCTGTATATTGTTTAAAGTACATACTTATGTATTTGCATGGGAATTTCGCTGATAAAAGTCCAAAATAATGGTATAGTATAGATTAATGTCTAAAAATAACATTGAGGAAGATATAACCATTGAAGACTACAGAAAAAGTTGATGGAAATCGGTGCAATTGAAGTATCATAAAAATAACATCGAAAAAGTCAACCAAAGGCAGAAAGTGTCGAAAAGGTCAATAAGATTGAATATGTAATAGAATCCAAAAGTCGAAAAATATTCAAACAATAATGTTTGAATAGTCTCAAAGATCGTCGAAAACCAGATGGTATCAAAAACGTAACATCGAATGATATCTTAAAACATCAAAAATATCTAAAAACCTTATCAAAAACATCGAAAAGCTATCAAAAATTTAAAAATTTAAAAACGAGTTCATAAAATTTTATCAAAAAAAAAATCGATAAAAGCCTAAATGTATGGAAAGGTCGAACTATTTGGAAGTATACTACAGAATACTACAGTTAAAGTAAAAAATCCATTCTAATAAAGCGGGTGCCAGGCGCAGGCCCGTGCACACGGGGATGTTTTGGGGGTTAAAACCCTCCAGGAAGGTTTTTAACCCATATATAATGGTACAAATTTAGTGTTTCATATAGAGTTCCCTCATTTTTATATATGCAAAATATCAGAACCGCAACCTGAGCATAGATTCTAGAAGTTACTAGAAAGTGAATGATTGCAGAATCTGCGATGGTCCATTTTTTTATATTCGTCAGGCCTACAATGGTTGTCCGTCCTTGTTTTGTTTATAGCCATTTATGATGAACATGGATCTTCTAATTACGAATCTGAACTTGTTTTTTATTATCACGTCAGAATCTTGAGTTATCCTCGCTAAAAAGTGCAAAAACCACTGATTTGAGGTCTACTTAAGAATATATAACTAAAACATCAAGGGTAAAATTAATTTTTGGTCAGTAGATTTGGATAACTAAAATTATTCTGAAGAGATTACTACTTTACGAGTTGTAAGCCATTACAAAAAAAAAGTTTTTCAACGCTATACAAAGGATTAATGATTTCATGGCTTTAGATTTTAATACATATCTATTCTGATGAAAATTGGTAGATGGCGGCGAACATAAATGCCATACCCTGCGCGAATAGAAGGCGAAATCAGATAAGTGTCACGCCCACTTTTTGACGCATTAAAATATCCAATCCCACAAGATGGCAAAACATGATATGTCCGATTTTTATCATAACAGGTTTTTGTTCGTTTAAACTTACGCCTTCTGGTTCTCGAGATAGAAGATTTGACAGAATAACAGATTTTGTAATGTTTTTTTTAACAAATAAAAGTTTAAATTTCGTCTCCAGAAAAGTTTATAAAAATATCATTAGAAAGCAACAAAAAGTATTTCAACAAAATTTAATTGTAAAAATTTCCTTACCTTCAGGTTGTGAACTGTCCCGACGTTTCATGCAAAGACACGCCGCTATACTGGCCAAAAGCAGCAAAATACCACCACCAGCTGCACCCGCAACTACAGGATAAATTGAATTATCTTCTTCATTGGCCATAGTCGTCGGTATTACGGATGGCGATGTCGGTGAAGGTGTTGTTACTGGTTCTAAAATAGCAAAACAGGATTTGCCGATTAATTGTTTTTTAATTTTAAGTTCCGGAAAGACCATCTACTTACTCTTTGTCTTGCCCTGAAGTATAGCGCTAAATTCTGATGCTGCCACCGCGCTAAAAGACTGTAGTTTAAATTCATATGGTGTGCCCGGTTCCAACATATCAATTTTAAATTTACGCGCATGCATTCCATCTACTGTGGCTTTTAAGTACTCACCAGCTGATGAGGCTGGTCTGTAGTATGCATAAAAACCATCCATTGTATTGGAACGATTTGCCGGCAGAGTCCAATGCAACATAACAGCTGTCTCTGATAAGGCTTCGACACGTGCCAATTCGGGTGCAGGTAAAATTGACTTGGATGGACCCAAAGCAGAGCCACGCTGTAAAAAGAACTTTGCCGATGTATTGCCCTCCTTGTTATCGTTATTTGAATAAACGGCAATAATGCGGAAACGATAATTTCGATCTGGTTTCAAGCCGGTTACTGAAGAGGTAAAATTCTTGACGCCTTCATAGTTACGATCACGTTTGCCATACGGTATATCTTCATTGGTAGTCTGCCAATTTTCTCGCGGTATCTTGCGTGCTATGTCGCCCAACATGCGGTATTGGACTTTGAAAAACTGTATGGGTAAACCATCGTTTTTGGGCACGTACCAGCGAAGCATAACTGCATCATCCGATAGACGTGTGACATTAGGACGACTAGGAGGAATCATATTAGCTGTGAAAAATATTGAAAAATTTAAAATGAAAATCATGTCGAAAAAGTCAGTTATTTTTTGTAACTCTTTGGAAAATGTACATAAATATCTAAAAATCATAATTGTTAGCTTTTTTGTAAATCTCAACAACATCAAAAATATCAGTGACCCTTAAAAAATGCCCAAGGCCAAAGGTAAAAAAGGCAAAGGCAAAGCTAAAGTAAAAAAAGAAATCGATTGGGCCGCAGATGCCAATTTCGATAAAAATCGTGCTATGATCTATATCGAGCACACTAATGAATGCCCCATCTTTAAGGTCAAAGCAGAAGAATTCCTTAAATTTTTGGAGCAAGAAATACCGGAGCGCATGTTCCAGTTGATTGTCAATCAAAATGGTAAGGTACCACCGCGTGACGGAGCATTCGAAATTAGCTTTTCACAAACTGCTAGAACTTCGGTTCATCAGCTTTGGACGGGCATTGATAAGGGTCCACCGCGACGTGATAAATTTCCCGCTAACTATGAGGAACTATTGGTTGAAGTACGTAAAATTCTAAAAAAATTCTATGCTGATTTAGAAAAGAAAGTTCTTGATGATGAAGAAGAAGATGACTATGTGGCGCCAATGCCAACCGCGCCAATTGAAAATGAAAGTGCAGAAGCGGATGAAAACGCTTAAAATTCTTGGCTAGTAGGCTTATAGATTAGCGGCCTTCCATAATAGATAACCAATAACTAAGCAAAAAAAAAAAAAAACAATTTCAATTTCAAAATACAAAAAATAAACAACAATTAATTATTCCATGTCAAAATCGCTGTATTTAATGAATATGTTTAGAAAAAAGTTTTCCTATAGTTCATTCTCACTTGCTAAAGGCGATTTTTAGTTACTCTTCTGTATAAAGAGTTTTTCGATTTGTACGAGAAATTGGGTAAAATTATCTAATTTTGTTGAACAAGTACCGATTTCGATTTTCCAGGATGGCTCATTTTGTTGGTAATTGAATTTAGAAAAAAATCAACACTTTAGATAATTGCAGTTTTTGAAAAAAAATAAGACAATTCAAGTTAAAAATAAGTAGTTTCGATTTATTTATCGATGCGGAATCAGAATATGGCTTCATCTCTTATGGTTTCCAAAATGTTGAAAAATACGATTTTTGAGGTTGTATAGGAGACGCATGAAATTATTTTACTCTTCTATTTAACGCATCATTTAGTAGTTTTTCCTTTTCAAAGTAAGCTATGAAGTGAGGGGTATAGAAGCAAAGGCGACAATCTCCACTTTTTTCAATTTTGTGAAAACTAACAAAAACGTGTATCTCTGAAGATACACGAATTTAGTATACTGTATGTTTTGCAATTCTGTAGAAAAAGAGTTAGATGAGGATGTAAACCAAGTTTGAATCAAATCCTCAAAGTGGTTTATGGACAAATTCAATAAGAAATTTGGAGACTGTCGTGTTTGTTTCAATCGAACTGCCACACCCCCTTCGATTTCGCTGAAATTAGGTAAATGACTTCATTAGTTGCTAAAACTAATAAAAATGGTGAAAAAATAATATCATTTTTTGGCAGAGCTCTAAGAAGTTTTGCTTTCAAAGCAAAAGCAACAATCTCCAATGCTACCTTTGCTTTGATTGGCAGTTTTCAACCTTAGATATATATTGGATAGAGACGTATTTGGTATTGCAAACTTCACTGATCACAAGCTTAGATCAAATGCAACTAGATGGCATTTTCAGATGCATTCATGAAAAAATGGAGATTGACGCCTTTGCTTCTATACTCTTCAAGTGGTCTTGTGTGATTTTTTTTTTTTTAAATTGTGACCAAAATACTACATGAAAGTTAAAAATCGTATGTTGATTCTCATATGATTTTCACTCTAAGGTGTTATTTTCAAATGGTCATAACTTTTCAAAGAAAAATCATTCAAGACCAATTGAGGCGTTGCGTGCATTAACACCCCAAGTCGAAAAATGGCATTTCCCGATAATTCAATTTAAAGTTTCTAAATGCTGTAAAAAGAACAAACCATCATTTAAACCTTGGAAAACAAATTTATTCAATTAAGACTAATAAAATGGTAAATAATTACCGCTAACACATATTACTTATGCATATTGACAGAATTATCGAAAAAGGAACATTTAAATTATAGGGCGTTTTTGCATAAATCAATTTGACTATCACTGGAGTAACGTTAGCATTTTAAAATGAGGGGAATGAAATTACTTTCACCTCAACTATTTATATGTTTATTGTGTATTTCTTTAAAATTTTAATATTATAAAATGCAAGCATAAATTTGCATATAAGTTTTGTACCTGGTAGATATTTTTTTTTTCAAACGGCTATATACATACGTACAGATTTAAACGAAATTTGGTACAATGTTGTATGTTAGTATAGCATTGTGACTGGGATCAGTTGTAACCTTGTAGATACTCATAGAAAGGCGTGGCAAATCTTTTAAAAATAAAAATTATTGGGCCATATTTCGCAAACGGTGGTTAATTTTGGTAGACAAGTGCTGATTATAAATAGCGAAAAGTGGATGGGATGGTAAGAGTTTCGCACCCACTTTTAAAGAATTTTAAAGAACATAAATTCATATAATATAAGCTTTAAAATTACTAGCGAAGAATGCGAAATTTTTAAATACTTGATGCAAAACTCTTTGTAAGCTAGTATTGGAGTTTGGATATCACTGATTTCCCAACAAACATAAACCTTCGGAAAATAACTTATTACACGCTTATTGAAGCAAGCATTTTGTTTGGAAATTAACTTGCTAAATGTTTGGAAATTCTTGAATTTTAATTATTTAACAATCGAAACTGGACCCTTCATAGCAAGCTTGTAAAAATCATTTGGAGCAAACTTATTATACAGGTTTTTTTACAATATCTTCCAAATTTTTTATTCAATATTTTTAAATTGTTTTTTTAACTTTTCAATCAACATTTTGTTAGTGTTTATTATTTTATATATAATTAAAAATAAAAACAAATTTATGTTTACTGAGAATCGAACCTATGACTTCCAAGTTATGAGTCGACAATCTTATCAACTGACCTAACGTGTCAGTTACAATTCAATGCCTTGTGTTTTACTTAGCACGATAAGTCATTGAAAAAAAAAAAAAAATTTCGAGTGTTTGGAAAACGATTGTTGAAACTTTTGGAAATAAACATTTTTCTAATTGTTGATTTTAACGTTTAAACATTCTTAAAAAATAACACTTTCCAAACTTTTGAAAACTGGTTATGAAAACATTTGAAAAAAATTTCGAATTCTTGTGTTTCTTCTGGCGATATTTTTTTAAATAAGAAGACAAAATTTCCTTTAAAATGCTTTATTGAAAAATTTCTTTGGGTAAAAATTTATCGAAATATGGCCACGAACATAGCAATTTTTTTACCCGGTCGGAAAAATGGTTTTTATTCAGGTGCCTTACGAAAAAGCATATAAGGTAGAAAATGCTTAGAATCGTCCAAAAAATACGTGTGAATTTTTTCAGAATTTTTTCGAACATTTTATTATTCTTCAAAAACTGACTACAAAAAAAAAAAAAATCTAAAAAAAATCACACTCTCTGGACAATTCTAAGCATTTTTTGCCATATAAACTTTTTCGTTAGGCACCTTGGCTTTGAGTAAAAACTGTTCCCTTTCCAAAAAAGTGGTGAATGGTCATCTACGATTTTTCTTTACAAAGTTATGCCCACTCTAAGATGACATCATGAAATACCCAAAATTCATACTAAGAGTAATTTGGGTATTTTTTGGCCATATTTCTCTAGAAGGATATGTTTAAGGGCCATGTTTACCAATTGAACCATATTAAGATGACATAACTCCAAACCCTGCCGCTATATACGTTTTATAAGATCTTATGATGTCATCTTAGAGTGGGCATAACTTTGCAAAGAAAAATCGTAGATGACCATTCACCACTTTTTTGAAAAGGGAAAAAGCAAGATGTTCAAGTTTATTTTACGGAATAGAGCAGAAAAAATCCTTGCGACCTTAAACAAAATTTGAAAAACAGCAAAAACGACGTTTTTTGCATGTTAAGTTTAGGATACCTGGAAATTCTGACAAGGTAGAGGGATTCTGTGGCCAGTTTTGGAATCAGCACAACAAAATCTATTGGAACCGTTTTTTTAAACTAGAAAAAATTCACGTTCCAGGTTTGTGCGCACATCAGTCAAAGTGGTGCAAAACTGTCAACATGTTTTCGAAATGGTTGTTTGTTCATTATTTTTTTATGGCGTGTTCGGTAAAATTGTTCACATACTTGAATAGAGGAAAGGTTAAGCTTCCGTTTGGTTCATGTTGATCATGGAATCAGAACGGAAGCTATAGCAGTACTAAGTCAAAAATAGCAAAAATGTTGACAGTTTTACTTCTTACTGTAAGTTCCTTAAATACTTAGGTATTGTTTAAAAAACTATATAAAAAAAAACAAAATTAAAAAAAAAAAAAAAACATTCAAAATCGGAGCTGTCCTTGAGCACATCCTCATTTTGTTTGTTTTTTGGGTTTATTAACTCCACTAAGAAATGCCTTCTCGATTTTTAATGCATATTTAAATTACAAAGCTTTTACACGGAAATAGGGCAATTTAACAAGAAGCAAATAAAGAAGATGGATAAAAATTTCTCAGGTAGATTGTAATTGTTTTCTTTAACCATCTGATATATTTTGATAATGCCGATTAAGTAAAAAAAAAATATTTTTTAATTTTTTTTTTTTGCACTAAACTTCATTCATATCTGTGAAAAAAGAAGAACGAAGTGAAAAACGAAGAAGATCTCCATGCTTCGTATTGTGTAGTTCTCTGGAATTTTTGGATTCTGTTTCGGTTATTTGATTTTAACCATATTCTTTTTTAGGCGCTCAGTTTCCCCATAGGAAAATTAATTTTGTTTTAGTTAACCACAAATTTAAGAATATTTTATCATATGTTTCTCTTGGTTATATGAGGAGTAATCGAACAAAAAGTAACATTTCCATGTTTCCTTTTTTTTCCAGAAATCAATAAAATGTGATTAAAAAAGGTAGCATATTTTTTTTAAAAAATATGTTTATGCATAAATATACACTAAAAAAACTGCCTTACAATCGCGTTTTTATACATTTAAAAACTTTCATATTCATGGAGATAACTGAGTTTGGAAATGTTACCTTTTGTCAGGAAATGTTGGAAATTTTACTTTTTGATAATCATTAAACTGAAATGATACCTTGTGGGCACAATAAAAGCAATTGAAAATGTTCGACGAAGACTATAATTAGTGATTAGTATTAAATAGGTAAATGTAATTTTTCGTCAGAACTACAAAAAAATTGTAAGTGGAGTGGAAATGTTACTTTTTGTTCGGAAATCGACGAAAAACGCGGTTTTCTTGGGAACTGTTATTCTTTGAACCGCCAAATTCAACTGGAACGAAGAGATATATATACAAGAGGCGAAGAGATATATATATCTCTTCGATATATATCTCTTCGATGTGTAGCAATTTAGAACATACCACAGTTTTAAATTCACTGAAATTTGTACTCACCACGTACATAAACCAATTAGTATACATTTATTTTTGTAGATGGCGCCAACAACAGTAAGTGCATGGCAGTTGGCGGTTCTTTTAACTTTTTGTTTTTATTATAAATTAGTTTTTCTTTATTTATATTATTCTTCAACTTTATTTTGTGTTAAATTTGTGTTATATTATAGTGTTAAAATAAAATAAATTAATAATTGATGTAATTAATTGTTTAACGCCGCGGCCGTGGACTACGAAAAAAATCTAATAAAAAGAAAAATAAAACAAACCCATCCAGGATTAAATTGTATACATGCGGTAAGTTTCAAAATGTTCCCATTGATTTTGAGACGCTCTTTATTGATTTGAAATTAATGATTCCAACTTAAATTTACTTTAGGTCCCAAATACCGTTTTTGGTAAAAACCAAACTTTTCTCGTTAGCTTATAATTATAACAAAGAATTTGGAATCAAAAAGTTTCGCTCGGACCGGGTTTTGGAGGTATAGATAGTCATCGAAAGATCGGCATATAATTTTTATGAAAAATAGTATAAGTTGGGAACCTCTTTGATTAAGCACTAGCCGACCGATATAGTTTGCCATATAAAAAGCTTACAAATATGACCTTACATAAGTACAGCAAACTTATACAAGATATTGCGGGGAATATTTTTGTGAAAAACTTTAACCCTTTACATCTGCCACATATGGGTCATTTATACTCTTTTCCTGAAAAAGTTCAAAAATGACAACGAAAATGTGGGAATATTAGCCGTATTCACGATCTTGTTGCATCGTAGCAAATGCAAAATTATTTCAAATTACAAAAACCAAATTCTATTGAATTTACAAAAGCAAGAGTCTTGCAGACCAAATTTGCAAGACAAAAACCTATTGCACGATTGATTTCCAATAGTCTATTGTGACTGATTTTATTTTTTTTTTTTTCATTTGTGATTGGCACAATTGCTTAATGACTTTGTTTTTGACAACCGTTTTTGTCACAAATTGAAATTAAAATTTAAACAAATACAATTAAATTTAAATTATTTCGTTTTGGTTTAATTAACATAGATTTCTGATTGTACAAAATAGATATGTATATGCATAAAATTAATAAAATTGTGGTTTTCTTCTAAACAAAAAAACAGTTGTTCTGAAACGTTTGCAATAGCAATTTGCAACAGTGTATGCTCACAGTTATTTACTCTTGAAAATTTGCATTTGCTACGATGCAACAAGATCGTGAATACGGCTATTGAGTAAATACGTACCATATAAATATTTGCTATAAAATTTCCAAACTAGTTGCTGAACACTAAAAAGTCGAAATTTCATCCCGAGAGCCAACAAATCGTTCAAATCAATGAGAACTTCTCACATTGCATATTTAATACATCCCTGATTCGCTTTCTTTACGTTATAAGCGTTTATCGTCTAAGGTGACTTATAGGGCTATTCTGGCTAAGACAGCAGAAAGTCTTTCTGAATACATGTCAGAATTACTTTCTAAGATTCCCGAAGACATTCGGTATTCTGGCGCAGAAATCTTTTAGAAAAAGCTCATAAATTCACCACATAAAAGCTTTCGAGGTGAACTTGTCAAATTGTGCAAACTAACATGGTTGAATTGCTCTGGTTGCAGCGATAACAAATGCTGCTTCTTCTTAAACTACGAAAATGTCAAAATTCTTTGTTTTGATTATAGACTTTTGACAGATGGCAAGGCAAGATGCCGGGTTACATGTTTTATTTTGACATTCAAAATAAGTTCTTCCTGCGCGCCGCCATATAATATTGTGCAGAAATTGTTGCTATATGTTTTTACACAAACTTTTCTTTTCTTTTGTAACTATTAGAACAAATATTAAACCAAAATAGTTATACCCAGTTGGGCCAATAGTCGTCGAAGACATTTTCGTTAACGACCATGTCATCTACATACAATGTCTACATTCAGGGCTTTAGAGACATAATAGATGACAAAGTCTTGTAAGATGTCATCTACAATGTCTACATTCAGAGCTTTAGGGACATGATAGATGACAAAGTCTTGTAAGATGTCTGCAATGAATGAAAAAAAAAAAAAAATTCAGAGTGCGGAGATTTTAATATTTTCAATTTAAATTTGAAAAAAAATTTTATATAGAAAGCTACGGAAAAAAATATAAAATAAAAAATCATTTTGTGACAAATATAACATGTTAGAACTGTTAACTGAAAACAATATTTTATTGCGGCGAAATTTAGGACTTTTCGTAATGACTATGACACGATTCTCGCTTGAATCGGAGGATGACATCAAAGGCCTGGAAGAAGAGCTCAGTGGTGATAAGAAAGCTGACATTGTAAGAACGTGCTGTTCCAATTAATAACAAGTACTAGGAAAGCGAATACCAATATATTCTTGATCATCGTCACCTCCTGAGTGAATATAGCCATTTCCATCTGTCCAAACCACATTATCATCGATTCACTCCTTTAATACTAGAGTACGCAACTGTAAACAAACTCCTTTTAGTAACAATGTATGCATATTTTAAGTCCTAAGGGTTGAGTCTGTCACTATTTAAAAAAGTTAAACTTCTTATTTGCCTTACTTAGTGTTAACCGTATCTTTATTCCGAATTTCATAAAAATCGATGCAGTGGTTAGGCCGTGAGAGCATTTTTTCCATTTAGGGGCATGGCATCGACCACTTTAAAAAGCGATATAGTCCTATCCACTGCTCCTGCTCACAACAGGACTGAACCAATTTCGTTTGCATATTTATGTATATATAAAGAAGTCATTAAAAATTATGGACAGGTTGTCACTGCTCTTCAAGGTATTCTTGTAAATAAAATAAAGAACATGTAAAATTAAGAATGCCGAACATTCTATTTTATTACATGGCTTGTTGAATATCGTCATAATATACATATCGATATATTTTATTTAATTTATTGATTTAAATTGTTTGCATAGAAGAACTTAGTCTTTAACATGCCACTTATTCATAACAACAACGAAATATAATTATAACAACATATAAGTTGGTAACACAAGTTATCAACTTTTTACGGTACAGTGTTTTTAAGAGCTGGTAGCTATTTTTGAAGTTACAATACAAGTATATTTTAGTGAAAAATACGGCCCCGTTAAAAGTTGAAATCTTGAGTTACCAACTTATACTTTGGATGTATCGATATAAGTATCTACTGTAATAAACCACATTAGCTTATGTCGACTTAAGAAAAAAACCTTAAAAACCTTGTATTTCTGAGTTTAGCTTCATCTTTGTTTTTATATTATCTTTTAGTACTTAACAGTACAAAATATGTCGAGTAGTTTGTTTTTTTTTTTTGCCACAGATTAAAAAAACAAACTAAAATTTTCCTTTTAACAGAAGCAACTTCAAAAGGAAGGCCTTACGAGGAATTGATGAATTGCGGACCATTTTTCGAAAAATAAAAAACCGGTGCAATAAGCAGCGATCTCGAAAAAAATGAGTAATATTTATTATTACATAATTACCTTTCATAAATCGTGTCATGAGCGTGTATTATTTAATATTAATTTTTTAAATATTGTATTACAATGTAAACTGGAATTTTTTAAAGTTTTCTTATAAACATTTCAAAATACCTATATGTCTTTATTTACCTTGTTGAAATAAGAATTTTGATAAGTATCTTCAAATGGGTTTAATTCGATGATACGTAAATATGTCACCAAAATATCATCAACGAAAAGGTATGAGAAACTGTCGCTCTGAATGTCATCAACGACAACGTTAGGGAAACTGTCGCTTTTAATGTCATCAACGAAAATATCGATACCTTAGAGCGCTATAGTCCTATCTCCACTTTTTGCGATTTTGAGATTTTTGCAGTTATGGCATCATTGCGGGCTTCTTTAACGTGTGGAAAACGGTGTGATGTCAAAATACCACTAAAATACCAAAATATTCGATAATTAAGAAAAATCCTATCTCCAAACTGTAATTTTTTCAAGAGCGCTACTGTCCTATCTCCACTGAATATTTAAATAAGTCACATTTTTAGAAAAAATTCTTCGGTTTTTCGCGTTTCATGACTATTTGCAACAGTTTGGTGAACGTATTTGGTTACACCCAAGGCTCTAATGTTGTTTGTCGGAACCAAAAAAAATTCAAAAATTCAAAAAAAAAAAAATATATATATCGTTTTTTCGTGTTTTCTACGCGTTTCATGACTTTTTTCGACATTTTAGTGGAAAAAATTCAAAAAATGTACTAAATACGACGTTTCTATATATGGGCAAAAGTAATGACACATTATAAATTGGCTGGAATTTCTTTAGAAATTAATTAAATTGGTTAAAAACATTAAATTATGTTAACAGATACTAAAGGTAAAAATATTGCATGTATCGTTATATCAAAATAGCAGCCAATCCATAATAACCACTGTTTGAAATCTTCTTTTTGCATTTCCCAACAATTGGAAAAATGGAGATAGGACTATAGCGCTCTAAGGTATCGATATGTAAAAATTGTCGCCCTGAATGTCATCAACGACAACGTATGAGAAACTGTCGCTCTGAATGTCATCAACGACAACGTAAGGGAAATTGTCGCTCTTATGTCATCAACGAAAATGTGTAAAAATTGTCGCTCTGAATGTCATCAACGACAACGTAAGGGAAACTGTCGCTCTTTTAGTCGTTGATGAAATATGGGACACTTGTATGAAAATTTCGTTAACGACTGCCATACAAAAGTACACATCCGTCATCAAAGATTTCATATGGTCGTGCACCCGTCATTGATGATTTCTTGTAGACTGGCCCAACTGGGTAATTTTGTTTTTCCCTTTATCATTATCACTAATACAAACAAAAATTTAACAACTGCCAAATCTTAGGCAGCAATTTTACTTTAAAAACTGTTGTTGTTTTTTTTATATTTTTTTTTTGCCCAAATAGGGCTCTCAAAATTAATTACAACAACAGCAACAGAAAGTTCTGGTCAAATCTACTTTCGGAGATATAGCCATCGGAAGATCGGGATATAGCTTTTATGAAAACCAGTAAAAGATCAGAATCCCTTAATGGATTTTAATAATATTGGTGTCATATGAAAGGTATTTTAACTGGCTATAAAAACAATGTGCAAAAGTTTTAAATCCTAGTCATGGTTTTGGAGATATGGCGAATTTTCGAAAATTTTTACCAGTTTTTTGTTTTTAATGCACTATTTTTCCAAAAATGTCTTATTAACAAAAACGGCATATGAAAGATAATTTAATAAGCTACAATACTGAACAAAAAATTTTCTAAATCTTGCTCGTAGTTTTCGAGATATTACGATTTTTCTGAAATTTGGGCCGATTTTTTTTCCCACAGTAATTTGGCATAAGAGTAGGAGTAAGTGGGCGGCTTCGACCGCAGCTCCGGATTTAAAACTCCCAGAAATCCAATACCGGCTTCACGGCGGTCTTCGGTCTATAATATATCCATCAAATAGTTTGCTAGCAAAATTCCAAATTTCCGTTGTTGTTGTTCATGAAAATTTCTTTGGCTTACTTTTTTGTTTTCCTATAAAAAAATGTGCTAATGAAGGAAATGAGGTATAAATTGCATATCAAATCGAATGAAATTGATTAGGATTTCATAATTTGTTACAAAAACTATAGGTTAATAAGACATTTTTTGGAAAAATAGTGCTTTAAAAATAAAAAACTGGTCAAAATTTTTGAAAATACGCCATATCTCGAAAATATTGACTCGGATTTAAAATTTTTGTAAAACAGTTTTGTAGTGTGTTAAAATACCTTTCATATGCCACCAATATTATCAAAATCCAGCCAGGGGTTCCGAACTTATAGCGGTTTTTATTAAAGCTATATCCCGATCATGCGATGGCTATATCTCCGAAAGTAGATCCGACCAGACATTTTTGATTATATTTTCTTTCTTAAAATTAAAAGTTTAATAAGCC
The DNA here is from genome assembly GCA_951812925.1 of Calliopum simillimum. Classification (NCBI taxonomy): domain Eukaryota; kingdom Metazoa; phylum Arthropoda; class Insecta; order Diptera; family Lauxaniidae; genus Calliopum; species Calliopum simillimum. The sequence continues at coordinate 83,247,215 of OX638372.1, read as the reverse complement.
AAATTAGGTTTAAAAAGAAAATATTAACAGTCGATGATCTAACATTAAGCCCAGCTGTTTTATGATAAAAAATTAAATTAAATTAAAATAAAATTTTTCATAATTCTGCACTTTTCACATAATAAAAACCTGACAGCAAGCAACTAATAGTTTTAAGATCGCTCTAAGATCTCCTACGTAGCAGGTATTAAAAGTCGTATTCATAAAGACGGAAAAGAGCTTTCGAAATGCTGCCAGAACACCAAAACATCTTCGTTGCTACTTTCGTAGCAGTGAATACTGTGGTGAGCTGTTTGACAGCTCTAATACTGTCGCCAGAATAGCCCTATTAGTGAAATTTTCCGTAGAATATTTTTGTAGAATACTTTAACCCATTGTAGCCCAGTTTTTTTTTTTTTTTTTTTAAATAAGGGGGCTGAAAAGACCCATAAACACAGAATATAATGGGTTAATGAGTTTTGACAATCGCATTCGCATTAGAGAGTTTAGAAAATCCGAAAAGGGCAAAATGTGAATGCCATAATTGAAATACGAAATGCGAAATTCGAATTACAAAGTACGTATAGCACGTGCTCGAATGCGTACGTCGTACGTCGTAATTTTTTTTTTTTTTTTTTTTGACTGAAAGCTAAGTTAAAAATCTTGAGTTTACATCAAGTGCGACGCAATCAGTATGTCTACGAAAGTGCGTACGCAGGATTTTATCTAGGGGGGCCAAACTCAAATTTCGTGAAACTTCTTTATTTTTTTTTTTTGAGAATTTTCAATGATGAAAATTTTTTAACTCTAAAGCTGGAGCTAAGGGGGGCAACAGCCCCTCCCTGCATCCCCCCTTGCGTAGCCCTTGTGTCTACGTCAACGCAACGTACAAATTTTCGACGTGCCTACTTCGCATGATTTGACAATTTTGATTTAAGTTTATTTTAAATTTCATTTGTTGTCTTCATTTTATTATTTTTTTTTTGTTTTATTTTTTGAATAAAATTGTGATGTGAAATTAAGTATTAAAGTGGAGTAAATGCATAATTAAAATTTAAAATTATTTTATAAACAAATATTTTGATGTTTCAATCCGTTTTCAAAGTATTCATTCGGTCAGGTTTCTTCGTCAAATCCGTTGCAGTTAGTTGAAAAAACGATATGACGTACTCGACGTACTGTAAATTGTTTGGAATACTGAATTTTTTTTATTTTTAACGGGATTCTGCATTTGCTCCCGCCACATAATATTCATGAAATGCCAATATTATGTCATGTATATAAATGTATATAAACAGTAAACGTCAAGCAGAATATAATGTGACAAGTTTTATATGACTTTTCCCATCTTAATAAAGTTAAAAAAACTTACAAAAAATCTTTAAAATTAGACATATGGCAACACTGGCCCGCACTCTCTCGAGACGAAGAGATATATATACAAGAGGCGCAAAGAAGCATTGGAACAATTTTTTTGACGTTTATACTTTTCGCAGAAGCTAGCAGAGAGAGCTAAGAAGTTGAATGGCAACGTATTTCAACCAAAAAGTACATACAATGTGAGAGGACTTAAGAAACAGAGCGGGAGCGAAACTAAAGTTTATAAAATTTCTCTCTCGCATGTGTGGCATAAGTTTTAACTGCACACTGCAAGGATTGCAGTTATATTCTGCAATATTTTCATTTGCTGCGAATATTCTTTGATTCAAAATTTATGAATGACTCGTATGTGTAGCAAAAAACATATATTCTAAAAAATGGCATTCCGGTTTCTTACTTTGAGTTTCTCATTTGTGCAGATCTCTCTCTCTCTCTCCCATATGTAAGAATGTATTGAGGATCTCGTGTAAATATAGGAAAAATCTTAAACATGTGTTTGTAAAATTTAAATTTTCATGTTTTTGTTGTACAACAAAACGAAAAAGAGTACTAAAGTAGTAGAAGTAGTGTCTTTTCAAAACTTTTACAAAATTGGTATTTTTTCATTTTTCAATGAATGTGATGCCTACAGTCGGTATGTTGTCAACTTAGTTATATGACAACATGAATTGTATTTAGACTTAAGAAGCAAACCTGGAAGTTCAAACAAATCAAATGTAGTTAAGTTAAGTAACTTCTAATCATTCTCTGTAGAAGAACATTGCGGATTGTATCAAAAATATTAATTTTCAAAAGAAATCGAAATTTCTCTATTGCACTAAAACCTTAATATATTTTGTAAATTTCATTAGATTTTGCTCAACATAGGCTTAAAATGTTTGCAATTATATGCGCCATTAAATAACATTTCTAAAAATAATTATTTAAAAAAAAATATGTGCCAAAAACAAAGTGTTTCATTTGAAGTTATGTGAAAAATTTAAAAAATTTTTGAAATATCAAGCTTTTTCCTGCTTTAACTCCGTCAATTTTGTTTGGAGCATAATTATTGGTATACTTGTTAGAAGCGCCGTTAATCACTCTTTGTAAGCGTGGAAAAATAAAATTGATCGGACTTGGCGTCATAGAAATATATTGATGTATATAAAGCTAGAACCTCGAAATTATAAATTATCGAATATCTTGGGAACGACCCCAAAAAAAAAAAAAAATAAATGCGTTTTTCGTGTTCAGCGACTTCAAATTAGTTTAGAAAAAATAGTTTGAAAATGTTACAAATATTTTTAATTTTGTGTTGTATTAACTTTTTATAGTTATTGCTTAAGGCTCCTTATTTCAAAAAGGGCCCATCCGATTTTTTTAATTTTGGGATCATTTGATTCGTGAAGTTATTACGTAACATAATTCAGTCAAAGAACTCATATGCAAGAAACTTTTATTTAAACTTGGTTCAAGCACGACGTGGTAGTTCAACCAATATGTAATTATTACATTTTTTTTTTTTGATTGGACCAAAAATCGAAGGTTTTTATTTTTTGCTCATCATCGCTTTTTTCTCGTAGAAAAGTTCGGATAAGATTTTTTAAACTCACATGAAAGTGTTCTTTATGATTTTTTTAGTGGAAAAAATTGTTCATAAAAAAATTTCTTGTAAAATAGAGCTTTTTAAAGTTCTGGTAGCTCTCGAATGGTTCTTAAGAAAATCCTAGTGGCACTTTACCAAAAAAGAAAAAAAATTATCGGTAAGGGGTTCTGATTAGAGTTCTGGGTGGCCATTTTTTAGAATATATGTTTTTTGCTGCACATACGAGTCATTCATAAATTTTGAATCAAAGAATATTCGCAGCAAATGAAAATATTGCAGAATATAACTGCAATCCTTGCAGTGTGCAGTTAAAACTTATGCCACACATGCGAGAGAGAAATTTTATAAACTTGAGTTTCGCTCCCGCTCTGTTTCTTAAGTCCTCTCACATTGTATGTACTTTTTGGTTGAAATACGTTGCCATTCAACTTCTTAGCTCTCTCTGCTAGCTTCTGCGAAAAGTATAAACGTCAAAAAAATTGTTCCAATGCTTCTTTGCGCCTCTTGTATATATATCTCTTCGCTCGAGAGATAATGGCCAAAACTCAAAAATGACGACGACACAAAACCAGAAAACATGCAAGAAACGTTGAGTCCAACTCAACAGCAAAATTCGAAATGAAATCAGTTGCTCAGTGTCCGTGGAGTGAGTGGAAACGAAAAGATGAAAATACGAGCGAGAAATAAATAAATAAAAATAAAAAGTGTATCTACCTACAACAACAACAAAGTCAAGTTTGCAAAAGAAATACAAAAATATATACATATACTACTTAAATCGTTCGTTGTTGTTGTTTTGCATCGTTTGTGTGTGTTAATGCAGATGCAAAAATAAATAGAAAAACTTTGTGATTTACGCAAAGCGAAAATCTTTCGAGTGCACAAACAAAATACGCTGAGCTTAGCAAAGTGGTTTTTTTTTTTTTTTGGAAAATTCACTTGAGCGGCTCATTTCGTGTGACAGAAAGACTCACTTGCCTCAGCTCTTTTTCATTAAAGAAAATTTCATACAACTTCATCTGCCGTCAGTAGAGCCGCCTCAAGATTCCACGTAAACGGATACCGCTGTCAAAGACGCAACCGCCGCCGCCACCGACGCAACATTCTGTCACACCTGCAGTTCTCATCTGACGACATCGTCGAGGCCACTTGGGAATTCCTTCCGGTACCATAAACCAAGAGAGCAGCAGCAAAATTCCGAAAAAGCAACGACGCACTACGACGATGTCCTCAGGTGGTGGTGGTGCTGCTGCTGATGGTGGCGGTAACTCAATGGTGTCCACAGCCGCCATCATTGGTGGTGGCGAATCAGACGATGGTGGCATCAACAAAACGACCATGAATGTCGCCGCTGCTGCTAAATGTGGTGCGCTGCAGTTGACGCCGCGTTTTACCCAAGAGGAAAAAGAGATCCTTTACAGTCTGTTCCATCATCATGAGGAGGTCATCGATATTAAATTTCGTAAAAAACAGAAAAGTAAATTTTCGGTGCGTGATGCTTGGGAACAGATCGTGCGAGAGTTTAATGGACATCAGGGTGTTTCGGCTATCCGTAATCTAAAGCAGATTCAGAAATTTTGGTTGAATGCTAGGTGAGACGAAAAGCCAAGGATTTGGTTGGTGGTTAAATAATTTTTCATTGCAATTTAAAAAATGAATACTATCGATAGTTAGTGACCAAAGTCTACTACGTCAGATTTTTCATGAATGAATTCATTACATCTCTCCCTGAAAATAACACCCTGTAAACGAATTTCACGATTTTGATGCCTGAAAAAATTGAGATTGAAATTGACAGTTCCAACTCACAACAAATCATTTTTTTTTGTGCTAAAAATGAAAACTCAATAGCGAGTCTTCTTCAATGGAAACATTTTTTTTTTTTTTTTGCGAAGCAATTCGAGCCTAATCAAAGGGAAACGAAAAAAACGACGGACTATTTATTTGTGTATCTACTCAAAATACGCTGCCATCGACGCAGATATTTCAAAAATATACAATGTACACTTTACCCGCCGACGAGACGAAGAAGCATTCCAATAACAAAAAGTCTCAACAAAAAAAATAAAATTTACTTGAAAAAATTTTTTTTACACTTGAGTTCGAGTGGAAATAAAAATGGCGGCAAGACGATTTCTCATTTTTCATTTACCAGCGAATTTTGTTGTTCTGCTTTTGAGGTTTTGATTTTCGTAGACGAGTGTGAGTCAACCCAAAACAACAACAAAGCAATTAAAAACAAACTAAACGAGTACAGTTTCGAGTCGGACAAATGAGTTGACTCTGACCTGGGCGACAATGCTACAAGAGACAACAACTACATACCGCTCGTTACTTGTATCTCGCTCAGTGGGACACAGTGTAGTGTTGCCGCTTTTCTGTTTATTTGTATAAATTATTATCACGTAAATAAGGTAGGAGCAAATTGGCAAATTCAAGGTATCGTAAAATGTCGAAATCATACACAAAAATTATACGATGATTAAAATAGTATAGTTCCCACCTAATGGATTCTCGCACAACTGAGCTAGAGAAATTGGAATGAAAAAGTCCCATATGCAGTAATTATTTCGTTTAATTGCGTTACCCATTTAATTTATTACAAAATATACCGGTTGATTGGGTCAATTTTATTAAAAAAAATTTCCAAAACCCAAATGGAAAATTGGGTAAACTAAAAAAATGTCCAAACCAAAATGTAAATTTTTTATCAGAGCCATCAATATTCATATTCAGGCCTATCACTGAATCCATCGTAGACACGAATTTCGTGAAATCTACGAATGTGCTATAATTGAATTCGAATTGCTACGACGTGAATTCAAAATTCGTCGATTGGGATCACTTACTCCATCCGAAATTCAAATTTTTTTTTTTAATTTCCGACTAATAGATATGGCTACCGAAGAAATATCCTAATTTTATTAAAGAAGTACTTCAACTCCACGAATTACGAAGTTACGTTCGTAATTTCTTGAAATCAATAATAGCATTTTCGTAGATCTCACGAATTTTTTATCTATGATGATAGGCCTGAATATTTAAAAAAAAAAAAAAAAAATTATTGAAGATTGGTATTTTTACGGATTATTTATATTATTATAAAATGTTTTACTTATTATGCAAAAATCCAATACCTAATAAATAAATTTAAATTCAGGAATTAATTGGCCATTCACGGTGCTCTTGAGCCGATTTAAATACGATTTTTAGGTAACTCTAATCTGCCACTTAGAAATTTATATATAGGCCCTAAACAAGCTTAAAACATAAAAATTTAAAAAAAAAAAAACACTAGGCGGTTTTTTTTGTCTATATCTTTTATGTTGAAGCATTATCTCCATATAAAAAGAAAAACAAAAAAAAAAAATACTACAAACAAAAATAAAAGTAGTAATTTTCGATGTATTTTGCGATGCTGAATTTGAATCCGACATCGGAATCTATCACGAATGATTTTTGAGATATACGTACCTATAAATCGAAAAAACAGCGTTTTTTGCTATATTTGACGTTATGTAACAAGACAAGGTAATTTCTTTATATAAATTTAGTGCTTTTGACTACTATAGTCATTTGACTTTATATTTTTAAAGAAATTACTTTGTCTTGTTACATAACCGCAAAAAACAGTGTTTGACTATAGTAGTCAAAAGCACTAGTGTTTTTCTTTAAAATTTAATTTAAATTATTTCGATACCCTTTTTTTTCTAGGAGATATCCTAAGCTAAAAAGTTAAAGTGCAAAAAACACTTTTTTTCAATATTTCAGCTTACGATATTTAAAAGAAAAATTTAGATATCAAAATAATTGAATGAGCAGTTTCGAAATGGTCACATCTCAGATTTTCAAAAGTTTTCAGGAAAGGAAAATAAACTAATTATTTTCTAAAGTAATATAATAAAGTCGGCTTCGCAGCCGGGCAAGGCTGGTGCAGTGGCAACGACTTCTGCTACCAACCGGGAGGTCCTTGGTTCAACTCCCGCCCAAGCCAAAAACACAAAAAGTTTTCAAACTTGCAATTTTTCAATTATAATTAATTTAGTGAAATAAATATAATCATAATTACAACAAAGAAAGACGAAACACATGTCACTATAGCCGTGTTTTTAATCCGTTCCTTGATTTGTCATAATTATGTGTTAGAAAATGCATTGATAGATTTATATGTAAATCGATCTTTGCAAATATATGACTAAAAGTTCAATTAAAAAAATCATTTTGTAATATAATATTTATAAAATTTCTTTTTGAGTTACATTCTAGGGCCAATTGTCAATCGAAAATTACAGAAATATTTTGATGGTAATGCTATTATTGTAAATTAAGATATTTTAAGTTCAGGAGATGTGACCTTTTCGAAATTGATTGTGTTGATTACACAAAATTTAAAGGAAAAAAACCATGTAACTTTGGCGAAACTTTTATTTCAGGTATCTAAAATGTAAAAAAAAACAACTTAAATTAAAGATAATAAATAGAAATTCTTAAAAACGCACGGTATAAAATCATCCACGTCACCCAAGAAAAATTTAAATCAAACTGTCGTAAAAAAAAAAACAAAAAAATGTGTGCACTTACTGACTAAGAAAAAAATGTTTTTCAAATAGGTTCATTGATTACCTTTGAAAAGAGGTCGAAAAACGGTATAATTGAAAAAAACTCAAACTGAAATGAAACTACTCTTTTTCGATTAATTTTTTAGAGCTGAATCCGAATCCAAATCCGATCTTAGAATTGCTCTATCACTTATAGTTTTTGAAAAAAAAAAAAGTTAAAATACAAAAACGCTTATAACTAAAAACTACAATTTTCGAGTTACCAACTTTTACGTTGGACGTATCGATATCTCAAAAACCATTCGATATATTTTTATGTTTGTAGCTTGTTTAGGACCTATATGTGTATGAATTTCTAAGAGGCAGATTGGAGTTACCTAAAAATTTTATTTAAATCGGCTCAGGAGCACCGTGAATTGAGAAAATTTTGAAAAATCTTTTAACACTCCGCATTGACATTGGAGCCACATTCCGAAGCAGAAGCATTTATTAAAAAACAAAACTCCGCGTACCAAATTTCTCTTCTGAATGTGGTTTTCGGATCAATGCGGAGTGCTTGCATTTTTTCATAAATTACCCAGAGGCAGATGAAAATGAAGAAGAAATTGGTGAAAATCCTCATTTAAGTAAAGAAATATTGAACTCTCTTCCTTGCGAAATGTTTGTCCTTAAACAAAAATCAAGTGCAGTCTTTAATAACTTATTTTCATAAAAAAAACCTTCGAGCTTGAAATCACATAGCTGTGCAAGAACCAAATATTTTGTTTTTTGAGTGAGGTGCCCTTTAGGAATAAATAATGAAAATATAAAAAAAGTGTCGATCAGATCTTATCACAAAATTATACGTTTCTTTTAGATTACGCAAGCAATATCCCTTTCGAAACATTGCCCAAAAGAATGCAAACAACAACAACAATGGCGTTACACAACAACAGCAGCAACTTGTCAATCATCCGATTAAAGATGAACCCGATTTTCAACTCAGCGCCAATGAATCACCGGAACACAATTCGCAGGGTGAGGAATATGAGGAAATGGAATTGGATGGTGGAGCTGTGGGCGCACTCGAAGAAGATCCATTGGATCAACACCAACAACAACAGCAGCAGCAGCAACAACAGCAACAACATTTACAGCAGCAACATGTGCAGCAGCAACAGGCGCAAGCCACAGTACAAACGCAACAGATAAGTGTTGACCAGATCAGCGCTGAGAAATTAACTCTTAATGATTTGCTGCAATTTAAAACGGTACGACCACGTGAAGAGATCATACTGCAAATTAAACATCCTGGCGATGCCACAGGTACGTAAAAATAGAAAAAAAAAAAAGTTTTTCTACCTACAAACTAAAAAATCCATTTAATTCTTTAGGTGCGCAAATTACAATACCATCACCCACACGCATAACCATCCCCACACACCATCAACCACAACAGCAGCAACAACATACAATGGCTACCATAACCGCCAGCGGTTACAATCAGCAAATCATAAGCGAAATCAAACCACAACAAATTACGCTTGCGCAATACCAAGCGCAGCAGCAGCAACAATTAGCCGCCCAGCAACAACAACAACAACAGCAGCAGCAACAATTGGCCGCACAACAGCAGCAACAATTAGCGGTTGTCCAGCAGCAGCAACAACAACAGTTACATCAGCAACAAGTTAAACTACAGCTACAATCGCCGGCCGCTACGCAGCAATTTGTAACTTCTGCCACGCCTACTTTTACCTGTACAACATTCAACACATTGCCCAATTTAGGAACACCAACAACAGTTGTACCCACCGCTATATCAGCTGCCAACACAGCAGGCGCTGCAACCGTCGCAGTGGAATCCTTTGAGGAAAAGATCAATTATTTTAAATTAAAGGAGGCTGAGCTGCGCTACAAAGAGGAGCAGGTAGCCCTCGAAAAGAAGAAGATCGAATTGAATCGTGCACAGGAAGAACTCAAGCACATGCGGGAATTGCATCGACTGCAAGTGGAAGAAGTGAAAATGAAAATACGTATCCTACAGGAAGAGGAAAAGCAATTGCGTAGAAATCAAATATCACACACGTAAAGCTCAATGGGCGGGTTTCAGAGTGGGGGAGTAATGCAGTAGTATAACGATATTTGACGGGTGAAATTTAGTTTTAATGTAAGAATTCGTCTAGTTTTTAAAAGTTTTTCGAATGTTTTATTTTTAGTGCACATTTATTTGAAACAAAAGTTTTTAGTTTGTTGATGTTTAAGATATATTTCCGTTCGACTATCTTAGTTAAGATTGAATCCCTAACTATAGTTGGTGTATTTTAATGTACATTTATGCATAATGTATTAAACAAAATATATATATATATTTACTTCTAAATTAAAGTGTTTCATAAAAATTCTTCGGAAGAACTTCATTATTCTCAATATTTGTCATAATATAAGCTGAGTAGAACTGACACTCTATTGTATTATGTAAGATTATTAGCAATTTTCGTATGAAAATAGGTACTACTTCGAATTTTAATGTAGTAGAAACTTTTAACACATAGAAAAGTGTAATATCTTGCAAATAATAAATATGTATTTTGTTCAATTTAAGTAAATTTAAGAGATACGATATTATCGATATAACACTCAATTTTTCTCAAGTAGATAAAAGTTATAGAGACAAATGAGGCAAAATGTAGAGGAGAAGAACATCATTCGCGATATTCAGTGTCAATGTTTTTAAATTTATATTAATGAAATCATTCATTTCAAAAACTACATACGTAATTCACGCAACTAGATTTGTCTGGAATAAAAAAAAAAAACTCATTTAAATGTAAACAAATTTTCAAGGACTTTTCGTTCCTAAAAAAGTGCTTGTTTATTATTCATGAATAATTAAATAAATAATCCAGACAATCTAGAATCAGGGTTAGGTGCATTTTATTTTGAACAAAACATATTGGCCCGTAGTTATAGACAAATTAAAACCTGGTTTTGAGAACTTAAGAGTGCGTTCTTAAAACCTGGTTTTAATCTGTCTATAGCTATGGGCCATTAGTTTGTTTAAGCTCATCCATCCAAATTGAGTGCGACTACTTTTACCTCAGTCTTTCTTGAATATTTCTCACTCAATCGCAAAAATATAAAAACCATCTTGAAGCGAATAAAATTTACTTTGATATAGGTGTTTTTTGAACGTTTAGTGCAATTTCGTGGCCAGATTCGAATTCAGCATCGAAAAATAAATCGAAGATAGTTATCCTCGTGTTCGTTAGTTTTTTCAATTTGGGAGAACTACGAGATTAATGAAAACTCCATATAAATATACATACAAGAGTTTGAAAAACCATACTGGTCTTTTTAATAATCATGCAGAAATCGAATGCCTTAAAAAATTTCGAAGTAGCAAAACGCTTTTCGAGTAAAAACTTGTTAAACTTGTGGTAAACGAACAGACATAATATTTGCCTATTGAATCTTATCAATCTCAATGACATACACCAGTTCAAAATTTTTAAAAATTATGGTTTACGAACGATTTTTGTTCAGTATATCGATATTTATTAGATCCGATGGTCAAAAATTGAGCCTTATCATAAGGTGACGAAGTGAAGAGGTAGCTGGTATTTTTTTTAAGACCACCCAGTCAATTTTATGAAGCTTTTATTTCTAAGAAAGAATTGTTATTAAAAAGTGTCGCTCGGACCTAGTTTTTGGAGATATAACCACCGAACGATCCGGATATACATAGCTTTTAGAAAATCCGGAATAAGTTAGAAACCCTTGGATGGATGTAATAAATATTGATGTCGCATGTAAGGAAGATTAATATGCTTTTAGTTTTTCTTTAGTACATAAATAACTATAAGAACAATTTTACTCACAGAGTGCTTGGATGAGGTTCAACCCAAAGGTTTGTGCCCATCCAATTTCATTCCATATTTCTATTGTCAAAGCAGAATGGACTTATTTAAGCTGGATATGGAAATAATCCATGGAAGGAATTATGAAATGAGGTCAAAAACGGTGCATATCAAAAAAACAAACCAAAAACAAATTAGTCGTTTTCGATGTATTTGTTGCTGCTGAATCCGAATCCAGTCTCAGATTGATAATTCAAAAAAAAATTTTTAAATTTTAGGCTAGAATACCTCAAAAACCATACGTGATTGGGCAATTCCGAGACTGCATTCGGATTCAGCAGCAACAAATACATCGAAAACGACTATTTTGGTTTTAGTTTGTTGTGTTTTCTCAAATCTACCTTTTTTCGACCTCATTTCATAATTCCTTCCATGGAATTTCCATTTTCAGCTTAAATTAGTCCATTCTACTTTTAGAATAGAAATATGGAAAGAAATTGAATAGGCACGAACCTATGGGTTAATCCTCATCCAAGAACTGTGTACATCATTGGAAAGAACATGATTAAGAATTTTGAGCTGTAATACTTACTTCCAAAATACTATTAAAAAAGATTTGAGGCAGATATTCGAGCAAATAAAACGAAAGTGCTTAGGTATGGCACTCATGACACAAACAGGGGGTAAAAGTTTTAGGTTGAATTTATTAAGATCTTACCATATTGATTATATTTTTTATCTAAAACAACATTTGGGAGGACAAGAGAATTCCAAGCTCCTGTTCCTTACTAAAAAAAAGAGATTCTAATAAATAAATTTCTTAGCAATTCACAATGCATTTCAATACATTGTCAATAAAAAATTCTTCTTGTTTGGAAAATAATCCTTTGGACTCAAGCAAAGTGTTGACCCTCAGTTTGTGTCATGAATACCATATGGCACAGGTGACTCGTATACAAAATCCAATGGCATATTGAATTAAGGAGGCTAATATTAAGCTAGATGTGAAGTTCATTCAAAACGGTTCACTAGGAGTCCGTGTGCTCTAATTGGTTAAGCTCTTTTTGTTTAGAACTTGTATGTAAAACTTATATGAAAAATGTTAGCTCTACTTTTATGTACAAAACTTACGCATTTTATGTTTCCGTTTGCCTTTGTTCTTATTTCCGTTGTGTTCATATGTCGTACGTGTGGGCACATTGCCGAGTGGTGCTGTGCCAACTTCGCCTTGTATTTGTTTGGGATTCACACGTAGTAGATCACCTTCACTAGTCTGTTAGAATTAAAATTTGTATTAAATCTTTTAAAATAATGTCTTTATCTCCATTACACCTACCTCGCCAACTTCGTTCTTAGCAAAACACTGTACGATCCCCGCATGCCGCTTCTGCACATGCTTAATAACCAAACGACGATCTTCATGGAACGTTTCATTATCCAATGATGTATCCTCACCGTTTATCAGCCAATATATATCTGGCTGTGGGTTTCCAGTAGCTGAACATTCCAACTCTAAGGCATCACCTTCATTTGTCAAAGTTGTTGCAGGTCCACGTAAGATTACCGGTCTTTGCAGAACATTCAACTTAATGATGTGCACTAAGGCTGGTGAGATTCCATTATCTAAACGACATATATACGTGCCCTGATCTTCGGGCATCACATCAACTATTTGTAGCCCATAAGGTAAAACTTTAGTGCGATTATTGTAGATATTCGCCACGTTAGGGCTACTCCAAACAGCTTCGGGTGGTGGTGAACCTACACCCGAACATTCCAGCACGACTGTTTCGCCCGGACGCACTGTTACCTGCGAGGCTGGTTGCATAAGAAAATATGGGGGCGTCCGATCAATATAGTCGACGCGCAAGTCAATACGTTGCGGCAACTTTACTTCAACGCCTGTTATCGCATTCATGGCGGAACATGTGAAATTTCCCGAATCTTTCGCTGTAACGCTATTGAGTATTAAAGCTCCATTCGAAGGCAGCACCTCAGTTTGTGGTACCTTTTCGCCATTACGATAAAAACTCCAAACAGCTGCAGGATTTGAAGATACACTGCCGCAGCGTATGAGAATACAATTTTTGGGTGCGACACTCCAACGAATTGCATTGCGACTGTAGCCATTGGAGTTGTCAATAGAAATGGATACCAGCGTTAGGCGCGCCGTTAAAGAGGCAATAGCGGCAGAGCCGAACCACGCAACGCATTGATAGTCACCAAGCGTTTCGGGCGCAACAAAAATCCGCAATTTTGATGTGCGATCATCGTTGGTAATGTTATAACCATCCTAATGGTAAAAGAATAGAAATTAAGAAAAAACAATCACACACAATTGAATAACTTATGTAGATGGCGCATGAGATTTACGAAATCAATATCAAAAATGTCAATGAGGGAGTGAGAAGGCTTTAGTCGGAAAGCGAGGAGGGTACTGGCGGCGAAATACTCGCAATCAATGACTTTCTGCTAAGTTTTTATCTTGCAGTTGGGTTCTCAGATTTTTATAAAAATTCACAGAGATGTTCAAGTGCTTAGCATGGAGGCCTCTCATTATAAGTTTTGCGATAAAAATTTTTTTTTTTCAAGTTATGGGCATGGAACTTCAGAGTGTCCAAATGGTGTTTTTGCGAAAAATCGATGCAATTTTTTATTCTAAGTCCCGCCATTTTGTCAAAAATAAATTTTTTTAATTTTTGTTGTCGGAGTCTTGTAGCATTTTATTTCCATTTTTAAATTTCGAAAATTTTGAAAATTTAAAAAATGGCAGCCATTTTTTGAAAGATCTTAAAAGTTGATTATCTCAAAATAATATTTTTTTTATTTTTTTATTTTTTTACAGAAAGATGAATAAAATACAAACATTTTGTAGAAGACTTGTTTTGCGCGAAACGGTTGTGAGAGCCACAGGAATTTTTTTTCTAAAGAGTCACGTGACAATTTTCTTAACTTTGTTTTGTGCTTTCATTTACACGCACTAGGTGGCCAAAAAAAAAAAAAAATTCAAAGTACAAGGACATAACTTCAATTGCTTAGGAAATACAAGCTATACAAAAAATCCAATATTTCCTATATGAATCATAAAAATAAGTATTGACGAAATGACGGCCATGTTTTGAAAAATCTTAAAAATCAATTTTTTTTTTTCGGAAATCTTTTGAGAGGTGGATGATAAACATTCGTTTTTCAAAAGACTTAAGTAAAAAAAAATTTTTTGGAAAATTTATTTTTAAGATTTTTCAAAACATGACCGTAATTTCGTCAATACTTATTTTTATGATTCATATAGGAAATATTGGAGTGTTTGTATAGCTTGTATTTCCTAAGCAATGGATGTAAATGAAAGCACAAAACAAAGTTAAAAAAATTGTCACGTGACTCTTTAGAAAAAAATTCCTGTGGCTCTCACAACCGTTACGCGCAAGACAAGTCTTCTACAAAATGCTTGTATTTTATTCACCTTTCTGTAAAAAAAAAGTAAAAAAATAAAAAAAATATTATTTTGAGATAATCAACTTTTAAGATTTTTCAAAAAATGCCCGCAAAACTAATAATGAGAGGTCTCCATGCTAAGCACTTAGAACATCTCTGTGAATTTTTATAAAAATCTGAGAACCCAACTGCAAATTTCGAGAAAACTGAGATGATCACAGCCAGATATATATTTTTTAAAAACTGAAAAAGTTGCAAATACGGCGTTAATTAGTTTTATGGAATGCTCATAACTCCGCCAATAGTCGGCCAAATCATGTGCTTGTCTTTTTAAAAGTTTTATTTTTCAAAGAAAATTTTTATAAAAAATAAAAAAAATTATTTAAATGATTTTTTTTACAAAATTTGGAACTTTCGATTTCAAAAAAAAAAAAATTTGGAAAAAACTTTAATATATTCGACAAATTTTAAGACTAGAATGGGCAAACGATGGGACTTATTTTTTTAAAGTTTTTTAATTAACGAAAAAAAGAGTGAACGAGCACTAAAATATTCTTCGGAAGAGTTAAAAATGTCCACTGACACAAACTAACTCTACCTGTCCAATATTTCTTTCAAACATAATCCCACACAAAATTTTTATAAAAATTTCAAAAAATTTTCATTGCCGGTAGAGACCAAAAATGTTCACCGACCCCCATTCATTTTTATCTTCAACATTTTTTTCGAAAGTACTAACCCCTTTTTTCTACCCCCTAAGGGGACTCCAATACAAAATTTTGATAAATATCAAATAAATTCTTCATTGTCGGGAGAGGGAAAAAATTTTCACCGACCCCCATTAAATTTTTTCTCCAATACTTCTTTCAAACATACTATTCCATTTTTTCTACTCCTTCATACGAAATTTTGATAAAAATATCAAACAAATTTCTCATAGCCGGGAGGAGAAAGAAATTTTCACCGATCCCCATTAATTTTTCCTCTTCAATATTTTTCTTGAACATACTATTCTATTTTTTCCACCATTTAAGGGGCTTTCCACCTTGGGGTGGAAAAAAAAGGGTTAGTACTTTCGAAAAAAAATGTTGGAGAAGAGAAATTAATGGATGTGAACATTTTTTTCCTCTCCCGGCAATGAGGAATTTTTTTGATATTTTTATAAAATTTTTGTAGGGGCACCCCCTTAAGGGGTAAAAAAAGTGGGGTTGAATGTTTAAGAGAAATGTAGGATAGAAAAATTAATGGAGGTCGGTAAACTTTTTTATCCTCTCCCGGTAACGAGGAATATTTTAGTGCTCTTTCACTAACTTTTTTGTTAAACAAAAATTTTTAAAAAAATAGATCCCATCGTTTGCCCATTAAAAAATAAAAAAGTTTCATAAAATCGGTGATGCAAAAGCCAAATGCTATCCGGTTTCGTATGTAATGCCTGATATATATTTTTCCATACCTGCCACGCCTTCTTCTCTGCATTACAAACCGAAGGACTTTACACTGGGTGTAGGGTATAAACAAAATTGACTTATTTTCTATAAAAGTATATTTCTGTCCATTATGTAAAATGGAAAGTCTATTTCAAATATTAAAAGCGTACACGCTTAAATATCTTTATATTTAAGTGAGGGTCTTAAAATGGGTTTTTATACTGCATAACCGTTTTTTTGCCTTTATATTTGAATTGAGGTGCAATTTATCTTCGTTTTGCCTATCTCTACACGCTATATATGTTAGACTGATTTAAAAATTACGCTTAATATCTAAAAGAGCGTGTCCAAAAAGTGAGCTGAGATTTTTTGCAATTATTTTGATGGTCATTTCGAGGTCGCGCAACCTCGATTTATGCAAAATCTCGGCTTCATGCAATTTTTATTTTATTACGATCTCAAAAATTCGTCTTGAATCAACCTACATAAAAAAATAATAATAACTGAACCCAAAATGAACCACAAATTGTTTTATTAGCCAAAATACCCACAAAAAACGTATTTTCGAAATTTTATGCCACTGCAACATTTTAATTCTTCATTTTGGATAAAACTTGT
This sequence comes from Calliopum simillimum, assembly GCA_951812925.1. Taxonomy (NCBI): domain Eukaryota; kingdom Metazoa; phylum Arthropoda; class Insecta; order Diptera; family Lauxaniidae; genus Calliopum; species Calliopum simillimum. The sequence continues at coordinate 83,230,393 of OX638372.1, read as the reverse complement.
TGTTCCAAGGTCATCATGAAATGTAAATGTAAAGAAAATAGGTTTTTTGTGAGTATTTTATATATTTATTTTTACGACTAATTTCGAACTTTTCTGAGATCGTAATAAAATAAAAAACCGCATCAAGCCGAGATTTTGCATAAAAAAACGTTGTGCGAACACTAGGCCTTCAAAAAAATTTAAAAAAATCTCAGCTCACTCTTTTGTGGGCGTACTCGTGGAATTTCAAAAAGGTTTTTTTTTTTTGAATCAGTCTAATGTATTAATATTTTATATAATTTTGGCTATGGTGGAAATGACTCATGAATATAAGGGTACTTACCTCAAGTGGTAAATAATTGAAATTTTGTGCATTCATACTGCGCACATTCGTGTGCCGGAAACGCCATTCCAAACGATCTGGATCCAAGTTCAGTTCACACTCAAACACCACCTCATCGCCCTTGGGAGCAACAGCAGATTCTGGCGAGCGTACAATGTGAACGCCCAGCAAACTGGACTGTGAGGCAATACAAAGATGTGGTTCCAGCAGCAGGAGCGAAAGACAGCAGCTAAAGAGCAAAGTCAAAAAACTCAGCGACTGAGTTGAAACCGAACAAAGGACAAAGGAAGCAGGCGACATTTTTTTCTCACTGTACTACGACGAATGATTTATCAATCAAAAGAGCTGTAATGAGAAAAAAAGCAGAAAAGAAAAAGAATTTGATGAATTAGTTGCTAAATAACAAGTTATAAATAATTAATTAGTTACAAAGGGATAATTAAAACAAGTTTATTGCCAATTGAGGTGGAGTGCAAAAAAGAAGCTTCCTTTTTTTTTCCTTAAACCATTCGTTGTCAAAGTTATTTTTATAAATTTTTCTATAAAAAAAGCAGCAAGAAATCAATTTTATGCGACGCATAAATCAAAGGCAAACGCCGTATGAAGTCGGAATCCTGCTCGACCCAACTCTTAACCAGATCCTTTAGACCAGATGTCATTAAATGCCAACGTGTAATAATTTCTACACATCATGTTGGAGCCAAGCTCCACGAGTATGTACTATTCGATTTTCTTCGTCTTTCATTCATTGTGCGAGAGCGATATTTATCAGCGCCACAACCCAGTGAAATTCCGATCGATGTGCGAGTATATAGAACCCATGACAACAACAACATGAGGCCAGCAACAGATAAAGAACCTACCTTGGCTCACACACCGCATGGGTAGGGGAAACAAAGATAGATTGTTGCAAACTGATTGCAGCATTGGATAGCGTCAACCCAATAAACATTGATGGAGCATGCATTTAAAAGTGCAACAACATTAACTAAAACAACAAAAATGAAGCAAAAAACGAAAAAACCATAGCATGTGGAGCCTTTGAAATAGTTCGGGAAAATATTTCAATAAATTCAATGCGTTGTAGTCATCGTCTCCAGCTGTAACATCGAAGGCGATAAAAAACTAAACCATGTACCAATCTTAATCTATGTATGTATGTATATTTGTGTATAATTGCGAATTGAAAAAAAAAAAAAAAATAAATAAATAAAAAAAATTCTAGAAACAGGTACACAGCCAGAAATTCTAAAGGTTAAAATATCTATTTTAATTAATTAAGAAAAAGGATAAATGAGAGTCAAATAGATGTAGATGAATTTTTTTCACCGGATTTATTTTCTTTTATGCATAAGAAATGTCATGTGAAAAGTCTATTGCGAAATCGTGTGCGGATAATAATTTATTTAAGAACAAAGATCCCGAAATTAAGTTTTTTTTTGAAAATACATACGAATCTCGTTCACGGGGCTTATAGATAAAAAGAAATGCCAGCACATTTGATAGCGGCATGTATATATGTATGGGTCAATCTTTGCATAATCGATCAAGACTTTATCCAGTTTTAGTGAAATTTTCAGCGTTAGTGTAAAAAAGAATAAGCTTTTGAAAAAATATGATATAAAAAAAAAAAATTTTATTTTAGGTGAAAAACGCTTTCTTTTTTAAAGCCATTTTGGGGCTTAGGGCACCCATTACATTTTTTTTTTAAGAAAAATTTATTACAATTATTTTAATCACCATAATTGTGGTATCTCTCACGGTTTTTAAGTTGTGAGTTTTTTAAGTTGTTTTATGTTGTGTTTATCATGAGTAGTTGCTGCACGCGAGCAACCATATGGGTTTGCCGCCATCCGGACAATATTTTCTCGATGACACTTAGTGAAATAGAATATTTCTGTAGAATATGATAAATCATTATACCAAGTTTTTGGAAAAGCAAGTCAAAAAGCCCATAAAAACGTGATCTATTGGGTTAAGATGTTCTAAAAGGTCAACATGAAATCAAGCAAGGAACAATATTTTTATATATACTTAGTAGCCGAGGTCGGTTGGCGAATTGCCCAACCCTAATATATAGCTATAGTATATAAAGGAAGAGCTTAGGGCCAAAATGAAACGTCTCCATTTGTCACGATCCTTTGCGATAACTTTTATCTCTTGTCACGACTTTCTCGATTCTGGAGTTTCCTTATCCAGCGACCTTTAGGTGTACTTTTTATATAAGTTTGCATTTGTAGACATATTTTATTAATGTTATTCTTTTAGCATTGCAACTCCAATTTGTGTTTCATCACTTGTCCATATTTAATCACCATCGAAAACACTCCTTCTATAGGCGCATCACTGCCTGGGAACATAAAATAAATTCAAATGAAATACTCTCAAAGTAGAATTGGAAAAAAAAAATTTGTGAAAACGGAAAAATTTTACGAAAACGGGACATTTTGGGACAACGTGGGTGATTTGGTTACGTTGACCGATTTTGCTCATTTTCAATCCCACGAGCTAATTTTGACGACAAAGGCAGTGTGCCAAATTTCATTGTATTATCTTACTCAGTTTTCCCAGAATATTTATTTCCACGCACACCCAGCCACACAGCCAGCCAGACAGACGGACATGCCTATATCGACTCAGGAGGTGATGCTGATCAAAATATACATCTTTTTCTATATCTGCCACGCCTCCTTCTCTGCGTTACAAACGGAAGGACAAAGTGAATATACCCTGGGTGTAGGGTATAAAATAGACTTTCCGAGGAAATTTTAATGTGAGTCAAACATTCTAAAATTGTTAATTTGAACAACGTTTAGTTTTTTTTAGCTAACATTTTTAGTAAAAAAATTAAATCGACAATTAAATTGAAAACGGGACTAGGCAGAATTGACTATTAGTTAGTACCCAGTATAATAGGTAATTCGTAATGTAATTCGCCCTGAAGGTATAGGTATATCAACGAATGAATTGAATATAGCGCCTTTATTTTAGCTTCCCATTAAGTGTTAACTGTGATACAACTTAGACCCGTTCACAGGCAAAATGTAAGGACACTGGTATTTAATATTTATTGATCAAAAAAACACTTAATAAATATTAATAACCCAGTCGATTTTCAAGAGCTGCTTCTTAATTTCTGGTAAAAAAAAAGAAAGAAGAACAAGAAAATGATAATACGCATTTTTAAGTGCTGCAGCTTTCAGATGTTCCAAATGTTTGTCGGATATTTCGCTTTTTTTAAGTTTTTTCTTTTGCACCCAATTGAAACCACATCTTTTTGTATTCTAAAGGCTCTGAAATTCTTATAATAACAAGTGTCATTCCACAGAATGTGCTTTGCAGAGAGAAGAAGCAAAGGAGCACTTAAAAAAAAACTTGCTTTAGTTGGAAAAAGAAGCTCCACTAATATTGCAACCTGCATCATTGCAATATCTGCGGCACATTAAGGGTTTGAGGTATGGGGCATAGCGCGCGAGCGATGCTCGCAAGCACTTCATCAATTTTTATGACTTTTCAAAAGCGTAGCAAAAACTGCACCAAAGCAAACACACGAAAAAAAAAGGTAGTGAAACCAGATTTGACGTCCTAACATTCTTTAAGATGCAGCACAGCGAAAAAAAAGAAGAGGAAAACGAGTTAAGGATGCCGCAAAAAAAAGGGTAGTAGTTGGCAGTGTTGCTGCTGTCGAATACATACTTACATACATTAGTATGTACATATGTGTATAACTTTTAAATAAATTAATAAATGCTCCTCAGAGGCCGTATATTTCGAGAAAAAAACATAAGATGAATGCAATGAACATTTTCTGAGTTCAATAATTGCTGATGAAAAGAAATAAGTTGGTTCCAGTGAAGGTAAGAAAATAAAAATATTAAAAATTTGCCCGTCTGTAGCAGAATAATTTTGTATATCGTCCGAATCATTTTATTTCAGTTTTAACGATTTTGCGAAATTGAGGTTTCTAATTTATTTTTAAATGTTCTTAGTTAATTAGAATGTTAATAGTCTTTCCATTTTTTCGGTATTTGGTCATTTATTACCGCGCAAAAATCGCTCATAAAGATTCCATAAAATAACTGAAGTAATTTTAAAACATTGCTTTGTTTCTGACTATATAGGCAGTTGGAGGATGAACATGAACTAGTATCGCCCAGTCGTCAAAATTAAAGCACAACTAAATGTTGGTACTTTTAGTACTTCTTTGCTATTTCGTACAATAAGAAAAATTACATTTGTCATCTCTCGTAAATTATAAAGCGAAATATAAGCAAAAAAACATGAAGTCACTGTTTTGCTTCTTGTTTATCTCTTTGTGCTTCATCCTATTGGCTTAAAGGCAACATATTGAAATAATTTTAACTTTGTGCACATCTACACAAAGTCGTACTCCATTTCTAATACAGTAAAAAAGAGTCACAAAAGAAATTTTTGGTTTTTCTCGATTTATCAACGATTCTATTCTGCATTCTTCTTAGGTTGACAATATGGCCAAAGTGGATCGTCTTGAACGAATCCGATATATTGGATTAAATTAAAAGGACTATCAAGTAAAATATAATCATTTATTTGTTAATTTCACTCTTGGAGGTAAAATCTGGAATTTAAGTACATATGTATTTCAATTGCATTCCAAGGAGTTCCCGACACATTTTCTGATTTAAAAAAAGGGTGTTTTTTAAGCCCGATAGAACTAAAAATTGCAAAAAATTACACAAAACATTTTGTTTGTTTTTTTTTTTTTGTTTTCAGTATACTTTGTCAAATGTTTATGAATATACTCACGCGTAAACGACGCTACGAAATTATCCAAATTTAAGTTGGTTGCGAAAAATGGACCTGTCAATTGGCCTCCAAGGTCGTGTGATCTTACACCTCTCGGCTATTTCCTGTGAGGCTACGTAAAGTCACTGGCTTATGCTGATAAACCAACCACAATTGACGCCTTGGATGCCAACATTGTTCGTGTTATTCGTGACATACGGCCAGCAGCACTCGAAAAAGTGGCTCAAAATTGGACGTCCGGAATGCGCTTTGTCAAGAACAGCCGCGGTGCTAATTAGCCCGAAATCATTTTCAATGTTGATGCCATTTATTGATCTTTCGAATAAAAAAAATTTTTGATTGCAATGATGTTTTCTATTTTTAACATGGAATCCATAATTATTTCAATCTCTTGGAACGGAATGAACATTATTGATTGCCATGTTTTGACAAAATGGATTCCGGATTCCAATCCGCTCAACCGAAGGAAAGTGTTCACTATCAAATTGTGATCTCTGGAATGCGGCGGATTTTACTGGAAATACAACTTGTAAGTTATCATTTCACCGGTCACCAAGCTTATATAATAAAAGGCTGCTTTTAGTACTTCAACTCTAACCACCAAGAACAGAGACATATCCCATAGGAGTTTTGTGAAATAGAACATTGCATGGCATATACGAGTATACGTATATCTCGATCACTGCTTGAGTTATGACGTTAACTAAGTAAAGGGTTTTTCAATAGGGACGCTTCAAAAGTATACCGATAGGGACAGCAAACGACGCCATATTTTTTCCCGCTCTCTTGACATTTCTCTTCAGTAAGGTTTGCCATTTCATCATGGAAAGATATACGAGCCAACAATTAGTAGAAATTATTAAAATTTACTACCGAAATTCGGAGTCAGTGGCCTGAACTTTAAGAGAGCTAAGTACGTCCAATTTATGGTCGTCATAATCGTCCTACCAAATCATCAATTGAGCGTCTAGTGGAAAAATGTGAATCCACAGGCACAGTACAAAATTTTCCCGTGCCAGTGAGACAAAGAAGTGTCCGTAGAGTCGAGAATATTTCTGCCGCTGAGGCTTCAGTTCAAGAAAGCCCAAATGTGTCTCTCACACGTCGTTCTCAAGCGTTGGGCATCTCTGTGACGTCGTTGTGGCGAATTTTGCGAAAAGATCTTGGTCTACATCTTTACAAGATCAAATTGACGCAAGAACTGAAGCCGCTTGACCACCAGAAGCTTCGTTTGTTCGTGAATTGGGCTGAGCAACAACTTGAAAATGATTCGGATTTTCATCGAAAAATCATCTTCAGCGATGAGGCCCATTTCTGGCTGAATGGCTTCGTCAACAAGCAAAATATGCGTTACTGGTCAGGCAGCAATCCACACGTACTCCATGAGTCACCATTGCATCCCGAAAAAATTACGGTTTGGTGCGGTTTATGAGCCGGCGGCGTCATTGGGCCGTACTTCTTCCGTGATGATCAAGACCGGCACGTTACTGTGAATGGGAATCGCTACCGTTCAATGATAACCGAATTTTTTTTGGCCCGAATTGGATGATATGGACTTGGACAATATGTGGTTTCAACAAGACGGCGCCACAAGCTACACAGCGAATGTCACAATCAATTTATTGAAAACCAAGTTTGGTGAACGTGTTATCTCACGAAATGGCCCGTTAGACTATTTCCTGTGGGGCTACGTCTAGTCTATGGCCAATGCCAACAACCCAGCGACGATTGATGAACTTCGTACGAATATCGATCTTGAAATTGCTTGAAAACTGTCGAAACTTCTGCAAGCGTGCTCGTGGTGGCCATGCAAAAGAAATCGAGTTCCATACAGGAATAAAGAATTTCATTGATATCCAAAACCGTTTTTGTTTTATTTAAAAAAACTTTTGTAGCGCTCTTATTGAAAAACCCTTTAGTAGCTCAAAGTCTAAATGATAAAAATTTGTTCGTGATCGAACTATGGCACATCTCGGAAAAAAACACACTCAGGTAGTAAAACTTAAATTAACAGTAGTTAGATCCTTTTAAAATTTAAAATATTTCATTATGCGTACTTAGTTAAAGGAACCACAAAAATGACTTTAATTCGAAAACTATTTGAATCAATCGACAAACTTTTATATTTGTAAGGAATTTTCAAACTCCAGCATTTAAACAGGCTTAAGGAAAAAAAAAAAAAAAAAACAAACGAACCATTTAAATTGTCAAAGCAACAGAGTCTACAAAGGAACCTTTTTAAAATAATGACACCCCATTAACAATGGTCGTCAATGTCGTCTGTATCACGTAAGCGCACACATCATGCGCACAATACTTCGACTTTAGAGCTGAGCCCATGATGCTTTGCTTTGATCATCAAGATCATCTGTGGAAATCTTCAAGACCATCGTTTGGACGAATGGAACACATCAACATCATCATCATCGATATGCATAGAAACGTAAAAATAAGATAAAAAACAAAACCCGTCATCAGCAATTCTTTTCAACTGTTGTTGCTGTCGTTGATCTGCTGCTTCCTCTACCTTGGATTTTTTTTTTTGCGCGGACAGATTTAGTCAGTCATTCAGTCAGCTCCAGTTTAAATGGAATTTCTTTTTTATATGCCGACTTTTTTTTGTGTGTCCTTTTTAATACACATCATACATAAATATGTACGGAACGTACAATAGAAGTGCAAGAGTTGTGCATGGATGTATGTATGTGTGTTTGAGCTATCTTTGATGTACATCCTCCATTAGTAATGTGCCTCGAATACAATATGATTTGGAATTAATACATCACACATTGTATTGTAATCACTGTTAATCAAAATTTACGGTGTTATCGTTTTATTTTTGGCACTTAAAACAGTGTTGCCATATTATTACCTTTCATTTGGTTCTTCTTGTTTATTTTTAGATATTTTATTTATATTTGTTAGTTTCAAATTTTTCCAGTTTGTTTTGAGGCTCCTCTCGCCACCGTGCAGTGATCTGCTTTAGTTCGTCGGTTCATTTCGTTCGTTGCCTTCCTGTATTTCATCATTTTTGTTATATTGAGCTTAAGTATTGATTTTTGCATTCCACAATGCTTAAATCAAGATTTCATAATTCTATTAACATTTCAGATCCGTATTCCCACACTTTTACTTTTTGAGCCAGATCGAGCAACGTTTCTTAAACCGTTCATCCAAGTTTTTTATTCTTGCATATCTGCGACATTTTGACAAAACAACCTAACTCAAAATTGGTAATTTTTCAGGAGAGAAAAAAAAACTGCGTAACTGCTTCTTAATAAAGTGGGGGAATTCAGTTGATGCAGCGTTGAATCACCTCTTCCAATCCACTCACCCTTTATTGTCAAACTGTTTCTGTTTTTGGTTGACATTACTTACCGTACAAATGACGGCAAAGTCGAATCTTGCGTGAAGTCTATTCAAATTTTAAATTTATGACTAAAACCCTGGAGGACTGTCTTATCTCGAGCTAGGTTGTTTGTCAAAAGTCCACAGATAAGTACCACCCCATCATCTCAAACGCCAGCTTATACTCAAAATGCAACCAGATACACACTTCAAATGCGATTAAGCCACAAAAATACGGATAGATAGTACACACTCACTGGAAACCACCCAAGAAAGTTTGCAGCCAATTCCTTGAGAATAATCCACAGCTAGCCTTAACCAAAGTAAATTTTTGTTGCAACCACGGAAAATTTGGCGTATGCAGGATTATTCTTTATAAAAATACTAATTAATAACTGCACAGTAAAAATTGTAGCTTAATTTTATAACAAAAAAGTATTAATTTAAAACTTTTTGGAATGAATTTCAGACTTTTGGAATAAATTTCAAACTTTTTTTGTAAAAAATTTTGAATTTAATTCCAAAATAGTTTAAAATTAATACAAAAGGGAACCAAAGTCACAAAAGTAAACTTTCATTTTTTAGTGTCTGCAAATAAAAATTTCGTACCTGATCGTCTGAAGAAGATATTGCATTTTTACTAATTTTTTTTTTTCTTTGAGTGCATTTCTTTTCATATTGTTTTAAGTTTGAAGAATAATGTCAGAACCTGAGTATCTTCTGTATGTCTTTAGATTTAAAAAATGCAAGCAGGAAATTCCTAGCTGATCCCATTTAAGAGATATTGAATTTTAAACTAATTTTTAAGCTTTTCGGTTTTTTCGTATTTAAAAAAAAAAAAAAAAAAAAAAAGCAGAAACAACAATAGTCATTCCAGATGTGATTTTTAATATTTAATCCGAGCCCGGTCTTAGAATTGCTCTATCATGTCTTCATTTTGAGATATTATTATTATATTCTTTTTTTCGGTTATATCAATATTGACAAAGTATTTCATATAAAGATTTAAAGCATGGCATGATATCTGCCGTCTGCCGGTTTAAAGGACTCCATTTTTTGCCATTTTTAAAGTTATATAACAAGACAAGTCAATTTTAAGCCGTAAAATCTGGTATGAAAGCTAATAGTCCTATCTTTTTTCTTCAATACACAATCGGACCGATATCGGTATCTTTTTTTTTGTCGAAGATATCTTAACCTAAAGAGCTAAAAAAGTGCAAAAAAACGATTTTTGGGTATTTTGTCTGTGCCTTCCTATTAGCAGTATCATTTTTTTGGCTTCAAATTCAGCTATCAATATATGCAATATATCCCTGAAAAGTTATGATAGTTTCAAAATTACATCCTGAAATTCCAAGTGCAAAATCTCGGTTTTCAGCTATATTTGAAGTTGTATACAGTACGGACCGAATTCGACTGCTTTTTTTACTAACTGAATCCCTCAGTACCATTCTTTATCTTTGAAATGAGCTACGAAGTGGTTTCATGTGACGCATTGTTCACGCAGAATATAAAGCATACAATAGAAGAAGCATTTAATGTTAATCAGAAATTGGATATTCAGCAAATGGTAATGAATTTTTGTTTATTACACAACTTAAAATATTTTGTTACATATAATTTTAATATAATTTCCAAGTAATCAAAATGCTTGGTTCACTTAACTTTTATTATTCGTTTAACCCCGCCCTGAGCCTAACATTTGAAGCTTACTAAGAAAGAAAAAGGTTAAGTTATTGACATAACACATTATTTTATAATGATTAAATTGTGCCAAAAAACTTAAATTACTTTTTTAACTGAAGTTTTTATTTTGTTTCTTTAATTTGCCAAGATTAACATTTGATCGCGAGTATGTACACTTTCAAAAAATAATTAACAAAAACATAACCATAACCATAACCAAGTAAACGAAATAAAAGTAGCACTAAAAAAACATGGGATACCATTCTCATATCAAGATGTTAGTTAATTTGTGTAGCGAAATGTTTTTTTTTAATTTGAATTCTGATTTATAGATGTTCTGAAGATTCTGTGCAAATTGTTTTTGACTAATTAAGACTATTAATAAAAATAGGGTAAATAACTTGACAACTGCTAGTTTTTAGCATATTTAGGTTAAAACTAAGCATCATATAGTTACATATGAATACCGCAATATACTTAAGTATCTATGTACTTATGTTAGCCAAGAATCGGTGTTAATGGTATATGAAAATAAGGGTGGGCCGAAAAAAAGAAATGTTCGATATCAATAATAGCCGAGAGTGTAAAAGTTGTAATTTTGGTTGTTTGGTTGTAACAGTAAAAAAAAATAAAAATTTCACAGTTAATCGGGACTGCAGTATTCTCTTTTCATTTTTTTGATATCGTTAATGTTGGAAGAGATATTTAGTCGAACAACTGATACCATGTATTGGGTGTACAACTTAATTTTTTAGCGAAATTTGATGCTTTATTGTGGAAAAATGTTAAAATATATTTTATTCAAAGTATTGTCCATTGGAAGCTACAACATTTCCCCATCTTTCAGGCAATTTATGAATTCCATCCCAAAAAAATTGCGCTGGCTTGGCGGCCAAAAATGAATCTATCCAATTTTCAATATCTTGAACTTAAGTGAAGCGTATTCCTGATAGGGCAATCTGCATCGATCGGAACAAATGGTAGTCTGATGGTGCAAGGTCTGGGCTATAAAGCGGGTGAGGCAAAATTTCCCATCCGTTGTTTTCCAGGTAATTTTTGACTGGGGCAGCAATATGTGGCCGAGCGTTGTCATGATGAAAAATTATTGCTTCGTGTCTGGTCGCATTTTCCGGGCGTTTTTCGATGATGGCACGCTTCAAACGTATTAATTGTGTTCGATAGAGGTCACCTGTGAGCATTACAGAGCATTACCTTGGCACCATGGATATTTGCCTTTGGCTGGGAAGGTCCTGGTTGTCCGGGCTTCATATATGAATGTTTGCGTTTCGGGTTGTCGTAATGGATCCATTTTTTATCCCCAGTCACGATCCGATGCAAAAATGACTTTTGGCAGCAGTTTTCTTTGCAAAAAAATTACCCAACAGAACCTCCCGCAAATGCTGTCTTTTTCTCCAATTTTCGAAGTTATTCATCGTGAAAAATAATAATGATGCACACAAGATAAAATTGTTTTGTTGACTGATTTTGACAGGTGTCAAATGTACCTTCAAAATGACATATATATAAAGTTCGAGCTTTCACGATATTTGTTATTACGGACATCAACCGTCAAATTCCGGTTTTTAAGTTGTACACCCAATATTATGCTTCTTAATGAAGATTAAAGGCAAAAACACACACACTGAAAAATTACAAAAAAAGTAGCTATATTTGTGCAGCTTGGATGTCGATTTGATCATAATGGTAAATGAATTTATGCCTGAACTACTTAAATTAATAAAATCTAAATGTTTCTCTAAGAGCATGATTCAATTATAAGACGTTATCGCAGCTTGTCAAAATTTAAGAGACAACAATAACAACATAATAACTACCACATATGATAAGAGAGCGATTCTTCTGAGCAAAGGGGGACATTTCATAGCTGCGTTTACCTTCAAATTATCATGTCGAAGATTATATCATAAAATAAAAGTTTTTAATAACTTTTAATATTTTGGTCATGGTGGACTTTATCTCGGAAATGCCGATATTCAAGTGGAATCCTCGCCTAAAATTTTCAGAAATTGGAAACTCGATAACTTTTTTGGGTAAGATCAGAATCTGCAGCGAATCTATTTACGAATATTCGTCATTGATCGAACATTTCAATCTGTTCGTTCTTATTTGCTTTTTAAAGTGCGAAACTCACTCCTACTCGTCGCAATCGTTCCGTCTTGGAAAGAATAAAGAGTGTCTGCAGGATTGTAAGCTTGCTGCAACTGGTTCTTATGATTTTTTTGTGTTATTTAGATTCCTTTTAGAACTTTGAATTTTACAGAAAAAAATTAAAATTTTAGTCTTAAAACTGTGAACTGTAAAATTATGAATGATATCTGGTTATCTTTTTTTTGGGTAATTTGGAGTCACTGATTCCGAATCTGGCAACATTTCTTAATCACGAAATGACTTAACCGAAAGTTAAACTAGAAAATGTATTGTCTTTAGCCTGGCCAAAATTAAATACCATACACCGAAGCAATAAAAATTTCGAATAACGATTAGTGCATATCGTCCCTTAGCTTCCAACACCGCTCAAGTCGAAAATTGGCGAAAATTTTACTTTTAATCTATTTGGTGGAGCTGCTCATTGCGCGTCTAACCATTTGTCACATTATGTAGATTTCAGACAATCAGAAGCCGTAATTCAAAAAGTAGTAACAGCGCGCAAGTTGATTGCCCTCTGAACACAGCCTAAACACCGGCTGAACACCGTCTCCTGTAAAGTTGCTAAAAATGACTTAGGCGGTATTGGAAGCTAAGGGACGATATGTACCCATGCACTTATATCGTTTGGAAATATATGATTACAAAAGACATTTCGGAAAAATAGCTTTTGCGGAAAAAAAGTTGTACTTAAACCAACTCTTATTCTGAAGGATTGAATGAAGAAACCGTAAATTTTAGACGGGATACAAAATATCCTATATATCTAAACGTTGGACTTTGCCATCAATCTGAAAAGAGTTACCATTTACAAATAAAAGTTTTTGAGAACATAAAATATCATTTTAACTATCATTTTAAACATTTAACTAACATTTTTGGGCCACCCTCATACTTTACTAGTGGTCACAACGTTTACGAACTCTTGTGAATGAATGATGTGTGAGAAAGTAAAATTTTAACAGTTTCATGAACTATTCATACGAACGAATGCAAAGAGAAAATTTAAAAGAAAAACAGCTCAAACAAAAACAAGAGAACAAATTTTGCCTCATTATGTTTTAATTATACAAATAAATTTTTTTAAATTATGTATAAATATTTAAATTTATTATATATTTATTATTTAATTATATGGTTGCAAACTGTAGACCGAAATAAATATTTAGATGCTAACTTAATTAAACAATTTTTATTTTTATTTTTTAAATTAAGACCTTTAGTAGCGCACTAGCAAGGTTTGGTTTGGTTAAGATAGCGGTAACGTTTAATTTACAGCCGAAGACTTTCAAAGCAATTGCTAGAAAAGCTAAGGCTTCGCGGAATACCGTTTCGCGTGTTATTAAAATCTATAAGGAACGTCTTACCGTTAGAAGAAAGCAAGGAAATGGAAAAAAGAAAGGTTTTGATATTCCTAATGCTGCCAAGAAGGTGATAGCTCTTCTTAAGAAAAACCTCAATATATCGCCAAGAAAAGTAGCTGAGAAAGTCCAATGCTCTAAGGCCTTTGTAAGAAAAGTTAAAAAGGAGGAAGGGCTTAAGTCATTTAAAGTCCAGAAAGTTCCGGACATAAATTCCAAATAGAACGTTAAGGCAAAAAAGCGAGCCAAAATACTTTACCGAGAATTCATTGAAAAAATTTGGCTGTTGCATTATGGACGATGAGACTTACGTACTTGGTGACTTTTTGCAGCTTCCAGGTGTCGATTTTTGTGTTGCAGATCATAAAGAAAATTTCAAGAAGAGTTTAAGACCCAAAAAAAGACAAAGTTTTCAAAGAAGTTTTTGGTATGGCAGGCAATCTGCAGCTGGGGTAGGCGAATCAGTTTATTTGTTTCAACTGGGACGATTAACACCGAAATATACATCCAGGAGTGCTTGCAAAAACGTTTTTTTACCATTTATTAGACAGCAAGAGGTCTCAACTTTTTTTTGGCCAGATTTGGCTTCATGCCATTACAGCAAATCCGCAGTTGAATGGTATGAAAAGAACAATGTAGAATTTGTACATAGATATGCAAATCCTCCTTACTGTCCGAAGCACAGATCGAAAGATATTGGGCTCTGGTAAAAAGGATTATGAAGAACACAAAACAGGTTGCTGTAAACACCAAATATTTTTCAAGAAAATGGTTAGTGTCAAGCAAACAAATCTCTGAAGATACGATAAAAAGTTTAATAGGTGGTGTTTCAAAAATAATCAATTTATTCATAGAAAACCAATAATGTTTAATATATTTGTAATATAAATTAACATGAAGAGTTTTTTGGTAAAAAACGTATATTTCTTGTTTTAATATCAACTAGTTTAAAAGTTATTTGAGTTAATTCGTGCACTAATTTCATCGTGCGCAAGACTTAAGTTTTATCACCATTCTATGTAGAGTATGTTTCTTCTAAATTTCTTGAACTCAAAGTGTTTAATACATCATGGTTTACAAGTGGTACTGAATATAAAAATATGACTCACGTGTATTATTAATTTTTAAACATATGTATGTATGTAGAATGTTTAAGAGATGGCAGTAAAAGAAGAACAAAAAATGCAACAGTTGACATCAATTTTTTTGTATGTAGGAAAAAAACTTGCGCAACCTTAAACATTTTGCAACACGCGAACATACCTACCACGAATGCAATTTTGAAACAACGTAATGTAATGACTGACAGTTTTCCATTTCTGCGTTGCCAATCTTTCTGAAGTTTAAAACAAAATCAAATGGTATGAAACATACAAAAAGGAAAAGGTGTGGAGTCGTATAACTTGCACAGTGGGGCTTAGGTGAAGAAATAAGGCACTAAAACTGTTTTCGAATTGGTACCATAAGGATAAACTTAACGTAAAAAAAAAATTTGATTTTGTTTATAACGAAGGTGCCACTTCCTGTGTCCGAATTCTTCTTTTAAGCGAATAAACCCTTACTGACATTTTGAAAGCTTACGATTTCTCTATTATAAACACAAGGATCGTACTGGAACTCATTTACGCGGAGGCCGAGTTTCAAAACTTGATAGACAGATGCGGAGGCGGAAATACAACATGATTTTAAAAGTTGAAACACTTTCACAGAAAAAATTTTAGTTTAATTTTAATACCAAAAAGTATGAAGAGCAATGGCAAAAAAGTATCTACTAATTTGTAAGAAATTTTGAATTTAATACCAAAATAGTTTAAAATCAATACGAAAAAAATTAAAAGAATCAAAAGTAAACTATAAATTTTTACTGTGTAGATAGCTGAGACAAATCAAATATTGAACTGACTTTTCCACTTTAAAACGATATACATACCTTTTTTATCTCGCAGAGCCGAAGTTACGATTTCGCGCGGAAATTCCGCAATTGCAGATGCGAAGTTCCGTTACACTGTTCTCAAATCGGAGCCATTTTTCTAACATTGATGAGTCCTGTAAACATGAGTACGCTGAGTTCTGAGATCATAGTCATTTATACTGTTGAGCTTTTTTGAGTTTTTAATACGTTCCAGTTTGAAATTAAGTACATGCAAATTTCAAAGAATTTTCGACTAGCTAAGTGATATCGTATGACAGCAAAGTTTTTATATCGTTGAAATCAAAACTATACTTAAACACCAAAATTTGATAGATAGTAATTTGAAAATCTCATTTTTCTTCAGGGAAATTTCGACTATAAAGAAGGTATTTAAAGATTTGTAACTTTGTTATTCATCTATAAAAATATATTTTTTTTTTTTAATTTTTTATTTTTTTTTATTAATGAATAGTATAACGAACATAAACTATTAGCAAATATTTATTTTCTAGAAAATATTCTACTTTTTTCTTAAGAACCGTCATTAAGTTCTGCACAGTTTTTTCGTCGACATTACCTACCGTACGACCTTCGCCACTTATTTCTTAAATCTTGTAAGTCGAAATTCTGGGCAATCAGATGGATTCGCATTTTTGGGAACAAAATTTACATTATTGCTTTTGTACTATTCTATGCTGGTTATTGAGTAGTGAGAGGCTGCTAAATCAGGCCAGAACATTACAACACCCCCGTGCCCGCAAATAAATGACAAAAGACCTTTTTCAAAGCAAAATATAAATTTTCGAGTAAATTTTGACATGTGTTACAAAAAAAAAACTGATTTCAGTCCATAGGTGCATATGGCCTGCCAAACCATATACAGCTTGAGAAATTTTGTGATTTTTTTTTTCTTGAAATTTGCTCTGTACCTGCCCATTCTTCTAACAGGTATAAAACTCGTGTCCTGGTAGCTGTTTGAAATCTGCCTTACGGTATGTTTCATCGTTCATTATGCAGCAGTCAAATTTAGTCAGGTAACCTTCACATAACTTTCGAGCTCACTTTTGAGCCTCCAACTGCTTTTCATCGGAACGGTCTAGTACCTTTTGAACTCTGTCGGTCTTCAGCTTTTTTTTTTAGTCTTTGTATAAAAGATTTTGAGGTTCCTGCCCTGGCAGCCATATCTCAAACTCAAGTGTTGGGATTCTACTTAAAAAGATGCATAATTTTTTCACCAACTGTTGGTCTATACCGGCTTTCCTACCTGAACCCTTTTCTCGAACAATAAGTTGACACTTTCTATAATTCAAAATAACCCTTTGGATAGTGATTTTTAATGTACCTGTCTCTTTAGCTAAAGTCGAATATTTTAATTTTGTTTTTTCAGGTAAGTGGATAAAATGACTTCGCGAATTTTTTTTTTACGTTTTTTTTCAATCGTCGTGTTATGAGTCAATAATATATTTGAAAAAACATTTAATTATCAAAACATATGGTTCTGTTACGAAAAAACAACAACTTCATTTAATGGGTAGATGGAATATTCCTTAAGAACCATTTAAATGGTCTAAGTTTTAAAAATTTTATAAACCATAGAAATTTAGAAAATACTATCAATTTTTGTTAATTAGATTAATGAATATATACTTAAATACTTATTTATGATGTTCTGGAAAAACTCGGAGACTTTAATACTTATGGGGCTGCTTTTCAAACATTCAAGAGGAAAATTTCCTTTTAAAAGTTCACTTCAATCTATTTCAACATAAAATATAGAATATAAATTTTAAGCCTTCATTTGCTCCATGGTAACAATACTGACACCATTCATTTATATTTTTGGTTTACGATTTTGTGAGCATAACAAAAACCAAAGAAGGCACATTGAAGCGTGTTGAATAAATCCTATTTATGCCGCATCTCAATGATGGCTATAATTTGGCAAAACTTAATGAGTCTCTTCCTTTATGGAACAAAGATATTGTTGTAACTGTTTTTTTGAAGATATGCATGTATGTATAAACACTTTTATTTTTGGTAAATATAAGTGTGTAGATACTTATTTGGGTAAAAATGAACATGGGATTCAAAAGTACTTTGATTTTGGAACCCTTATGTTAAAGTCGCCTTTATTTGATATTTTTCCTTGTTTATTTGTTGTGTATTTTTTCATTAGTAGATAGATAGATTTCTTTCGATAATGCATACAAACCATTTGAACATACATTATTGTTTAAGAAATCGATCAAGATCACTTCCATAACTTTAAATAACAGTTATTTCAATATAAAGTAAAGAAGTTATGATGCAGCGGCGAGCTAAAACATAATGACGCCTTATGGAAGTCATTCAAGAAAGTCGTTTTTGCGAAATGGAATGGAACTTAAAAAAACATAAATTAATTTTAGTGATTATGTTAAAAGTAACAAGTTCCAGTGTCTTTTTCAAATTTGATTTTCAGTATGTACGGATATGATTTATTAATTAATATTGGAACAGAACCCAAATTTAAACCTTTTTCAATCAAACGTGTTACCAGTCGCACACTTCATGGTGCGAATAGTCATTAAAAACATTCGAAAAAATCACAATAAAATCCAAAACAGAAAACGAAATTATCAACTGCATCATCACCATCCTGCCGAGCGAACATCATCAATCGATGGGATGGATGGTTTGGGATGGTGGTCGTCTTATTGCAAATTTTAAGAGTAGACGCAGCTGCTACTTATAACAAACACGTTGCGTCAGGAAGGAAGACGCGCGCGCAACGTTGATGATCGTCGTTTTAATGCCCTTAAAGATAAGAACAACAACACCACCAAGAGACAGCATACGCAAAAGCGGCAGCAAAAAAGTTATGGTCCCCCGAAAATAACGAGGCTTTCAAAAACTGGTCCTGTTCTGATCCTACTGCAACAAATGTGAAAATAAATGATGCTTTGGAATTTTTTAAGCTCGGCAACTTAAAAAAAAAGTTAATTTAAAAACAAGTTAAAAGAGGAGCCTAA
This sequence comes from Calliopum simillimum, assembly GCA_951812925.1. Classification (NCBI taxonomy): domain Eukaryota; kingdom Metazoa; phylum Arthropoda; class Insecta; order Diptera; family Lauxaniidae; genus Calliopum; species Calliopum simillimum. The sequence continues at coordinate 83,211,802 of OX638372.1, read as the reverse complement.
GGCTTCAATAAGCTTCCTTAGTATATAATGTTTTTTTTTTTGTTTTTATGTCAAGAATTATTTTTTTTTGCATTTTTTTTAACTTGACGATGACGTGTCCAGAAAAAATGTTTTCGCACGAAAAAAGAGGAAAAAACAAAATAGTTTTTTTAAGTTTGCGTCCAAGGAAGCTAGTAATTTTTGTTATGATACTTTTCCTTACATCTTCAGTCCTACAATAACTATTTTTGTACGATATATACAATTTCTATTGCAAATTTTAAAACGACGTAAGGTGAACCAAATGTGATTGTGAGGAGATTTTAGGATAAGATATATATATGGGACGTTTCACGTCAACTATTCCACCTCGCTGCCCAAAATCTGGTGCGCCTAAATAGGTCATATGATAGCTAATTTTTTTTGTTGAAGTGTCTGCTTTCGAATGCTGCTTTTGAAAAAAACAATATGGCGGAACAATATGGCGACAAGAAAGATGGGTAGTTGGAAAAAATCATCAAGTTGATTCATTTATCACGTTATACCTCACAAAGACACAAGATAATTTGGTGAAATTTTGCAACTCGAGGTCTAGTGAAACTATCTTGGCATGAGCGAAAAGTTGGCGGGATTAAGTAAGTGACACGCCTGCTTTTTAAAATTTTGTGAATTGAATTCAATATATTTTGAAAGCGGTTTCAACGATTTTGATCAAAAGCTAGGATCACCTATTCGTAGAGATCAGTAATAATTTGTAGAATGTCAAAATATTATATAGTCTCGCATACGGGCGTGGCACCGCCTACAAAACTTTAATACATTATAATAACAGAATTAATGAAGTAATTTGTCTGAAATTTAGTACAGGGAGCCTTCTACAAAGTATTACCAGTGGGCGTGGTACCTCCCATACAGGTGAAAAACCATTCCAAGATAGCTTCACTAGACCTTGAGTTGCAAAATTTCACCAAATTATCTTGTGAAGTTTGTGAGACATAACGTGATAAATGGATCAACTTGATGATTTTTTCCAACTACCCATCTTTCTTGTCGCCATATTGTTCCGCCATATAAAAAAACAATATTTTTTTGCCAAAAACAGCACTCGGCATTCGAACGCAGACACTTCAACAAAAAAAAATGAGCTATCATATGACCTATTTCGACGCACCAGATTTTGGGCAGCGAGGTGGCATAGTTGACGTGAAACGTCCCATATACATAGTATGTGATTTTAGTTTATCAACAACTTTGGAATTGTTACATTTCGTCACTTATGGCTTAACAGTTTAAAATCGAAAACCCTTGCTTGATACCATTAACTATTTATATCCTGTATAATAGCCGCCAAAGTGAAATTGTATTCTGGTAAGGTAGAAATGCCATCAAGAATCTCACGAGCTCACGTCCTCTAAAATTATGATGAGAAGACTCGGTCTTGATCTTTATAATTTTTTGAGCCCAAGATCAAGGTTATACGATTAGAAGAGCGAGATCAAGACTTAATGTCCAAGTCAAAGACCATTCACGCTCATGTTTTCTATTTTTTCTGATAAAGAGCAAGCAACGTCCTTAAACCAACAACAAATAATAAATGTTATTTAACCTCCAATTAACTGTTTAATATGTTAATGAGGCAAATGTCATTTTGACAGTTACTGAAAGTGTTGAAAATTTTTTCTTACAAAATGAAATTGTAAAACTTCAAACTCAAAGTACGTGGAGGTACTTTGAATAAAAACGACAAGATTGATTACACTACCGCTAATAGCAAGCGAATATACAAGATCGTTAGACAAGAGAAACGAAAAGCTGCATGGTGAAAATGTACATTAAAGAAGAAAATAAAAAAAATAATAAATGTTAGAAATAAAAAGTAAAAGAAAAATAAGCCAAACGTGTAAATTACACAAGGCAACAGACATTTAGCTTCATATGACATTTTCACCGAATTCGATTTTGGCTATGCTATTTATAAAGACAACCACTAGGTTTGCAATTCTTTTTTAATTTCTTTGTTTTAAAAACCTTAAAATGTTTCCTTGTGATTAGATTAAAATAAAACTTTCATGTTAGAAGTGCTCCGGGCAAAAGCAAATATGCCCTGCATTGAAGAACATCCGGTAAAATCCTTTAAGCAAAAATACCAACATTTTATTTAAAAAAAATTTTTAAATATGTTAATTGATTTCGATAATATGTAGATTTGAATTTCAGAGGTCGCATATGCCGTGGCTTGCCAAGCACACATATTTTGCGAACTAGTGTGCAATTGGCTCTTTGTGTAAGTATTTCTACGCCCTGTCGTTTAGTTAGCCAGTTGGTTTGTCAATCATTTGCAATATGACATCTTCTTAGACAACAGCAGCAGCAACAGCAACTAAGATCAGCGCCTGCCCGAATGACGTCGTTATCAACATTGCTGTTTAGACCATGTCAAGTTAGTTAACAACATTTATGACATGTTTCGAGATGATTAGCTTTTTTTTTAGTTGTTCCAAACGCAGTTTAAAATTGCAAATATTTTGAGTGGCATTTAATTGTTTGTGAGAGAACCTGACATAGGATTAGTGGTAGGTAAGCAACATTTCTTGCTACGCTAACGAGTTGAAAATGCTCTGATGGTTTTGCTAATAAAGTGTATGGTTTAACTTTGCTAGACAGTTTTCCAAAAATCCATTAACTATGCTTTGAAGAAAACTTTTAAGTGATTTAAACACAAAAAAATTTCAGTTTCTACAACTTAGATAAAATCTGAGGATACCGACTAAATGAATAATGGATCATAAATATAAGTCATAAAAATATAAAAAAAAATTAGGATATACTTTTGTAAGTGGAATTACGAAATGGAAAAAAAAGTCGTCAAGATACATAATTATTATTTAGTACCCACATTAAAGCACAGTATAATATCCTACATACTGGATACATTCGCCTTCCGCTTATAACGCATAGATTAAGGCGGTTAGAAAAATACATATGGGTCAATGAATGGATATACCTTCTTCCAATTAAGGATTAATTTTAGCTCACGATGACAACTTTATTTTAAAGTTTGGCCTTGGAACAAAAACCAAAACGGCGTATCAAAAATAATTTTCTGAATTAAGTTCTATGCGGCTTTTTGAGGGAACTGTTTCATCACGTCATGATTTCGGGATGTCCTAGCCTAAAAATGCAAAAACCCTTATTCGATATTTTTTGAATGACAAACACTACAAGGTGGCCGCTTTCTCACTTTGGATTGCAGCGATATCGAAATGTTACAAACCGAAATGATGAAAAATCTTGACATTTGTTCTTTTTTATCTTTTTAGGTGAAGATATCTCGGAGAAAAATAAAACTTGCATATTTCAAATTGGATTTTGAAGGAAAACTTTTTAACTTTTTCTGTATCATGCAATTTGAGGTTGAATATCTCGAAATCCTGAAGCTATAGAATCCGGATTCAGTTTCAGCAACATGAACTTAGTCCAAAATTATTATTATTGTTTTTTCAAGGTATTGAGCCAGAATATAAAATATACATATGGGCTTATCCGAAAATAATCTTCTCTTATAAGACCCAGGTTTTAAGAAAAAAAATTTTTTTTTCATGTTCAATAACCAAATGTGGTGGAATATATTCTTAGACGTATAAAAAGAAATTCCCAATAGATAAACAAAAAATTTCGACCCGAGAGGGTGGTTAATTGAAATAACCGATAATATACAGGAGTGCAAATATTTCAGAAGTAGAAGATATGTTACGGGGCACATTTCCAAATATTCTGGAGAAAAATCGAATGTGGGTCGTGGCGACAGAATGGGTTAAAAAGTCTAAATCGCTCATTACGGCCACATAACAGGCCCTAAAATCTGAAAAAATTCAAGCAAATTCCTTGGCGAAAAATAAATCGACTGATTTAATAGGGGGCCGAGTAAAAAACGAAAAACTCTAAATTTCGCATTGCTACACAAAATCATTTTTTAAGTTTTTTTTACTGTTTAAATTTTTTTGTTCTTAGGTGGCTCAAATGTTAAGTAATCTCTGGAGCAGATTGGTTCTTTTTTCACTTAGAAACTTGTTTTCCAAATTCATGATTAGATTCATTTAAATTATTTTTTTTTTTGAATCCTTATATTCTGAAGACTACTTTAATTTTTTGTTATTTGAGTCGACCAGAAGCCAATGAGGATAAGTCAATTCCTGCATAACCTCTGATTTTTGCAAATTTCAGTAGAATAAATAATATTCTTTTCGGATATTGATGGATCTGGGTTATTTTTCATGTTTTCTAGGTTAAAAAAACTATTTTTCTTATAGTTTCTGAATATTTTGTCATATAATTTCAGAAGAATTCAACAAAAACACAAATTTTATCAATTTTAGTTTTTTGGACTTAACCGTATTAGCTTCTGAACGACTCACTTAATACTCGTACTAAGAAAATTTTTTTGACAATATTTTCATTTTATTGACCTTAGTACTAAACATTTTAATTAACGAGCGATAGATAATGTTTTAATTTATAAAACTAGGAAAAAAATCGTATCTTTGGGGACTTTGTATTTACGTAGGTATACTTTTGTTCTTTGAAGGATCTTACGTTTAGAAGTGAAAATTTTTTGTTTTTACTCATCAGTCATTAATTGCACAAAAATTTATTTGTCCCCGATTTTCCACCGACTGTCCCCGATTTTGCTCACACACACATTTTATTTTTTGAAAAAGACATTTAAAAAATTGTTTTTGTGAATTGAACGATTCATATTTATTTCAATTAGTTAGAGTTGTTTTGACTCATGAATTGTTGGCGTACTCGAAAAAGAAAAAAATGAAGTTAGTTTATTGACTGTTTTTTTGCTTGTATATTACTAATGAATATACCAACGCGCTTTTTTATTAATTGAAGTATGATAAATTTATATTGAACTAATTCAACAGACATTTTTGCAAGCAAGTGTTAAAATGGAGATTGAAAACATATGTTTCGGCTATTTCCACATACATATTTATATATTTTCTTGTATTTATAAACATGTATATAGCTTCATCAAATCAGTTTTAGTTAAATCTTGTCAGAAACCGTACTTGAACCCGTGACTCCGGTTTTCTAACGAGAGAAAACGCGGTGCTTTAACCATTAGGCTATTGGACACGGAGAAACTTCTCTGTACAAGATCGCCATATGCATAAATCATAAGGCTCCCTAGCGACGTCTGCTGTGAAAAATTGCCAAATTGTTTTTAGTTGGTAACACACTCTGGTTTTGAGACATGCTACGCTAGCTACAGTACCTGTCCATTGAATTGCGAACGATAGCATTTTTTCGTAAAATCAAGCATAACTCGCAGTGTTGCATTAAAAAATCAAAAGTAAGGTCAGTTGCATTGCTCTGCATTTCAGCTCTGTAGACAACTTTTTAAAAATCAAATCTGACACCCATTTTTGAAAATAATGGGAAAAATTAGTGCAATTTATTGAAGAAAAAGCTAATAAGTGGTCAAATTTCTTCACAGCGACAAAGCATAGAGGATTAGAAAATAAGTGCGTGTAAAAAAATGTATTAAAATGGTTACCGGAATTTAAAACCTTCTCAAATTCTCATTAATACCCTGTAATTTAGAAATGGGTGCTAAAAGTGGTATTAAGGTGGAAAAGTATATGCATGTAGAAGGTTTTTCGAAACATGGGGGTTCAAGCTATTCAGATATAGCAAAAAATGTAGGCATCAGTGTTCAAAACTGCAAAGGAATATAAGAATTCACCTACTAAGATAATAAATTTTTCTAACAGCCGAGCAAATTGCAGAGGAAAGCGGAAAACCACTATAAGACAAGGCAGATTAAGTATGCAAAAAATCTTGGAGAACCGAACCGCAACATTTCGGAGTATTTGGAAAGACTTAAAAAGCGCTGGTGTCAATATAACAAGACATATTCTTAGAAAACGATTTCATGAAAATTGTTCTTTATGCAATATGGCAGCATAAAAGCCAAAATTGACTTAAGCATTGCGCTGTCTGGAAACTTAGTTTTTCCACTAGTTAGAAGCAAGATCCTTATGTAGCTGTGCCCATAAAAATCGGTGTCACTTCATTGCTTTAATCAATTTTGGCTTTTATACTGACCTACTGTATACAGAACAATTTTCATCAAATCGTCTTGTAAGATTATGTCTTGTTATATTCACACCAGCGCTTTTTAAGTCATTCCAAATACTCCAAAATGTTGCGGTTCGGTTCTAAAAAATTTTTTGCATACTTAATCTGCCTTGCCTTATAGTGGTTTTCCGCTTTCCTCTGCAATTTGCTCGGCTGTTAGAAAAATTTATTATCTTAGTAGGTGAATTCTTATATTCCTTTGCAGTTTTGAACACTGATGCCTACATTTTTTGCTATATCTTAATAGCTTGGACCCCCATCTTTCAAAAGAGCTTCTACATGCATATATTTTTCCACCTTAATACCACTTTTAGCACCCATTTCTAAGTTACAGGGTATTAGTGAGAATTCGAGATGGTTTTAAATTCCGGTAACCATTACAATTCATTTTTTTACACGCACTTATTTTCTAATCCTCTATCCTTTGTCGCTGTGAAGAAATTTGACCACTGATTAGCTTTTTCTTCAACAAATTGCACTAATTTTTCAAGTAATATCAAAATCTGAATAGCTGAAATTACTTCTATCGAGAGTTTTTTCCCATTATTTTCACAAATGGGTGAAAAGTTGTCTACAGAGCTGAAATGCAGAGCAATGCAACTGACCTTACTTTTGATTTTTTTAATGCAACACTCTGCGAGTTATGCTTGATTTTACGAAAAAATGCTATCGTTCGCAATTCAATGGACAGGTACTGTACAATTAAAACTTACAAGGGCGGATTTGTTGTCCACATACAATGCAGGCTCCCGAAATTACGAAAAATTACGGTTTCTAAAACTGATTTGATGAGGCTATATACATATTTATATATGAAAATATAAAACTATGTATGTCGAAATAGCCGAAACATATATAATCAATTTTAATATTAACAATATTAAAATTTAAAAAGTTCAAGTAAGATATGCTGAAAAATTACAACTCTATTTTGGATTTAGTGAATGAACCTACTATCCAGATAATTTTTAAATATCTATAGTAAATTTCATAAATATTATCGCAGTTGACCATTGGATTCTATACTTTGGAAAATAATTTAATACATTTTATATGCATATATATATTGTTATTTGTTTTTAGTTTCACTTACAAAATAAATTCAATCCCATCAATGTTATGACCTGAAAATAAAAAAAAAATAATAATAATAATTTAAAATTGGAAAAATCTCAATTAAAAAAATAAATATTTAAATTAAAAGAAGTAAATAAAATATTTTAATTGCACACAAAAAAGAAAGCCGTAAATGCAATTAAGAACATTAATGCTGATATTTAACTTAAATTTGTTGTTACAACAATCGTTACGCGCTTCGCTGTTGTAATGCAGGCGCGCATGCGCAGCAGTTTAAATTATGTTGCGTGCGCGCCACACGCAATTTGCATTTACGAGCGCCACAATTTTCACCAGAAATTCCAAAGGAATAAAAGGCAGAACAGAAAAAAGGAACGGAAAGTATTAAGCACAATAACAACAACAAAAACAACAATGGAAAAAGGAGTTCAATAAACGTGTTGTTAATTTAGAAGCAACGGCAACGGCATTGCGCATGCGCAACCAATAAATGCAGAAAAACTGAAATTAATTTTGCACTGTAAAATGCAAAAAAAAAAAATAAACATAAAAAGGTGAAAAAAAAAATTCGAATAATAAAACTTGTTGTAAAATAAACTATGTGTGGAATAGGTAGAAATAATATACGCTACACTTCAGAATTTACAACATAAAGTGATAAAAAATTAGAGCTAAGAATATTTTTTTTCTTAAGTATTGTACTCAAATCGACAAAAAAAACTTTTCTGTTTACCAGTGAAATATTGTCACTATGCAAGTGAATAGTACTAAGTCAGTTTTTCGAGTTTTGAGATATGTATTGGGTGTTCAAAAAAATAAATTTGGTTTTTTTTTGTATGGAAATCGTTGTTGTGATGAAAATAACCACTTTTCAACAAAGATGTGGCTAAATGGGTCTTATCAAACTAAAGACTATAAAACCTTGGCTTTTAACATATTTTAGGGAACCAATAACTTGCGAGAGAAAACGTAGATTTAATACTGCGCACTCAAAAGGCAGAATTGAATATTGAAAACAGTTTTCCGATGTCTTAATAATAAAAGAGGGCGGTACTATGATCCCAAAAAAGCAGCACAAATAATAAATTTGTGTTGTGCACTTCACAATATACGCCTGTATAATAATGTAACCGATGAAGATCTATCTACATCATTTGAAAAAAATGACAATGATGATGCCACCACCCAAAGTATAGAAACTACAGGGTGGCTGATGAAAGCTGCTACCAAAAAAAAAAAAAATGTTATAACTTTTTTTTTAACCAATTAATCTTTTCCATTTTTTTTTATTTTACAGATTAATCTTTAGATTTAACGAAAATGGAGGAATGGGACACTGAGACAAGGATTTGGATTGTCTGCCTTTATCTCGCATTGGAGTCCGTACTTTCAGTACAAAGAGAATATAGGCGCACGTTTGGGGGCACTCCTCCGAGCAGATGGACTATAATGAGGCTCGTAAACAATTTTGCCGAGCACGGGACAATTGAAAGAAGGTCTTATTATCGAAACGCTTCAGTTCGGACGCAGGAAACTAACGCTGCTGTAACTGCTGCCATACACGGAGAAAAATACTTTTTACTCCACTCGGCTAATCGAAAAATTTAAGTAATCAAAACTATATTTCAAGTATAATTTACCTTACGTAAGAACTATTTGATGGATCCCTAACGTCATATTTACAAATAAAATGTAATTAAATAATAAAGGAATATTTACTACAAATTTCCTACATTTGACTTTATGTAAAATAATTTATACTTTCACAAAAAAAATGTATGACCATTTTGAATTTATAATTCTAGTCAAAATAACTTTATTTTTTTCTCGCACAAAAATGAGTGCCATAATTGTCACCTTACTCGAGTAAGGTAAATATCATAAAAATATGAAATCATTTTGACTTTTATAATTTTAGTAAAAATTTCTATTTTTGGACAGACATTTTCTTTATATACAAATTTTTTTGCTTCTACATCACATGCGTAAGCAGCGCAGATGATATGTATCTGACTATCATACGGAAGGGCCAAGGTTCGTACCCCGGCGCCGGTCAGCTATTTTTTTTTTTTTTGTTTTTTTTTGTTGTTTGAACTTTACAGTAAGGTAAATATCATGCCATTTTTTTCAAAAAAATTACTAGCAAACATACATTCTGAATTGACTAAAACAGTAAGGTGAAATTTATTTCGGTGTAAAGTTGTCACTATTCTGACTTAAAATTCTGGTAAAATATATGAGAAATAAAGTAGCGAGTACTATTTTTTTTCTCCGTGTACAAGCCAATCGCAGAATTTCGACAAGGATCTTATCGGCCCAAATGAGTATCAGCAGACGGTCACTGCAGACAAGATTTGAACTTGTTTCCATACAAAATTTAAATGACAAATAAACTGAATGCAGCAGACTTGCCGATTCGCTTGGAATTTTGCCTGAAGATCCTTCAAATGGTGGAAGAGGACGAAAACGTCTTAAACTGTATTTTTATGTCTGTCGAGGCTCATTTTGACCTAAATGGCAATGTTAACAAACAAAATTGGCGAATATGGAGTGATTATAATCCCCAAATTCTCCATGAGTCTGAATCCACTACGCGTCACAGTGTGGTGTGCAGTTTCATCAAAATGCATTGTCGGGCCTTACTTCTTTGAAGAGAACGGTGCCGAAAGAGAATCTCTCTCAACTCTGTGTGGTTTCAACAAGATGGTGCAACTCCTCACATTGCCCGGCCTGTTATGACAGAATTACAGCGAAAATTTTCAAATAAGCTGATTTCCAGAAACTCCCCATTCCGTTGGCCCCCCAGGTCTCCTGACATTACTGCACCTGATTTTTTCTCATGGGGTTATTGCAAACAGGAAGTTTATAAAACAAAACCAGCAAATTTTAACGACTTAAAGCAATCCATTCGAACAATAATCGCGGCGATTTCTGCTGCAACTCTTCATACAGTTATGATCAACTTTTTACTAAGATGCCGCACATGCGTCATCGAGCGTGGAGGCCATTTAAACTCTTTGATTTTTAAAACTACTTAATTAAACTAAATAAAAATGTATTATCTTTCAAATAAAACAAGAAAACATTAACTAAATGAATTTCAAAACAAGTTATTTAACTTTCTTTGTGTAGCAGCTTTCATCAGCCACCCTGCATTAGTACTGAAGCGGCAGAAATTCGAAATCAAATCTTAGAGTACTTCTAAAAAGATATTTTTTTATATTTTATTTCATTTCATATATTTATTCAATCCATTTCATATATTAATATTTCATTGATATAAAGAATTAAATTCATTGCATTCACATTCAAAAAACAGTAAAAATTAAATTACTATAAATATCACATACATATTTCATGTGTACATAAGTTAAAAAATAAAATTTCAAACTTACAACTATTACTGGCATATATATAGTACTATAAGGCACAAATTCTAAAAACTATAAAGCCCAAGAGCTATCGGTAGTTCTGAGGCAAATTGGTTTTATATTATTTACGGAAATTGCTCGTTCAGTCTTTTAATTTTCATTTGCAACATTTTTTTCTAACTTTTGTTTCATTAACATTTGTTCATTGTGTTTTTTTTTTTTTGGTTATGAAGCTGCTCTCTGAGGATTGAAGTCATTTCTTCACTTATTTTATACATTTAATTTCTTTCAATGTTGTGTTGCTTTCTTTGTTGTGTTCTGTGAGATCTGCTAAACATTTCTCAACTTTTTCAGCAAGCCTTGCCCGAATTTTGACTTGCTGCGTCGTTTTTAGCACTTTGCCGTTTCTTTCTTTGAGGTTGGTGTCTTCGCCATTTCTATTGTTTTGTCTGCGCTATTGCTTGGAGTTTTTGCTGCTCTCTCTGTGGGGTCGCACGAATTTGGTCTGCTTGGATTTTCTGCTACTAGTCTTTCTGCTGCCCGTTGTGAGGACACGCTTGAATTTGGTCTGCTTGGATGACCAAAACTTTCCACTCCAGATATCCCATGCACCACTTTTTGTATACTCAGCAGACTGCTCAGTTCTTCTTCCAATTGGCTAAGAGGAACTTGCTTAAGGGGCCCTCCTCCAGTTTGAGCCAGCAGTTGTTTGTCCCTTGATATTTTTTTTTCACTCAGCTGTGAAGTTGAACGCCTACGGACTTCCTATAAAAGATGCTGTAGGATGGAAAAAGGTAGGTTTTAAAATCCTAAATTTTGCCTTCAATAATTAAATTTTGTTCCGTTAGGTTTGGGCGAATTTCAAAAGCGAACTCGCTCTAAAAATTTTTTAACTCTGCGGGCTGCCGCTGTGTAAATCCATCAGCAATATCGAAATTTTCTTGAATTTGTTGCACAATAATTTCTAGTTGTTCTAATAATATTTTTCCCGCTTATTCCTTAAAAATTAAAAATTTTAAGCACATACTTAGATTAATATTTTCATCAATAACAACGTCATAATTTACAAAAAAATTCACATTTTTAACTTCTTATAGTCTTTCCGAAGCAAAAATTTAGCGGAAACAATAATGCCAAATTTATCTGATTTGCGGAACAGTGATGACAGGTGTATCTACTTTTTCGCAATCAATAATAGAAAAATTTGCTTCCAAATTATAGCGCTGTTAAAGTATATTATAATTTTTTGAAAAATCTATCATTTAGCCAAGGGCCACATTTCACTAGTTGACAGAAAGCAAGTTTTTTTTTTGTATGGTATTCGACCCGCCTCACTGTAGAGTACCAACAAAACAAAAGCAGCAACTCAACCCAAACTGAATCTTCACAAAATTCAATTCCAATTCAATGCGAAAATTCGTATTAAAGAATTCACTCTACAACTCTGCTGTCATTTTCATGCACTGCATTGCAGTTTCTCCTTCTCTCTCTCTTTCTGGACGCTGTTACTGCGCAAGCACGCATGTTAACGCGTTTTTATGTCGAATGCTGTTTTCAAAGGGGCGCATATCGTAATTCGGCCTGGACTGGCCTGTCCCAATGTTCGATTACCATGCCATGCCTTGGTTTCGCCTGATCAATACGTTGTTACTTTTGTTCTTGTTGTTGTCTATTCAAACCTTTTGGACTCAATATCTGTCTGTCTGTCTATTCATTCTTTCGTTCATTCGTCTGTCCTGTTGATGTCAATGCTTACGAACGACGACGACGATCATCGACCGTCCTATTCATGTGTTGTCGTTTTGCATGGCGCTCGTACAGCTGTCCTGTCCTGTCTCACTGCATATCTTATTTATGAGTTTTGGACCTGTTCTTGGCTTTTAAGAAATGAACTAAAGAGACTGGATTTTTTTTAATTTTTATGGTTTAAAATTCATTTCACGAATTAACGAGATATTAACTTTTTTATGTTTAGATTTTATGCTTAGAAAGTGCTGATATTCATCAAAATAATTTAATGTTTTATATCTGTATCTACTTACAGGAAAAACTACTTTAAGAGCCAAGTAAATAATGAGGAAAAGTAGATATTAAATTAAATTTTAATGAAATTTTAGTTGTTGCAATATCCTTAATGTTTCTTACTGCGGCCTGTACTTGATATGAATGAATTAATCAACGAAAAAAACATATTTGTGCTTGTAATATCAAATTTTTAGAAAAATTAGTAATCGATTTCAATATAATCTGAACTTGAATTAATGACAAAGTGGACTCAAATCGATTGCGATGTTGCTACAAGAGTTTACAAATATCTATTGGATTTTTTATATTCGTCCTCTAAATTGTGATAAAACTGGCAAAAACTATCTTACAATTTAAATTAATAGGACAATAATTTTTCACTCAAGTGCACTTCCCACACTGCAATCAAATAACTGCAATCTACAAGAACTGCAATCTACAAGAACTGCAATCTACAAGAACTGCAATCTACAAGAACTGCAATCTACAAGAACTGCAATCCAATGTGCATGCACTTATATACTATCTGTTAGCAATGAAAACATTCTGAATAGATCAAACAGTAGCTAACGAAGAGTACTGCTTCTATTGTACATGAATCTTCTCGAAGGCTCAAGCAATCAATAGAATTTGCATTTTTCTTGGAATGAACCTTCTTCATGGTTTAACTAGTTGCTCGTGTCTTGAATATATTTATTACTTTTGGTTCGAAATGTACTATTTTGATTAGATTTATATTAGATGGATGTGCCACATGATGCAATGAATTTTTGTTACAATATACGTACTTTTGTAAAATAGTGCTTTGAGTTCTAAAAACTTCAGGTTTCTAAAATATTGTGATGCAATTCAACTAAGGGCAAAAAACAAAAACTTATTGTACCCGGCGCCACCTAAAGTAAAACGAATTAACACAGTCCACTATGAAACAACAGCAAGAAAAATAGCATAGGTTCTACAGTTGGTAACACATAGACGTGGCTAAGAACCATCGAAAATGTTACAATTATCATCGCAGATATCATAAGCAAAATCATACATTGGATAGCTGTTCACATTGGATTGCTGTTCATTTTCAGTTTGATTGCAGTGCAATAAAGTTCATGTGCTGGAACTTAAGTAAAAAAAGTTTGCTCAGTAAACTAAGTTTATGTGAAGTGAAATAAAGACATTAATTGTCGTTTTATGAAAGTAAAGTCAGGTAAAATTTTAATAAACGTTTTATACTTCACTTTCGATCAGTTTTTTAGTTTCTTCGTTATTAACTAACATTTCTTTCGACAAATTTTGATTTTCTTTTGAAAAACGAAAAAAAAAGTGTTTCAATTGGAATATTTTCTTGAAATAAAATTCGGTAAAAATAAAAAAATATAAAAAAGGTACTAACCGAGAAAATCAATCGATAAATAACGGAGTTATAACCAATTAAGTGAATATACCAAAATTCAAATTTTTACTTTTTTTTGTACCCTACACCCGGGGTATATTCACTTTGTCTTTCCGTTTGTAACGCAGAGAAGGAGGCATGGCAAGTATAGAAAAGTATATATATTCTTAATCAGCGTCACCTCCTGAGTCGATATGGCCATGTCCGTCTGTCTGACTGGCTGGTTGGCTGGCCGTTTGTGGAAATAGTTTTTACGTGAAAACTAATCAAGATAATTTGATGAAATTCGGTACACTGCATTTGTTGTAGAAGTTAGCTCGCGGGATTGAACATGAGCGAAATCGGTAAACGGACACGCTTACCGCCCATACAAAAAATATATTCAAATCGAAATTTTATGAGCATTATTCACGATAACGCAACTAAAATAGACATAAAAACTAGAGATAGTAACTACAAGCTCTAGCCAAAAATTAGGTGAATTCAGACAATAGGGCGTGGCACCTCCCATATAAGTAAAAGTTTAAAATGCTTTACTGAAAGCCTTTTTCAAGACAATCCAACCAAATTCACTCAGACACAACGTATAGTAAATGCAAGCTCTGAACAAAAACCTGGTAAACTCAGACGACGGGGCGTGGCACTTCCCATATAAGTAAAACGTTCAAAATGCTGTGCTGAAAGCGTTTTTTCAGGGAATCCAACCAAATTTCACTTAGACACTAGGGACAACAAATGCAAGCTCTGAAAAAAAAAACCTAGGCAAACTCGGACAAGGGGCGTGGCACTTTCCATATAAGTATAAATTTTAAAATGTTATGCTGAAAGTGTTTTTTGAGATAGTTCAACCAAATTTGACTTAGACACGAAAGACAGTAAATGCAAGCTCGGAGCAAAAATTTGGTTGATTCGGACAAGAAGGCGTGGCACCTTTCATACATACAAAGTTTTTGAAATTCTGTAAAGAAAGCGTTAACTGAGGTTATGCAACCAAATTTAAAACAAATACTTGAAACAAGTAGCGCACGGTCTGAGCAATAACTACGTGAATTTAGAAAAGAATGCATGGCACCTACCCTACAAACAAAATTTTAAAAATTCTGCAGTGTAGGGTATATAATTTTTAGCTAGGCCATATGAGTACAATTTTGAAATTTTTTTTTTTGCATTTCAACTGATTCATATTTATTTTGATTAGGTTATAAAGGGAAAGATTGGGGCTTTCAAGTATTTGAGTCACATTTGACGAATAAATGATATGTTACATAGTTATATAGCTTCAAAAAATGGCAAAAAACGATTTTTTTTTTGGTCTTTAGGTTACAATATCTCATAAACTATACACGATAAAGCAATCCTGGATTCGCGATTATTTTAATTTTTGTTTAATGTAGTTAAAAAAATTTTTTTTTCTTTTTGTATGGGAAAATGCCCCAATTGGAAAAATCGAGATATTTTCAAAAAGGAATCAGCTACGATTTTGATTCAAAGTGATATTTCATCAGAATAACATTACAAACACTCGGAGACATTTAGTATACGTTATCATTTTAGATGAACTTAATGATGCTTCAGGAGCAGTGTGTATTACACAGGTAATTCTTTCTAAAAAAACTGTTGAGCGTGTGATGAAAGAACCTAATGATGTTTCAGTGTGTATTAGCCCTATCATTAGTTATATGGGAAAAATTACAATAAAAATGAAAAAACCTTGCTCCCAGGGGAAAAAATGTTCAATAAAAAAGGGATGGGGCCACGCCCTCTCATTCTAAAAAAAAACTAATTTGTCATATCTCTGAAACTATTTGGCACAGGTGAATAAGATTTGATTTCAGATAAAGTGATGCGAACAGCTGTGTCAAATAGTTTCAGAGATATGACAAATTTTTTATTTTTAGAATGAGGGGGCGTGGCCCCTTCCATTTTTTACTAACAGCCTTATCATGTATGACTTACGAATAAAGTGACTGATTTTCACTCATTAATATCAACTTATTAAAACTTTTTATTAAGAACTTACTTCAACCTAAGCGTTCATTTTAGTTCAAAGAATTAAATTTGTAAGCATAAACATTTAACAGCCTGCGGGCACGGTCAAATATGTTCCGATCCGGATCAAATTTTTTTTGCTTGGTGTCTAGCAGACCAAAATAAGAACCTTACCTTAAATTGGTTGAAAATTTTTACAGTGCCATATCCTGTTCACTTCACATTACCTGAAATCAAATCTTATTCATATGTGTCAAATAGTTTCAGAGATATGACAAATTTGATTTTTTTAGAAGAAGGGGGCGTGACCCCGCCCATTTTTTGCTAATAATTTTTTTCCCAGTGCCAATTACATATGTACCGAGTCTCATTCCCCTGAGTCCAATATTTCCAGAGATACAAGAATTTCGGGTCGAGGGGGCGTGGCATCGCCCGTTTTTTTATTGGATGCAAATAACTTAAGCATTGTTCATACACTTACTAAATCTCATTTACTTATGTCAAATAGTTTCAAAGAAAGGACTGATTCTTTTGATTAAAGCCCCATTTTTTCCATATAAACAGCGTTTTTCCGATCTTCAACGGCCTTGCGGCACGGTCAAATATTTTTCGATCGGGACCAGCATTTTTATGCTTGATACTTACACCAAAAGAAAACTTTTTAGCCCCTGGGAGCAAGGTTTTTTTAATTTTCAATTTTAACGATAGGTCTTTTGTATATAGAGGATATTATTAAAAAGACCTTAGGTTGAAGCTTCTCCGAGATCGTTTCGGATTCCCGAACTTAATTTCCCTGCGCAATGATAGGCACTTTAAAGTAAATACGATTCATAGGCAAGTGAGAGATCTTTCATATAACACTTCGATTTTTTTCTACTGCTAAAGAACAACGGTAACATTATAAACGATCAATGCAACGACATTGAACTTGCGTTTATGTAGCAAAGTTTTCTCTGTATTTGTATGTGTCTTTCCTCTCTTCTCCTGTTCTCCTCTGTCTTATATATAAATACATATAGAATTTTTCCTCGACGACGTTTTTTTATTTGGTATTTTCCATTCTTTCCAAGCTCATCCGCCACGGAATGTAATCGTACAACGGCTACGGAGTTGCGCCTCACTTTGGAGGCCTTTTAGAGATCATTGTCAGGTTTGGTGGTGAAGCATTTTTCAACATGACTTGATTTCAATTCAATTGGATGCTTCTATTGCCTGTCTGGTGCTGTTGCTGGTTGCATAAAACTGGTTATGAAGTTTTTGTGCATCAAACAAGTGCCTTGACTTGCCTCTTTTGCCTTGCATAGCTGCTGCTGCTCTACAGTGTAGTGCGATGCGTTGTTGCGCATGCGCAAAACGATTTTTCTGCTACCAATTTACGTTATGCGCTGTTCTGACTGAGCCGATTTTCAATAGGTTATTGTTTTTTTTTCTCTCCTTTACCACCCAGTCGATTTGCTGTGTGGCAACTGTAACAAGTTGCTGCAAGTGGCATGAAATGTTGCCATATTTTTTTTTTTTTTTACATACAATTTATGAGACTTTATTGTTGTTGATATTAAAAAAAAACAAAATGTGTTTTGCAATGTTGATAGTTAAGCCCGCTTTTGTGCGGAAAAGTGTGAGTCATGCTGTTTTGATTTTGATATTGTGTTGCCATACTTTTTTCACAGCTTTTGATAAATTCAGCATAAAGTTCTTTCCTTAAGTCTTTTGTTTTAATCATTAAGTTGACTTAAACGAAACATAAAATGTATCCAATATTTTAGTGCGTAAAACTATTAAAATAAATTAATGCGTGTTTTGAAGCTATTCATTGATATTTAAAAAATTAATTTCAAAAAACACTTAAGGTTTTGCTTAAGCTTCGTAAATAGGAGCTCATATATCAAGACATATAATTTTATTTTTTTTTTTTTGATTTTTATTCTAATTAATTGTTTATTTTAAGACACACAAATTAAAATCATTAGATAACTCTATAGAAAATTAATAAGTATAAATTTTCGCACCTGCTTTTATTCAAAAACTCTAATTTAAGCTTCTAACTTGTGTTAATAAATAAATTTACGTATTAAAATCAAAAAGATTATCAATCAAAGTTCGGCAAATATTTATAAAAGCGAAAAGAAAAACACCAATTAACTAAATATTTAACGATTAAAAAAAAAAAAAAATTAAAAAGCAAATAACAAAGAAAGAAACTTCTGAAAATTAACATAAAAATGTAAAAATCACAAGTTAACAACTTGTAAGCTAACACTAGGCACAACAACAATGAAAACATCAGCAACAACAACAACAACAAAAACCGCTTAATCGACAGTGAAGACAACAGTAATAACCGTGAAAATTAGCAGCTACAATTCCACAATACCACAAGGGGATAAACAAAAAAAAAAAAAAACAACACAAAAACCAGAAGAAACCTGTAGCAAATCTTTGAAAAGTTCATTGAATCTAAACATACATATAACCTAGACATTGATGCTGAGCGTCTAAATATCAATAAATAAAAATAATTTAAAACAAAGAATACTGAAAAGTTTTTTTTTTTTTTTTTTGATTTTTGTGAGAAAATATACTTCTATGAATATTTGTGGGTGAGTTTCCAAAAAATGTACCGTTCAATGTCCCGAGGCTCAAAACCATGTTTAAGATTTAAAATTTAATATTTTAAGTATTTAATACAGATACTTAATCAGAGCTTCTATACAAATTGCTTACAAAAAAAAAATTCGTATTTTACTATGAAATTATAACATAAAGTGTTAAAAAAAATTCTTCGTCCTGTCCCGCTTCTTAGTGCACTTAATTTGCCCGCTTCGCATATTACGTTATTTAAAAAAAACTTATACGACATTGTTTGTATGTATATTTCAGCTACTGTTTTTTCTGTGCTAATTTTCCCAAAATTTTTTACTACCATTGAAGTTGGTCCCTCAATTTAGACTGTCTCCGCTCAGTTCTTATACCCTACACACAGGGTATATTCACTTTGTAATTCCGTTTGTAACGCAGAGAAGGAGGCGTGGTAGGTATGGTAAAGTATATGAAGCAATCCATGCCAAGTGTTCCAGCTCACCGATTTCGCTCAAATTTGGCAATATAGTAGATGCGGTATGCAAGATCAATAATCCAGGAGGATTTATTTGGTCCTAGTACCATTTGTTGTTAGAATACAGAGTGTTGAAGTTGGCATTTTTAGTCATTTTCATGAAAAGGGTGTTTTTTCACAAATTTATAGCTTACACTAAAGTTTGTAAATTGATAAATTTAAGTTACTGGTCCCATTCGTTTTAAAGTGTTCTTTATAAATTATGCTCTAATTTAAAGTACTTTTAAAAAAATCTAAGGAGTTTTTTTTTAAAAAAAATTTTTTTCATCAAGAAATATTTTTTTTTATAAAAAGAACACTTCAAAATGAATGGGACCAAAAACTTAGATTTATCAATTTACAAACTTTAGTGTAAGCTATAAATTTTTGAAAAAACACCCTTTTCATGAAAATGACTAAAAACGTCAACTTCAACACCCTGTATTTTAACAACAAATGGTACTAGGACCAAATCCCGATCTACCATATTGCCAAATTTGAGCGAAATCGGAGAAAAAATTTTGGGCTGGTACACTTGGCGTGGATCGCTTCATATATATTCTTGATCAGCGTCACCTCCTGAGTCGATATAGCCGTGACCGCCCGCTTCGCATATTACATTATTTTAAAAAAAAAACTTATACGACATTATTTGTATGTATATTTCAGCTACTGTTTTTTCTGTGCTAATTTTCCCAAAATTTTTTACTACCATTGAAGTTGGTCCCTCAATTTAGACTGTCTCCGCTCAGTTCTTATACCCTACACACAGGGTATATTCACTTTGTAATTCCGTTTGTAACGCAGAGAAGGATGCGTGGTAGGTATGGTAAAGTATATGAAGCAATCCATGCCTGGCTGGCTGGCTGGCTGGCTGGGTGTGCGTGGAAATACACTTTTTGGAAAAACTGAGCAACATAATTGAATTGCTTTTCTGACTCCGTCGTAAAAGTTAGCTCGGGGGATTGAAAATGAGTGAAATCGGTCAACGGACACGCCTACCGCCCGTACAAAAAATATATTCAAAAGCAATAATAAGAAAATTACTTACAATAACAGAAGCAAAATACACATAAATACTAGGGATAATAAGTGCTAGATGGCGTGGCACCTCCTATATGAACAAAAGTTTCAAAATGTTATACTGAAGGCGTTTTTTGAGATAACCCAACCAAATTGCACTCATATACTAAAATCAATAAATGCAAGCTCTGAAAAAAACTAAGCGAACTCGGACAAGAGAGCGTGGCACCTCCCATATAAGCAAAAATTTGAAATGATATACTGAAAGTGATTTTTGAGATTATCCAAATAAATTTCTCTCAAACACTAAGAACATTAATAGAAAACTCTGATCAAAGAGGAGGCGAAGTAGAACTAGAGGGCGTGGCACTTCCACAACTAAAGTTTCTTTATAGCACGATGATCTTTTTGCCGAAAATGCAATTTGTTGGGATATGGGATATAGTATATCACATTACCCGCCAATTTTATTTTTCAACTTTTTTTGCCTTTTTTCAATTTGGTTGAAATAGCTAATGATTGGCTCACACTAAAGAACTCCAAAATCATAATATGCTGCACAATACATCAATAAAACATAATACATAAAGTGATAGCAGCTATGCTTTGAAAACTACGTGTAATTTCAAAAACTAAAATGCCTATATCACATTACCCGAACTTACTATATAATTACAAGAAAAATAGTCTAATGAGTCTTTGTGGCGAAAGACGAAACATATTCACTATAGCCGTTCCTTAATCACGGTGCTTGTGGGAGAATTTAAATCAAATTTTGATGTACCTCGGATTTTTTTGTAAATTCTTATTATAGATGTCAAAAGAAGTTATTCGAAATTGAAGATAAATAAGTGGTTTTACGGAGTTAAATGGATTTTATTGATAATAATAAGTATAAAAAAACAATACAATCAAATTTTTTTCCAGATTCTGTTTACTTATCGTTCAAATGATGTATAAAAATATTTTCACCCGTGACTCCTCGACTAAATTTTGAGATAATCCCTTTTCCAATTGGGGCATTTTCCCATACAAAAAAATAAATTTTTTTTTTTTTAACTACATTAAACAAAAATGAAAATAATCACATTCGATGTGTTTTGCAATGCTACACGCGAATCTGACATCAGAATTGCTCTATCATGTATAGTTTTTGAGATATTCTAATCTAAAAACCGATAAAAGTCGTTTTTTGCCATGTTTTGAAGCTATATAACTATGTTACATATCATTTATTCGTTATATGTGGTTAAAGTACTTAAAAGCCATGATCTTTTCCTTTAAAATCTAATTTAAATTATGTTTATATCTTCATGCGTCTAAGAGATATCGTAGACCGAAATATTGGCTAAACGGGTTTTTTGCACTTTTGTGTCTTTTTAGGTTAGGATATCTTTGAGGAAAAAAAAGATATCAACATAATTTAAATTAGGTTTTAAAGGCAGAGATTAGGACTTTAAAGTTGTTTACCAGATTTAACGAAACTAAAATTTCTTTCACATTTTAAGCATGTTTAACGAACCGACCATTTTAAAATTAAGCCGTATGACATACACGTAACAACAACACTCGGGGTGTCAAACGGCTGAATTTACAAGTAGTCGGTTCGTTGAACATGTTTAAAATGTGAAAGAAATTTTAATTTCGTTAAGTCTGGTAAACAACTTTAAAGTCCTAATCTTTGCCTTTAAAACCTAATTTAAATTATGTTGATATCTTTTTTTTCCTCAAAGATATCCTAAACTAAAAAGACACAAAAGTGCAAAAAACTCGTTTAGCCAATACTTCGGTCTACGATATCTCTTAGACGCATGAAGATATAAACATAATTTAAATTAGATTTTAAAGGAAAAGATCATGGCTTTCAAGTACTTTAACCATATTTAACGAATAAATGATATGTTACATAGTTATATAGCTTCAAAACATGGCAAAAAACGACTTTTTTCGGTTTTTAGATTAGAATATCTCAAAAACTATACACGATAGAGCAATTCTGAGGTAGGATTCGAGTGAAGCATAGGAAAACATATCAAATGTGATTATTTTGATTTCTGTTTAATGTAGTTAAAAAAAATTTATTTTTTGTATGGGAAAATGCCCCAATTGGAAAAGGGATTATCTCAAAATTTAGTCGAGGAGTCACGGGTGAAAATATTTTTATACATCATTTGAACGATAAGTAAACAGAATCTGGAAAAAATTTGATTGTATTGTTTTTTTATCCTTATTATTATCAATAAAATCCATTTAACTCCGTAAAACCACTTATTTATCTTCAATTTCGATTTTTATCGTTTTTTTAAAAAAAGCGCCACCTCTATAATTTTAATTTTTGCATAGAAAAACTTCTTTTGACATCTATAAGAAGAATTTACAAAAAAATCCGAGGTACATCAAAATTTGATTTAAATTCTCCCACAAGCACCGTGTAATTCCTTAATTTGTCATAATTATGTGTTAGAATATGCATAGATAGATTTATATGTAAATCGACCTTTGCCAATATATGACTAAAAGTTCAATTAAAAATTAATTTCATGGGAATTTTTTAGCGTTTTTTCAAAATTTTTATTGAGCTCTATTTTTTTATTTTTTTTTTTTTTGTATGAATTTTTGCAAAAAGCTTAACTTAAACGGGAAAAAGTTAAGTATATTCCCCACGGAGCATTAAGATTGCTTTTTTTTCGGCAAAGTGAAACGGTAAACCAAATTAACCAAGGCGTAATTTTAGCTGGAGATTACTGGCATTTTCAGTGTTTGTTTGCTTAACTTAATCGTCCCTTTAAAAATAAATAAAAACGGTCGAATTTCCCCAAGGCGAGTTCTAGTTTAAATAAAAACTCAAATATTGTTTTATAAAAAGCGTACCACAAGCTTAAGTACAGAAGATCTAATGCTGTTTATTGATCTTGAAAGCATGATACGATTTATAACCAGAAGTTGCAATTTATTACTTTATTCCTTATGATCCAAAACAGCAGGTTTGAAAAAGAAAGCAAAATTAAAGGATAATACTCGTATGTGCAAACAAAATAATAAAAGAGACAGAATGTTTGAGGATTGCATTGTGAAAGAAATAATCGCTGCAGAATGCTTTGCAAATCTTTTTCTTAGATGTTGCCTCAGAATTCTTTCGGGTTTGAGTTTGGTTTTGCTTACTATTTTTTTGTTGCTTGTTGTCAACGCTTGTAAGATCGTTTGGAATGCAGTTTTACACCAGAATTTCCTGTTGCATTTCATTCTGTATGTTGATTGTATCTTCTAATTTTGATTTTTGTGATTGCTACACATTTGCATTTAGTATACCCCTTCAATATTTTTTAAGTTGCATATTCAAGTATTTTTTTAGCTAAGCGCTTAAATTGTGTAAAAAATAGTAAGTATTCTTTTATATGCAAGTAAATAGTAAGAAGGTACCCTATTATAAAGAGGCTTCCTTAAGGAACGTATTCAAGGCGATGGTTGGTCTACTGGGTCTACTTAACCTACCTAAATGGTGTCTATGGTGGTGGACTATGTTCCAACAAGAAAAAGAGCTTAGAGAGTCCCTTAGTACTTCTGAACATAATCTCTAGCTCAAAAATTTGAATTTCTCTTCACTCGATATACTGGGGAGAGATTGAATGGAGCAGACAGGCATAATCACACATGACAACTGTCACACCGCTTAAACACAACCTTTCGAGGATACTTAGAAGTCCTGTACGAGATGAATGGCAGCCGGTATATGACGAAAACATATAAGGAGCGATGATTCTTTGAAATTGAAAGAAATCATATGAAACCTATCTATGAGTGAATTAACAAATTGATTGAAAACAAAGGAAAAAGTAAAAGGTGACAAAAACGACTTTTTGATATTGTTAAAAAAATATTAATCTCTATATTAAGTATTTTGCTTAAGAACTGATATTTTATTTTTTTACCAAATACTTTACTTAGCTTGGGCTGCCTCGTACCGAGCTTAACATTAAACATATGAGCCGTTCAAAATGACAATGGTGCAACTCCAAAACGAGGCAAAAGTAATGTTAGTAATAATAATAATATTAATTGGCTGACATTTGATGATATGGAATTTTTGAGACTAAGTTAAAAAAATAACCGATCATTATGGCACATAATTTATATGACATTACTTTTGCTTCGTTTTGGAGTTGCACGATTGTCATTTTAAACGGCTCATATATTGTTTTTTAGCTGATATACGCACAAGAAACGTATGTTTGAAATTTCACCCCACTGTTAAACTATAAAACTACATTTCGGATAAAACTTTTTGTCTAAAAGTCATAACCCATTATGTCCTGGTTTTTGGTCAGTTTGATGACTTTTTTTTTTTTTTTTTTTTTTTTTTTTCAAAAACTGAGTTACAATGGGTTAAAATTTTCTACAAAAATATTTTACGAAAAATTTCAGTATAGATAAGTCACCAAAGACTTTACAAATGCTTAAAACTTAAGGAAAGTGACTAAAAAAGTGCTATAAAAATGCAATATGGGAAGTCTTCTTTGGTTTTGACGATTTTGTGGCTTTCTCGTTAAAATTTCGACGTTTTAGTGCTGAGAGACTATAGTGAAATTTTATAAAAAATATTTCTGTGGCAAAAACTGACTCAATTTTCCATATTTAGGGGTAATTTTTGTACCTTTATAAAAAAAGGTTAAAAATTACCCATATGTGGGGGATGTAGAGGGTTAAATTTTTCTACAAAAACATTCCTCTTAATATCCCGCACAAGTTTTCAAAACACGTGATATACGTCTGATGTAAGGATCGTAAAACTTAGTATGTCGACTCAGACATGAATAGAAAACTTTAAAAATCGATTAAAAAAATTTTCCACCTGATCCAGAAAATCGGAAAGACACGAATTTTTAGCCATATTTTCAAAATAATTAATTTTTCGTAGTTGTGCAACCAAAAGTTGAATTTTGTCGGACGTTGTAATTGGGAAAAAAGTTTCAAAAAAATCAGAGATGCAAAAGCCAATTGGGGCTTAGCTTGGTGTGGAATGCCGCCAACTACATATTTTAAAATCCAATTAATAAGAATAATTTCAGTCGTTTAGAGTAAAACAAACTTACGACCGTCAAATTTATTAATTTTACGAAAGCACGCAACATTTTGCAACTCCCTTTCGTCTGCTCCATTTTGAGCACTAAGTTTTAACACAGCATTAGCGGAAACTTCTTTCATTTCCTTGAAATAAAAACACTCCAATTTGCTGCAAAAGGTGCAGCAGCACCCGTCACCTGACTGTGACAAATTGCACTAATTAATAAAATTCCACAGTCTCCACTTCAATTTCAACTTCAGCCGCCTTTGCAAATTTTTTAAAGACAGCCTGCGAAAATTCTGTCTAGTGAAAAACATAATGAATGCATATTGAAAAGTGGAAGACAGAGAGGGAGAGACAGAAAGAGAGAGAAGTTGTTAATTTTGCGGTATTTCATTAGCACAAAATCAAAAACTAAAACAACAAAATATTGATTAAAAAAATTGATTTAAAATGGACCGGTTAAATAAAACTTCAATAAAGATGGCAGAGAAAGTGTGTACATTTGAACAGTAAACGAGTATGTCAAAAAAAAAAAAAAAAAAAAACTAGAATGGGGGAACCTTTGGCCTGGCCAGTATTTTTAAAATTTTGCTTATATGGGAGGTGCCACGTCCTCTTGTCTAATTTCACCCAGTTTTTGTTGAAAACTTTCATTTATAGTTCTTAGTGTCTGAGTAAAATTTAGTTCGATTATCTCAAAAAACGCTTTCAGTAAAGCGTTTTGAAGCTTTTTCTTATATGGGAGGTGCCACGCCCTCTTGTTGTAACTAGCCCGGTTTTTTTTACAGAGCTTGCGCTTACAATTCGTAGTATTCATGTGTATTTTGGTTGCATTGTCGTGAAAAATACTCCTTAAGTTGCATTTTGAATATATTTTTTGAATGGGCGGTAGGCGTGTCCGTTGACCGATTTCGCTCATTTTCAATCCCACGAGCTAACTTTGACGACGGTGAGGCAGTGTACTAAATTTCATTGAATTACCTTGTTCAGTTTTCCCAGAAAATATATTTACAAGCACACCCAGCCAGCCAGACAGACGGACATGGCTATATCGACTCAGGAGGTGACGCTAATCAAGAATATATATACTTTTCTATGTCTGCCACGCCTACTTCTCTGCATTACAAATGGAAATACAAAGTGAATATACCCTGGGCGAAGGGTATAAAAATTGGAAATTATCAGGAGATTCATGCATAAAACTGTTGAACGTGAACACCCAACTGATACTTTATAACAAGAGAAATAGGACACTACTCTGCTATGTGTCTCTATGCTCCTTCTAGTTATGGTCTCATGGTGAATAGTAATTAAGTCTAGTTCCGGACTTATAGCATACCCTGACATCGAATCTTTTTTCTTATCTATTGATGCAACAGGTATTAGAAAATACCATTGCACAGGGAGGTTGGTTTGACAGACAATAATCAAAAAGCACTAATGAAACAAAAAGAGATGGGCCTGCCTGTTATGGTCAAGAGAGAATAACTAGAGTGCACTCAATCTAGTCGCTCCATAACAATTCTAGGGGTTTTGCACATTTATGCGAATTGAACTGCATTTTTAAGACCTAATGACAGAGTTATACGGAAATTTTGAAACTAACAAGTCACTTTCTTCAGCACAACGAACACGTGATATATATTCTCGTGATTTTCGAAATTTGCCGAGTTTTCTGTCAAATTTATTAAACGGATTTTGTTAGTTTTCCATATACTTCAACAGTAATTCTCAGTGTCCCGTATAACATATTGGGGGTTATCGTGAATAACTATTCCCAGGGAGTTTTCCTTAGACTGCAAAAGAGATAGACACCATTGAAATTTAAAGAGACAAAAGAACTGGAAAATTTTTACTCCGCTGTACAAGATAATGAAATAAACGAAACAAGCCGTAACCTGATTAAATTCTGCATATTCTAAAAGAAGAATCGTTATAATTGTCCTACAGGAACCGAAGCTATGAGCGTTTTGCTGAACCCGTGTTTTTTAAGTTCGAAAACACGAGAATGCTATAATTTAAGTCATATGCCCCACAAGTCAAAAAAATCCGGTTTCGCGAAAAATAAAAAAAATACGAGTCTATTCAAATCGAGTCAAGTACACTGCCTAAAAGATTTAGCCAGATCGGTGATGGTCGCCCTAAAAGTTGATTCTTTCCCTCGCAGACTCTGTCATACTCGTATATCCTTGATCAATGTTAATTAAAGCCAAATAAATAGGTATGTATGGCAGAATTAAATTTGAAATTATATTTTTCCGACAAAAAAAAAAAAAAAATACGCGCAACATTGATGACAGTAATTTTTCATTGCCTTCGCTGTACTTTTGCTGTTACTTATTGTTGAAACTGTTTTTTGTAGCATCTTTTAAATACAGACGACTTACATATAAGAAAAGATAAATAATAATGAAATGAAAAAGTAGGCGTGGTGCGCGATATCCTTATTGAACATGTTTTGATTTTTTTATTGCAATTTTAATGGTTTTATTGTTTAACATGCATTCTGACCAACCTACACAAGAAATTTATTTACGTAAATCGATCGTATATCGTGTACACACACACATATATTTAAGTATGTGTGTTTGCCTGTATCCTTATCTGATTTTGTGTGAAGCAGCATCGCCTTTGTTTGCTTGTTTTTTTTCCTATTTATTCGGTGCGAATTTATCTTACAGCTAATTGCAAGAAAGAGATGGAGAAGAATGAACATCACCAAGAGAAGGAAAAGCTCTTTAATTGTTATCTGCGTCTTTGTAATCAATAAGCAGAATTTTTTCCTGCATAAATGGTGTTCTTTTGAGAACTTTTAAGTTGATATTCGAAATATTACAATATGACTATTAGCAAAACTCTCGGAACGTTGGGCTTTTACGAAATTCCTCCATTGGGCACAATAAATAGCTTTTAGTTCTTTTCAACATTCAAGAATCTCGTGAGCCAGCGTTCATTTTTACGACGTGATCGGACTATCTATTTTTTTTTTGTCTGATTTATACGAATTAAACTACATATGATGTTCTTAGCATCTAAATAGAAATTGGACACTTTATTTCATTATCTAAAAAACCTTTCAGCAAGACTTTCTCAATTTATAAATTTAATTAAAACTTGTACTTGTTACTTAAAATTTATGAAAGTTTATATCAAATTTTTTACTTACATTAACATAAATTTTTACGACTATATTCAAAAATTTCGTAGTTTTAAAGATGACATTTTAGTCTGAAATGAAAATTAAAATAAATAAATTTAATGAAGAATGTTTAAATAATAGTTGGTACAAATATATTTATTACACAGGAAAAAATTGTACTTGAAAATCCGAACAATACTTTAAAAATTTCTGAATAAGCTTCAACAACATTTTACAAGAAAGAGAAGAAATTTTCACAAAAACAAAAAATGGTTAAAGTTTTTATAAAAATCTTTAAAAAATTTGTATGTATGTATTCTCCTTTAACTCCTAGGAGGAGCATAGGGCCAATACAAAAAATTTGACTTGACTTAATATGTTCACATAATCCTCGAAATACCTAGAAATACATAAAACTCTACTATCGAATTTTTGTTGATTCACAATTGAGGTCACTTCTGGAAAAGCCAATATTATAAACTTCACTATTTTCAAAATTTAAAACTTCATTTGTCTAGTTGCCAAGTCTTTGATATTAGCTGTGTGCTTGTATAAAGTACTTTCTGAGAAAAGTATGGGAAAGCAACAACAAAAGTGTTTAATTGAACACAGATAAATACATAGACCGTGAATGTTGCTGTTTTACACTAAATACACTACTCTACAAATGACAAAAAATTTTTTCCCCAGGGAATGCCATTATTTATTTTATATGTAAAATGGGCTGCTGATTCCGAAAATCGCATTATTTTTTTTTTATTTCGTGTCGTTTTCGAGATATCGGTCATTTTCAAGTATCTCAAGAACCAATGTTTGTATTCAAACGTATTATATGTCATATTAAAGGTAATTAAATTACCTACAAATGATATTCACATCACTTTTTGGTTGGTTTGTTAGTTTCGGCGAAATAAATTGATTTCTAAAAAAAACATTTTTTTTTTTTTTTTTGAATTGTATACAACTTTTGCATTTTTTCCATCGATTTTTTTAAGTGGTATCTTATTTTCTTTACAGATATATAGTCTATGATACAAAAAAATTATAAAAAAGTTATTTCTTCTTGTATAAATCTGCAGTTGATTTTGATTTTTTGTTAATTTTTTTTAAGCACCCTTTTCATAGACCAGGTCACATATATGGCAAGCGAAGGGAAGCAGTACTGAAACGAAAAGCAGATGCATATGCTTTTCGCGTAATATCGCTCTATTATAACACTTTCCTACTTTGTGCCACTCTAATATAAAAATACACATAAGAATTTGCAAGCTATTTTTGCATAGTAAATTTTCAATGGAAAAAGTACACAAATAAAAACAACTTGCGTTTAATTGGCACGAATGTTTTTTCATATTTGAATATGAATGAGAAATTATTAAGTTATTTATTTGTTTATTTTACTGAATGGAAAAGTAAATAAGTAAATATCGGCATACAGTTGAATTTTTTTTTTATCGGCGCTTAATATCCCATTTGTGTTCTTCAGTGGAAAAATAAAACAAGAAAAAAAATTTAAATGTATTATACATAAATATATAATGAAATAAAACTACGAATTAAGCATTTTTTTTTAACCCATTTTCGGCTGCTGTTCAATTACACAGGTTTACAAAATAAAAAAATGTCATGGCGTTTTGACCAGACTATGTGTTTCCTAGGGACTTTGACTTCCTGAATCCAAATCCGGGGTCCGTTTTTTTCCAGAACGTCTGAGAAAAAAGATTTCAGGTCATATGGAGGTCAAAATGGTCATGTGTCGTTTAGTGATAAATTCGCTACAATCAAAAAGGGTCTCTCGAGCCTAGTTTCGGAGATATAGCCATCGGAAGATCCGGATATATCTTCTATGAAAACCGCTATAAGTTGGGAACCACTGGATGGATTTAGAAAATATTGGTGTCATATGAAAGGTATTTTGTTGTTGTTGTTGTTGGTTTTGTTGATTTATTTGTTGTTGTAATTGAAAAATTTCTCAAAATTTCAAAAAGGTCATATCTCCAAAACTATGAATCCAATTGAAAATATTTTTAGAGGTTGTCAAATTACCTTTCATATGACTCCAATTTTTTTCAAATCCATCCAGGGGTTCCCAACTTATAGCGGTTTCCATAGAAAATATATCCGGATCTTCCAATGGCCACATCTCAAAAACTAGGTCCGAGATACCCTTTTTGATCACATATTCTTTTTAAGGACAAAGAACTCAATGTTAAAAAATTAGTTTCAGAGTTTTAGCGAATTTATCACTAAACGACGCATGAACCCCATTTTGACCTCCATATGACCTTGAAATCTTTTTTCTCAGACGTTATGGAAAAAAACGGACCCCGGATTTGGATTCAGAAAGTCAAAGTCCCTAGGAAACACATAGTCTGGTCAAAACGCCATGACATTTTTTTTTTTGTAAACCTGTGTTATTGATATAACTTTGATCTTTTGGCTGTTCGAAAATGTTATTTACCACTCCCCTCCAGTAATTTGATGAAGAGGGTTGAAAAATAGCTTGTCGATACACCTTTTTTCTAAAAAATTATTCAAAATATAAAATATTGGCTATAAAAAAAATTAATGTGCTTTTATAGCCAAAGGTTCAAACTATCATTTGCAATACAAAAAATCACCACTCAACAGCTGTCAATACCTGATAGGCACAGGTACGAATCATAGTTAGTGTTCGATTAATCGAACGTTGGCCGTTAGCCCTTTTCACAAGATTATATACAAATACAACCAACCGTAGTTGGTGAACACCTTATAATCCCTCAGCCGGAAGGTAAATATCGTCGATGCCAGTTGAAAGGCGGCTGCCCATATGCTTCATGACGCTAAAATTCGCATATATGAGACGATTTTTTTTAGTCCCCGCTACCGCATTTAGGGTACATTTTTTCGACCTTTACCATCACGGGCAGCCGCCTTTCAACTGGCATCGACGATATTTAACTTCCGTCTGGCAGATTATAAGGTGTTCACCAACCACGTTTGGTCGTATTTATATGGGATCTTGTGGTATGGGCTAACGGCCAACGTTCGATTAATCGAACACTTCATTTTTCGACTTAACGATAAAACAAGTAGGGGAAAAATTTTTTGATGCCGGATTTAGATTCAGGAGGTGCCGATTACTCTGAAAATACTTTATATCTAAATATAAAATAATTTTTGCAGCGCGGCCGAAAATGGGTTAGTATATTTTGTATTGTAAGAAAAAATAAAATTATTTTTAATGTCATCTTGGGAAACGGCAATAAAATCTAAATAACATCTTATGGTTGGTATTAGTTTTTACATGTTTATAAATAAACATAAAATTTTATTGCATATTTCTGAAGAAATTGAGTTTTGAAACATTGCGAGATGTGCTCGAAGAAAATTTAAATCAAAGTTTTAAATGCTGGTACTTTGATGTAGAAGCAAAATAAAAATAAACAACAGAAGTAATTAGGTATTCATTGCAGTTGGCGCATTATCTCACGCAAATCGGGGATGTTATTTGAGAGAAGAAACAGTCAGAACAAAGTACAAAAATATATAACTTCCAAATACGTTGAGATGGTTTGAATTCTGCGTGAGTAGCACAAAGGAAGTTCTAAGTTCGTAGCGCAAGTCGAATTCGTTCCAAAATAAGGTTTGTGTATGTTATTTTTCGCGAGAACCATCAAGGAGCTTCTAAAACATGAACTTTATTAATTGTTGGGCTCGGAAAATGAGACAAGAATCTGAAAATCATCGGAATTTTACCTTGAGCCTTGACACAGCGTTAGAGACGCAATTGAATTGTTTTTCCAAAGAAATGCCGTTCTTTCTAGTAGCCAGTTGAAAAAAAGTCACAGATACTGAAGTTATACAAAACTGAAGAGTAAACGCACGACTATAAGAATTCAGAATCGTTTGTCAAAATACTTATGCCTACACGGAGAAAAATCTGCGTCATAATTTTTAGTCCACTCGGGTAGTAAAAAAATTATAGTAATTAACACTAAAATTCGAACA
This sequence comes from Calliopum simillimum, assembly GCA_951812925.1. NCBI lineage: Eukaryota > Metazoa > Arthropoda > Insecta > Diptera > Lauxaniidae > Calliopum > Calliopum simillimum. The sequence continues at coordinate 83,179,510 of OX638372.1, read as the reverse complement.
AACTGCGTTACAATCGCGTTTTTACACATGTAAACACTTTCATATTAATGGAGATAACTGAGTTTGAAATTTGGAAATGTTACATTTTGTCAGGAAATGTTGGAAATTTTACTTTTTGATAATCATTAAACTGAAATGATGCCTTGTGGGAGCAATAAAAGCAACTGAAAATGTTCGACGAAGACTATGATTAGTGATTATAATTAAATTGGTAAATGTAATTTTTCGTCAGAGCTACAAAAAAATTGTAAGTGGAGTGGAAATGTTACTTTTTGTTCGGAAATCGACGAAAAGCGCGGTTTTCTTGGGAACTGTTATTCTTGGAACCGCCAAATTCAACTGGAATGTGTAGTTCATAGATTTACATACGATTCTTCAAAAAAAGCAAAAAGATAAAAACTGGAAATGTTACCTTTTGTTCGACTACTCCTCATATGTAAAAGTAAATTATACTTTCAGGCAAAAAATATGTTAGCATTTTGACTTTAAAATTCTAGTAAAAATAAAAATGTTTGGACGGACATTTGCTTTATATACAAATTTTATACTTTCATCACATAAGCCAGTAGTGCAGCGTATATGTTTTTATCTATTACATGGACGGACCACGGTTCTAATTCAAAACCAACTGGTTTTTTTTTTTTATTGTTTGAACTTTACAGTTTTTGATGGTTTATTTTTTTTATCGTTTTTTTTTTTTCACTTAAATTTATTCAAAAAAATTCTTAGGATTTTATGTAATTAAAAAATTCTGAATTGACCAAAACAGTAGGTAAAATTTACTTCAGTGGGGAGTTTTCACTATTTTGTCTTGAAATTATGGTAAAATTTATTACAAATAAAGTAATACGGACTATTTTTTTTTTCGTGTATGATTGTATCTAAAGAACTATAAAAGTATGTTAGACAGAGCTGCATAAGTTATGAAAATACGACAATATGGTAGCAGTTTTTTGGTTTTTACAAAATTTATCTGTTTGTCAACTTCTAACTATAGGTACTTAAAGTCCTATCAATATTTTTCACAAAATGTTTCAAAAACACAGAACAGTAAGCTCACACCACAGAACCACTTGACACGTGTTTTGTTGGTAGCTAATTAATAGTTTCCAAAAATGTTTTTCGACTTATTGGACATTTTTAAAAATTTTTTAGATTTTTTCATGTTTCGACGTTTCTAAAATTGTTGGACTTATCAGCATTAACATAAGAAACCATAGTTTAGTTCACACGTCACGTTCCGGCTTTTTAATTTAAATAGATAAAAATAAGTTTCTTGTTTCCCAAAAGCCCCGAATGTCTTAAGCCCATCCTTTAACTCTTTCAAATCTTATTACATAATTTTTTGTAAAATTGCAAATGTGTTCGAGGAATTCACTTTGCTATCGCATATTCGCTTCCTATTTTCTACGCACAATCAACAATCGTTTCACTAGCGCATTGAGTATTTTGTTCGTAAAATTCAAGGACAAGAACGATGCCATTTACCTGCTTAGAGATTGCTGTTTGTTTTTTGTTGTCGGTATGCCCAACAAGAATATGCCTCCTTTCTTTTTGTGTTTTTAAAGAATGGGCGTCCAAAAATACCTAGACCTTCTGCACCCCTCAAATCCTTGAATGTTTTGTCTGATTTAACGACAGCATCCTCCTGACTGCGAACATCTCTTATGAACACATCAACAAAAACAACTTATCCAACTAAGTATCGAAAAAAAAATATATTTCTAGAATCCAAAAAATAAAAAATTAATAAGCCGAAAATATTTGCAACACCTTTTTGTTACTATTCAAGCATTAAATTAAAAATTTACAATTAAAAATCAGAATTCCGCAGTGGGTGACAACTACTTGAGCACATTCATATGTCCATTAAAATGGGTCGCCAAACCATTGAATTGTTACACATTTCACAAAATATTTTGACTCTGGTGAAAACTCTAACAGCGCCTTTTTTTTGGACCAAAAACACAATATTTGAGTGAAAAATTTTTTTCTTTGGCTACAAATTCGAAAAGCGCTCTGCCTCATGAATTTGATTTTAGAAATAGGAACAAATCTCAAATTTCAAACGTGTCACCAATTTAACGTAGAATATTCAAATATGCTACGATTTTGTGAAGTTTTAAACATAGAGCATACATGTATAGAAGGTTTTTACCAAAGTCGAAATACTTTGTGAAAAGTCTAAAAATAAGCTAAGGAATATATTTCAATGGTTACCAGAAAACAATTCTTTTCTTGTATGGTAGTCGACCCACTTTAATGTATGTACATGTAAATTTGCATACGATGTCGTCACTCAATGCATTTGATTGGTGTTCGACTTGGCGACATTTCAATTTTTCAGTTTTATTTTGTTTTTTACGCATCGTTTAGGAATGTGATATGAATCGTAAGAAAAAGCAAAAATTTCTGAATTGTACAAAAATTGCAGTTTGCATGTTTTTTATCCGGAACAATTAAGGAGTATGCTGCTTTTAAGAAAGCATTAACTAAGTACTCATTCTAAGGCAGCACTTTTGAATTATTAATACGAATATTTGCTAACTGAAATTAAATAAAGTAAGCAAGTATATCGTCTTGGTGGTGTATTTTACCGTCTGCTTTCTATTTGACCCAAAAATTCAAAGTTCTGAAAATGAAAGAGTAAGTCAACACAACACGCAATATAAACTCGATTCGAATCGTTTTCAAAGTTTGCAAAGTGCATCGTACCTAATCGAAAGAATCTGAAATTAGATGGGTAGACAGTGCCATCTAAAACAAAATATTTTCTACAAGCACTTTGAAAATAGTCAAAATTTTGGCTAGTAATATTTTTTAAAGTTATGACGTAGTTAAAAAAAGAACTATTAATTCCAAATATGTACTTATAAATATATATTATAAAATTTTTGGTATTTTCCACAGACCATTAGAAAGCTACCATCTAATGCTTTGTTCTAATCCTTTCCAAAACATACGAATACAAAAAAAAAAAAAATAGCTCAAAAATCCATTCACCTACATCTATTTATTACAACTCCAATAACAACAAATTAAAGCACTCAAAGTCTTAAGTGTGTCAACTTTAAATTTAGTATCCAACCAACCAAGCGGGAACTGCAACCAGCTAAAAACACCGAATTTAGTGCCAGGCAGCTGTAATTAACGTAAATTATGAAGCGTGCCGAAATTCACCAAAGTTTTATTTATAGCATTTTCTTGAGGAAATTTTATGTTTTTTCTTTTTATTTTTATTTTTTTAGTTTTGGCACATTTAAATAAAAAAATATTCATGTAGAAAAGATTAAATCGAAATAAAAAATTATTTAATTTTTGTTTTTGTTTTTAGCTTTTTGTTTATTTTATTATCAATTTAATTATATTTCCCTCCGTGGGGCTGCATTTCGAGCGTTGTCTATTGCTTTTTAAATAGAAACATAAATTATTTTTATTTAATTTTTTTTAATCTTCTTTTTGGGTGTATTTTTTTTTTTTCCTTTTTATGATCTTTAAAAATATGTTAAGTTTTTGTTGACGTTAATTATATTGAAATTCATTTTAAGTGTCAAATGTTCCAAACACAAATTTTGTATTTTATGACTAATGTAAATTCCCGTAGGTAGTAATGGGATTTTTGTGTTATCATGCAAATTATGCAACTTATAGAGAGTATGAATGGGAAGAATGCTTTTTTTTGTGTAAAATTTGGGGCTACGAAGAAAATTTCAATGAAATTTTTCCTACAATTTTTGAAAGTAAGTTAGAATTTGAGAAGTAATTCGCTTTTGAATATTTTGCAAGACAAAGTTTTTTAGTTCTTATAACATCTGCGAAAACAAAGTTTTGTTTTTTTTTTTCATTTAATATACTAGACCGTCTACTCTATGGGGCAATGCATGAAACTATGCCCGCCGAAGCAACTGAGCAGACAATCGATGACCCGCCTTAACCATTCACTGAGCAAGAGCTTATCACGGTAACTTATGCCATGAAAAATCATAGGGCACCTGGTCCAGACAGGGTTCCATCTGAGATACTTCAAATAATCGCAATAGAGCGACCCCAGCTACTTTTAAGAACGTACAACACCTGTTTAATAGAAGGAGTTTTTTCAAGAGCTCGTACTTATAAGTAAGGACAAAGACAACCCAGAGTCGTCATCTTTATATCGTCCACTGTGTATGTTGGATATATAAAGAAAGCTCGTAGAAAAGTTAATAAAACCGCAAGCAATAAAGAACTTGGGTGATCTATCAACCAGACAGAACGGTTTTCGGCCTGATAGATCCACAGCCGACGCCATAGGCAATGTTAAAAAAAGCGTACAGATTGCCCAGCGGCATGCGTCACAAACCAATTACGGCTGGTGCGGCCAAGTTCCATTCTTGGTCCAGATATTTGGAATATTTGCTACTAAGAAATATTACACATTGAGATGCCAGACGACAATTGTTTGGTTGGCTATGCAGATGATATTGCAGCTGAAATACTGACGATGCTCAACGGAAGCTAAGCCAGATCGCGCGCAGACATGAATGGACGACCACGGTCTTGAGCTAGCAACTGAAAAAACAACCTTACCAAAAAGCACATACCGTTGGAAATTCCCATGAGTACACTCTTGGAAACGTACATATCGAAAAAAGTGGTGGATTAATGGCAAACATAGGGTGGACCAACTGTGAGCGAACGAAAGCTTTTAATGGCTACTATCCAAAAAGTCTTACTATACGTACGGTGACCATTTATTTGAAACTGAAATACGGAACACAAAAAAAAAAAAAATTTGTATTTATATTTTATCGTAATTCAATGTATATGTACATTAGTGTGAGCCAAATTTTCCCACGACCAACCGTGGGAAACGTTATCTACAGAATATTTTTCAAGCAAGCCATGGGTCTAAGGTCAATAACAAGCCCCCGCTTTTGTCAGCTTTCTGAATCTATTGTTATCATTTTTAATATTCAGGCCGAGTTTTGAACAGGTTTTCTCGAAAAGTAGTCGAAAATCCTGAAATCTTTGGTGAAATAAGACTTTCTGATCAAAAAATTTGAACCAGCAATTTTTTTAATTGAAATCGCTTTATTTTGATGTTTAGAATCCAAGTCAAAAATCTTCATAAAATGTTGTTCAGGCTCAAAGGTCACGAGGATATTTGCAAAAAATACTTTTAATGCGGAAGTTATATGGATGATGATTTTTGACATTTGTTATAAAACACCAAATAGAGATTCCAATCAAAAAATTGCTGTCTCTAATTTTATTAGGGGAAGGTGAGGAATCGTGGGCCACGTTTTTATTTTGTTAAATATCTTAAAAAAAAAAAATAAATTTTGCAAATTGTAATATGGTATGTTATTCTTCATGAAGTTAGGTAACTTTTGACTATTACACTTTCTAATAATTCTTTTGTTTTTTCCGACTTTTCGTGGTTTGAAAAAAATTAAGTGTTTTTGCGATTTTCAAAAATGGTGGGGAATCGTGGGCCACCGCCGTAATTAAGTAAAAATCAAACAATTATGATGCAAAACTTTATTGAATTAGTTGAAATGACAAGTAAAGTTATTTTTATCGACAAAATGAAGAAGAAGGGTTATGCACGATCAATCAGATACGCAATTTGGGAAATAGGAAAATTTGATACAAAATATGTATTTATTGTTTTATTTATTGATTCACAGCCTCCATTTTGCACAAAACATCATAAGCACAAAATACAAATGTGTATTGATACGAAAACTGTCAAAACACGGGTGGCCCACGAAGTGGTTCACGATTCCCCACAAGCTACTTTTTGCAAAACAACGGCGTGTAATTGACTTGTTGAAGTGTCATGCAAAATTACTTTTGTATGTTGAAAGGCAAAGGTCTAACGATAATAAAAAACATATTTACCTGTATTTTGTCGTAGCAATTCGTCCAAGAATGATGGAAATCAAACACGCAAAAAAAGTTTTGCAGATACTTTTTTTGGGCGAGTATTGTACAAAGCAAATAAAACGCGTGCGTTTGTCAACAACCAATGTAAAAATAAGTTGAGGCTAAGAGAAAACGATTACAGTTGCATTTAACTATTTATCTCGACATACTGCCAAAAGGTGGCGGTGTCCCACGATTCCCCATGGCCCACGATTCCCCACTTTCCCCTATCATTTTTGAAAAAAAAAACCTTCAAAATCCATTCAATATAAAAACAGATTCAGAAAGTTGACAAAACCAATGGTATAAATTATTTTATTTGTTTTCTAAAGAAGTTATATTTTTAATATAAAAATGTCGTAGAGCAATCTTCACGTTAAAAATCGGGGGCAAGCCAGTGGAGAGATAAACACCTCGTTAGACAGAAAGGACATGAATATTTCCCGAAATTCGTAAATAAGATAGACCACAATGCATATTCGCCGACGCAGAACTCGACGACGCGGATCATACGTTCTTCAACAGCACACACTTTTATGTTCGAATACCTTATAGTCCAGACAAGCTAGAGCAATTCTGCTGCCGGATTCAGCATCGAAAAATTAATTTAATATTACTACTTTTGTTATTGTTTTTTGGTTTTAGTTTTTTTGTTCTATGTATATGGGGAATTTCATTTAAATTGGGATATCTGAAAAACGACACCACATACGATTTTATGGAAATAGGGGTATGGTACCTGAAGGTCCCCAGATACCAATTCAGAAGAAAACGCGCGTTTGGTTTGTTTTAAATAAAAATTGATTTCTTCTAGCCGTGATGAGTTTACATACATATTTACTGCTGTGGCACATGATGTGTATTAGTTTTATTAAAGCATCTCAACGGTTCTTTTTGCACTCATGCCACATGCTTTGCTTATTTTTCTTAATTTTGCAACGCAGTATTTGACGAAAGTTCTGGTACTGACAAACCGGTCGCCCATTTTATGCATGCTCCACATGTATTAAAAAAAACCGAACCTGTAAGGCTAAATTTTGAACTAAAATAAAACTAAAAAATATTTCTGAAACTAAGTATGTGGGTTATTTTTTATGAAAAATTTATATATTTTTGTATGCTACGAATTGGACTTTAGTTTTCTTGGTGTCGTGTCAGCGCAAAAGCATCACTCACTAATGACATTGATTAATTAGAATTGAACAATAAATGACACCTTTTGGAGACGCAATTTATGCCAAATAGTATTCATTTTTAATTTATTTAAATAAATTTTTTGCTGCCTTTGAAAAAAACAACAAAAAAAAAAAAAAAAAACAATATAAGTTTTGCATTAATTACTTTATTAAATAAATGCCAGTCAATGGTTATTTGTTTGGTAGCCTGACATTTAGTACCAAAAGTGTGTTAAATACACTGGCATAGTGCATAAATCAATATTACTATCCACTAAATGGTGTTGATTATGCGGGGGTTTCATTTAATGAGTTTAGTCAACTTTTAATTTTTTGCATTTTTTTTATTAAAACTTTTGCTTCAATTAACTCATATTTAGTGTTACGTTTTATTCGCGGTTGACTAATTTAGATTTTTATTTATTTTCCCCAAATTTATTTTTCGCATATGTGACACATAGTTTGGCACACATTTTGAATTTTTTTTTCTTACTTTGCAAATATTTCTGCGAAATTTATGTGATGGCGCTTCAAAAAAAAAAAAAAAAAACGAAAATTTTTTCAAAAGCTTTCGTCATTTTCAGAGGGAGATGTTTTGACGAAATTCTTTTAAACTGTTGAGTCATTTGATGCACTACAAAATATCAAATTTAAATATTTTTGTTTTCATTATACCCTGCTAATACTTTAAATTACTCTATTAACTGAGTTCAATATTTGTTAAATTCTTTCGTTTGCTAATTTTATTATTTATTTATATTTAACCGAAGCAGAGAAAAAATTATTTATAATTCAAACAAGTTTCTCACTAAATTTATGTATGACATTTATGAATTTAGCATTTATTAATTTAAGCAAAATACCATTAACATTTAAATTGTTTTAAATTTGAGTTGCTAATTGAAATAAAAAAATATATGCAAAATATATAAATATCGTTAAATAGAAAAACACAAATCGAATTGACATTAATTAATATTGGTTCTGGATTTTTAACTCAATGTTTTGATAAAAATCGGCGCTTTTGAAAAATTAATATGCGTTTTTTTTTTATTTCATATAAATAAGTGAATCATTTTGACTCTAAATGATTGTTAAGCTCTTAATAGAAAAGATATTTCGTTAAAGAAGACATGTCAATAAAGTCGTAGAAAAACGTTAAGCGACGCACAGTGTGTTTTTTCATACAATCTAGACGTGAAAAATTCAAAATGCATTTTTTTAGTATGCAGAACTGTCACGATATAGAGTGAAGTGACTTTGGCGGGGGTGTGGAGAGTAGCCTTAAACTTTGTGGACAGGAGTATAATGCGTTCATCAAACGCCTTGAACAAATTGAAGGCATTTGAAAAAGGGGGCGGTGCACCCTCTGTACAAAAAAAACAACAATATCTATACCTTTGCATCCGAAGCAGTTATTGTTACAAAACTTCATATTGATAAAGTGTATTTTATTTAAAAAATACCAGAAAGGGGGTTCAATTATGGGGGCTTAGGACCCCTACACAAAAATACTTAAAATACTCTGTCATTATAAAATTTGGTACATGGATGAACGTGATATCTTTTAAACACCACAAGAAAAATAAAAAGAGGGGGCACTGCACCCCCACACAAAAAAGCAGCTGCAATGTTTTACCTTTGCACCTAGTGTAACTATTATTTTGAAATCTGGTACAATTTTCATAGTACGGCGAAATTTTTTTGATAGAAAGTGCGAGGATTTAAACTTCACGTGTCTTCAACAAAAAACTAAAAATTTTCTGAAAATGGTCGTTTCTGCCCGGTGCAAAGCGGTACTCTTAGTTTTTTAGTCCAATATACAAAAAAAAATATAAATTTCTGGCAGCACTATGTAAGATAAGTATATACAAACAATATATGTATATTTTTAGAAAGCTTACACTTTGAGCCAATTTTGGATTTTTTTTTAATTTTATCTCATCGAAAAATTATCATAAAACTTGCTAAAGTTGAAGCGCTTGCTGGAACAAAATTTTTTTAAATTTTATTACATTCAAGATATCAACTTTGTAGTGCAAAAATATATGTACTAAATGCTAGCTAAAGAACATAAAAAAAGGTATTTGGAGGTAAGTGGCTATATCTGAACACTTCTGCATACAAGAAATTTAAAATTTAGATTTTGAATTTATCACGTCTAGAACACTAAAACGAAACACTGTGCGACGTTTACGGACACACTCAAGTAGACCAGATTTCTTCTTTTTGATACTATGAAAACAAAACGGAAAGCTCCGTTGCCCCCTCACTCAGTTTAACTCAATGAGAAATAAAACGAGTGAGTGTTACAACAGATCCAACGAAACGTGGTCAATGAGCTCAGGCTTTCCCGGGGTTATAAGGCTATTTTTCTATTTTTAATAATCAAGCATTGGCTAGATCTAATTTTTGAACTTAAAAAAGTTGAAAACTTTGGCTCTGCAGTCAAAACATGAGCCAATCTGCAGAAAATACTAGTTCACGGCGTACAACCCCGAAACTAGTGAAAAAAGGATGCAGTGGGGACCAGTTTGATATCAGTTTGTAGTTTGAATCGTGAAAAAAATTACAGTTTTCGTTTTATTGCTTTTGAAATTATTTTTTATTTTTTTTTTGTCACTTGAAATGTGTGTCAAAAAAAATTTGAAGAAAATAGATACTCAAATCAAGAAAAATAAATATTACTTACTCACGTAACCTCTGGTTTAATACTTGTTTTAAATGACTACTTAATACCACAACTATCCCCGGACTGGTGCGAATGTAATGCAGAAGGGGTCAATTGAAATTTCGTAGGACATGAACACACAAAAAAGAACAATTGCTTTTACATATCTGTGGCAACAAACCAGAGTAGCTTATGTCGAAAATCGACGTTTTGAGATATTGACTATTTTGTGAATAATTATTTCTGTTCCGTTTTATTGCAATTATTTTAATCTCAGAGGTAGTTAATGGATTGAGTAAGACGAGGAGAGGCGAATTTTAAAAAAAAATCATAAGAAATCCTGTATTTTTACTGTTTTATACTTAAGATTTTCTGTGAAAATTTGTTTTAATAAAAATAGCGCCTTAAGTAAAATTAAGCGGTTCTGTTGGAGCTTAAACGTAGTTTGTAACGATTGTAACTATACATAAGATTTTCTGCTAAAATAGAAATAAAGGGATCACTGTAGATAAGATGTTTTGGATGCTTTTTTTATTGAAATATTTTTAGCTAATGTAGGTTTAAGTTTTTTTGTTAAAAGAATTATAGAACAGTGAAACAAATGACCGGAAACTTACTTGACTTAAGATGTTTTGGCAAATGTTTAATTATTTGAAAAAACTTAACACGTTGAGTGCCATGTGTACCGCCGGCGGTACACACTTTACTTGTAGCGCTGTGCCACCATACAAATTCAATATGTATGAAAAAATGGCGACTTTTAATAATTGTTGAATATTGATCTATAGGAGTATATTTATAATGAGTTTGTGGAAAGAGATTTGTGCTTATAAGTGTTATTTGTCCTATAAAATGGGGTGAAGTTCAAAGTATTGAAGTTTAAGTGCGTACCGCCGGCGGTTCACGTGGCACCTGGGCGAGGACATTTTGCTTGTATGGTGGCACTCAACGTGTTAAGCTATAATATAAAGCATCATAACTTTGCTTGAACACGATATTTTTTGGAAAAGGTTGAACAGAAATAAGCCTTTTGAAAACCTAAATAATTATAGCATGAAAACTCAATTTTCACTTATGTCGACTTAAGCTACTCTGGTTTGTTGCCACAGATATGTAAAAAAGTGTTGAAGTCGGACCAATACTGGTTGGTCGAGGACTAGTTGATGAACTTTTCTTTAACTAAGTAGTTCGTTTGCCTTCACAAAATTAACATAATAATATGCACGAAAAATGTTTGTTTCTTACAGAACAGTATTTCCAAATTTTTATGTCTTGTTGTGTTGTTTCGTTTAATTTTCATCGAAGAAATTTTGTGTTAAAATTTATTGTGTTTTCTTAATAGGACCTCGTCAAACAAAAAAAAAAGTATAATTCGAACATAACTAATTTGAATTTATTATGAAATTCGATCAGAATGCTATGATATTAAATTTCACAACAATTCTTTACCCTTGGTTTTTTTGGCAATACATGTATGTACCGTCTGATTCATATTTCAAAATGTTGTATTTTTTCTTAGTTAAATTTTCAATGTTTCTTCTTTAATGAATACATCACGCAGGCGCACGAGTCTGCTTTAAATAAAAAAAAAAAAATGTCTACGTTGGTGTCAATTTACCATAAATTTTTTTCTTAATAAGACATGTCTTTAGTGCTTCTTTGCTGCATTATTATTGTATACTTCTTTTGTTTTAATACAAAAAAAATGAATTTTTTACGAAATACTTTTTTTACCAAAATGTTAATCGTTGCGGAAAATCGTGTTAATTCTGCTTGACATTTCGCGCAATAAAAGTTGGTAGATTTAGTTTTTTCCTGGAGTCGCTTATAAACCGTATACCCGTACGTCTCAACCATAAAAATGTTCTTAATTCCAATTGACGTAAGCAAATGCGTTGTGATGAGTTTTTATGGCGATGAAATTACATTTTTGCATTAAGAATACTAATACACGACGACAAGTGAGACTACAGATCAGTAAGAAGTTGACTCAATAATTTTAGATCACACGCTATGACTAATTAGAATGTAGTTTTGCTTCTAAATATAAAAACTATTCGTAATAGAATATGATAAATTGAGTGTGCGATTTCAGTTAAAAACAAACAAAAAAGTCATAACTGCGATGCTTCGGAAGTCAACTTCAACAATATAATTTTTTTTTTTTAATCGTTATGGATCATTTCGCAAATATAAACGATTTTTAAACTTTTGTATCAGTTATTATATGAAAAATTTACAACCCAACTTCCATCGCCATCACATCTTCTGTATACTCCAACAAAGTTTAGTCCAAACACAGCCACAATTAATTAATGAAACAGTTAAAGCGGTACAAGCATTTAAGAATAATAAAGCCTCCAGAATCAAATATATAACATCTGAACTATATGCCCATTTCCTTCAGCCAAAATTTCACTGTCAAATTTAAAGAAATTGGTGATCTGAGCCTATACCAAAAAGTAGACGCAACACATTTCTTTTAGATTCTATCAAAATCTTTAATTCAAATTAACGTAGACTACAACAAAGCATTCGAAAGTGTCTTCCAAGAATGCAGAATTGTAGTATATTGCATAACGGGTTCTTGTTACCGACATTCAATTTAAATCAATCTACTGAAATCAGGAGTTGTTCATTCTCCCTACTTCTTATACTTAGTTCTAGACGATTCACAGTGTTTCATTTTAATTTATATTCGAATTTTTTTCTTTATTTTAAAAAATTCGTACTTTTGCGACAATTCTAGTGATCGATTTCATAACAGATGGTTAGTATTTTATGTTTTAGTATAAATTTTGTTATTCCTTCCATAGGAACGTTTCAAAAACACACAAAAATAATTTTTTGTTTCTCAACTTAAAGGGAAATGGAATTGAATGTATCCGTGTGTAACTAGTCTAGATTTTGGATATAAGTTAGTTTTACCTCCCCTTGATAAATATGTTAGTTTCGACCTGCACATAAGATCTATTCATCTATTTCATCTACATTTTTTTCAGAATGCCATTACAGCCATTCCATGCCTAGCGTAACAAGATATGCCACACCCCTTCCGATTTCGCTGAAATTTGGAACATGGTTTCGTTTCATGCCTAAACTTGCGATTTTTTCTGGCTTGTGGAAGGGTGCAAAAGTGTAAAAATCGGTAAAATGTGACAAACTCTCCTCAAATAATTGTCAATAACTTGGTCATTTCGTAACCGATTTTCATGTTTACACCTGTTTTGGAAACGTAGTTGATAAAATGTGCTAAATTTACTACTATTTTAGTACTAAACTACAAAAAACGTGCCCAGGTATACCTTTTTTACTTTCCAAAATATTTTTTCTGGACAGAAATAAAATAATTTTTCAGTCAAAATAGAGGGAAAATTGGTATGTTTCGAGGCCTAGAAGTTATGATTTTTGAAAATTTTAAAAAAAGGTCCGACCACAAAATGGCCCATAACTGGAACATTTCTTATCTCATTTTCATGTTTGGACCATTTTTAGAAAGGGATTGAATCATTCTATGCACACAAGTTAAATTTGTTTGTATTTGGTAAAAAGTACTAAATTTTCTTCTACATATTTTAGTACTAAACTACTAAAAACGCTATAGTACACAAAAACAAAAAAGTTGTGAAATCAAATGAAAATGTATTTAAATCAAAAACTTTCCGACACAAAAGGGCGCCAAAGAGGTTTGTTTTCCAATCAAAAACAAGAGTTTTAAAATAATGATGAGTTTTTGGCTTTTGAACGCCCACGGAAGGCAAAAATCTTTTTTTACTCAAGAGGAAAGCATCTTACGAAAAAAGTGTACCAAGCATAAAATGCTAAGAATCATCAAGGAAATAAGTGTGAAATTTTTTGGAAAGTTAAAAAAAAATTTTGTTTTTTTTTTTGAGTAAGTTTTGAAAAAAATTAAAAAAAAAATTTTTTTTAAAAATTATTCTAAAAAAAAAGTTTCCAAAAAAAATCACACGTATTGCTTGGACGATTCTAAGCATTTTTTGCCTTGCACAGTTTTTTCGTAAGAAGCGTTCCTCTTGAGTAAAAAAAGATTTTTGCCTAACGCGGGCGTTCAAAAGCCAAAAACTCCCATTTAGCGTCCGAATCCCATATTGAGTCCTACATCATTTTAAAGCTTATAAATTATGCTTTAATTTAAAGTACTTTTAAAAAAATCGAAGGGGGCTTTTTTCAAAAAAAAATTCAAAAGTATTTTTAAGTGTAAAAAATTTTGATGAAAAAAAATTTTTTCACCAAGAAATATATTTTTATAAAAAGAACACTTCAAAATGAATGGGACCAGTAACTTAGATTTATCAATTTACAAACTTAAGTGTAAGCTTTAAATTTTGGAAAAAACACCCTTTTCATGAAAATGACTAAAATCGCCAACTTCAACACCCTGTATTTTAACAACAAATGGTACTAGGACCAAATCCACCCGGATTGTTGTTCTTGCACACCGGATCTACCATATCGTCAAATTTGAGCGAAATTGGAGAAAAACAAATTTTGAGCTGGTACACTTGGCATGGAGTGCTTCATATACAAGACTACCACGCCTATACTATTGAACATATCAAATTCATTTTTGCATCATACGTTTTTTTGAGGCTCCAACAGAGTCATAAGAAAAATGGAAGCGATTGGACATGGGGGTGTTTTGCCCCCCATTAAAAAAAAAAACAAATTAATTGTAAAGTTTATTAAAGTCTCCTCTACGCCTATACCAGTAGATATATCGAAACCATATTAACACAATATATTTGCCTGATACTCCGACGGATTTGCTTTGATAATGGGGGTAATTGAATGAAAGTATGGGAGCGTCAAACAAATATATGGTGACAGAATGGTTTAAATATGTTGAGTATTTTAGACGTGATATTGAAGAGTACATAAGCACAAACAATTGAATTAATAAGTTTTCAAATGCTGCATAGGCCAACAAGGGTAACCCATTTAAAACGACGAGAGTGATTTCTAACGTACTATTGTATTTGATGTTGAGCCTAAATCCGATTACAGAATTGCTCTATCACGTCAGAATTTTGTGAAATTTTAATAAAACTATGCAAAACACGTGATTTTTCGTTATTTTTGAGGTAATAAATGTTGGAATATCTCAAAATCCTGACGTTATGGAAATAAACCAAGTTCATATTCGTGAAAAGGAGATCCAAAACCACCATAAATGGCTTGAAAATCAAGAGAGGAAAAAAATGGCACATTTGCAAGCCTGTGTAATTATTTAAATGAAATCAACGCATTTTATCGAGATCTAATTAGATATTATCTCTTGCAGTTGCATAATAGAAGTGTTGGAAAAAAATTGCATAGCAATGCATTTAAAACTTTATGTAATGCAATTTAATTGTGGCATAATATATCATAGATACGACCATCATCAAGCGCATTGAGCCAACAATGAAGTGTGACTCATTTCAGTTCTTGGGACATACTCCTTCAGCATATGGTGAAGAAACAAAGCAACAAAACGTAAAGTAACGAAACACCAGAGTTTGTGCACAAAAGTTGCATGTCCGTATGTTGCTGCAACGCTGCATTTTTCTGTCAGAGGTTTTTTGTTTCTAATGCTATTTTTTTTTTTCTTGTCTCTATTTATTTTTGCTTGTGCCTCATACTGTTGCATGAAGTCATCGTTTTTTCTCTTTTTTGATGTCATCAAAAGCCGGTCTAGAAATTCCATTGCTGACACTACATATACAACACACCGCAAGAGTCTGGTCTAGACTTGGCTATCTCTAAGCGTTTGACTTTTTTTTATGGCTACATTCATTCGTACATAGAATAAAACTTTTTTTAGCGTTGTGTGGCGCTGTTTGTATGGGTTTTGGCTTAATAAGTACGAGTAATGACGTTTTAAGCCGCATCTTGTAATGTCATTCTTGAACGCCCTGTGCAATGTAACATAATGGGGGTCAGACAGACACACAAAGTATTGCAGCCTCACACATGCTACACGTTCATTTGCCATTAAGGAAGTTTGTTTCACTTTTTGTGGTTGTTGTTGCATTTGTTTGTCATGGTTTCATGGTAATCGAGGAAAAACTTAAAAAATGTGTGAGAAAATTTATTTAAATTTTTTAATAAATAAAATAATGATTTGGTAGTTACTGTTACGCGTATTACGAGACAATGTGATATGGAAGTTTGTTATTTTTCTATAAAGAATCTTGAGAAGATTTTGAAGTTAATTGAATTTTGTCATGTAAGATGAACTTTGTTGGAAGGTTTAAATTTGACAAAGAATATTACATGCATATTTATACTCGTATAACGGTAAAGTAATAAACTTTATGGAGTCCAAAGAAGTTTGTTCTATGGCGTCATCTTATCCGCTGCATAAAAATCTTAATAAAATCTTAATTTCTATTTTTTAATTCAACGTTTAGTCATATATTTGCAAATATCGATTTTCATGTTAATTTATCAATTAATTTTCTAACACATAATTATGACAAATTAAGGAACATACAGTGAGAAGCAAAACTGTCAGCATGTTTTCTTTTTTTTTTCAAAAAACTGCTATAGCATAAGTTCTAATCATATAACCAAATGGACGTATAAACCAAACTTAATCTTTCCTCTTTTTAAATATGTGAACAGCTTAACCGACCTTCACACCATAAAAAAAAATAATAAACAAAACCTATTTCGAAAACATTTTGACAGTTTTGCACCACTTTAACTTATGCGTATAGGACCTGGCACGAAAATTTTTCCTAGTTTAAAAAACGATTCCAATAGATTTTGTTGTGCTTACTCCGAAACTGGCCATAGAATCCTTCTAACTCATCAGGATTTCGAGGATATCATAACCTAGATGTGCAAAAAACGACGTTTTTGCTGTTTTTCAAATTAAGTTCCAGGACGCAAGGATTTTTGTTTTGTTCTATTCCATAAAGTGCAAAATAACATACTGCTCTTTCCCTTTCCAAAAAATAGCCTGTCATCTACGATTTTTCCTTGAAAAGTTATGGCCACTATAAGATAACATCATTAAATCCTATAAAACGGCTATAGCGGCAGGGTTTGGATATATGCCATCTTAACATGGTTCAATTCAATGGTATATAAACATATTCTTTTTAAAAAATAAGTACCCAAAGTACTCTTGACATGATTTTTGGGTATATCACCTTTTGCCACAAAGACATTAGACTATCTTTGTTGTTCTAATTATAATTATTTTTGTTATTTACTTCATTATAATTGAAAAATTGCAAGTTGAAAATCTTTGAGTTGAGCAGGAGTTGAACTTAAGATGGTTCAACTCTCAAACGCAGCGGCCTGTTGGCTTGGACCGATGCATCATCGTTGCTCTATTTTTTTTCTAAATTTAATATTGAAATTTCCCAATATTTTGTCTCTTAATACCCCTACAAAGATATCACAGGCCTGCAAATTCAACACTTTTATTTCCTCTCTTGACTTTTGATGCCAGTTATGTTGGCTTGGGACCTCCTAATCACGAATCTGAACTTGGTTTTTTTCCATCACGTCAGAATTTTGAGATATTCCAATTTTCATAACCTCAAAAGTAATGGAAAATCGTGTGTTTTTCACAGTTATTTTAAATTTTCTCAAAATTTGGACGTGATAGAGCAATTCTGTAAATTGCATCAAAAAATACATTAAAAAGCACTCTCGTAATTTTAAGAGGGTTACCCTTGTTCGTCTGTGCAGCATTTGAAAACTTATTAATTCAATCGTTTGTGCTTACGTACTCTTCAATATCACGCCTAAAATATTCAACATATTTAAACCATTCTTGCACCATATATTTTTTTGGTGCTCCCCGCACGATCAAGATAAATGTAATGCATAATATTCATCCAGATATCAAGTTTCATAATGCAGGTCAAGTAGATATGCGTTTTTTTTTTTTTTTGCTTGTAGTATGTTTTCTTTGCGTACCGAGCGCACCGTACATTCATTCGATTACCCCTATTGTCAAGACAAATTTGTCGGAATATCAGGCGGATATATGCTGTTAATATGCTTTCAATATACTTACTGGTATACGCGTAGGAGCGCCTCAAATAAAATTTTCAATTATTTTGAGTTTTTTTTGTATGAGGGGTACAACACCCCCTTATCCAATCGATCCCATATTTCTTATAAATGTGTTAGAGCACCAAAAAAACATCTGATGCAAAAATGGTTTTGATACGTTTAGTAGTATAGGCGTGGTAGTCTTGTATATACAAAAAAGGCACTTAAGTAAAACTTAAATCACTGAAAATTGTGACGTGCTGGAATTTTTTCACTATTTTTCTCGTAATCAGCACACTTAAATCTATAGAAATCGCTTTTTGAAACTTAAAGAGGAAAACCCATGCAGGACTGTGTATTCTATTTATAAAGTGTCAAAAATATTAAAAAACCATTTCTTAAAACAGTTACATTTTTTTAAGCAATTCAGGCCTTTTTTTAAAAAGCAAAAGTGTACCAGCTGAAAATATTTTTTTCAACGATTTCGCTCAAATTTGACAATAGTATAGTTCCGGTGTGCAAGATTAATAAAGCGGGAGGTTTTAGTCCTAGTACGAATTGTTGTTACAATACAGGGTATTGAAGCTGGCGATTTTTGTGATTTTCATAGAAAGGTTGTTTTTTTAAAAATTCATAGCATACATTAAATTTTGTAAATTGATAATTGTAAGTAGCTTATCCTATTCATTTTTAAATGTTTTTTTTTTTTTATAAAAAAAAAAAAAATATAACAATCTTTTTTGTGGAGAATTACATGTTCTACAAATCAGGGGTTGAAATAAGAAAAAATTATTACTACAGAATTATTTTGTTTTTATTTGCAATTTTTTAGCAAAATTTTTTGAATGGCTTATTCAAGTGATTCATACTAAATATTAATATTAAATAACAGATATCATGGCAATGCACTATAGGTCAAAAGGCACACTTTTTTGGCCAAAATTCAATTTTTACAAGTGTTGCTATTAAGTTTTTGTTGATGCAGTGTAACGGAGAGTACTTCAATACAAGCAAAAATGTTTTTTTTTTGGGGTAAAATAATTTTCCGTTCCTCAGCGATGTGTCAAAGTTGATGCATTTGCATTTTACTGAGATAACTCAAAAAAGTTGATTTTAGCTCTTTTTTTCAATCAATAAAAAGTAATTAAAATGATTTGTTTTTATCTAAAATAAAAATTTATAAAATTGATGATGTTATGTTTAATGCAATGTAGTTCAAAACATTTAAATATATTTTGGTTTTCTGTGGAAAAATTTAAAATTCCAATTAGACCTCTGACTTTTAGTATTTTTTTTAAATTTTGAACTTCGTGTAAGCTTTTAAAATTTTGTTGGAATTTGTTAGTCCTAAGAAACCCAAAACTAGTAAGACAGTGCTATTGTTAATGTTATTTAGAAATATAGACGCCCGATTTTGCCCGTTTTTTAATGAATTTTTTTGTCAGGTAACTTTTTTTCCGATTTCTGATTTATTCGAAGTCTGGTTGCAAAAGACAGACGAAAAAGAAAAACTAGAAGCGGTTTTTCAATTTCTTATTAGAAAATACTGAAAATACTACTAGAACAAGTAACTTGGGAAAAAGTGCGCATAATTTTTGCATTAGGTTTTTTGAAAAATAGAGATATTTGAGATTAATATACGAAAAATAATTACTTTTGTTACTTTTGAGGTTAGTTGTAGACTGCACAAAATTGTTTTTACATTTTTTGCATAATTCATTACCTTTTACCTTCAAAACGAGCTCTTAAAAAAAGCCATACAATGCTTTCTTCAAAAGTTATTGTAAAAAGTTATTAAGATGATATCATGAAATCCAAAGTTGTGTCGTTTTACCCGTTTTATGAGATTTCAAGATTTCATGACATGTCATCTTAAATCGGCCATAACTTTTAAAATAAGTATTGTATGGCATTTTTTAAGAGCTCATTTTGAAGAAACGTAACAGAACTACGTGATACATTTAGTAAAAAAAATAATGAAAATTTTGTGCAGTTTGCATCAAACCTCAAAAATAGCCAAAATAGAGTGGTGGGTCAATTCTGACCTCGGATTCGGATTCAATGCATGGAGTTACTTCGGAAATAATTTAAAACAAGACCTTGCTGGCTTGTGTTATTTATTTGGAGAATTTATTACGTGCCATTTTTGACCCGGTAGTCCAAGGGTTAAGATTTTTTTCAGAATAGTTCCTTTAGTCTAAAGTCAACATAAGAACTGTATTTGCAGTCGGCATCCATGATAATATGGACGTTATGAATTTTGACCAAAAAAAAGTCCCTTTTGACCTATAGTGCAATGATTCAATTTTAAATTGAGTATTTGTAGTGAAATTTTCTTCGTATGCATTTATAAAAATATGTTTAAAGTAGAGTTGCCAAGTACTTATTGTAGTTGCTATATTTTAGCCCAGATTGGTGAGTTTAGCCAACTAAAACAACGGTTACATGCTTAATTAAATGAGCATTAAGTTTCAACGATTAACGCAAAACAAAGTAATATGAATTTGGGTGAAAATTATTATTACAATTTTTTACAATTTTCTGAAGTTATTACTGCAAATTTGAAGTTATTACTGCAGAAATAGGGCATTACTGCAGCTTATTTCAATGCCTGCTACAAATAATGTTCATTTGTATTTACAAAAAAAGAACTGTTTCGGAAATACTTTTTCGTTAATGCCAATTAATGTTATTTGTAGAACCTGTAATTCCCCATAAAAGAGATACTAATATTTTTTATCGTGTGACTCACCATTTTCATGAAATAGCCTCATATATGAAAACTAATTGAAACCACACGGATTAAGGAACAGTCCTGGTCTAAAATTTATTGCGGGTTATAGCATACGAGAAGAATCTTTCTGACTCAAAACTTGTTGGCTGAATTGAAAAAAGATACGTAACTGACAGTTTTTTGGAGGAAATAACCCCTATCACACCCACTACAAAATATATTAATTTCTTTGATAAAAACGTCGGATAAATTATAAGACTTTCTGGAAAACAAATTTTGTGAAGTGGTATTCGAAACTAGATTTAATTTTTCTTTCAAGTTTGTTGCTGCGTTCACTTTTGTTCTCAATTTCGCAAGAAGTTTCACTTTTAAATCTAAAGAGGATACGTTTTATCTCCATTTTAATAAGATTTAATGATGAAGCTTGACAGAAGTCGTGGTTTTGTTCATAAATATTATTTGGACTTATTAAAAATGAAAAAGATTCTATTGCTTTAAAAAAGGTCTTAAAGAAGAAATCTTGGTATTCGTATTAACCAATCCCGGGATTTTCGGGACTGCAAAAAGGCCGTGATCCGGCACGAAAATCCCTAGTTTAAACATAATTTCGGGCATATGCTCACCGCGACTGCATCTTATCAAGTAAGTCCAATTTCGCATAATTTTCTGTAGCGTAGCTGGCTTTATAGCGCCAATAACCGTTTTTCCGGTGTAAGTCTTTGCATGGTAATTTGCTAAAGTATACTGAACATAAATTTTAAATGCATGTGTTTACTTTGAAAACTGGTATGACAGCTATCCTTCTAAGAAATTCTTTACCCTTACAATTTACAAACTTTAAGTTCTATTTTTTGTTGTTTTCAGTTAGAGATATTTCAAATTGATGCCAAATTTTACGATGTCAAACCAGATTTGCCTTTCATCATAAAAATTATAAGAATTTTAAAAATTATGATGTTGAAACGATTAGTGGAATAGGCGACATTTAAAGAAAAAAAAAAAATAAATAAAAAAATCAAAAAATAATCAATTTGACAGATAGATGGACAACTAAACAGACTGTTGAAATGGACAGACAGGTAAGTAAATAGAATAAACAAACTAGAAAAAAAAAAGAACCCTCAACCGAAATAAGTAGGTTTCTATTGGAAATATGCAACCTACACAAAAATCAAGAATAAAACTACAATAAATAAAAAGTCATTAAGAGAAATACAAAACAAATATACCATACCTACATAATACATACATACCCGATAATAGAATTTTTGAAATATTTTTTCAGTTTAAAATATTGCTAGCGCAGCAAAAAATGAAAAATTGTTGTCGCGGTGATTTATCAAAATATCAATATTTGAAAAGCAACAACAATAAATAAATACAATAATTATGCCGTATGCCTAAAACCATAAGAAAAAACCAAAAAATTCAAGATCGAAAAAAATGACGCCCACTTTGTGTCTGTGACGATTGCCCTAACGGAAAAAAGCATTAAAATTCCTGCTGAGGAAGCAGCGACTATTTTTGGATACAATTGCTTTGTATATCTGATTGTTTTATTTTGTTTCTTGTAGTTTCAGCCACAGGTGAGCAAAATCAGCGGGTGATCCGAACTCCCTTCCTCCGTAACTGTGAAGCCCTTAAGTGTAACGCATTACATAAAACTTTTTTCAAAATGCTTTCATATATTTACATGAAAAATTGAAAACAAACAAAAAACCTGTTGAATTAGAGTTTTGTTTTTAGAAAAATTAAAAAAAAGCATCATAGAATTGTGTGGGTTGTGAAACTTAAAAGCAGTTGATAGGCATCAGAAAGTTTGATTTTTTTAAATTTCATAAATAAGTGATAAGTGCTAAGATACACTGAAAAATCTTCAACTTAATAGGCATGAAAAAAATAATTATAAAAATGTCTACCATTGATGCTTCGAAGAGTTTATGGAAAAGAAATTATTTACAATTTAGTATCTTTCAATAAAATTATTTTATGATGTTTATGACATAAAAGTTAACTATCTATAGTTTTTTTATTGTTTCCGTAACTAATAACATTTATTTCATCACTGAAAATAAAATTTATGTTCCCAGTGTTTTATGGTTGGATAAGCTGAAACTTACATGGAGTCGTTGTGTTAATATAATTTTTTACAACAAAGTATTTGCCGGTTAACTGGGTCTCCAAAAATGCTTAATTTAAGTGATGAACAACCTAACCCTAATAGGGCGAAACTAACCGATGACTACTGTCTTCAAAATGTTCAAATGAGTCATTTTTTCCATTCACTTTTTTACAAGAATAGCTTCAGTTAACATTTGAAAAAAGCCCGATGTCCGAGTTTAAATATTAACATTTTACAAGCTGTATTCTCTAAACCAATTTGGAGTCACTAAATACCAAAATCGCAATTATTTATTTTGATTTTTTTTTTTTTGAGTCTTTCTCGAGATAATTATAATTTAGATTTTTGAGGTTATAGGTCAAATATGTCTAAACTTATATAAATAGTTAAAAATATTTAGGCATCATGTCTGCTTAATTTGAGAATTCTAGCGTTATTTTTCGACTAATAGTTAGAATTAGGCAAAATTACGATTTTCTTACACTGTGAGACTTAAGTTATATTGCATTCGCCATCTTGGACTCACGAATTCTAGAGTTTTGACTTCAGATTCATGATCAGCGATCCTGAAAATCCCCGAGTGATGAAATTTACGCCAAAAAATTTGAAAAAAAATGTACGGCACCTTTTGGGATGTGCCATATTGCAATTCTTTGTAACATTACCCGGCATTCGAAAGCTTTTAAGAAACGAATTTTTGATATCCAAAACTTCATTTTTCGTCCACACAATTTTAGGTCGCAGACCTGCTCCAGTTGACGTGAAACGTCTCATATTTCAAAATTTTAAATGTGATATTTTGACTGTATATTGAAAAAGTTATTTTTTTTTCGCTCATTTGACGGTATAACTGATGTTTAAAATTAAAAATATATATAACTTCAAACGGGCCATCTTGGAAACATTTGCTTAAAATCGTAAATATCTGTATAGCAACAACACAAAACTCGCCATTAATATGTCATTCTAAAGAAATAGATAGTTATTTACCACAACATACTTAAGCAAAACACATAAAACTCAATTTTTAAGTTGAAAACAATTAAGGAAATATTACAGAAATATATAAATTTGAATTTCATACATAAATATGAGTGTATGAATTAAAAAAATTCACATTTCAATTTACCGATTTTATGTGTTTTTAATGAACCTCGTTTGATAAATGGTCATATCATAAAACCATCAGCCACAAGCATTAAAAAAATGACTAAAAATTTTAAATTGAAAGAACACGATATTTTGCTATAAATGTTCCGTCAAAAGAGCGTTATAAAAAAACGGCTGAGAAAAAATATAATTTTGTAGTTAAAATGATATTAATGTCGAATATTAGTAAATGAACGGACCTTCTTCAGAACTTTCTAAATCAATAAATTGAACAACATGAAGAGAGTTGCTGATTAGAACTAATGATTCCTTATAAAAATTTGCAGATAAGACCGATTTCCTAAAGTAGTTTATTTCATGAATTTCTATGCAACCATTAAACTTAAAACTCAGTCAAGAAGTTTCGCTGGAATTATTGTTCAAAAATGATCAGGTGTACAAAAAAATATGCAAAGTTTGTTTTCCTTAGTTTTTTTTTCTCACGTTACTTCTGATCTAATAGTGGAGTTAATGAAGCCATAAAACAGGCAATATGGGGAAGTCATCAAAAACAGCTCCGATCATAATGATTTTTTTTCAGATTTTGTTTTTTTTTTATTTTATTTAAAATCAGAGAACTTTTGGAGCTAGGATGAAATTATTTAATTTTTTAAACAATATCTTAGATACTTCAGATACGCATGAAGAAGCACCGCCTTTAATCTGCTCATATCTCACTTTTTGCTCGTTATCAGGCATTGAAAGTTAGCAACTGTTAACCAAATTTCATCAAAATATCTTGTATGGTCACGAGATATGACCAAATTAGATTTAAAATTTCTTTCTTCATTTCATACTAATGTGCATCATTTTTCAAAGTTTCATTAAAATCGCTACAGCCAATCTTGAGAAAAATAGGACCAAAGTTTTTTCTTAGTTTGTTTTAGAATTTTAGGTCGCATAAGAGGAAGAGATTTCTCATAAACCATACAAGATACAGCGATTTTGATGCCATACTCGGATTCAGCATCGCAAAATACATTGACTTTTTTTATTTTTGTTTGTTGTATTTTCTTCTCATTTTTTTCTTCTTTTCAAAAGTATTTTAGATATTTTTTAAAAAATTAAATAATTCCGTAGCAGTCACTAAAGGTTTCTGATTTTATATAAAACTAGCTGACCCCTCAAATGTTGTTCTGCCATTTCTTGTAGGTTCTGCGATGATTTTAGTATGGATGATTTCCATCTTTATTGTCTAGATCAGAGGTCGGCAAGTAGTTTTAAGTGGGGTCCAGAAAAAACTCCGTAGGGTCCCGGTAAACCAAACACCCAAAATTGATTCCCTGTTCGGATTAACGAAGAGTTTGGATTATAGTATGTATGCTGTATTATACAATAGATAGGTATATTTTAGTGGACAAAAGAACCAACCGAGATAAGATAATTTTTCAGGGTTTCAGTCATAAAAATATAATTTAAATACGTTTCCTTTGGTGTAATCCATAAGTCTATGATGTTAAGTTTCAAAAATATAAGGGTATCCCATAATTCATGGAAAATTTGAGTTTTCCTCCATTTGTGTGATAAAGTGTGGTTAATTAAAAAAAGAAAACAGTTTAACAGCTGACAGTTTAAAGTTAGTAAAAATTTGATAAATAAGAAGATTTACTTCTCGTGAAAAGTTGCCAATATCAAGTTAGGTTGTTTTGTCAAAATGCCACAGATTTGTACTTTAAATTTTGAAAAATATTTTAATATTTTCATATTCAAGGATTATTGGAAAGTGAATAAATTCTTGATTAAAGTAATTTTATCCACAACAAAATATATTTTTAATAATTTATTCAAGAAACTTATACTTTAAAATATTTTTTGATTGTCCAGTGTTTTGCGTTTCGCGGTCCGAACTTGGACCGTGGTTCGCCAGTTGCCGACCGCTGGTCTAGATAGAAGATGGGCAATGTAATATGCCAAGTTTTGTAATAATAGCTGATATGAGTGCAGAGACATAGCATTTTAAGCAAGGGGAGCACAATGTCCCCTCGCAAACGTTGTTCTGCCATATAATATTTTTCATGTTTGTTGTTTCATTCGTTCGACGGCCCATACGGGCTCCCTTACGTCTTGCTGGCATTGTTCAATGTAATACACACCTTTTTCAATCATAAATTAAAATTTGTGAAATGTCAAAATGACGCGACGCTTCTGAGCTCCTCGATTCAACAATATATATAATTTCGGTGTATTTGAAATACGAACGACGGTTTCGCTATTAAAAAATGGGATAGTGGTAGTAGGAGGGTGAAAATCTGGAATTGTAGGCATTTTCGGATGCCAAATTAAAAAAAAGTGAAAAAAAAAAATGTTTGTCAAAAATAGAAAAAATTTTCTGGATAGGAACACCCTAATCACAAAGCGGTAAAAAAAATATACTGAATCGAAAAAATACGATTTGAAAAATAATTTTGTATGAAGGCCACCCTAAATATATGTTTTTTTTTTCCAGAAAGCTTCCCTTTAATCTTCCCCTACACTTAATTCCATGATCATTAAAATAGGTCTGCCGGTAATTTTCGGTAAAAAAAATTTGGTCGGCAGGATTTTTTCTGATTGGTTATGAAATTTATCATCGATTAAGATTGATCAAAATCCGCGATGACGGCAAAACATTCCGAAATTTAATGATTCAAAAATCATTTAAAGATATTGCTGCCAGGCTTTAACCATGCTGACCAAGCTTTTCTTATTCGTCTTAGTGAAAACTACCATTTTTCATTAAAAATTCCAGAATCCGCGATGACGGCACTTTTAGTATTGTCGGCTCCTCGCCTATTATAACAGTATTTGATTTAAGTAACTTAATATCCGTTTTCTGTTCCGTGTTACAAAAGTTTATAAAATAAGAAGAGTGTACAGCTTCAGTCTTTTTTTTTCTTCTCAAAAAATTTGGAAAATATGTTAATTTAGAAGTCATTTTCATACACTTAGCCCATGGTTAAGAAGGAGTGGCTTGTGTAGAAAATCATGTATGAATATACTTGATCTGCGCCACCTCTAAGGTGTATACAGCCATATCCGTCTATCTGACTGTCTGTGGAAATAATTTTAATATATTTTGTTACCAAGATAATTTGATAAAATTTTGTATGCTGCTTTCCACATTGAAGATAGCTTATGGGACTGAAAATTGGTGAAATAGGTCAAAAGACACGCCTTTCGCCCATACAACAAAATCATTAAAATTTCTATTTTAAGAGCATTATTTACCGGAATGCAACCACAATATATACTTTTTGTAATTTCTATACGTGAATATCTATGACTACAAAGATAAATCGCATATGTACAAATAAATCATTTATGATGTTTTGTCTTTTCATAAAATATGGACTTATGTTATTTTGCCTAGCATACCTACCAACATATTTTTTCTAGGACCACCCTTCTGTGACACACATCTATCTGCTCAACTGGAAAAAGTGCATTTATTTTGTTTTATTTTTTCTAAATTTTATTTAAAATAAACAAAAATTCAAGTTGATTTCATTGCTTCGCTTGCGTCTCACTTTGCATCCGGGAGTGTAGTAAACGTTGAGCTGTCATCAGTTTTATATCACCTTCGGTTTTCTTTTTTATTTATTTCATTTTTGTCACTTATCGAGCACCATTCTATGTATAAGAATTTGTAAAAGCAACAGCAAAAATAGCAAAAACTCTTATACAGAATTTATGATGCGATCATTAACTGGCGGCGACAATCTGAGGACGCAATGCATAGCAGCACAGTGGTTTTATGTAGACAAAATAATTGCATGGCGACGACACGACGATGACGCTCTTTCTTTCATTTTCATTTTGTTTAAAAATTTAATTTTAATCTGAAATGGAAATATGTGGCGGAATATTTTTAGCACCTTTAATTGGAATGCATTTGCGATACCTAAGGAAATTGGTCCCTTTTACTTTACATAGCAAAACTAAGCATTCAAATCAAATTGAACTAAGTTTTTTTTTTTAATTTTTTGGCCGCTTTGTCATGTCATCTCTGATCTGCCTTTATGCTAATTCACCCGCAAGTGTCTTGTTCAATCAATCACACCTTTAAATTCATCAAGTGGGTCTACGAAATCTAAACATCATAAAAAAGGTGGGAAAGGTGGGAAAGGCGGCATTAAGCACAAACTTTCAAATAACAGCTATCCTCCAACAACATTACCACCACCTTCACTGCCAACACCAACACCTGCAACATCTAAACAACAACAACGAGAGCAACAAAAACGGTAACCCAAAGTGAACTACTTTTCTTTATGGGATCTCGAAAATAAAACAAAAATTAAAATTGAAAAGAATTGGCTACAATTTAAATCAACCCACTTTCATCCGCAGCAACAACAACAAAAACAATATGTGATATATATGTTGCAACATGTGATAAAATAAAGTTAAAAACAATTTACTTGAAATACCTAAAGAGACATAAAAAGGCAATAAAACAAAAAAAAAAAAGTGCACTAAAAATACAATTTTCGTAGTTTTTCATTTAAGACATAAAATGCATTGGAAAAGTGTGCATATGAAGTGGGTTTGTGAAAAAACGCGAAAATAGTTTTGTGTAGCGAAGTTGTCGCATTTATATCTCGTATGTGTATGGTGAAATCTCAGCAAGTGTGAATTTCGGTCTGAACAGGTCTCGGTTCGTTGAGGGAGCACCCATTGCATTTCCCATCCGTTCTAACATGTCTGGGACACTGGATGATGCTTAATGCAAAAGCTTGTGTGTGCTATCGCGTGAAAGCTTTATTTTGCCGAAATTCGAATAAAATCCACAAACTTTTAGTGTGAATTAAAAAAATCGCTTCCGTTATTGAGCTATAACTTTTGAGGCGGCTCAGCGGATTGTTTGGGACTTTCAGGATCTTTAACATGGGTATTTAGACGTAAGAAAAACCGTATCCCGTGTGTCTGGTTCGCTAAATTCAGTGTACGCAGGCTGAAAAATACTTCACTGTCACATGATTGAAAAACAGCTAGTTTTTTTTTCGAAAAAGTCACACTTGCTGAGATTTCCCCATATATAATAAGTATATTATATGTAAGTAAACATATGCATTTAGAATGAAAAAATTGATACTCTATTTTCTTTCAATATCATAATCCTGAATAAAGCACTCGACTATATTCTCCACGATTAGTTGTGGTATTCAATGGGCCTTCATAAGTCATTTCAAAACATTCTGTGATCCAGCACTACATGTTTAAGCAACTTCACTTAATTCGGTAATGCCATAATACCGGAGGTACAAGTAAAGACGTCCATGATATATCCGTAATCAACAAAGGAAAAGGCGCTTTCGCATTCTTGTTAATGACAATAAAACTCAAAAGCCTCGAGTCTAATGTCTTTTATAGGGATACGAAATATGGTTAGTGACTAGCAAAAATTGCTTCCGATAAGCTCTAAAAATTTGGCGGCTAGGTACCTTCTCCCATGAAGCGCAAATCACCAACGGAGTTTAGTCGTTAAGCAATGGAGTGGAAACATGAAGGTACCAGGAGGCACGGCAGTTGCAAGATAACGTGTTAACTATCGTTGAAACAAACATTGTATCGTATACACCCTGTATACGAGTTTTTCTCAGAGAATCAACAAAATGTATTTCCATATTTGTATAATGTATCAGTATTATTTGAGCTATTCAAGCATGTTCTGAAATCCGATTTACTTCGGAATCGGAATGAAAGCAATATTTAAGAGCTCTGCATTGTGACAAATAAGATGGAATTGGATTTGTTTTTCAACAAATACAATTTGCTTATGGTTTCTTTTCGATTAACCGAAACATAAATCAGATTTGGTGTTAATTATCGAAATGCGGAGCTCTTGAAAATTGCTTTCATTCTGATTCCGAAGTGAATCGGATTTCAGAACATGCCTGATTGTGAAGGAAACATGTGAATTTATTGTGCTTTTTGTGTTCTGAGAATAAATGTGGTTTTTTGGACAAAGTTCCTTTTTCCACAATAATTGTTGTGTTTTATTCTGCTGGCTATCGAAGGTTTAAACAAACATGTTAAATATACTTTTTGAACATTGTACGTTATGTATATAAACTTTTTAGGTTGCCAAGAGTTTTTTAAAAGTTTTTTAAATATATTTTGAGAACAAACTTAAATTTTAGTCTAACAACGTTTAAATAAACTTTCTAAAAATCCGACGTACATTTTTAGGGTTGTAACCTGGTTATTGTTGAGGCAGGAACCTTTAAATATAATACATATGTATATAAGGACTGAAGAAGAAAAGTTATCTGAAGACTTGCAGAGTTCAAGAATACCTGACCTGATTTAGCAACCAATCAAAAACGTAAATTTTGTCCAGTTCTAGGGTTATTTGCATTCCGTAAACTACTTTATGAATAGTATAAAAAAAGTTAATTCGTTATTTTTTATTGATGAAAGTGTTGATTTTTTCTGTGACAGTCGTCAAAACATGAAATGAGTACAAACGGTATTGTTATTTCACCTTTGTAAGGAGCATTTAAATTACATCGACCATGTCGATTCGACATCTATTTTTGTAATATTGAAATGATATAAAAACTCTTACCTTTTAGTTACCGCAAAACATTTATAAAATCTGTAAAGAAACAAAGAAAATAATGCGATTAATCAATCAACTCAAACAATATTCAATAAATAGTCTCCAATCGAAACATAAAACAGCCGCCCGATTTCAACGCCAATTATTGTGGCGACCCACAACCTACATGAAATTTATGTTTCCAATTAAAATGAGATCCTTATCGTAAAAGATCCACACACAAAAATATTCACAAATTAGATCGCCAACGATCAATACGATCGATTTTGATTGTACATAAGAAACAAAAACCGCACAATAAATTTATGCATGCAAATTAAATGCATTTCCCAAAAATGGCAGCCCACTTGAAAGCA
Source organism: Calliopum simillimum (assembly GCA_951812925.1). Taxonomy (NCBI): domain Eukaryota; kingdom Metazoa; phylum Arthropoda; class Insecta; order Diptera; family Lauxaniidae; genus Calliopum; species Calliopum simillimum. The sequence goes on along the minus strand of OX638372.1, from coordinate 83,148,836 downwards.
TATCGTTAGATGGTAAAATTGGAGTGATGCCGCACGGGGGGTTGAGGCGAGACTAAAGACAAAAGACGGAACGACATTCATGCCGCTAAAAGAAAAAGTTTGAAATTCCAATGATCGCAATACGTAGAAATTATGAGTCCATTGTTTTCCATATCGGGCGCAAACCTTTAAATAACATACAGACATACATATAGTTTTGTACGATCGTATATTTATCGATATGTCTGATTGTGCTCGCATACTGACAATGCAAATACGATTAAATTGCGTGTGCCGCGTGTAGCGTAATGTACATGGTCGACAATTGTTGTTGACAGTGGTAATGTCGCAATTGACAGGATATGGTGAAATTCTCAAAACTTAATTGTCAGCTAAAATAAGTAAATATGAAGCAATCAAGTTAGCACGATAACAAAATAGATCCTTCTTTGCACGTTAAAACCTCAGAATAAATTAAGCTGATTTCAAAATTAACTTAGCTTTCGTTTACTCAAATGTTGGTACCTCCTTAATGTTGAGCTACTAATGAAATGTTCTTTGAGATCTTTCTATTTTACACTAAACGTGATACAGGCATCAGTGTGCGCCACCTTGTCGTGCTATGTGGAAGTAGTAGGTTATTTTTTTTTTGTACCTTTGTTTCTTTTTTTTATATCTTAACTCTGCTCGAGTGCTTGAGGTGTGAAAAACGCTTTTTTTTTCTCCTACCAAAACCACAAAATGTGGAATTACTACAATGAAAGGTATGTGGTAGAGTGACTTCAGTCAGTTGTGTGGTCTACCGGAAAAACGGTAAACAAATTGAGGAAATTCTCGAGCTTTGCAGCATAAAGCAAAATTCGGTCTAATTTGATCTAATTGTTTAGACGTGGGATAAAATTAAGATAACGGTACCTAGTGGAAATGCTATTAATCTTAAGCTTTTAAATTTAAACGCTAAAAAGTTAATTAAACAGCAAAATAAAAACAAAAAATAATTTGATTGTATTTTAACTTGTCAGCCATTATTATTTAGTTAAAAGCTCGGTCATGGCACGGATCAAAGATGGCGTATGTGCGTAGGGTGTTGGCTCTCAGCTTGTCAAACGACTTAAAATAAGGAGGTTAGTGCATGCATGTTCGGTTTGATGTATGAACTTTATAAAAAAAACTGATGATCATATGAGGAGTGATTTTTCAAAAGGGCTTACAACCAAAACGTCAAAAGTAATGTCATAATATTAATTGCCTGTTATTTTGTTAGCAATTATTAAAATTTGTCTCTGTTCTCAAGAGAAGTTTGCTTAATGGTGTAAAATTTATAGCGTTAAGATAACAAAATGATATCTTTCAAATAACATATTATTATGCCCCGTAATGTGTATGACATTACTTTTGCCATTACGTTTTGGTTATAAGCCCTTTTGAAAAATCACTCCTCAATGATCATATATGAGGGTTTAGATGTTTAAGTGAATTGTTTATTGCGTGGTTTCATGGTGTCCTTGGAATAAGAAGTTTTATCCGAAATTAAGATTTTGAGTGTTACAGTGGGGTGAAATTTCGAAAAATTGTTTTTTGTGGCTATTTTGACTAAAAAAGTAATATTTATTTAATTTTAGGTTTCAGAATTTATTTTTTTATATACTTTGTTTTAATTAGTAGCTTTCGACTCCGTGTATGTTCTTTTACGTACTTTTCGACGCTAAATTGGAATCCGAGGTCAAAGTTGTTTTTATTCGGAATTGAATATTTTTATTAATCTTGAAGCAGTCGAAAAATATTTAAAAACTTACAAAAAGTTTATATGACGTAGTAATGTTGACTGAGATAAAAAATTTAACAAAAAAGTTAAGTTCGAATATATGACAAAATTATAGTCCAAGATCTCAGGACCGCCAGACGTTACTTACTTTCTAAGTAACAAAATATGTCGAGTTGGGTAGTATAAGTACATTCTTTGAAGGTAAACATACCTGCTAGCTTGGGCCATGGGCCAGTTTCCAGGTACCAGGTGCTAAAGGTACATAATTACTTAAAAAATATGCTTCACATAAAAAGTATCTCTGCAAAAATTTACCGAGATATGTAACTTTTACGGAAGAGTCCATTTTTCATATTTCTAAAGCGAGGACCCTTTTCCAACTGGGTTGTTTTGACAGCTGTAATGTGTCAAATGGCTTGTCCACATGACACTTGTATTCAGTATTCAATACGGCTCAATCTTGAATAGACTTACTCCTGAACAACATTTATTAATTGTGGAAACTTACTACCAAAATCAGTCATCAGTTAGAGAATGTTATAGAGTCCTTTAACATCATTTTGGTCGTTATGAGCGAAGCTCATTTCTGGTTGAACGGCTACGTTAACAAGCAAAATTGCCGTATTTGGGCCGATGAACAACCAAAAGCAATCCATGAGCTTCCACTGTATCCCGATAAATATACTGTTTGGTGTGGTTTTTGGGCAGGAATGCGAATGAAGCCCGTGCTACGGTCAATGGTGCTCGCTACAGAGCAATGATCAATGAATTTTTGTGGCCAAAAATTCAGGATATTAGTATAGCCGACCTCTGGTTTCTACAGGATGGCGCAACATGCCATACAGCTGGAGAAACAATCGCTTTATTGTGGGAAACGTTCGATGCAAACATCATCTCAAGAAATGCTCCTGTTAATTGGCCACCAAGATCAAGTGATTTGACGCGATTGGCATACTTTCTTTGGGGATATGTTAAATCACTTGTTTATGTCAAAAAACCCGAAAATATTGACGCTTTGGAAACTAACATAACTAGTGTTATTCAAGGAATACTGGCCGATAAGCCCGAAAGAGTTGTCGAAAACTTAACCCACAGAAAGAACCATTTAAGAGCTTATCGTGGGCAACATTTGTACGAAATAATTTTTAAACATTGAGTTGTAGGAACCGAACTATCATTCCAAATAAAGATTTGCATCAATACATTGATTTTTATGTACATATGTATTTTATTTAGAAAACAAAGTAGGAAGCTTTTATTGGATCACCCCCCTTTTATACTAATACTACTCAACCCGATATATTTTGTTACTTAGAAAATAGGTAACGTCTGGCAACCCTGGTATCTTGCTCTATTATAAAAGATGGAGAATTAATGAAAAAGTCGAGAAAAAAGAATATCGGAAAGAAAATGTTGATAAATCTAAAAATTTTGCAAAGTCGAAAAATCTTAGAACTATAAAATGAAATGTTGAAAATATTGCAAGAAGTTAAGAATAACGGAAAAAAAAGACAATCTAAGATAAAAAAAAAATGTTGCAAAAGTTAAGAGACATGGAAAATTATCACAAAAAAAAGGTTCAAGAGTCGATAAAATGAAATAATGTTGAAAAATAAGACATGGAAGAGTTGAAATATACATTGATAAAAAAAAAATTTATAAAGAGAACTATTGAAAATAATGGAAAATATCTCGTAAGTCAACAAAAAAAATAAAATATATTGGAAAATGACAAAAAAGTCGAGAAAAGTTCAAATGTAAATATCGTAAAATCGATTTCAGAAACAAAAAGCAACCCAAAACTGTTAATTCTAACAATATATTTTAAAAGATATATGGAAGGCTGGTACAAACTAAAAATTTTTGGGTATGGCTAAAATCTGAAATGTTCCTTATGTGAAATGTGCCTTTATTCGTAACGGTAGTTTATTTGATTTATTCGCCTACGTTTTTTTTTCCGTGTAGGTAATCAATCACCTTTATAAAAAAAAAGATTTGAAAACAACTGTGTAACATATAAAGAGAAATCTCTTGAAAGAATTATCTATAAATTATTTTAGAGAGGACACTTAAAAATTTCAAGCAAAATTATGAAAATATGGAACAAAAAGTTGGTGAAAACGCTGACATAGTGTGAACAAAATTACAATATTCAAGAAAGAAAAAGAAAAAAAATAGAAAACAACGAGCTTTTTTTGACCGCCCACAAACACTGCGGCTGAGAGTTGCAGCAACAAAAAAAATAATAAAACTACTACAACAACAAAATATAATTTACAACATGCAACGGAGTGTGTAACAACTTAATTAAAACAAACACGAGACGACAACAATAAGAGACGGCTACAACGATAAGAGGAACAACAATAAATTTTTGATGAATAAGACGTGCTAGAAGAAGAGCCAAAGAAGAGGAGAAATTATTATTATTTTTTTTTAAGTAAGATGCACAAAGTCATAAAAAAATATTTGAAAAAAAAAACAAGACCGAGATGAATCTTATTAAGAATTGAGTGAGAAAAATTAACATAATGCAACAATGACAACAAAAACAATAATTAACTTTTCAATCAACACACAGCAGCAGCCTCATTGCACCATATAATGACTAAAAAATACAACAAAATAATAATTAAAAAAAATTATAATTGTTATTACTAAAAATAATCAAAAAAGTAAAAAAGCAGTGAGTAATAATTTCCTTTGATTTAAAGTCGCATTTGATATACGCATCGGCTCTTGTTTTGCTAAAGGAACTACCAATGCACGAACGTGATTTTATTTCAAAACAGAGAAAACCTTGATTTCCTAGTTATAAAATATAAGGTTAAGTAAAAAAAATGTTCAGAAAAGTGAGCTAAGTTTAACCAAATTTTTTTCATATACCTATCATAATAATTTTATTGAATCAAATATTTCCCATTTTTATTGACCACCTCTCGCCATCTTTCAAGGAAAACCATAATACCATTCTTAAAGGATTCCTGGGGTTTCTGCTCGAAAAACTCGGACAAGACCTTTTCGCAATCCTCTAGGGAATTCAATTTTACGCCATCAATATAAGTCTGCAACGAGTGAATCAAATGGTAGTCCGAAGGTGCAAGATCTGGGCTGTTTGGTGGACGCATTAAAACTTCCTAGCCAAGCTTCCTCAGTTTTTAGTGGGTCACCAGAGAAGTATGTGGTCTAAAGTTGACGTAATGAAAGACGACGCGCTTTCTGTTAACTAATTGCGGACGTTTTTCCTTGAGCGTTTCATTCAATATTGTTAATTGTTGACAGTAGTGTTCCAATTTAATCGTTTGACCACGCGGAAGTAGTAGCAAAACCTTCTTGAGCGTCAGTTCCGGCTTTGCGACGGTTTGGGCAGGCTCACCTCATTTTGACCATAATCTATTTCGCACATTATTATCATACGTTTTCCATTTTTCGTCACCAGTGACCAATCTGTGCAAAAATGGTTCGAGATCATTTCGTTTCGGAAGAGATTCACATTCTAAAATGCGGTCAGTTAGACGATGTCCCGACTGCTTATGTGTCGGTCTTCCTCCACCTTTTCAATAATTTCGTCCATTTTCTCAATATATAGTCGACCCTATTTAGTCCTTTCCGAGAAAGTACCTTCTCCATAATGTACATGGGTCCATCATTGCGTTATCGATTAAGATTCGGGTTGACATCTCTTATTTTTATGAAAATTGGTGAAAAGTAAGTATTTGGCATACGTAAGCTGTGATAAAATGCTTTTTCGAAATTCCGAAAAAAAAATAAAAGACGGCGGCCATATGACATCCGATTCAACTTTTAGATACTCACATGTTTGAAAATTCATAGCTCCTCAAATATCTCATAAAGAAGATGTAGGTTTCTGCTTCATGTAGATTCTGTCAAAAGGAACTGGAAACAGCAGAGCATGTATTATGCTTTTGCCCTGAGACGTATGTACCTATGCCAGGTGCCAGGATTTTAGGTCTGACTGACTGCATAAGACAGTCAGTCAAAATTTCTACAGTGATCCACCCTATCGTAACGTCATATTTTATATTTTTATATGAGAATCTTGTAAAATATATTACTACCTACTTATTTGTACTATTGATAAAACTTATGCACTCTACTTGACAATCAAATACTTCCGTACATCTTTTTTTGCTTTTTCTATATTCCTTAGCTTGTCCGTTTATCTCATGCTGTGTTTTATATGAAGTACCAACCATTTTTCTCTTGATTTCTCATGAATTCAGCGCAAAATGCACCAAGTATTTAAGTCACATCGACAATGAACCAGTTTCAAAGGAACACTCTCCATCCACTCAGAACAAAAGTTGTCTGGGAATAGTTGACAAAAAAATATTGTTAAAGAACGACGAAAAGAAGAAGCAAAAGAGATAAAAATGCAATAACAATAAATACCATGCACATCGACATGCATACATACAAACCCAGAAATAGTCAGATGGACAAACGGTCAAACAGATAGACAGATAGACAGACAGATTTGTACCACACATCCCACGCACAATGACGATCGTTTAAAGTTTTTCCACTACGATTTTATTAACTATTTCTTTCTTTTCTGTTAATCTAAGCCACGTTAATACTTTGTCTCACTTCATGTCTGTCCGTTTGTTCACTCATCCGTCCGTCCGGCTGTCTGTCTGTCTGACAGTCAGAAAGATGCATGGAATGTTGTACCACTGCGCTTTGTGGTGCAACAGCCAGGCAAAACAATGCACAACACCTACTTTTAAATCACGACTGGGAGCAGCCCATAGAGTTAGGGCAACACACTTTGTATTCAGTAGGCAAAAGAGTAAGAGAAAGAAAGAGTAGATTGTATACACAAATAATTAACTGAAGTAACTTTTTGGATGCTCAATTGATTTTTATAAAATTGTATGAATATGAGAAACTTTATACTGAGTAAAAAAATTCTGAAAAAGGCCGGAAAATTTAAATACGTATTTTCATACATTTTTGAATGTGGAAAAGTCTAAAACATTCCAAATAAATCATCCGAAAAAAATAAATAGTAAACCACTTTCGAAATAATAATTTGAGGTTGATGAATTATCACACAGCTTAATCAATTTGTCAAGCATTTTTCCTTTGGACTTTTTTGTACGACTTCTGGATTCACAGAACTAGACTTAGTTTGAAGTTATTTACGAAACAACTTCCATTTTTGTGAAACGTCCGAATACATATCGCTGATTTACTACAAGAACGCCAGAAATATGTTTGAAGTTTTCAATTGACACCCACCTTGCAGAAAAAAGAAAAAGTTATTCTGTTCTCAAACGGTGACCGTTAAAGATGTTAATATGAAATTTTTACATAATAGCTGTGTTCCAGTGGTAGTGATTTTGATCCAGATCAGATCTGAACTCATTGGAGCGCACACGGATTCAATTTTAAAAACTAGGTAGCATTGGCAAGAAAAGATACAAATGTAAAAACAATAATGTCATAACAAATTAACTTGTACATAAATTTGGAAATAAAAAATTGAAAAATCAATTCAATTTATTTAATTTAAATATCGTTCATAAAACGTAGACGCGTAAACGGAATAGCTGAAAAATGTATAGAGGTCGGGGTGATAACGCGGTTTCCCTGGGTTTGCTGTAACCGCTGTAACTAACAAAAATTGTATGTCATTGCTGATTGGTGGTCGTTTAAACAGATTGCCTAGTGCAGGTGTTGGTGATATATTTGTTGATACTGCAAAGGGCAAGTTTTACTTGCGAAAAATGTAAAATTGCAGTTGTAATTTGACAAAGGAAGCCATTAAGGAGGGATGGTGTATTTACATATGTGCATATACATATTTTCAAGACAAAGCCTGTGAAACGATATGCCTTGCTATAACTGGACCTGTATTGCATAAAAAAAAGTTCAATAAATAAAAAATAAGCTCGTGTAAATAAAATAAACCAAAATAAAATTTAAGAAACATAACTTAAGAACTGTCATGCTATGAAGTTTTTCTAATTTAAATTATATATATCGAGTGTTTTTCTTCAGTCAAGTTCTTTTTTAATTGAAATGTTAAAAATTTCAATAATTTTTTGACACTAGATGTCAAAACGTCAAGAAATAAGCCAGTGCTGCCAAATAAAAACCCGTAATTTTCTGAACATTTCCATTGGTCCAAAAAAGATTTCCAAACGCATTCATGGATCCAGAAAATGGAACCAAGATCTGAGCTGGTTCTGAAATTATTTTTATTTTGCTTGAAAGTGGTTCTGATCTGGATCAGATCCGCTACCTATGGAACACAGCTAACATGAAGCTGATATAACAAATAATTCTGCATCCTTAACTCGTAAATGAGCGATATGGTGCCAATTGTAAACTAACCTTTTTTTTTTTTTTTTTTTGATTTTTAAGAGAGCTTAAAAGCTCTGAACTCCATTACTTTTAAAGTTTGAAAAAATGTTTTTCTCCTAGATTGTCATTCTGTTTGTTCAATAGAAGAAAGAAATTTCGAAAATCTTAAATAGAAATGGAGTTCTGAGCTGTTATTTAGCTCTCTCTCGCGTCGATGTATTAGATATAAATATTTTTCACAATATTTAAATTGAATCGGAAATTACTAATGGCTGCTAAAAAGATTTTATGTGCTAATAGGGCATGAAATCACTATTCACCATTAAAGTGCAGTTCACATATTACGTAACGCAATTTTCATTTTCGACCAATTTTTAAACCCCCCCCCCCTGGTCATAACGCAACGTAAAAAACATACAACCCCCTTCCCCCCTTTTTTGCCGCATAAAATAACAAAATCGATGTTACGTCCCTCATGCAACACTTCGTAACAAACCGTCCGACCCCCCTCCCCCATGGCGCGTTGCGTAATATGTGAACGGCTCCTAATTACCAAGCCACAGAAGCAGTATTCGTCCTAATTATCACTATGAACAATACCGTATCGTATAACTGAATATTTTAGTTCCGGTTCTTTCAGGAAAATATATTCTTGAACTCTCACCCGATTGCAAGACATCTTTTTCCTTTGAAATGTTGTCACCAAGTATGATCTATATGGGTATTTCCACAAAAAAGTAAGCCGTGAGGCAAAAAATTAAATCCATGTCCATATGACCATATCTCTGAAACTATTTAACGCACATAAATGAGATTTGATACATATCGTCACTCTTAGGCCAGATTAACGAAAGTGAAAATTGGCAACGCCACGTCCCCAAAAAAATCGCTTCATCATGTTTCTGAAAATATATACATATATAATGAAGCAAAACACGCCAAGCGTACCAGATGAAAATTTTTTTGTCTCCGATTTCGCTCAAATTTGGCAATATCGTAGTACCATTTGTTGTTAAAATACAGAATGTTGAAGTTGGCGTTTTTAGTCATTTTCATGAAGAGATTGTTTTTTCAAAAATTTATGGCTTGCACCAAAGTTTGAAAATTGATATATGTTAGTAACTGCTCCAATTCATTTTTAAGTGTTCTTTTTATAAAAAAATATTACTTGGTGGAAAAAAATGTCCCATGTCACTTTCGAAACTATCAAATTATTTATAAAAGAATAACACCTTTATTTCGACAAATACCATTACCAGTTTATTCAAAATCTACGGATATGAAGGTGTACATTTTCTTTGTGAAGTTCTTATTGCATGTATAAAAGTAGATCAGAAATGGTTTAGAAGTGTAATTAGCTTTTTGAAAACAATACATGTAAGTAATTGCTTAACAGAACAGTAAAACAAAAACAGAGCCAATTATTTTCTTTTTTTTTTTAATTTTATTCCAATTAAACAAAAACTGATCGCCAAATTTTCCCAACTCATTAATTTTCATTTACACGAAATTTTGTTAACAACATAACAAAAATAATTACAACAAATTAACAACAACAAATAGTTCCACACCTACACAAACAATAGGCAAAAAAATTAACAAAAGCAGCAGACGCGCCAGACAACACATGTCAGTCAAAACCGAAAAAAAAAAAATTCGACAACAACAAAAACATTTCCGTTGACAAAACTTTAAAGCTTAACAAAACATGACATGAAAAACTTTACACCTTGGCTTACGCACGCATGCGCGCAGCTTAGCTTAGTGAATGGCGTTGGCCACACCTCCCCCACAACGATAAAGAAAAAAACACCAACGGCACAACATAAAACGTTTACAGCAGCGTTGCCACCAAATTGAGTCGAGCGCTTTTTTATGACTGACAGATGTCAAAAAAACTAAAGTTGTAGAAATATTTGGACTTAAATGGATATCGTAAATTATTAACTTAGAGCAGCGGGCCTTATATGGTTTGCGACAACAAAAAAAAAAATAACAACAATAAAAACAAAACGAAACGAAAATCAGCCGAGCAGCAACCATAAATTCCAGCAACAAATAAATGATGTATCACAAACAAAAATTGAGACAATGCTCGCACACGAAAACCATTGGAAATTACTAACGAGGCGAATTTACTTTCGATTTTATTTTCGATATCGAATTTGGTGAATTTTATCGGTTTTTAATTAATTGGCATTTAATTGTTTGGCGAAGCGTTGCCAAACATTTTCAATGCGATTTGCTGCTTGTTAAAATTTGTAATGCCGATTTGTTTGTCTACTCCGACATAGTGGGCAAATGTAGTGTAGGTTGAAAAGCTGAGTGGAACCCATTGTTTCTTTAATTTTGATTAATTGTTAGCCAAAATCATAAAATTAAAGACAGCAGCATAAAAAATTCATCCGAAACACCCTTACATCTCAAAAATACCGAATACCGCAAGCTACGAGTCGTAATGTATTAAATGATAAGCCAGTCAATATAGCCATGTGTAACTCACATGAATGTATGTGAGTATTTGAGGTTACATCTTAATTTTTTTTTTTGGAAAAGTTTAATATTGAATGAATGAAGCATTTGAATCTAATATCCACAACATTCTGAAACTCGTTTTCTTAAATTTCCAAGAAATTCTCTATTTTAAGAAAAATAAAATTCTAAATTCTAACAAATTTCTATTGTTTTTTTTTTTTTTTTTTGTTTGTCCTATGCACTGCTCTCACTGTAGCAACATCACGTTTTTCCACTTGTTGACAGGAAATATTGTTCATTATTATTATGAAAAACAACACCAACAGCAGCAATATAAACTCAAAATTTAAGAAATAAATTGAAAATCGAAAAAAGAAGTCAACTGCACTGATTTACGCCTGCTTTGGACTGTTCGACACAATATTTTGGGGCACGTTATTTTGATTTACTTACGTGATTCTGGTATTGCTCGAAATAGGCGTATTATTTTTTCTATAATGTTAAAAATTATTTAACACGTGGTGACAACATTTCAAGCGAAAACGATATCCAGCTTAAGTTCGCGAACTGTATTTGACCACTTATCTAGAAAAACCTAAATTAAATCATTCGTTTATACTTAAAAAACCGGTGGATGAAAAGCAGCTGCTGGATTCCGGTTAGTCAAAATAGAAAGTTCAGGTTAGGGTTCGGGGTTTATAGAAACAGTGAACCTAAATCTGCTTATGTTCGGGGTTATTTTCACTCCCTGAACTGAAACTTAATCAAAATAAAAATATCGGGACAGTGAATGTAAGCCCGTTTTGGACCTATTTCAGTCCCTGGAAAAAGTAAAGTACCTTTTTACGCAGAATTGCAACACTTCAGTATCCGAAAAACTGTTAGCGCCGGTACCAAGAAATCTACTGTTCACAGGATAACGAAAAAAGTAAGCAGTAGAGTTATTAATAATAAAAAGTTCCAGAGCGTTCCGGAGAAAACCAGCAGGTGGCACATAAGAGAACTCAAAGGATAAATTAGACCCTTCCGTAATGGACGACGAAACATACGTTAAGTCAGATTTCGAATAGCTACCGAGACACATATTTTATACATACTTGTACGAAGGGGAAAATAAAGGGCAAACTTAAAAAAAAAAAAAAAAGTTAACCGGTTTATGGTTTGGCAAGCCATATGCAATTGTAAGCTCAGAAGTATTTTTTTTTTTTTATATTATTGGTCTGAATATACTCGAACATTTTTATAGACAAGTACCCTTACAAATGCCAAGTGATACAGTAATGTTCTGGGATGATTCAAGAAGCATTCTCTCATTGCTCTCAAGCCACCGTGAAATAGTATGGGAGAATGGAGAGTTGTGCGACAGGTTTTTTTTTTTTGGGGGGAAACAAATTATGAAATTAATTATGAAATTAATTTTTTTTAGCATCTCAGTATATAGAATCTCTAGTATGCCTCAAAACACAACTTCTGTCTAAAGGGTTCGGTTGAAATTTAAAAAAATCTAAAAGTTCTGCTTGTTTGTGCAAAAGACTCGTTTTTGGGGAGTTCTGCAACACGGAGGGAGTTGTGCAACACAGCTTTAAATTAAAGAAAATTACATATTTTGATGAATATTCTTTGTTAAATTAACTCTTTCATAGCAGCCACTAAGGCATTGATATCACTCGCTATTTGCTGGTCGCACGATACGTACGACGTGGCATGAGGACTATATACAAAAATCACGAAAAGTCACGAATAAAATAAAGACAAATACTGAATTCTATGAAGAAAATCCACCAAATTGCATGAAACAAACGAATTATTCACAAATAATGCGATACACGCATGAAAAATGCAAACTTGGGTTGAAAACTGTCAAATGTGGCGTTTTATTGCAAAACTCCCCACTTCCTACACATTGAAAACGGCCAACGCGTCATCGATACATCGAATGTTTATACATCATTACTTTCATGCGTTGAAAGGGTATTCGCAAAGGAATGTTTTGTATATATTGACCTTTATCATCAGATTCAACAAGTGACTGAAAACACCGCAAACACAAGAGGACAAAGAAACTTTCCGACAAATTTTTCAACGCCCAATGTAGAGCGACACGAAGAATATGTATTGACGTGACGAATGCGGGTGAAAAAGTTAGATCGTAGCCGGACAAACAATTGACAGTAGTTGGACGCATGACAATTATTATCATTTGACATTCATCGACGTGTTGCACAACTCCCTCAGTTGCAAAACTCCCCAATCACCCCTACTGCCCACCGCTTCGATTTATATAAAAGTATTGGGTTCTATCGGAGCTGAAATCTCATTTTTGAAGCAAAAAAAAAAAAAAAAATCTGTTAAAATTTACAACATTTTAGAACGAAGTAGATGAAATGGCAAGATAAGTTCACTCAAAACCTATAAAGTTGCTTACTAATATAATGGTACATTTTTTAAATATATTAAATAAACAAAATAAAAATCTATAGTTTGTTTTGTAATTTAGGATCATGACGGATGGAAAATTTTCCCGAATGCCCACTTGGATTAGCTGAAGCTTAAGATTTACGTTGAATGGCAGTGCAGTAGAGTTGAAATATGGCCTACTGAGTTTAAAAAGTTTAGTTTTCTGAATAATTTCGTGTATAAAAAAACCGTGAATTTTAGAGTGAGTGTGCAAAAATCAGCAAAAAAAGTGTACTTAAAAATCTGCAACTTCTATTGTAGAACATTGTTAATACAAAATTCAGGTAATCTGATGTTAAGTAAACTGTAAGCGCATTTTAATATTTAAAAGCAACTTAAACTTAAATTTCGAAAATTACACCAACAATTTCATTCATTAATACTCTAAAATTATAGTGTAAAGAAAAAATTAAAACAAAAATAAACAAAAAACCGGTAAAATGACAGAATTCATTTCAGTGAATAAAATTACAGTGGTTATCAAAAGGTGGAAGGCTGCATACTTACATATTTAGCTATCGATGTAGTTTATACGAAAAGAAGTCAAAAATAACGAAACAGAATAAAAATAGCAGGTTCAATGACGAAACGTAAGGAAATTGGTCTGGCATGGCTATCAAAATAGAGATGATGCACAATTGTTACGACCGATGACTATGACGATGATGCTTGAAAATCAAAAAAATCAACAAATCTACAAAAAATGTACATAGATATGAATGTATGTAAATATATTTGTCATAGGCTTTGAATAAAATGAATGGTTACGATAAAAATATACAGAAGAAAAAATTTGGAAAAAAATATTCTTAAGAATATATCCATTTGATGTAAATTTATTTCTGGGTTTCTTTTTACAAATTTGAACTGTTGTATGTGTTCATTGTTTCAATTTTAAGATTTTAAAAAAATTTTGGAATAAAACAGATAACAGAAAAATTCGAAAAATTTGTGACTTAAAGTTTAGAGAAAATAAAAATACATTAGTGTTAAAAAAAGGTACGAACCATAAAACAGCAGATTTTAAGCCCTTTAGTTAGGTTTATAAAAAAATAAATTTTCAAAATTTAAAAAGATTTGAGATTTAAAATTTTAAGCTAAGTAATTTTTAGGAAAAAATGCAGAAAATATCAAGTGGCCGCGACGTTTTAATCGTCGTTTTGAATTCCGCCACTTAGTACTAGACTCTTTCCAGCTCAAATTTTTCGAAATTTGCAGTTGGGTTCTCAAAGTAGTGTTTTTGCGAAAAATCGACGCAATTTTTTTATTTTGATTTCAAATTTGGACCATTTTGAAAATATATAAAATGGCGGCCATTTTTTAAAAATCTTAAAAGTTGATTTTCGCAAAATAATATTTTTTTTTTTAAATTTTTTTTTTTTACAGAAAGGTGGACGTTTTGTAGAAGACTTGTTTTGCGCTAAATGGTTGTGAGAGCCACGGGATTTTTTTTTTCTAAAAAGTCACATGACAATTTTTTTAACTTTATTTTGTGTTTTGATTTACACTCACTAGGTGGCCAACAACGAAAACTTCAAAGTAGAAGAATATAAGTTCCATTGTTTAGAAAATACAAGGTGTACAAAAAATCAAATGTTTCCCATATAAATCATAAGAATATTGACGAAATGGCAGCCATGTTTTGAAAAATCATAAAAATTAATTTTCCTTTTTTTTGTAATTTTTTTTACGGAAATCTTTTTCATCATCCACCTTTCAAAAAATTTACGTAAAAAAATTTCTAAGAAAAAAATTTTTTTTTTGGTAAATTATTTTTTAAGATTTTCAAAACATGGCTGCCATTTCGTCAATATTCTTATGGGAAATATTATTTTTTTTTGTATAAGTACTTTGTATTTTCTAAGTAATGGAACTTATATTCTTCTACTTTGAATTTTTTTTTTTGGCCACGAAGCACATAATACGTGGCTGCTCGATATATTTCTGGCCTAGGCAACACTAATGCCAATAGCTAAAATCTGGCAACGCCATAATAACGTTTGACATTTTTTAGCATAAACGTACTCACTACGTTTCGATGTACAAGTGCTATTTGTTTTGTTTACAGTGAGTTAAGAAAATCAATTTTTCCATTGAAAATATAAGCAATTGATAAATTACTCGTATTGGGTTTCCAACGAGAACAAACGTTTTGTACAGCTAAGTGTTTATGCAAAATCGAATGATTTGGAATGAAACTAATGCCCAAGGATGCTTCTATCTTACGGCATGTCACATGACGATCTTGCATTATTAGTTCACGCACGGCATCAATGTTCTCTGGCACAACAGACATTTTTGGACGACCTTCACCGAATTCGTCTTTGAGCGAGCGTCGGCCACGATTGAATTTATTAAACCAGTTTTTCACAGTGCTATAGGATGGTGCTTCATCGCCATATAAAGATTTAAGTTCATCGATGCACTCTTGTCATGATAATCCACGTCCAAAGTTGTGAAAAATGATCGCACGAAAATGTTCACGAATTAATTCCATTTTTTTTGCCAAATTGATTTTTTCTAGTCACTATAAACAACACAAGTGATGGTCGTACGTCAAAACGTTCTGAGTACGTTTATGCTAAAAAATATCAAACTTTCCAATAAAAGTATCAGATTGCACCTGGCAACACTTAGTGTTGCCTAGGCCAGAAATATATCGAGCAGCCTACGTAAAGTTAAATAATTGTCAGTTATCATTTTTAAAAATGGAAAACAAAATAACATTTAAAATGCTACAAGAATCCGAAAACAAAAATTGAAAAATTTTATTTTTGACCAAATGGCGGAACCTAAAAAAAAAATTGCATCGATTTTTCGCAAAAACACTACTTTGACACTCTGAAGTTCCATGCCCATAAGTTGCAAAAAAAAAATTTTTCCGCAAAACTAATAATGAGAGCTCTCGATAAATTTGAGCTGGACATCGTCACTAATTACAGATTTTACAGTATATTAATGAAATATCTAATCGGTATCAAGCCCGTATACTTTAAAATTTCATACTTCCAGCATTATTCAACAATCCTCAGGATTTCTTCGTACAATTTTCGTATTATCATAGTATTTTCCTGTTTGAAAGCGTCAACATGAAGAATTGAAGAATTTTAGACCAAAAGAGAAATATATCGATCATTGTAGTGTATATGTCCCTTAAAAAATTAATCTTTTCATAGGACATTCAAAAGAAGCGCGGCATAAATCAGTTGTCGCAACAGCCGCCACCACATAGTGCCTCATTTAAACTGGATTTTCCTTAGCAACATACAACGGCTGCAATGGAACGTGACTTGTACAATTTGAACTTTTTTCGCTTTTGCTTTTCATTTTCAGAGTTTTTTTTGCTCTTGTTCTTTTTATTAAAAGTTATAAACGTGAAAAATGTCCGTTTCTAAATAGGAGTGTGTAAGATAGGACGAACGATTGGACGGACGGACAGCGGAATATTTACTTGAGTGCGCGCGTTTCAGCAGCATTTGTTCAATAAGCAAAAGGGTAGCAACAATCAACCGTCATCTAAAGAAACGGGGCACTAGTTGTGGTTGTGCCTGTCTGTGATTTCAAAGGGCTACCGTGCGCTCATCTTAAATCCTATCAACGAATCATCGCATAGCATCACATCGCGTAGCGTCAGTTTCAAGCCTTCAAAATACTTGTGGTAATAAAAACATTTAAATGGTTACCCTCGTCGCTTACCACTGCTTGCTGGTTTTTTCATTACAAACTGGCTCATCTACATGGAGTTTATTGTTTATCTTCGTCACTGCATGAATTTCAAATTAAGAAAATAAATAAAGAAGTTAAAAAGGATGCACAAAAAGAAACCCATGCTCTTAATTCAGAGTTGTTAGTGCTTGGTCAGAAAATGTAGAAATAAACAGCACAAGGGATAAAAAAAAGTTTCGTCATTGGAATTTTGATCAAATTCAATTTAAGTTTAAACAAACTCTTACAATAACACAACCGAAACTTTTGTTTCTGCTCGGAATTTAAAGTCATAATTGTCTTGGAACGTTTCCTACTGGACAATACAACAATCGAAAAGCTAAAAACATGTTCAGGTAACATGCGAAAGTGTTAATTCAACATACCAAAACTATTAATCTGAAAGGGACACATACTTATATCCCGTTGGTCCCCAAAGAGTTAAGACCGATATTTTTTATTCAAAAATGTAAGTGTCTTATGGGCTATATTTTGTGCAAATGTCTTATCGTTCCGATTACGCCTATTTTTGATAAATGAGTAAATGTTCCCAACATCTCAAATATCAAATATTAGTATTGTACTTCAATTATTCATGAAGTTATGCACACAGAAAAAAAAATTGTATTTCCAACAACTTCATGTTTTGTTTCAAGAATTTTCGTTGGTTGAAATCTTCCCAACAACTTTTGCTCTTGTTTTAAATATGAAATTGTTATATGTTTCATAAAACGAAAAATTGTTGAATCAAGTAAAAAGTTCTTGGAAGCTTAAGAGCGGAAATTGTTATTTCAAAAATGAAACTGTTGACAATGTTTAAAAACGAAATATTTGAACAAAAAATAAATGATTGTTGAAATGTTTGTGGTTTTATTAGTACTTATTTATTTGGAATATATCAGGGGTTGAAATAAGAAAAAGTTATTACTGCAGATTTTTTTTTTTTTTTAATTTGCAATTTTTAGCAAAATTTTTTTAATGTCTTATTCAAGTGATTAATATTAAATATTAATATTAAATAACAGATATGATGGCAATGGTTCAATTTATAATTGAAAATTAATAGAGAAATTTTCTTCGAATGCATTTACAAAAATATGTTTAAAGTAGAGTTGCCGAGTACTTATTGTGGTTGCTACATTTTAGCCCAAATTGGTGAGGTTAGAAAACTAAAACAACGGTTATAAGCGAAATAAAATGAGTATTTAGTTTCACCGATTAACGCAAAACAAAGTAATATGAATTTGGGTGAAAATTATTATTACAATTTTTTACAATATTCTGAAGTTATTACTGCAAATTTGAAGTTATTACTGCAGAAATAGGGTATTACTACAGCTTATTTCAATGCCTGGAATATATCTTACAGCAATAGGAATGAAATATATACAAAGACATTGGATGTCGTATGAGAAGAAGCCGAGAGAAGTACACAGCGTTTTCATACGTGGAACTCCTGCTTCAACGGCAGAAAAGGACAAAATCTTTGCATCTTATCGTGACTGGCGATGGAAAATGGTTTCAGTACGAGAATCCCAACAAAAGTCGTGAGGTGAGCCAGGTCTATGCATCGACATCGTCCGCAAATCCAAATATCTAGGATTCGAAGCTTCTCTGTATTTAGTGGGATCAATAGAATTCAATTTGTTATGATATGCTGCCAGAAAGATGGGAGAAAAATATGTTAAGTGAGTGATGGGGAAAACTTTGAGTGAAATTTTTCTTACCTTTGTTCGTTAAATAAATCTTTTTTTGTTTTAAAAAGGATTTTTGTATTTTTTTTCTTTCAAAACAGAATGTTTGAAGTTTTGTATTTTAAAATATTTTTCATAATTTTCTATGACAAATTTGTAAAAAACTAAGTACCAAGAATGAAATTGTTGATTTAAGAATAAAATTCTTATTTCAACAATTTAGAAATAACAATTTTTTAAGAAAGAAAAATTGTTGTTTTAACAATCTTTTTTTTTCTGAGTGTGGTGATTTCAAATATTCAAATAAATTGGAGGTGGGCGTAACTTGAGTAACTGTTATAAATTTATGCAACAAAATAGGTCAAAATGGTATGCGGCAAGCATATTCGATTTCATAGAGCCGTAGTCAAGCTTGTTAGAGGAAAAGCGAGCTTCCTTACACGGCGCACAGTGCGGCCAAAGCACAAAAAGCTGGCATCAATTGAAATTTTCAAATAAGCTGTAAACGCTTTTTGTTTTGTTTTTTGTATTCTTTAGTAAGCCAGCAATACTATAAGTCATTTTCATCTTCTTACTTCTTACCTCTTTCCAAACAAATAAGAGTTTTGCGTGGAAAGCAAGTGATTTTTTTGTTAATTTTTTATAATTTTTAAAAACAATTTTAAACTTTTTTAGTAATGGAGTCTTGAACATCGTATATTAGTTGACATGTTTTTGTTCTTGATTTGTGAAAATAAATGTTTTGTAATTTTTAACAGTTTTTAAATGTCACCCTGGCGCTGCCCATTGTTTTTAATTGGATACTCAAGTATTTTTCATACATGTACTAAATCTTATTCTCCTACGTCAAATAGTTTCGAAGATAGGATCAATTCTTTCGACTAAAGCCACATATTTTCGTATAAATAACATTCAACTGCCTGGGGTCACGATCAAATATTTTCCGATCAGTACCAACATTTTTATGCTTGATACTTACACCAAAAGGAAACATTTTAGCCTCTAGGTTCAAGGTATTTCACTATTTGAATTATTGCCATATTACATATCGAGACCTTAGAGCGCTATAGTCCTATCTCCACTTTTTGCAATGTGAGATTTTTGCAGTTATGGCATCATTGTGGGCTTTTTTATCGTATGAAAAACTGTGTCATGTCAAAATACCACTAAAAAACCAAAATATTCGATAATTAACAAAAATCTTATCTCCAAATTGTAATTTTTTCAAGAGCGCTACTGTCCTATCTCCACTGAATATTGAAATAAGTCACATTTTAAAAAAAAATTCTTCGCACGGAAAAAACTAAACAGTAAAAATTCATTGAAAATCCCAGTATTTTTTCCTGATTTTTTCAGTAACTGTGCGCCCGTAAAGAAAAACCGTATTACATACAGTAAATAATAACTAGTAAGGGTGGTATCTTTGGCCTGGCCAAAAACTAAATACCCTACACTGCATTCCAAGTATATTATTAGGAGATTATAAGAACAAATTGCTTATTGGGGAAGTGCCACGCCCTCTCCTCCGAGCTTACCTTGATTTTGCGTAGAGCTTGCATATACTATTCTGAGTGTTTGAGTAAAATTCGGTTAGGTTTTCTTAAAAAAATCTTTCAGTTAGCATTTTGAAACTTTCGCTTATATGGGAGGTACCACGCCCTCTAATCCTACTTCGCCTACTTTACGCTCAGAGTTTACAATTAATGTTCTTCGTGTTTGAGTGAAATTTGGTTGGATTATCTCAAAAAACACTTTCATTATATAATTTTGAAACTTTTGCTTATATGGGAGGTACCACGCCCTCTTGTTCGAGTTAACCTAGATCTTGCGTATAGCTTGCATTTATAGATCCGAGTGTTTGAGTGTAATTTAATTGGGTTATCTCAAAAAACGCTTTCCGTATAACATTTTGAGGTGCCACGCCCTCTAATTAGTTCGAATCCGCTTAGTTGTTGCTCAGAACTTATACTTACTTTCCTTAGTATTTATGTGTATTTTGCTTCTGTTATTGCAAATAATGCTCTTATTATTGCATTTTGAATATATTTTTTGTATGGGCGGTAGGCGTGTCCGTTGACCGATTTTGCTCATTTTCAATCCCCCGAGCTAACGACGGAGGCTGTGCACCAAATTTCATTGAATTATCTTGCTTAGTTTTTCCATAAAATGTATTTCCACACACACCCAGCCAGCCAGCCAGCCAGCCAGCCAGACAGACGGACATGGCTATATCGACTCAGGTGGTGACGGTGATCAAGAATATATATACTTTTCCATACCTGCCACGCCTCCTTCTCTGTGTTTCAAACGGAAGGACAAAGTGAATATACCCTGGGTGTAGGGTATAAAAAAAAAACATATAAAAAAATGTATGTTGATGGTGTCGAACTTAAGACCTTTGTGTTTCTAGGCGACGCTCTATCTACTGAGCTACTGTAGCACTTTCTTTTCTGTAGCTTATTGCTTAATTTAAATTATTTTGAAAAAAAATTTTTTACAATCTCAACCAGTAATAATTGAAATGTATTCTAAGCAAATATTGCAGAGCTCACTGGTATTTTTTCATGCGACAAGTTTTTACTTCTCTATTCGATAGATTTCACTGTTTATCTCTGTACTTTTTGAAAATTAAACCGTATATTTTACTTTCTTGCCATAACTTTTTCATGAGAATTCAGGAAAGTAATTGAATTACTGAAACAATCCGTAATTTTTCGTGAGATTATTATCACTTTGTGCTATTTGAAAATCAATTTTTCCAGATCATTTTTTTGAGTGCGTTTTTTCGGGTTGTCTTCGCGTTTCATGACTTTTTGCGACATTTTAGTGAACAAATTTGGTTACGGGCTCCACTCTTGTTTGTCGGAACCAAAAATTAAAAAAAAAAAAAAAAAAAAAAAACCGTTTTTTTCGTGTGTTCTACGCGTTTCATGACTTTTTACGACATTTTAGTGGAAAAAATTCCAAAAATTTACTAAATGCGTCGTTTTTTTGAATAGTAGTGGAATTCTATATAAGGGCAAAAGTAAAGACGTACTATAAATTGGCTGGGATTGCGTTAGAAATTAATAAAATTGGTTAAAAACATTAAATTATGTTAAAATATACTATAGATAAAAATATTGCATGTATCGTTATATCAAAATAGCAGCCAATCCTAAATAAAAACTGTTTGAAATCTTCTTTTTGCATTTCCCAACAATTGGAAAAATGGAGATAGGACTATAGTGCTCTAAGGTATCGATATGATAGGTCTAGTATACAATATGCATTTCGTGAAATCGCCATATTTTCGGACTCTTGTGAGATGTATACCTGAAATTTTGTCAGAATTTTGACACAATGTACTAAATTTGATGCCAACTTTTGGTGCCTTTGGCCACACTGTGTGGCGGGTCAAACAGATATGTTTTGCCAGAGTTATGCCAAATTGTAATGGCATTATACATATTGAGAAAAAATATAGCGAGTGTGAGGTTAAGCATCAGCTCACGATAGGTGTTGATCCCCTTTTAAACCCCACGATTCCATGAAAAAATGGTTTTTATATTTTGAATACATACCACGTATATTTTGAATTAATGCAATCTGAAATAGAAACTAGTAAGGGTGTAAATTTTGGCCTGGCCAAAAAATAAATACCCTACACTGCAGTATTTTGAAAATTTTGCTTATATGGGAGGTGCCACGCCCTCTTGTCCGAGTACACCCAGTTTTTGTTCAGAGCTTGCATTTATAGTTTTTAGTGTCAGAGTGAAATTTAGTTGGATTATCTCAAAAAACTCTTTCAGTATAGCATTTTGAATCTTTTGCTTATATGGGAGGTGCCACGCCCCCTTGTCTGATTTCACCCAGTTTTTGCTGAGAGCTTTCATTTATAATTCTTAGTGTCTGAGTCAAATTTGGTTCGAATATCTCAAAAAACGCTTTCAGTATAGCGTTTTGAAGCTTTTGCTTATATGGGAGGTGCCACGCCCTCTTGCCCGAATTCGCTAAAATTTTTATCAGAGCTTGCGCTTACAATTCGTAGTACTTATATGTATTGTGGTTGCATTGTCGTGAAAAATACTCCTAAAATTGCATTTTGAATATAATTTTTGTATGGGCGGTAGGCGTGTCCATTGACCGATTTTGCTCATTTTCAATCCCCCGAGCTAACTTTGACGACGGAGGCAGTGTACCAAATTTCATTGAATTATCTTGCTCAGTTTTCCCAAAAAGTGTATTTCAACACACAGCCAGCCAGCCAGCCAGCCACCCAGCCAGCCAGCCAGCCAGACAGACGGACATGGCTATATCGACTCAGGAGGTGACGCTGATCAAGAATATATATACTTTTCTATACCTGCCACGCCTCCTTATCTGCGTTACAAACGGAAGGACAAAGTGAATATACCCTGGGTGTAGGGTATAAAAAAGATATGTATTTTAGTTTAATTGTGGCTTAGCTACTTTAATAAATTAAATAAAATAATTTTTAAAATCTAAAATCTTAACATAAAATTTCCAATCAAATATTATTTTTGTTACACTTCAGTAATTAATTGCTTCAAAGTACTTAGATTTTTGCATTAGAATTAATATGTTTGGTTTAGTTGTGCAATCCCTTATTTTCATAATTTTTATTTTTGACATGTTCGAATTAAAGTTGTCGTTGAGTTCAGATTTAAAAGACAACTTGACGATGTATACTCGTAATACAAATAAAAAACATCATCATCTCACATCATTTCAAGAATGCAATGCGTTGATTTTTATGATGACTTTTTTCTTTCAAAGCAGACAAGATGAATGACTTCCTTTCGAAGCAGCAGCAGATGGTTAAAGGAAACTACTGGGGTTGTTTCGTGAGCTGTTGGATTTTTTAATTCAGAAACATTGTATGAAATTTTTTTATGGTCATTTAAGTTGTCATTTGCCAACCTGTAACTGAACTGGAGGTGGTGATTATTTTTGTGTGAATAATGATAATAGGAAAAAAAGTGCAGTAAACTAAGAACCAAAAAGTTATCAAAGAGATTGACACTATTTTGACTGAAAAGGAACGATTATAAAATATAAAGACGAAATTCCGTAGTAACATACCTATTTGTTCAAAGGCCTGTGTTATAGTTTTTCCCATAGAAAAGGGAAATTCTACAAGAAACCTATATGAATTTCAAACTGCACGCAAAGGAGTTAACAGTGAATGGCACCACCACTCAAGAATTTTGAAGTTTTATTTATTTTAGATAATGTGGCATTATTTGGCAAGTTCGACAAAACACAAAAAGCGAGACATAGTAACGAAAAATAAGGCTTATCACTAAATAAATACTAAACAAAATACGACATAATGCATTGTTTGCTCATATGTTGGGAACTGTCAATATGCTTATATACAGTATATTCCTATATAAAAAAATTTTTAACATTTCTCTTTACTTCATTGAATTCGTGGAATTTAAAAGATAGAACATTTAATTTCTTACACATAAATTCATTTGACTGATTAAAACATTTTTGGAAATTCCATTTTTACGTACGTATCTCGGAAAATCTCAAAGTTGGTGAGTGAGCCACGAATTTTTCGAATTTTTTGTAGGTCATTTAGGGGTTTATACATTGCGTATTTTGCGCATTGTTCTCAAGTTAAAAGGCATTACTAGTCTTTGGTGATCTCTAGTAAAATTCTCCGTAGAATACAGCTAAGCTGTTCTAAAATATTCCTCCTGTGATTTCATTATGACAAAATGTAGCCTTAAAATTTTGGAATAAGGTCAAATTTAGGAATTACGATACTTTTGGTGATGTCTAACAAAAATGTATTGTTGATGTAAAGTTTGAGCGAGCTTTTATTGACTTTTAAAAAATCTTCAAGATCTTCAAGAAAAAATCTAAGATCTTTCAGGAGAAATCATAGAATTTCTAAAATTAATTTTTTTTTAAATCAACCTAATATGATTTAAAAATATTCCTATGACTTTTCCATCATAAATCAAGTAAATTTGATGCATATTAATATTATATTTTTAAACTCCAAACTCTTTAACACCCAACAAGTTGCACTCACTAATGCCACCTATTTATTACATTTTTCCTTTTAGGGTGGCCGCAATTGCCCCAGCTCTCATATTAGAGGTCTCATTCGTTCTTTGTCTTTAATTGTCCCTTTGTTGATTTCACTTCCACTTGGTATTAAATTGCAAATTTATGAGTTTTTATTTATTTTTTTTTCATTTTTTTTTTTCATTTCATTGTGGCCTCACAGCTAAAACTCTCGCTCAATCCCTTATGCTAGGAATTTTGATTCATTTGATATTCCCTTTCATGTCACATTTTTGGTATTTCAAAATTTATGTCTGACATGTCGCCATTTTTGTTTGTTTGATCAAACGTTAGTAAAGCATTTGAACGCATTTCTCAGTTGCATCTTTTTCTAATTTATTGACTTTTCTAATTTGAATTTCTTTTTCCATTGTAGTGCACGGTGAACTTTTTACAAAATTTTTTTGCTGAATCCGTGACTCTCGGTTGATGCACTTTATCTTTTTCACTTTGATGGAACAGTGGAATTTCTATAATGTTACTTAGCAAAAAACTGTTGTTTGTTATCATTTTGCTGCCATTAATTAAGCATTACGCTTTAATATCAGTAAACACCACCTTGATCAAAAACTTCCGGAATTTATTTTTAAAATTAAAAATATAAGTTTATTCTTGAATATTGATGTGGTCCTCCCCTTCAAAGTAATTCCCATCGACTGCCACGCACTTATGCTAGCGCTATATCACATACAAATTGTTTATACAACATGTCCCTAGAAGCCTAAGAGCACAGGAGGAGTTTTGTAGAAATAAATTGTGAACTTTCGGTACGCCGTGCTGGATTTTTGCCGTTATTATTTTTCTATATCTGAATTCTGTACGAAACAAACAGATAACCATAACAGTTGAATACTATTCACAGTGCATTAATTTTTTTGAAACATAATGATACCGGATATTCGAATGTCGAATTGGTTAAATTAAAAATTTTGTCAATTACATTTGCTTGAAGATCACCGTGTGTGTGCTGTTTTCAGTTTATTTATAAATTCACATAAATGGAATAATTTTCAATAGTTTCTAGCTTAGCTATAATATAATTTTGGGCTTTGAAATATTGTATGGGCTGGATTTAAGTCAAATATTTTGGCAAATATCTTACATGCAATTAAAATATTTTTGAAAAGAATAAAAATTTCATTTGCCAAACGCACAAAATAAAAATAAATATTTGAATGCGGTTATAATAAGGAACCAGAGCCAATTAGTCTTTTTGTTTTTTGTAAACGAAATTGTCATTAAAATACTATGCTTGCAAATAGAAGACAGTGTCTCTTTACTATATACTAAGTATGAGGCGAATAATTTTAGAGTGGACCCTCACCATCTTACATTTTCAAAATATATAATAAAATTAACTTTTATAGGTGTTAACTAAAAATCCAATCATGTAAAGTGCTGATATCCCTTGAAGAATGGCGGAACTATAATGTGTCTAGATCATCCTTGTCTCAAAAAGAACAGATTGACAGACAAATCGCTTTCAGTAATGAACTCATTTTTCAAAAAAAATTGGGGTTGGCTAACTTTAGCATTAACCGCCTCATATATAATGTACACTTTTTGTATGGTATTAAATTAAGAATTGTTTATATGTATGCACATATTCAAGGTTAAAGGTTGCGAAAATAAGTTTTTGGCAAATATCTCGCTAACAGTTACTTCTTTAGAAAAATGTCGTTACACAATATCATAATTCGGAAAATTACCTACCAAAAAATGTAAGAAGTGTTTTCGTATAACTAATATTTAGTTAAGAATATATCTTAACCAAACATACATATATGCTTTGTACAAGTACTATGAATACAACTTTTACAACATTCTATAGAAAATATTATGAGCTTCAAATTTGTCGTCCAACATTTTCTGTAGAAGTAACCGTTAGCGAGATATTTGCAAAAAACTAATAAGGCTGGTCATTTTCTTTGGCATCAGATTCAGCACGGCATACTGATGAACTCGTAATAAATGTATCCTATGGCTTAGGACCTAAGCTATCGATTTCCATATAAATTTCCACTACACCTTGTTTTTCCAAATTTATGTGCTCAGCCCTCCGTCTATTCTATCAAATTATCAAACAAAAAACAAAATTTGCTCTCCTGTTCAATAAAGTCCCAATAAAATGTTTTAATAAATTTGTAGCCCCTTATACGATAATTAATTACCTAACGCATTACTTGAATGTTAAAACATTTTAAACATTACATGTAATGCAATAAATAATGAAATACTTTTTCAATTACGTGTAATGCAATGGATAATGTGAGAACATAAATTTCGAAAGTTTTTTACTTAAGTTTTAAGTCATTTTGACGCTAACATTTGTTAATATTTCAAAAGAGATAATATTTCAGATAATGTTTCCTCTGATGAACTTTTGGCCCAAAACAGAACCCAAAATATATCTATAACGTCCTACTACATTGATTTAGTAGGTACTTATATGACGCAAAGGTAACGCAGAAAGTAATCGATACAAATAATGTTTTAGATTACTCGATCGATTACATGTAATGTTTTGTTGGGGTAATCGATTCCGCCCAATTAAAAACGTATGCTAAAATAATGCTTTTGTAACCAAGAAAGTAATCAATACAAATAACACTAGTTTACAGCCAAAATTCCCAGCGAATGCCGTTACTCATTTTATATGGAAAATGGGCTGCTGATTCCGAAAATTGCATTTTTTTTTTTTTTGTTTCGTGTCGTTTTCGAGATATCGGTCATTTTAGGTTTTTGGACCAAAAAAAAAAGATAGTTTCATTAAAATACAAATATCTCAAGAACCAAAGTTTGTATTTAAACAAATGATATGTCATATTAAAGGTAATTAAATTACCTACAAATGATATCCACATCACTTTCTGGTTGGTTCATCAGTTTCGGTAAATAAATTGATTACTAAAAAAAAAAATTTTTTTTTTCGAAAAAATTAAGAAAAAATCAAGTTCAACTTCAAATTTATTCAAGAAGACATAACTTTTTTATAATATTTTTTTTTTTTGCAACATAGACTATATATTTGTGAAGAAAATAAGATATTATTTAAGAAAATCGATGGAAAAATGCAAAAGTTGTATACAATTCATTGATAAGTTACCAAAATGCGTTTTTCCCTATTTTTCCGTTTTTTTGTAATAAACTGTTCGAAAATTTGAAACTTTTTGTAAAAGAAATTAGAAAATCCAAAAAATTCTTAAAGAAGGCATTAAAAGGAAATACCCGTGCCTCGCCGTTTTTCTCTAGCACGTCAGATTTTTTTTTAATCGATTTTTGAAGTTTTTTAATCCACTGTACAAGAAAAAACAGAAAAAACGCATTCTTGTGTTAAATCGATGAATTTAACTATATGATCCTTACATCTGAGGTGTATTATGTGTTCAGTAAACTTATGCAGGATACTGCGAGGAATATTTTTGTAGAAAATTTTAACCCTCTAAAACCCTCACATGTGGGTCATTTTGACCCCCACATGAAGGTCATTTTGACCTACATGTGGGGGTTTGAGAGGGTTAAAATTGTCTACAAAAATATTCCGCGTAGTATCCTGCATAAGTTTGCTGAAGACATGATACACCTCAGATGTAAGGATCATATAGTTAAATTCATCGATTTAACACAAGATTGCGTTATTTCTGCTTTTTCTTGTACAGTGGATTAAAAAACTTCAAAAATCGATTAAAAAAAAATCTGACGTGCTAGAGAAAAACGGCGAGGCACGGGTATTTCCTTTAAATGCCTTCTTTAAAAATTTTTTGGATTTTCTAATTTCTTTTACAAAAAGTTTCAAATTTTCGAACAGTTTATTACAAAAAAACGGAAAAATAGGGAAAAACGCATTTTGGTAACTTATCAATGAATTGTATACAACTTTTGCATTTTTCCATCGATTTTCTTAAATATTTTTTTATTTGCCTAACAAATTTATAGACTATGATATAAAAATACAAAATGATTTTTAAAATTTTTTTTTCTTGTAAAAATCTGCAGTTGATTTAGACATTTTTGTAATTTTTTCGGAAAAATATACTCTTTTTTTCAGAAATCAATTTATTTCATCGAAACTAACAAACCAGCCAGAAAGTGGCGTGAGTATCATTTGTAGGTAATTTAATTACCTTTAATATGACATATTATTTGTTTGAATACAAACATTGGTTCTTCAGATATTTGTATTTAAGTGGAACTATCTTTTTTTTTGGTCCAAAAACCGAAAATGACCGATATCTCGAAAACGACACGAAATAAAAAAAAAAAAATGCGATTTTCGGAATCAGCAGCCCATTTTCCATATAAAATGAGTAACGGCATTCGCTGGGAAAAAAAATTTTAATCATTTGTAAACTAGTGTAATTTTTTCGATTACTTGATCGATTCCATGTAAGCGAGCGTTTTATTAGGGTAATCGATTACGCCCAATGACATGCATGTGTTATAATAATGCCTAATGTAACCCAGAAAGTAATCGATGCAAACAATTTTTTAGATTACTCGGCCGATTACATGTAAACGAAGATTTTACTGGGGTTTTATAGAAAAAATTTGGTTTATAACGGACACATACAAATTATTGAGTCGAAATTGTTACCCTATTTTTTTAATGTTTTTTATATGATTTCTTACACATATGTAGAGGTTAAATCATTTATTATAAAAATCGTTATGCTGCTGCCTAATGTTTCCTGACCTTACTCATAGAAACAACTAGATCTGTCGTTTGTACGCATTAGGTTTCTTGTACAATTGTAATTTTTTATATGTCTTTCTTTCCGTGTATGAGAGGAGTAGGAGTAGTTTGTCATTCAATGCTCCAAGCAATGATTCAAAGTCGGAAAAAAGCATTCGAAAATTGGTTCCAATCGTACGAATAGCGTTGAATGGCCATCGAGAAAGATCGAGAGAAAATGATCGAGAAGAAAATGAAGGCAATTTTAAAGTTCTTCTCCGATTCGGGCTGGAAAGTGGCAGTAAGGTTCTGTATCAACATAAAATTCATGAAGTAAAAAGC
Organism: Calliopum simillimum; assembly: GCA_951812925.1. Classification (NCBI taxonomy): domain Eukaryota; kingdom Metazoa; phylum Arthropoda; class Insecta; order Diptera; family Lauxaniidae; genus Calliopum; species Calliopum simillimum. The sequence continues at coordinate 83,119,327 of OX638372.1, read as the reverse complement.
AACGCATCTAAAACTATGTATGTATGTATTCTCCTTTAACTCCTAGGAGGAGCATAGGGCCAATATGAAATCTCTCCATTTGTCACGATCCCTTGCGATGACTTTGATCTCTTGCCACGATTTTCCCGATTCTTGGATTTCCTTTTCCAACGACCTTTTCCAGTTGGTTTTGGGTCTACCACGTCCTCTACTGCCTTGTGGATTCCACTCAAGGGCCTGGCGACAAACTTCGCTGTGTGGTTTCCGGAGAGTGTGACCAATCCATCCCCATTTGCGCAGCTTGATCTCGTTTGCTATAGCCTTCTGTTTGCATTTTTGATGTAGCTCGGCATTTGATATAGTGCGAGGCCACCAAACCTTTAGTATACGCCCTAAGCATTTGTTGACGAATACTTGCAGCTTGTTTGTTAGTTGTTCAGTAACAAGCCATGTTTCGCACCCATATAACAAAACCGATTTCACATTCGAATCAAAAATGCGCACTCTCGTTTTGGTGGATATAACGGATGAAGACCATATTTTGTTCAGTTGAGCAAACGCGCCTTTTGCTTTTGCTATTCTTGAGTTGATATCCTCTTTTGCTCCACCATCCATGGAGATAATGCTGCCTAGATACGTGAAGCTATCGACGTTTCCGATGTCATCACTCACGGTGTGCCTTAACCCGTTCTAAATCGGACGTCGTAGCACATCAAATTTTTTTCCCGATTCTGTTTACTTATCGTTCAAATGATGTACAAAAAAATTTTCACTCGTGACTCCTCGACTAAATTTTGAGATAATCGCTTTTCCAATTGGGGCATTTTCCCCATACAAAAAGTAATAAAAAATTTTTTTAACTACATTAAAAAAATATTAAAATAATGACAATCGATGTGTTTTGCAATGCTAAACGCGAATCCAACCTCAGAATTGCTCTATCGTGTATAGTTTATGAGATATTGTAACCTAAAGACCAAAAAAAGTCGTTTTTTGCCATTTTTTGAAGCTATATAACTATGTAACGTATCATTTATTCGTCAAATGTGGCTTAAACACTTGAAAGTCCCAATCTTTTCCTTTAAAACCTTATTTAAATTATATTTATATCTTCATGCTTCTAAGAGATATCGTAGACCGAAATATTGTCAAAACGGGTTTTTTGCACTTTTGTGTCTTTTTAGGTTAGGATATCTTGGAGGAAAAAAAAGATATCAACATAATTTAAATTAGGTTTTAGAGGCAAAGGTTAGGACTTTAAAGTTGCTTACCAGATTTAACGAAATTAAAATTTCTTTCACATTTTAAACATGTTCAACGAACCGACCATTTCAAAATTCAGCCGTATGCCATACACGTAACAACAACAACGGGGTGTCGAACGGCTGAATTTAGAAGTAGTCGGTTCGTTGAACATTTTTAAAATGTGAAAGAAATTTTAATTTCGTTAAATCTGGTAAGCAACTTTAAAGTCCTAATCTTTGCCTTTAAAACTTAATTTAAATTATGTTGATATCTTTTTTTTCCTCAATGATATCCTAACCTAAAAAGACACAAAAGTGCAAAAAACCCGTTTTGACAATATTTCGGTCTACGATATCTCTTAGAAGCATGAAGATATAAATATAATTTAAATAAGGTTTTAAAGGAAAAGATTGGGACTTTCAAGTGTTTAAGCCACATTTGACGAATAAATGATATGTTACATAGTTATATAGCTTAAAAAAATGGCAAAAAACGACTTTTTTTGGCCTTTAGGTTACAATATCTCATAAACTATACACGTTAAAGCAATTCTGAGGTTGGATTTGCGTTAAGCATTGCAAAACACATCGATTGTCATTATTTTAATTTTTGTTTAATGTAGTTAAAAAAATTTTTTTTTTCTTTTTGTATGAGAAAATGCCCCAATTGGAAAAGCGATTATCTCAAAATTTAGTCGAGGAGTCACGAGTGAAAATTTTTTTATACATCATTTGAACGATAAGTAAACAGAATCTGGAAAAAAATTTGATGTGCTACGACGTCCGATTTAAAACGGGTTAAGGCACACCGTGCACTGCCAGCTTTAAACGTGATGTCATTGCTTGCGTTTAGCTTCATGCTTTTAGTCTTGGATACGTTGATTTTTAGGCCGGCCTTTTGTGATTCCAAGACAAGGTCTTCAATTTTGCTTTGCATATCTGAATGTTTGGACGATAAGAGGCAGATGTCGTCAGCGTAGTCGAGATCTTCCAGATGTTCGGTAAAGTTCCATCTAAAACTATAGTTCTGAACAAAAAAAAAAAATATTTGAAGTTTTAAAAAGATCTGGTCATCTGAATAAAAAATTTCACTATAACTAATCCTTTCTCAAATACCTAGTTCAAACTTTGAAAGAAATTAATCCAAAAACCTAGTAAATATGGTCTAGTTATTCATAGTGACTGAAATAAACTAGGCATTCATAATTGGTTGAGAAAATATACTTGGGTTGATCAACATCTACTGTTAAAAAAAAAAATTTTATTACTTATTCTTCTGAACATTTCCCTCCAAGTTTTTTCTATAAATAAAACTTTTTTTTTTCTTTCATAATTTTACCTAGATACTCAACCTCTAATTAGAGGAAATTATAAGCCAATACAAAAAAAAAGCTACATCAACAACAAAAACAACAACAACAAAGTAACGCAAGGTAATAACAACTAGTTTGATAACAACAACAACAACAAGAAAAATAACAATGCTAATAATAAATAATAACAAACATTCCAACACCTTCGAAGCCACTTTATAATTTCTTAAAGATTTACGAAAAACAACTGAAATACTATTATTACCGCCATTTTTGTTGCGTTTTGTTGAGCTGATGTTGGATTTTGTTTTAGTTTTTTTTTTTATAAAATTTTACAATATTAAACACTTGCACTCTTTGCTGAACTCATCTTTTATTTTCTCTCTCTATTTCTCATGAAGGGACAATATCATAAAATTCGTATGAAGTCAAAGCACATACTAAATTTGGAAGGAATGTGTAACTTTATTAGCATAGTTCAATAACAGATGAAACCGAATTCAATATTACAGTTTTTAAATCATCTTTCCGTAAGATTATGTATTAAGGATACTTTTGCATACTGTTACGAATTATTCATTGCAGTCTGAGAAAAATTTATTCACGATAACCCCCAATATGTTCTATATTTTTCACTTGCGAAATTGAGGTTTAACGTCCAGTCCTTGAGTGGGATTGCAAGGAAGTGGAAGACGTTATAGAACAAAAGACACCTAAAGAAGGTCATTGCAGAATCAAAGCAAAGCACCCCATAAGTCGTAAAAGGAAATTAAGGTCATCGTAAAAGTTGTAAGATTCATTTTGGCCAGATTTTTATAGTTAACTTAAGAAAGTACGTGAAGTACGTGTATTTCTGTAAAGAGTTTAATCAGACAATTGAAGCATGAAGGAATTATATCCTTTGGCTCAATAATTTTGATGGTTTCGTATCAAATAGAGCGGTACAAAAGCAAAAAAGAACATATTGTTCCAAAGAGGGCAAAATTGAATCTTCGAAAGAATATAATGCTGCGAAAAAATCACAACATTTCAGGGAAGGTCGTACAGTATTGTCGACGTAACAACTGTTCAAATCTAAATAAAGCAGCCACTTTTGTATATATACCACTATTAAATACAACAGTTGGCTAATTTCAAAGTTTTCAAATGTCCATCAATTCAAAGCTAATTTCGAGTTTCGTTTCTGAGTAACGCTAATTTTAAGTTTGGCTTCCAGATTCCTGTTCGAAATAATGTTTTATGATGGTATGGTTTTAGGACTATGCAATAAAAGTATCTGATACAGAAATAAAATGCCTATAAATTATGGAATTTCCCATAATTTTTTTTTGTTTAACCACATTTTAAAGTGTTTTCTCAATTTCATTAAAAAATCGTAACAAATAGCTGCGGCATACGCCAGAAGGTTTTAATTTTTTGTTCATATTTTATTCTCTTTTTCATCATTTTCGACTGAGTAGAAAATTGCTGCAAACGATTTATAGCCAACATCATTTTATTGATGCGAATGAAAGAACAAGTTTGGATGGAAGCTGACCAAGATAGCAATGCTCTATAATTAGATTTAAATTAACAGTTTGAAATTTACTTGAAACTTTTGTTGTTTTTGTTGGTGTTGTTGTTATTGTTGATACTTAAGTTTGGTGTAGTTACTCTGGGTTAAAACGCTGATACTACACTGCTGTTTTTGATGCTTTTATTGTTGATATCGTAATTGTTAATGCTTCATGAAATCTTGTTTATTGATATTTCTTTGGTAAATTGTGTAGGATAGAAAAATCTACAGCCACTCGCAGTTAGAGAAAAGTTTCAAAGGTGCAATTATATCCGAAATTATAGGTTTTTCAACTGATTTCGATTGAAACTGCAAAATTCTTAAGAAAGGAAATGGAAATCATTTAACATAATTGTATTTTTAAGTTTTATTTGAAGTTTTTTTCGATTTCATTTACAAAAACATTAAACTGACAATTAACATGATTTATACTAATTATATGTATGAAAATGTTAAAAATTCAAATTACTTTTTGTTACTTGGTAGTTTCTTCGCGGAAACATATTTGTGAAGAATTTGCAAAAAATATTTACATAGATGTTGAACTAGTGCAACACGTTTGTTGTGCGAAAACAAAACAGAGACAAAACATTTAAGAATATTTATAAATGAAAACAGATGCGCATTTTCTAGTAAAATTAACTAGAATTAAAATAGTACGATCTATTTTTTTTCTCGGTGTAGTTCCTAGAAAAACAATTTGAACAAATTTGCTCTCCTGAAAAATTCGGAAAACATTCGATACCAGCTTTTCCTATCCCCAAACCCCCGTCCAGTCAAACCATAGTTTTCCGTCCTCGGTTTTTATAGCCGCTTATAGTAGAATGTTATCTCCTAACTACGACTCTGAGCTTGGTTTTTTTGTATCATGGGAGGATCCTGAGTTATCTCCTCTCAAATGTGAAGAATTCACTTTTACGCGATCTACTTGAAGCTATATAACTAAAGCAGCATATAGTAAAATTAATTATTGTCAGTGGATACGGATAGATAAAACTACCACCAAAAATCTTTACTCTAATCATTTTTAAATTTAGTCCCTTCTTTCCGAGTTATAAGCCTTTAAAAAAAGGATATCTCTCAATATTATACAAAACACATTTGTGCACCATTTGTATAATTTCCATCAATAACGTATTTTATTACAAAAATTTCAAGTCCTTGAGGACCAAGATCATATGAAAAATTACCGCTCAATTCCGGAATGAACCTATGTATGTACTTAATTACTGGCTTCAACTATAAATTAACAGAACAAATATTTCGTTTGTTCATACACTAAATTCAGAATCTGCTTTCATTCAAAAGATCATAACTTTAGAACGGCTTGCCGCATCTTAAAAAGCAGGACTGCGTTGGAAAGATATTTTTATGCGCGAAGAAGATGTGCTCTCTAATACATTTAGTATAAACTTTTCATATATTTTCATTCAAAAGGTCATAACTTCTGAACCAGATGATGTTTTTCAATAAATTAGCCATAAGTTGATAACACGCAACAAAGCCTTTCCAACGAAGCTAAGATTATTGTACTACAATAAATCGTTTGGAAGATCTAAATTTTCAAAGCCAAATAGAAAAATACAAACGATTTTAAGGCCCCTCGAAATTCAACGCAGATATATGGTCCCAAAGAGCTTTTAACTTAAAATTTGACTAAAAATCCGAAACTGGATGTTACCAAAATGTTCAAAAAATTTAGTTTCGAACAAATTGATCCGCTCTAATGTTGTATATATAATACATATACATTTTTTTTTTTGTAGTCTTATATATCCACAAATATATTTCTTCCTAAAGACTATGGTAATCTTAGAAATGTTGCACTAAATTATGATTAAAAATTTTGTTACGTAACAAAATAAATAATTCATAATTAAAATGACGGTTAAAAACATTGCAGGGAATATCGCTTTGCACCAAAAAAATCCAACTAATTGACAGTTGACAATTCTTGAACATGTCACGCACAAATGTTGCAATCAGGCCTACTAACGCTGAAAAAACCTAGAAACCTCTCAATCAAAAGTGGTGATTTTATGCAGAGCTACCGACGGAGTGTGGTTCACGTGGAAGGAATGTTAACTACAACATGGACCAAAACAAACGCTCTGTGAAAGAGACACAAAAATCCAAATAAAAAGCGTTACCATAAAAAACATTTGCATGTTGAACTGAACAGCAACTGTAGCACCAGAATCGAATGTGTACAACGAATGTAAAATCTTGATCGATTGCGTGTTGTAAACATTTGGTCAAATCATGGACAACCATCGTTGATATGGATGAATGGAGCCAGTCCAGTGACATTAAAGCGTTAAATCTGCGCATTGCGTTCGTTTGTGTGCAGTGTATGGAGCTTATAAAATTGCGTGGGTAGTGGTGTTCGAGATTTATTTTTTCTACATAAATGTGATTTTGCCATTTACCAAATAAATCAAATGATCAATTGGAAATTTGTCAATTTGACAAAAAGCGCTACATATCTCATACGAATATGTATATGTAAATAAATTTTTCATTTTTTTTAGTTCTGGATCTGTATCATTTAAAGAGTTAAACTTAAAAATTTAATTGCTTAAATCTGTCTGATTCATTCTTCAAAATCAAAGCTAAGCAAATCACAAATCAACCAACGCCTCTAACTCAGTTCGAAACTCAACTTTGAATTCCATTTTGATATCTCATTTAATTTCATTTTGCCGCCTTGTCTGGAAGTTGTGTGTACTTGAATTGATGATGTTCCGCTGTGATCTTTTGTAAAGCTAAAACCACCTGCTGTGTTTTGGTATTCATATGTAGGCAATTTAAAGCTTTACAGTGCAAACGTCATTTATGAGTTTTGGATAATGTAAATAATGTTTTTTATTTCACTTGTAATTTGTAAACACCGTAAGTTTTTTCAAGTTCTGCTATCCACTGATTCTAATCTGCCGACAAAGTGAACAATTTGGGGTTAGAACGTTCAAGAATTTAAAAGTTTTTGAAAACTGATGTGAAGATAATAGTGACTAACCATAGTTTATTAAAAAAAAAAAAAATAGTTAAAAATATTTGGAAACGCCTTAGAAGTTTTTAATTTGTTTTCAAAAAACTCCTCTGAATGCACCATGAAAGAAAACTGTAACGTTTACTTAAGTCAGAAAAATTGGACAGAAAATTACAGTCGTGGTCTTTGAAATTGAGTCTCCTTTGATCTTCATCTTGGTTACTAATGGGTATCTTTTGTGTATGCAAAATTTTCGAACATCATTTTTTCAAAGCTGTTAGATTTTTAATATTCTAAGCTCCGTATTGAGAGTTAATTTTCTGTTCAAATGGACCATGACCCCCTAATAAATATCTAGTAGTCTTGGTGAAGAATATTAGCAAGGCCAAGATTGCTATTTGTCTAGGAAGGTGTTGGTCTTGAACTAATATTGACGTCTTGATCTTGAAACGTTACCAAGACTAGTTGCGCTCACCAGTACTAGTAACACAAGGTATGTCCACGCTTCTTTCTCTTTATTTCTGTCTTATCGAATTTTTCCGGAGTCAAGATTCTAAAAGAATGATAGAGTTCTGAGCATTCTCAGCTTGGTATCGTATACGACAGTCTTTGGCGCTGTTGGCTCATTCATTTTCATGTTTGCTACACTGCCTTAAGTTCTAGAAATTTGCTGATTCCATAGGAATGGCGCTAAGAATTAAGAGTTTAAGCCATTTAGTACTGGCGCCACTCAGCTTCTCCTAGTTCCTTACTAAACTATCGCAAAAGTTAGAACCCTGTGTCCTATCTGGAAAATTGCTTCAGTCCATTTTGTCGCATGTCGAGAATCCAAATGCTCTTTGATTGAAAATTTGCAATCCATAGTTTTACAAAGAAAATTTTTCATAAAAGCTTTGAATATATAATTTTCTGCAGTGAATTGGATGAGTGCATCCGTGGAATCACCAGACATTGCACGAAATGAACAACTAGGATTGGCACTACTCCGTCAAAACTAGTTCGCATGTGTAAGTGTTTCACGGCGAAAGACTTTATCCTAAACAAAATTCTGCGGTCCAAGTCCCAGCATAGGCATGACCCTGCTTACTAGCAGATACTTCTGGATAATCGTTCTGATAGAGAGACGATGAGTTGTTAAGAAGTAAAAAGGAAAGTTATCAAATCAAAAAGATCCAATCGGACTCAACTCAGTAGCTTGGCTCTCTCCCTCTAATAGCGAAGGAGGTGGTTTTTTTCGTCCACCTGATCTAGATTCATAGAGCTTTGTTGTAGTAATTTAATACAAGATGTGGCTCTTTACTACGGACTAAAGACCCTGATGATAGATAGAGCTAGTGATGAGCAAAATTAGTCTTGGTCTTGCTAATTTTGCAAAAACAAGACCAAGACGCTGATATTTTTGCAAGACCAAGACCAAGACTGCTATGGTCTTGCTCTTGCTCACGACAATTGTCAAGACCAAGACTGCTTTTCAGTCTTGCTAATTTATAGTTAAAAGGTGTTTCACGCCCGTTTTGAAGATATAATCATCTCTCGATTTGAATTTTGGCATCTTCAAAACCCAACTGCTTTGTAAAAATATGGTCTTGAATACTCACTATCTCTGAAAATTTTTTCAAGACCAAGACTTAATGAGCAAGATCAAGACCAAGACCAAGACTCAATGTGCAAGATCAATACCAAGACCAAGACTGCTATTGTCTTAGTCTTGGTTTGCTCATCACTAGAGAGAGCTAAGATTCATGTGAAGCTTTAAGACGCGCCAAATCAGTCTAAATTTTTAAATACCGCGGGTTAGAGTTGGTAACCTTAAGGCCCTTGTTCGGCAAACATGTATTGTTAAAAACATCCTCAATGAATAGGAAACATCTGATACCTCAACTTCTGTAATCCAAGGAAAGTTAAATATATGTACCCCATTTAGTTCTTAAAAGCATAAAGGGGGAAGGGGAGTTCCTGAACTGTAGCTCTTTTTTGGCTTTAAATGTAAAATTTTTGGCGATATAAGAACGCAGTTGCTGTTAATTATTAACACTCAACAATCTTTGAAACCAATTAAAATTGCAGCGCAAAAAAACCATGAAATTCTGCTACACATTAAATATTTCACCAAACAGCAGGAAATTTGATTATACGTATGAAGTTATATGTATATATTTGTATGTTTTTTATTTTATTTCATAAGGAATGAAAAAAGTTTCCTTCTTTGAGGTAGTTTTTAGGCCCTCGTTTACAAAATTACACACGCGAACGTATAAAGCATACGAAATCACGATCACTCATTGATCAACAAAACAAAAGCCCCATGATGATTTAACATAAAAATGTTAAAAAGTTTCTTCTAAATGTTGTTGTTGCGTTGATCTCAATATTTGTGTGCTTTCATTTTGAGTTTTTTTTTTTTCAGTCTAAAATCACAGCTCCATACATTATAGTAAACGAACTGCTGCTGGGCGATCAGCGGATGTTCACAGTAGAGGTCAAAATAAAATGCGGTGTAAGTAAGAAATAAACGCGTCAATAGCGTTCATATATCATTAACTTACGGACAAGTTAATTAGATCAAAGTGTGCAAAAAAAAAAAATGTTTTTAGTTAAAAAAAAAAAAAAATTATTGCTATAACATGGAAAAAATTTTAAATTTTGAAATTTAAAATTTACCTATTGTTTGATGTCAATATTTGACCCTTTTACTTGAATACATAATAAATTAATATAAAATTTGATGGAAAGCATTACATGTTCATTAGCTGTTTTATACTATTATTACGAAGTCAAGACACCTATTACATCTTCTACTTAGCCTTTCGAAAGCAACAAGCAACACTCCAAAAAAAACAGTGTGAAATTTCATAAGAAGATACTGCCACACAATACTTCGAATCTTTTATTTCAGTTTCTGTGTGAATGTTTTACAACCCAATGGGGAATGGAGCGCTTCTGAAGCGCTCTAAAGCAGCAGTGAAGCACATCTCTCTCGTATCCAAAAGCGCTGAAATTAACATTGGCATGTCATTGGAAGGAAGCGCTTCGTTCTCGCTACCAGAAATGCTCTTTGGATGCGCATCGCTCTCGCATCCAGAAATGCTGTTTGGATGCGCATCGCTCTCGCATTCAGAAATGCTCTTTCGAAGCGCATCGCTCTCGCATTCAGAAATGCTCTTTCGAAGCGCATCGCTCTCGCATTCAGAAATGCTCTTTGGATGCTTTTTCGATGACAAAATTAATTTTTAATTGAAATTTTACGTCTTTTGCCACAAAGACTCATCAGACTATTTTTTTTTTTTTTGATTTATGTAGTTACAATTATTTTATTTTACTAAATTTATTATAATTGAAAAATTGCAAGTTGAAAAACTTTTGTGTTAGGTCTGGGCCGGAGTTGAACCGAGGACCTCACGGTTGCTACAACTCTCAATCGCAGTGCCAGTCGCTAGACCACTACTCCATCCTTGCGCTCTTACGAAGCTGACTTATTGACTTATTTTGTTTTGTGCGTAAATACGTGACCGAAAGTGCTTCGTTCTCGCTATTAGAAATGCTCTTTGGATGCGCATCGCTCTCACATTCAGAAATGCTCTTTGGATGCGCTTCGCTCTCGCTACCTATAGCGCAGAAAATATGCGCATACAAATCAGCTCTTTAGATGCGAGAAGGTCGCGCATCGCTATTGCATCTTGGGGATGCGCATCGAAATTTTCTGTTGGAAAAGAACTACCTACATATATGGTTCCCTTTTTACACTGTTCATATATAAGAAGAATTATCATAAGATCGTGTAAGTGTTACGCTGCCCACTTGTCTTTGTAGACTACAGTTTAACCTTCGAAAAAAAATGCATGCAGAAGTATCACCGCTAAGACCATCGGCAACTAGCAACAGCTCAACCCTACAGGACCACATACACTTCCGAGCAACAATTCAAAAATTTTGACCATCACATACTAAATTCCATTTACGTTTTTCATTGCGTATCCAATTGGCTTCTTATCGATTTCATTGAGACTAAAAAAAAACAAATTGTCACTTTTACTCTATAAATAGACCACACTACGACAAACTATTACGACTGAATATACATTTTAACCACTGTTGATACAAATAGCCGACAACGCATTACATTTAGACCACTTTTGTTGGAATCCATTATTTTAATGTTCTGTTCCAAAAAACAATTTGTAAGATTGTCTGAATGGGTGATGAGACGGTGTTTTAATTTTGCCTCCAGCTTCCAGCTCAGTGGGTTTTGTGGGCCTTGTCTCTTCAGACTAATTACAAAATTTGGAAAAAAAAAATAAAAGGAACAAAAGAACTAAACAAACTAAATAATGAACTGAAAATTTCCGTATTCCGCATTTCCAGTGGGAGGCGCCCTTCTGGATGGCCTCTTAACCCAACCCGACCTTGGGTACTCTTGGCCTATTTAGTACCCCCAAACAAGTGCTAAACTTCCTTTATACAATCTCTACCTCATTTATATTTAAACCTTCATTTTGTTTTTATTTTAAGTTTTATAACATAAATTTATATTTTTTTGGTTTTTAAAATAAAATTACTTGTTAATCATAACACTCAGAATATTTTATTTACATTAAGTTGATAATTAAACAAAAAAAATTTAAAATAGTTAAATAGAAAACAAACAACAACAAAAATAACAAGATGAAAAGACCTCTTTTTTTTTTACTCACCGCTTTTCGCCCTCGATGACTGTGCACACTCAACGATGCTGGATGCAGTAAGGATCAATTTTTATATTTGAAAGCAACACTTTGTCCTTTTTTTTTTTTTCACTTTTCTAAAATTTAATTGTTTGTTTGTTTCTACTTTTTTTTTTTAATTTTAAATTTAACTCAAATTAATATTTTTGATTAATTAAATAAATTAAACACAAGTTTTAAATTAAGTTTAAGGAAAGAAAAGATAAAAAAAACAAAACGATATATTCATCTCCAATGAAGAAAACTGCAAAGCTCCTTATGAATTTCACTAAGGAAACACAATTCTCAATATCCGAGATATTCTATCGGATTTGAGTCGTCCTTGTCCTTGAATATGTAGCCGGATCAATTATTGGACGTTTAATTAAATATTTAAGTTCAAATTGCATAAAACATTGCAAGCAAAATTCATGACATCCGCGATCGGATATGCGTCGTCCTTGTCCTTGTTTATCTTCGTATCAGGAACAATTATTGGACGTTCAAAAATTCAAGTAAAATTCAATAAAAAAATTATTAATCGTTCAAATAAATTTTGTTTAATTTTTTTTTTCTGACTGCTTTCTTCTCAAAAATTTATATCAATCAATTTTGAATCATTTTTCTGACAACCAAAAAAAAGTTTAGGCTTTTTTTTTTATTTTTAAACAATATAAAATTAAACAGTAGTTTCAATGCAAGTGACCATTACACGTGGGGCCTGACCATGTCCCTGAGATTTAAAGCCGGGCTTCGTTCTTCATTAAGTCTTTTGCATGATACGTTCCCAAATACTTGTCATCAAGTCCAATGATGTCATAGAGTGAACTGCCTATCTTTCGAAGGATCTTACATTTAGTGAACTTTTTCGCTAGCTTGGCGTTAAAATGATTCGGTGCACTACTTTGAAAAAAATTCCGCTTAAAGACAATTTCTCCGGGTTCGAAAATAATCTCTTTCGATCGCAAATTGTACTGACTCCTATGTTTCTTATTTGCTGCCTCCAGACGTGATTTCGTCCTCTCTCTAAGTATTTCTCGTCCAATGTCATTTGGAAGAAATTCTGTTTCCGCCCCATTTAACGTCTCTAATTGACGATACATTTCGTACTGAAAACCATTGCTTATATAGTTTTGGCCAAAAATCAGATAGTAGGGTGATATGCCAGTAGAGTCATGAACTGCTGTTCTCAAAGAACATGCAATGGCACTTAAGTGCAAGTCCCAATCTTTCTGTTCCGCTCCAACATACGCTCGTATTTTTGCTAGTACACTGCGGTTAACTCTTTCTGCGGCATTCGCTTGAGGTGAATAGACTGCAGTCAGTTGTTGCGTAACTCCGTAAGATTTTAAAAAGTTCTTAAAGTCTATCGAAATAAATTGTTTTCCATTGTCCGAAAGAATTCGTTCAGGCACGCCAAAAAGATGAAAGATTTCATGTTCCAGTGTGTCAATAATTTTGTTAGTCGTTGCTGTTTTAATAGGCTTTAGAATTGTAAATTTAGAAAATTGGTCAACAATTATGAATATATAGCAATTGCCTTTTGAAGATCGTGGATATGGTCCTAAGAAATCTATAAACAAACGTTGGAACGGTTTTTCAGCTTGCAAAGTGTTACCCATGGGTGGTCGTAATACATAGTTCGGGGCCTTTGTTTGTTTACAGATTTCACATGAAACCACGTAGTCATGAATTTGCTTAGACATTTTGGGCCAGAAATATAAACTTTGTATGCGTTTCAACGTCTTGTAAAACCCATCATGTCCTGCCAACGGCTGATTATGTTCGTCTGAAATAATTTGGTTTGTCAAATCCTTTGGTATCCATACTCTCCACAATGTGTTCAAGTCAATGTCCGATGATCTGTTAAATTGAGTACGTTTAAAAATTATTCCATCGACAATCTTAACGTCTGCAAATTTGAAAGGTGCGTTCTCAATAGTCCGTATTAAATTTAAGTAACTTTCTGTTCTAAAGCTATCGTTTTTTAAAAGATTTTGTTGAACAACAACCTCCTCTATAACTGCGCGAGAGAGCGCGTCTGCTACAACATTATCACGACCTTTGCGGTGCTCTATGGTAAAATCATAATGCTGCAACTTAAGACTCCATCGAGCTAAACGTCCGTTTAAGTCTTTTTGGTTCATTAGCCATTTTAATGACGCATGATCGGTTATGATCTTAAAAGGCAGCATCTCAATATAAGGTCGAAATTTTTCTACACTAAGGACAGCCGCAAGACATTCAAGTTCAGTAATGGTATAATTTCGCTGTGCACCGCCTAGCTTTTTTGACATATACGCGATGACCTTCTCTTCACCATCTTCGCTCATTTGAGAAAGAACGCTTCCTACCCCGAGCTTACTAGCATCGCATTGGATAATGAAGGGACGGGTGTAATCTGGGTGACTCAACACAGGAGCACTAGTCAAAGCCTTTTTCAAAGCTTCAAAAGATTCTTGAGCCTCAACAGTCCATTTAAGGGTCTTCTGACGTTTTAAGCAGTCTGTCAGTGGTGCGGCTAACATTGAGTAGTTAGGAATAAACTTTCGATACCACCCTGAAAGACCTAAAAACCGTCGTACTTCCTTAATATTTTTGGGTATCGGAAAATCTTTTACGGCGGATACCTTTTCCGGATCTGTCATTAGTTTTCCTTCGCCTATAATATACCCAAGATACTTAAGCCTTTTGAAACAAAATTTACATTTATCTAAATTAACAGTGAGACCAGCCTTTCGCAGCAGAGATGCAAGAATTTTTAATCGAATAATCATGTTATTAAAATCTGGTGCTATAACAATAACGTCATCCATATAAACTGAGTACCAATCACGATATTCATGAGGAATTACTAAATCCATCAACTTAACAAAAGTCTGTGACGCGTTACATAACCCGAAGGGCATTCTTTTAAATTGATAAAGGGGTCTACCTGGAACGGCAAAAGCGGTAATTTCACGAGATTCTTTGTCTAAACTAACTTGCCAAAACGCATCCTTAAGGTCGATTCCAGATATCCAAACAGTATCTGATAACCTTGAAAGTAATCTGTCGACTGGAGGAATGGGATAAGCACACTTCTTGGTGCACTTATTAATCTCACGTGCATCCAAACAAAGTCGATTTTTCTCACCCTTTCGAACTAAGCTCATGCCACTACACCAAGGGCTATTACTTCGTTCAATCACTCCTAGTTCTAACATCCTATCTACTTCCTTGTGTATAATTTTTTCAATCGGTGGTGATACAGGATAATATCTTTTCCTCACAGGAGTAGAGTTTTGAACATCAATATGATGCTCAAGAAGATTTGTCTCACCCAAACCGAGAACTTTTGAAGAAGGAAACTGTTCAATGACAGCATTAAGCATTTGGTGTTGTTCGGAAGTTAATTCATGCATTTCTGGGTTGTTTTTAAAAGTAATTTCTTCCATGATAGCTAGTTTTATGTCAAATTCATTCCAAAAATTTATTCCCAAATAAAGCTCTTGCACTAAACCGGGGACAATGTAGAGCAATAAATCCTTAGTCTTACCTAAAAATGTAACTGGAAGTGAAATGAAACCTAGCACTTTTTGTTTTTCACCATTTGCGCATTTGATAGACGAATTAAATTTAGTATATCCGATATTTAGACTCTTCAGAAAGTCTTCTGATTTATTTCCTAAACAGCTAATGGATGCACCGCTGTCTAAAAGCCCATTTATAATTTTCCCAGCTACTGTCACTGTTTGAAAAGGTCTAGGATCGTCTTTTTGTATGTTTGTATTGTCCAGAATAACTGTAGCAACTTCGTTATGTCTAGCGCTTAAATTTTTGTGCACCATACGAGTCCGTTGAATTTTCCTTGAAACCGGAACGTCTTGATTAAAAATTCTGTCTCGTACATCCTGATAACGTCTTTGTTTTTCCTCGAGTGAAATAGTTTTGTTCAGAGGTAATTTTGACTTTGGATCCGAAATGTCAGACTTTAAAATTTCTTTAGGTGTATTATTTAATAGGAAAGATTTGAGTAAGTTTTGAGATCCGGAGTTAATTTCGAACAATCTTGCTCCGGATGCAGACTGCTCGTCATACGGTTTAAATGCTTTGGTTGGCACTTCGCGCAATTCGGAGAAGTAACATTTTTCAACCCACATTTGTAACAAAATAAGTTGCGCTGCAGACTATCGCATTCATGAAAACCATGACCAGGTTGATCGCAGTTCCAACATACAAGATTTTTCGTTGAAGTACGTCGGAGTTCTTCAATTACAGGACCAGTCTTATTTTCTTCGTCATTAAACAAAATTTCATTAACTTGTCGTTTTTGCTGTTGTCGCATTATCAACTGTCTTTCAGCATTACGACATTGATCGCGAAGTTCGTCTAGGGTTTTAATATTGGAAGCGAAAATCAATTGCCAAATTCTTATATTTAGATTTGGTTTAATCAGCTCAATCAGCTGCCCATCCTCCAAGGGAGATTCCATTTGACCGTTTATATGAAGAATTTTAGAAAGGAAATTATCAAAAGATTCTGTTGTTTGCTTAAAGTCCATAATGGATTTAAGTACTTCAAAATCACTATTACGATGTCGGAATTCTTTAGTTATGGCACATTTTAATTCAGGCCACGAAGGAGAGGTGTTTCTTCTGAGGAACATCCAAAACCATTCGTCAGCTTTATCTGTTAATAGCAGATGAAAGTTGGAGCAAATATGCTGCCACGTTAGGTCTTGTCTAGTTTTAAGTGTCTCAATCCTAAAAAGAAAATCTGTAACTGAAATCCCGGAAGGACTGCCGTCGAACTTTAAGTTCCATTTATACATTGGACTGTTCTCGCGTTTTTCACAAATAGGTAATTGATTTCTTGTTGATTGACAAGGTTGTTCTATCTGAATTGGTTCATGATTAGCATAATTACGAATGTTAAGCCGATTATCAACAATGTTATGAATTAAAGTCGGTAATTGTGCGGTTAAAGCACCTAAACTTTCTTTAACAGTATTCGAAATTAAGACATTTAAGTCAGACATATCAACTAAATTCGTAGGTTGGTTTATGCGAATAGGTGAAATAGGTGGCTGACCAAAGTTATGTTGAGTATTATTTAAAAAATTTGTTTGAACGTTATGTTGATTATTAGGATTATTAGTATTTACTGTATTATTATTAAAAGTAGAATTACGTAAGGAGTTATTATGTCCCAAAACTGGACGACCTTGACTTCTTGTATGCACTGGAGATCGAATCATTTTGAACAATAAAAATAATATGTGTTACAGAAATGAACAAGAACGACTAATACACTTTAATATCAGAAGAGGATTTACGAGATTTTATAAAGAAAGGATTTTGTTATTATTTATTTTTTCTTTATTTAATAAAACGCGTCACACGGAATAAATAAATAACAAAAAGAATAATAAAAAAAAACTTTTGACTTTCTCTAATCGCAACTGTAAGGCTACAAAATGTCAACCCAAACAGGACTAATTAGATGAATTAATTGAATTGAATGCAGAATTGCAATAATCGCAACTATAGATTCTTCAAAGAACAATTCGAATAGGACGAACTAATTGCAACTCAGCTATCAATTTTCTTGATTTTGGCGCAACTAAAGAGCAGCTAAAGCTTCAACAATAGGACTACCAAAACAAGAATATAATTTTTTTTATAAAAAACCGCAATCTACTAATGAAATTACAAAACAAAAACCATTCGTTGGGCGCCATGTAAGATTGTCTGAATGGGTGATGAGACGGTGTTTTAATTTTGCCTCCAGCTTCCAGCTCAGTGGGTTTTGTGGGCCTTGTCTCTTCAGACTAATTACAAAATTTGGAAAAAAAAAATAAAAGGAACAAAAGAACTAAACAAACTAAATAATGAACTGAAATTTCCGTATTCCGCATTTCCAGTGGGAGGCGCCCTTCTGGATGGCCTCTTAACCCAACCCGACCTTGGGTACTCTTGGCCTATTTAGTACCCCCAAACAAGTGCTAAACTTCCTTTATACAATCTCTACCTCATTTATATTTAAACCTTCATTTTGTTTTTATTTTAAGTTTTATAACATAAATTTATATTTTTTTGGTTTTTAAAATAAAATTACTTGTTAATCATAACACTCAGAATATTTTATTTACATTAAGTTGATAATTAAACAAAAAAAATTTAAAATAGTTAAATAGAAAACAAACAACAACAAAAATAACAAGATGAAAAGACCTCTTTTTTTTTTACTCACCGCTTTTCGCCCTCGATGACTGTGCACACTCAACGATGCTGGATGCAGTAAGGATCAATTTTTATATTTGAAAGCAACACTTTGTCCTTTTTTTTTTTTTCACTTTTCTAAAATTTAATTGTTTGTTTGTTTCTACTTTTTTTTTTTAATTTTAAATTTAACTCAAATTAATATTTTTGATTAATTAAATAAATTAAACACAAGTTTTAAATTAAGTTTAAGGAAAGAAAAGATAAAAAAAACAAAACGATATATTCATCTCCAATGAAGAAAACTGCAAAGCTCCTTATGAATTTCACTAAGGAAACACAATTCTCAATATCCGAGATATTCTATCGGATTTGAGTCGTCCTTGTCCTTGAATATGTAGCCGGATCAATTATTGGACGTTTAATTAAATATTTAAGTTCAAATTGCATAAAACATTGCAAGCAAAATTCATGACATCCGCGATCGGATATGCGTCGTCCTTGTCCTTGTTTATCTTCGTATCAGGAACAATTATTGGACGTTCAAAAATTCAAGTAAAATTCAATAAAAAAATTATTAATCGTTCAAATAAATTTTGTTTAATTTTTTTTTTCTGACTGCTTTCTTCTCAAAAATTTATATCAATCAATTTTGAATCATTTTTCTGACAACCAAAAAAAAGTTTAGGCTTTTTTTTTTATTTTTAAACAATATAAAATTAAACAGTAGTTTCAATGCAAGTGACCATTACAAATTAAAACTTCAAAATCTCTTAGAGCAACACGCTAATAACATACGAATCACGCTTGCCACTTCGTTTCATCTCGCCAAATAAGTTTGCAAACGAAGAGCAATGCAAGTTCGAGGCGGGCCAACTTGGAGTAACTGATTTAAAATATTAACAAATTTTGAGGTTTTAATATTGGTGACCGTCCAGTGGAAAAGGTACCTTATCTTCATTCGCAAAATTTAACAGTACAGCTGAAAGTAAGAGATAGTGTCCATTTTATCGATATTCAGTTTAAGGTCAGATTCAGTGCTTAGACATGTTCAGAACATTTTACAACTGATTTGAGCTCGATTATCAAATTACAAATACCAATTGACAAACTTCGATATCTACAAACTTGAATTTTTCGATTTACGATTTCAAAATGCCATAGCTCAGTCAATTTTTTGATTTTTCTGTGATCGGGGTGTCATTCTATTCAAAATTGTATATATTATTAGTTTGCCTTGTTTTTGTAATTTTGTTGATGTTTACAAAAACTCTGAACTGTATGCTCGGCCCAACAGGCCATCTGATTTATGCTTGTTGACAGCAAACTAATGTTAATCATTATCTGTTCCAAAAAACAATTAGAATAAGGAGATCTTTGGTAAGTACCGCCTAAACAAAAACAAGTATTTGTAGTTCAATTAAAAATTCGATCTTGTATGATTGTGGGATGGGTGGATAAAAAATGAGAACGATTTCTAATGTGGAGGAGGAGGGGTTCTAACGTAATTTATGGTTGGCTTTTTATGAACAAATTACAATCAAGATAAAGCTACAAAAATAAGGTTGATAAAACTGCCACAGCTCTTGAGTGGAATCCACGATGGTTAGTTAGGTTAGATTTAAATAGCGGCAAAATAGTCACACATATACCAAAAAGGTCCATAGTGATACCACATCATCCCGGAGTCACGTAGATGTAATTAATTAGATGTAATAGGCTTTCAGCCCTCTTAAAGCTTGATCGTAAAGGCTTTGCGAAATTTTTGTTTGGTTTTAGACCAGTATATGGAAGTTCTTCAAGATTGTTGAAAAACATTTGTCCAAGGGTTTTAAATCTAGTTCTGCAAAGCGCTGGACACAAACACAGTAGATGTTGCAAATTCTCCTCTTCGTCTTTATCACACCACCGACACCCACTATCTGTTAGAATGCCCATTCTATGAGCATGATAACCAATAAGAAGTTTCCAGTGATGGCTCCTACAACAGTTCTGCATGTTTTACGAGAATAAGAGAGAAGATTGTCTGTTTTATCTTCACAGAAAGTTGGCCAAAATTTTAAGGTTATTTTGCTAGTATTTAAATTAATCCATTTTAGGTTAGCCTCACATTATGGTGCTGAAAGGGAAGTGATACTCTTAACGGTTCCCCTTCGATTAGAACACCTGCTTTTGCCTGTTCATCAGCAATTTCTTTGCCCTCTATACCGTGGTGACCAGGTACCCAGATCAGGCATTTAACTAACTTTGAAGTAGATTGTAGCATCGAAGGACTGACTTGGATTTAATTATATAGTTTGTGAGGGACTTGAGGGCAGCTTGACTGTCAACATAAAAATTAATGCGATCGAAGCCGTCGCCATACTAATCGCCTCCAACTCAACTTGGAAGATGCTACAGTCTTGCGGCATTATAAGTCTGAATGAAAACCCCAGCACCCACTCCTGCTTCTTGTTTTAAGCCGTCTGTGTTAATATTAATAGAATTCGATGAGTCTGAATCTCAGTTAACCCAGGAATCTCTAGATTCTATGTTAACAGAGAACTTTCTATCAAGATGAAGTGTTGGCTTACAGTAGTCAGTCAACTTTTACAGACAGAGCTTATTTTGCTGTGCCCGAATTCTGTCAAGCTAAAACCCTCAACTTATGTGGGAGCGCAGTTTTAAAGACTACTCCTTTCGCATGTAAGTCGTTAGGTAGCATGTAAAGTATTACATTTAATGATTCTGCTGATGTTGTTTTAGAGCTCCCGTAATGCTCAAGCACATAAGTCGTAGAATTCTTTCTAATGGTTTTAAGAGAGATTTTTTTGGAGTGCATTCCACCAGACAAATACTCCATATAACAATATAGGCCTAACAATAGAGCAGTGTGTCACCTTAGGTTCATGACTTTGCAAGCGTAGAGGAATCCACGATGAATACAGGGTATATTACATACATGATTGCTATGTAAGTGTATCTTGCGATAAAATGATTTTCCGACAATTTCTTATATTGGAAACCGACATAAATACGATCTTAGTTTCTGTTTTTCAAAGCTATCTATTAATGAATGTCGTAGACATATTATTTGAACCCTCTTATTCCTCTAGTGTGCCCTTATAATCAGTTCAACATTGTAACGTAAACGAATTGGATGGCATTTTTTAGGATAACACATAAGATTTCTTAATTGATAAGATGCTTAACATTGAGCTGAAAATTATTTTCAAACTTAAACTTGAAATCTGTTTGGAATTAGTTACCTCGTTAAGAATAGAAAAGAAGAGGAAAAACAATAAAGTTAAAAACTACCCATTGGTGGTCCTACTTAACACTTCTGGTTTGAACTTCCGAAAATCATCATAAAAGCATTATTGAACTCAAAAAAGATATGTATGCGAGCAATCAAATATACAAACATAGCCAAAAGAAAAAAAAATCTTTGTTAGACGTATGTATGTACATACCTACTCGTTTAGAAAATATTTCGTGTTATTTCGAACAAAAGCGATAATGAGGCCACATCTATAGGTTAAAGCTTCGAGCTTCAGTCAGTATACTGGCGGGGCAGGGTAGCCGTTATTAATGAGCGCCATATAAATTATTTTAATTGTAGGGAAAAAAAGGCCAACAAAGAAAAAGAAACAGCAACAAAAAAAGAACCGATCATGCAATATAACTCAAATTCTATAGTCTATGAGAACGTGAGTTTTGTTTGCGCAAGATCACTGAAACTTTTTGAACAATTCCAACTTTGGCCGTTGGCAACTTTTCCTACGCTACAAAACTTGCATTTTTTTATTGCTTTATTTATTTAAACGATTTGAATGTTAATATCACTAAAGAATATCAAAATATTATCAACTATTAACTATGTACATGCATGCATGCATGATCTTTTGTAGATCATTAGCGCGTGCGCTTGAACCCTTTTGAACCCAAAAAAAAAATCAAAAACTAAAGTGTTGCGCCCGCGTGCCTGCAACAAATAAGCGATGAATCGGGAAGCGACGCCACTTTCTGCTTTCTTTGGCTCTGTCATTGATCGGTGATCGATAACTAACCATGTGGTAACTATGTGTATTTGCTTTATAGCAGCTGTGATCAGCACTCTAATACACTGTTGCCTATTGATTTTTGTGTTGTTTTTTGTGTAAAAATTGATCCACTCTATTCAATCAATCGGAAACAAAAGTGAAATAGAACTTCAAATGCGACTATCAAAGCTTGATGGATAATCATGTTGAAAAATGGTGACACGATCGGTTAGGCACCACCGGCAGCCCAGTCAGTCAGACAGTCACTCAAGCATTCATTCAACCATAGCGTTATTATGTCAGCGGTTTGTATCTGCTGCTTACCGGTTTTTTAGGTAAAGATTTTCTATGCTTGAAAGCAAAGTTAAGATGAATGAATATTTTGGAAAGAGTTTGAATAGCGCTATACTCTTTTATTTATGCTTGTCAGCAGAAGACTTTTTTTATTTTGACTTTATTTTTTCACATTTGTGGTTAGCATACCGAACATTAATGCGGAAGTTGTAAAGAAATTTTTTGATTCCGATGCAGAAGATTCATTCATTGGATGCGTGCTCAAACCACAAAAATTTGTAAATTTATTTATGAGTGTATGAGCATGTAAATAGGTTATACATACATATGTTACTACAAAGTGAGATGCAAGCTAATAAAAATGTAATAAAAAATCATTAAATAAATTATCATACTTAAGAATAAATGAATGATTTTATACATTTTGATATCCGGCTTTTGTTTTGTCGTACGGATTCTCTATTGAATTCACCAACTGAGCGAACTCGGAAAAGAGGGCGTGGCATTTCCCATACAAGCAAAAGTTTCAAAATGATATACTAAAAGTGTTTTTTGAGCTAATCCAACCCAGTTTCAAGTACTAAGAGCATTAATTGCAAACTCTGAGCAAAAAGTAGGCGAAGTAGGACTAGAGGGCGTGGCTCCTCCCATATAAGCGAAAGTTTGAAAATGGTATACTGAAAGATTTTTTTAAGAAACCCTAACCGAATTTTACCCAAACACCCAGAACAATAAATGCAAGCAGTATGCAAGAAATATACTTGAAATGCAGTTTAGGGTATTTAGTTTTTGGGCAGGCCAAAGATACCACCTTTACTATTTTTTTCTTGTATCTTATGTAATAAATCCCGTTAATCTGCGTCAAATAGTTTCAGAGATAGAATTAATTAGTTTTTTTTTTTTGGAAAATTGCAACGCCCATTTTTCCCTTGAACACGCAAGACAAAAGTTTGTCCTACTTTTATTACTACGTTAGAAATGGAGCACGACTTTGAATTATACACCATTAGAAAGGTATTTGTATGTCAATGTGCACAAAGTTAAAATTCTTTTAATATTTTGCCAATTAAACTGGGTAAAATTAAATGCAAATTTTTCAATTTTCACACAGAGCTGAAAAGAGGATGCAGCAGAAAATGAAAAACAAATAGCTGACTGACTCTGAATTCATATTTTTTGCTTTCTTTTCGTTTCAAATTTTCATTGTACCAGTGATGATAAATGAGCTTTCTATTTTATACAAATTAGCAAAAAAAATACAAAACTGTCCAAAAAGTACTAAAATTGTTGTGGTCAAATTTTGACCATTTGGCGATTCTAGTTGTTATAACAATCCCAGAATGTCACAACACTCTACACTTAATGTCAGATAAATGTAACAATGTATCTAAATAAAAAGTGCAAATAGAAAGCAAGGAAGTCTACCGAAAAACCTTTTTTTTAATTAAAACGTTTTCGTAACTACTTTTATCAACTCCACAAAATCAGGAAAATTAAAAATTTTTAAAGAAAAACAAAAAAAATAAACCGTCTGTGACACACTTAAAAGCGTCAAAATACCGTGACAATGTCACCAGAAATAACAATAGATAGAATTTAACCATTGCCATGCTTAAAAAGGTCAAAAGTATTAAACTTTTTTTTTAATATTCGAATTTCTGATGAATGAAATGATAAGATTTGAAAAAGTCTGAGTAACGAAATTTCTTCTTGCATTTTAACTACCTGACAAATCTTATCTAAAAACTTTGACAGGAAATCAACTGTTTGCACTTCTTTAAAAACGACAACAAACACAACGACATCGCTGACACCGCTAATTTTAGTGACCAACCCTCTTTGGAAACTCAGTGTATCCGAGTTGGACTTAATAACCGCGAAATTAATGAAGTGTCTGCGTGCTGCCGCAGCTGCTGCAAAACTCGCCGCTTTAAGTTAAGATCGCGTTAACGTAGAGTCATATCAAAACGAGTCATACGTAAGTCCGGCTTGTCGCTGCTGTTTAGTTGTCATATTAACTGACAGTTTAACTGACAGACAGCACAATGCTGTGATATTTTGCGAGTTTTAGAAAGAGAGAAACAAATTAACTGAGATATGCCAGACTAAAAATTTTATCTTTTTTTTTTATTAGCTATCCGTACGTTGTTACGTGTTCCCGCGCTCATTTTAAGGATTTAAATTTTTTCATTTACATTTGACTTTTGGTTTTTTTGTCATGTTAATGTTTGGCGACGACTTTTTTTTTGGTCTCTATTCGTATCTTAAAATAATATTGGCTTAGGATGTCTGTATGTATTTTATTTTCTTATTCCTTAGAAAAGTTGTATTGAACACCTTTTGTGAAATTCAAGTTCTGAATGAAAATGTCCTACGCAGCGACGCGTCGTAACATTAAAGTACAATGCCGACTAGTCTCAAGGTCAAATTTGTTTTGTGTTGTTTAGTCACAGCGAAATTAATGTATATTCTTTAGGAGTTGTTGCTCTGATTGGATCACCGCTCAGAACAAATATTTTTTTAACTTATAATCCAAGAATCAGCCGGTCAGACCAAAGTGGCAATCGTAAAAATACGAGACATGGATCCTCACAAAGTCTGGAAACAACATTTTGAAACTTTAAAATTTGAGAAAGTGAGTTAGTGAGTAAAGATAGCACTGTAATAAAATTACAAAATTGATATGGCCAACTACCAAAGAAAATTCAATTCGCTTTTTTCGAAAACTTCAACAAAATACATACAGTCCACGACCAAAGGATAGCACACAATTAATTTTTCAATGTTTTAAAGGATTTAAAACAATTATTAAAAATGTATTTTAATGGTACATATTCTTACAGTAAGCAAAGAAATAACTTATTAGCCGTATTCACGATCTTGTTGCATCGTAGCAAATGCAAAATTATTTAAAATTACAAAAACAAATTCTATTGAATTTTCAAAAGCAAGAGTCTTGTAAGCAAGACCAAATTTGCAACACAAAAACCTATTGCACGATTGATTTCCAATAGTCTATTGTGACTGATTTTATTTTTTTCATTTGTGATTGGTACAATTGCTTAATGACTTTTATGTTTTTGACAACCGTTTTTGTCACAAATTGAAATTAAAATGTGAACAAATACAATTAAATTTCAATTATTTTGTTTTTTGGTTTAATTAACAAAGATTTCTACGTAATGTTTGCATTAAGCACATTGTATGTAATTAATAAAATTGTGATTTTTTTCTAAATAACGCACAATTATTCAGTAAAATTTCTTTTAAATCAAAATAAGATATCAAATAAATTTTAAATTCAAAAAATATTTGACAGCAAAACAAAAAACAGCTGTTCTGAAACGTTTGCAATATCAATATACAACAGTGTGTGCTCACAATTATTTACTCTTGCAAATTTGCATTTGCTACGATGCAACAAGATCGTGAATACGGCTATTGAAATTAAAAAAAAATTTATCTTTGAATAGAACTAACAAACTTCATTTTAAGGTGCGACAAAACGATAACAAAAAATTTAAATCCGTTCTAGGTGTTAAAAGTAAAACATTATTTTTTCCTTATTTCGGAATTTAGAAAAAAAAATTGCATCGATTTTTCGCAAAAACACTATTTTAATACTCTGAAGCTCCATGCCCATAACTTGCAAAAAAAAAATGTCCGCAAAACTTATAATGATAGGTCTGAGAACCCAACTGCAAATTTTGAAAAATTTGAAATGGAAAGGATCATATCGATACCTTAGAGCAAAAAGAAATTTTCAAACGCTGTTTATTTCAAAACTAACAAATATTTTTACATATAATGTAAATATCTACAGTCTCCTATTAATTTTGTAAAAATCTGTGCACAGTTTTGGTAGTGTACTAGCTTAAGAAGTCCACCACAAGCCCATAATTAACAATATCTCACAATATCAAACAAGTGGAGATAGGACTAAAGCGCTCTAAGGTATCGATATGTTAATAACAGCGTATTATATATTGGAATCAAATAAATAATAGTTGAGTTATAGTGGTCGAAAATTGAAGTTTTTGCATTGTATCACTCCATACATCATGTTAATGCATCGAAAACCTCGCAAGATCAATTGCAAAATTTACATAAACAAAGCCACATAAAGAACAAATATTTTCAAAATTTTATGGAACACTAATTGTATGAACTGTTTGGCCCTATGCTCCTCCTAGGAGTTAAAGGAGAATACATACATACATACAATTGTATGAACTTTAGTCATTATTTGGAAAAATGGAAATTCCACGCATTTTTCAAATTAGAAAATTATGACAATTTAGGAAAAAGAGAAAATTACTTAACACGGCAGAAAGGTTTGGTTACCGCCACGTAACCATCAGACCAGTTTACGTTTTGGTTTAATTTATTTTAAATTAAATGAAATAGCAATTGAAAAATTCAATTTGTCTGAGGTCTGGTTTGAACCATGATCATTCGAAGTCATACTCTTCAAGCAACGCAATTATCAACGGACTGCGCTATGCGCCCTCATAGAAATAGGTAGCTTAAGTGATTAAGTTCGAAAAAATATATTTTTGCAAAAAGCTTTGTCGAAATCGAAGTTTAAATTTTTTATTAAAAATCAGCCGCATTTAATAAAAAAGTGAAAAAGTGCAAACTATTGTAGTATGAACATTTATAGATATCTAGATATATATAAATTAGAATTTTTATTAAATTCACCACAAACTATTTCCCACGATTCCTCAAAAGATTGGCCTAATAAATATTTTTACAGCAATTATTTCCGCCTTTTTTCGCTTGCTCCCCACATATCACTCACACATTATTCAGTTCAACTGCCGAGTTTTATTTTATTTAATTTTCTATCACAAAATCTGGTATTTATGTACCTACCCGTACATCTTCCGCTTGTATCATAATGAAATTTGAGAATTTCGTGGCAACACCGACATGTGCCACATTCATTCATGCATTGGTTACGCACTCTATAAATCATCATATGAATGTTATTAATAGATTGCTAGGTAGTTAGAAAGCAGAATTTTTTATTTAGTTGTAAGTACTTAAATTCCAAAAGACATATGAGGAATTCTCAAAAATTGTGGAATTCTACAGTTTTTGAGGCACATTCACCAAACTTGGTGGAGAGGTCACTTTTTATATAAGAATCAAAAATTGGAAGGGTGCTTGTCAAAAAAAAAAAAGTAAAAAAAGTTACGCATATAAATATGAAGCAAAACACGTCAAGTGTACCAGCTGAAAATTTTTTTGTCTCCGATTTAGCTCAAATTTGGCAATATAGTAGTCCTGATATACAAAAACAATATTCCGGGAGGATTTGGTCCTAGTACCATTAATTGTTAAAATACAGGGTGTTGAAGTTGGCGTTTTTAGTGATTTTCATGAAAAGGCGTTTTTTCATAAATTTAGAGCTTACACCAAAGTTTGTAAAGTAACTTGTCCCATTCATTTTTAAATGTTATTTTTATAAAAAAATATTACATGGTGAAAAAAATTTTTTTTCACCGAAATATTTTAAACTTAAAAATACTTTTCAATTTTTTTTAAAAAAAACCCCCCTTAAATTTTTTTTAAAAGTACTTCAAATTAAAGCATAATTTAAAAGCTTTAAAATGATGTGTGACTCAAGATGGTATTCGGTCGTTGGATGAGAGTTTTTGGCTTTTAAACGCTTTTTTCGTAAGATGCCTTCCTCTTGAGTAAACAAAGAGTTTTGCCTGCTGTGGGCGTTTAAAAGCCAAAAACTCTCATCCAACGACCGAATACCCTCTTGAGTCACACATCATTTTAAAGCTTTTAAATTATGATTTAATTTGAAGTACTTTTAAAAAAAATTTAAGAGGGTTTTTTTTTTTAAAAAATTCAAAAGTATTTTTAAGTTTAAAATATTTCGGTGAAAAAAAATTTTTTTCACCATGTAATATTTTTTTATAAAAAGAACATTTAAAAATGAATGGGACAAGTTACTTTACAAACTTTGGTGTAAGCTCTAAATTTTTGAAAAAACACCTTTTCATGAAAATCACTAAAAACGCCAACTTCAACACCCTGTATTTTAACGATTAATGGTACTAGGATCAAATCCTCCCGGAATATTGTTTTTGTATATCAGGACTACTATATTGCCAAATTTGAGCGAAATCGGAGACAAAAAAATTTTCAGCTGGTACACTTGACGTGTTTTGCTTCATATTTATATGCGTAACTTTTTTTACTTTTTTTTTTTTGACAAGCACCCTTCCAATTTTTGATTCTTATATAAAAAGTGACCTCTCCACCAAGTTTGGTGAATGTGCCTCAAAAACTGTAGAATTCCACAATTTTTGAGAATTCCTCATATGAAAACACACGAAATTATTTGTACTGAAATCTGGATGTGTACAGCAGGTAAAATATTCAAGATATTTTCGGACAATTTTTTATCTTTAAAAACATTTACAGGTAGTAAATTCATTTGAAAGCGTATTTCTTGGCGGGGAAATCACCTGCTATAAATATACATAATGAGCATAAATTATGTTGACAAGCTGGTAACATCACAATGGGAGAGCAGCAGAGAAATCGAAAGAGCACTAAAAGAACGCCAAAGAGAAAGATAAAGAGTAAGTTAAGAGTATCGTCTTGTATTGAAGAAAATACAACAAATTAACCGCATGGTTTTAGGAAAAGAATTTGAAAGGGTTTAGAGAAATTTAACAAAAAAATGTTCATAAAATATGATTTCTAACCCTTTTTTTGAGAAACAATCATATAATTACTTAGTTTTCTTATCAGATGTTACGAAGTTTTTTTTTTAATGCAAACCTACTGTCATTTATTTTGCTCACAATGAGCATAAAAAATATCTTCAAGCATAAATATGTAGAGAGCGTACGCGTGACTTACATACGTAGAGTGAGAGCTTTTTGAGCGAATGTACTCTAAATAAAACAGTGTGAAATATTTTACACATATGTATAAGACAACGTCTGGCGAAACCATATTTAACATACCGGAGATCAAAATTGACTTTTTACCGAATGAAGGATGAAATTCTGAAGCGAATGAGATTAAATCTCGTTAATATAATAAGAATGGACAAAGTTATAGAATTTTCACTTCTGAAGTTCAAGAAATTAATTAAGTTTCAAGTTCGGATATGTTTGGGTTAAAATTCCTTAGGCTTTGGAAAAATGAATTCAGCAGGATGGCGCTACGTACTATACGGTGACCGCAAGCATTGACTAATTTAAATCAATATTTGGCGATAAGTTGATTTCGAGAAATGGACGTGTCAATTGGTCAACAAGGTCGTGCGATTTGACACCTCTGGATTATTTCCTGTAGGGCTGCGTGAAGTCACTGGTTTGTGCTGATAAATCAGCAATAATTGACGTCTTGGAGGCCAGTATTGTTCGTGCTATTCCTGGCACACGGCCAGCAGTGCTCGAAAAAGTGGCCCAAAATTGGACGTCTAGAACGCGCTTCGTCAAGAACAGACGTGGTGCCCATATGCCTGAAACCATTTTCAAATATTAATATCGTGTATTGATCTTTCAAATAATAAAAAAAATTTTTTGATTACAATATAATTTTTTCTGTTATTTTTTACAATTTCAAGTTCTATCGGGCTTAAAAAACATCCTTCACCCTCATCATGCTTATGTGACTATAACTTCTGCTCAACAAACAAATTGGGTTTTTGTGGTAGAGTAACTACTACCCCATAATGGGATGTTACGATGTACCGAGGTGTCTTGATGGACACATCGTTTTTTGGTAAGTCGATATAATGACCTAGATTCACCTTTATATTAACCACAAAGTTAAAGTTTTGAATTCAAGTACTTTACTCAGCAGTGTGTTAAAATTTACTCAGCAATATATAGAATTTTACTTAGCGATGTGCCAAATTCTCTCACCACTCTTTAAAATTTTACTAAACGATGTGTAAAATTTCTCTCACCATTGTGTACAATATTCAAAATTTTACTAAGTTTCTGTGTGAGAATTTCACACAATTTCTGTATCGTTCCTTTTTAACTCGAAGATTGTGTAAAATTAAACACAGCTTGTGTCAAATTTCACAGTTTTATTTGAACAGTATTGTTAAGCAGCTCCTTAACCAAAAGAGTGCCACGCCCTCTGATTTCTTAAAAAATATGAACAGTTCCGTACCAGCTCCAAAATGTTTCTGATTTTAAATAAAAAAAAAAAACAAATTTTTTTTGACTTCCTTATTTTGGCTTTATTGACTCCACTATATGCATCGATTGCCAAACTTCCATCAAATCACTGAAAAATAGGAACATAAAATCTGAAGTAGTCAGCCGTTGTCTATCGCAAATATTTCCGCTTGAAATACCAAACACTTTCCGATAGCCTTACTGACTGTGAGAGATTAATGGCGTTGCATAAATTCTACAGCTGGTTCCTATATCCATTTTCGAATCATCCGTATACACTTTTGAAGTAGAACCATTAAGGACGTCATTATTTCCCCACTGATCAAGAGCGGGAAATAGCGTTTTGATACTTTTCCTATTGTAAAATCTGTCGAAGCTATTAAGTAATCTCTGTGACTCAACCCTGTCAAAATGGTTCTTATATTCTTAAAATTCGCCAGACTTTGTTATTATTCAATTTCTTTAAATTGTTCTTATGTTTTAGTTTATAGCTACCATACCTACTGCACTACCATCTGGCAGAATTGGTCAAATAATTACCGTGTATGTCCAATGAATTAGCACCGGCTTTAGGCCCCACTCTAACCCACTCGAATATTTTAATAGAACTGACTGTAAGCTAATTGACCTGTTGTCCTTTGGTGAAGAGTTTTGAAATTTCCCTGCTTTTTGAATAAACGATTTATGTACTATGTTTGGTCAATAATTTCCTAGTTATTTTTTGAAGAATATTTTATGAAAACCAGAAATTATTCCAAGATTATTGTTTTATAAGGATTCTGGTTTCAGCTATTGTAACAAAGATTCATCATTGCTTAAGAAAATTCTTATAGGTTATTTCCGAAATTCATTTATTTTTCAAAATGTTTTTAATAAACCATAAAGAGATTTTAAAAATATAAGTGTTTATGTAAGTACATACATACATATGTATTTACATATACTTATATTGGAGTATATATGTACAAACTCGCATAATACATTTGCCAGCACAAAATTCCAATTTTCTTTGCATTTAGTTATCGATACATTCACGCTTTATCGAATCTTTCTATAAAGCATCTCTTAACCCAGAGGAAAGGTAATAAAAATTCACATGTTAACTCTAAACAAATGCAGCCTGCATGGAACGCTAACAACAGCAACGACAACAACAACTAAAAACATGCTACAGATATCCGATATAGAGATTGAGGTACATACATATAAAAAACATACATATTATATATAGTATAAAAATCATATGGAAAGACGTTCAGACAGCCAAACAAACAATAAAAACAAGAAAATGAAATGGGAAAAATATAACGTAAAGGAGAAATGAAATAAAAAAGAATTCCTTTCAACAAATACAACATCCATAAGATTGCGATGCACCGTGCAGTAGTTGTACAACAATAACAACAACAATAGCTGCTGTAACGGATACGCTTACCTACCTTGTAGACAAAACAGCATATACTTACAACAACTATAGCGACAACAACAACATTGTTAGTTTATACGTTAGAAAATTACAAAGAAAATGCAGGAACATTTTTTACTAAATAAAAAATCAAAACAAAATGCTTAGCTTACGAATATGTGGATTTGTTTTCCTGCACCGAAAAATGCTTCACTAACAAAAATTTATCGTTTTAAGATAATGGCTTTACATACATAAGTTGCTCCAGTAAAATTCTAAGTCAAAATGAATTTGATGTATGAAGATTAAGTCTAAAGAGAATAATAGGGTAGACAGACGACAGCGCTATTCCGTATCAGCAGTCTTAATCCAAATTTACTTGCGCAAAATGCCCATTTCAATGCGCATCTACTCCAACACTGATGCATGAAATCAAATCAGCTATTTCAATATACTAACGCTGTCCAATTGTAATAGATTGTAACAATTTGACAGAAACAAAACATCTGATTGTCAATTTTGAAGTCACTTTATTAAATTTTTAAATGTCATTTCAGTTAAGAATTATGTATAGTCAAAAAAAAAAAAGAAGAAAAATGGTGTCAGCAAAAGCGAGTTTTGAGATAAATAAAATATATTTATGGGTTACAACGTTGTCATCTGCATTAGTACGTTTTTAATCTAGATTAACGCTGTCGTCTGTCTACCTTATAAAATTATGTCAAACACTTATTATTATAAAGTTTTTTCTCTTTTTCAATATAAAGAAAAAAATTAAATTGAAACAATGCAAAATTCAAAAAATTATTTTCTTAATTTATATTTATTCAAAAACTTTGTATGCATATCGGACCTGTCCTCCCCTTAAATCCATTTATTTCAAAGTTTCATATTGAAATAATGCATTCTTGAAAATAGTTTCTTTACATATCTGTGGACTTTTGACAAAACAACCTAACTCGAAATAACACAATTTTCTAGGATTTTAATCATAAACATAAAATTTAAATAACTACGCTTCTTTTGGTGAAATCGTCATATCTCCATGACTTTTAGTTGCAGAGATATAGAATCGAAAATCAACCTATCTCGATGTTTTATTTCGAATTGCATTTGACAGATCAATAAGAATTGAGAAGCATCAGAGTAGTTTTTTTGCTCTCCTGAAAATTTGGCAAAATCGAGTTAGGTTGTTATGTCAAAAGTTCACAGATATGTAAAAATTAAAAAACAAAATAAGAATTAGAAATTCATTCAAATCAAAAAATTCAGCAAATATCAATTTATAAAAACTCTCCTGCTATGGCTCTTTTTAAAAAGACTAATAGAAAAGGTTAGAATTAATAAATTTTGATTAATAAAGAGTTTAATTTCACTTTTAAATGAGTTTATTTTGGTTTGAATAAAGGTTTATATGATCTCGCAAAAGTTGAACTTGCTTTGTGTTAGCTCTTTTTTTTACCAATCAGTATGCCAATATCGTTATCATCTTTAGAAATTTTTTTATGACCAGACTTGGTGAATATTAAAACGCATCGCAATTAGATAGTGATGAGCAAAATTATTCTTGGTCTTGGTAATTTTTCGAGATCAAGACCAAGAACGAGAAACATAAAATCATCTCTCAATTCGAAATTTGTTAGTGATGAGCAAACCAAGACCAAGACAATAACAGTCTTGGTCTTGGTATTGTTCTTGCACATTGAGTCTTGGTCTTGGTTTTAATATTTAGTTTTGGTGTTGATCTTGCTCATTATGTCTTGGTCTCAGTCTTGGTCTTGAAAAAATTTCTAGAGATATGGAGAATTCATAGTTTTTAAACCATATTTTTCCAAAGCAGTTGGGTTTTTAAGATGCCAAAATTCGAAACGGGCGTGAAACAACTTTAAACTATAAATAACAAAGACTGAAGGAAGGAGTCTTGGTCTTGACGATTATCGTGAGCAAGCAGTCTTGGTCTCGCAAAATTACCAAGACCAAGAACAGACCAGATTTCACTAAAATTTGGTATCTTAAAAACAAAACTGGTTTGTAAAAATAATGTTTAGAAATTTTAAATACTTAAAAATCTTTAGAAAATTTTTCAAGACCAAGACTTAACGACCAAGATCAATCCCAAGACCAAGGCCCAATATCAAAACCAAGACCAGGACTCACTTTGCAAGACCAAGACTAAGACTGCTATGGTCTTGGTCTTGGTTTGCTCATCACTAACCAAGACTGCTATGGGCTTGGTTTGCTCATCACGAACCAAGACTGCTATGGTCTTGAAATTATATCAGCGTCTATGTATCGAATACTTACCATTATCAAGACCAATGCTCAATACCAGACTGATTTTGCCGTAAGTAAATGTTTATTATACAACATTTCTGCTTAGCTAAGAATTTCTAGTTGAAATCATTACAATGCTTTCGTAACGTTGGAGCTAATTCCATAACTCACATGGCTCTTTTGCTTGAAGTTCTTCGCGAATAGTCGTAGCGCCACTAGACTAGCAAAATCTTTTCTTATTAAAAGATATATTTTCTTAAACTCAAATAATAGTGGTGATTTTGAAATATTAAAACCGTTTTCATGTAGAAGAAAATTTAAATGTAAAAGCCGTCTACAATTTGTTTTTTTTTTTTTTTGCGTCTCTATCATATCATTATCTAAGATCAGTCTCGTCTGCTGACGTGCCGATCTTCAACTTCATCTTTGGCTCTGACTCTTCTGATGATTTTGCTTTTGTTTATAGGCTACAAATGAATATGCACTTTTTGTTTTTTCTTTCGTTTCCTCCTGCCTCTGTGTTTTGTGATTAAGTAGTTCAAATATTTATCCATATGTTTCAATGTTTATTGCAGCGAACCCAACGAAACTTTTGCATTTCAATTGCATTGCTTTAAACTTAACCTACTTTTTCTCTACATCTGCTATGGCGAGAAGACATTCATAGATAATAATTTGTTTAGTTTATAAAATTGTATTGTTTTCTTTATATTAATACGTTTTTCTTTGCGACTCTTAATCAATTTTCTCTACAACGCAATTTTCTGTATCAAAAATCAAATTTACATCACGTGTTTATTTTCATATAAGTATTTGTTTAATTCATAATAAAAAATCAATTATCTTGCATGAAGGTATATTAACTCGTACATTTTTTTAACAATAAGTCCAATACATACATTGAATTATACAATTGTTGGCCAGGTGACACACGAAAGTGAAAACTTAACAAAGCCTCCGCTTTAAAGCCAAAAATTTTAGTCTTCTTAGTCCAATTTTTACTTTTGTGGAATTCAAAATACCACTAAAACACCAAAAAATGGTTCACTAGCAATAATAAAGAATAATATAGAGATGTTTTAAATTGAACATAAAAAAATGAAATCATATAATTTCAAATGTATTGTATAACATACATATATCATACTATATGCACATCCTTCTTTTTTTAATGATAAACGGACCTGGTTCCAAGGAATCTTGGTTGCTTTTTCCGTATTTTTTTTTTTAATTTAAAGCGTAGTGTTTTAATATTGTCCACCGAATAGTAAATTTGCGGACTGTTCCCTAGCGAAATCTTTTATTTTCGCAAAAGAAATGACAGAGTTGGATGCTATCCTCAAGACTTTGCGCCTTTCTTTTGGTGTTAAGGCGCCAACAGTTCTGCTTTTATAGTTTTTACCACATGGTTCACCAATCCTCACAAAATGATCGACAGCATTTACAATAGATTTCGGCCAATTTTTTTGGCTATTTGGCGATTAGAAATTCCGTTAGTCCGTCGATTTGACCTTCCTTTCGATCTGTTTTTTGAACGTTTTAGCTCATAACGAGCCCTTAGTAAAAAAAAACTCTAACTGCACTCCTTCAGAGCTCAAATAATGAAATAATGCTATGTGCCTCTAATCTAGTGAACCAGAAAAAAAGCTAACTATAACAGCTTCAAATATCTTATTTCTACGAAGTACCGTTATTTTTGAGAAAGTTTAAATATTTTTATAGTGACCCTTGAATTTTTTCAAAACCAATTTTTACTGGCTCAAACACAATGGGTATTATCACGCATTCTATCAATAAAAAATATTGCCTCAAATCAAGTAAACCGAACTGTATTTGTCACAATTAAAGTTGGCTTCAGTGATCATAATCATTTTTATACCCTACAACCAGGGTATATTCAAATTGTCCTTCTATTTGTAAAGCAGAGAAGGAGATGTGTCCGTCTTTCTAGCTGGCTGGCTGTACGTTGAAATATTTTCACGGAAAAGTAAGCAAAATACGATGAAATTTTGTATGCTGCCTCCATTGTAAGTTAGCTCGGCGGATTGAAAATAGGCGCAATCGGCTGAAGGACACGCCTAAGCAAAAAAATCATTTGACCATTATTTGTTGTAAGGAATCCAAAATACAAAGAAACAGTAAGGGCAAATTTTGAACAAAAACTAGACGAACTCGGACAGAACGGCATACAAATAAATTTTTCAAACTGCCGTAGTGCACGCTCAGAGAAAACCTAGTTGGATTCGAACAAGAGGGCGTGACACCTTCGATGAAAGAAATTTTTTTAAAATGACGTATGTATTTAAGATGTCGTGCAGACATGAGGAATAGTCGAAGTAAGTTCATAGCAAGAACAATGTGAATTCGGACATTAGAGTGTGACACATTCCTTACAAGCAAAGTTTTAAAAACTTATACGGTGTAAAAGGTATTTTAAAGGTAGGTCAAATATAGCAAACTTACTAGTTTTGGTTCATATTTGGTTTTCAAGACATTCTCACAACTCCCACGATTTTTGAAAACTCCAAGAAATAGTGATTTGGGCAAGCAGCCAAAAATTGTCTATGATTTTTGATTTCATCCAAATCCTTCAACCAGGAAGTGTATTTTAAAACGATTTAGAGATTTGATTCGAAAAATGTGAAAAAAAAATTTTTGCGGTAGTTTTGACCCCCAAACAAAGCGTGCTTCAAAACTCCCCTAAAATTTTCAAAACCAAATATGTATCAAGAAAACCAGAGCTAAACCATAGAACTGACTAAACTCAGCTTACATGAATTTTGTTTAATACATTGTCAGAATGTAGTAAACACAAGAATGCTGAAAAAAGCTCGGTTCTGGACATCTTAATTTTGATTTTTAAATCGAACTTAAATTAGTGTTGCTTATTCGGGTGATTATTAATATATTTCTGGAAACACTTATTGAATTTCGCACAGTTTTGGATTTTATGGTACAAAAGTAATACGAAGATTGAGAAATTTAAAAAAGGACAGTTATGACGTTGGGACAGGTATAATATTGACATTTTTGTCTGTTTCTACAAAAATGTTGAGCATATGGGCAAATCCAAAAAAAAGTCAACCAAGAGAAAAATTATAAAGTTGCCATAACAGCGCTGTTTGCCGTTAGGTGAGCGGGATCGCCCTGAAATAACTAGGAGTTTTTAATATGCCTTCTAAGGATTCATTCCTTATTCCGAGTTTCTTAAATATTGGTTCAACGGCTTAGCCGCGGCAATGCATATCGCCTTTAGGGGCGTGGCACTGGTAGCTACATAACAAAACGCCTTTAAAGGGACATTCGACTTTGTAATTGAAAAAAAAAAAAAAACACTTTAAAAATTTTATTATGAAAAAACTATTACATTTATTGACAAAATTTCTTTTGGACATTGTTAAATATTGTCTAAAAAATATGAAAAATTTTTTTTTTTTTTTGTTTTAAGTTTCCCTTGGCTGCTGTAGAGGGCGTCATCCAAAAGTTACTTTTTAAACGGTAGGACATGTTGTAGACCTCCTGTAACAGATTTCTGAAAAATTCAAAATGGATTTTATTCTTGAGACTCAAAACTTTACAATAAGTTTCTAAGATTCATTCTTTTTTATATTTTGAAGTTTTTGTATGAATATTTATGAAAAAATAAAAAAAATAAAAATTTCATATATTTTAGACAATATTTAACAATGTCCAAAAAAAATTTTGTCAATAAATATAATAGTTTTTTCATAATAAAATTCTTAAAAAGTGTTTTTTTGTTTTCAATTACAAAGGCGAATGTCCCCTTAATAAGGTTGCATTCCAAATTTTATAAAAATTGATGCAGTGCTTGAGCTGCAAGAGCGTATTTTTACCGTGAGATGCGGTGCCAAGAAAAAATTTTACTTTTATGTGTACTGCACTTCTTTTCAACCTTTTCCAGAGAATAATAAAGCGAATATAATAGGGGTTATCGTGAATCAAGATTCCCGGGGAATTTTCTTAAACTACAATAGAGACTGCACGGCAGTCTGAGAAAATTCCCCGGGAATCTTGATTCACGATAACCCCCAATGTGTTTAAGGGGACATTCGCTTTTGTAATTGAAAAGAAAAACACTTTTTAAAAATTTTATTATGAAAAAACTGTTATAGTTATTGACAAAATTTCTTTTGGACATTGTTAAACACTGTTTAAGAAATATTTATTTTAGTTTCCCTTAGCTGCTGTAGAGGGCGCCATCCAAAAGTTACTTTTTATACGGTAGGAAATATTTTTGACCTCCTGTAACAGATTTTTGAAAAATTCAAAATGGATTTTATTCCTGAGACCCAAAACTATACAATAAGCCTTTAAAATTCATACTTTTTTATATTTTGAAGTTTTTGTATGAATATTTATGAAAAATGCGAAAAAATTGAGGGACTTAACCTCAAAAAATGCCCCGTAAAAAAAGGGGGGGGGCGTATTTTTTAAAACTTTCAGAGGTTTATTTATTGTTTATCATTTTTTATGAGTAATCGAATGCTTTTTGGTTTTTTAAAATCCGTCGAGCAGATTCGGAGAAAAATTTCCTACCAGTTTGAAAAGTAACTTTTGGATGACGCCCTCTACAGCAGCCAATGGAAACTAAAAATAAAATAAATAAAATTTTTTTCATATTTTTTCGACAATACTTAGAGGGCGTCATCCAAAAGTTACTTTTTAAACGGTAGGACATGTTGTAGACCTCCTGTAACAGATTTCTCAAAAATTCAAAATGGATTTTATTCTTGAGACTCAAAACTTTACAATAAGTTTCTAAGATTCATACTTTTTTATATTTTGAAGTTTTTGTATGAATATTTATGAAAAAATAAAAAGAAAAAAAATTTCATATATTTTAGACAATATTTAACAATGTTCAAAAGAAATTTTGTCAATAAATATAACAGTTTTTTCATAATAAAATTTTTAAAAATGGTTTTTCTTGTTTTCAATTACAAAAGCGAATGTCCCCTTAATAAGGTTGCATTCCAAATTTTATAAAAATCGATGCAGTGCTTGAGCTGCAAGAGCGTATTTTCACCGTGAGATGCGGTGCCAAGAAAAAATGTTACTTTTATGTGTACTGCACTTCTTTTCAACCTTTTCTAGAGATTAATAAAGCGAATATAATGTGTTTAAGTTAGTTGAAAAAAAGCTGCATAAATTTTCGTTAGCTTATAAAAATTGTAACATTCGCAACGTAACGTGCGCAACAGACAAAAGTTAAATTTTTGTACGAACGAAGGACTCTTTGATTCCCTCAAAAGCAGTTTCGATAAGCTCAAACATTCTTCTTTCTTTGGAGGATTTTGCTATTTTTGTTTATACTGGAAAATTTGTTAAAAATTTTGAAAATGTACATTGATCTCCACAACGACTTCTGCACTTTATGCACGATTATATTGTAACTGATAAAAGCCAGGAAATGTTTTTAAATGCTTTATGAAAGTACTTTCAAATGGTAACATACCACTGCAGGATTAAAAAATATGCGCACGAATGTAACGTTCGCAACGCAGGATTAGCCCATATGTATTTACATACGATGGAGTTTCAATGAATTTAAGGAATTCAAAAATTATTAAAATTAATATATTACTCTTATTAAATGAAATCGAACATTTATCACTCTTATATCAAATGCAAAATTTACACATCTGGCAACATGGCTACAAAACAACTTTATCATATATGGAAAGCAGCTGACAAGACCAGATCAGACAAAATCAGGACTAGACCAGTGTTTGGTTAGTGAAATAAAATTGATTTTGTTGTAAGAAGTTATAGCAACCAATTATCCACCAACATATGTCATTAAAACCTTTCACATTTCTTTTAAATTACATATTAATGAAAAGAAAAAACTTAATGCAGTTCATTCAGAAGATATGTAGAGATGCACTTACCTTCGAGCAAAAAGGGTAGTTCACGATGAGTATTAATTTCTTATTGGATATTTTAATGTTGCATGTAATTAATACTCGTTAAGTGATATTTAAGGGTTGATTAAGAAAATTTAAGGACTTGTTTTTTCAATTCACCAAAATCAATATTTTTTTTTTGGCACAGTTACACTTGCGCACTTTTGGTGATTCTCATTAAACTTATTTCGGTTTAATGTTTAAATTCTCAAAATTGTACACAATTTTGTTTCAATATGTACCAATTATTATAATATTTCTTAATTATTTTAATCAGTAACTAATTATAATTAATTTGGCTAATTTTTCTTTTAATTATTTGAAAAGATTAATAGACAATTTGTTATTAAAAATTCACCTATTTGAATATTTCTTTTTCCCAATTTTTAAATATATCTTCATTAAACACAGCACTTTTTGTGCCAATTTTCAGATTTATGTATTTTATTTTCGTTACGAAAACCTTTTTGTTTTTATATTTTTTTATTTTGTTGTTGTTGTAGCTACGTTTTAAAAATAAATTAATTCAATTTCCGTTTGTCACTCGCGCATCTTTGTGTATTTGTCGCACGCGTGTTTAGTGCTCATTGTTGTTTTTTTTTTTTAATTTACATTAAAATTGCTTTATTTTAACAAAACCATTGATTTTATAATAAATCTTTTTGTTATATTTTCCTATTGCGCGTACCAAGTATTGACATTTCCTTGTGTTCTTCTCATTCTTGGACTTCATAAAAATTCCACAATGCCGCGTATGTCCCACTCGATTCAAATGCACGAAATCAACTGATCGCGCGTCACAAACTTGCTCCGCTTCATGCTTGTACTAAAATAGTGAGACGACTTCGTCTTCAACGTTTTGTGTTGCACGTCGAACAAGTTTAAGTATCTGTCAGTGTTGTTGTTGTTTCTGTTGTTGTTGTTGTAAGAGGTGCTGCCACTGTTGTTATTGTTGTTTTGTTTCTTACCTAGTCGCGTCTGTTTTCTTATTTTTTTCTTTTGCTTTTGATGTTGCCATCTTCTTCGTCTTAAGAGATTGCACAGTTTCTTCTTCGGTCTTTTCCGTTTCTTGTGGGGATGCCAGTTTTTTTTTTTACTCCAAATAATTCCCCGGTTTTCCAGACGGTACACCGAACAACAAAATTTGTGTTTAGTCATGGATTATTACAAATTTTTGTTTACCTTATCGACGCCCAATCTGGTTTGCAATTAAAAAATGTATAGTTCCAGAGATGTAGCTATCGGAAGATCCGGATAAAAATATCGCCTTCTTCCTAAACGTCAGTTGCTTTGTATTCCAACAGCATTTTCATAAAAAAATGTTCCATCATTTTAGGAGCCTTTTCTAATTATTGTATTAATCTTGTATTCATTAAGGCTGAGCTACAAAATGTTGACAATGCATAGCAATCAGCGAATCGGTAACAAAGTAAATGCTTTTTATTGATTTTAATCTTAATATTTAAATTAGTAAATAATAAATAAATAGTAAAAAAATTCTAAATTTATTCGAAATTTTTTTTTTTGTGAAAATGCTATTGCAATACAAAGCAACTGACGTTTAGGAAGAAGCCCTATAAGTGTCATAAAAGAATTTTGACTATGCTCAAAATTTGTTAAGATGAAATTTCCAATTTGTGGTGTATATTTTGCGATATAAAAGTTGCTTAAAAATTTTAACTTATCTATTTTTGAATGAGCCATCATTTTTTTTTTTAAACTATAGGGGAGCCTGGG
This sequence comes from Calliopum simillimum, assembly GCA_951812925.1. NCBI lineage: Eukaryota > Metazoa > Arthropoda > Insecta > Diptera > Lauxaniidae > Calliopum > Calliopum simillimum. Next base: position 83,077,514 of record OX638372.1, on the reverse strand, counting down.
CTCGGTTGTGAACCGGGCTCGGCAGTGAACCAATAGTTATTTTTCTTTCCCTAAATGACATATCGCCAATCTTTCAACAGTCAAAATCGTCTTTTGACATGATTCAATTTTTGTTGTTACACCGAAGTGTGTTGCTTGTGCCAGCTACAGACATTATGTTTGAAAATCGATTGCGAAAACTTTTTTTGATTTCTTTCAAAGTGCTATCCAATTGAGTGAATTTATACCAAAAAAGTGGGTGAATGCGTATTTATTTTGTGTTTTGGTTCTATTATATGATTTAATATTTGATTGTGTCAAAATATGATTGGAAGTGTTGTTGTTTTTGAAGTTTTCAAAATAGCGTCTTGGCTGGGTTGTGAACCACTCTGGTGGCTCGGTTATGAATCGCCTGTTTTTCGTACAGTAACTATATCGTCAGATATATCTGTGGACTTTTGACTAAGCAACCTAATTCGAAATAAAACAATTTTCCAGGATTTAAATCATATATATAAAATTTAAATACGCTTCTTTTGGTGTAATCGTCATATCTTTATGACTTTTAGTTACAGAGATATAGAAAAATCAACATATCTCGACATATCTAGGTTAAAAAATTCAAGCATTTGCAATATCAAAAACTTTTACAAATGCTTTTCACAAAACAACTTAAGTCGACATAAGAAAAGTGTGTTTTTCTTCACAAAACATCTTAAGTCGAGATAAATACATGTTAAATGGCAAAAAAAAAGTCTGACAAAAGCACTTCTTCGAAATGAATTACTTTTCCTATAACATCTTATTTCAATTTTATTAAAAACTATTGACTTTAGAGCAGAAAAATTTACTGGAAAATATTCGTTTAGTATACATGTATAATAAAAAAACTTTTCCATCCAACCCTTACACAAAAGGAATTGAGAAGCATCAAAGTAGTTTTTTAGCTCTTCTGAAAAGTTTCCAATTCCGAGTTAGGTTGTTTTGTCAAAAGTCCACAGATATTAAAATATCGTGTTTTTATGTCATTTTACTCGGTTTGTGTTTCATTTTTTTAATTGTTGTAAGCGTTGAATATGTATCTACTTTAATTATTAAGATAAAAAAAGATGCTTGAACACTTCCATTTATTGCGAATTTTTTTGCCTAATTGGCGTCATTATAACTTGTTTGTCCTTCTGAGGCCTTCTGAATGAATAAAATGTCAACTTATTATGAAATTATGGGTGTTTAACTTTAGGATTACGTTCAATAAAATTATCCACCATAAAATTTTATATATCTGGCAAACCAATAGTCCGATTAACAACACAAAATTTTTTTGTAAAGGTATTTTTATTTAAATTCATACTGTTTATGTAGTTTTTTCATATTATTTATTATTAATAAATTTTTTAATTTTTTCTGGTATCTCTTCCATCATCAATTTTATTGTTGCCTCGTTTACCTTCTGGGTTGCTGCAGACCACTTTCTGCTATAATCTTTAATGTCGCTGACAACTTTTTTTGTTGCCTCTATTACCGTTTTGACCAAAGCCCAGTACCTTTGGATTGGCCTAAGTTCTGGGCAATTTGGTGGGTTGGCCACTCGATGCACCAAAATCACATTATTTTGGAAGTACCACTCTAGGCCGCTTTGCTGTAATGGCAAGAAGCTAGATCTGGCCAAAAGAATGTTGAAACTTCACGTTTCCTTAAGAAGGGCAACAACCTTTTTTGCAAGCATTCTTTAATATAAATTTTCTGATTTATTGTTCCTGCTATTTGCAGTTAACCGCAACAATGACCTATTTTATCAAACAAGATAGTTTTGTGGAAATTTCGACTGCTTTTTGGCCTTAAATTTTTCTTCGACATTGCCCCGTGAGTTTGAGGTATAAAACTCCTGGCCAGGTAGTTGTGAATAATCTGCTAAAACGTATGTTTCGTCATCCATGCAGCAGTTGATTTTTCCAAAAAATTTGTCTTCAGTGACTTTGTTCGTTGTTTTACCTCACTGTTCTTTGTTGCATTCCTGTCTGGAACTTTTTGAACCTCAAATGTTTTTTGCCTTGCAAACAAAAAACTCCGAGTAATTCACTTTTTTCGTGACTTTTCTTCCCGAAATGTTAGGGTTCTTCTTAAATATGGCAACGACCTTACATGCCATTTCCTTATAAATGATTCCTTTTATTCGACCAGAACCTTCCTTTCGGGAGAAACTTTCAACTTTTTTATAACTCCTGAAACAGTTTTTGGGTTACTTTTAACCGCTCTAGCAATTTTTTAAAAAAACCGATGTGGATTTTCTTGGAAAAGTTTTATAATATTGCCACTTGTCCGAATTCTTCTAGTTTTTTCTCAGAGCTTGCATTTACTGTTTTTAGCGTTTTAGTAAAATTCGGTTAGATTATCTCAATTGACACTTTCATTATAGCATTTTGAAACTTTTCCTTGTTTGGGGGTGCCACGCCTTATTTTCCGAATTCACCTTGTTTTAGCTCAGGGCTTGTATTTGCTATCCCTAGTAATAATGTGTTTTGAACATATTCTTTGTATGGGCGGTTGGCGTGTCCGTGGACCGATTTCGCATATTTGCAATACCTCCAGCTAACTTAGACGATGGAAACAGAGTACTAAATTTCATTGAATTATCTTGCTCAGTTTTCTCAAAAAAAAAATGTATTTCCACGCACATCCAGACAACGGACATGGCTATATCGACTCTGGAGGTGACGCTGATCAAAAATATACATACTTTTCCATACCTGCCACGCCTCGTTCTCCGCGTTACAATCGGAAGGACACAGTGAATAAACCCTGGGTGTAGGGTATTATTAGGGACAAGACTTGGCTATACTGAGTTTTGCTAAGTAAGCGGCCCAACGAGTTTTATCGACCGCTAAAGTTTTTTTTAAATTTTATCTAAATGTCCATCATGTAACCTTTCCTAACAAACTACTTATGTCAAAACAAATTTTGTACAGGTGATGTTTTGATTTAAAATATTCCGTCTTTATTATTTTTTCGTTCATAACTCGCAAAATATAAATTTTTTTTAATGGTTTTTTTTTTTTGAAAAATTTCAAAATCCATTAATTTTCTAAACACTTAGATTAAAAAACACATTTAGTCTTCTTAAATGGGCAAAAACCTAAATTTTTAATAACACGGGGCTGCAGTGATCTTACATGTTACATTAAACTTACTAGATATTTTAGATCTAGTCGAGTACTTAACACGCCTATACTTAAAAATTTTTATACACCCTCGAAATCTTAAAATACACTTAAAAAACCGTTTATGGGTGGTAAGGTATACATATATATTTTAACTTGTTCATAAAGTGCGTTAAATTCAAAAAAGAGCATTTTTAATGAATGCTGATTAATTTTATTTGAAGCTGAACGCACTTCATGGATAAATTTCAATATACGTGGTGCTTAAAATAGAAAATAAACTAAAAAGTTAAAGAACATTTTGAAAATTTCCATTTTCCTCTAGAATATTTCCACACAGAGAAAACAACATTGTCAAAAGTGGCAGAAACGTGGTTATTTTAACAACGTAGCGGCTCAAATTTTGAGCATGAATTGTTCTTAGCAGATTTAACAACGCGCATTGCTAAATGAGTTTCAACTACGTTCGTGAGTGATTTAACAACGCGCGTTGCTAAATAAAATACAAAAACAAATATTTTTTTTTTTTTTTTAATTCCAATTTTTTCCTGTCAACAACAATATGAAACTGATATTATTTTCTTTTTAAATTTTTGCTTTAAATACCCGGTGGCGTTTTTGAGCGACATCATCCATAATGATATTGTCATCGATGAATCATCAAGAAAATAACACGAACATAGATCGCTCTACATGAAATTTTCCGAAACGAATTTTTCATCGATGACTCACAATTGGGATGTCAGGAAGTTAGTATTCTCTGTTGGACAATATCACTCAAGTGTCTCTAAACTTCTGAAATGTTTCGAATCGGTGATATTGTCTGTTAAAAGTCAATGACAAGTTTACGGCTGCATGACATTGTCTGTTACATGTCAACGCGTAAAAGTCATAGGTACAGCCGATTGTTATTTTTGTTGTCAGTTTGTCAAGCGAAATAAAATAAATAAATAACAAAATATTGTGTCCTCCTACAAAATGTGATTAATTTTAATTAAAAAGATGTATTTTATAACTGTTAAATTCAGACAGACTAAACATTTTGAGGTGAGTTAATATGTTCTTAAGAAAAGGCTTTTAATAATGGAGTTATTATAAGGTCTGAATTTTATCTTTGCAATAGATTTCTGTCGTCGACCTACCCATGAAGAATATCACCGAAAATTTTGCTGTTAGACAAATGTATTTTCAAGTTCGATGCAGTTTGATTCGATGGCCTGAAAATTGCCGCAAAGCACTATCAAAACATAAAAAATGCATTACCTAATAGACTAACTAAAAGCGGCTGGCTGACCTACATCATAGTATTCAATCTGAATTTTTTTGAGTGTTATTCCAATAGAAGATATGAACTTTTGTTATGGTCAAATCTTGAGATGTGGTGATATCGAGTGCTAAAAGTAGAGAAATTTGGTTTTTTGCAAATATCTTGCTAAGGGTTATTTCTACAAAAAAAAAAAAATTTGTTCACTATTTTGTAGCTCAGATAATTTCATATAGAAAACCCGCAAAAATAGTTTTTTACGACTTACAGTTGATGAGTTATAGTACTTTTAAAATCAAGGGTCATACTCGTATTACTATGAACAAACACTTGTATGCGGCAAATACCTTAAAATAGGATATCTACTAAACTAAAAGTCAAACGAAACAACTTTCATAATTTTTTTATTGAACATTTTCTGAATATAAAACTGTGGACCAACCTCAGCGTGATATTTGTATAAAACAGATTTTTCTCGACTTTTAGCACCTAATATCTCACCAAGGTACCACCTCTCAGATTTGACTAGAGTACAAGTTCTTAATACTATTGGAATAACTATGATATATTTAATAGTACGTAGTTATTTTCATTTGTTAATATGTACTAAGTATTTTTATTTAGAGTCGAAGGCCTGAGTTGTTAGTGTCATCTTTATAAAATTGTATATTTAAAAAATGTAAATTAAAATATTTAAATTACTTAATAAATATAAATAAAAACATATGCAAAACAAAAAAAAAATTGTTTTGCTAGATTTATGCTGACATGTTTGTGACAAAATTATTGGTGAAAACTCGATGACATTTTCCTCTACAACTTACTCGGAAGTATACGCATTAGTGACTTATTCATGAGGGAATCGTACTGATATTGTCTGCTACGTGTCGCTAGCACACTGACGACTCAGTGAAATTATCAGCATAAGTCATCAGTGATTTTTTGGACATTTGTTCTAAAAGTTCATGCATGAAGTCAAACAAATGTCTCCGTTTGTCACCTATGATCTAATTTTGTCTCTATTTGTCATCGATGAATCGTCGTGCCGTTCGCCACCGGGTAAATATTTTTTGTTTGGTATTGGGAATACTTAAACCTGGCACCTGTCGTATGATAGATGCGAACGTTAACCAACTCAGCCGCTGCCATCATTGTTGTGAGGTTGACTGAACGTCTATTTGTTTTGAAATTAGCTTCTACCATGTTCGTGAGTATCTTGACTACGCTACGTAGCTAATTTGGATTTTACTACAATACGTTTCGTGATGTTTTGACCAACAGAGTTGCTAAATAAGTTTCAACCACGTTCGTGAGTGATTTAGCAACGCACCTTACAAATACGATCTTGGAGCGTTGTTTAATCCCAATCAACATCCACGAACGTGGTAGAAACTGATTTAGCAACGCAAGTTAAGCTTTTTTTTCTTCGGTCTGTGTACATGTTTGTAAGTAATTTTGTAAGTTTTAAAAATTTTCCAAATTGAAAAATAGAAATCAAAATAACATTCAAAATGCTACAAGAATCCGGAAACAAAAATTAAAAAAATTTATTTTTGACATTTTTAGCGAAACTTGCCCATAACTAGCAAAAAAATTTTTTTACGCAAAACTAATAATGAGAAGTGTCCATACTGAGCACTTAAAAGAGCTCTGTGAATTTTTATAAAAATCTGAGAACCAAACTGCAAATTTCGAAAAATTTGAGCTGGAAAGCGTCGTTACATTAAAATTGTTATGTTATTTAATATATTTTTTATTTTAAACTAATAACAATTCACTCTTAAGAGAAAAAAATTAGTCTTATGGCGCAAGACTTATAATTTCCCACAATTCCAGGGGTTCTCTACAACTTGGCATTACTAATTTTTTCTTCTCGATTTCAGATATTTATTTTGATTTGTTTTTGTTTTGGCTTCATCTTATTTCCTTCTTCTTTTCATATACGGCTTTTTATTTCTTTTCTGTTTTAGTTATTTTGTTCATGAATTGTTTTATTTTTTTCTATCGTTTGCCATGTTTTTTGGTTGGTACAAGTATGTTCCTCTTTTTTGTTTTTATTTTCTTATTCTTCTTTTACTTCAAAATTCATTTGATTCGCTCTGGTTTTGTGTCTTGTATTTTGTAAATTTCTGTTTCTCCGTTCTCTTTCGTTTATATAAAAGTCTTCGGCGCAGTATCTCTTAAGTGTAACTTGAAATCCTCTTAAATATGCACACTTCTCAAATATTTTTGCGTTTCTCATCAAAGTATTGCCAGAAAGTTCAACATAAATTATGTGCTGAAACTGAAGATTATGAAGATTGGTCGTAAATCGGCTCCAAATGTCAAAAAAAAAAAAAAAAATCCGATTTTTTTAGATTTTATGTAATGTTGAGCCCTGATTAGCACTTTGATTCATTTTATTTTCCTACAGGGTACTATATAAAATGGTACACCCATATCTAGGGTTACCAACATTTTTTCGGTAAAATATAGTATTTTTCCGAATAAGCCTTAAAAAAATATAGTACGCTACAAAAAAATATAGTATTTTATGGAAAAAGTAAAAAATAGACAAATAGAAAGATTTTTTGGTTTTTATTTATCTATGTAAAACTATACCTACTTTTTAGAACTTTTTGCATTTTTTGGTATTTTTTTGTCTAACATAGAAGTGTCATACGTTTTGTCGCAATCAATACTTAAATTAGTACAGATCAAAAGCTCATTTTTTATTAATGAGATACTCGCTCTGCTTCTGTCTTCGCGCCATTTCAAATTCATTACTGAAAATAGATTATTTTTTTAAATCGACCTAAGAATGTTGAAACGAAAAATTTTATAAAAGATTTTCAACTAATTTTGGGTCATTTTATGTGCAAAAATGGTCAAATCGAGAAGCTGCGGAAATTGAAATATAGCCAAAAAGCTCACCTAGCCAATGCCACTTTTTCCGACAGAAAATATAGCGTTACATGGCTCACATTTTACATTATAGACATACTCTTTTTCCCATTCAGATTTATATTTTTGAAGCCTTTTTTGTATTTTCCGCTTTTTAGTAGGTGTAAGTGGTGGGCTTAGATTTGAGGTACATTCGTTTTTCCTACTACTTTCCATAACTTATTTAATTAGACTTCAACTTCTTAACGGTTGCTCTTCCCGGGATAAGCGATACTTTTACTTCAATCGATGATATCTCGGGAACTAATGATCTTATTGGAAAAGTTAAAAGTACGCTTTAAAGAAAAAGCTCAGGGTTATATAATGCCGCTGTCAAAAGTGAACTAGGCTACTTTCAGGATGTACGCCATATGTTTGAAAATAGCGTTTTCTGCACTTTAAGTCAAGGATAACTCGGATCTCAGAGTTGATGGAGCAAATCGGAGGTCATATTCGGATTCAGCGAGCAAAAATCTATAAAAATTACTTACTCTGATCTCATACTTTTTGTCATCGCAGGACTATGTAATTAACTAAATTCCAAAATAAAAAAGAAGCAAAGAGAGTTGCAAAAGCAAACATTTGCTTAACGTTGTCAATTTTGAAAAGTGAGAAATTTTTTTAATATAACTTTCGGTGTTTCAAAACTAAAGATGTGTTCTTGTGGACACTTTATCTGTGCTTTTAGAAGCACATTCTGATAAACGTATGGAAAAGCAATAACTACTGTGCATGAATATAGTAAAAATATAGCATTTTTGCGTACTATATATTTCTTCAACAGTATATAGTACGCAGACCTGAAATATAGAACAATACTATATATTATAGTACGGTTGGCAACCCTAACCATATCCCATTAGACCTTAAAGGTAAAAATTTTTGATTTATTTTTTTTTTCATTACAATTTATTGGTTTTGCATTTTCTTACATCAAATACTGACAAAAAAGATTTATTCGAAGTAAATTAAAGAAAAACTAGTAAGGGTGTAACCTTTGGCCCGGCCAAACATTAAATACCCTACACTGCAGTATTTTGAAACTTTTGCTTGTATGGGAGGTGCCACGCCCTCTTGTCCGAATTTGCCTAGTTTTTGCTCAGAGCTTGCGCTCTAGTTAATTCCTAGTATTTATGTGTATTTTGGCTGCATTGCGCTGAAAAATACTAGTAAAGTTGCATTTTGAGTGTATTTTTATATGGGCGCTAGGCGTGTCTGTTGACCGATTTTGCCCATTTTTAATCCCGCAAGCTAACTTTGACGAAGGTGGCAGTGTACACAATATCATTGAATTATTTTGCTCAATTTTCCCAAAAAATGTATTTCCACACACAGCCAGCCACCCAGCCAGACAGATGGTGTTATGGCTATATCCACTCAGGAGGTGATGGTGATCAATAATATATCTACATCTACATCTGCCATGCCTCCTTCTCTGCGTTACAAACGGAAGGATAAAGTGAATATACCCTCGGTGTAGGGTATAAAAACTATACAGAAATCATACATGGTAAAGGCAAAAAAATAGGAAGAATTTCTTTTTGGGTGGCGTGGAGGGTATGCATAATTTTCCGGCTACATCATGTTCAGATTCAATTACCCCGAAATCCACTTCGGTAGCATTATTTTAAATTTTTAAGTACATATTTGAAAACAGTTTTATAGAATATACATAGATGTTTTTGATGGCTTCATGAGTGATTAAAAGAAAAGAAGGTGCATAAATCCAAAGTATTGCTATTTATCCAAATTCAATTGCAAATTAAATGAGCCATGTCCGATCAAAATCCGTTCAACGAAATTAGATATGTTTACCTAGTTTGGCTGGACTATTTTAATTTAACAAAAAAACAAAATTGGTTCTAGTACAGTAAAAATGTACAATGACCTAGAAAAAATTTTTTTGTTTAATGTTTTTAGGCTTAACTAGAGGCTTAACGCCAAAAAGGTGATCTCCCCACCATTGCGCTTTAGCCACCATCTTGAAGTATGATTGATTCAACTTATCTCGTTTCCTGTTGGTCGGACAGAAAATGTCCCAGATCAACAATACGTAAAATTTTATTACCCGTATTTTTTGTTCAAAATTTTTTCTGTGCGACCAATAGGAAACGAGATATTTTATCATCAAATCAAAAATATTTCAAGATGGCGGCTGAAGTGCAGGGGGGCAAGGTCACCTTTTTGGGTTTAGGTCTAAACAGTGTCCCTAAAAACACTAGGCAAAAAAATTTAAGTGCTCAATTTTTTCTAGGTCTTTTTACATTTTTACGTACATTTTAGGACACTTCTACAAATTTTATAATCATAACATTTTGGAAAATCAACACCCAGTGGGTGTAAATTTTTTGTTCAAATTTTTTCTGTCTGACTAACAGGAAACGAGATAAATTGAATCAAACATATTTCAAGATGGCGGCTAAAGCGAAAACTTTACTGTACCTACTATTCGAAATTCACCACGCATGATTTCTGTATAGTTTTTTTTTTTAAATCTACTTCGAACTAATTGTTTTTTCAGTATTTCATGTATATATGGAAAAAGAAATAGCAGGATTGAGGTTATTTTAACAAAAATGTATTTTATTTACTATGTCGAATGAATATGTTTGGATTATTGAAGTAAACAATTAATTTGGAGTTCATGGACTTAAAAAAAACACTAATTTAAAATATTCTTTTTCATTTAGCTCTGTTAAAAGCCATTTAAACGTTTGAAGATGCAGAAACACCTGGAAACAGAAATAGTACACTTGTGAATTCCTGTGGAAAAGGAAAGCAACCACATTGAATAACCTTCTTAAAACAACTTGTTATTACTTATGACGTTAGTATTTTATGGTAAGTCCTCTATTTTTGATTGTTTCGTGACATCTACGTGGCAAGCCCTCCAAAAGTTTTTGGCATCTGCTATAGTCGCCACATTGTTACCACAAGGATTTAATTGAATTTAAATCTAAAAATGGTATTGAACAAGGCTGTCCCTCAAAAGCGATCCAAGCCAATAAACAGTACACCAAAGTTCGAAAGTCCACGCAAATTTTTATGATTTTCACAATCTTGATTCATTCCGGATAACATTTTCTGCCCCGAACAAATCAAAAAGTTTAACTTCGGCTTACTACAGATTGGCTACTTTCACTCGATTGCAAAAAATAATCATTAGAAATGTTATATATTTGTCTTTCTAACAAATCATTTATATGATTAATCAGAAAATGTGTTCTCATTACAGATTAGTTGAAGTGGTCATATCTTGAAAAAAAGTTTTTTTTCGAATTTTAATTTTAAGGAAAACCACTCTCGTGTTTCCTTCTGAATTGGTATCTGGCGACCTCAGGTACAAAACCCCATTTTCCATACAATCGTGCGTATGACCGTTTTTAAGAAATCCTAATTTAAATTATATTTTCCATATTAAATGGAAAAACCAAAAAACAAATATAGTGATTTTAATTGCACTTTTCAATGTTGAATCCGAATCCAATACCAGAATTGCGCTAGCTTGTTCGAATTGTTTTGAATCCTAAATATTCTAAAAGAGTGAAAAATTAGGAATTTTTTGCACTTTAGATTAGGATATCTCAAATCCAGACAAGCTAGCGCAAACAGATTTGTGCAGTCAGCATCTAATCCCAAAAACAGCCAAAATAATAATTTTTCGTGTTTTTTACTTCAAATATCTCAAAATCCTGACGTCGCACTATGGTTTTTTTTGACTAAAAAGTGCCAACAAAATTAATTCACTACAAGGACCCTTTTTTTTTTAAAAAAATCAAAATGCAAAATTAAAGGTTATACATTGAGCTATCTGAAAAGATGCCCGCTTTTTCTAGCATTTGATCCACAAATTTGGGACAGAGGTCGATATCTCATAAATTTTGAAAAAAATGGTTTTTCTGTTTAAAAATGTTCGTCGCATTAAACGCAGGAGTGATATATGAATAAATTTATATGTATTGAATGAAATCAAAGAAGAAAAATTTAATTCATTGGAAAAATGGGCGGTGCCACGCCCCAAAAAATGAAATTCATCATATCTCTGAAACTATTAAACACAGAATAATAAGACTTGTAATTTTGTAACACGTATAGGGAGAAATAATTATCATTGGAAAAATGGGCGGTGCCACGCCCCCAAAAAACCAAAATCATCATATCTCTGAAACGATTTAACGTAGATAAATAAAACTTGGTAAGTTTATAACACGTAGAAGGAAAAATAATAATAGTTGGAAAAATGGGCGGTGCCACGCCCCCAAAATCTAAAATCATTATATCTCTGAAACTATTGAACGTAGATAAATAAAACTTGGTAAGTTTGTAACACGTACAGGGAGAAATAATATTCATTGGAAAAATGGGCAGTGCCACGCCCCCAAAAAACCAAAATCTTTATATGTCTGAAACTGTTTAAGGCATATGGATAATATTTGGGACACTTATAAAAGGTATTGAAACAAACAACATCCACTCAATAAATAGACATATAGGCGGCATTACGCTCATTTGTGCATGTTTTTTTCGAAATTTGTTTTTTGTTCAGAAAAAATGTTCGATTAAAAAGTGAGACAAAAATAAAGTCCATTGCAACATGCGAAGTTTTTTTTATTTTAATCTTCATTATATATAATTAACGCCTTCAAGTCCTCAGAAAACTGGTCTGTTCCCTTCTTTGGACTGCTTGCTTCAACAGTAAGGCCTGGGTCAGAGGATAATAATAATAAATTGAACATGTCCTCATTAGTTGCCACCATTTTGAGAGAAAAACAAGTTTATCAACTTAAAGATAACCTAAAGATTTTTTTTTTAATAAGACAGATACCTGCTATTTTTTCTGGCATGATTGATCCTTGATGATTTTAAATATTTCTGTGTGCTCTCCAATGCCTCTTCCGAAAGCATCCCAATAGGTGTGACTAAAAATTCAATGACCTTCCAACCATGTATTAAAATAATGTGCACTGATGTTGGCATGTAGTACCACTGATACTGCTCTGCATACATTCGTGCAGTTTCAAGGCAGAATATTTTAAATTTCTGAACTTCTACTGGATATCCGCAACTTATCGCAGACAATATCGTTTATTATTATTATTTTCCTCTGACTCAGGCCTTACTGTTGAAGCAAGCAGTCCAAAGAAGAGAACAGACAAGTTTTCTGAGGACTTGAAGGCGTTAATTATATATAATGAAGATTAAAATAAAAAAAACTTCGCATGTTGCAATGGGCTTTATTTTTGTCTCACTTTTTAATCGAACATTTTTTCTGAACAAAAAACAAATTTCGAAAAAAACATGCACAAATGAGCGTAATGCCGCCTATATGTCTATTTATTGAGTGGATGTTGTTTGTTTCAATACCTTTTATAAGTGTCCCAAATATTATCCATATGCCTTAAACAGTTTCAGACATATAAAGATTTTGGTTTTTTGGGGGCGTGGCACTGCCCATTTTTCCAATGAATATTATTTCTCCCTGTACGTGTTACAAACTTACCAAGTTTTATTTATCTACGTTCAATAGTTTCAGAGATATAATGATTTTAGATTTTGGGGGCGTGGCACCGCCCATTTTTCCAACTATTATTATTTTTCCTTCTACGTGTTATAAACTTACCAAGTTTTATTTATCTACGTTAAATCGTTTCAGAGATATGATGATTTTGGTTTTTTGGGGGCGTGGCACCGCCCATTTTTCCAATGATAATTATTTCTCCCTATACGTGTTACAAAATTACCAAGTCTTATTATTCTGTGTTTAATAGTTTCAGAGATATGATGAATTTCATTTTTTGGGGCGTGGCACCGCCCATTTTTCCAATGAATTAAATTTTTCTTCTTTGATTTCATTCAATACATATAAATTTATTCATATATCACTCCTGCGTTTAATGCGACGAACATTTTTAAACAGAAAAACCATTTTTTTCAAAATTTATGAGATTTCGACCTCTGTCCCAAATTTGTGGATCAAATGCTAGAAAAAGCGGGCATCTTTTCAGATAGCTCAATGTATAACCTTTAATTTTGCATTTGATTTTTTTTAAAAAAAAGGGTCCTTGTAGTGAATTAATTTTGTTGGCACTTTTTAGTCCAAAAAAAACCATAGTGCGTCGTCAATTTTGATCTCGAATTCAGATTCCTTCCTTCAGAAAAAACCCCCATCTACTATGTGATAAATTCATTGTTGCTCTGTGTTATTTAATTAAGTATTAGGGTAAGGGAGGGTAATATGGACATCAATCTTTCTTTTTTAAATATAACTCAATATACATAAAATAAAACAATTAATTTTATTTCCTTCGTTAAAGGAAACAATTTACCTTTATTCTGATTTACTTTTAGATAAATATCTCATCAGGATAAAGAAAAAAAATTAAAAAACTGAAAATACTCAAAATGAAGATAAAAAAAAGTGTTGTGTAATATGACACTTACCATTGTTTATGTGCTATCCACATGACCATAATTGATACTTTCACCAGGAATCAAACTTAATCAGAATATTATATAAATTTTTCTAAATAACATACTCCAATGTATATAAAATAGTGGACTCACCTTTTCAAAACCTCCTCGTACTTATAAAGTCATTTAAACAAACGTAAAATTTTTATAAAAAAACTTTTTTTTTATTTATTTTGATGATTTTCACTTAATGTTTTTAATTTAATCTTTTTAAAATAACTATTCACAATAATTACATAAATTTTGTTATTAAATTTTATTATATGATGTTTGCAAATTTCGTATATGCACTAAATAATTATTTGCATGTTGCATGTTGTGTGAAATTCATCTAAAATTGTTATGAGAATTCATTGTGAAATGTCCTTTTGCTGTATGTTACATGTGTATAAAGTTCAATTAAAGGTTTTGGATAAATTAAATCGATTTGGAAATAAGAATAATCGAACTTTTAAGAGCGCACATGGTATAATAAGTGTGGCCCTAATAGTTTTATTTAAAAAAAGTGGAAATCGGATTATATTTTTATTTTCTATAAATGCATTATAAAAACTTAAAATTTTATTAGAAATGTTGCTATTGATAATACATAAGATTTGCTTTTAGTATTTAAATAAAGCGTAGGGTAATTTTTTTATTTTCTAAAATTTCTTGGTTCTTTGTTGTATTTGCGATATTTTTTATTTTGCAAATTAATGTTACATACATATACATAGATGAAATTGGGGCACCTATGGCCTATGGTAATTGGAGTTATAAGTTTATAAAAAAGATTAATTCATAAAAACAATCGAGTGGTTGTTTCAAGACGGTAAAGAAATATTTATAGAATAAATTCACTGTATATACTTATAATATAGTATGTATATATGTATGGATTTGTAATAGTTTTTTATATTAGTATAATTATTGCATTTTTTTGTTTGTTTTTGTTTTTGTTCTTGTAAATCGCATATAAAAAGCTTTATATTTGTTTAATAATATGAAGTTTTCGATTTTTTTTTTTTTTTTGTTGTTTATATATTTAGCTTAAATTTTGCAGTAGCGCTTTTAAAGCAGATTTTTGCAGAAGAAAAATTTTCAATTGAATTCTCAGTGTATTTTTTTTTTATGTATATTAGTTTTTTCTTTATGTAAACAACTTTTTTTTTAATTTAAAATTTTTCGCTAGTTTAATTTATGTTTATAGTGTCATTTTGTTCCTAGTTAGTTGGTTTATTGTTAAGCGGGTTTTCTAGTTCCATTTTTTACTATGTATGTTCTATTTACAACGTAATTTTTTATTACAAATTATTTCAGTTAGAGAATTTTATTTGAAGATTTTGTTTTGCTTGAAATTAAAAATATTTCCTACAATAAATTTAGCTAAGCCGCCTCATCAGCTGTTACGGTAGCTGAAAAACTATAATTTGTATTGTAGTATTTTGGCTTTTAGGCGCTGCTTCTAACATTTGATGTAATGTTCACAAAGAATTTAACCGAAATCGCAAAAGAATTGTTTGATATTTATATTAAATTCATTTTTCATTAATTGCACATTTGTTTTTGTTTCATTATTTTGTTTTTCTAACTTATCAAATATATTAAAAATTTTTAAGGCGTTCAAAATATCAATTTTCGTAGTTAGTTGCTTAGTTATTTTTTCTTTTTTTTTTACCAATTCGAAGCTTCTTTTTTATTAAATGCATCTTTTAATATACTTTATTTGGTTTTTTATTTTAATTTCTTATAACACATAATTATCTATGCATGTCCTATATATATGTACATCTTTACAGAAGTTTTCAGGTCAACTTTATTGTAACTAATTTATATACTAAATTATTAAATATCTCGACACCAAATTTATAAAGCGTTTGGGTTTTTTATCAGTTATTAGTTAAGGAAAATACTTCAATAATTGCTTTTCGATTTTTGTTTTGTCAAAAAAAAAAAAAAATATATCATGCAAATGCTTTTTACAATAAAAATTTAAGTTGATAAATTTATAGGATAAGCAAAAGAAACCATGTTATTGTTATTTCTTAAGCCCTGGCATTGGATTGTATGGGCCAGTAATAAGTATTATAAAAGAATCTGAAAGATTTTATATTATCGGTAGGTTTATATTGATTTTGAGCACTTGCTCTCTTCTAAAAATGCAACCATATCAAGAATTTGGTTTTTGGTCAAATATTGCTCAAACTTGTGTTTGTAGGTGTTGGGTAAAATTCTCTTTTTGTTCGTTTTGTCTCGTTTTATCCTATACGAATAGATACGCACGCAGTCCTCTCTTTGACTCGAGGGTCATGTTTTTGGCACCACCGCACACTGGGGACTCCATGTTCAAAACCACTCTCAAATAGCAATTTTCATCGAAATATAAAAATTCTTAAAGTGGGATAATAGTTTTATCATCCTGAAGAATGGTTCGAAGCTTAGTTTCCTAAATATGACTCAAGATGGGATTCGGACGCTAAATGGGAGTTTTTGGCTTTTGAACGCCCGCGGAAGGCAAAAATCTTTTTTTACTTAAGAGGAAAGCATCTTACGAAAAAAGTGTGCTAGGCATAAAATGCTTAGAATCGTTCAAGCAATACGTGTGATTTTTTTGGAATTTTTTTAAATTTTTTTTTTTGAATAATTTTTGAAAAACTTCAGAAAAAAAAAATTCAAAAATTATTCTAAAAAAAAAAAGTTTCCAAAAACAAAATCCAAAAAAATATCACGTATTGCTTGGACGATTCTGAGCATTTTTTGTCTAGTACACTTTTTTCGTAAGATGCTTTCCTCTTGAGTAAAAAAGATTTTTAATTGTATCTCTATTTTTTGAACATTGAATTACATTTTTCAAGGTCACTCGTCAAATTGATTAAGTCACATTTAGGAAATTAAGCTTCGTACCATTCTTTAGTATGACAAAACGATTATCCCACATTAAGAATTTTTATATTTCGATGAAAATTGCGATGTCTGGGTGGTTTTGAACCAAATCACTTCTATAGCCCAGTGTGCACCGGTCAAACTCAAATTTATGCATGAAAGAAAAATTGCAATGTTCTCGGATTATTCGAAACGTTTTGAAGCGCATATTAACAATTAAAAAAAAGAAAAAAGGAAGAAAAAGGATAAAAATTCACCTGTGGGATTCGAACCTGGGTAAATCCGTTTCGAACCCGTAAGGAACTTCAAATACGATTTCAAAACGGATTTGCTTTAATTAATGTTAATGATGATAAAAAAACATTTTTTATTTGCTCGTTTTATTTTAGTGCGTATGATTTTTTGTAAACTTTTTAAACTTTGTTTGAAGAAATGTTTTTTATTCCAAATTTGAGTAATATTTTTTATCAAAAGAAGGGAAGAGAAAGAACACAGAATACTTATGTATAAAAAAAACAACAGAACTTTGTTTAATATACAAACTTTATATCTCAACATCAGATAAGTCTTCATCATATAGGCCAATAGCCTAGTTGTCTAATGTCTAATGTTTGTAAATTAATACCCCAGGATCCCGGGTTCGTCTCATACCACCTTTTTCTTCTTTTTTTTTAATTAAAAATAAGCGCCTTAACATTTTTTTTTTGTTTTTTATAAACAGAATTAACATTATTTAAAGCGGATTCGTTTATGAAATAAGTACTTAACGTGCTCACAAAGGATTCGAGATTTCAGAAGAATTTCACCCGCAAACGGGTCCGTATAGAAACCGTAACGGATTCCGAAACGGATAAAATATACGAGCAAGGGAACCCATTACGGATTCAAGACGGATTCCGTTGTATGTATTTATTTTCCTTTAACTTCTAGGAGGAGCATAGGGCCAATATGAAACGTCTTCATTTGTCGCGATCCCTTGCGATAACTTTTATCTCTTTCCACGACTTTCCCCCGATTCTTGGATTTAATTATCCAGCGACCTTTTCCCAGTTGGTTTTCTGTCTAGCACGTCCTCTGTCCATAAACTCCGTGACGCACATAGGGGGGGTTCGAGCAAGCGTCACGCTTGGTGTATTTTATTTATTTTTTATATGAAGCTATCGTCACATAGGGGGGAGGGGCTCAATATAGCGAATTTTAGCGTCACAGAGCTTATGGACAGCCCCCTACTCCTTATGGATTCCACTCAAGAGCCTGGCGACATACTTCGCTGTGTGGTTTCCGTAGAGTGTAAACGTTAAAAGTCTTAGAAAAAACTTTAAGTATGAGCTTTCTTAAAATGTAGCTGGCTTATAGAATTTAGAAAGATATCGCAAAGTTCTGAACCTTTAAAACTGATATTTTAAATTTTTTTCCTGTTTTTTGAATTTGGCTGCCATTTCAGTATGAAAAGGTTCTATTAATATACTCTTTTATAGTTCTTTTTTGGAGTCCTCATAAAATTTTCTTTGATATGGTAGAACGTTTGTCATACCATACCATACCATACCAAGGATTCCAAAAAAAATTAATAAAGGTTATGTTAATAGGACATTTTCCATACTAAAATGGCCGCCAATGGCAAAAAGTAGGAAAATAAATTGATTGTATCAACTTTAAAGGTCAGTAACTTTTCGAAATTTTTTCAAACCCTATAAACCGAACAGATGCTTAGAAAACTCTTATATGAGTTAACAAAAAATTTACCATAAAAAAGTTAGAGTGGCCCAAGAGAATTTTTGTTTTTTCTAAAACAAGTCAGAAAATCAGTTCTGAGGGATACATTTAGACACCTCAAGATCAATTTTTTGTTAGTCTAGGCCTCCTCTATCACCTCCCAGAAGCTTCGTAATCTTATCGTTTACAATTTACATAGGTATCATATACATAAAGGGTGGTTTTCTAAGCCCGATAGAACTTGAAATTGTAAAAAATATTACAAAAAAATTAATTTTGATGATTGGATGCCCAAGAACAGCTGCGAAGTCCATATGCCCGAAATCATTTTCAAATGTTGATGCGTTGTATTGATTTTTCAAATAAAAAAAAAAGATTTTTGATTACAGTTTAAGTTTTTGTGTTATTGTTTACAATTTCAAGTTCTATTGGGCTTGAAAAACCCTTTATAATATATGTCATACCTCTAGTGTACACATATTGTCTACTTGTTATGGGTCGGAGCTATTTATAATACAGATTTATATATAATTTTATATCAAACAGAACTCGAGTTTTTCAATGCAATTGCGATTTTCTGACAAAACCCATTATTTATGTTTAAAAATAACAAAAGAATAGTTAAATTATGAAATAGGCACATTGTAGGATAAAGAAGCATTTATATGTTAATATTTTTTATTAAATAATTTATTGTTCTCTGAAACTTTGTAAGGATTTTCGAATAAAGCCTTATAGGACAAACTACGGCAGCTGCATTACAGCTATCTGGTATTTAGCTGATGGCTATAGTTCTTACAATACCCTGAAAACATAAACGAAAAACGACTCACTATATGATGATTAAAAATCTTAACGGGGGAGATCGATTTCGCACTAATTAGCATGAGCAAATTTGGGGGCGAGAAGTATCTAAACATTATAAATATTTTATCTTTTGATGTTAATAATTGAAGATAATTTATATTTAAATAACTAAAGTTGCTCCGATGAATTACAGAAAAGATACCAAAAACTTTGAGGCTTTTTTAAATAATATTAAGTAAAAAGCTGAAGTTAATTTGATAAAAGTCCAAAATTTAGTTGCTTTTACGATTGGTCTTCAATGCCAAACTGCCAGAAGTTAAAAGTCCCAGAGCTTTCTAAAAACAAACTTGAATTGAAGATAGTCTTGGACACTGACTCGTGGTCTTAGTTTTGATATTCAGTCTTGGCTATGGGCATGAAATCTGAGTCAGGATCTTGGTCTCGGTCATGCTTTTGGTTTTGATCTTGACCTTAGAAACAAAAAATTCCTGATAAAATAGCTAAAGAGTCACGACTTGAGCTTGCAAAATTTCCAAACCTTATTTTTTCAAATCAGCGATGTTTTTAAGATTACAAATTCTGTATTGAGAAATGATTTTTGGCTTAAAAGACTCTTATTAAGTCTTGGTCTCAATTATCATCTTAACCAAGGCCATAACGGCTATGGTTCAATTTGTAAATCAGGACTAATTTTGCTCATAAGTAAGGAAAATATTCAAAAACTATTGCGAAATACTTAATTGATGTTAGCACAGAAAGAAATCGGTTGAAATGGTGAACGCAAAAATAAAATATCGGGATAGATGGAAAGCAATGTGCGTTATGACCTCTGCTGACAGCCAAAGACAGTCTATTTATATATCTTAAATCAAGAACGTCATAAAATTGTTTAACAAGGCGACATACTTCTCGCATAGATGACTTACTAGAAAATTTTCAAATGTTCAATAATCTTCAAATTGATTTTTCTCAAAACTAAAAAATTTCATATATTAGATCTGTAATGTCAAATTTAAGGTCAATATATATTTCTGAAATTAGATATTGTCCAAATATATTTTTCGACCTTTGTCGGACTCTGTTATAAAAACTGAAAATATGTAAGGGAAGTGAGTATTTCGCATTGAGTACAACCAGCCACAACAATACAGATTATAAGGTATAATACGTGAAAGTATTTTTAAATATTTTAAATATATTCCATGTGTTTGAAAGCTTTGAATAAAAATGTTTACTTTTGCCAAAACTTTTGCGTGCAGCGGCTTCTTTCGAATATCCTTACTTATTTTATTAAAAAGAAAACAAAAATTTCTGTTTTTTGTTTTATTCGCTTAAAATAATGAAACCTTTGTCATTTGCTTTAGTATTTCTTTATTTTTTTTGTATGTCCGCTAACAAACCAATGTACTTAGCATTTTATTGATTTACATATCAAAACAGATTTTGCTAATATCTTAAGAAATTTAATGCAGTATTATTTATCACATGAGTCGCATATTATGCGCAGAATTACTACATTTTGTAACGCGTTTTAATATTTTTCGTTTTAAATTTAAATTGTGTGTCTTTAATTTACATTAGATGTAGTATTATAACTGCTATGTACATACATAAATTATTTATTCCCTTAAAAAAATTATTTTATAATGAAAATAACTTTTTTTATATACATTTTTACATATGTACTTATCTTCGCATTTGACTAAATTAATTTTTAATTCGATTGTCGTTTCGTGTTTATCTTAATGTGTATCATTTTTTAATAAATAACTAATTATATATTGTAACTATGTATATTTATTCAAAACTTAATTTACTTATAGTTTCTGTCAGCAATTTAACAATTTTACGGATTCAGTAAAATATTATTTTTTTACCTAATAATTTTTACATTCGAGGACTTAAAATTTTTTGCAAATGCTTGCATATATCCGTATAGTGAATTCAAAATTACCTAAATACCTACTACGTTTGCTACTACTTTAGGAATAATTTCGAGCATTTAGTTGCTTCGTATTTATTGCTTCATTTCAATGTTCTTATATTTTTGGGTTTAAATTTAATATTACTCTTTTTTTTCTTCTAAATATTCATATGCATTTTAAATTAAAATAAAAATTTATTTTTATTTTTTCAAATTAAACACACTGTGGACGGGTTTATTTGAAGCATTTAAAAAAAAATTGTTTTTTGTAGTTCGGTTTGGCAGTTTGCTTCGTAATTTTCTTGTCTATCATTATCTGGCAATAATTTAACTTTATATTTTTGAAAAATCTGGTAACTATTTCACTTTGAGTACAGTTTGAAACAGTGTGGAAAGAATCGGTTTTCCAGGGGGAAGTATTCCCGATGAAGGTTTGGTATTTTAGTCAGTAGGACGTTTAGAAGAGTCCGACACAACTTTTATCGATGACGATCAGGCTTACGAGCGTTAGTGCTTTTTAAACCTGATCCGCAAAAAAAAGAAAGAAAAATTCAAATAATTTCTGCAATTACACGTATATCATTTAAAATGAAAATAAAATAAGGAGTGAGATCGAAAAAATCTTAACACACGTTTTACCTAATAATTTTTTTTGGGTGTAAAATTTAAAAATTTCTTTGATCTAGTTATCTTTGAAAAATATATCAGTTATTATTTTTAACGACAAACATGTTGATTTGTTGTGGGCTTGATCAAAATGAGTGAAGAGAAAGAAGTACATCTTAAAATTATTAAAAATTTTCAAAAAAATACAAATTGGTCTAACAAAAAATTAGCCAAAGAATTGAAGGTCTGCCGTCAAACTGTTTCCAATGTTATTAAACAGTTTCAGGAGAATTTGACCATCGATAGGAAACCTGGTTCGGGAAGAAAACAAGGACCACATGATATTTGGAAAGCCAAGAAAATTTAAATCATATTGAAAAGATCTCCAAACACAACTACTAGAAAAGCTGCCCGGTTAGCCCAGTGCTCTGAATTTTTGGTGCGAAAAGTTAAAGCCAATGCAGGTTTGAAAACATACAAAGTCCAAAAAGTTCCCGACAGGAATGCTGCAAAAAATTTAGATGCCAAAAGTATGGCTCGGAAATTAAAATCGAATTTTATACAAAAATATTCATGTTGTATAATGGACGACGAAACGTATGTACTGGCAGATTGTTGATGCTCGAGGAAATATCGAAGAATAATTTAGAATCCAAAAGCAGACAAAATTTCCTAAAAAATTCCTGGTATGGCAAGCTATATGCAGTTGCGGCAAAAGAATCAAGTCATTTGTTACAGTAGGCTCTATAAATACCGAAATATACATCAAAGAATGTTTGAAAAAAAGACTTCTTCCTTTCATAAGAAAGCACAATGTATCCACATATTTTTGGCTCGATTTGGCATCATGTCACTAAGGCAAGAAAGTTGTGTAGTGGTAACAAAGTAATAACATAGCTTTTGTACCAAGAGAGGCCAATCCTCCAAATTGTCCGGAGCTAAGACCAGTGGAGAGGTATTAGGCTCTTGTGAAAAGAAACTTTAAGAGCACAAAAAAGTGTCCCAAAATATCGAAGATTTCAAAAGGAGATGGGCAAACTGTTCCAAAAAGGTGTCTAAATCAACTATCAAATCTCTAATGGAAGGCTTACCGAAAAAGGTCCACGAGTTCATAAATAGTGATTAGAATTATAAAAGTTATATTTTTCTGTAATTTGTAAAATATTATCAATTAAATAAAAAAAATCAAAGCTCTAAGGTCAACCGTTTAAAAATTATTGAATATTATATATGCTAAGATTTTTTCGATCTCACTCCTTATCATCTTACTTTCTCTTGACTGGAAATATTGAAACATCTCTCAAATTTGAAGAAACAAATGCTTTTCTGATGATTGAAATATGAGTTCTGCATAAGGGGCTTACATGATCTTCGTCCAAAGTTTTTTCTTAAACAAACTGATTGGATCACGAAATAAGGCTTCCACTATAACAGATTGCTTTCGGTCCAAATATTTCAAATCGATCACCATCATATATTAATTTCGATATGAAAAATTGTATAGACGAAAGAATCGCAGCTTATTACGACCAAATCCACAAATCCTCTAGGCAGTAGTTATTCCCGTAAAAAGTTATCAAACGATGAGTGCTAATTGGCATAACGCTTGTTGCTTATTTTTCTTTCCAATAGTATCTCGAGAAGTATAAGTCCTGGAATGTTGCTTAGAACAAGTTCTTAAAACTTTATTACATAACCTATAATCAGGGGAGCTGCCTAAAATGGTAAGAAAAAACCATCAACCATCCTGCGCATTTTCGTCCATACAATTAGAGGTTACAGTGCAGACAGCTTTGTATATACTATTTGAGTAGAAATAGATGGCTTATGATAAAACATAAAAAATGAGGTATTGCTAACCCTTCCATGTCTATCAGAAATGGGAGCTTATGAAATTATTTTAGCTATTTAGAATGGTATATTGAGCGTCTGAAAAACAGATTTTAAATTAAAAATTGAATCAAAAATCAGATAATTGGACAGTTTTTCTGGGCAGATTTGTTCCTATGGCCTTCACGATCTATTTTTGTATGGGTGTTGAGATACCCTTACTTTTAAAGGGTAATAACTCGAAAAGTAAGGGTCCAATTAGAAATGTTTTAAGGTATAGTTTGATTAGTAGGATTATGGCTATTCGATGGCATTAAAAAATGGAAAGGGATAATTTCAGTGAGATTTATAATTGTGTTGTAAAAAATCATTGAATTTTATTTCTATTCGCGACTGGCAAAATATCACTCTGTGTGCCCTTTGCTTTCTGGTTATTTCAGAAAAATAAAAGTTGTGGGAAATAAAGTTTTTGTCTCTAGACTAATTTGAGGATTATCTCCAAAGGTGGATCAACCGAATAAAGAAATATGCACCTTAGGTCCAACGTATGGAAAAAAGCAATGAGGTCTGAAACAGAATTCGTGTTCTGTATATCAGGTAAAGATTCAACGTAATATTTGATCTGCAAAATTGAAAATATCTGTTTTTTATTAGTTATTGTATTGGTGAGCTTATGCATAAAGTAGTATGTCATTTATATTCAATTCATGCATGAAAGTCATGGATCATATTTTTACTGTTAGAGGAAAGTTCATTTATAGTTTCACAAAGCTTATGCCTTTAGGGATGTACCGTCTATCCAGTAAATGATTCATAAAATAAATAATATGTATATTATAAGTGTGTATGTATTACAGATATTCGATATATGTAATATTTTCTATACTACTTAGGTATATTGTTTATATTCGCAATATGTTTTATAAGTTTTTAGTAGCAATAACATAGTCGTTTTTATATCACAAATATAGTATCATATTATTATAACTGCAGGTTTGTTCGAATCAGTGCTTTCTATAATAATATAATATATATGAAGTTTGCCATTTTTATAAATTGATTTATTTTAATTTATCCTACTTATATGTTTATATACCTACTTATGTATTTAAATATGTATAATTTTGTTAGTTTTTTTCTTTTTGTGTAGTCATTTATTTACACAGACAAAATGTACAAATATTTTCCATTGTGGCACCATCGTTTATTATTGCTCAAAGCTTGAATTATCCGACTGATGGCGCACCAAAATTCTTGGCTAGAGAAATTCTCGCTTCGTGCGTCCACCGCCTCCACCTCCGCCTCCACCACTACCACTGCCGCTCCCACTTGATGTGCCGCCGCCAACTGTCGCTGTCGTTGTTACCGTTGTCGCTGACGTCTCTGTTGTTGTCACAAGTAAATCGGTCTCCAATAGTCGCTGCTGCTCCGGACTTTGTGCGGTTGCGGTGGCTGCTGCAGCGGCAACAGCTACATTCTGCGCATGTAGTGTCTGCTTTGGGGGCGCCGGTGCTTTCCTGCTCTTCGAGCGCCGTTTCTTGAGCATCAGTGGCCCCAGGCCGTTGCCACCCGAACCGGACACCATTTGTATAGGATTCAGAAGACCCGCACCGCTGCTGTTGCCGCTACTGCCACCGCCACCGCCGCTGCTGGCGCCACTGGTGCCCGCAGTCGTAGACGTCGGAGCAGAGGCTCCACCACCAGTGCCGGCACCTCCGCCACCACCGCTGCCCGCCATAGTCGATGTAGTGGACGACGGAGTTGAAGGCGCTGCCGAAATCGTTATCACAGTATCAGTCGCAGTTGCAGCTGTTAATGCACTGCAACCGCCATCACCTGGCCCACCTCTTCCTCCAGCACCAGAGCCGCTGCCTCCGCCACTAGGTGGATATGTGTCGCCGCCACCGTCACCAGGTGTCGTTTGACCTGAAGAATCTTGAACCGCCAAGCGCTTTACAAGTTCACTCAAAAGATCCTCAATACGTCCGATTCTCTGCTGCATCCGTTGCAGTTCAAGTCGTACGTCAACCTTCAAGTCGAGCACCGTCGCAATAAGATCGCGTTGCGCTAATGTCGGTGGTTGCTCTCGCAGTCCCGTATCGTAAGTGTCGGAGGTGGTGGCACGTGATGAAGCCATTTCGATCTGACGCTCACGCTCCAGGGCCAGGTTACGCTCCTTAGCGGCTAATGAAAGTGTCGCAGGAACAACGCTACTGCTGCCTTCAATGACTAGGCGGCTATCGCGACTGGGAGGTGATGAATCGACCTCGCCGCCTTCGTCGATAGTATCTTGACGAGCAAGAGTCGCTTGGCTAGCCTGTAGCTTAGGAGCTTTTGGAAAAACCTGTATGCATTAAGAGTTGATGATGATGATTACAGGAAGGAAAGTGGTTAGTGTAGTTCAAAGGAGGGGTGCCAAAAGTCGGTTAAAAGAAACGGAGAGTGATGAGCGTAGAGGAAATAAGATATAGCATTGATATCAAGAAGAAACGTTAAAAAGTGAAAAATTTTATAAATATATTATAGGAAAATTGAAATTGGATGCATTAAAAGTAGTGTCCAATTGCAAACGAATTGCCAAATTGATTCAAACCATGTGTTGTCCAGATTTTTTTGTTTATTTTTTTTTATAAGTGTAGTGGTTGCATAAAAGGAAGGGAGGATAAATTTTAATTAATATTAAAGTCCATAATAAATGATTGATAAATATGAACCAAATTTTGTTGATAAATTTTTAAAGAAAACTAAATGTTGAACAAACATAACTAAACTAAACAGTACTAAAAGAGTACTAAATATATACATAAATAAACAAATCGAATAAATAATAGTTCCTTCAGAAATTTTTTAGGGTAATGAAAATGGGTACTTAAGCTGTTTTCCTAATTGATATAATTAAATCGGTAGTGGATTTCAACAATTCAATATAAGTTTTTACTACGAGTTCGAATATGACTTATGATCATTCAGCTTGGCTTGAGAATGCATAAGTACTATATATATCAAGGGTGTCAGCGTAGAACAAAAGTGAGCCAATTTTGGCTCGACCACCAAGATCAATATTTCTGTACAACAATCACAGAAATAATTTTTGTTTTTTTTTTACGCTCGTCAAAATTTCGCGTTTTTGTTGCTTTTTTTGCGTACACACAAAATCAAACTCGAACCAACATAAAACAACAACAATGTCTGAACGTTCAATGTGAATATTTCCATCTTGACAAAATTGCAAAAGTAGTGCGAAATTTTCGGCAATGTGTTTGATGTTTTACAAATGTCAAACTTTTGCAAACCGCACTTCCGCAACGACGCAAGAGCATTGTGCATCAACGCGTGAGTACTCTTACTTTTTGTGTGTGTCCTAGTTCTTAAAAATTTGAAAATTGTTGAAATATTATTTTTGTTGTAAACGAGGCATGAAAAAACAACAAAAAATTGTTTTTGTGATTGTTGTAATTCGAATTTGAAGTTGTTCTAAAAGCGAAAATTTTGCGCTGACTGCGCTGCATCCGCTTGGCTCAGTGATTTGAAAACGCTGACACCCGTGATATATATGACAGCTATCAATTAAGCATTACGCTTGTGAAGATTTCAGGACTGCATTATTAAACACCTTGGGGCAATTAGTCTTGTCCCAGACAAAAAATATTTAAAAAATGTTCTATCCTACTAAACTAAGTGCTAGGCTTAGAAAAAATTTCTGAAAACAGCAATGAGATCTATTGATTAACATACATATTTTAACAATAGTTTGGACGACCTCATTCCGATTCGGAATTTCCGAAGCCTCCTACAAATTTTCGAGTATTTAGTTTAGAGACCCTGTAAATGGTTTTCTTCTAGCACACCTATGATAGTTAACAAAACATATGTATTTTTCAGTAATCGAGGCGTTTAATGCCAGAATAGGCTGACCCTCATTTTATTGAAAAACGAATTCAGTTCAAATATAAATTTTGAACATAAATGTTTGGTGTGGATAGCACATTCTGACGTTAACCATAATAGGGAAAAGACTTAGCTATACTAGGACGATAGCCCTACTATAGCTGAATAAATTCCCTGATGGGTTTTGCTAAGTTAGTTGCATGAGGGTTTTTATCGACCTATAAAGTTTTTTACAGAGACTTTTCAGTTTTCAATAGTTTCTGTAATATTCCAGAAACCGCCATTTTATTTTAATGAAATTGTAACTAAATGTTCAACAAGTAACTTTTCATAGCAAAATATGTCAAAAAATTTTATACTGGGATTATTTTGATGTTCGGTCTTTTTTAGTGTTTCGACTATTACTCACAAAATATAAATTTTTCAAAAAAAACCTGTTTTTTACAAAATTGTACTGAACTCTAAAATGCATAAATTTTCTAAACACTCAAGATGAGATTCGGTCGTTAAATGAAACTGTTGAACGCCCGCGGTCTGCAAAACGCATTTTTTACTCAAAAGGGAGGCGTAAGGCGAAAAAAGTGTATGAGGCGTAAAATGCTTAGAATCGTCCAAGAAATTCGTGTGAATTTTTTCAGAAGTTTTTGAGACATTTGAATTTGTTTTTATATTAAAATTTTATTTCTGAAAAATTTTCAAACGTCTTACATATAAAAATTTTGAAAAAATTCATACGTATCTGTTGGGCGATTCTGAACATTATATTCCTTACACAGTTCTTTTGTACGATGCCTCGCAAGTAAATAAAGCATTTTGCCGATCACGGGCGTTCATCAGCCGAAAATTCTTATTTTACGACCGAATCCTATTTTAAGTGTTTAGAAAATTAATGCATAACTATAAATTAAGTACAGTTTTGCATAGGAAAGATTTTTTTTTTTTTTTTTTGGGCAAAATTATATTTTGTGAGTTATGGTCGAAAAACTAAAAAGACCGAATATTTTATAAAATATATAAAATGGATAACATTTTTTCACATGGTTTGTTAGGAAAAGTTACTTGTTAGACATTTAGCTGCAGTTTAAGCAAAATAAAATAAGTTTCTGGAATAGTACAGGAGTTACTGATCGAAAACTGAAAAGTCTCTAACAAAAATTTTAGAGGTCGATTAAAATCGTTATGCAGCTAACTTTGCAAAACACATAGGGGAGTTTACTATCCTTCGGTAGGGCTATAGTCGAAGTATAGTCAAGTCTTGTCCCTAATTTTGCAAAAATAATCTCTTTGTTACGTAGTTTGCTCTTTGCATTTTGAGACACATATGTTCATGATTATGTAAATCTAAATTTTTCAGAAACTTTTATTTGGAATATTTCACGATATGGAGAGCAGATAATTTTTACCGATTCTACTTAAAAATATCCAAAAAAAAAACATCTAAAAAAACATCATTAAAAAAAATATCCAATAAAAAATGCCCAACATTAATTTTTCATCAAAATAATAGCCTTGTTCGTTGAAAAAGAACTTTATAAATATTAATAATGTTTTTATGACGCAAGTATCAAATTTTTGTTTCAACGAACGCTTTTTGTTAAAAACTTTATGAATATTTACAAATATTTATAAAGTTTTTTTTGAACAAACACGGCTAATTTAACTCAATTTAATAAAATCGATGGTTTTTATTTGGATTTTTATTTTTGGACATTTTTTTTTTTTTGAATATTTTTTTATGGGATGTTTTTTTAATATTTTTGATAATCGCCATTTGAACCGTTTACATTCGTTGTAATTAAGATTTTTTTTAGCAAAACGGCAATTAAACTTAAAAACTGAGTACACAATTATTAATTTTCACGGCTTAATGTATATGACTAAATAAATTCTTATGCATGTATTTGTTATTTATTTTAAACAATTTATTATTGATAAATATGTTAATTTAATATCTGAAAAACAATGGAAAAATTTGATAAGAAATCAGTACCTGTTTAGAAATGCACGAACATTTTTTTTTCATAAAAGTATTTAAATTCCTATATTTATGTATGTATAAATATAATTTACATGCTAACTAGTGTTGAAGGGATTGCCTTGTTCCCATTACCTTGGTTAACCAAAGCGAAATAAGAAAATCCAAAGCTGATCGATCAGCGTTTTAACTACATAAATTGGTTTCTTATTCGACAGTTGGTTTAATGTTAATCAAATTACAAAATTTTATACCTTTATTTGTGAATATGTAATTTGCTTTTTCAGATTGATTTGCTTTAATTTTAGTTTGACTTACATCATTTATGTGCTAAAAGAATCTTCTTCAAAATTACTCTGAGAATTTTAAAAATTCATGGCTTAAGTAGCATTACCAAGCTGCCAATTTATATTTAGTTCATTTGAAATTTACTAAAATTTCCTATACAAACCGAATAGCACTCCCTATGGAAAGCTAACTCGGCTTGTGCATAACCAAACATAAACTAACAAAATCGCCCTAACAAGACAAGGAATGAGCTATGTATTAAACATTTTAAACCTTTAAATGACATTTCTGAACGGAACGAAACAAAAAAAAAATATTTCTAAAATTTTAAGTAATAAAATTTTTATTATTTAAATTACTTTTATTAACTAAACAATAAACATTAACTAAAAATAATCAATAAAGAAATAAACGACATGAAACAATCTAAAATGAAATCCAACGCAATATAAATGCCATATAATTTTAGCCAATTATTAATTACTTTATTGCCTTGTCCACCATTACTACTCGAAGTACTGCTCTGCCTCGCTTGGGCAGTGCTCTCACGCAGACTTTCGCGGGCACTCAAACTTCTCGAGACTGCTACCTTGGCGCTGGTATCACTAGCCGAATCGACACTTGAACTACCCAGAAGACGGCCCCATTTACTAGCACGCGTACTACGCGCAGATGGTGGACCCGATGAGGGGGATGGCGAGGGCGAGGGTGATGCTACGGCAGCTGTTGTTAGGATGCGTGAGTCCTCGGTGAGGGTGAGTTTGGCAGGTAACTTCTTGGATAGGTTGTCCGAAGAAAAATGCAAAAATGTGCACAAAAAAATTCATACATTTGGGTGGTGTAGGAAAGGTGAAAAAATAGGATTTGTGCATGGTTGAAAAGAGGAAAGGGTTATTTTCGTTAGTATTTTGTTTAAATTTTTTGTTTTGTTTTTTTGTGAACAACAACAAGAAAAATAAAACAATAAAAATTTTGAAGTTAAGAAAAATTTTGGGAAGTGAGGTAAAATATTTTTACAATGAATGATAGCAGTTTACGAGCATAAATGTTAGACGTGTAAAAAGATTTTATGCGAGGAAAAAGAGAAAAAGAGACAACAAACATAAGTAAATTGCATATAACATTGATACTAATAAACACAAGTAAAACGTATTAATTTTGTGTACATGTTAAAGCGGTTCAAATATTTACTACCATTTTTTGGTAGTAAAAAAGTTCAAGATTTGCAATCAAAGCTAGAAAGCTAAATTACAGTTTTGACAGCTCTTAAACGAAAAAAACTTTAGAGCTGCAAAATCTGATTTTTATGATCTTTGACCTTCAGTATTTTGAAATGCTGACAAGTGAGTTTTCACAAACTTTTTAGAATGATGCAAAAATCCAGCTTCTTACACTAAAAAAGATGTTCAATCCTTATTTGAATGAACTATAGGTTCTCCATAAAATATAAACCATAAGATGTAGTTCGTTTCTTTGAACAATAATCCTATGTACAATCTTAAGTATGTGGTATACATAAGATGAAGATTTTATCATCTGCATTCAGAAAAAAGATTGTTTGGAAAGTAAATATTTGCGGCAAATTACCGAATATTAAAAACAAACACCTATTATTTCAAGCATACATTTATGTTTTATCCCAAGTGATAAGTATATGCAACACACACTAGGAAAAACATTTCACTTGATACAAATATAAAATAAGTCATCGGAAATGTTACTGTAAGTTCGAAGAACCATTTCATGAATTATTGCACCCAAATCTTTATATCGCCTGCG
Source organism: Calliopum simillimum (assembly GCA_951812925.1). Taxonomy (NCBI): domain Eukaryota; kingdom Metazoa; phylum Arthropoda; class Insecta; order Diptera; family Lauxaniidae; genus Calliopum; species Calliopum simillimum. The sequence goes on along the minus strand of OX638372.1, from coordinate 83,046,045 downwards.
ACAAATCATATAAATATTTGACATCCATGGGCGCGGGTTCAAATCCTAGTGTGGGTAATTTTTTAAAAATTGTTTTATTATTTTTATTTTACATTTGTCTTATTTCACATTTTTTTAGTTCACTTCTCTATTTTCCTTTTTTAATTTATATACTTTTGTTTAATTGAATTGAAATTAAATACACAATGATTTTTGTAATTCTGTAGAAAGCATTCGAATATGAAATTGTGTATATAAATTTATTTATGACATACGTCAGTGGTGTAGAGGATAAGCTTCAGTCTATCAGTCGGAAGGTCCTAGGTTCGAACCCTGGTGCGGTCGTTCGATAATTTTATTTTGTTTTTTCTTTTATGTCGAACAAACAAAGTGTTTGATTCAAAAGATTATTATTATTTGCCGCAAGTGTTAAAGTAGCTCGATCTTTATCACTTGTGGTAAACAAATTTTTTTTGGAGTGTGAAGCTTTAAATGATTTACAAAAACTCAAAGCTTAGAGGGAATCTTTCGAACTTCATGTTATATTTTATGAAAAAAATTTGAGTCGCTTTAATATGTATTCATAGTAGACTGGAACAAAATTGAACTAATAATTTATTAAATCTTTTCTAATATTAAGCTGCAAATTTATATCTATTACCCTTAAATTTATATTTTTTTAAAAAAGATGAAAAAGAAACTTTATTTTTGTTCCGGCTTAATTTTAATAAATATATATTAAGTATTATATCATATAATTAACAACTGAAAACTGCCAATAAATACTTTATAACAGATTGTTGTTGCTTTGTGCATTTGAAAAAAAACTAGTGTAGTATACGTATACCCAAAAATAACTAAATCTAGTTTTCTTCCAAAAAGCTTTTTTTAAAACATGTTGATACGTATGTGCCGCGGTCCGACAAAACCATTCTGTCAAAGTAATATTTTTATTACCTACAGGCCAAAATATGACTAAATTTAAATTAGCGCCTTGTAGGTATACATGTATTGAGGTTAACCTTATTCAAGTCGTAATAAAGTTTATTTATCCAATTTTTAAGGATATTCAAGTCATCAATTATCTTTTTTGAACTTCAGAATTCAAAAAGTCATAACTGTACCAAATCTCATATATGTTGAATTTTTTTTAGAGGCGTGGAGTCGCCCATTTACCCAGTGAACATTATTTGTACTGGCGGTCTTACACATTTATTAAATTTCATTTATATGCGTTAAATATTTTCAGAGACACGATGAAGTGATTTTTGTGGGGCACACACTGGTCGCAAAATAAAAAAAGCTGGTCAAAATTCGAAAAGCACTTTCAACGGAAGCAAATGGTATGATCATCTTCGATTGTTTCATAGGTCGGAAAGACTTCTGTGCCGATAAAACTCTTCTCATTTGAGTTTGAAGTTCACCTATTCGTGCAAAGAACTTTCTTTTTTTTAGTATAAAACGTCTCAGTAAACAAGTGGAAAAAATATCTTCGGTTCATTTTTTTGCAATGTAACAAAATAGAGTCTCTCAGTGAAGGTTAACTTAATATGTTTTCAAATCCAAAGCGTTTATCTCGTTCACAGTTTATAGCAATAGGCAACGATTTCGTGAAAATATATACACCAAAAAATTGTTAAATTTTTTTTTTTAATATGATAAATTTTACAACATCCACGGCTATCCATCTAATTTCCACATGCATCGTATTATGAGTACATTTTGCTATATTCCTCTAAAAAACTTAGCTGCCCCAAGGTACCCTGGAAATGGTTATTGGAACTTTTGTAAAGTATTTCATATTCGTAATATATGATCCCAGAAACCAAACTTTTGTAGAAAAATATGCTGTTTGGCATGTTTTGTCCGCCATTTTGTGTTACAAAAATTAAGTTCATATTCTTAATCTGCAACTTCTAAAACTCCTATGTACTGACTTCTTAATGATTAATGTAGTTTTGCATTAAGCCGTTCATCATCGTTGATCCTCCATTTTGTATTTCGAAAAATGGATTTCAGATTCTTTATCACATACCGTTTTTGGTGGTAATAGATACAGTTTAGCAGTATTTGTTCCACCATTTTGGACCCCCATTTTGATTTTTTTGAAAACAGGTTTCAGATTCTTAATTAGCATCATCAAAAACTTCAAATTACCGACTTTCGTGAGAAAAGATCCAGTAAAGCATTATTTGTCGACTATTGTGGATCCGAAATTTTGTTTTTTGAAAACGGATTTCGGATTCGTAATCAGCATCATCAAAAACCCCTTTTCACCGACATTCAGAATTTTGGCCAGCTTTTTCGATTTTCCGACCACTGTGGGGCATGATACCCCATAGTTCCCAGTACACATTATTTGTCTTGGCGCTTTTTTTATATGTACCAAATTTCACCCATGTACGTTAAATAGTTTCAGAGATATAATGATTAAATTTTTGGCTCACGGTTTACTTTTCTGTGGAAATACCTATTAAATCTTATGCAAAAAATGGCTGTTATGCATTTTGTTTTTTTTTTTTTTGTTGTTGTTGCTGAGTCTCCGGAGTCTGTGAACTTTTTGTAGGCAGTGTATTTGAATGAAATTCAAAATTTCGAAAATGCCTAAAGGTATGCAATAGAAAGTTAAGTTTTGAACAGAAGGCTATAAATTTAGTGCTTGTAGGATTCAATTTTAAAGATGTTGTGTACACGGTAGGTAGACAAGATCACTCACTCAATTTATAATAATAGAATAAATCGAGAAATTGCAAATAATTGGAATTTTCTTAACACCTGAAATATATTGATATATTCATGCATGTGTTTGTTAATAATACATCTTCGGCGAATATTATCGTTTTAGAAAATACTTAGTACTAATATTTTCAGATAAATCGTCATGTCTTCAATTTCTTGGACTCAATTAAAACTTCTATGTAACAATATTCTGGTTTATGGGCTTATTTTTCATTTAACAACGGCAGCATTTTGTCTGCAGAGTTCCTAATTTATGGTGATTTTTAGTATCGGTTCCCGATCAAGAAAAGTATATAAAAATATATACTTAATTTTGATAAAAAAAAAGGATATCACAGTGATATACGGATTGTAACGCTTTGTGTATATCACAATGATATCGAAAAAAGATATCAAAATGATATCAAAAAAATTGATATCAAAAAAAGATATCCAAATGATATCAAAAAAAAAAAAAAAGATATCAAAATGATATCAAAAAATGATATCAAAATGATATACAAAAATTGTATATGATTTTGATATCAATTTCTGATACAAAACTGACATAACCAATTTTGAGTCAAATAACTAAAGCGACGCAGATAATGGCGAAATTTTGCAATATTGTGATTGATCGTCGACAACAAGTTTTTAGAAATCGCCAGCATGCAGCAAATGAATGAAGTGTCGGTTTTTTTTAACTCAATTATATGTCTGTGCTTTTTCACTTATTTCATGAGAAAATTCACTTACTAAAATTGGCTGCGCGTTCGTCTTCCATAAAATCCACAAACGAAAAGGTTTAATTTGACATATCAGCAGCTAATACAATTTTGGTATCATTTTGATATACATTTATGATACGAAATTGATATGTTTTTCAATGATATCAAAAATATATCAAAAATATACAAAAATTGTATATCAGCGGCTGATACATTTTTGATATCATTTTGATATACATTTCTGATACAATGACAAGAAATTGGCAAATTTTCTTGATCGGGTTTCCATTTTCGAAAAAAAAAAAAAAAAAAAAAAAAAAAAAAATGTGACAAAGTATCCGGCTAAAGTAATAGAAGAGAAAATTTAGACTTATTTTTGTGTAATAAATTAAATTAAGCGACTTAAGATCTTGAAAGTGGTCAGTTCTTTAGAAGGGGATTAAAGACTTATTAAGATGAAATGCCAGAGTGATAATATCATATTTTGAATTTATTTTTGTTTTTTTTTTATTATTCGTGCATATTTGACTGATTAAAAAAAAGAAAGATTTTTTGAAATTCCGCGACTTTCCCCAAATATTTATCTGAAAAAAGGTGTAATTTTATTACATTTTTTACGCATTACTCTTAAGTTTAAAGAATTTTTCATCTTCGGTAGGTTAATTCGGTTGTACATATGTATATTGGATACTAAGAAGCTTAGAAAAATAAAGTAAAACAAATTTTCGATACATATTTGTAGACTAAACTTTCATCCTGCCCACCGAAATATTATTTTGTCTATGGCCTAAATTGTGAGGCATATATTTTTTTAAATATCAGCTATATACATACATACTTAAATGAATTTTTTAAATAGCAACAATAATCTGTCAATATATTTGATAAAAACTACAATATACAAGACTAACATAAATATCAAATAATCAATTATATACCATAACACCAAACCTTGACATAAAGTTTCTTAGTACACATAAAAAATGTTAGATTGTTAGTATTAATTTATTTATCTATTTTTGAAATTTTTTTTTTTTGTGAAAATAATAAAATTTATAAGAATTTTGCAGCCACAACCAATTTCAACATTGAACACAATAGCAACGACAAACGTCCATCATCACAATACAACAACTACATACAACAATTCAACACACACAAAACTCAACTCATTTTAAACTCACTTTTGTCCGATCCACATCACCGTCACCTTTTTCGATATCACTTTGACCAGAGACTATCTCTTTGGAGCCCGCCTGCACTTGCGGTGTACGACGAAATTTCGAGAATATCTTTCGTACGAGATGATCCTGGTTTTGAGGCAATTGTGGTTCATTTTTACGCCTTTCGGCCAATTCCTTTTCGCGTTTCACATCGGCCACCTTGCGAAAAATCAGTCGATGTCGCAAATTATATGTTAGCACAAGATTTCGAGCAAAACTATTCGCAAACGCCGAATAGAAGTCGAGAACCTCGAGCAATTTATCACGTTTGATGGCATGTAAATCACAGTAGGTGAGAGCACGCACATTGGCCGCACTCTGGCCGACGGCGGAGTCTTTCCAGAATTGGTCACCGAAGACGTCACCCTTACCTATATGGGATACAAATGAATTAATTAGATATATCATAGAATCGAAAGAGTTGATTTATTTTAGAAGAAACCGCACGATACGGAAGTTTTTATGTAATAAAATGATCTTCTTGAATTTTATGCCGCAGAATTGCATAACCCAATGCGATTAAATGGAGGAGTTAAACATGGATTATTTTATTTTAAAAATAAACCTTTCTAAACTTTTGTTGTTGAATCTAAATGTGGTAACAATATTCTTCATAAAAATGATTTTTTAAATAAATGAAATTATTAAGGTTTAGAACACTTATTTTTTTGGTTATTTTAAAAATAATTTAATGTAAAAGTACACCAAACGTGATAAAGTTCGACTATTACTGTTGCATTCCTTAGTTTGTTTGCAGATAATCCTATTTTTACAATCCTGAAACATCGTTTCAAAATCACATGGTCTTTGGGTCAAGCCCTTCTGTGCCTAGTTGATTGGATCGTATCAATAATAAACTTAAGGTATCGATTATGGACCAAATGTTCATCGATTTTAAAACATCTGTCCATAGAGACTCAACAGAGTCACGGAAGAGTTCAACACTTCAAAAAAATTATTCCATCGAGATCAAAAAACGCTTGATCGTTATGTTGTTTCAAACTAATGCCTGATTTCATCATATAGATTTAATATCCTAAATTAATACTCCACATTCAGATAGTATCTTCCGAGCAAAGCATCACCCGGAATTTGAAAACGAGATTGCATCGATTGAAATGAACATGATGGCGAATTGTATGTGACTCATTGGCGGTACAAAATGTTTGTTGGGTAACGATATGTACACAAGGTTGAAGACTTTGCTTTGGGATAGAGATATCACAACAGCTATGTAATTTTTGGGTAAAAAAAAAGTAAGCAGGGGCGTAGATAGGATTTTATTTCGGGAGGGGCCCGACAAGATATTTTGTTCAAAATCACGAATTAAATGTTCCTAATACGTCTTCTTATAAGGTAATTAGAATGTTTCGGGAAAGGTCAGAGCCCCTTGAGGTTTCCCCCCAAAATACACCCCTGACAGTGTCACAATTAACCGAATACTTTGATATTTTTATATATAATTGTTTGGTTAACTTCGATGAAATTGAATTGAGAGCAGCATGTTTTGAAACGTGCACTTAATGGAGTTTTATATTACCTACTGAAATAAGAAGCATGCACTTAAAATCCAAAATTTTTGATTTTCATAAAATTGTTGATTTTTCTTGGGAAATTGTCTTTTTCACAACCAACTCACCCAGTATTGCCACAACCTCATCATCTTGTATCACCTCCAAACTGCCTGTTACAATAAAACACAAACTATCGATGCTCTCACCGGTGTGATAAAGTAAATCACCGGGTGCGGAATGCGACATCATAAAATGCATGGCCAAGGCACGCAGGCAACCATCCGATGCAAGACGAAATGCTGGATGCTCGTTAAATACTTTGCGATTTAGATGAACACATATATCAGCCTTCATATCTTTCGGACAATAGTTTAGTACCTGTGAAAATTGCGTGAAAATGATGAAGTGATGAAAAACTTGTGGGCGTAGGGTGAATGTGATTGTGGTCACACAAAGCCATACAGAACCGATGATCAAATGAATGTCGCGTATACACGAATATGTAGTATGTAAGTAGTATGAAGGATGATGCTGATGTTGATGTTGATAATGAAGGTGACGATATGACGAAGTGTCAGCTGTCAATATTTGACACATGAAAATGTTTTGGTGTTGTTGTGTACGTATGTGTATGGGCATTAGAAATACGCCTTAGTTCTGAAAAAGCCAGTGTTAATTTTTGTACAGATTTTTCTTTATATTTTTATATCAAAAGTAGTACATCAATTTTAAAAACCAATAAAGGGTTATAAGATAAATAAACTCATTTAATTAAGACATTGATTAAGCTGATTAATGCGTTTACTTATAAATCAAAAATTTTTATTTTTACGACAGAAAGACAATGAAGCAAAGTTTTTGCAAGGTCTTTGCAACTTTGGTAAATTTAACCAAAACTTTCGCTTGAAATGAAACTGAGCCTTAGAATCGGTTAATCAGACTGTAAAATTTTGTAAATTTGGCCTTACTAATAAAAATTAAATAGAGTTGAGGTATCTTCAAGAAGAATTTGAAATCATAAACGACGTAACCATATTAATTCTAGATAGCCTAAGTACGTTGCTGTTTTATTTTTTTAACAAAATGAGAACTGTTTGAAAGTTTAAAAAGATTAGTTGAAATTATTAATTTTTATTGAATTTATGGTACCTTCAGTGAAAAAAAACTTTGTATTCGGAAAGTTGGCAAAATCACTGTCACATAACAGTTATTAAATCTCTAAGGTTGCGAAAATCTGTTTCGTGCGAATAATTCTAAAGACAAATTTTGGTCCATGGCAAAAGTTGTTTTCATACGAGTTGCAGTTCATGAGTTATATTATTTTGCAAACCAATCAATCACTTTTACGTGGCATGCATTTTTAACTATCTTCTTATACCCTTTTCACACTGGCATCGAAAACGGCTCGTTTTCGCGTCATTGGTTTTGAAAACGAGATAATTAAAAATTGCATTCACACTTGTACTTCTCGTTTTTGATGACAGCTGAACAGCTGATGTCAGCTTTACATTACAAAAACAATCTGAAAATTGTGAAAACAGCTAGTAAAAATATCAGAAAAAATGGATATTTTAGCTAAAGTTTTAGTTGCTTTATTTATTATATTATTATTTATTTATTTCAATTTCGCTTTAAATTTTCAATGACAGTTTGGCTCGTTTTTGTAGAAAACAGATCCTGAGATGTTTTCGTTTGACATTTAATTTGTATGGAAAACCAGCCGTTTTTGGCTGGTTTTTGCCTCAAAAACGAATGTTATGGAAAACGAGCCGTTTTCGATGCCAGTGTGAAAAGGGTATTAGCTATAAGTTCTACGAATATAGCCCTCAGTATACAGGGTGTATTGCATAAGGTGGCGAAGCTTCTGGGAGGTGATAGAGGAGGCTTACACTAACAAAAAATTGCACCTGGAGGGGGAGTCTAAAATGTACCCCTGATGAGTTATAGGGTTAAAACTGATTTTCTAACTTGTTTCAGAAAAAAAATTTTCTGGGATCTCCCTAATGTTTTAGAGAAAAAACTAGCATTGCAAAGTTTTAGCTAATTGTATGAGCTTTCAGATAAAGTACATGGTTTATAGGGTTTAAAAGGATTTCGCAAAGTTCTGGGCCTTTAAAGTTGATATTTTTTGACTTTGGCGGCCATTTTGGTATGAAAAAGGTGCTATTAACATATCCTTTTGTAATTTTTTTAAAATCCTCGTTAAATTTTTTCCGACCTCAAAATATCTTATTTAACGAGAATTTAAAAAAAAAATATAAAAGGATATGTTAACAGGACTTTTTTCATACCAAAATGGCCGCCAAAGTCAAAAAATAGGAAAATGAAACAAAAACATCAACTATAAAGGCCCAGAACTTTGTAAAATCCTTTCAAGCCCTATAAGCCGTAAACATTATCTGAAAGCTCATACAATTAGCTAAAACTCTGCCATAGAAATGTTTTCTCTAAAACGTTAGGGTGATCCAAAAATTTTTTTTTTTCTGAAACAAGTCAGAAAATCAGTTTAAACCCTAAAACTTCTGTGGGGTACATTTTAGACCACCCTTCCAGGTATAATTTTTTGTTAGTCAAGGCCTCCTCTATAACCTCCCAGAAGCTTCGTAACCTTATGCGATACATCCTGTAGTTCTATAGGAAATTTCCTGAGCTATAAAACAACATATGAGGAGTGATTTTTCAATAGGGCGTAAAACCATGTTAAACAAATTTTCAGGTAAAAGTCCTCCTGACAGCCCCTCATGTCGAAATTTTCATTTATTTATTTTGTTCTGGGAATATATTCCACCACATTTGGTTATAGAATATAAAAAAAAAAATTCTGAAAAATATACATTTTTTTTTGCTTTAAACGCTTAGACATATAGACTCCTTTCCGTTCATAGAATACCGTTTTATTTGACGTTCGTAGCAAAGTGGAATTAGTCCATACAGACAAAAGTAATGTCAGAAAATGAGCTGCCTGACATTTTTGCGCTTTGATTTCACGGAAAGTTTACTTAGTAGTAAAGAATTGTAGTTGAATTGATTAAATTTTTACCACTAACAACATTTCTTAATAAAACAACATAAGTCAAGAACTGTTTTTCTGGTTTTCTGCATTATTATTAATAATACTAAGCCACTAAGAATTTTCGATCTATTAGAACTCGAGTACCCAAAAATGCTTTTTTAAAACCCGTTTGTTTTTGAATAAAACAGTTTTTATTCATTCCTGTAAAGTCCTAATTGTATTTGCAATTCATCCTAAAAATATAGTCTTCCATAAAACTCGATTTTAAAATGTAGGATAATAGCGATGTCCCACAACTTTGAATAAAGGATTATTCAGTGCTTTTATACTCTTCAATGGCAATAAAATTTTTTTTTTTATTTATCACAAATTGCAGATTTTTGCTATGGTAACAGTGTAACGCTAAGAAATTGCTGCTGTTTAGATCCGTGGAAAAACCACAGCCCATTTTTGAGCCGCCAAATTATACTAGTTTGGAATTCAAAATCAGAGCTCAACCCTTTTACTCAGGTAATTTCGCATCAAAACTGGTGCAGAAAATAACAGTGAGAGTGATGTTATATCTCTGTGTTAAAGACGTACTTTTCGATGCGCTCAGAAATTAATCAAGTTATAAGTACCATTTTGAGTATCGTTTCTTAGCTCTAGAATAAAATTCTGAAAAATTTCATGCTTAAACGGCCGGAATAAGTACTGTTATTTTCGATTTGGATAACTGATAAAAATTAAAATCACTTTTAATGATTACACTATACAAAACATTATCAAAAATTAAAAATTTATTCAAAAGACTCACTTTGGATGCTCTGATTGTAATTATTGAAATGCAAGTGACAGTGTTTAGTTTTCATTTGTATTGTTATGTAAGTGTAGTAGTTAGTGTTGTTACTTTATTTGATAAACTGAAAATTTTATAAATTAATCTTTTGATGAAACAAAAAATAAAAATAAATTCATGAAAATTGTGTAGTTTTCTTCTTCTAGGCACAAACTACAGTCAACGAAAATGGTATAAAGACAACAGATTTATATTTTGTTGTTTTTTGTTTTCTGATTCTGTTATCGAATTGGAATTTAAATTTTTTGTTTCCAAATTTTTCTGATGTTTTGTTTTTTATTTAAACCAAAATTTTTTAGGATTAAACCTTTTTCGTTTTGTGACTTCATTCATATTCGGTTTCCTTCGATTTTATTTTTTGAAATGAAGTTTGGTTTAAATTTCATCTAAAGGCATGAATTTGACGGACACTTTTCGTTTTGAACGGATTTATTGATTTGATTCAACATTTTTTATTTGGCATTTTCAGCTGCAGCAGCAAAAGCGAATGAAATTCTGCGGTAGCGCTATTGTAGCGCAACTTACCTTTTAGCATGGATTTTAAAATTATATTAATTAAATTTATATACATATATGTATATAATGAATTGAATATTAAATGTGGCATTTAGAAAAAAATTTTAAAATTCAAATCTAAAGAAATTAGCATGAATTAAAGCCTTTTTTTCTTAAGCAAAAAGCGATTCTAGGTGTTATTTGTAAGTTAAAAAATGTATGATAATAAATTGTGTTAATTAAAGTAATTTTGCAAAATGTTCATGTTTTATGGTGTAGAATTTTTTTTTTTTAAGAATATATTTGTGAAAGTTTTATTATCAGTTGGATAACATGAAGTAAATTACTACAAATCTATAAAAAATGACCTGATATGCGTATCAACAATTTGAGCAAAATGTGAGATTTGAGTTCTAGAGGAATTGCAGATTTTGGTTTAAAGTACATATCTATAAAATTTAGAAAAGGGAATAATGTGCTAGAGCATTTTAATTTCGTTGTTTGGATTTTTGAACAAACTTATACATTGAAAAGCTATTATTTTTAAGTTTAATTCGTCACCACAGAACCACAGCGGGTAACAGTAAAAATGCACTAACACGGTTTTTAAAAATTTGTGTATAAATCGATGGTGTACAAAACTGATTTTAATAGCAAGAATACCATTTTATTGCAAATTTAATGTACCAACTGCCATCGTGGCTAAAAAGTCTGAGACACTAATTTAAAAAACATTAAGAACTCGACCTAAAACATTTTAACATTGAACTCAAAAATAAAAGGTGACAAACTACTCGTAAGCACAAATTTTGAAATCGACTAATTTTGAAAACAGGTCGAAGGAACTTTGAAATATCACAGATTTTGTTAAAACTGTTTTTTCGTTATACGCGAACATGTTTATTAATTCTGATATAGAAAATATATTTATTTGGGACAAGTTTCTACTATTTAAATATAGCTTGATTACAACCCAAAAAAATTATAAATCAAAACGAAAAAAAGGTGAAAGAATGGATAAAATTCACAAATTATTGAATACTAGGTCAAAGAGTAGGTAACAAATACGTACAAAGATACAAGTAGGTAGTATCGAAAAAGTTGTGATTATTACTGAAAAACAATAAAAAGTCGATTAAAGTTAAAAAAAATTATGGAAAGAGTTTATAAAATTAAGCCAGCTTTAAAATAGAAAAAAAAAAACAGGGAAAATTCATTGATTTACTCTTCTGTAAATAAAGGTCTGGAAGCATATCGAAAACAAAGTTATCAAATAATGACAAATGGTATTGAAAAAGTAGAGTAATATTGCTCCAGATTTGATTCATCATCAAAAAACTAGTTTAAAATCACATCAGAATTTTGAGATATACTTAACTATAGGTGCCTAAAATACAATGTGATGTTAAGTAGTTGAAAGTTCTCATCTAAACCCATTTTGAATTTTGTGTATAAATATTTTTTCTACAAAATGTCATCACCAATTTACAGAGGAGCAGAACTACGGAGATTGTATATTCTCCGCTGGTGAAACAATAAAAATTTAGTGGAGATACTGTCCAGAAATGTGCATGTGTATTACCGGTAAGTAGTGATACGAAACCTAAAATATACTTATGAAGCAAAACACGCCAAGTGTACCAGCTGAAAATTTTTTTTGTCTCCGATTTCTCTCAAACTTGGCAATATGGTAGTACCGGTGTGCAAGATTAATAATGCGGGAGGATTTGGTCCTAGTACCATTTGTTGTTAAAATACAGGGTGTTGAAGTTGGCGATATTTGTGAGTTTTAGTGATGAGCAAACCAAGACCAAGACTGCTATAGTCTTGTTCTTGCACATTGAGTCTTGGTCTTGGTCTTGGTTTTGATATTGAGTCTTGGTCTTGATCTTGCTCATTAAGTCTTGGTCTCGGTCTTGGTCTTGGTCTTGAAAAAATTTTCAGAGATATTGAGTATTCAAAACCATATTTTTCCAAAGCAGTTGGGTTTTTAAGATGCCAAAATTCAAATCGAGAGATGATTTTATCTTCAAAACGGGCGTGAAACAACTTTTAACTATAAATTAGCAAGACTAAAAAGCAGTCTTGGTCTTGATAATTATCGTGAGCAAGACCAAGACCATAGCAGTCTTGGTCTTGGTCTTGCAAAAATATCAGCATCTTGGTCTTGGTCTTGGTCTCGCAAAATTAGCAAGACCAATAACAAGACGCAAGACCAAGACTAATTTTGCTCATCACTAGTGAGTTTCATGAAAAGTAGGTAATTTGATTGTTTAGCTTTGTTTCGAAAGCATTTAGCTCAGGACTCTGCGTTTTTTGCACATTTTTCTAAACGATTCTGCTTGAATGGCTCTACCTGAGTTTAATCGGTTCATTAACCACTTTCGCAAGGCGATCCTAATGCGGACGATGAATAATTTAATTCTCATTTTTGTTTTCATTTTATTTTGGCTGCTCTGATGGCATCTTTTGCCATTTTTCGTTGCTCTTTCTACCACTGAAGGCTTTTAAAATGAATAAATTTAATTTTTTTGTCATATTAAGTGGCGTTAGAATTCATATTTTCCCATGTTCAGAGGATTTCCAGGAGTGCCCAAAACCGGTTAAAAAAAAGTTTTCTTTAAAATTGATAACTCCATAAAAAGTTTAGTAAGTTATTTCTTTTTGACGTAATCAAATTAATTCTACCTTTCTATTGATATGCATATGTCTGCATGAATATTAATTTGGTCAAAAATTATGGCTGAAATAGCTAACTGTGCCAACAACCGGACAAAAAGAAATGTGAATTTAGATTTTAATGACTCGTCACGAATCTATGCATAATGTTAAGTAAAACATCCACCTATCGAGCTATGTTCATATAGTCGAATCCAAAAGCTTTCATCAGAATGATTTCTTTTTTTATATACGTAAACAAAAGGATTAGCACGTGAGAGTGAGCAAATACAAACTAAAAAAACTTTCAATAAATGCATAAAAGAACATATGTATAATTGTGTGGGATTGAAATTGACCAGACAAGTTTAAAAACTAAATAAGAGACAACACTTAGGACAATAAGAAAAAGTGACAACACTGAAAACAAAAAGAACTGACTTGAAAGAACAAAACGAAAAAACGAACGAGTTGTAACGAAGTTTTCAAAGCGAACGGACGATATAAAAAGACGCGTCGAACTAATTTTCTTTTGTAATATTAATAACTTTTATTTCTTTTATTAAATAAACAATTCTCATTAAACAGTGAAGTGGGTTTTATTAGAAATCCTATAAAATTTGGGGGCTCAACCAAGGATTTTCGAAAAAGAAAAGAATAAAATAAATTCAGAAGAATTGAGTGCAAACTGAAACTAAAGTGAATAGAAAATAGTTTGTGTTCTAAAAGAAAACCGATTTATAAGTTTTCACAATTTAATAAGAACCACATTTTTTGTCGAATAAATTCGTGTGAAAAAAAAAGAGTCGTGTAAAGTATTAAGAAATAGAAAAATCTAGAAGTCTGAATGTTGAAAAAATTTACACGATGATAAGTTTGAGTTCGTTCGAAAATGTTCGTGAAAGCTTACGAAAAAGCAGAAAAGAAAACATAGTAGCTTTGCACAAATTCGTATTTGAACACGAAGGTGACCGCTCGAACCGACGGCGTTTAAGGGAGTTCGAAGGGTTTGATTACAGCGAAACTGACGATGCATATAAAACGAAAGCTGAATACATCGACAATAATTTAACTCCAGCTGATTTAACATCAATTTGCAACTTGTTGGATTTGAATTACAAAAATAACGACTTAAAGTTGTACATTTTCAAACATTTGAAAAAAGGATTTTTGCTCAATGCAAACTTGCATGATGCTGATGAAAACGACGACGACGCTAGTGATGATGAAGACGACGAAGTTAACGATGTAGGTGACGGTAACAACAACGACGGCGGAGGCAGAAACGACGGCAGGATTGGTAACGACGGCAGAATTGGTAACGACGGCAGAGGCAGAAACGACGGCATTATTGGCAACGACGGCAGAATTGGCAACGACGGCAGAGGCAGAAACGACGGCAGAATTGGCAACGACGGCAGAGGCAGAAATGATAACGGCGGCAGAGGCAGAAACGACGGCATCTTTGCAGAACAAACTACATGTAATGAGATTAGACAACGCAATGAAAATCAAGATGATCAAGAAAGTTTTTTATCATTTGAAAGCGAAAATAGAAATTTTGTTAACTTGGCGACAAAAAGAAATATAGCACCAGTTCAAATGTCTAGATTTGCGATTAGTTTTCGTGATATAGAAGATTCGATTAGACCTTTTGATGGCACTGGAAATATACCTGTCATGGATTGGGTGGAGGAATTTGAGGAAACAGCAGCCGTAATGTGTTGGGATGATTTTCAGATGTTCGTGTTTGCAAAAAAATCAATTATTGGAGTAGCAAAACTTTTTATACAAGGAGAGCGAGGAATAACATCGTGGATTAAATTGAAGGAAGCGTTAATTGACGAATTCGAAAGTGCAGTGAATAGTGCTCAAATTCATAAGAAACTTTCCGAGACAAAAATGAAAAAAGACGAAAATGTGCAGGAGTATTTCCTGAAAATTAAAGAAATTGGCTTTCGTGGCAACATTGACGAGGCGTCTATTATTCAATATGTAATTGACGGTATAAACGATTTGCACATAAATAAAGCTATTTTGTACGGTGTGACAAATCTCAAAGATTTTAAACAAAAACTATTGTGTTATGAAACATTTCGCGAAAAATCAAAACGACAAAATGAAAAACCTGTAGTTTGTTTCGATCAAAAAATCAACCGAGAGAAATCAAACAAAATTTATAAAAGTAATGAAAAGGAATTGTCATGTTTTAACTGTGGGGCAAAAGGCCATAAATCAATTGATTGTGAAAATAAAAATAAAGGGACAAAATGTTTTAATTGTAATAAATTTGGCCACATCGCAAAAAAGTGTACGGAAAAGAATGAAAACGTGAAAAGTAATACTCGTTTTTTAAAATCTGAATGTGACATTATGAACAAAATCGTGAAAATCGATGACCGTGAATACACAGCTTTAATTGATACTGGAAGTAAATTTAGTATTATGACCGAGAATGTATTTAAAAATTTAAACAAACCGAAAATTAAAGAAACCAATTTTACGCTCGTCGGATTCGGTCAAAGTAAAATTAAACCTGATGGACAATTAAAATATGAAATCGAAATAGACAATGAAACATATGTTTTAGACTTTGTGGTAGTATCATCCAAAAATATCGATGTTGATGTTGTGATCGGTCAAAACTTTTGTTCGTTAGCGGAAATAAATATACTACGCGACGGTCTACATTTAAAAAAACTTAGCAACGATGATGATGAATTGTTTGTGATGATGAAAATAGATTCATCAGGTGTGAACGAGGAAGAAATTGATATTGACACTAATGTTAGTTTGCCGGTGAAGAAAAAAGTTAGAGACATCATCGCGAACTATCAGCCTGAAAATTCAAAGACGACAAACATCGAGATGAACATAATTTTAAAAGAGGAAACTCCAATATTTTCAAGACCGCGAAGATTGCCGTTAGCAGAAAGGAGTATAGTTGATGAGCAAGTCGATCAGTGGTTGAAAGATGGAATCATTGAAGCTTCAGAATCGGAATTCAGCAGTCCTATAGTTCTGACGAAAAAACGCAATGGAACGATGAGGCTATGCGTTGATTATCGGAGAATCAATAAAGTTGTAGTAAAAGACCGATATCCTTTGCCGTTGATTGAGAATCAGCTTGATCGCTTGCACAGTGCAAAAATATTCAGCACGATAGACTTGAAAAACGGATTCTTCCATGTCGCTGTCGCAGAATCAAGCCGTAAGTATACCTCTTTTGTTACGCATGGTGGTCAATACCAGTTCCGAAAAGTCCCGTTTGGTTTGTCAAACTCTCCAGCAGTTTTTCAAAGATATATAAATACGATATTCCGTGATTTGACTCGTAGAGGTATTGCTTTGCCATACGTAGATGATGTAATTATTCCTGCTAAAAATGAAGAGGAGGCGATGAAAAATCTCGAAGAGGTGCTAAGTCTTTGTAGAGACTACGGGCTTGAGCTTAATTTGAAAAAATGTAAATTTTTAAAGAGAAGAATAGAGTTTCTGGGATACGTGATAGAGGACCAAAACATTTCACCTTTACCAATAAAAGTCGAAGCGGTTATAAAGTTTAAGACTCCAGAAAATTTTAAACAATTACAAAGTTTCTTAGGACTTGCAGGGTATTTTAGAAAATTTATACCTCAATTTTCTATTATCGCTAAGCCGTTAAGTAACCTGACGAAAGGTAACACCAAATTTGAAATGGGGAAGGAACAGATCATTGCATTTACCACTTTAAAGAAAATACTAAGCGACAGACCTGTCCTGCGCATTTTTAATCAAAATTATGAAACCGAGGTGCATACTGACGCTTCCATGGACGGATACGGAGCTATTTTAATGCAAAAATCACCAGACGACGGAAAACTTCATCCTGTTTACTATATGAGTAAAAAAACAACTGATGCTGAAAAGAAGTACACAAGTTATGAACTGGAGATACTGGCCGTGATTGAAGCAGTGAAAAAATTTAGGGTGTACCTACTTGGCTTACATTTTAAAATAGTCACTGACTGCAATGCATTTACGAAGACACTAGAGAAAAAAGACCTTTGTACTAGAGTTGCTAGGTGGATACTTCTCTTACAGGAATATGATTACAGTGTAGAACACCGTGCTGGTTCCCAGATGAGACATGTCGACTCTCTAAGCAGATACCCTGTTATGACGATAGCTGAAGGAAGTACTCTCACAAGATTACGACACGCACAACTTCAAGATGATGAACTTGTAGCTATAATACACATCCTAGACGGGAAAGACGTTCACGATGGTTATTTTATGAAAGGTGATGTATTATATAAACATGTCAATGACTACGAGGTAATAGTTGTTCCGAAGGGGATGCAACGAGAAGTAATAAGGCTGGCGCATGAGAAAGGTCACTTTGCGTTAAAGAAAGTAAAAGAACTTATATGTCGAGAATATTACATCCCAAAATTGGAGGAGAAGATTCAGTATCACATCGCTAACTGTATACCATGCATAATCTCAAATCGGAAGCGAGGTCGACAAGAAGGTGAATTGCATCCACTCCACAAAGAAGACGAACCACTCCACACTTACCATGTAGATCATCTCGGACCCTTGGAGTCAACAAGTAAACAATACAAATTTATTTTTGCTGTCATAGATTCATTCACTAAGTTTTGCTGGTTGTACCCAACCAAAACTACATCAACCAACGAAGTCATTACGAAGCTGAAATCCCAAAGTGTGATTTTTGGTAATCCGGTTCAGATTGTTTCAGACAGAGGGACCGCGTTTACATCTGAAGCCTTTCAAGATTATTGTAAGTTCGAGAACATCAAGCATTTTCTGATTACAACTGGTCTGCCCCGTGCCAATGGTCAAATTGAACGACTAAATGCTGTTATAGCCGCTATTTTAACCAAATTGAGTGCGGAAGAACCATCTAAGTGGTATAAACACATCGAAAAAGTACAACAGATGATTAACTCAACATTTACAAGAAGTATAAATACGACTCCTTTTGAACTGTTGACTGGTGTCAAGATGCGTACACATGAGGAACCAGAAATAAAATCGCTCATCGAAGATGAAATTATTGCCAACTTCAACGACGACCGAAGTAAGAATAGGCAGTGTGCCAAAGAACAAATACTTAAAATACAAGCAGAAAACAGGAGAACTTACAACTTAAGACGCAAAAAAGCTGTTAAATACAAAAAAGATGATATAGTTGCAATCAAAAGAACCCAGTTTGGCCCAGGTCTTAAACTGAAGGCAAAGTTTTTGGGACCATACCAAGTCATCAAGGTGAAGCCGAACGATACCTACGATGTCATCAAGATTGGTGAATTTGAAGGCCCTAGAAAGACGGCGACGTGTGCAGAATATATGAAACCCTGGTGTATAAGTACAGACGAAGACGAATTCGAGGCGAATTCGTGACAAGATGGCCGAATTGTGGGATTGAAATTGACCAGACAAGTTAAAAAACTAAATAAGAGACAACACTTAGGACAATAAGAAAAAGTGACAACACTGAAAACAAAAAGAACTGACTTGAAAGAACAAAACGAAAAAACGAACGAGTTGTAACGAAGTTTTCAAAGCGAACGGACGATATAAAAAGACGCGTCGAACTAATTTTCTTTTGTAATATTAATAACTTTTATTTCTTTTATTAAATAAACAATTCTCATTAAACAGTGAAGTGGGTTTTATTAGAAATCCTATAATTGTATATTGTATAAAAGGCCAGGTCGATGAAAATAATATTGGAAAAACCGCCCCCTATTTCAGAGTATCTAGGAAACAACCAACATCTTTTTTTTTTTTTTTTTGACCACGCTAAAAGACAGCCACATTGAGATTTTTTTTATAACTTCGGCAGGTTATATCTGATATTTAAAAATTATATATCGTTGTAAAGACCTTAACTAGGTCTAATTTTTTTCTAGTGGCCTTTGGTGTAAATATATTCCCAAAGACTTGAATTTTATAAGGAAAAAATTGCATTAAGTAGGAGACGAACCATAGAACCTAAATCTCATTAGCCGAATATGACTATAGGACTACGGAGGTCCATAGTACATGTGGATAAAACGTAAGCCTAAAAGTTCTTTACAACGATTCATAATTTTTAAACATCGAACATGACCCGCCGAAGCTATGTAAAAAATACCATTTTGTCTGTTTTTGGAGTGGTCCAAAAAAAATGTTTGTTTTTGTTTCCTCGATATTCTTAAGGTAAACTTTCAAATAGCAACGGTTTTACCAAACTTATTTTTTTTTTTGGTATGGAGACCGACCCAGCCTATTGTATAAGCCTTAAGAAGAAAAAATGCACTACCAAATTTTGTTTATTCAATGATATTTATACAAATTTGTCGATCTACATAAGCCTTCAAAATAATGTTTTTCAGCTTCAGATATCGTAAGTGATGTTTTGCTAAATCATAAATCATTAAACTCATAAATAAATTTGTTGGAGCATGTTTTTTAACGTAATGTGTAAGGTTGGTAAAATATTATACTGTACAGAGTGAATGTGTATAGGTACATTTGGTTGATTGGTTTTTGAATGAATTGTTATAATGAGTAATGATGAATTTTACAAATGATTTTGATAGATATTTTTTTTTTAAGTATATTCATAGTTTCAAGTTTCTAAAATTAAGCACGCGCGACTACAAAAAGCACTTGAAATGTGAAATTTCCAACTACAAAGCAATGACTTACCTTTTCGGTGTCCAGTCCTTTGGTCATAGCCCATGTAGAGACCACATAATCCATAACACGCTCACTTAACGCCTTCGGTACCTCATGCAGCTTCATAAACTCACGTACGTTATTCAGCATATCGTGGTATTTCGCCGTCGCTGAAGTCATTTGCTGAATAATCGTGGTCACGTGACCAAAGATGGTAGCATAAAGAAGAGCTATATAGGTGCAAGCACAGTTTCAAAGTGAAAAATTGGCAAGAAAGATTAATTACATAAGTTTTATTCAACTTTGTTTTACATTGGAAAAATCAGTTCAGTTATCAAAACATAAAATAAAGCTCAACTAAACAAATTAATTGAGAAATTAATAATAAAAGAAAAGAAAAAAACAAAAAAAACATTGAAACAAAATACTTTATTCGCAAGTGAATGAAGATAGAACAATAGATTATTGCAACACGAGCTAGAACAGTAATAAATGACAGAGGGAGGAGACCATGGTGATTTCGAAAGTTATGTGATAATTATTCGCTATTTACATTTTTATCAGTTTTTATTTGTATTATCTTATTTGCGGGTAGGAAATAACGTCCAATGGAATAACGGCCAAAAAATGACAAAACAAAATCGAAATAACGACCGAATTAAAATCATACATACAAATTTTACATCATTTTGGAAATATTTCCCAAAACTTATTTTCAAAAAGATTACCGCCTTTGGGTGATATGAAAATAATTTGAATATGAAAATAATTTGGGCGTTGTTTTGTTTTTGGTGGTTATTTCGTTTTGTGGCGTTATTTCCTACCGCTATCTCATTTTGGTTTACGATAAAATTACCCATATACTTATAGAACTAATGATTTCCAAGATTAGACTAGCGAATGTCAGTAAGACCCTAATATTTTGCTTCTCATTTTTGTTAAGACGGCACAATGAGCAATAATGGCGAAATAGCCTCAATATCAAAAAGAAATTACTCCAAAAAAATCATCAGGGACATTGGAAACTGCAGTGGTATCGCTTCGTTTCTATTCGATTTATCTCATAACGTTAAGCTTTGATTGTATTGTGATCCAAATTATTCATTTCATTTCTATTTCATTATTTTTTACAGAAGCATGGAATACTTAAACTTTCGATTTCATTATTTAATTGATTTTAATTTTAAGGTACATTTTCATCTAATATATTTAACTTATGGAAATTATGTTAGTGAGAAAAATCGTCAAATTTGCAAATGAATTCCTTGTTATTTAAAAATAAATGTTTTTGCGACTTTTTCACCTGCGAAAATCTGCTGCGGGGTGCTCTTTCCTACCTAGCCCCCATCTATCCCTGAGTTTGTGGCTAAATCTTTATCTGTCCCTAATATTTGTATCTCACTAATAGTGATGAGCAAACCAAGACCAAGACCAGAGCAGTCTTGGTCTTGGTCTTGATCTTACACTGTGAGCTTTGGTCTTGGTTTGATATTGATTCTTGATCTTAGTCATTAAGTCTTAGCCTCGGTCTTGGTCTTCGTCTTCAAAAAAATTTCTAAAGATTGTTGAGTATTCAAAATTTCGAATTGAGAGATGATTTTATGCTTGCAAGCCTAAAAAGCAGTCTTGCTCTTGATGATCATCGTGAGCAAGACCAAAACCAAGAATCAAATCTAAGACTAATTTTGCTCATCACTACTCCCTAAACAAGGAAGCAGGAGAATTTTATTCCTTTAATTTTTTCGAAAAGTAACCTATTTACATATATCGTCGGGTTAAAACTACAACTGAATTTCTACATATTCGGTGTGCTGAGTTAAGTATACAGAAACATGACGAAAAAATTGCTCAACGTCTCTATCTAGTCGGCTTTTTGAAATATAGTCCCAATCCGATTTTATGCAAAAAAGAAAAAGTTGAAAACTTTAAAGTCCCATACAAAAATTGAATTTCAAAAAACTTTAAGAGCGTTTCACAAACATGAAAAAATTAGATGTCTAGCTGTAGTTTTGACCCGACGATATATATCATCATTACCAAAACAAGCAAATTGATAAATAAATTTTCGCCATATTTAAGTATCTTCTCTTGAATTTCCTTATTTAATCGAACAATATTTTTACGTTAATCAAGAAATATGTAATACTATCGGACCCGGCGAACTTTGTCCCGCCCCAAGTCAGTTTTTAATTCACATCAAATCTAGCTGGCTACTAACAACAGTGTTTTTTTTATTTTTTCTTAAGTTATTCCTAAATCGCTTTGGTTTCGATTTTTTGAATTTTTCGACTTTTCCTAAGGGCTTTTTCTTTCGTAAAAACAATTTCCTGGCAATTACAAATAACTGCAAAAAAATTTGAGCCAAATCATCCCAGCCGTTCTCAATTGATGAATTACTATACATTTTTCACACCATTTTTATATAGTTAGATAAAGAATCTTAAAAATATATCGTCGTCTGAGTTCTCTTTTGCCCCATAAGCATATTCGTTAAAAAAGCAAAATAACATATCTTTTGTCGAAACAAACGCAAGTTATTTGCTTTTGTTTTTTTATCGAATATGCGTATGGGGCAAATGAGAACTCGGGCGACGATATGATTGTAATCACTGTGCAACACGAAATTTTAAATAAAATCTCGAAGTTTGTTCTTTTGCGGTAGCTGAATCCGAATCTGGCAACCGCTTATCTCTATCAGGTCTAGGATCCGAGTTATCCTTGCTCTTATGCGCAGAAAACGGCTTTTTCATACGTAAGGCACAGTGTAGTGTAGTTCACTTTTACAAATGGCATCAAATAGCCCTAACTTCTTTCAAAACTTTATCATTAATTTTCGAGACATCAGCCATTGAAATTAACGTATCACAACTCCCTATAATGGACTTAAATACATTTGTATGGAGTCGATATTCGTTTTAAATAGTGAATTACACTTACTTCCTGGATATGCGCCACGTATCTGAAAAAGCGTTTTCTGCACCTCAAAGCAAGAATAACTGGGAAAAAGGTTGGCAATTGGGACCGTGAATTAACCAAGAAATATTATCGATGTCTCATTCAAAATTTTTTTTCGTCCAAAGGGGGTATGCTTGAAAATGTGTAAGTGGAATACCACGTAAACTCGTAAGAGCTGTCAAAAGCAATACGAATTATGACAGTTTTACGAGCTTTCGAGGCATATCGATACTGTCAAAATTCGTATTGATTTTGACAGCTCTTACGAGTTTACGAAGTTTTCGAGACATTTACACATTTTTAGGAATACCCTTAATTTGTTGCGCTGCGTTAATAGAACTATTGTGGAGTCAGTTGGTATTTAGAATTTAATCGCTTTCCATACAACTCACTATGTATAATAACACTGTGCATGTTGAAAATATTGACAAATCCAGCCAAATGCCGGTTGATGTAAACTCAATATGCTCATGAAAAAGTTACAAGGCGTTTGTCGCTATTTGCGATTATCAGTTTCAAGCACAGTATATTAATGAACGCTGTTGGGTAAACATCAAATACTCATAAAACAACAGAATACCGAATAGAATAACCTATAGGATTTGGCTGTAACATTGAAAGCATTTTAAATAACTATTATTTATATGCTAATTGTTATTTAAAAATATATATTCATGTCAAAAAAGACTGAGAAAAACTTACACATGTAGAAGAATTGCCCAACTAATACGTTATTTGAAGAGTTTTAGAAGTAAGCAGATATAAGGATAGTTTTAAGAGAGTTTTATAAGAACATGTAAGTAAAAGCTTGATTTTTGTATCAACGTGAAAGTATTAGAAAATGCATGAAATGGTGTTTGTGTTAACTAGCAACTATTTGTTTTTGTATTTACAAATACATACACAAACTATATTTTATGCACATAAGTAACAGTTTCCGATAAGTAAGCATTTCACGTGGTATGTACTCTAAATGGAGACTTAGATTTGAAGAAAAGACACGCAGTCATAAAACTTTTGAGGCAATATATTTCAGATACTGAGATAGTGCAATAAATAAAGCAATTAGCGAAAATAGATCACAGCACGACACCAACTCAGCATTTATTAGTTCTAGCTGTGCCTAATTCAAAATTCTTTCAAAGACCCAATATGCGCGCTCATCTTTAACATAAATTGATTGATTAATGAATTTAATAATTAAAGAAGAAAATCAAAAATAATTTAGAAAAAAAAATGAGCGTAGAACATTTGAGCGCGCATATTTTCGCAGACGTTTGGTTGCACATTTCGAAAAATAACTCGAAATTGACGTGGCAACGGAACGTGTCAGACACAGCACCTGCAATAATCATCATGCAGATGGTGAACACCTTCTCGTTGTCCGTCTCGGCGGCGACATTGCCAAAGCCCACCTGAAAAAAGGTAAAGTTTTAAATTATTAAACGCTCACAATTATTATGTTCAAAATTTTATACTTAAATCTAGGAAAAAACCTAGCCACCGTGCAATAATACCACTGTGGTCTGACTTACCGACGTCATGCATGTCATTGTAAAATAGAGCGCCGTCACATACATGCTCTTGCGCGATGGCCCATTTATCAGTTCCGGGCCAGTATCGTTGCTCCAAATGTACGAATATGGCGATTGCGTAACATTCGCCAATTTCCACAACCAGCTATATTGAATCTATAGTGATATCGGAAGGTATATGTGTATGCTCGTAAGGATCAAAAACGAGTGAAACTCACCCCATTATCTGCATCGCTACGCCCAATCGAATACCAAATACACGCCAACCAATGCGCCACCAACATATAGAAACACAACAACAATATCAGCATCGCTGCACCGTATTCGAGATATCGATCCAATTTACGTACGACACGCCCTAAACGTAGCAGTCGCACAACTTTAAGTGCCGAGAAAAGCGAACCGATGCCATCCTCGTCGCGATCGAAGGCATTGAACACGTCATATGGTAAACAGCTGAGCAAATCGATAATGAACCAAGATTTGAGGTAATTCATACGTATTACCTTTGGATCGCTGACAACCTCCCCGCCCGGTCCAACGAAGGTGGTGTGAAAATTTAACACTATATTTTAAAGGAAAAGAAGAAGATATGAGTTTGATTTCAATAATATGCATAAGTTAAATAGGAGATAAGGAAATGGTTATTCGACATTTCGTTATTTTTGGTATCCTAAATGCTAAATTTCGTTAAATCAGGCCAAAGTGGGGGGAAAGAAATTAAAAAAAAAAGGGAAAAAAAGAGGATAGCATATTCTTTTTAAGGAAATGGATGAAGTCAGACATCCAAGGTAATCTGAATTTCCTGAGCTTTCGTAGACGAATTTTATTTAGATAGATATTAATATCTTAAAAAAATTTACATATCGTTGCCACAGTACAATACCTAAGTATCTCTTAAACCATCATTTTGGAGGTAAGTGGCAATGATATTTATCTTGTTTTGGTGTACAATCTGCTCCACCCAGATTATTCTAAAGTGGCATCAATACGAAGTTATAAGAAAAGAAAAACAAAACTAGAAAAGTCTAAATCAATGTAAATTCAAATTTCCAAAAATCTTAGAATTAAATTATCTCAAAACAAGAAAATTGGAGTTATATGAAGAAAAACTGAGGACAATTAAATTTTCGGCGAAGGTTTACCGTTTGTCTTCACACCCAATTTTATTTAAACCATACTTTTCTTATTAAACTTATAATTCTTACAAAGAATGTGTAATAAAAAGTGGAGCAAATGCCTTGTTTCCGAGATACAGAAAGATCGGGATATAGCTTTAATGAAAACCGGTATAAGTTCGGAACCCCTGGATGGATTTTAATACTTTTGATGTCATATAAAAAGTATTTTAACTGGCTACAAAATCGTTGTACAAAAGTTTTAAATCCGAGTCATATTTTTCGAGATATGGCGAATTTTCGAGCTTATTCAAATCCAAATATTTTAATGGAAAGTTTATACCCATAGCATGGCATTTTATGCCTTAGCCTTTTTTTATAAGATGCCTTGCTTTACGTGTGTTCAAAAGCTCAAAACTCCCAATTTACGAATGAATTTCATTATGAATGATAAACCATTTTCAAGCTTTGAGCATTCATTTAAAAGTTTTTTTACCCTACACCCACTTTGTCCTTCCGTTTGAAAGGCAGAGAAGGAGACGTGGCTGATACGGAAAAGTATACATATTATTGATCAGCGTCACCTCCTGAGTCGATATGGCCATGTCCGTCTAGCTGGCTGGCTGGCTGGCTGGCTGTGCATGATAATACATTATATGGGAAACCTGAGCAAGATAATTCAACGAAATTTGGAAGACTACTTCCGTCGTCAAACTAAGCTCGTGAGATTGAAAGTGAGCAAAATCGGTCAACGGCCACGCCTACCTCCCATACAAAAAATATATTAAAAATGCACATTTATGAGTATTTTTCACAATAATGCAGCCAAAATACACACAAATACTACTAATTGTAAGCGCAAGCTCTGAGAAAAAACTAGGCGTATTCGAACAAGAGGGCGTGGCACCTCCCATATAAGCAAAAGCTTCAAAACGCTATACTGAAAGCGTTTTTTGAGATAATCGAACTAAATTTGACTCAGGCACTAAGAACTATAAATGCAAGCTCTCAAAAAAAAACCGGGTGAAATCAGACAAGGGGGCGTGGCACCTCCCATATAAGCAAAAGTTTCAAAATGCTATACTGAAAAAGTTGTTTGAGATAATCCAACTTAATTTCACTCAAATACTAAGGACTATAAATGCACGCTCTTAGCTAAAACTAGACGAACTGGGATAAGAAAAAGTTTTTTTGTGATAATCCAACTAAATTTCACTCAGACACTGAGAACTATTAATGCAAGCATAAACTGGTTAAGCACGGATAAGGGGACGTGTCACCTCCCATATAAATAAAATTTTCAAAATACTGCAGTGTAGGGTATTTAATTTTTGGCCTGGCCAAAGGTTACTCCATTACTAAGTAGTTTTTTTTTTAAATTTAACGGGGTTTGAAAAAAATAAATTTCAAAGTATTTTTTAATTTGAAAAGTATTACGAAAATTTTTTTTAAGTAGCATTCCTTATAAAAAGAACATTTTAAAATCAATAAAATTACACCGGCACACAAAAAAAAAAAGTGGTCTGTACATTTGACCTATGTATTTTGGCTGAATCCGAGGTCGGATTTGCTAATATTCCTTCACTTTGTATGTACCAAGAGCTATATTAATTTTTCGGATGCTAATATATGTATGTACCTATAGTATCTTAAACAATATAACCTTATCGTATCCACCAATGTGAATAAAAGTGCAAGAATGATAGATATCCTCAATAAGCTTATTGAAAAGCATGAAGAGGCCTCTCATATGCTGAAAATTTGTGAAATGATGATCTAATAGATCTACGCATTTGTAACTTACTTATATCTCAATGTTCGACATTGATGTCTTACCAATGGAGTTAATTGATTGAAAGAAGCAATAAATCATTCTTAAATGTGTGATCTCACTTAACGGATTATTTTAAAGTAGCTGGACACATGTTGATGAAAGTGCGATTAATTAATATCAAATAAATATTACTTACCAATATCTATAAAGAAAATTACATCTACAATTGAATCGACGACTAATAGTGAAACATCTTCTGAGGTTTTATTTTTAAAGGCTACATTATAGGGCACCTAAAACAGAAAAGAGATTACTGTTAGATTACTTTAAAATAAAACATATTTTCAAAGAAAATAATGCATGAGTTATACTCATTGAGTATATACTGCAACATACAAGTGCATTCATCATCAATCAACTCAACACAAAATTTCGATGCGCATCCCCAAGATGCAACTGATTTTGATGCGCATATTTTCTGCGGTTTAGGTAGGCAATAGGCAGCTTTATTTGTTTGTTTTTTTTTTTTAATTTTTATTGTCAACTAAAACAGTATCCAAAGAGCATTTCTGGTAGCGAGAACAAAGCGTATCCAAAGAGCATTTCTGGTGACGAGAGCGAAGGGCATCCAAACAAAAAGCATTTCTTGTGGCGAGAACGAACCGTTTTCGGTCACGTATTTACGCACAAAACAAAATAAGTCAATAAGTCGGCTTCGTAAGAGTGCAACGATGGAGCAGTGGTCTAGCGACTGGCACTGCTTGAGAGTTGTACCAACCTATACGTCCTCGGTTCAACTCCTGCGCAGACCAAACACAAAGTTTTTCAACTTGCAATTTTTGAATTATAATTAATTTAGTAAAATAAAAATAATTATAACTACAACAAAAATAGTCTGATGAGTCTTTGTGGCGAAAGACGTAAAACTTCAATTAAAAATTAATTTTTTAAATATTTTTATTGTCATCCAAAAATCATCCAAAGAGCATTTCTGAATGCGAGAGCAATGCGCATCCAAAGAGCATTTCGGGTAGCGAGAACAAAGCGCTTCTTTCAAATGACATGCCAATGTTAATTTTAGCTGCTGCTGCTTTAGAGCGCTTCAGAAGCGCTATTGATGCAATCCATTTAAGTCAACGGACACGCTTACCTCTCATAGAACATAAACTGAAATGTTTTATCCCTAAAGGTATGCACACATTATTTCCATATACAATTACTTATGTACATTGCCTTTTTGAGAACATTGATGATGATGTAAATGTGAGCATAATTGTCTGTGTCAGTTTTAAGGTTTTGCTAAATTTATAAATTATAATCATAGTTGGGCACTTTTCAGTACCAGTACAATTCCAGTAAAATAAATTTGTTACTGATATTGCAATTTTATTTGCAATTACTAATAAAGTATTATTGATAATTTAAAAAAAAAGCAGTAACCAATAAATTTTTATTGATAATGCAAATCAAATTTGCATTACCAGTAAATTTTACTGATTACTGGTAAATATATCAGTAAGCAGTCAATTTTACTGGTACTGCAATTTAACATTTAATTACTAGTAAAATTTTACTGGTTACTGGGAAAAATATCAGTAAGCAGTAAATTTTACTGATATTGCAATTTAGCATTTAATTACCAGTACAATTTTACTGGTTACTGGAAAAAATATCAGTAAGCAGTAAATTTTACTGATACTGCAATTTCACATTTAATTACCAGTAAAATTTTACTGGTTACTGGAAAAAATATCAGTAAGCAGTAAATTTTACTGATATTGCAATTTCACATTTAATTACCAGTAAAATTTTACTGGTTACTGAAAAAATATCAGTAATCAGTAAGAAATATCAGTAATCAGTAAATTTTACTATTTACTGGAAAAATAGAAGTAATCAGTAACTTTTATTGATATTAATTTGCATTATCAGTAAAATTTTACGATTATTGAAAAAATCTGCAGAATCTGACTACAGTCGGTTATAAATGACAGTTTATTAACTCCAACCATAACAAGGTGGAACTCACTTTACGATTCCGTAAAGAGGCTACTGCAACATAAAGAAAAATCAGCGGAATTGTGTTTTCTGCTCAAAATTCCTACCATTCTCAATGACTAGCTTGAGCACTTGGAAGAATACATAAAGCTTATGGAGCCTATGCAGAGGCGATTGATTTTCTTCAGGGCGAAAAAATTATGTATTTTGGTTACTTTGTCCCTGCAATAGTATCCTTAAAGATAAAAATGCGTCGTTTAGACCCCTCAAGCCTTAAGTATTTAGCCAAAGTAAGCGAAGAAATGCTTAAAGCTTTGCTTAAAAGATTTGAAAAATATTTCAAACTGCAGCCTGACGCTTGGGATGCTGTTATTGCGGCTATATCTATTCCGGATATAAAATTACGCTTTGTAAAGAAACAGCAACAACGCAAACAGAAGAAGATGTAAGGAGAATGTTGAACACTTATGTGGCGAAATATGGCAAAATAGCCGTAAAAACTCGGGTTCTACCGGACATACCGAAAAATGCATTCCTCGATTTCGGGGAAGAAAGTAATTTTTACACTTAATTTTCCATTAAATATTTGTACTTATACATTTATTTGTATATGTACTTTAACAGATGTTAGCGAACAGTGTGTTTCCACTGACTCTGGAAATTATCTCCAGGAAACCATTTTGTACCTAGTCGATCAAGACACAACTGCAAATTGTCTGAAAAACCATCCACCAATTAAAAACGTGTTTTTAAAATACAATACCCCATTACCGTCATCTGCACCTGTAGAACGGTTGTTTTCATGGGATTGTGAATCGCTCCAGAAGGCAAAACCTCAACGATGAAAATTTCGAATTGCTTGTTCTGAGGAAAGCTAACGGTGTATAAAAAGCTTCGTGTCAATTCTACGCTTGATACAAAGTTCAGTAGCAATTGAGTATTCTAGGAAAATAGAATAAAAGTTGGTTTTTATATAATTTTCCAACTTAAATATTGTGTTTTATTTACTTTGTATGGTTTTTGCTTCATATTTACTTTAGGATTGTGCATTGATTTTTAACTACCAGTAACTATTTTCATTATCAGTAAAAAGTAATTTTTACTGCAATTTTTTCACTATCAGTATTTTTACTGCAATTTTTTTCAGTTTGCAGTAAAAAATTATTTTTACTGCAATTTTTTTCATTATCAGTAAAAATTATTTTTACTGCAATTTTTTTCCAGTAACCAGTAAAAAATTATTTTTACTGCAATTCTTTTCAGTAATCAGTAAAATTTACTGGTAATGCAAATTTCATTTGCATTATCAATAAAAACTTACTGGTTACTATTTTTTTTTTTTCAGTAATCAGTAAAAATATATTTTTACTGCAATTTTTTGTCAGTAACCAGTAAGAAATTATTTTTACTGCAATTCTTTTCAGTAATCAGTAAAATTTACTGGTAATGCAAATTTAATTTGCATTATTAATAAAAACTTACTGGTTACTATTTTTTTTTTTTTCAGTAAACAGTAAATATTTATTTTTACTGATATTTTTCCAGTAATCACTAAAATTTTACTGGTAATGCAAACTAAATATCAGTAATCAATAAAATTTTATTGATAATTGAAATTGTTAATGCAGTCAATAAATACTGCAGTGTGCCCATCTATGATTATAATGTGTAATATTTGTAATGTATAGCGTCTGAAATAATTTTGCTCTTCTACGGTTGTGAAATTCGTAAAATGTCCAGTATTTTGCAGTTGTGAACTTTATTTGTCTTAAAATGAACTCAATTCGTCCAAGGTGCAAAAAAATCATCAACATGTTCTGTAAAAATTACACAATAAGATTACTAAAGCCAATAAAAATATGATATAAAAATTACTTCTGACGTCTACTGGATTATGTATTTTAAAAATTGTTTGTTGAAAAGAGTGAAAAATCATAAGACTTAGCTAATTTCTGTTTAAAATTTGCAGTTTTTCGATAACACAGATTTCACTTTGGAACATATCTAAACGCCATTTAATTGTAAATTTATTCCATATCGCGAAGATACGAAACACTATCAGTGACGAACTGACATATAATTTAAAATGAAACCATCTTAATCTTGATTAAGATATTGTACTACGAAAATCACTTTAAATAAATATTAATTGAGAAAATGAACACTCATTGATACAACTCGTTATCAAAAAATTCTCTATCAGTTAATGAAAACATTGCAAACATTTTTATATATTTCTTTGGAAACGCACTCGAGAAAAGTTTTTTCTTAATAAATACAAACCATATATTAAAAATTAATTTAATTTTTATCTTCAATAAAGTAGGTAATGCCGAAAATAAATACATTCATTAATCAGCTTTTCCTGTGAAATATTCTTAACATAAATTTTTGATAGTCTTTCGTGAGAAATTTTTATATCTTTTCCATTGTTTTTTACAGGTGACACAAACACGTACATCGTAGTAAATACTTATTTTCGTACACAGACGAAGAACAGCTTCGTAATTTTGAACAGAGACAATGGATACAAAATTACAACATGAAGTTTTTCTCTTAAATTGATCAGTCGAAATATTATCTCACATACCCAATGTATTGTACATATCGATACATCCAACGTAAAAGTTTGTAACTCAAGTTACCAACTTTTTACGGGACAGCGTTTTTCGAAATCTGCACATATGGTTCCATCTTGTGTCAAATTTTGGTATCTCTAGTTTGAAATTTGAAGGCCTGGTAGCTATTTTTGAAGTCACAACCTACATTTATTTTATATAGGTTTTCATACAAAAAAAACAAGAAGTTTAAATAGAAAAATGCTCCTAACTAAAAACTACGATTTTCGAGTTACCAACTTTTACGTTGGACGTATCGATATTATTCCTGATCATGAAATTTCCAACATTTTTAAACAAAATTTTAGAAAAACTTGGATATTGTTAAAAAATGTGTATGTATTGTTGTATGTATGTTAGTAAAAGAATAGATTAATAAACATTGAAAATAAAATTTCTATTTTGAGCCCTACCGAATTAGTACAGTAAAAATGTATAAAGACCTAGAAAAAATGGCGCACTGCAATTTTTTTTGCTTAATGTTTTTGGGACCACTATAGAGGCGTAACACTATGGCCGCCATCTTGAAATATATTTGATTCAATTTATCTTGTTTCCTGTTGGTTGGACAGAAAAAATTTTGAACAAAAATTACGGGCAACAAAATTCTAAATATTTTTGATCTCGGTATATTTTGAGCGGTAGAGGCGGTCAAAGTTACCAAAACCCAGTTTATTTCCATATGCACCCACTGGGTGCTGCATTTTTTTGGCCACTAAGCTATCACTATGGACCCTTGCGGTCTATGTGTGGCAATATTGCCGCCACCCTAACCTAACCTAAGCTAGTCCAAATGAAACAGATACGTGGCGCATATCCAGGAAGCAAGTGTAATTCACTATTTAAAACGAATATCGACTCCATACACATTTATTTAAGTCCATTATAGGGAGTTGTGATACGTTAATTTCAATGGCTGATGTTTTGAAAATTAATGATCCAACTGGAAAAGTTTAAGTTTTAAAAAAAGTTAGGGCTATCTGATGCCATTTGTAAAAGTGAACTACACTACACTGTGCCTTACGTATGAAAAAGCCGTTTGATCAGCGTCACCTCCTGAGCCGATATAGCCATGTCCGTCTGTCTGGCTGGTTGGCTGTGTGTGAAAATACATTTTTTGGGAAAACTAAGTAAGGCAATTCAATAAAATTTGATGCACAGCCTACGTCGACAAAATTACCTCGGGGGATTGAAAATGAGCGAAATCGATCAACGGACACGCCTACCGCCAATACAAAAAATATATTCAAAATGCAACTATTGGAGTATTTTTCAATTCTACATATTTAAATCTATGTAACCATTGTTATAAAACACAGCAGGCGTCAATAATTTTACTGCTATTCAATACCAAAAATAATGGTTCAGACCAAAATGAAACATTTCCAAATTTATGCAATAAACAACTTCGATATATAAGTGAAAAGGCAGTTATAAAAATTTATTTCATTGATATGTTAATTCTACAATAAAAACTAATTTTTTTTGTTACTATAACTCTAAATGAACTAAGGGGGTCAAAAACAAAACGCAATAATTCCACTTTTTAAGTTTTAAAATTTTTGGACTGAATTCAATCCTACATACAGAGGCTCACAAAAGTATTCGGAATTTGAAATTTTTTTAAAAAATCGTAAAATTTTTTCATTACGAATTAATTTTTTTTGAATCACTCTTAATAATTATAACGTGGTAAATATCTAGTTTTATTTGTTAAAAGAAGCTGTCCTAAAATGTAACTTAAAAATGAGAAAAAGAGCTTATAAGCAAAATTCTACTTAACTTCAATACACAAAAGTTTTCGGAATTCTAAAAAATTTGGCAAGATTTTAAAACGCTTAGCGTTTGCAAAAAATCACTTAAATTGCAACGTATCGTTTAGGTCATATGTTATTTTAAGAGACAATAAAAAATATTGTATAAGTTGTATCTTTATTATACATAAAACCGTTTTTTGCAGTTGGCCTTACTTATAAATGGTTTGAAACGATGAGTTCTTTCATTATAACTAGCATTTCTGAGTGTCCTGCGATTAGCTTTATCACTTATCTTTGCTCCATTATATTAAGTGAGGCTTCTATTAATGTCCACTGCTAAAGTACGTGGTCGAATTTTAGTTTTTTGTATGATATCCGACCTGCCTTGAATGCCTAGTTTCGATAACCTACCAAAGCGTTGTGAATTATGGACATTTTTTCTTTCTATAATGCTGCGGATAGTCTAAATACTTCTTTCAACGCCGCTTGCAATCTAATAAAGGGATTTTCCATCCTCACGCTTCCTAATTTTTTTTATTCAAGAGTGGTTTCTTTTGATTTTCTTCCCATCTTACTTTTTCTAAAAAACGAAGTTTTTCGCTTAAAAAAAACTGACAAAACAGAACTGAGATACCGCAAACTAACTGTAAATTGAATCCTTAGAGTGCCCCAAATACCTTAGGATAATTCTTTTATTTCGTTTTTAAATTATTGCCAAATTTTTTAAAATTCCGAATACTTTTGTGCATTAAATTTAAATAGAATTTTGCTTATAAGCTCTTTTTTTCATTTTTAAGTTACATTTTAGAAAAGCTTCTTTTAATAAATAAAACTAGATACTTACCGCGTTATAATTATTAAGAGTGATTCAAAAAAAATGAATTCGTAATTAAAAAATTTTACGATTTTTTTTAAAATTTTGAAAATCCGAATACTTTTGTGAGCCTCTGTATTAAAATCTATGTAAATATTGTCAAAAAACATAACAAGGGTCAATTATTTTACCGTTATTCAATACCAAAAGTAAAAATTACTATGTGACGGATCAAAACGCAACATTTCCAAATTTGTTATCTAAACAACTTGAAAATTAATTGCCAGATAAGATAACTTTTTTATTATTTGTATTCTCCCTAGAAACATTTTAAGCCACAACAACAGTTTTTAAAAGAAATATATATCCTACTAACTTTAATTACTTTTGTGCGTGCGTTTATCCAAAAAATTGTTAAGATGGATTTATTGCGTTTTGTTATGGACCTGCTCATTTGTCCTGATGATTTTTACATATTTGCCAAATCTCATTTATCTGCGTCAAAGGGTTTCGGAGATATGATTAGTTCATTTTTTGGGGGGCGTGGCACCCCCACTTTTTAAGCATATAACTTAGCCTTTTTTGTACTAGCACAATGTTATAACTTCTTTAAAAGCGGTTGATTAGTTTCCGAGTCAATAAAAATTAAAATTCCGAAAGAACACATCGAAATCTATAAAATAACTCATTTGCAAAAATCCCGGAAAATTTACCAGGTAAAATTTATAATATGTATATAATTAGAAGGATTTGCGTAAGACTTGATGCTTTAACGACATAAGTCATTGGAAAATGAATCGAAACATGTTTTTTTTTAATCGAAGGAGCAGAACTTCGAATTTCGGGAATCGACGAGTATATTTGGAATTACGAATTTGTTTGTTTTATTTGTGGAAATTATTTTATGTACATAAATACTAGTCGAATGGTTTACCGGTCCGGCTCAGCGAAAATCGTAAAATTTGGATAATTTCGAGAAACTTTGCCGAAGAAAGTATATATTTTCATTGCAGTTTAATCCCCCGATATTTACAAAGAAAGTTTTTCCTTATACTTACAATTTTTTTTAAGACTATGAAAATGAATGAAAATATATACTTTCTTCGGTTTCCTTCCATACATTCTAGTGTATACATTAGAAAGCTTTAAATTTTTTTGTTTTTTCCTTTTTGCTTTCAAACTGGTTTTTTAGTTGAAAAGATATAAAATAATAATTCTGGTACAAAAGGAGACCATAATATTAACCTTTTGGCGGGCACGTCGGCATAAGACGACAAATGAAATGGCTTAAGCTGGGACACGGCATGTGCAGACGCACAAAAAACTATTTTTTTTGGGTTGGACGTAGCTGACTGTGATTGCATTGGTTTCATATGTCTAATTTTCAGTATTCAATCCGAATTCAAACATCGAGTCTAGAACTCAAGATATCACCGATTTCAAATATCTCGCCTAGATCACAAGATATCGCTAGTGATAGATATCGTAAAATCTTGTCTCCGCCAAAATATATACTAGCGGTGCATTCTCTTCTTCGTTTTTAGTATAACTTTTACGATAAAAAGTAGGTACTTTTCTAAACAGTTTTGTGTACATTTCGTAAAAAAGAAAACCCAGACGAATGCGGCAATACCATTGAAAATAACATAAATTTGTTCCTGCAATTTTATCCATACCCACTTGCGTAGCTTGATCTCGTTTGCTATGATCATCTGATTGTATTTTAGGTGTAAGTAGTTTGGCGTATCAGATAGTGTGAGACCACAAAGCCTTGAGTATGTGCCTCAAGCACTTGTTCTCGAGTACTTGCAGCTTGTTCGTTATTTGTTTGGTGATAAGCCACGTTTTATACCAATATAACAAAACCCATTTTACATTCAAAACAAAATGCGCTTTCTTTTTGGTGGAGATAATGGAAGATGAACATATTTTGTTCAGTTGAGCCAATGCGCCTTTCGCTTTTAGTATTCTTGAGTTGATATCCTTTTTTGCTAAGCCATCCATGGTGATAATGGATCGTAAAACTGTCGACGTTGCCAACTTTTAAAATTATGTCATTTCTGGTTGGTGCTTTGATTTTCAGACCAGGTTGTTGGACAATTATTTTATGAGTATTAATTTGAAAGCCAGAATCCTTCATATTGCTTTCGGATAGCCGAATTGAATTTTTCGCTTACACTTTTAGAAGAAATTTTGTCAGTACTTTTGATGGTACTAAGAAGAAAATTCAATATAATTTTGGCACTCGCTAAGGTCACCTTTTTGGCAAAAAATTTGCTGGGTAGTCCTTGGTAAGTTTATTTAAATTGATCTCCTTAGAGATATATTTTGAGGGCTGGATTCTCATTTGACATATTTTTTTCTTCACCTTTGGCAGTTAGCGTTATAATCTCCATGCGGTTTATAAAAATGTATATAAAAAAGTTTTGAATTAAAGTACAAAAGTATCAAAGTCTGTAGTAGACTAATCAGAAAAAATGTTGCAATATATATATAACTTAATTTCTAAAAATCTCCCTAGCGTAAGTTAAAAACATCAAACATTTTTAGAATAACCAATATTTATTTAATTAAATTGTGATAATTTAGGGAAACAATTTTCAAAAGAACTACAAAAGATTTCTTAAAATTGTAAAAATTGTTATACTATGTAAGTATTATTTTTTTTTCCTTCCTATATAAACTTTTTTTTTTTGACTTTTTCTTTTTTATTGTATTTAACAAATGTTTGGAGTAGGCTTAATATTCTTTTTGAATATTTTTGGATCGCAACAGTAAGTATATCCTTTCATAACATTGCCCTCCAACTTAAGATCATTTGGGCAGTCGATCTTTGTGCATATTGCTGTTGGTACAAGTGGCTTTTGTGTTTCATATTTTATATTATTATAAGTGACAAATACAGTGCAGTTGCCCAATTTCTCGACCATTTTATATATCCATAGTGGAACCGGGTTTTTGTTTGTATCCCGCAAATCAGCAGCAACGAGTGCCCCTGTTGAGTTTTCAAGCTGTAA
The DNA here is from genome assembly GCA_951812925.1 of Calliopum simillimum. NCBI lineage: Eukaryota > Metazoa > Arthropoda > Insecta > Diptera > Lauxaniidae > Calliopum > Calliopum simillimum. The sequence continues at coordinate 83,008,621 of OX638372.1, read as the reverse complement.
TGTACTCCATACGCCAGTTTGCACATGATAAGGATCATGATTATATCCATCTCTTGGTCGTTTCCTTGAGTCTTTACGAACCCAATCTTCAATCTTTGCCCAATTATTTTTATTGGCATCGGCACTCTGTGGCGCGACATTAATGTACTTGAATGTGGCACGTTTGTCATGATCGAAAACAAAATCAGCGCTTGGTGTAAGATGTCCACGTTCAATGACACTTTTTACGGAATCATTTATGTACGTCTGTTGTTTTCCATAGAGAAATTGAAAACGTTTGTAGACGGCATCCTTGCTAAAGCTGTTTGCATCATCGCGGCTTATAACGTCATCTTGTGTAAAGTCTACTTTGGGACGCGGTAAGGCGACATTACCTGTGTAACTTGAATGGGTGCTGTACAAGGGTTTCATATGAACCGATGAATAAACCGTGCGATATAGTTCCACATAGGATTTGTCAATTTTATAGCCAACACTATACTCTTTATAGGTAGGAAAACCACTGATGTTGGGGTTGGTCACCTTTACGATTGCGGTGGGGCGGTTACATTTAGAAGTTGGTAGCTTAGATGAGAAAGAACCATTCGAGTTACACGTGACTTCAGAAGTCACTTTTCCATTGCAAGCCAAAAATAATTTTTTTCCTTCAGGTACTATATCACGCAATAGTAGCTCATAATTACCGTTTTTGTCCTTTAGAGCAAAAATACGGTTGGCATCACTGATGTAACTTTTGTTCAGTTGACAGTCACTGGCAAAAGATTCGACCACTTAAAATACAGAAATAAGGTCAAAATTATAAAATTAAAGAGAATTATCGTCTTTACCAATCGCAGCAAAACCCAGCAGCACAAAAAAGCACTTGTTTCTCATGATATTTCTTTCTTAATGAGTACACCACATCTGGTATTGGCTTTTTATATGAATTAAGCCACAGTAAAAACAAATGTTGCAATACGAAGAAAAGATATAGATAAATATTTACGCTTTGTAAATTGCTGATAATGATAACTGATAACGACGACGGGGATTTTCATCAGAAATTACGTATTAAATAAAAAAGAGCTTATCAAATATTTGGAAAAGTGTTAAGTAGTTTTAAGTTAAAAAGAGAACCCTTTAACAGCACATACATAAGTGCTAAGGGTACATCCAATTCATATGCTCAGATTCTGGTGCATAAAAGGACACGCGTTTCAGAGAGTGATAACTTAATGTAACTTGGGATTGCAATTTACTAAATAAACTAGGCCTTTATTTAATTATAATGGGAGATGTGTTTAAAGTACCTATCGATTCTGACCATTCGATCATAACATACATCCACTCAGAAAAAAAAAAATTATCTCTGAGAGTAGAAATATATTGGCGATTTAAAAAAAAAAATGGAAAAATGCGTGTCAAGTGCATGTTTTACGTTTTTAAAAATTGCCAGAAGTATGCATTTTAACATTTTCTAGAACCTCAGTCTTGTTATTTGAGCAAATAAAATTATACACATACATGCAACGTTTTACATAAACCGGATCACATGTAACAAAAATTTCCCAGCGAAATTCAAAATGGCTACAGAATGTGAGAAAAATCAAGTGTAAGGCAAAAAAGGCTTCCAGAAAAAAGATACGCATCTTATTGGTTCTTTTTTTTTGGCTCAAATCGAATCTGAAGAGAAGTCTTTACTAGATGGTGTGATTGGATGACGAAATCCAACATGGCCATTCCAAAATGGCGGTCAAAAATTCAATATGGTGGACCTTCTTTTAAAATAAACTAATTTGTACCAAATTTCGTATATGGGGGATTTTTGGGTCGTTGATCATGAATCTGGGGTCGGATTTACATTTGATATCTTACACGTCAAAGTCCATCCACCCAAATTTTGGGTGTACAGGTGATCCGGTTAACGTGAAACTTCCCATATGTGCACAGTAAAAAATTATAGTTTACTTTTGATTCCATTCGGTATTGATTTTAAATTGTTTTGGTATTAAATTCAAAATTTTCAAAAAAGGTTAAAACCTTTTCCGGTAGGTTTTAATATTAACAAAAAAAATAGTCACTTTTAAACCATTTAGTTTTTTCAATTTTTCAATACCAAAGTGGCTTAAAAACAATCCTATAATAATTTTAAATTCAAAAAACTAATCTTTTTAGTTTTAAAATAAACCCAAGAAAAGTATAAAAATATTCTCTGCACCAATTTTAATACTTTTGGTTTGAAACAAATGCCATCAAAGTTTGAATTTAGCTGGAGAGACTTTTTAGTTTCAAAATTTGAGAAATTTTATTTATCAAAAGAGCAAAAAAAAAAAGAAACTGCACAAAATAAAAAAAAATTTTTTTTTTTTCAATTGTTTAAATACAAATTTCACACAACCACGTCAATAGCCGAATGAGCTAAAGACTTCGTAATTTATCTACATAGGTATTAGATGTTGAGCCCTTGGTTCGAATCTTAGTATGGATGCTTTTTTTTTTTTTGCAATCATTGTTTAAAATTAAAACAATTTTTTGATTTTTCTCTTTCTCTTTACTTACTCCAAAATAGTATAAAATCACAACTTTTTTTGCCATTGTTCTATATAAATGCTTTTTTGGTTTTAAAATTAAACTAAAAATTGGACTGTGTATCTAAAATGTAAGTTCCACCACGCATCGAAAATTTGACATTTTACTTTCGACATATCAAAATTACAATTATCATAAATCAAGATAATAAGTTCAAAAAGCCAAATATCTGATAGAAGGTATTTTTGAAAATCGTATTTTCAATCGCAAAATAAGAAATTCAGATCAACCGAGGTGTTCGCTTCATTTAAATTTAAACAAATCTTGGTGCACTACAGAAATCGCACCAGGAATTAATAAACAGCATAGCCGTCACTTTTGTTGACTGCGTTTATTGACCAAAACTGAAATACCATAAATAGCAATTAGACAGCATCAATTCAGGTATGGATATAAGTATCTCAATAGTGAGTGCATATGTCTTCCACTATTGGCGTTATGGGTTCGAATCCTACCACTGCACACTGGTTCAAAATCCTTAAAAGCTGGCCAAAATTCGAAAAAAAAGTTGTTTAAATTAATTTTCTAAGTATTATGTATTTTTTTATATGTTTTTGTATTGTATAATCGATAAGAAGATTCAGGTATTTCTACAACGCTCTTGAGATCTCTCCAAAAGTACGCTTCTCACAAGCAAAATTCTGTGTTGAAAGTAAAAATTAAGCGTTCATTGTAAAAATTGTGTGTGGTTACTGTTACCAAATTATTTCACAAATTCAGTTAGCAATGTTTATGAAAAAAGCCCAGAACTAATTTATACCGCAATGCACCGCCAAGATTTTTTTTTGGTTTAAGAAGATTGAAACCTTTTCTAACACATATAAAAAAACAGAGTTGCCGTTTTTAGCCTTTTTTGTTTGACACGAACTTTTCTGAGGCGCTTATAGGAAAATTTAACTCATATTGCTTGCCAAGTGTCAATATGTGTTGCTAGCCAGAAATGATAAATTTTTACATTGTTGTACAGCTTATACTCCATGATAAAGGAATCTAAGACCCATTTATATGTAGATCATTTTACTGTTGTACACAACTCTGTCAAACTTGAAGTTTTGAAATAAGTTTTTAGTTAAGATAACAAAATTGCGCAAGTATTGTTTTTTTTTGTCATTTTGAGTCCGAATTGCTACAATTTTTTCATATTTGAACAACAAATAAATGTTGAACTACTGCTGCTGAGAACGCTACGGCCTGTGTGCAGGGCACAAAAGCCACCACAATGAATCGCGATGATATGAATCCTTAACGAAACCCTTAAGAAATAATGAACATATCAATGTGAATGTGAGCATTAACAATTTGGTTATAGATACAAACGTCTTAAATAATTTATACTCATTTTATTTTTATCAACATAAAAACGAAGTAAACGTGACAATCATACAAAATGTGCTCAAAATGCAAAGGAGACATCTCTTTTTCCAAAGGCAAAATTCAATATGAACAACATTCGCTAAGGGCATACTTACATATTAGGGTGTCTATAAATAAAAGTCTTATTTTGAGACATGAACGGAATAAGATGCATATGAGAGTGGTTCGTAGGGAAAAATTAAATGTTGTCAAAATTTCGGTGCTCAGGCGTCAAAATATACCTTGAGCCTATAAGATTCTCGAGCCAAAACTTAACCCGAATCGGGTAAGCTTGTCAGAGGGTCGATTTATATGGTTTTTCTGAAGCTTTTGTACAATTTCATAGCATTACTTCTTAGTATTCGAATTAATAATAACCGAACTATTTCTTTTGTGAGTTTTGGTGGGTTGGAAAACATATAAAATCGGTAAATAATTACAACTACTGCTTCACAAAATTGCTTACAACTTGAATAATTCTTATCTTATTTTTCGACCAATTTTGAAAAGGGACTGAAATGGGTTATGAACAAAAAGTAAGAAAACTATTTTAAAAGGTCGAAATAGTAGGCCACGGAGTACCTTTTGCCAAGTACAAACCTTGTGCTGATATCATGAAAAATGAAAATCGATTAAGAAATATTTAAGTTATGAACAATTTTGTGAACCAGTATTTTTCACGTTTTGTGGATTTCTTCATTTTTTCCAGCCATCCAAAATCCACTCAAATTTTCTTCCGTTTTTATTGGATTTTGTCTGAAATGAAACCATGCACTTTGGTGCAACCAATCCAAGATGGTCAAGCTCAATAAAGATTTTATTTTGGGCAATACTTGCCAAAATTGGCTTGAATTTATTTTGTGCCGCTGAGTTTTCGAACAGCAAATTTTTTAATTTTCATACTATTCTTTTTCTTTGTCGGGATTTAAGTGCAGCTTGATGATATATACCATATTGTATTTAACTAACTAAACTAAATTAGCTTTCAGAAAAATATGAGAGGTGGTTAGTGGAAACATAAATAAAAATCTATTGCTGTGCTTTAGCCTGGCCAAAACTCGAAAATTTTTATAAATTTTCTTTTTTTTTTGGTTTTGTTTGCCTTAATACCAAGGTGGCTTAGAAAAAAAAAATTAATTAGGATAGATAATTTGGTTGGCTCTCATACAAAAATATTTTTTTAAATCGCAATTTCTCCAAGGTCGCTTAAGTGATTCACATGCAATTTTTATCACATCATCTTTAAATTAAAGGGCGCTGCAAAGCCTCTATAAGTTTTATTATGGGTGGATATTTAGTGTGGCCTTAATGCATAAATATTATTAAATAGCATTATCTCGAATGCCACTTTAACGATTCACACGGAATTTACACTAAGTGACATCTGTGGGTAAAGATATGGGGTAAGTATGTTTGGGCAATATGTTGAGGGGAAAAATCAACTTGGTCTTACATTCTTCTCCATCAGGGGCACTCTTGAATCCCTGGAAGCGGGGAAAAATTTAATAAAAATATTTTTTTTTACAGGGGTGCTCCCCTATGGAGGAAGATACGTTGGTCTCACATTTTATTCCCTTAAGGGTGACATCTGGGCAGCTGCGGCTATTTTTCGATTATTCCTAGAACTTTAACCTCGATAAGTCGCCATCCAATCTACTCCATTCCTTGGCTTGTGCATTATTTGATCAAATTGCACAAAATAAAGATTTGTAGAGTATTCAAATCGAGAAATCTTGCACTTAATCATATCTAATATGGATATTCAATATATAAGCTTAATTGTGCAAAGCCGCCATTGTTCGACTTTTCGAACAGTCTCACTAGTCTATTGATTAGGTCATTTTAAAAAGACGTAAGACTTTCACAGGTTTTTATTACAGAAAGTGCCATTAAATTAGAGGGTAAAAATTGGGGTGCACCCTTTACTGTTTTTTCAAAATATCTAGCGAACGAAGCAAAACTTCGTTATTTTTTTTTATAAAGCTTTTTGTAGAGAATTAAATTTTCCATCGAAATAGCTTATCCAAAAAAATAAAAAAAACTATGTATTCCAAAATTTTTGAAACAAAAAGAAAAAACAGCAAAAAATACGAATTCTTGTGTTTTTATACTCTTTTGCCTACAACTTTTTTAAGGTCAGAGATAAGTAAAGACATTCAGCAGTATAAAAAATGTAGATAAAATTTGGTTTAAAATGATTTATTTAAAAATATCTGCTGTCAAAAGTTGGCCGAAATATGGCCACTCATACATAGAAATTTTATTTATGCGGTCGGAAAAACGCTTTTTATTCAAAACTAAAGCGTCTTACAAAAAAAGTGTATACTTAGAATTATTCAGGAAATATTTACATATGATTTTTTTCATAACTTTTGGGGACATTTTATAATTTTTCAAAATTTAGTCAGAAAAAAAAAAAATTTCAAAAAATTCTGAAAAAAGTACTCATGTATTTCTTGGATGATTCTAAGCATTTTTTGCCTAACACACTTTTCTCGTAAGATACCCTTGTTTTGAGTAAAAACCGTTTTTCCGACCACAAGAAGAAAATTTCCATGTTCCATTGGCCATATTTCGGTAAATTTTTAACCTAAAAAATTTTTTAATAAATCATTTTAAAGGAAACTTTATCTCCTTTATTTTATATTGCGCAATGTCTTTACCTATCTCTGACCCTTAAAAAAGTTATAGGCAAAAGATTAAAAAACACAAGAATTCGGTTTTTTTTGCTTTTTCTTCTTTTTTGTTTCAAAGTTTTTGGTACAAGTAATTCTTTTTAATTTTGTGAAAAGCTATTTCGATGGCAAATTTAATTCTCTATGAAAAGTTTTATGAAAAACTGTAAAGGGTGCATTTCCCCCATCCCCTCGATTTCCACCCTCTAATTTAATAGCACTCCGAGGTTTTTCAGCTTTAATGACCAATTGACCAATTGATTTCTGTAATAAAAGCCCTTGGACGTCTTACTTCCATTTTAGCATGTTTTTTACGACCTAATCAATAGACTACACCTGGAGAAACTATAACAGATAAAAAAATTAGGATAACGGATTCGAGATTTATCGATACCCCAAAGAATAAGTATCTGAAAGAATTTCTACTTAGCACGCATCTTTAGATCAAACGCGTTATTTCACCGCCGTGATATGGAACAAATTTCAAACCTTAAGATAAAAATTTAACTTCTTAGCTGAATGCAATCTCTTTTTTGATAATGAAGATGTTGGGACAAAGTTCCTAAAATTATTTTTTTAAAGTTATTTTGACCGAAGAATCTGATGTGTCATTTTTTTGCTAGAAAGATCTTAGTTTCTTAGGTTGATTGAATGATGTTTAGAAATTTATAAACACTGAATGCGTTAGTTTTGTCAGGTTAGGATGAGAAATCGGCTCCGGCTGAAAAATATTCAGAATACATGTTTTGATACCTTTTGTGAAGCGTATTTACTCATACTAGGTTCGCCTTGTGGCCAAAATTCGACCACTTTAATATGACTTTAAGGGTCATATTATCGTTCCTTAATGTTAACTCTATCTTCATACCGAATTTGATTAAAATCGACGCAGCGGTTCAGCTGTGAGAGAATATTATCGCTCACTTTTAATACAAAAACTATTTTGTAGTGTGAAGGTAGCTACACCTAAGCAATGGTATAAGTTTTACTCAAATCGGTTCATTAAATCGGTTGAAAAAGGGAGTCAAAGTTTTCTGCTTGGGTGTTAATATTATATAGATTTTGAAAAAAGTTGTATTTACACCTTAATTCGTACATATACTTAAACAAACACGCACGCACACACATAAACAATTATTTGTACAAGAGTTACATTGAGTCGCACTTACCATGATGGCGGTATAAAATGTTAAACAAAGTATCACCCAATCCCAAATTGCTTTAAATGCACAGTAGTGTAAAAGTATGTGTGGTGGCGTTTTAGGCGCTTCTTGGCGGTATTGCGGCATAATATCGGCACTCAGTGACATCATCTGGGGAAAAGCGCGTCGTGAGGTTTTGGTTACAGGAAGCGATGATTTGCAAATAAATAAATAAACAGAATATAAATACATATTATTTTGCGTTTCATTAGTAAGTGAAATGTGTAGGTATGTATTAGTACTATATGAGGATATTTCAAATTTTAAAGAGTTTCCGAGTTTTTAATAAGTAGGCTTATTTTTCCTTTTTTGTCTATAAACTGATAAAAGCTTGCTGTCAGAAAATAAGTAAAATGCTTTTATTACACATTGCAACAAAATAAATATCACTGGGGTCTCATTGTGCTTTTTGATATGTAATGGAAAATCAAAAAATACATATCTTACCGAAAAGGTATGTGTTTCAGTAATTTTTTCTTTTTATCACAACTCAAAGCTTACAGTTCTCATTTTATATGATATTCTGAGGTATTATGAAAAAAAAATCATCCAAAACTATTCTAAATATTTATAAGATTTATTTTATAATGTTGCTCCTGTCCTTACCTTTAATTTAAGCTTGTAAGTCCTTTCAGTAGTTTCTTTTTTATTAGAAAAACTTTAAAACTAAGATTATCATAAAAAAATAAATAATATAAATACGTTTTAGTTTTACGATTTTCTACGGATTTTCAAGTATTTAAACATAAATTAGAGGTTAAGATATGCGCAAAACTTCATGATAGGACTTATAAATATTTAAAATAGTTTTAGATTAACTTATTCCATAATATCTCGAAATTTGATAAAAAAAATGCGAACAGTAAGCTTTGGCTTAGCACAAAATGAAAAAAATTTCTGATACACACATGAGCCCCTAGCAATTAAACATTTTTTCATTTTGATGTACTGTGTTATAGCACTTATAGAATTTGCAATAAGTCAATAATCTCCTCTCCTCCAACACACATTATTAGGGGAAGAGTGCCGGGTGTGGGCACCTTTTTGTTTTCGACTCATAACTTTTGACCAGATGTTTATTATGCAGAAATATAAGTATCAATGGAGCAATTTATTTTGGAAACATTGACTCACACAAATTCAACAAATTCTGCGCAACGGCTTCAACAAAATCAGCGTCACTGAAAATATCTGGATCAAATGGCATCATGCCTGTTGCTCTGAAACCAGACTTTATTGCCTTCGGCGTCAATACAGATCAATTGTTTTGCAGACTAAGCCGGCTAGGTGATGTAATTTCTAGCCCTTGTTGACATTGCTCTTTTGCCAAGCATGAATTATTTATACCGATATTTTTTGCAAAGTGGTTGTTACTTTACCACCCACACTTAATGAAAACAACTTTTTTTTCTGCGATATCTTTAAAAAGCCTATTGGTTGTTTTCTTTCCACTAAAAAAGCTTTAAAAGGCATAAGACCACCATTTAAATTAGAATTTGTTGGCATCCACGACGATGTTTGAGTAAAACACACGCTTTAAATAAAAAAAAGATGGGTGCCCACACCCGAACCAATTCGGGGCCCACACTCGACTTTCACAGCCACGTTGGAAAGCCATTTGATTGTATTCGGTTTTAAATCACAAAATATAATAAATTTACTGCATAAATATAGATTGCACTTTGCTTTCGATTGATTCACTTCGATTTATCGCACTTCGAAAATGATTGAAAAAACATTTGTTTTGATTTTCACTTATTCAAAAATTGTTTTCTTCTCAGCATAAAGCAAATACGTCTGTTTGCTCCGGTATATGCACAAAAACTTTGTGTTGTCATAACACGGGCTTAACATTTGTCAGAGTAGCCGAATTTGTTTTCTGTCAAAAGTTAGGGGGGGGGGGGGGTGGGTTTCCCACATCCGAACCATGCCCGCAGGCAGCACTCTTCCCCTTTATATATAAATCCAGAACCACGGTCTATTCCAGAACTAGTTTGCAAAGTGCTCCATGGGAGAAACCGACTAGTCCAAATTCTTGTCCCATCACATGTAAAGTTGCATTTACGTTTTACATTGTTTGTCATTGCACATAACCAATTTTCTCCTTATGCATTTCATTCGGACCAAAAAAAGGTCAATTATCTTCTTACGCATTAAATTCGGACCAGTAAAAACCTAATTTTTTTTTATTTTGTTTGTAAATTTCAAAGAATTTAATTTAATACACAAATTTTACACAAAAACTTCAAAAGGTTTCATAGACAAGTGTGCTAAAGAGTTTGTTATACATTTCTGAGCATTGTGTTCTGGGTTCGAATCTCGGTGTGGATCAATTTTTTTTAATAATATTTTTATTATTTTATAACTCGGCATTGTTGTTTCATTTTCCGTTCCGAAGAATCTTCAGACAAATTGTGTACAAATTATGTAATAGAAATTTAAAAATTGGAATTGAAATCACCGAGTGGAGGATTTAAACCTGGGCTTCTCCACGCAGCGCAAGTCATTAGACCGAAACACTACTATATCGTTTGCTTTTCTTAACAGTCGACGTACTGCCAAATCGTACGTTATAATTTCACTGACACAATCGATGCACTTTTGGTACTAATGACGGACTATGCATTACATGTAGACCATTTTTGAAACAAATGACCGGCTTTGCATAACATTTGGACCATTTTTGCTACAATTTAAAATTTTGGTGAATTTATTATAGTTTAAGGTGTAGTCCGTTTTGATCTACTTTCAAAATGACTATACCAAAGATGAAACTATTGGGACAATTGTCTCCGCCGTTCCTACAGGGATAATACAAGTGAATGTATAGAATAATATCATCTAACAGACTTTACTCGACATATTTCATTCAGAAGAAACTAAATACATTTTCAACTTAGCTGATCATATTTAAAGTTTTGGAAAGTAACCAAAACTACAAGGCAATAATGCCAAAAACTTGCTTCTTCAAGCAAAACTACACCTTAGCGCTTATACTCGTTAGCTAACATTATTTTTGGTATGTGATGCCAAGACGTACTAGACTGGGATCTAGCTTGTCATAGCCACAAAGTAATCTTTGAGCTTATGATGCCAAACAATCCTGGACTGGACAATGCTTATCTCAGTTAAGAACTGAACCGAATTCTTCAATTTTTATAAAAAACAAACATTTTACGAGAAATCAAAATCATTTTAGTTTCAAGAAATTGTTTTTCATAAAACAAAATTTTAATAAAACGTGAAGTACCCTTATATTCGTACTCGAAAGGTAAACTCTTGGATAAAAATACTTACATGCGCTAAATTTGATTGTTTCGTTGGATCCTTCAGCGTTGGCAGATGTGCGCTGAATTGACGGCTGCGTGTCACCGAACGCGCCAATTTGGCGAATTTGGATAAACCTAAAACTTTAGAGTAAATGTCAAAGTTCAAATAATTACAGCAATACAACAGCAAGACGCACGAGACGACATTAAAAATTGTATAATACAAGAGAAAATATATACATAATGTTCAAAAAGTTCAAGAAACTGTTCGATATCATTTTTTAATTTATTTTGTTTTTATTTGCTGGCACTACTCTTGTTTTCATATTTTCTGTCCTGGCTAAAGTTATGTTTTTAGTATTTATATTCTTCAATCTTTGTATAAATTACAGTTGCGTAAATTAAATTTTTTTTTTTTTTAAATAAATAATAAAACAAATTGGAATCCAAACAATATTTGTGCCAACATGAAAACATAATAAAAGCTTCGGAATATCGAAAGCGATATTATGAACAAATTCTTGAATTCTTAGTGAACATTAATCTTCGTACACACAACACATGTACTTAAGTATGTGAATATAGTATGTCACCGACCAAAGCAGTTTTTAGAACGAATACTTAGAAGGCTATAGATAAAAACTAAAAACATTATAGGATACACAATCGTTAAAAGGGTGCTCTCTAGATACGAGCCCGCCTAACAAAATATGATATGAAGCGCCATGGATAAAATTTGGCATTAAATGTGCAACCGAGAATGAATTTATGAGGGCAATTTTGGAATCCCCTAAAATTTATCTAACTGTCCATGGCCATATTGCAGAATGTAAATCCTTAGTTGAAAGTTATATGATTTGCAGTCAGCGGTTTTACATGAATTTAACATTGCTTCTTCAAATAAATTTGTATTCTATAGAACTTATTTCCAACAATAAGATCGCTGGACATAACATTTGTATCTCAAACGTTGACCTCTACATTTTTCATGTTCTAGGAAAAAAGTTTTTTTATGGGAGTTTTCTGCTTTTTATTTTTTTTTTATATAAAATTGTAGAAACGTTTTATCTTTATGTTTCTGTATACTAAACTCAAAACATCAACTAATGTAGATGTTAGTGTTGAAAGTGGAAAGGCTTCATGTTATTCGAAATTAGTAAAGCAAATACCAGTTTTTTAAAAAAAAAAAAACTACTTAGGCCGGTAACATAGTAAATAGTCGCTATACAAGTGAAAAGTCAGTTTTCCAAGTTTTGAGATACTTATTTGATGTTCAAAATATCAAATTTTGTTTTTCTTTTGTGTGTGCTTTTACTTTTATGTTGAAAATAATCACTTTTTAACAGAGATATGGCTAAATGGGTCTTATGAAACAAAAGATCATAATTTATTAGACTAGAAATAAAAAACAGCTCAAAACTCAAGAAATCTGACATAGTGCTTTTCACTTGTATAAGGGCGATTTATACATAAGTACGTAGTCAGTGGTGCAACGTATATTGGAGAAAAGTATTCATAACCCCAAAATTTTTATAATAATAAGAAATAGTAAAATAGTTTCTCAACAAAAGCTATTATATATTTTTACATATATTTACACGTTTTCATAAATTATACATTTAACTATCACATCAGATATCTTTTAAAAGTGTTATCACAGAAAGGAATTTCTTACAACTTTCGATGCGGATGTTCTAAAAACTAAGTAGATATATTCGAAACAAATTCGTGGAAAGCTCAGGAATATAAGCTTCCTAGTTTTTTGAAAAGAACTTGTTTTATTTCAAACTTATTGCAATCGAATCCAGCTTTAATGATATCACAGCGAATGCTAAACTTATTTATAAGCTGACGATGTTTTAAGCGAATTGTATCCATTGTATGAATATTTCTTTAAAACTACTATATAAGAAAAATAGCGTTTAATTATATATTATATATTATTTAGCCCTGTTAGACATTTTGCATATATGGACACTTTGTCATATAGTAAAAGTTTTGTAGATTAGCTGGGCTCAAAAAATAGGCAGTTGTTTTGAAAAATCTTTCTTTAATTTTCTGCATAACATTCAGATTAATTTGCGTAATACTTTCCATCTTAAATCTTTTAAGCAATTAGAAAAGATTTCTTTATGAAATTGAATTCTTCAAAAAATGTTAAACTACTACCGAAAGAACATATGTATGTTTGTTGTTTTTTTTCGAAAATTATTTTTAAGGTGGGTGCATTTTGCTTTTTTGGCCTTAAAACATTTATAATTTTATTTTCATGACATTAAGACAGGAGAAAACTTTTGAAGTCAATGATCGAACATCTTGATTTTCTCAAGTTCCAATATTTTTCCTGTTCTCTGCGAATAAAGGCAATTTTCCATCCAAATAAATAAAAATATATATATTTTCCTGCTTTTAATGTTTGCAATAAGTCCAACTTTTTTCTGACAAAATTGATCAGCAAGAAGCTACCTATAATACAGAGTATGCGAAATTATTTGCTGAAAACCAAATTTGAGGGGACCGTTATTATTTAAACAAGAAGACTCAAAATAGTGAAAAAAAAACTGAATTGTTGAATTAAAAGTTATCTGAACATAACATTTCACTTATGGGGCTCTACGAAAATATACTTTTAGACATTTTGCCCTGAAGTTATATTAAAGATTAAGTTTAAACCGACGTTCTAGCAAGAAAAGATGCGTTCAAAAAATAATAAAGTTTTATTCGAGTAATAGAGCCACAATTGTGCGAAAATGTAATGAACATTTTTTTTTGAAGAAGCTTAAGTGGTCATTACTAACCGTTTACTTTTGAATTTAGGTCTGAATAAAAAAAAAAAAAAATCATTTTTTGGCAAATCTTGTTTGAACATTTTGTAAAATATTAAAAAAAAAAATAAATTCAATAGGTATCCTCAAAAATTGGTTTCATCGCAAAGAATTCCACATGCATTTATATAATTCCTGTGAAACAAAATATTTACAAAATTAATGTATTATGTTATTATAATGTAATTTTACAAGTTAAACTAAAAATTAAACAACTAAGCAAACATGCAAATCATGCAATTAAATGACCATTTATGGAGAAATAAGCCGAACCCATTAGTGCAAAACTCATTTTGACATTATTAAAATTTTTTCAATTTAAAATCGACAAAAATTTAGTAAAAAAATTTAATATTTTGTTGGGATATAGCAAAATTTTGTACTAATAAATTATGTGTATGTACTTCAAAGCACATCTTTTATGTATAAGTTATTCATATCTCATCTGTTTATGATTTACAGTTTCCCCCAATTCCCAGCTTTTCTGCACTAATGGGCTGATAAAATACAATGAGATTTGACTAAAAATCAGAAGCTGCGTGACTTTGTGAAGATTTTTATCATTTGTGATTTTGTGTGCTACATTTGACAGATACACACCCCCATGACGTACTTACCGCCTTTTGTATCCTCGCTGTCGATTGGTTGTTTCAGTGCCGTTATGTCGCGAAACGTCAACAAAAATAAAACAACCAAATCGCGTTCGTTGCGTATAGGAGCTACCTGTAGGAGAAGCCATAGTGGAGTTTCTAAAAATGAGAAGAAAATAAAATAAAAAAAATGTTATGAACTCCATTAAAAAATTATATTTTGAAGATTTGCTTTAGATTGTTTTAGAAAATTTAACAGTTTTTGTGTTCAGAAAACTTAACTTGATTTCGATCGAAACACAGTGCTGCGACCCGTGATGGCATTTTCACAGTTTTGTTTCGATTTTGATAAAATTTACCACATTACTGAATTTTTTTATATTGCTTTCAAAAATTCAATTATTTGATTCAAATGCAATTTATCTGAAACAAAAATTGACTATTTTTATAATTCTTGAACAGGAATTAAAAATTGTTACTTTGAATCGAACTTTTTCGGTTTCAGCCTACGATCCCTTGCTTGTAAAAGTATTTTGCAAAAAAATACCTAAACCAAAATCAATCAAAAAGATTTGAAAATAATTGCATATTTTAAGGTTGAACAATTTAGAAAATCTGTGATTTATATGCATTACTTAAGCCGCAGCTGGGCTCATTGTATACTCGGTTCATAACTTCGTTATCAACCTATATAAACCATTTTGAAATTTTTATAAACTCCAAAATGGATTTTGCACTCTTTCGAGCTATATCTTCAAGAGAGTCGAAGAAGAGACTTTCAAATATCTTGTAATGTCGGTCATACGGCGCTAGACATTCACAATGGAAACGAAAATTCGATTCTTCGACGTCAGGATCTTCATGGCTTCTACAAAAAATCTACTGCATCTGTAAGTGCCCTGTAATGACTTCAATTAAGATTATGTCTAATGCGATTATTTTTTTATTCTATAAAGACGTTTTAGTCACATAAATATTTAGAATATGCCACAGATGTATGCGGACGCGATTCACTTTTTCTGATTTAAGAAATCTTTGTATGATTTAGACCAATCAAATTAGAGACTCGTTATATATGGGTCATTCCATTGTGATTATGACAAAACTTTGGTCATAACTAAGCTATTTTAAGCACTTAGACTGTGAAAACAGTCCCGAAAAATAATTAAAGAACCCTTCTTTAATGAAATATAAGGAAATTTTAAAAGTTTAGTGCTTTCTATCTTAAATTGTTGTGTAAATAAGTGTGACTCATAGGACATGAAACAGAACGCTTGTTTTCATTTATTAACTTAAGGAAGAATTTTGGCCAAACAACTGTTATCTTTTTTTTTATGTTGCAATTGAAGGAATATGTGACTACAATTGTAGACTTTAAACTTAAAGCCAGCTCTTTTTATGAAGAAAATTTAACATTTTGAATTTGTGACTCAACGGGACATTCTGTTCTGACTTGCGACACAAGAATGAAATTAGTGAAATTTTTGTAGTGCATAATCGAATTTTGGATATTTTAATGATGTCTATTGTATTAAGCAATAACTGTTTAAAACGATCTTTAGTGACAAATTAAAGCCGCATAAGCCATGTGGTAATAAATCCAATTTGGACAGTTTGCATTTTGATCAAAAAATTGGCCCAAACTGTTATTAATTTTTGTCACAGGCAATAAGAGAGGATATCGTAATGATAAGTTTTGAAGTAAAAAACTATGTGTCATAAGGAATAAAAATTTTAGGTTGAGCCGAATTGAGATAACGGCCATTCCACGGCAAATTTTTCTATTGTGGAAAAATTAAAACCTGTCATATTACAAATTTTTTTTCATAAACTTATTGGTTATATCCGTAAGTATTTTAAACACTTTTTTTTTTTGTTTTTGACAATCGCCTAAGGTAAATTAATTAACATTTTACTCAGCTAAGTCAAAATATTATTTTTATACAATATGAAAAAATCTCTTATGTTGCACAGTTGCCCATGAAAAAACAAAAACCGCAAATGTCATTATCTTTATTTAGGGTTATTAATTAATTTGTTAACTATGTCCTCATTGATAAATTTTATTATATTAATGCAATCTTTCCTTAGTCTGACCAAATTCTAGTAGGAACCTGGTTTTTGTCCCGTCCATCCCAAAATAAGCATTTTTTTATCATCATTACTGTAAAAGAGGTTTCTTTAGAATAGGGTTCCGTTATATGTAAGAATGGATAGCACACAACACTTTTTTGTCATGATATGATATTATAGATAGATACTGCGAGATTAAGTTATACTACGAAATCTGTACCGTCCATCCCAAATTATTTATAAATTTATAACTTTTTAATTATGGCATTTTATTACGTATTTTACGCATTATTCTTAAGTTTTAAACATTTTTCGTCTTGAAGACCCCCAATGAAATTGTCCGTAGAATATTTTTGTAGAACACAATAACCCATTATGACTAAGCTGTTGGAAGAAAAACAGGGGTCAAAAAGACTCACAAAAACAGCATATAATGGGTTGAGATGCTAAAGTGAATTGTTTATAGCGTGATTTTGTGGTGTCCTTGGAATAACAAGTTTTATCCGAAATGAAGATTTAAAGTTTTACAGTAGAGTGAAATTTCGAAAATACGTTTTTCGCATGTATTTTAGCTATAAAAAATAATTTGTGGTTGATTTTGGGTTCAAAATTTTATTTTTTTATATACTTTGATTCAAGACAAAAAATTTGAGATATCATACAACTGATTGCAAGCAAGGTTTTGCATTAATTAACGTTACGTGATCTCTAAATCATCTTAAAAAAAATTTTAAAAGTTTCGGCTCACTTATGTGACACCCTCTTTCATATTTTTTGGGTTAAAAGTGTTTTTTTTTTTTTTTGAATCAAGCAACTCAAATGTTATATTTTTGTAAGCCATAATTTTATAAATAAATTTTGGTGCAATTATTTTTTGTTAAAATTTTGTCCCGTCCATTCCGTCCCGTCCATCCCACACAATTGAGTGCATAGTTAATTTGTTAACAATAATCCCAAAAATTTATGAACATTTCTTGAAAATATGAAGCATTGGTAATAAGTATACATTTAGTTTGTTAACCCTAATTAAGTCATTTCGTAGAAATATCAAACCGAAAATTTGTCCAAAAAGCAATAAATTTTTTATGTCCCGTCCATCCCAAACTTTCCGAGCAAATTCTTCGGATTACAGGCTTCATTATAGGCTTATATGTAGACTAATGTATTGTTTGTTAATCTGAAAATATACTCCTTTAAAAGAGAAACAATATCGCGGTGCATACCTCTAAATCAGCACTTTCTATCAGTATATCTCTACGAAATGTCACGTCCATCCCCGTGGAATGGCCGATAAATATAATAGAAAAAATCCTCTTTTATAATTTTTAAAAAATTATTTTAAAGATAAGTAAACAATGGACATTTTACACAATAATATTGTTCAAATGGAGATAATCGGATTAAATTAATTTTTTTTTTTCTCATTTTACGTTTTGAAATGGAATGACCCATATATCGAGCCCTAACCGCCGAAAAGACTTACCGACACGATTTCGGATTTTCGTTTTTTGATGAAAATCCATACGCATCTTCTCAACAAATTTCATAACTGTAAAATGTACATTACGGAGTTATACCGAAAGCAATTAAGGCTTAGCCGATATTTGAAGTATTTTGTTTTTCAAACAAAATAACTTTTTTCTTTTTTGGCAAATAATGTAACAAAGAAGGAAAATTTATTAAAAAGTCTTGATGCGGTTGTGACCACAAATGTTTTTTGGTACAGATCAGATGGGGAACCTGGAAAAATAAAAAAGTTCAGAAAGTATTACCTTACTGACGGTTTATTTGGTAAACTTTCTTACAATATTAATCGAAAATATCTCTTTAACTAACCTGGTTTGTATAAAGCAGAGCATGAAGTAATTAAATCGCCTTAACCAGGCAAATGAGAATGTGCTATTGTACTATTTACTGTCGATTATCATAGAAAGAGAACAGAAATGTGGAAAAAATATATATACTTTTCTATACCAGCCAGCAAGGATGTATCCAGGATTTCTCTTCAGCGGGGGATACTTGTAGAAATCATGTAAATGATCTGTGTAATTGAGACGTCTCCTTTCTCTTTATTCTATTTCGGCGGGGTTTGAACCCCGAAATTCCCTCCCCTGACAACGTCCTTGCCAGCCACGCCTCCTTCTCTCGAAAGACAAAGTGAAAGTGAACCAGGGCAGTTGTAGGGCAGAAAAATAAATTTTTAGGAAAATTCCAATTATCGAAGCATTGTGGCGAAACTTTATTTTGCAATTTACTTCCATCTAAGCATAACTTAGTTTGGAAATATGATCAAAAACAGAGGTTTTAGCAGCAAATACATTTTTAATATGGAAGAAATTTTGACATTTCATTGTGAAGGTCTTTTTAGGTAAATTTAAAACTCAGACAGATTTTCACATTTTCTACAATATTGTAGTGTCCACTCTGCACGGTGAGCTTGAAAAGGGGGTATGTGGAGCTAAAATGGATCCAAAATCGGCTAATGCAGAAAGTTTCTGCATTGTTTCTAGATAATAAAACTGTTAAAATTAAAATCCTAGCTGATCGTCTTCGGAAGTTATGCACATATAAAGTTTAAAAAATGAAGAAAAAAAAAAACAGAACAAACAAATATAAAAACAGTTATATTTAATGTATTTTGCAATGCTGAATCCGAATCCAGCCTTAAAATTGCTGTATCTCATACGGTTTTTGAGATATCTTAGCCTAAACAAGGAAAAAAGACCGTTTTTGCTATATTTTGAAGCTATATTACTAGAATATAGAACATTTATACGTAAAATCCGATAAAATTAGTCAAAGCTCTAATCTTTATTCTTTAAAAATTCATTTAAATTATGTCAATAGCTTTATGATTCTTCGAAATATCGTAGACTGAAATAATGAAAAGACATGTTTTTTGCACTTTTTCAACATTTTAGGTTAGGATATCTCCGAGAAAAATAAAGATATCAACATAATTTAAATTAGATTTTAAAGCAAAAGATTAGAGCTTTGAGTAATTGTATCGGATTCTATGTATAAATGTTCCGTGTTCAAGCTATATAGCGTCAAAATATAGCAAAAACGATCTTTTTTTCTTGTTTAGGCTAAGATATCTTAGAAACCGTATAAGATACAGCAATATTAAGGCTGGATTCGGATTCAGCATTGCAAAATACATTAAATATATCTGTTTTTATATTTGTTTGTTCTGTTTTTTTTCTTCATTTTTTTAATTTTATATGGTTTTCATGCAAGTGCATACCATGAACACAAAAATGTACATAACTTCCGAAGACGATCAGCTAGGATTTTAATTTTAACAGTTTTATAATTTAGAAACAATGCAGAAACTTTCTGCATTAGCCGATTTTGGATCCATTTTAGCTCCACATACCGCCTTTTCAAGCTCACCGTGTCTGTTAATTTTATATGAAAGATATGTCCTTCACACCCCAAAAATGATTTGGTTACTATAACATTAATTAACGTGACTCATTACAGAGCAGCTAATGGACAATCAGCAAGTATTCGTAAACAAACTAGAATGCAATCAGGTGTCCATGCAAATGGGGATGGATAGGAAAAACTTCCCGAAAACTACACCGCAAAATTCGCCGTCCAAGCATCGTGTGGAATCCAAAAGGAAATGGATGTGGCAGACAAAAGTCAGAGGTGATTGGAGAAAAATCTGGAAAACCATAGAAAAAGAAAAATTCCATCGGACAGGAATGCATTAGATGGAGACGTTCTATTTTGGTCTTCTGCTCTCTAAAAGGCTTACAGGATAACCACCTACATACACGGAGAAAAAAAATAGTACTCGCTACTTTATTTCTCATAAATTTTACCAGAATTTCAAGTCAGAATAGTGACAACTTTACACCGAAATAAATTTCACCTTACTGTTTTAGTTAATTCAGAATGTATGTTTGCTAGTAATTTTTTTAAAAAAATTGGCGTGATATTTACCTTACTGTAAAGTTCAAACAACAAAAAAAAAAAAAAAATAAAGCTGACCGGCGCCGGGGTACGAACCCTGGCCCTTCCGTATGATAGTCAGATACATATCCTCTGCGCTGCTTACGCATGTGATGTAGAAGCAAACAAATTTGTATATAAAGAAAATGTCTGTCCAAAAATAGAAATTTTTACTAAAATTATAAAAGTTAAAATGATTTTATATTTTTATGATATTTACCTTATTCGAGTAAGGTGACAATTATGGCACTCATTTTTGTGCGTGAAAAAAATAAAGTTATTTTGACTAGAATTATAAATTCAAAATGGTCATACATTTTTTTTCTGAAAGTATAAATTACTTCACATAAAGTCAAATGTAGGAAATTTGTAGTAAATATTCCTTTATTATTTAACTTCATTTTATTTGTAAATATGACGTTATGGATCCATCAAATAGTTCTTACGTAAGGTAAATTATACTTGAAATTTAGTGTTGATTACTTTAATTTTTCCACTAGCCGAGTGGAGTAAAAATTATGATGCGTATTTTTCTCCGTGTAAAATGGAAAAGCATACAAAATTTATAATTTGCAGAAAAGGCGCAATTCCTCTTAAAATATGTAACAAATATCTCAAACGTAATGTAACCTTATTTATGTAAGTAAATGTAAATAATGCACATTGTCTTCTTTGAAAAGTACTACTCAGTTACCATCTGTCACGCTGTTTTTATGCCAAAGATTATTTTCAATTCTTTTTTTTTTTTTTGCTTTGGAAAGAACTGCCGGAATTGATGTCAAAGCTGATGGATGCTACAATTGAAGTCCATGGCGTTGGCAGGTGTCTGTTGGGAGTCATTGGATATCTGTTTCACTGCAGAATCGACATATTTTTTTTATTTCTTTGTTTTTTCCATTCAATCGTCATGTTGACTGTCAAATATTCAACTGTCAAAAATATGTTCTTTTGGCAAATTTTTTGTTTTTGCATATCTCACCATAAAGTAGAGTGAGAAATTTTAATTTTGGTCAATGTAAAATTTTATTTGCAACAGCTGTCGAGAAGTAAATTCAATTAACAGGAACACAAAAATTGATGCCAATAAATCATTGAGATTTCATAATGAAAAATGTGAAACCTTTTGGTGTCATAAAAATGAAAATGTACATTTGGTTCTTCGAACAGCCACATTGAAGGACAAGGATGATAGCTGCTGAGGAAGGTTTTTTAAGTAATATATGTATGATATAAGAAAAACATGTTTGCCTCCTTGCACAGGACAATATATGTTTGCATCTTTTTGGCATAATATATTTGTATGAAAGCTTAATGTTAACAACACTTCCCTTTACTTGTTTGGTAACATGCCAGAATTACTTAAATATCTTTTGCAAAAATTGTTTTTTTTTTTCCTAAGATAAAGAATACACGGCGGTTTTTAAAAAATTTCAACTTTTTGAAATACCACCCGCGATTTTTTTCGGGGATAGTGTTGGGGGACCCTTCTAGTATCAGAATCCGGGAACCGCGAAATCGAACGTCCAGCCGTTTTTTTTTCTCGACATTTTAGTTTTTTTAACGATTTTTGAGAATGTCTCGGATTTATATACATATTATGTACACATATATATGTATGTACGTACATATATATACTTGTATATGTATATATGTGTAATATATATACATGTATATATATATACATACATGCATACATACATATAAAAGGTATCGTTTCCGCACCATTTATTTAAAAAAAAAATCGGTTTTTTCGTATATAAAAAAACACAAACAAAAACCGGATACAGCAATAGTCACTCCAGATGTGATTTTTGATGCTTAATCCGAATCCGGTCTTAGAATTGCTCTATTACTTCTGAACTTTGAGATATCCCTACATATATGTATAAAGGACACCACTTTTTTTCATATTTTTGAAGTTATATAACAAGATATGATAATATTATGCCGTAAAATCTGGTACGACAGTTAATAGCCCTAGTTTTTTTCTTGAAAACTCAATCAAACCGATAACGATATCTTTTTTTTTGTCGGAGATATCTTTACCTAAAAAGTTAAAAAAGTGCAAAAACACGATTTTTGGCTATATTGGATGTTATATGCAGGACACACAAAATTCTTCTGTGAATTTCTATTACCAGAAACATTTAGTACTTTTTTTTGGCTTTCAATTGAGCTATCAAATGTTCATCTGCAATATTCCTCTACAAAGTTATGACCATTTAAAAATTACATTATGAAGTGCAAACTCACAGGGGTGCCACTAAAATATAGTGTACGAGTATTTCTTATATACGTATTGCTGCAACATGTCGTCTTAAAATAGTCATAACTTTTAAGAAAACTATTACAAGATACCACTTGTTAGCTCATTTTGAAGATAAAGAATGGTTTTAAATGTGTCGGTTAGTAAAAAAGAGCAGACGAGTTTCGTCCGTACTGTATACAACCTCAAATATAGCCGAAAACCGAGATTTTTCACTTTGAGTTTCATGGTGTGATTTTAAAGTTAACATAAATTTGCAGAGAAATATTGCAGATAAACATTTAATAGCTCAATTGAAAGCCAAAAGAAAGTACTAAATGTTTCTGGTAATAGAAATTCACAGAAGAATTTTGTGTGTCCTGCATATAACATCCAATATAGCCAAAAATCGTGTTTTTGCACTTTTTTAACTTTTTAGGTAAAGATATCTCCGACAAAAAAAAAGATATCGTTATCGGTTTGATTGAGTTTTCAAGAAAAAAACTAGGGCTATTAACTGTCGTACCAGATTTTACGGCATAATATTATCATATCTTGTTATATAACTTCAAAAATATGAAAAAAAGTGGTGTCCTTTATACATATATGTAGGGATATCTCAAAGTTCAGAAGTAATAGAGCAATTCTAAGACCGGATTCGGATTAAGCATCAAAAATCACATCTGGAGTGACTATTGCTGTATCCGGTTTTTGTTTGTGTTTTTTTATATACGAAAAAACCGATTTTTTTTTTAAATAAATGGTGCGGAAACGATACCTTTTATATGTATGTATGCATGTATGTATATATATACATGTATATATATTACACATATATACATATACAAGTATATATATGTACGTACATACATATATATATGTACATAATATGTATATAAATCCGAGACATTCTCAAAAATCGTTAAAAAAACTAAAATGTCGAAAAAAAAAAAACGGCTGGACGTTCGATTTCGCGGTTCCCGGATTCTGATACTAGAAGGGTCCCCCAACACTATCCCCGAAAAAAATCGCGGGTGGTATTTCAAAAAGTTGAAATTTTTTAAAAACCACCGTGAATACAAAATTCCTGCCATATTAATGTATGTTTTTATCATGCTTTCATGCATTACATTTTTTAAATGAAGGTAGAGTGTGATCAATTTCAACACTTTTATACCTGTTATCACATGTTATCGTGAGAATTTCTCACAATGTTGAAAATTCTTTCTTTAATCCAGAATGTTGAAGAAACGGAGTTTTCGATATCAAAAATTAATAGGATGTCATAAATTTACAACTATAGAAAGAACTTAATTAAACTTAAACGAACATTTTTCTAAAGTTTTCCTTTAGGATGATGTAAATTTGTTGTCCAATGTGAAAGAAAAGTTTTTTTTTTGTTAAGGACACCAATGAATCTAAGTATTATTTTATTTTAAATTTTTAAGTTGGTATAGCCAATAATTTTTTTTTTTTTATATCATTACTAAATACCTGGTGTAACCTTTCCGAACTGCGATAATGCACATCCACATTGCAAATCTGAAATTTAATATGGCAAAATAAATTTATATTATCTGCTCGTCGCTAAGATACTTAAATGGAAGGTTGGTTAACGTGGTGGCAGTAGAGGTATTAAGCAATTAACCTATGAATGGGATATTTAGCAAAATTACCATTAAACGGTACACAATAACAACAAAATTTAATACTTGTACATACAAATACTTTGAAGATATCAAGGAATTAGAGCCAAGTTGATATTTCGGTTTACTTAGTGTATTGAGGGTTCGATTCAGCTTAAGAATGCTAAAGTTACGAGAAAAGGAAATAATTGTTTATGAAAACTGAAAAGCCTTTATAAATTACCTGGATGGATATGATTTAATTTCGGAATTAATTGAAAGCATTTACTGAAATTAAGCAGATTCAACTTGACGATAATGAACAGGAATGCCTAGGAAAGGGTATGTACTTAATACTTGTTAATGAGATTTAAATGGAATGATGTATTATGAGTTAATTCATTGGCTACAAGGGAGCACTACGATTAAAGAATGTAAAGAAAATTTTAGTTTTCCAATGCGTTCTGTGCGTGTATATTTTTAATGTCATTCACTTCAACACAAAACAGGTTAAATCAATAAAAAATATATCGTCGGGTTTTACTACAACTAGAAATCTACATTTAACATGTTTTGAGAAAAAAGCGTTTTTAGTTTTTTGAAATTCGTTTTTTGTATGGGATTTTAAACTTTTCTTATTTTGCTAGTTATGTAAATTTGGAAGGAGACAGCATTTCAAAAAACTGACTGGACTGGGGCATGGAACCGTTTTTTCTTCATGTTTCTGTATGCTTAACTCAAAACATCAAAAATGTTGATGTCTAGTTGTAGTTTTAACCCGACGATATATGAAGTTAATCGTAAATATTTCTTATCTGGTAGACTGGGTCGAAATTAAGTTTCATCCCGAAACCGACTCAAAAGTTAGGAGGACTTTTAGAAATGATATCTGCATAATTTTTCTTTTTTTTTTTTTAATTTTAAGAAAAACCAATGGAGCACTTTTGATTCTACTGAAGGCCTATTTTGGCTAAAAAAACATGTGTTTTGGTCATAACTTTTTATCATTAGAAAATGGATACCCAAAAATTCTTTAGAAATAAAGATTATAATTTTATAAAAATCGTTTAAAAATAATAATTCACCCACATTCCCAAATGTCGTTTCTTTTTCGTGTCTGAGGCATTTCAGTTTTTTTTCGTCGTCTCGTATCTAAATTTGGAGTCTATATTGAAACGATGAGGAGTGTTTACTAAGCGATTAGGAACACGAAGCATATGTTTGTTTGATTCGTTTTCCTAACCCCTCGATAAAATCTCCTCGTCGTTGCTATATATTGAAAAATATTGAAATATGTTGGAACGACAAGGGGTGGTTATCGAGGGGTCAGAAAAACGATTATAAGTGTTATTGCTTTGTTTTCTTAACCCCTCTATAAACACTTCTCATCGATCCAATATATTTACAGTCTCCAAATTTAGAAACAGGGCGACGATAAGAACTAAAACGCCTCTGAAACGAAATAGAAACGACAATTGGAAATAAGGCCGATTATTTTTTTTTTTTGGGGTTTTTTTCGGTTCCAAATACGAGGCTTACGAAAACTTAGTCAAAAAAAAAAAAAAAAAAAATTCCAAAAATTCCAAAAATTCTGAAAAATTCAAACCTATTTTTTGGAGGATTCTAAACGTTTTACGTCTTATGCAAATTTTTCTTAGATGCCATGGTTTTAAGTTAACCTAGCATTTTGCTGACAAATGTAAGCTTAACAGCTGAAAACTCAATTTAATAAATTTTTTGAAAAAATAAAAAAAAAATTCCAAAAATACTGAAAAAATTCACACGTTCATTGGACAATTATGAAAGGCACTTCAGACTATCTGAGAAGTCATATGTGTTTCCTTATGTTTTTCTGTGTGATTTTTGCTCTGACTGTCAAATTTTTATTGTTTTTCATTAATATTGTTGAAATTGTTTTCATTCTTTATTAAACAAAATGAAAAAATTTTAAAGCTCATATGACTTTTCTTTTAAAATAGATTCAAATCTAATGCCAAAACACCTCATATGAGTTTTCTTCTGATAAATCATTTGTGTAATAAATTTACATTCACACTATCAGAGTTGCCATATTTGACAACTCATAAGAGTTTCTGTATGACTTCTCAGATAGTCTGAAGTGGCTTTCAGCATTTTTTGTCTGATACATTTTTTTATAAGTTCCCTTGCTTTTGAGTTAAAAATCATTTTTCCGACCTCGTTATTGAAAAACGTAAAAAAAATCGGTTTTTGGAATCGAATTAATGTTCTTACCGCAAAATAAGAAAACAAATTTTTAACGAAATTATTTTTGTAAGAACATAATCTTTATTTCTAACGCTCTCATGGGTATCAATTTTTTAATAAAAAAAAAAAATGTTTTTTTTAGCCAAAATAGGCCTTCAGCAGAATCAAAAGTGCTCAGAATGAAAAAAAAAAAGAAGAAAATTGATGCAGATATCATTTTTAAGAGTTCCTCTAACTTTTAAGTCAGTTTCGGGATGGTTTTATTTTGCTTCATACAAAATCGATCTAGTCAGTCTATTATGTAGTCTTTTTAAATTAAATTACAAAAATTCCATTTGAAATCTGAAATAACACATTATTCTTTAAATATCGTCATTCTAAAAAACTGTGTCCCAGTTTTTAAACAGTTATAAAGTGGCCGAATATCTTATACATAGTTCAATAATTCAATTTTGTAATATTAATTTAGATGCTGATACTAAATTATAGAGTTTTTGAACAGAAGAGTTTACAGGAAGTGAAATTTTATGCAGCAATAAGTTAAATTTTACTCATAGTCTAAGATCCGGCAGTAAAAAAATGTATCGATCGAGTTTTTAGTTAAAACCTAATTTTTACGTATATTTAGGTATGGGGGAATATATTTTTGCTAGGTTGCCTCTCAAAATGTGGCCGCAAGTATTATCAAATTGCGATAACTTATGAACCGTGAGTCTCACGGGGAAAAGTGTCAAAATCTTTTTTATGAAGAGTCATATGCTCTACATGTAATTTTCATTATTTGTTAAAAAAAATTTACTGTTTAAGAATTATTTATTAAAAACCGATTTTTTTTACGCAATAAACAATAAAAAAAAATCAGTTTTTAATAAGTAACTCCTAAACGGTACATTTTTTTTTACATATAATTAAAATTACTTGTAGAGCATATGACTCTCCATTAAAAAGATCTGGGCACTTTTTCTCGTGCGACTCACGGTTTATAAGTTATCGTAATTTGATAATACTTGCGGCCACATTTTGATAGGCAACCCGCCAAAAATATGTTCCCTCATTCATAAATATATGCAAAAACTAGATTTTAACTAAAAACTCGATCGATACATTTTTTTACTGCCGGATCTCGTACTATCAGTTTTTTTATAAACTTTTTTTTAAAAAACGTCAAAGTTTTTTAAATTTATGTGAAGAAAAACTTAAAATTTTAATTTGCCCAAGAAAAAGTTTATAGTTTTTTAATATTTAATTAAAGTGTTTAAGTGCTTGAAGTCTAACTTAACTAAAATACTAAAATCCAGTTTAGGCGTAATCCGTTTGGGCGTAATCGCAATTTCAACAAACACATAAATACAAATTATCAGCAGAAAATTATTTTCAGACAGAACGAAGTTACAATAATCTCATAAAAAATTACGGTTTTTTCCACTTATTCAATTATTTTTTTACTGAACTCCCATAAAAAATGGTACGAAAGTAAAATTTACGATATAAACTACATAAAGTAAAATATACTGAAACGAAAAGTAAAAAGTTGGTACAGGAAAAAATACCAGAAAGCTCTGCGATATATGCCTAGGATACCCTTCAATAGAAAGGAAAGAGCCACAGTAGCTCAGTGTTTGAAGCGTCGCCTACAAACACAAAAGTTTGTTCGAAATTAGGGTTTGCTTTTTTTGGCATACAGTTATTGAAAAAACTGTAAGAAATACTGGGATTTTTAATGAATTTTTACAGTTATGTTTATCCGTGCAGACGGACGAATGAATAATCAATCAACTAAAGACTCAACGTAAAAATCTGAAAAAATTAGGAAGTAATTTCTTTTTTTGACATTAAGGGCTGATTTTCCACCATTCTTCATTGAAATTCGCTTAAGATCCATGTAAAGAACACCCTAATACATTTACTCGTATTTCGTTGTCTTGCCAAGCGGCACCTTACGTGGAATCTCCCATTAGTGAAGCGAAAACTAATAAAAAAACGGAATCAATGGATGCTATCAGTTCGGGTCATTTCCTCTTAATGCAGTGATTAAGAACTTTGCGACTGAATTATACTGATAGGATATTACATTGGATTTAGTAAGCTTGCCGTTTTTTTACGTCATTGCATTGATATTAAAGTTCTGACGTTATGCAACTTAATGTCAAATGACATTTATTAACGTCAACATTAGTTCCTTTGCAGCACAGTATAAGCTTTTTAGATTTATCTAGGACACTCAGGCTCTTAAAATAAAATAATTGTTTCTTGTCCCGCAGAATTCATTAAATATCCACTGTTGGTATATGTATATTAATCTGTCCGATTGTCTGCCCTTCGGTTTTATGCATTTTTATGTTGGTCACGGTACACTGGCGCGTGTTTGCTTGTGTTTGTTTATGTTCATTGCTGTCACTGCAACTGCCACCGATTGTGAATAGTTAATCGCCCATTGCAATCCGCTTGACGTTTCCATAGAGTTGCCATATCAACGGCAGCAGTTGCCAGTGCTGCTGCATCTTTGTGTGTTGCAATTTGAGCCAAGTTTTTCACAGCACCTGACAGCTTCTGAAAAAGTTATTTCATACTTATATACATGCATACGTACATATATACGTATTTTGGCCTCATTTTTATTTGTGTTCGTTTTTTTATTATCATCTTTTTTTTACGTTTAAGATGAAAGGATTTTTCTACGCTATAAATTTTTTACTGATTTCATGATACCATGGCAAAGCACTTGTGAGTCCTTGATGAGAGCACTGGGAGTGCAAAGAGCACTTTAAGAAAAAGAGTTGTAAATAAAGTGCACCAAACACACAAACTTATTTGGTATATAAGTTTATATGAGGATTTCTAGAGTACCTATTAAAATGGCACAACAGTCGATGAATGGGGAGTTTTAGGAAAAACATTTTGGATGGTGTTTTTGGCTAACAATATGAAGTATTTTTTAAGAACTCTCATTTTGTTTATTTTGATGACCTTTAGCGGGTGCTCTCTGATAATGAACTGGAACTTTGCTTATATTATATTATTAAACTGAAGTTTATTACAATCTAAAATTTTGTTGGTACATATTGTTCAAATATTGCCATTAATTTAAATGCAAATAAATTTTACATCACGTCAACGTAATTGATACATTATTTATGCGTAATATTATGGTTTTTTTACCATATGGTAATTTATGTTGATAAAACTTTTGAAATTTAAAATGATTAAAGTAAACACTAATTAATTACGCCAACAACACATTTAAACATTAAATGTAATAATATGTTAGGTATTGGATACTTAAATTAGCAGTAAAGTTGTACATATGTAAAAAAAAAGAAAAATTGTTCTTAACCCATTTTCGGCCAAGCACACTTTTTCAAAATCCTTATAAGCTGGAAAAAGTCGAAATCATTATATTTTTGAGACGAAATTTTTTGCCCGGGGGTTTCCGGAGTTGCTGATGTTAGATTTTTAAGAAAGAATATGGCGGATTCAAAATGGCGGATGATTTGCATAAATATTCAACCAAATCTAATAAAAAAATTTACTCTGGGGTTTTTCGGGTCACTGATTACGAATCTGATATTAGCTCTTTAAAAAACAAAATGGTGGATTCGAAATGGCAAAAAACAACACTTGCACAATTTTTATATCTGATTTAAAAATTTATTTCAAAACTTTTACTTTGACAGAGTTGTCTGCAACGGTAAATTGATCTGCATAAAAATTGGCCTTAGATTCCTTTATCATGGAGCACTTGGCAAGCAGTATTAGTTAAATTTTCCTATGGACGCCTCTGAAAAGGTCGTGTCAAACAAAAAAGACTAAAAAAGGCACCTCAATTTTTTCATATGTGTTAGAAAACGTTTCAATCTTCTTGAGCTAAAAACAATCTTGGTGGTACGACGTGGTATAAATTAGTTCTAGACTTTTTTATAACCACTGCTAGCTGATTTTGTGAAATAATTTGATTTTAAGTTAATCACAATTATCAAAAAATATAACCTTTTACAAGTTTTGAGCTTAAAGGTTCGATAGTACTACTTTAACAAAGAGATTTCATATTAAAACATTCCAATCGGTTCAATTTTACAGTAACCACACAATTTTTACAGTGCACACTTAATTTTTACTTTCAACTCACAGAATTTTGCGTCTGAGAAGCGTTCTTTTGCGAAGATCCCAAGATCGTTGTAGGAATACTTGGATCTTTCTTAATTTAAAACAACTTTTTTTTCAACTTTTGGCCAGCTTTTGATCCTGTGTGCTGTAAAAATTATTTTATATTTTTTTGATATAAAGTATATTTTAAGAGTAGTTGGCACCACCTGAATCCAGTTTCATCTTAAAAAAAATTTTACCCCCACTTATTTCACCGTTATGTCGAAAAATCAAGTGCTCGATTAATCGAACGTTGGCTGTTGGCCCATACCACAAGATCCCATACGAATAGGACCAAACGTGGTTGGTGAACACCTAAGAATCTGTTAATTTATTTATCGTCGGGTTAAAACTATAACTAGGCATCTAAATTTTTCATGTTTTGAGAAAAAAAGCGTTTTAAGTTTTTTTGAAATTCGTTTTTTGTACGGGATTTTTTTAAGTTTTCTGATTTTTATTCAATATAAAATTGGATGGGGGCTACATTTCGAAAAACCGACTAGACTGTGGCATAGAGCCGTTTTTTCGTTATGTTTCTGTATACTTAATAGCTTAAACACAATTGGAGCGTACGACGAAATTCGCCCGACGAATATTCGTTGCAATAGAACAAGTTTTAATTTTGCCGCCGGCGCGGCGGCAACAATTTTTGGAAATGTCAAACTGAAAAAATACGTTTTAAATCAAAAAATTTCAGATTTCTTAGTAGAAATTCAAAGAATATGAGATTTTATTTATTAAAACTGCCACCCGAACACATTAACAACAATTTAAAATTAAAACAATTATTGCCGTCGTCACTCTGATTGTGTTTTACAGAGCGAACTTAGTTGACGAATTTTTATTGACAGCGAATATTCGTCGGGCGAAATTCGTCGTACGCTCCAATTGTGTTTAAGTTATAACTCAAAACATCAATATATGTAGATGTCCAGTTGTAGTTTTAACCCGACGATATATATTTGCAAATATCGATACAGATGTCATTACTTAGGTAACACACTTAAAAATTCTTGAAGTTATTTAAGAGAACAGTCCTTGATAAGGTGCCATCACCAACCACCGCAAAACGGGATTGAATCTAATTCAAATGGAATAGCTTTACCAAGTATGAATAAATAACACAAACAACAATTATGACATGGAGGATACGTATAAAAAGCACACAGCAAAACTGAAAATAACCCAGTTGGGCCAGTCTACAAGAAATCATCAATGATGGGTGCACGACTATATGAAATCATTGATGACGAATGCGTAGTGTCCCATATTTCATCAACGACTAAAAAAGCAACAGTTTCCCATACGATGTCGTTGATGAATAAAGAGCGACAGTTTCCTTTACGATGTCATTGATGACATTCAGGGCAACAATTTTTACATACTTTCATCAACGAAAACATCAGTGACTTTGTCCAAATGTTTTGATTAATG
Source organism: Calliopum simillimum (assembly GCA_951812925.1). NCBI lineage: Eukaryota > Metazoa > Arthropoda > Insecta > Diptera > Lauxaniidae > Calliopum > Calliopum simillimum. The sequence continues at coordinate 82,976,430 of OX638372.1, read as the reverse complement.
ACAATTTTGTGTAAAATTTTGGAAGTATTCATGTTATCGAATCAAATCCATTTGAAGATGCTGACTAAAATCCTAATTTCCTCATGGTGAATAAATAGTATATTGAAACGATGAAGGAGGGTTTACGATGTGAATTACCACTAACAAAGATTGATTGCCTTGTTTCCCTAAAGCCTCGATAAATACTCTTTGTCATTTTAATATACTACCTCCAGAGTCCAAATGTATGTATGCGTTTATTCACGAAATTAGGATTTACCTTCAAACTGATTTGATTCGATGACAGCTTGATGCTTCCAAAATCCAAATAATGAAAAAAGGCGCAGATAAAAGGGTTTTAGCAACATATAATTTTTAATAAAAATTAAAAAAATGTATGCTTCTAATGATGAATTTTAAAATTTTTGCTTAAGAAATTAAAATCTCCGCACTCTGAAGTATTTTTGAATACATTGCCGACATCTTAAAAGACTTTGTCATCTATCATGTCCCCAAAGTTCTGATTGTAGTCATTGTAGATGACATAGTCGTTAACGAAAATGTCTTCGATGACTATTTGCCCAACTGGGTAAGTCAACTTCATGCAAGAGCAACGATGGTGCATTTGTCGAGTTACTGGTCGCTACGTTTGAGAGGCTTAACATTAACATCTCAGGTTCAAACATCGGTTCGATACAAAAATTTTGAACTTGCAACATTTGAATTATAATTAATTAAATAAAAATAATTAAATAACAAAAACAAAATAGGTCTAAGAAGTCTTTGTGGCCAAAAGCGAAATAAATGTCACCTTAGCCGTGTTCTTAATCGGATCCTCAATTTGTCACAATTAGTTGCTAGAAAATGCATTGATCGAATTAAACGAAAATTGATCGCTGCTAATAAATAACGAATAATTCAAATAAAAATATATTTTTTTTTATTAGGTATTATAGTAACATTACTCATATATGAGACACTCACTGCACAATGCGATTAAGTCCTTTTTTCCAAAAATTTTAAATTTAAAAGTCAAAGCACTTGGTTAAGTCATAGCTTATTATATATTTAATAAATTTGCAAAATGATAGTGATTCCCATAATTAATTTACAAATTTTTTGGCGAATGGATAATAAAAAGGTTATTCCAGAAGTCATTTTGGTATAATTCGTGCTAAAATTCATTTCTCATGTTAAGCATGGTTACTATAAAGAATTAAAGGCAAGTCAGAACAACGAGGCCTCACACACTGCTAAATAAGGAGACTTTATTTAAAAAACTACGTACATACTCATATTGTTTAATCGTTTTTCTCCACTTTTTGTACTATGGAGTTAGTCGGTTTGTGCAGTGAACGGCTCGTATGCAACATTTCTCATTTGAGAAGTACCTATATAAAAAGCCGATGTAAAGCCGAATTATTTTCTAAAAAGATATGGGCAAATTCTGCATGTCAGACGTTTCTTTCGAAAATCTTGCTTACGAAACAATGATATATGCATTACAAAGGTATAGGTTATAGTTATTATAACTTATAAGACAGCTAATAATTACGTGAATATTTTGGAATCGGTAAGTTGGTAAGGATTCACTATTGAAATGATCAATAAGATTCGCTCGAGTAACATAATATGGTTATAAAGTTATTAAGCTTTGGCAATACTTTACTTTCTTATAACATCTTTGTTAAAAACAAGCGCCAACTTCTTCTATGAGAATTACCTATTAGTAAATTATATTACTGCATGAGTATTACAATTTTATAGCAAAAACTTTAATGATAAAAAGCTTTACTATGGATAGCATTTGGAAAATTGTGGTTTGATTATGTATGTATTGTATTATTTGATTTAATAATCTTAAAACGATTTTGTAACTTACTGTTCTTTTTGTACAGCAAGATTTCGAATTGATCCTGCTGTTGGTTTTCCAAAGTATATTCCAATCGTGCGACGGTCTCCTTATCCGTCAGCTCGCCATACATGAAGCCGCATCTGTAAAATAAACAATAATTTCATTTTAGATTTAGTAAAGTGAAACTTCTAGCAAACTCACAACACGTGAAAGGATAGGGTTATAAATAAATACAAAAATTATCATTTCGGATAATTTTTGTGACTAGGTCATACAATGCTAAATATTTAAATATTGATTTATTGCACTGAATGATATCATAGTGGGGTTAATCTTTGCGTAATCGATTTAGATTTGGGTAGACATTTCCGATTTTTATGAAGATTGGTAAAAAGTTAGTATTTGGCACACGTTAAAAAAATTATTTTTCGAAATTCCGTAAAAATTCAAATTACACTGAAAAAAAAAGAAAATTAACTTTAAGTGCAAAAAAAGCTTTTTTTCTTTTTTAAAGCCAATTTGGGGCTTGATGTACCCTTTTTATTTTTTTTTTTTGAAATATTTTTACTTCAAATTTAATTTTATTATTATTATTTACCAATTGAAGTTGTTTAATGTTGTGTTTACAATGCGCTACCATATATGTATGGTTGCCAACGTTCGGACGGTATTTTTTTTTCGGGAACCCCAAGGAAAATGTTTTTGGAGAATATTTTAACCCATTATAACCAAGTTTTTGGAAGAAAAAAAGTTCTTAAAGTCCCTTAAAAACGGGGCATAATGGTTTAAAATGTTCTAAAAAATTGTTCCAAGCTTGACTTCACGTTAAATTATGCGAACATCTAAACCCATTATATTATCTAATTTCTCGAAAACCATACGAGATATAGCAATTCTGAGGGCAGGTTTAGCATCAAAATTTACATTGAAAATTACTTCTTGTTTTTATTTCCCGCTTATTTTCAAAAAAACATTACTATTTCAGTTTTTTAACAAAAAGTTCAAAAAAAATGTTCTTAAAAATACAATTTCGTTAACGCGATCACCTAGAATTCTCAAAAGTGCGTAGGAGTGGAGTTTTAGGACCTAATCAGAATAGACGTAACTAGACGGCAGCAGCTGAACGAACGTTTGCACTCGTTACGTCTGTTTTGACATTTCGCCCAAAATGCTACGTTAGCAAACAAATCGAAACAGATCAGCGTTTTACAAAAAATTTGCCATTTTAATTGTTTACTTTATTCCTTACATATTATTTATCAAAAGTATTTTTATTTGCGGCCAAACAACTTTTATGACGAGTAGAGAAGGTTTGAAGTTCGGTTCTTATCGGTTCGATCAGTTACGTACGTACATTTTGGTTGTCAACATTGGTTTACATATACTCGAATTTATATTCGTTACGTCTCGTCACATCTATTTTGGTTGGCCCTTTAGTCGTGAACGCTGATGATGAAGTGCCGGTCACCGGTTTTTTTAAAAATATTTTTCTAATTTTATTAAAATTAACCCGACTCAACACGGGGCTCTTGAACAGTCGATAGGTTTGATGAAAATGTGGAGAAAATCTGTGAATGGGGTTTCATTTGTATTAGTTTAGTGGTCTGAAAAATGCAAACCCCGAAATCGCAAAAATACATTTCCCATATAAAATAAAAAAAATTCAGAAAAAAATGCAACAAGCAAGTATAAAAATACTTATTTTTAAAGTATTTTGCAATGCTGAATCCGAATCCTTAGAATTGTTGTATCTCATACGGTTTTTGAGATATCTTAGCCTAAACAAGGAAAAAAGACCGATGCTATGTTTTATTGCTGTGTTTTGGAGCTATATAACAGGACGTATACCCGTAAATTCTGATGTAGAAATAAAAAACTTTAATCAATCTTCTTAACCTAATTCAAATAATGTTGATATCTTTATTTTTTTCGGAGATATTCTAACCTAAAAAGTTAAAAAAGTGCAAAAAACGTGATTTCTCATTATTTCAGTCTACGATATTTCGGAGAAAAATTAAGCTATTGACATAGTTTGGATGCAGTTTTAAAGAAAAAATTTGGAACTGTCAGGTAGTGTATCGAATTCTGCGTATGATTGTTCTATGTTCTAGTTATATCGCTTCAAAATATAGCAAAAACGGTATTTTTCCTTGTTTAGGCTATGATATCTCAAAAACCGTATGAGATACAGCAATCGTAAGGCCGGATTCGGATTCAACATTGCAAAATACATTAAAAATAACTATTTTTACATTTGTTTATTTTGTTTTTTTTTCTGATTTTTTTTTTATTTTATATGGGATATGTATTTTTGCGATATTTCGCGGGGATGATCAGCTACGATTCCGGGGTTTGCATTTTTCAGACCACTAAGCTAATACAAATGAAACCCCATTCACAGATTTTCTCCACATTTTCATCAAACCTATCGACTGTTCAAGAGCACCGTGTCAAGTGAGGTCAAATTAAAGTGTTTTTACGACTTATACTTATATTATTTTCGGACCGCATGGCGTTCAACATTATGAATACAATGTATTCTGAACCCATAAAAAGAAAGCGACAATTGTGATAGCTAGAACCGTGAAATTAACCAAAAAATTATTTTGTAACTCATAGTGTGAGATTGACCTTTAAAGACATTTAAGACAAGCAATTAGGAAATTTGAATGAATTTAAAAAAAATTAAAAACTTTATTATAATAGGAATGTCGTTTATGCATAAAACGTACGTATACTAGAGCTTTTCGGGAAAAAACTTGTTAAACTTTGTGGTAACCGAACAGATATAATATGATTTTCCGTTGAAGTTTCCCATCTTATATTCATTTGCATGACTTTTTCCACTAAGTATTAATTTTTTGCGATTCCTTTGCGAAAATCTATTTCAACAAATAACAACAATAAGTTAAAAACCTAAATCCTAACAAAAATAGTGCGGTATGAACTATCTTGCAAAAAGCCCTCAAGAACAAATTTTAAAAATTCAAAGGAAAACTAGTAAGGGTGGTATCTTTGGCCTGGCCAAAAATTAAATACCCTACACTGCATTTCAAGTATATTATTAAAAACTTAGTTCGAATATCTCGAAAATCGCTTTCAGTATAGCGTATTGAAGCTTTTGCTTATGTGGGAGGTGCCACGCCCTCTTGTCCGAGTTCACCCAGTTTTTGTTCAGTGCTCGCATTTATAATATTTAGTGGGTGAGTGAAATTTGGTAGGATTATCTCAAAAAACTCTTTCAGTATAGCATTTTCAATCTTTTGCTTATATGGGAGGTGCCACGCCCCCTTGTCCAATTTCACCCAATTTTTGTTGAGAGCTTTCATTTATAGTTCTTAGTGTCTGAGTTAAATTTGGTTCGAATATCTCAAAAATCGCTTTCAGTATAGCGTTTTGAAGCTTTTGCTTATATGGGAGGTGCCACGCCCTTCTGTCCGAGTTCGCCCGGTTTTTTCTCAGAGCTTGCGCTTACAATTTCTAGTATTTATGTGTATTTTTGTTGCATTGTCGTGAAAAATACTCCTAAAATTGAATTTTGAATATATTTTTTGTATGGGCGGTAGGCGTGTCCGTTGACCGATTTTGCTCATTTTCAATCCCCCGAGCTATCTTTAATGACGGAGGCAGGGTACCAAATTTCATTGAATTATCTTGCTTAGTTTTCCCAAAAAGTGTATTTCCACACACATCACCCAGCCAGCCACCCAGCCAGCCAGCCAGCCAGCCAGACAGACGGACATGGCTATATCGACTCAGGAGGTGACGCTGATCAAGAATATATATACTTTTCTATACCTGCCACGCCTCCTTCTTTGCGTTACAAACGGAAGGACAAAGTGAATATACCCTGGGTGTAGGGTATAAAAAGGAGAATAAATAAACAAAAAAGGAAACAAAATCTGTGGTTTATTTTTATGTTTTTGGTTTTAAATTTTTTCAATGCTTTTCTATTTCCGCTTTAACTTTTACTTGTTCTTCTTGTTGCGGCTTTTGTCAATAAAGAAATTGTGATTTTTATTTTGTGTTTTTTGTTTTCCGTTCGTTGAAATCAGCCAATGTCTGCCAATAATGGCAACAAAAACAAATCCAAAAACCATAACATGACGTACAAACCCAAAAACACCATTACTACACAAAGAAGACAACAACAATGACATCGAAAACCAAAACAAATACATACACACAAGCTCACACATATAAAACAATCCGGATGCTTAAAATAGAAATTGGCCTGATTTTGTAGGCGAACGGTAATCGGCTGCGTCCTCGTTTTGTCTCGTGCAATCTCGTACTGCTACTTGTGATTTATTTTTCTAAGGAAATACGGATGTACGTCATTTTTTTGTTTTATTTTGTTGTTGTTGCCTTAGTCCTTGTTTGTTTTCATTTCTCAAATGAAACTCTGGAAGCCGGTGATACGATTTTTGTAAAAAAATATGTTTTATTTATGAGCACTGTATGTATTTGGTAATACGGGGCTGTCATGAGTAATAATGGTCCGTGGGACCGCGTACAAAAAAAAAATTCATAAACACACATCTGAGACTTCGTGTATTTAATGTTCAGGTCGAGTTGGACAAAATTTTGAGAGTTGGGAAGTATGGTGGTGGGGCGTTGACCGTTCAAGCTATCACAAAGTCATGGATTTCAGGTCAGAAAAAAATGTATGAACACAACCTTGGTTTTCATTCGAATCAAAAGTTTATAATATGTTAAAGGTATCAAAAATGCACGCTGAATATGCCAGAATTACGAAATAAAAAGACAAATTTTTTCAGAATTTCTCAATAAAAATATTCAAAATCAAGTGGTAAAATTGTCGGACAAAGATTTTGGGGCGTTTGACGAGTAGGACACGCCCCACCACCATACTTCCCCACTCTCAAAATTTTGTCCGACTCGACCTGAACATTAAATACACGAAGTCTCAGCATTGTGTTTATGAATTTTTTTTTTTTTGTACGCGAGCCCACGGACTATTATTACTCATGAGAGCCCCGTATTACCAAGTACGCGGACCCACGGACTATAACGTGTTATTAATATCTTAAAGAAATCTTACCATGATTTCAGTTTATCCTAAGTATTTGAACTAGTTAGTCCATTCAAATTAGCATTTGAAATTGCAATAATTGGCGGAAAGCTGAAAAGCAGTACAGATCTTAGATACACCATTACAAATTTTTGTTGATCCCGTTTGAGCTAAAAATGGCATTCCAGGTCAAATGTTGGCCAAAAATATTGTAGATTGCGGAAATTGTTTTCGTACGTCTATATTTTCGAAGAAAAAAGAAAGTTGGCCCTATGCCATAGAAGATATCCTAATTTAAAATGTGGCAACAACTAGTCCAGAGTGTAGTAGTAAGCATAATCATTTCTTGATATTGAAATGTATTTTTATACCCTACACCCAGGGTATATTCACTTTGTACTTCCGTTTGTAACGCGGAAAAGGAGGCGTGGCAGATATAGAAAAGTATATATATTCTTGATCAGAGTCACCTCCTGAGTCGATATAGCCATGTCCGTCTGTCTGGCTGGCTGGCTGTGTGTGGAAATACATTTTTTGGGAAAACTAAGCAAGATAATTCAATGAAATTTTGTGCACAGCCTTCGGCGTTAAAGTTAGCTCGGGGGATTGAAAATGAGCGAAATCGATCAACGGACACGCCTACCGCCCATACAAAAAATATATTCAAAATGCAACTTTTTGAGTTTTTTTCACGATAATGCAACCAAAATACACATAAATACTACGAATTGTAAGCGCAAGCTCTGAACAAAAACCAGGAGAATCCAGACAAGAGGGCGTGGTACCTCCCATATAAGCAAAAACTTCAAAATGCTATACTGAAAGCGTTTTTTGAGATAATCAAACTAAATTTTACTCAAATGCTAAGAACTATAAATTCAAACTCTGAGAAAAAACTGGGTGAATTCGGACAAGAGAACGGGGCACCTCCCACATGAGCAAAAGGTTCAAAACGCTATACTGAAAACATTTTTTGAGATAAGCCAACCAAATTTCACTCAAATGCTAAGAACTATAAGAACAACTCTGAGAAAAAACTGGGTGAATTTAGACAAGAGGGCGTGGCACCTCCTATATAAGCAAAACTTTCAAAATACTGCTGTGTAGGGTATTTAATGTTTGGCCAGGCCAAAGGTAACACCCTTACTAGTTTTTTTTTTTTGCTATAAAAACCAAAGTTTCTCGAGCGGGCGGATTATTTCAGTGTTCATTAGTAAAATACATTATGAAAAGATTGTGGCAAGGCTGTATTTAGAATCTGTAGGCCCGTAGGCTCAACACGTGGTGCGGGTGGTTTTTTCGAATTTTTTTTTGAATTTCAAATGCAGTGCTTTGAATATGGCTCGTCGAACGATTGATTTGCATACTTAACTTTAGTAATTTTTTTATTTACGCAAAAGAAGTGGCAGAGTTGGATGCTATCCTCAAGATTTTGCATGTCTCTTTTGGTGTTAAGGTACCAACAGTTCTGCCTTTATAGTTTTTACCACATGGTTCACCTGTCCTCACATAATAATCAACAGCATTTGGACTTCGGCTGATTTTTTTGGCTATTTGGCGGTTAGAAAGTCCGTCAGAGCGCAAAATGCCGATTTGACCTTTCTCTCGGTCTGTAAAAGATTATTTTTCCCAATTTTAACAAATTTTTGAAATTTTTAGCTCACGGCGAAACCTGGGTAAAAAAATCCTCAATTAAACTCCTTCACCGCTAAAATTAAGAAATAATAGGTACTGGGTGGCTCTAATCTAGTGAACCAGAAATAAAACCTAACTATAACAGCTTCAAATGTTTTACTTCTACGAAGTACCGTTAGTTTTGAAAAACTTTTAAGATATTTATATTGAGCAGATCTTGCTTTCGAATTTTTTCAAAACCAATTTTTGCTAGCTCAAACATAGTGGGATCAGTTTATTTCTTGACGTGCTTTCATTCAGTTGCGGACTAAAAACTTCAGGTTCATAAAGGTCAGCTCGAAAGTATCTCGAAACTCCTGCGTTAAAAGATTTCATCGCTTACTATTCCCGCGGATTCATCTGGCTGAAAAAAATAAAGTTAGCCATAAACTAAGTTTTTTTTGGGATTTTCCGAGAAAATTGGGAGTTTCCGGAAAATGCTCTTAGCTCAAAATTAGCTCGAAAGTAGTTCAAAATTCCTGCGTTAAAAGATTTCATCGCTAACTCTTCCCGCCGATCCGTCTGGCTGAATTAATAAACTTAGCTATGCAGAACAATTTTTCCGCTTTTACGGAAAATGGAAAATTTCGCAGACTGCTCGAAATTACTGTTGAAAAGCTCGAAAATAGCTCAAAATTCTCAACCAAAAAACATCGAAATTCGTCACACCTGCATAGCTCACTTTATGCACCTAAAAACTCCCGCCCAGAAAACGTTTAAAGTTTTGAGTGTTTTTTCTAATGCGAGATAGGCTTTGAAAATTTAGATTTTCTGAACGATTTGTTTTATTGCTATGATCTTGGCATTGTTGGAAAGGTGTTTTTGTGTGCTATCAACTTATTTATTGAAAAGGGTAATCTGTTTCGAAATTTATGACCTTTTGAATGAAGACAGTATACAAAATGAAAAAAAAAATTTAAAAAAAATGTAACTTAGATTTTTTTTATAGTGCAAAAAGGATTTTCTAACGAAGGTCTACGTATCAAAATACGGTTAGCTATTCCAAAGCTATGACAGTTTTGAATAAAGACAGATGAGAACTTCTTGCAAAATAGTAATCACATTTTCTTAGAAAAAAAAAATCATAACTTTTATAAAGACCTTTCCAATGCGTGTCTGCTATCTCAGATATGGCTAGCTATTCTAAAGCTATGGGCTCTATTGCGTAACGAAACGAATTATGATTTCGCTAAAGTAATTTTTAGCCTAACCTAAATTTCCTCCAAAAGAATGGTTTGGAACTGTCCAAAAGATTGCTGCACCTTTTATCATCACTTTGGAACATTTCACATTTCATGCCAATTCAATTTGCTAAAATTTATGAACAAAACACACCGATGAAACTGCTACTGAGCAAATTTCACTCTGCACTCAACACTAAGAACAGTAAGTGAAAGTAAAATTTTCAAAATACTGCAGTGAAGGGTATTCAATGTTTAGCCCGACCAAAGGTAACACCCTTACTAGTTTCAATTTTGGCCGGGGAAAACTCAAGATCCTGACATGATAGAAAAAATCAAGCTTAAAGTCGAAATTAAAAGATCCGATTTTAACCATAAACTGCTATAAAAATCGAGAACGGAAGACCATGAGTGGACTGGGCGGGGATACGGAATAACCAGATGACATTTTTCAATAAAATTGCCATTGCAATTGATACTACGCAAAAACACCTTTTCAGCAGTGCTAAGGTCATAGCGATACAACAGATCGTTCAGAGGATCTAAATTTTTAAAGCCAATCTCGCAATAGAAAAAAATACTCAAGACTTCAAACGATTTAAAGGCGCCTCGAAATTCACCGCAGATATAACGGGTACTGTTGTCATTTAGGTTAGGATATTTCAATGACTGTACGCGATAGAGTAATTATTAAGGATAGAAAATTCAATTTTTTTGGTTTTTTTTTTAATTTTTATATATTTTTATACTCCATATGGGTGATTCTTAGATAACTGTGCTTTTTCCAGTTGTAAAATTGGCATATAATTTTTTTGGATTTTTGCAAGTTTCTTCATGCTATCTTGTGTAAACACACTCTTAAAACTCACCTTTTAAGTAGATCAACTACAAGTGTGAATTTACGGCTTTGAGGTCGAAATTAAGAAATTTTGCTGCCACGTTTGTGACATTTTAGCCACAGTATGGAAAAATTATGGTTTTGAAGCGTTTTGAGGAGAGATATATTGCATATAATGGCAAATTTACACTTCAAGACAAATTTTGCAAGTGTCATGTCTCCGGTGGTTCATTTTTTTATCCCCTACCGCCCTAAATATCAGCTATGGTTTTCTTTCCTCTGTTTTTATAGTCGTTTATGGTGGATTAGGATCTCCTAATTACGAATCTAAACTTGATTTTTTTCTATTACATTAGTATCCTTAGTTATCCTTGCTCAAAAGTGAAAAAATCACAGTTTTTACATCTAATTAACAAAAACAGCAACAAGTAAAATTAATTTTTGTCAATGGATTCAGACAGCCAAATTTATTAACAACAAGACATAATTTATCGTTTTTCAATTGGATTCCTAGTTTCCGAGTTATAAGCCTTTAAAAAAAGGATATCTCTCAATAACACATAAAGGATTTTCTGGACCGGAAAATTAACAAAAATGGTAAGTTTTATTATTTTTATCAAAAATATATTTTATCACAAAAATTTTAAGCTCTTGCAGACTAAAATCGGATGAAAAAATAAGGCTCTATTGTAGATTTAGTGAATGAACAGATGAAATTTTGATTCTGTTAATTTGCAAAGCAGTAGCTTAGTAGGCTTATTCACTAAATCTAGCATAGAACTATCATTTTTCATGCGATTATGGTCTGCAAGGTCTCGAAATTTTTGTAATTAAATATGTTATTGATAAAAATAATGAAACTTGATTTTTGTAACTTTTCGGTCTCGAAAAATCCTTTGTGTGTTATCGAAAGATATCCTTACTTTAAACGCTTATAACTCGGAAGCTGGGAATGCAATTGAAAAACGGTAAATTATGTCTTGTTGACAATAAATTTTGCTGTTTGAATCCATTAACATAAATTAATTTTACTTCTTGTTGTTTTTGTTCTATAGCTTTAAGTAGATGTCAAAACAGTGATTTTTTTACTTTTGAGCAAGGATAACTCAGGATTCTGATTTTTGTATTAAAAACATAATTAATAGCCTTCAACTAAACATCTGTATACTCAAACTTTATATGAAATATGTTTTTTTGCAGACTGATAAAAAGTGCCACGTTTGTGACATTTTTGATGCGCCACGTTTGTGACATTTTTGCAGTTTATCGCTCATTGTAAAGCACGCTTTTGAGTTCAAGATTTTTCCGAAAGAATTTGGGGTCATGTATGCAAATCCTACAAACAAATTGTTTCATGCATAAAATAAAATGTACTACCTGCGAGTGCCGAGTGACACGTTTGTGACCATAATTTTAAAAAAAAACTGTTTTTGTTTATAAACTGCCCTATAAAACGCAAACAGATTTCTTTTTGGGCGCGGCTGGACATGCTGACCTTTGGGTGATAGATAGTGATCAGAATTAATGCATATGTATTGCAATCTATTGACTGAAACAGTAGTACCATGCAGTAGTAGCATAATGCTTTGAAGAAATTTTTTTTTTCCAAAACTTGGGGACAGTTTTCAATTCAAAATTGTCCCCTCTAAAAATTATTTAAAACTACAGATGAGCTCAGAATATCGTAGCCTTAAGTATTTACTTAATATGTGTAGTAACTTGTTTTCTGTTCAATTTCCGTTTTTTGGTCGTTTTTCATCGTTTTGTTTATGAAAAGTAGGGGTAGGACATGCCACGTTTGTGACATTTGGGGTATATTTGCAAACTTTCACAGTAGACCAATAATTATTTGGTGGTAAAATTGATCCGCTCTATTAGAAAAACATAGTTTTAACTTATAGCGTAATTTTTTGTGAAAAAAAAGCCTACTGTATAGATGAAATCGCCAGAGGACACAAAAAGTACAGTTATCTGAGAATCACCCATATGTATATGGGTGATTCTTAGATAACTGTGCTTTTTCGAGTTGTAAAATTGGCAGATAACTTTTTTGGATTTTTGCAAGTTTCTTAATGCTATCTTGTGTAAACACACTCTTAAAACTCACCTTTTAAGTAGATCAACTACAAGTGTGAATTTACGGCTTTGAGGTCGGAATTAAGAAATTTTGCTGCCACGTTTGTGACCAAATTGCCACGTTTGTGACATTTTAGCCACAGTACGGAAAAATGATGGTTTTGAAGCGTTTTGATGAGAGATATATTGCATATAATGACAAATTTACACTTCAAGACTAATTTTGCAAAAGTGTCATGTCTCCAGTGGTCCATTTTTTTATACCCCACCGCCCGAAAGATCAACTATGGTTTACTGTCCTCTGTTTTTATAGCCATTTATGGTGGATTAGGACCTCTTAATTACGAATCTGATCTTGATTTTTTTCTATTACATCAGTATCCTTAGTTATCCTTGCTCAAAAGTGAAAAAATCACAGTTTTGATATCTACTTAACAAAAACAGCACTAAGTAAAACTAATTTTTGTCAATAAATTCATACAGCCGAATTTATTATCAACAAGACATAATTTACCGTTTTTCAATTGGATTCCTAGTTTCCGAGTTATAAGCCTTTAAAAAAAGGAGACCTCTCAATAACACATAAAGGATTTTCTGGGCCGAAAAATTAACAAAAATGGTAAGTTTTATTATTTTTATCAAAAAATAATTAATCATAAAAATTTTAAGACCTTGCAGACTAAAATCGGATGAAAAAATAAGGCTCTATTGTAGATTTAGTGAATAAACAGATGAAATTATGATTCTGTTAATTTGCAAAGCAGTAGTTTAGTAGGGTCATTCACTAAATCTAGCATAGAACTGTCATTTTTCATGCGATTATGGTCTGCAAGTTCACGAAATTTTTGTAATTAAATATGTTATTGATAAAAATAATGAAACTTGATTTTTTGTAACTTTCCGGTCTCGAAAAATCCTTTGTATGTTATCGAAAGATGTCCTTACCTTAAACGCTTATATCTCGGAAGCTGAGAATCCAATTGAAAAACGGTAAATTATGTCTTGTTGACAATAAATTTGGCTGTCTGAATCCATTGACAAAAATTAATTTTACTTGTGGTTGTTTTTGTTCTATAGCTTTAAGTAAATGTCAAAACAGTGATTTTTTCACTTTTGAGCAAGGATAACTGAGGATTCTAATAATGTAGAAAAATGTTTGTATTAAAAACATAATTAATAGCCTTCAACTTAACAACTGTATACTCAAACTTTATATCGAAATATGTTTTTTGCATACTGATAAAAAGTGCCACGTTTGTGACATTTTTGATGCGCCACGTTTGTGATATTTTTGTAGTTTATCGCTCATTGTAAAGCACGCTTTTGAGTTTAAGATTTTTCCGAAAGAATTTGGGGTCATGTATGCAAATCCTACAAAAAAATTGTTTCATGCATAAAATAATATGCACTACCTAGGAGTGCAGAGTGCCACGTTTGTGACCATAATTTTAAAAATAAACTGTTCTTGTTTATAAACTGCCCTATAAAACGCAAACAGATTTCGTTTTCGACGCGTCTGGACATGATGACCTTTGGTTGATAGATAGTGATCAGAATTAATGCATATGTATTGCAATCTATTGACTGAAACAGTAGTACCATGCAGTAGTAGCATAAAGCTTTCAAGAAATTTTTTTTTTTTCAAAACTAGGGGATAGTTTTCAATTCGAAATTGTGCCCTCTAAAAATTATTTAAAACTGCAGATGAGCTCAGAATATTGTAGCCTTAAGTATAAGTATTTACTTTATACGTGTAGTAACTTGTCGTTTTTCATCGTTTTGTGTATAAAAAGTAGAGGTAGGACATGCCACGTTTGTGACATTTGGGTTATATTTGCAAACTTTCACAGTAGACCAATAATTATTTGGTGGTAAAATTGATCCGCTCTATTAGAAAAACATAGTTTCTAACTTATAGCGTCATTTTTTGTGAAAAAAAGCCTACTGTATAGGTGAAATCGCCAGATGACACAAAAAGTACTGTTATCTAAGAATCACTCATATGGGATTTTCTAGGCCATGTGAAAATCATCGCAAAAGCCTCCAAAACGACCCCCTATTCATAATTTTTGTCGAAATTTTTTCATTATCTTCTTCCTCCAGCTCAGTGTGCAGCATTAAGATTAACTTCTTCTTTTAATTTGTCTTGTCTAATTGGATTTATGTATTTCTTTAAGATTCAAATCGCTTACCGGAAAAATATACCAACTTAATATTGCTTTTTATTTTATACTAATTTTATGAACTTTAGTCAATGTTTTTGCAAGAATCGAAAATTCCATGCATTTTCCAACTTAGAATATTATGATAATTAGGAGAAGAGAAAAAAACCACTGAACATGGCTATGGTGACATGTGTTTCGGTTACCGCCACGTAACCATCATCAGACCAATTTATGTTTTATTTAATTTATTTTAAATTAAATGAAATAACAATTGAAAAATTTTTGAACTTTTTTTGTCTGAGGCCGGGATCGATCTATGAACCTTTCGAAATCAATCTCTCTACATAGCGCATTTATCAACGGACTGCGCTGTGTGCCCTCGGAAAAATTGGTAGCTTAAGTGCCTATATGCATGTAGCGTGGTTTCATTCTCTATACTCCTTTGTCATCATTCATGTTGTGTTTGTTTGGTAAGGCTCAGCCATTGGCTGAGAATCAATACCGTTATATTATATGACTGACAAGTGTTGCCAGTTGCACATATTTGGCGTGTTCTCCATGATTACTTAAAATGGTTTATGTTGACTATATGAAAATTATACTAATTTTATGAACTTTAGTCAATGTTTTTGCAAGAATCGAAAATTCCATGCATTTTCCAACTTAGAATATTATGACAATTAGGAGAAGAGAAAAAAACCACTGAACATGGCTATGGTGACATATGTTTCGGTTACCGCCACGTAACCATCATCAGACCAATTTATGTTTTATTTAATTTATTTTAAATTAAATGAAATAACAATTGAAAAATTTTTGAACTTTTTTTGTCTGAGGCCGGGATCGATCTATGAACCTTTCGAAATCAATCTCTCTACATAGCGCATTTATCAACGGACTGCGCTGTGTGCCCTCGGAAAAATTGGTAGCTTAAGTGCCTATATGCATGTAGCGTGGTTTCATTCTCTATACTCCTTTGTCATCATTCATGTTGTGTTTGTGTGGTAAGGCTCAGCCATTGGCTGAGAATCAATACCGTTATATTATATGACTGACAAGTGTTGCCAGTTGCACATATTTGGCGTGTTCTCCATGATTACTTAAAATGGTTTATGTTGACTATATGAAAATTATACTAATTTTATGAACTTTAGTCAATGTTTTTGCAAGAATCGAAAATTCCATGCATTTTCCAACTTAGAATATTATGACAATTAGGAGAAGAGAAAAAAAAAAAAAAAAAAAAAAAAAAAACCACTGAACATGGCTATGGTGACATATGTTTCGGTTACCGCCACGTAACCATCATCAGACCAATTTATGTTTTATTTAATTTATTTTAAATTAAATGAAATAACAATTGAAAAATTTTTGAACTTTTTTTGTCTGAGGCCGGGATCGATCTATGAACCTTTCGAAATCAATCTCTCTACATAGCGCATTTATCAACGGACTGCGCTGTGTGCCCTCGGAAAAATTGGTAGCTTAAGTGCCTATTTTATTTTATTTAATTATTTTTTTATAGTGCAAGCCTCTTTGTGGTCCGGGACCCTAAGCTGTAGCCAATGCCTAAATACGGCTCTGGTATGGAGCAAAGTGCCCACTTGACTTATCTAATAAAATATCTATCAAATACCTTGAAAAGTATCAAAGTCCCATCAACAAATTCTTTAGTTTAAATTTCGATTGTACTTTTTCGGAAAAATTTTGTTTTTTAAGGTTCAAACTGTTTTTTTTTTTTTTGATTTTCTTGAAATACACTAACATGCGTATGAGGCACAAGGGAATTGAGGCGACGATATAGTGGTTTGATAATTTTTTTGTTTTTTTTTGTTCAGTAGTTTTTACTTTTGTAGATAATGGTTCACTTCTCCCGTGTGAGATAGGAGGGTACATTAGGTTTCTACATAATTAATTTCTTATAAGTGTGTATCTATAATCATGGACTATTTCCTATTTCTGCTCGTATGCATCATAAAGATATCAGAAGGATTAAAATTTTATTTCCAAAAGAAAAACAAAGTTAAAGGATGAATTTAATGCAAACACAGCGTAACAAAGTAATGCGCTGCATGGTACTAACGCGTAAATATAAAGAAAAATCCAATCCACAAAGTAGCGGAGATGCTTACTTGCGCTTATCAAAAAAGGATGTTCGTATGTATGTATGAGCATTAGAGTGGTTCACTTTGGTTACAGTTTTTTCTTCATTTTTATAAACCAAAAAGGAATCTTAAGTACTCAAGAACTTGACTTGAGAACTTTCTTACGTTTTACGGCAAGTTGCAAAATAAGATTTTGTTATAAATTTGTAAAGGACACATTAGAGTTTTTGTTATCTTAATACAAAATAAAACTTCATTTCTAGTTCTATTTTATATATAATTTCGGAAAGTAAAAATCTTTTGTTGACTCACTTATGACTCTAATAGTATTTGAAGGAACACACGCCAAGTGTACCAGTTTAAAAAGTTGTTTTTCCTTAGAACGATTGTATTTTCAAAAAATTCATTGCTTTGATAAAACTTTGTAAATTGTGTCGTTGATATGAATTGCTTGGCATTGTGTAAGAAATGGAAAAAATTGTTCTCGATTTTCACAGAAAGTTTACCTAATGGTATAGTATTGATGAAGTTAAGTGAAAGTTTACCTAATGGTTTAGAATTGGTGAAGTTAAGTGAAAAAAACATATTTGTCAAATAATCGATTATTATGCAAATAATGCGAATGATATTACTTTTGCCACTGAATAGTCATGCACCGCTATTAAAATGAACGACACAATTATAGATATGTTATCCTTTTGATTTTTAAAAAATCCTTTTTGTACAAAAAATACTAATTTTGAAAAAATACATTTTTTCGCTAAAATTTTCCAAATTTAAAAACACTTTTGCATTTTTCTTAAAGATGAATAGGATAAGTTACCTACAATTATCGATTGACAAAGTTTGATGCCAGATATAAATTTTTGAAAAAACAGTCTTTCTAAGTAGGTAATCACAAAATAATACTAAGATAAAACGCTACGACGTTAATCAAAAATGCCTACCGTTCAGGAAGAGAAAGGAAAATGATTGTTCTAACGAAAGTTACATTTTCTTTTTAATGGACCGCAAATAGCAAAGAACCGTTAAAATTTGAGATATGATGTATTGTTTTAAACGCTGTACCTCCCTTTTTTCATTAAAATATTAAAAACTAAAAAATTGCATAGATGTACTCGTGGTTGTGATCAATCTACCAAACTCATTAATAACCTTAATTTTGTCGAATTGTGACTTACGACGTATTAGAATAAGGCCGACGACAAACATATAAGTAAAATGACAAGGTAATTTTTAGCAATAAGACCTGCGATAAAAAATTAAAGTTTTTCCTTCAAAACTCAAATTTAGGTAAAACAATGGGGCTTGAAGAAACAGAATAGCACTCGGAACAATCATATCTTCTCTTCTTATACGAGCTAAAATTGTGTGTATGTACACGGAGAAAAATACGCATCATAATTTTTACTCCACTCGGGTAGTAAAAAAATTAAAGTAATCAACGCTGAATTTCAAACATAAATTACCTTAGATATGAACTATTTGATGGGTCCGTAAAGTCATATTTACAAATAAAATGTAGTTAAATAATAAAATCATTTACTTCCAATTCCCTATATTTGACTTGATCTAGAGTAAATTATACTTCCAAAAAAAAAGAATAGTACAATCTTTTGGGAGAATAAAATGATGTTACCTGGAAAGTTTTGCGGGATTTTTGCAAATGAGTTATATTATAGATTTCGATGTGCTCTTTCAGAATTTCAACTTTGCTACCTCGAGTCGTGTTCGCTCGCACCGCCATATTGGAAAAATGGCGTCCAAAATCAGTTTTTTGCAAATATCTCTTTAACGGTTACATTTAGAGAAAAATATTATGGCGCAATATTGTAGCTAATTGTTTCCGTACGACATATAACTCAAAAGATATCCTATTTCAATATTTGAAAAAAATTAGTAAATTGTGCATAACGCTTATGAATAGGCACAGTGATGTATTCAGTTTAAAATTATGATAACTCATGAACGGTGAGTCACACGTTAAAAATGTATTTATAGTGAATTACTCGCACTACAAGTTTCATGTCATTTTTTTTTTCATATGGCTTATAGTTTAGGAGATATTTTTCAACAAACCTAAAATTTAAAAAAACCGTTTTTTCAGAACAGCTCCAAAAAGGTTCGTCCTAAAAAAAATTGTTCATGCACTTTGTAGAACGTTCAATTTCCTATAAGGGTTTCTGAGATATTGCGATTTGAAAATCATTCAAATTTGAAACTGTATGGAGCATAGTACAATGTTCAATTTTTAATAATTTTCAAGACCCTAGTGCGGTCAGTTAATTTCTTTTTTTTTTTTTGTTGTTTGAACTTTACAGTAAGGCAAATATCACATCAATTTTTTTCAAAAAAATTACTAGCAAGCATACATTCTGAATTGACTGTAACAGTAAGGTGAAATTTACTTCGGTGTGGAGTTGTCACTATTCTGATTTGAAATTCTGGTAAAATTTATGTTCGTGTACTTATGTTTGTATGTGGCCAAACTTTTTCTCGAAAACTATAGCGATTTTAATGAAACTTCAGACAATGTAAGATATTAGCATGGAATAAAGAACGAGCTAGGCTTGGACTTTGTAGATACTCATGAGGAGGCATGGCACCGTATTGCTCGTAAACGACGCCCGTAAAAACAGGGATTAATATGTGATAGAAAACTACCAAAGCAATCTTTCTGAAATGAACTTCAGACTACTTGGAGACTAATTGGCACCTTTGACTTAAAAGTGGGCGAAACATCGCCGGGGGGCGGCATCGAGGAAGTGCCACGCCCAAATTTTAACCATTGTCAATTTGAAATTAATATTACTCGAAAACGACTTCAACATTTTTTATGAAAATTTCAGCAATACTAGGTACTAATGAAAACAAGGATTAATATGTGATATGCGATTTAGTGGAGTCAATAAAGCCAAAAAAAAAAGGCAAAATGAGGATGTCCTCAAGAACAGCTCCGATTTTGATCATTTTTTTTTTTAAATTTTGGTTTTTTTATTATTTAAAATCAGAACCATTTTGTAGTGCGGTCGGAATTATATAATTTTTTAAACAATATTTAAAAAAGTTATATTTTCGTAAAAAAAAAATTGTTTAAAGAAATGCAACAAACAAAAATTTAAATAGTCATTTTATATGTATTTGGCGATTCTAAATCCGAATCTGGCATTAAAATTGCTGTATCTTGTATAATTTCTGATATTTCTTCTCTTCTTATAGGGTCTAAAATTGTGTATATAAAAACAGTTGCTATGGTTTTCTCGAGAACGGCTTTAGCGATTTTAATCAAACTTTGGAAAATGATACGCGTTAATATATGCTAAAGAATGAAATAGACTTTGTCTTAATATATACTTATGAAGAGGCGTGGCACCGCCCCAATCTTTTAATTTGATTCGGTCATATCCTTTGAACCATATAAAATTTTTGGTGAAAATTAGTGTACAGCTACTGACTATCAATGCCTTACAATGGGGAAAAATTGAGCGAAATCGGAAAAGTGCCACGCCCACTTTTTAACCGCTGAAAATTTTGATATTTTGATTTTAATATTACTCGAATACAGATTTTGATAAAAATCAAAATTTTCAAAATTTTGACTCCGCTAATTCGTCGTCTGAGTTCTCTTTTGCCTCATACGCATATTTGTTAAAAAAATAAAAGCAAATAACTTGTGATTGTGTCGACACAAGTTATGTGATTTTGCTTTTTTAACGAATATGCGTATGGGGCAAAAGAGAACTCTGGTGACGAATTATGCTAAGAAAATTCGTAGAAGATCGTGGCACCGCCCACAAAAATATAATACTCTATAAAAAGAAAAGTACCAAAGCAATCTTTCTGAAATTAACCGTGGAGAGTCTGCTTGCTATAAGGCAGCTGTAAACTGAAATGTGTTTCAAACTAAATGAAACTTTTCAACATTTTTCGATGGTTTTTTGAGTCTTAATATGTTTATATTTTTTGCGATGCCATTTCTATATCGTCACTCTTAGGCCAGATTCACGAAAGTGCAACTTTTTCAGTTTTGCACTAATGTGGTTTTCTTGTACAAAATGATTCAATAAAGTTATGCCAGAAGTATAAAAGCTATATCTGAAGTGGTTTAACAGCAAATGCACGAGAAAGCAGAATTTACATATGGGGCTTTCCACACAATATTTACCACCAAATTTTTTTTTTTTAAAAAAACATTTTTTTTTTATGACGCAGCAGGTGAAAATATTATATATAATTTTCATATATAAAAATATTTCAAATAGCAACTTCTCAAATGCAATAATTTTCACATTCGTGAATCTCGCCAAAGAGTGACGATATTTGAAAACTAGGCGAAACAATAAAACCTTTATTTATTACTAAATTACACAGTTTAGTTAAATCATAAAAGCAAGTTTTTCCGGAAATACTTTTATATAGAAACAACTAAATATAATCACATTAACAAAATATTTGTGGTCACAGGGAGTAACTTTTCTTTTATTCCCATAAACACAGTTTTGAGAAAAATTTAAATTTGTTGACATCAAAATAACTAATGTACCTAATGTTGGTAATGTGCGTTTAGAACATGATCATAGAGCACTTCACTCATTAAGACCGTTTTTTGATTTAAAAAATTTTTCGCTGTGACGACAGATATTTTTCCCACGTAATTTGTAAAGTAAAACTTAATTTAATGGACTAATTATCAATTTTTCTTCAGCCAAAACCGAGGAAACAAAAAAACCTTGGTCTAAAATGAACCACCCCAGTCTTCACGCTAATACATCTGTATAGCATAAAATCTCTGTGAATTTTCAAGCATGCATACATCTGTACAATGTATATCCACAATGAAGAATTACAGCCATCGCTGGCTGAACTCGGTGCACTGATGCTGCAAAAAATTTTGCATTTATTTAAAATTAAACTTTTCTGCAACGCGAATTAAAAAGTTTTGTGGCTACAAAAAAAAAAAAAAAAAGGAAAAGAAACCAGATATGAAAAACTGCAAATAGGGAAAAATTGGTAGATAAACTTTGTGTTACTTTTGTGCGTGTTAGTATGTATAGAAAATAGTGTGAACTCTACTCTACTGCTACTATGTATGGTAGGAAAACAAAGAGGTCTCATTGGGGTGTTGTGAAGTACTATGTATATGAACGGAAGTGCTAAGCCTTAATGTAATGCTGTATTGGCATGCCTTAGGAAAGGAGTTATACTTTTGGATTTGCTTTTTTTTTACACTCTTCTCATAGTGTGTTAATAACTTTGTGCATATGAACTTCAAATTATTCATAGTATGAACTTCATACACATTTCATTTCAGAGCATTAAAAAGACTCATCAATTTTCTCGTTGGGTACATGCTTTCTACATAGATCGAACGAGTGTTTTGCCAAAAGTTTAAAACTCAATTTTTTTTTTTCAGAAATTAAATTTTTTTAGTGAAAGCTTCGTAACAACTGGGTAAGTTACTTATAAATTACATTAATGTTTTGGAATTTCTGTCGGAAAACTTTTAAAATGATACTTTGGTGAACATACTGTCAAATGTGCTAAAATTTTTCTTTTTTAATTTTCTTTTTTTAAGGATAACACAGGTTTACAAAAAAAAAAAAAAAATGTCATGGCGTTTTGACCAGACTATGTGTTTCCTAGGGACTTTGACGTCCTGAATCCGAGTTTCGGGTCCGTTTTTTTTTTCCAGAACATCCGAGAAAAAATATTACAAGGTCATATGGAGCTTATGTGTCGTTGAGTGAAAAACTCGCTAAAATTCCGAAACTAATTTTTTTTCATTGAGTTCTTAGTCTTTGAAAAGATTGTGTGATCAAAAAGTGTATCTCGCACCTAGTTTCGGAGATATAGCCATCGGAAGATCCGGATATATCTTATATGAAAACCGCTCTAAGTTGGGAACCCCCGGATGGATTTGATTTGATATTGATGTCATATGAAAGGTATTTTGAAAGCCTATAAAAATGTTTTAGTATATTTTCAATTGAATTCATTGTTTTCGAGATATAAGTTTTTTTGAAATTTTGTGAAATTTTTCAATTACAACAACAAATAAATCAACAACACCAACAACAATAACAACAAAAAAAAACAACTACAATAATAACAACAATAAAATATCTTTCATATGACACCAATGTTTTTCAAATCCATCCAGGGGTTCCCAACTTATAGCGGTTTTCATAGAAGATATATATTCTAATCTTTCGATGGCTATATCTCCGAAACTAGTTCCGAGATACCCTTTTTGATCACATGTTTTTTTTAAAGACTAAGAGCTTTAGCGAATTTATTACTAAACGACACATGAACCCCATTTTGACCTCCATATGACCTTGAAATCTTTTTTCTCAGACATTCTGGAAAAAAACGGACCAGGGATTCGGTTTCAGGACGCCAAAGTACCTAGGAAACACATAGTCTGGTCAAAACGCCTTGACATTTTTTTTTTTTAAACCTGTGTAATTTAAGGTTTGTTTCCCAAATACATAGTAGTTAAATGAGATTTTTCAAAATCGGCCCGACGGATTTTTTAATTTTTTTTTGTCCACACTGTTCAAGATGCTTTTAAGAAAAACTACTTTCAACTGAGCACGCATACTTGAACTGAACGCGCCATTCCACCGCTGTGATATAGTTCATTAACGATATGTTTTAAGTCAAGGGTGTCAGCGTAGAACAAAAGTGAGCCAATTTTGGCTTGACTACAACAAAAATAATATTTCAATATTATGCAAATTTCGCAGAAATACAACAATCACAGAAATAATTTTTGTTGTTATTTGTTGAGCTTGTCAAAATTTCGCGGAATTAAACATTTATGAAAAATTGTTTTTGTTGTTTCGCATAGAAAAAAACAACAAATAATTTTTCGTGTGTGTTGTTGTTCTCAGAATTTTTAGAAATTATTGAAATATTGTTGTTGTTATAAACGAGCCACCAAGAAAACAACAAAAAATTGTTTTTCTAATTGTTGTCCTTCGGGGAATTTGAATTTGTTGTAAAAAAAGAAAATTTTGCGCTGACTGCGCTTGGCTCAGTGATTTTAAAACGCTGACAACCTTGTTTTAAGTAGTTGAGACGTAAAGACAAAACATTTGGATTTTACCAATTTTACCATGCGCACCTCTTGCCAATTTTTTCTGATTTGCGCAGACCACTTATTATAGTCTAAGATACGAATAAGGAGAGATTTTCACTCATCTGTTTAATGGATGAAACCTATTTTTTATGAAAGTGAATACGTTTAGAAATATATTGTGAGTGGGTTGCCTAAAAAAATCCTGGCAAGGCTATGGTTCATTCCATATTGAAAAGTGCATTTTTTTTCAAAAAATCCCCTCATCTGTTTAATGAAAAAATCATATACCATTCGAAAGTTTAGAGCCTCTACAATATGTAAAAGTAGGGTTGCCTATTTTTTTCCTGGCAAGGCATAGGGTTGCCAGGCTTTAAAAGGTCGGCCAAAACCACATATTTCCACTCATCTGTTTAATGAAAAAAGTATATACCATTCGAAAGCTTAGAGCCTCTACAATATGTTAAAGTAGAGTTTCCTTTTTTTTCCTGGCAAGGCATAGGGTTGCCAGGCTTTAAAAGGTCAGTCAATACCACAAATTTGCACTATGCGTTTAAAAAAAAATGTGTTTAATGGAAAAATTATAAACCAATCGAAAGTTTAAAGCTTCTAAAATATGTTAACGTAGGGTTACCTATTTTTTCGGGCAAGGCATAGGGTTGCCAGGCTTTGAAAGGTCGGTCAAAACCACAAATTTGCACTCAGTACCAAACCACATTTACCTGAGTCAAATATTTTCAGAGATACGACAAATTTCGGTTGGAGGGGGCGTGGCACTGCCCATTTTTTTATTGGATACTATTAACTCAAGTATTATTCATATATGTACTAAATCTTATCCTCCTATGTTTAATATTTCCAAAGATGGGATTGATTGTTTCCTTATTTTCATGTAAATAGCGTTTTTCCGACCTCTAACGGTCTGGTGGCACGGTCAAATATGTTCAGATCAGGACTAACTTTTTTTTGCATGGTGTTTATACTTAGGAGACCAAAATAAGAACAGATAAAAGTACTACTTCTATATCAACTAAGTACCTTAAATTGCTTTAACATTTTTACAGTGTCAGATCCTGTTCACTTCACATTACCTGAAATGAAATCTTATTCATATGTGTCAAATAGTTTCAGAGATATGACAAATTTGATTTTTCTAGAAGGAAGGGGCGTGACCACGCCCAGTTTTTACCAAACAATATTTTTCCCAGTGCCAATTACATGTGTACCGAGTCTCATTCCCATGAGTCCGATATTTCCAGAGACACAATAATTTCGGGTCGAGGGGGCGTGGCATCGTCTATTTTTTTATTGGATGCAAATAACTTAAGCATTGTTCGTACACATACTAAATTTCATTCACTTATCTCAAATAGTTTCAGAGATAGGACTGATTTTTGCGATTAAGGCACCATTTTTCCATATAAATAGCGTTTTTCCAACCTTCAACGGCCTTGCGGCACTGTAAAATATTTTCCGATCGGAACCAAAATTTTTTTGCTTGACATTTACACCAATAGGAAACTTTTTAGCCCCTGGGAGCAAGGTTTTTTT
This sequence comes from Calliopum simillimum, assembly GCA_951812925.1. NCBI lineage: Eukaryota > Metazoa > Arthropoda > Insecta > Diptera > Lauxaniidae > Calliopum > Calliopum simillimum. Next base: position 82,950,890 of record OX638372.1, on the reverse strand, counting down.
CATTTTCAATTTTAACGATAGGTCTAGTATACATCCTAACCAAATAGTTCGCTCGGATCTCTCTGTCGCACATTTTCATTTGTACCAATATTTCATTTCTTAAAGCTCGGCAACCCTGGCTTAAAACAGGTTTTTCACAAGCAACCCTGTATCACCGTGTTCGCAGTGAAATTATCTTTATTTTAACACAAAATTTATTTATTAAACAGATGAGTGCAAATTTGTGGTATTGACTGACCTTTTAAAGCCTGGCAACCATATGCCTTGCCAGGAAAAAAATAGGCAACCCTACTTTAACATATTGTAGAGGCTCTAAGCTTTCGAATGGTATATAATTTTTTCATTAAACACATGAGTGGAAATTTGTGGTTTTGGCCGACCTTTTAAAGCCTGGACACCCTATGCCTTGCCAGGAAAAATAGGAAACTCTACGCTAACATATTGTAGAGGCTTTAAACTTTCGATTGGTATATAATTTTTCCATTAAACACATTTTTTTTTAAACGCATAGTGCAAATTTGTGGTATTGACTGACCTTTTAAAGCCTGGCAACCCTATGCCTTGCCAGGAAAAAAATAGGCAACCCTACTTTAACATATTGTAGAGGCTCTGAGCTTTCGAATGGCATCTAATTTTTTCATTAAACAGATGAGTGCAAATTCGTGGTTTTGGCCGACCTTTCAAAGCCTGGCAACCCTATGCCTTGGCAGGAAAAAAATAGGCAACCCTACTGTAACATATTGTAGAGGCTCTAAACTTTCGAATGGTATATGATTTTTTCATTAAACAGATGAGTGGATTTTTTGAATAAAATGCACTTTTCAATATGGAATGAACCATAGCCTTGCCAGAATTTTTTTAGGCAACCCACTCACAATATGTTTCCAAACGTATTAACTTTCATAAAAAATAGGTTTCATCCATTAAATAGATGAGTGAAAATCTCTCCTTATTCGTATCTTCTACTATTAGGACTTGTTCTTAAAGCCGTGAAGTTTTTTAAAATATGTAAGTATAAAAAAATTAGGTACTTTTCATGATATGTATGTGAAACAAAAATATTTCCTGAAAAAAAGGTTCCTTGACATCCAGACCTTGCTATATGACTTTGCGTAAAGTTTTATCTCTTTAATAGAATGTTGAGAAAACAACTAAGTTTTAATTAAAAATTAAAATTTACGTTAAATTTTAACAAAATATTGTAAACGCTAAGCCTATAAAAAAACCGAATCAACAAATGTCGCACTTCATGAAAATATATGTATTAACAAATATTCCATTGCAACAACTAAACTAAACGTGTAGTATGTTGGGTCGTCAGAAATATTTAAATTAACAAACAAATAGCTGTTCTGCTGCAAACTGTCTCTTTGGGAATTTGTCGCTAATGTTCAAGTGGAAACGAGTAGGTAGTTGCTTTTAAGGATGGTAACTAAAAGGTCCCTTGGGAAAGTTGAAGCAAAAAAATTAATGCAATAAAGTGTCTTTTATACCCAAAATACAAAGGTACATTTTATTGATAAAATATGGTACGGTACAGTACTAGCTAAAAAAGTAAATTTGTTTTTACACATTTAATCCTTCAAAAACTAAGTCAAAATTAGGGCCTAACTGATTTCCAAAAACGATGATTTTGGTCTTAAAGATATTTACTACAAGATAAAGTAGTTCATAATAGTTACGAAACATGGGTGAACTTTTGAGATTAATGATGGGACACACAAAATAATTCTGCTAATTTCTGACAACTACGAGTACACATATTTTTTCCCTAAAGCATGAGCTATTGTATCATCATGTTCGATTTCATTCTTGTAAAGTTATGACCATTTTAAGACGGCCCATCACTTCATTATTAAAAAGTCACAGATCATTTTGAAAAAATAGAGAAGTGCTAAACATATACAATTTATTGTTCTTTGTTGGTGACTGTTTATTTCAAATAATAAAAATTATTCTTCCTAAATTACAAATAGTCACAAAAAGTATTCCTCAAAACGTGCATATGCCTCGAAAACCTCGTAACTCGTAAGACTTTCAAAATTCGTATTGATTTTGAGAGCCCCTACGAGTTTACAAGATTTTCTAGGTATTTACAAGTTTTGGCATTACCCTAACTGTGCGTTTGGAGAAAATACTATAACTGACGCAAAGTGTGACGAGTGCTGCCAAAAGGGTCATAGTTAATGTCTAAAATACAAACTCAACAAGGATGGCATGTTGTTAAGTATACTTAAATACTAAAAAAACAATAAATTTTGTTTTATGATTCTAAAATCGAAAGCGGGCCTGTGCACAGCTGTGTTACTTAATATCATAGTTCAAACAAATTTTTTAGAAATAAATTCATTTTTCAATGTTATAGAACAGGGTAATTCCATAGTAACTCGCGTTACAAATATAAAAGTTTTTAAGAGTTTAGTGAAGCTTTTGAGGCTCATCCTTTGGATTAACTAAAACTAGTAAGGGTGTAAAATTTGGCCTGGCCAAACATTAAATACCCTACACTACAGTATTTTTATAATTTTGCTCATATGGGAGGTGCTACGCTCTCTTGTCCGAATTCACCCAGTTTTTGTCCAGAGCTTGGACTTATAGTTTTGAGTGTCTGAGTGAAAAACGTTTTCAGTATAGCGTTTTAAAGCTTTTGCTTATATAGGAGGTGCCAAGCCCTCTTGTCCGAGTTTGTCTAGTTTTAGCTTAGAGCGTGCATTTATAGTCTTTAGTGTTTGATTGAAGTTTGGTTGGATTATCTCAAAAAACTCTTTCAGTATAGCATTTTGAAACTTTTGCTTATATGGGAATTGCCACGCCCCCTTGTCCGATTTCATCCAATTTTTGTTGAGAGCTTTCATTTATGAATCGTAGTGTGTGAGTCGAATTTGGTTCGAATATCTCAAAAAACGCTTTCAGTATAGCGTTTTGAAGCTTTTGTTTATATGGGAGGTGCCACGCCCTCTTGTCCGAATTCTTCCAGTTTTTTCTCAGAGCTTGCGCTTACAAATCTTAGTATTTATGCGTATTTTGGTATTTTTTGTATGGGCGGTAGGCGTGTCCGTTGACCGATTTCGCTCATTTTCAATCCCCCGACCTATCTTTGACGAGGCAGTGTACCAACTTTCATTGAATTATCTTGCTCAGTTTTCCCAAAAAGTGTATTTCAACACACAGCCAGCCAGCCAGGCAGACGGACATGGCTATATCGACTCAGGAGGTGACGCTGATCAATAATATATATACTTTTCTATGTCTGCCACGCCTCCTTCTCTGCGTTACAAACGGAAGGACAAAGTGAATATGCCCTGGGTGTAGGGTATAAAAATTGGATTCTTAATGAACATAATATTTTGTTCCTGTTACAGATTAGTTGAAATTTTCAGTAACAACTTAATATTTATCCAGCAAAATAGTAAATTGTGCTGGTAACTCCTGCTACCATTTTTGGGCAGCATGTTCAGAGAGGTAATTTATTTCGCGGGCTTCTGCGAAATTTATGGGTAAATTTCTTTACATGAGACACAAATAAAGGCAGCAGGATATCAATAAGTATTTCTTTATGGTAACTCGCGTTACTATCGATTTTTAGACCTATACATGGGGCTTTTTCTAGTCCTTAGGTATAAAAATTAAAATTGGGTCAAAATATAAGAATAAGGCAGACGGACATGGCTATATCGACTCAGGAGGTGACGCTGATCAGTAATACATATACTTTTCTATGTCTGCCACGCCTCCTTCTCTGCGTTACAAACGGAAGGACAAAGTGAATATGCCCTGGGTGTAGGGTATAAAAATTGGATTCTTAATGAACATAATATTTTGTTCCTGTTACAGATTAGTTGAAATTTTCAGTAACAACTTAATATTTATCCAGCAAAATAGTAAATTGTGCTGGTAACTCCTGCTACCATTTTTGGGCAGCATGTTCAGAGAGGTAATTTATTTCGCGGGCTTCTGCGAAATTTATGGGTAAATTTCTTTACATGAGACACAAATAAAGGCAGCAGGATATCAATAAGTATTTCTTTATGGTAACTCGCGTTACTATCGATTTTTAGACCTATACATGGGGCTTTTTCTAGTCCTTAGGTATAAAAATTAAAATTGGGTCAAAATATAAGAATAAGGCAGACGGACATGGCTATATCGACTCAGGAGGTGACGCTGATCAATAATACATATACTTTTCTATGTCTGCCACGCCTCCTTCTCTGCGTTACAAACGGAAGGACAAAGTGAATATGCCCTGGGTGTAGGGTATAAAAATTGGATTCTTAATGAACATAATATTTTGTTCCTGTTACAGATTAGTTGAAATTTTCAGTAACAACTTAATATTTATCCAGCAAAATAGTAAATTGTGCTGGTAACTCCTGCTACCATTTTTGGGCAGCATGTTCAGAGAGGTAATTTATTTCGCGGGCTTCTGCGAAATTTATGGGTAAATTTCTTTACATGAGACACAAATAAAGGCAGCAGGATATCAATAAGTATTTCTTTATGGTAACTCGCGTTACTATCGATTTTTAGACCTATACATGGGGCTTTTTCTAGTCCTTAGGTATAAAAATTAAAATTGGGTCAAAATATAAGAATAATGGAGAGCTACTTCAGACTTTTATGCACAGGAACCAAAATTAAATCAAATTGATCAACTAAGTCCATTATATCGCGATTGGAATTATTTCAAGTTTTAATACAGATAGTATATTATCATCACAACTATAACCGTCACCACCAGATTCATAGACTTCCTTTAAGAAGTACCGTTTTAGTTTTATGCCCATTTTTACTTCTTCTGATGTGCAGACATTAACTAAAAAAAAGCAATAACAAACAATGGCAATGCCAAATCTTAATTTTGGCACTTAATGGTAATATTCCTTTAATTAAGCATTAGTTTGGATATAGTTGAAGGTTGGAAAGTAGTGTGAAATTTTTCTATACCTTGTCCATTTAAATGGAAATACCCAGCAGCTTTTGAGCTAATTTTGGTATTAACCTATTGTTTACAGTTACTTTATTGGACATATGTTTTTTTGCTTATTTGTGAATTCTAAAAAAATTTGGAAAACTATAAAAAAAGAACCACGCAAAACCCAATATTGCCTCAGTAAGATATAAAAGAAGTAAGTACAGTGTATAGGTAAATGAAAAAAAAAAAAAAAAATGCTCCAATGTGCTCCATTTTGTTTTTTTTGTTAATTTTCTAAAATGACCTCGATTAAAATTCAATGAACCATCAACTTTCTCAGGAGAATAAAATTATAAATCTAACACGAAAAAATTGCTGCGGTCTTGAAGCTTTGCACAGTTGTTTATTGAACCATAGTTACCTTACAAAAAAAAAGTCCCTTGCTCAACGGGGGGCTTAACCTCTCTTTTTGGTTGTTCAAAAATCAAAAAAGTAATTTTTTGACAAATAACTTAAAAACTATAAGTCGGAAAAAAAAATTTTACAGGCAAAAATTTTCCAGGCAAAAATGAAAGCTTTTAAAACATCTTTCAAGAATAAAAATTGACCGAGATAAGAAATTTTTAAGAGTCGTTTTTTCGTTTCATAGCGAATACTTACCAAAATTGTAAATATTTTGTTTCTTAACCGATCAGAATAGGTTAGAAAGCATTTTAAACACACAAAAAAAAAACAACATAATATTAATGAAAAATTCTTCGAATTTGAGCCGAGAACAGAATTCATTGACTATATGAAATATTTTATTGAAATTTTAGAACTTTTCATAAAATATAAGAACGAAATTCGTAAATTTTTTTATTTTGAAAAATAAAAAAAAAATTTACGAATTTCGTTCTTATATTTTATGAAAAGTTCTAAAATTTCAATAAAATATTTCATATAGTCAATGAATTCTGTTCTCGGCTCAAATTCGATGAATTTTTTGATGTTCTATTTTTTGTGTGAAGTCTTAAATTCAACTGCATAGTTTTTGAATTAAATATTTTTACGTAAAAGTCTTCTTTTTCGCTTTCTAAAATGAGTGAATTTTCCAAATTGAAATATTTCAATTTAATTTTAAGTTTAAACAGCTATAACTATTTGCTTCTTATCCGATCGTTAAAGGTCGAAAAGCATCTTAAAGGTTAATATTTAGTCTTTTTAATTATATAAAAAACCTAACACTTTTATGCTAGGAGTAGGCCTAAAATAGAGCGGACCACGCGCATTTTCTAAAATTTTCTTTATCTTAACAAAAATCAATACTGTGCAAAATTTTATCAAGATCTGATAACATTTAATAGTTTTGGCCGCTCTATATATGGGCTTGCGACATTGTGTGACGGTTTTTGGTTAGTAGATCTCGCAAATTATCATGACCATCGAAAGTGGATGATAGAACTATCGATAACTCTCGATGCATTTCAGTGCAAACTTCACCTATTTCGATATAAAATAAAAACTATATAATGCACTAACTATATTACATTTTGTCACTTTAGTTAAAAATTTGTCCATATTTTAAATTTTTCCCACAGAATAAAAACTTGTCGCCATTTGGCTTCACTTTGACATAGGTAAACAATGTTGCCAAGTTGTCAGAATCAAACTCATTTGTATAATAAAAGTGACAATTCTAGGATAAAAAAATAATATAAATAATTTCTATCGATAGTCTGTCATGAACCATCGACCATTTCGCGCTATCGATAGTCGCGATAGTGCCACCGATAGTTTGCGAGCTCTACTGGTTAGTATATACAATTAAAGTACGGTTTGGCTTTGGTTTTTGAGATATTTAAATATTTCAAATATATGCATACAGATTGAAAAATTTTTTTATTTTTACAACATACTTCGTTCCAGTATGCCGATCAACTTGATTGTCATCAACAAAATGAAATACTTGTGTGTACGCAAAACTTTATTGCGATTGTTTTTTATTTTAACGATACTTTAACGACGCAACCTTCTCAGTACCTTACCAACTTTTCATCCTCTATCTTCTGATCCAACTCCAGCGTGGATCTGTTGCACTGTGGCTACGTAGCGAAGTGTTTGTCTCATGGCGCGGCATTTTGCTCATTACGCGCCTGCTCGCGTATGTATTTTTTTCTAGTGACTATATGGCATATTATTTTTATTTCTGTTTTTTTCTATGCAAATGTTTATATGCACTAAACATATATTGCAAATAACTTCTTATAATTATGAGCTCACAAATTCTCAGATAAATGATCAGTGAGACATTCAAATTTGCCCGTGGCTAGAAAAGTACGATTTTTATGAAAAATTGGTATAAGATCCTGAAGATAGAGATCAGAATCGTGGAAAAGCCCAAAAAGTGAGAACTCAGATATTTTGTGTAGTGAATTACTCTGCACCTATCACGTGACATTCATGTGTAATATATGAAATGAGAGCCACACATCTCAGGATTATATGGAAGAATGAATTATTCCAGTTCAAATAATCAAATTTATTTGAATTTGATGTTATTTCTGCAAGAAAAAAAAGCACTTGAAACAAAATGAGCATTGTGCTAATGCGCGTCCGCCCGTGTAACTTTTAAGGGTGCGCATGCTCAAGGGCTAGCATATGCTAGCTTTCGATCCATTATCACTCCCGAAATATTTTTGTTATGAGATTGTGAAAAGATGCTGTTAATTTAACGAGCGTATACCTTCGAACTATGCATAAACTCTTCCTTTGCCAAGTTCTGATTTTAACAAATGTGTTATTTTCCCTGAAAACATTAGCTATTCAATTCTTAAATAAACATTGCTGAAAAAATATTTACCTGTGTGCACGTTTGAATTCCCCCCTTTTTTAAAATATTTTTTTTTTTTACACTGAGGTTACCTTCAGTCAAGCATAATGGCTTAGCAACAACAACAAAAAACGAGAGAAAAAACATTAAGGATAAACCGTCTCATAAAAGATTCGCCCGTTTAAATGAACTCAACGTTGGGTTTGGAAAATAGGGCAAATAAGAGAAAAAAAGGTGAAAGTGCTGCCAGTTGCATTTTGTGGCTGCAAAAACAAAAAAAAAAATAAAAAATGGAGTCAAAGGCGCATGCCATAAAACCATACTAAGTACTATTTTTTAATATTTGTATGCTTTTAGGCGCAATTAAGCAAAATGTTAGTGAAGAAATATATTCGAGCAAAAAAAAAAACTAAGACTGGCGTGCATTTATAGCGAAGTTTGTGGCTTCCTTTTTTGCAGTTGCCATTTTGAACATCGCATGTTCATTTAGTTGCTCGCAATGGCTTTGACGTCACTTCTTTTTTCGGTTGAATTTTTTTTTTTTGGCTTAGTTTTACTACTTTTTTATTTTATTTGATTTCTTTCTCTGCTGCAGTGCAATAAATCGTCAAGTACGTCGACCACAATCCAGGGACTATTTAAAAGCTTGCCGTTTGTAACGAAAGTTTGTTCCTTTTAGCCATTTTTATGTGGTAAGTTTTTTTAGCTGATTGTCTGTTTCTATCCAATTAAATATTTTCTTTGTCTTTTCATTATTTGCTACTGTTCTGCCGTTTTTGTTGTTATTTTTTGTATTATTTATTCTGTTCAAGTGAATTTTTCCGTAAATGTTTATTTTAAAACTTGGAGTCCTATGTGACTTACTGTACTAAACTGCGGAAAATTCATATTGCATGTTTCAGTGCCCTTATTTGCTTGACACTGCGCTCAAGGAAACAAAGTTGCAAAAAATATGTCAAGCTCAGAACACACATTTAGAGGTTTATTTCTTTCAGGGACAAATAATTGCATTTTCTCAAACGTTTCTTAGTTTGAAAATTGAGAAAGTTAAATTGTAACACAATGGATACTTTTTCTTTTTTGTTAGTCAGAGTAAGGATATCTTGCAATGTTTCGTTCTTACTTATCAGTTTGTTTGTAATGGGTTTATTGACAGCAAAGTGTTCTTAAATTTGCTTTGATAGTACGCTCGATTTACACATCTCATACTGAACAATTTACTTTTAAAATAACTACAATAATAATATTGCTGTCAATAAACTCATATCAAATAATTACCAGTAAATAAAGAGGTACTTTTAGATATCTAGCACCTGATCACATTGTTCTGCAATGACTTCCTACATCAAACAACAATTTATATATCAAAAGCATTTGCTGATTCAAAATCTGACCTGAAATTGAGTTTATGCAGTTTTTGAAAGAAAAAAAAAAAAAAATAGTTGAAACAATTCTAAACAAAAATAGTCATTTCCGATGTATTTGTCGATTTTGAATCCGAATCGGTCTATCATGTACGGTTTTTGAGATATCCTTGACTAAAATTTCAAAAAACATGATTTTTAAATGCACCTAGTTCTATTTGTTGTCTTGAAAATTATCTATATGATATGGTCTTAAATGATTTTCCTATAAAAAGTTACGATCATTTCAAAATGGCATCATGAATTTATGAAGACACAAAATTGAACCATATGAAGCATTCAATAGAAAATAGCAAAATATTTCATTTTAATTTTATATTTTTGATAAAAAAATTGCTTCTAATTAATCCCAGGGCTTGCATGAACTAATTCCGGGATTTTCGGGACTTGAAAAAGGCCGGGATCCCGGGATTGACATCGCAAGTATGGACCCTAGCGTGATAGACAAAACCAAGTTCAGATTCCTATATAGCAGATAATCGGCTACAAAAACCAAGAACAAACTGTTAATGTTTAACTTTTGCATATTTTTTTAATAAAATTAAATTTTTTTTTTAATAAAGACTTCAGGATTTAAAAAAAAGTTGGGTCAAGCTAATAAATATGTATATTTTTTACTTAAAATTCTTTTAGTTAAAAAGTTTTGATTAATTTTCTTTAAAATCTTTGTTAAAAACTTACCTGCACGACTTCTGCATGACTTCAGCACGATTGTAGCCGCTAATTTTGCAAAAGGACTCATTGCAGTACACAATCGGAAAGTCAACTATTTGTGCGTTGGCCAATAGGAATGAGCTATCCGCTGTATAAAATAAAAATAAAAACATAATGTTAGTATTGTTATATAAAGTAGTCCCACAATGTAGGCAGGACTTGAATTTAATAGAAATTGACGGTAATACTGAGATAAAATATATTTCCTGCCATATGACATACATACAGGTTTAACCAACTAAAATTAATTTTCAGTCATTAGTACTCGTAGTGGTAGTCATTATTAAAACCTCCAAATTTCATTGGTAAACCATTAGTTAACCAACATCTAAAGGTAAAAATAAGAAACCACATAAGTTTTGTGAAAATTCTAAAAATGTTTTCACAAATAGAAAATCTTTAGTCTGATATCGAAAACGACTCACACTGGTTCGATCTGTACATTTTAGCTTCCCATGAGTGGAAATTCGAGCACTCTCATAATGCGATATATTAACGCTTATTCAATTTATAAAACAATTTTTGGCGAAAAATTCGTGTGATGCTTGCAACATGAGCTCAAAGTCAACAGTTTTTGTACTATTTTTTACTAACAAAAAAATTTCTTAAAATTTTACTTCAATAGTGCAAGTGGCTTGTGATGATTTCAGTTAATTATCAATACTTTTATTAAGTGTAAAATGCATATATCGTTTTAATATTATTTTTTCTAAAAATGAAACTAAAAATAATAGTATGTATAAAAACTATTATTAGATTAACTAGTAAGGGTGTAACCTTTGGCCTGGCCAAACATTAAATACCCTACACTGCAGTTTTTTTAAATTTTGCTCATGTGGGAGTTGCGACGCCCTATTGTCCGAGTTCACTCAGTTTTTGCTCAGAGCTTGCACTTATAGCCCTTAGTATTTGGGTGAAATTAAGTTGGACTATCTCAAAAACGCTTTCAGTATAAGATTTTGAAGCTTTTGCTTATATGGGAAGTGCCACGCCCTCTTGTCAGAATTCGTTGAGTTTTTTTTTCAGAGCTTGCGCATACAATTCACAGTACAATTTATGAGTATGTTGGTTGCATTGTCGTGAAAAATACTCCAAAAGTTGTATTTTGAATATATTTTATTGTATGGGCGGTAGGCGTGTCTGTTGACCGATTCCGCTCATTTTCAATCCCACGAGCTAACTTTGACAACGGAGGCAATGTACCAAATATTTCCACGCGCACCCAGCCAGTGAGACAGACGGACATAGCTATATCGACTCAGGAGGTGACGCTGATCAAGAATATATATGTATATGTATACTTTCTATATCTGTCACGCCTCCTTGCGTTGAATAGTTTCAGAGATATGACTAACTATATTTTTTGAGAGCGTGGCACCGCACACTTTTTTAGTTCATGATTTGACATTTTTGAATACTAGCATACTGTGTAAATTGCAATAAAATCAGTCGGTCCATTTCCGCCTTTATTAATTTTCGGAAGCTAATGTGCGACGGGGATATTGATTAAATTCGGAATTGGCAACAAGTTTTTTTGAAATCACCTGCCTTCTTTCCAAAACTACGACGCATGATACAATCAATAAGGTAACGTTAGTCAATACCTGACACGTTTCTTGCAAAACAACAACAATTTTGCTGTTTTCTTATTTTGTCATTTATCGCTAGGCAATTTGATTGGCTGATTTTGACAGAAGTCGCTAGCTTTTGTCTCCGCTTTGCTCGTTTTGACAATTTTGGACTACTTCAACGAATTTAGTGACAGATTTCGCTTGCACCCCAGCAGCCAAATGGAATCTATAGGAATCGAACGTGTAATCAATCGCTTGTATGGAACATTGATTCCAGAATTCATTATTCGTAACACGCTACATGTCCTAGGAAAAGAATGATTCTTTTTGAGTGTTCGGGGAATACATTCTATAATTTATTCTACAGAATACATTCTTAGAAAGTGTTTAAAGCATGAATTATATAATTCATTCTATGTAATATATTATATTACTTATTCCTTCGTAATGCATTAAATAATTTATTCCTGAGACATAAATTAAAGAATTTATTAGTTTTCGATTCAAAATTCATTTATTTATTCACATAAAAAATATAAATATAAAAATAAAATAAAAAAACAAAAACAAAATGAATTCTATTTAAAAAAAAAACAATTGTAATTCATAAAAATTTTAATTAGAGTTTTTCTTTGTGAAATGTTTTTTTTTGAATTGTCGTACTTTAATGAGGTGAAATGCTTTCTTGACATCATTGGTGTACTCTTTGTCGTCGTATCCTTCCTTTTTTAATACCTCTGCAAATTAATATAGACATAAATATATGTATAATGAAGAAATAACTTTCTAAATATATGAACAATAGAAATAGAACATACCAAACATCACTTTATTTAAATTTTTAAAATCCTTAAATGATGACATCCCCTTAATGCCTGCACTATCAACAACACTATTAATATTTCCTTGTAACGGTTCCCTTGCACAATTTCTTTTTTTTTGATAAAATGCGTCGCCAATGCCTTTTAGAATACATTTTATATTTTTTTTGTAATATTTTATTACCACAACACAAAACTGAACACAACACACAACAACACGCTACGCGTTACAACACAAAACTGAAATATTTCTGTGTAATGTCAAAATAGTAGGCGACATGAAGGCGGCGTCAGATAACTGTTGCGTAAAGAAAACAATAACACGAACAAAAGAAAATGAAAAATCAATCAATAAGCAAATATTGGCAAAAGAGATTACCGCGTACATTCTTTGGAATACATTATATTTATAACCAAAAATAACGTATTATATAATATATTCTCCAAGTAATAAATTCCATACTTGGCTGCTGGGACTCTTCCACACTTGCACTTTTTGCACTCAATTATAATAGAGTTATTCACGATCTGGAGTAACGAGGTAAAAGTGCACTCAGTTACTCTGAATAGTGAACTTACTCAATACTTTGCACGTATATTTTCTTTTTGTTTCTCAAAATAATTTTAGCTGACAACAAAAAAAAAAAATTTTTAAATGAATATTTTTCTCTCATTCAAATTTTTATTTTTGATGAACGAAAATTGCCTCTCAATCATAAACAAGTTCAAACGTTTCTATAGAAATGGAAATAGTAAAAAAAAGGCAAAAGTGTTAGATTATTTTACACTAGAAAATAGCTTGACTAAAAGGGTAAAAGAGTAACAAAGTAACTTACGTATATTTTGTTGTTGTGGTTGTGCAGTGTTACCCTGTTACTCTGTTACTCAGGACGTTACTCTATATCGTAAATACTCCTAATGATTAATTATCCATTCCATTTTCATGAACGATTTGCGAGATGTAATCTTATTAAAATTTCAATCATTAAAAAGCGTTCGTGTACACTAACTTATTGGCCAGTGTACGGTTGTTAGGTTTGGAATCTAACTACAAAATTTCGTAGAAATAACTTATGTACCTTATGCGGCTTTGCCTAAAATTTATGGTGGTCAACAAATTCTCTTTCTGTGAATTGGTAGCTTTCCTGTCAGTGAAGATAATGTTCCTTTAATGAAGAGGAACTTGATTAAGACAATAGTCTGTTTCATTAAAAAGATATAACGTTCTTAATTTTCAAAATGTATCGATTGTTCACGACCATCATCGAAAAAAATATGCGATGTTATCAGTTTGATTCAGAACTAATTTGATTCGTATTTTCCATATATTCCATATGTTCCTGGTCTGGCACTCAGATGACGGCACAAATACAAAATCAATATTTCTATTAGTAAGTACCAATTTCAGAAGGTAGCTGTCTTATGATTTGTTTCAAAAGTTACGGTGAAACACCTTTTTTATTTTCTAAATAATAAAAAAAAATAGAATTTGAATTTAAATGCGGTCATACAAACACTGATACTGAAAAACGTTCGGTTCGTCAAAATAGGCAGTTATTCCGAAATACAAAAAAGTCCACAAATAGTTTATAGTTTAACAAAGATAAAGTGTTCGACAAAAAAAGTTTAAGGAATATTAGCGAAGTGCTGTAATGATGTTATCGTTCTTGAAGGAGACTATGTTGATGAAGAGAATCGAATTTAACCAAAAAAGTTGTGTTTTCTTTTTAGTCGATATGTTATCAAATATATGCAATTTCGATTATAGAATTATCTACAAAACAAGATTAATTGCAATTTTCACATTGAAATTAGAATAAATTGGTCTTCTTTGCTGCATTTATGAAACTATCAGAAAAGAACTACGGCAATAAATCAAAAACTAAAATAAATATTTGAAAAAATGAGTAATAAAATTCTTGATGAAATAGAAACATAAAAACAAGTCAATAAAAGAAACAATGCTTTCCAAAACCTATAGGTGCTGCATTGACTTGTCTTTATTTCACATTCCTTAAATTTTCATTGCATACTTTTATGTCACTACAGATTCGTATATGAATCTATGCAAAGGGCAAAGAATGTTGCACACAATAAAGTGACGCCAAATAAATAAAGAAAACAGAAATGAAAAAATAGTAGAAATATTACATACATACATAGTATATGCGTTTGTATGTATTGAAACTGAAAGAAAAATTATAATGCATGTATGCGAGAAAAAGAATACCCGCAGTAGATTAAGCCACGATTCTGTCGCTGGCATTGAGTTTAAATTGCGTGTAGCATGTGGCATACTTTGAGGAGCACAAGACCGTGAAAAGCCACAATGGGGTGTGGGTCGGTCGGATATATTGACGAAGCGTAAGTTTGTTGGTGTTTGGTGAGGGAGGTTCAGTGTTTGCGGTAGCGGGGGCTTTTTAAAATACGTGCTAAGCATAAAAAAATGGTATGTTACTATTTACATATTTTACTTTATGGTTGATATTTTTGTTGTTTTTGTTGACGGTGCTGTAGGTTTTTTTGCAATTGTCTTGCTTTCATTGTATTGTAAGTCACTGTTGTTGTTGTTGATGATGTTGCTTTGATAGTTGTAGTCGTATTTTTGTTATTGTGGGCTGTATTTTGGTTGAATTGAAAATTCTTTGCAATGTTTGTGTTCATCATATTCATCTAATGGAAGATTTAAAGAACGCTCCTTAAGATATGACATGAGACAAAAGCAAATATTTTCCAAAACACACAAAGTTAAGGAAAAATTACTAAATAGTTGTAGTGCCAGTGATGTCACTTAAAATCTTTTAGGAACCGCAACTAGTCAAATTTTGGGCATCATAAACAACAGTGATGATAAGTAAAGGAATAGACGTTATTCATTCAAGTCCAGCTATGTATTCAATAGTTCAGAGCTAGTAGGACTTTAATGCGTTGGTAGTGCTTGTGCTTAGTAATCTTTTAACTATTTATCTGAACATGCTGTACATTTACTGCCAAAACATACATATGTACATTACTGCGCTGAAACATAGATGGTGTTCACTTGATTGTCGAAAATACGAAAACCAATTATAGAAAAATGCACAAAGGTAAATTAAAAAAACACGAATTATGCTGAAAATTATTCAACTTTAGTATTTTTAGTAAAATTGTACTGTATACAATTATACAGGGTGGGCCAAAACTCACCATGGGGTTTAAAAATTTAATAACTTTTTCGTTCATATATTTTTTCTTATATTTTTTCTTTTTCAGACTATAAAATATACAAAATGGAAGTTTTTTTACACTAAGTTTGGAAAATAATATCACTTAAATGGCCCCCGTTTTCAGCTTCGGAGAGTTTGGAGAGCGAATAATTTCCAAAAATTCGGAAATTAATTGGCCAGTGCGTTCGCCAGATTTGTCAGCACCCGACTATTTTCTTTGGGGTTATTTAAAGGAGCGGGTATATGTGAACAAGCCTGAGACAAACTTTGAACTTGTTGCAGAAATTCGAGCGCTATAACTACAAAATTTTAAAACATACTCTAAAGCGTGCATATTATTGCGAAGCTGACATTATTTTCCATAGTTAGTGTAAAAAGTTTCCATTTTGTATTTTTTATAATCTGGAGCAAAAAAAATAAATATGGGACGTTTCACGTCAACTATGCCACCTCGCTGTCCATAATATGGTGCGTCTAAATAGGTCACATGCCGAGTGCTGTTTTAAAAAAAAAACAATATGACGGAACAATATGGCGACGAGAAAGATGGGTAATGGGGAAAAATCATCAAGTTGATTCATTTATTACGTTATATCTCACAAACGACACAAGATAATTTGGTGAAATTTTGTTACTCGAGGTATAGTGAAACTATCTTAGAATGAGCAAAAAGTGGGTGGGGTTAAGTAACATTTTGTGAATTGAGTTCAATATATCTCGAAAGCGGTTTCAACGATTTGGATAAAAAGCTAGGATCACCTATTCGAAAAGATCAGTATTAATTTGCAGAATGTCAAAAAATTATATAGTCTCGCATATGGGCGAGGCACCGTCTACAAAACTTTAATACGTTATAATAATAACAGAATTAATGAAGTAATTTGTCTGAAATTTAGTGCAGCTACATACTACATATCAAGTACTTCTGAGCAAAAAATGGGCGAAATATCACTAGTTGGCGTGGTACCTCCCATACAAGTGAAATACGTTACATGGTATAATTCAAAAACTATATAAAATATTTTGATTCAATTTCGTTGGAAGGTGTGGTACTTAAAATTCACAGTCACGGCGTTACGCAGGTTAAATTTATTGTTTCTTAGACGGTTTTCTCTTTCAGATACTATTATTTACTTTAAAATGGCGAATTGACGTCTATTTAAAGTGAATTTTAGGCATTTCTAAAAAGATTAAACACTTTTTCAGTTTTGAAAAAGAAATAGTAACTATACCTCTAGAGCAGTTAACCTCCTAAATTCAAAAATGCTATTAGTCTCTTTTTTACTCTACGGAAAGAGACCTGTCTGCGCTCTCAAATCTATGGAAAAACGATTTCTCAACATAACAAAACAAGGTACCTTGGAATGCATCTTCACCGAAGACTGACATGGAAAAAACACGTAGAATCAAAAATAACTTTATTAAAAATTAAGCAAAGTGAACTAAATTGGCCTTTGAACAGAACCTCGAAGTTAAGCATCAACTACAAAGGACAGCTATATCATACAGTAATCAAACCCATCTGGACATACGGCATTCAACTGTGGGGATCCGCCTTCCCCTCCAACATTGAAAAACTTCAGAGAGCACAGTCCAAGATACTTCGACAAATAGTAGATACATCATGTTACATTAAAAATATTGATATACACAAGGATATTCCAATACCCACAATCTTAGATGACATTTCCAAGCACACACAAAAGTATACAATAAAGCTTCAAAGCCACCCAAATCTAATCGCAACAATCCTTCTCCGAAGCCAAGGAGCTCAGCGCCTTAAAAAAAGTTAAATTCTACCGGTAAATGAATGATAGTGCCCTCCGGGATAATACAATAGTATCGTTCGATGCATTGACAAATGACGAATATGTTAAATTAGCTTAAATTAGAAGGCCGTTTGAGAAAAAATATTTCAAGGTCATATTGAGGTCATGTGTCGTTTAGTGATAAATTCGCTAAAATTAGTTTCAGAATTTTAGCGAGTTTATCACTAAACGACACATGAATTTTAGCGAGTTTATCACTAAACGACACATGAACCCCATTTTGACCTCCATGTTACCTTGAAATCTTTTTTCTCAGAAGTTCTGGAAAAAACGAACCCAAGATTCGGATTCAGGACGTCAAAGTCCCTAGGAAACACATAGTCTGGTCAAAACGCCATGACATTTTTTTTTTATGTAAACCTGTGTTATTGTTAATTTTAAGTTTGCTCTTAATAGATCGAACATTACATATTACCCTTATGGATTTTTCAGAAATTCTAACATTTTTTAAGTTACATAAAACTGTTCGAAAAATTTAAAATTTCAGATTTTTACGCAACAAACCAACTGAAATACAGGCATGTTCTGAAATCCGTTTCACTTCGGAACCGGAATTAAAGCAAATTTCAAAAGCTCCGCATTTCAATAATTAACACCAAATCCGATTTATGTTTCGATAAATCGAATAGGAATCATTAGTAAATTTTATCTGTTGAAATACAAATCCAATTCCATTTTATTTATCGCAATGCAGAGCTCTTGAAGATTGCTTTCATTCCAATTCCGAAGTGAATCGGATTTCAGAACATGCCTGATTGTCTGACTTTGTTTTAAATTAAAAAAAGGCTTAAAAGATCTTACGTTGCACTTTTCTCACAACATTTCAATGACATTTTTCAACTGATTTCACTAATACCCATTTCACGTAGTTTCTTCTTATTACTTGCACAGGGACTCACTTTCCTAATTTTCTGCTTTCTTTTTAACTTTCTGCTTAGAAATTCTGACTGCAATCTTTGATTTGTTTTTTTTTTTTATTTTATTTCTTTTGTTATACATTTTTAATTTCAATTAATTTTATCTGTCCCACTCCAGAATTTTACTTTTTTTAGCTTTATCGAACGCACTACGCAAGCTAAGCAATTTACTGAATTTCCAAGAGTTTTATACTTTTGTCACTTCCCCTTCTGTCACTCCCACCTGCATTGTTGTTCACGTGGCACTTGCCATCGTGAGAAAGAAAACGTTGAAAAAGAACAACCGACTGGCGCTGTCTATTTGGAGTGCTTCCCTAGCTGTTTGATGATTGCAACAAAAATAAAAATTGTTCTTTGCGATTGTCGGTGGGTATTATTAATGATGGCGTTGTCTCCTGTTGCTTTAGGAAACGTTTTCTATGATTGATGACTTCTTCTGCATACAAATTTTTCTAAACTTTTTTTTTGTTTGCCAATAGACTGAGCTTTTTGTGTCAATTTATAGACAAATTAATGTTCAATTTCTAGGGCTTCCTATGGGGATTTGTTGGGCGGATGAAGTTTTTATCTTTTATATTGTTTGGAATTTTAGAATTCTTGTTATTTATTGAGTCAAATTGATAGATCAATTGTTTGTCTTTTTTTTATTCTTTTGTTTTGCATATATTGAGCATTGACTTATAGAATTTTCTGGAATACATATTATCAACTCTATTATTTGCAAATTTAAACGTTTATAAATTAACACATCGGCTGATAAGTTTCGGGTCTAATGAAGAAAAAACAAAACTTTTTTGGTCAAATGCGATTTTATTCATAAACGTATAAGGACTGGTCCAGAAAAATTTGATACTTTTGTTTTTTAAGATCCTGATCTACCTGATGATCGTTGAAATATGAGTGCTAGTTTTTCTATATAATATCACAATTAAAAATATATATAACACTTCACGGTGCTCTTGAACAGTCGATAGGTTTGATGAAAATGTGGAGAAAATCTGTGAATTTGTACCTGCTTAGTAGTCTAAAAAAATGCAAACCCCGAAATCGCAGCTGATCATCTCCGCGAAATATTTCAAAAATACATATCCCATATATAATAAAAAAAGGAGGAAAAAAACAGAACAGCCAAATATAAAAATAGTTATATTCAATGTATTTTGCAGTGCTTGTGGAAATCGTTCCACAAAACAAATTTGCGAAATACAGAACAAATACTGAGGACTTTCTGAAATACAGAACATTTGTACGTTTAAAAAATTACACAGAACATAGGCTCCAAATACAGAACTGTTCTGTATAATACAGTACGGTTGGTCACCGTAGTTATACTACTTGAGGGGTATAGAAGCGAAGGCAGCAATCTCCATTTTTTTCATGAATGCATCTGAAAATGCCTTCTAGTTGCATTTGATGTAAGCTTGTGAACAGTGAAATTTGCAATACCAATAAGTCCCTATCCAATATATATCTAAGGTTCAAAACTGCCAATCAAAGCAAAGGCAGCATCTCTATTGGAGATTGCAGCTTTTGCTTTGATTACTAAACTTCTTAACAAAACTTCTTAAGCAAAACTTCTTAGAGGTCCGCCAAAAAATTATATTATTTTTTCACCATTTTTATTGGTTTTAGCGACTAATGAAGTCTAATTTCTAATTTCAGCGAAATCGAAGGGCGATTTCCTAGCAATTTCCACTTGTTTGAAACAAATACGACAATCTCTAAATTTTTTATCGAATTTGTGCATAAACCCCTTTGAGGATATGATTCAAACTTGGTTTACATCCTCATCTAACTCTATTCTACAGAATTGCAAAACATACAGTATACTAAATTCGTGTATCTTCAGAGATACACATTTTTGTTAGTTTTCACAATATTGAAAAATGTGGAGATTGTCGCCTTTGCTTCTATATCCCTCACTTATTAATAAATAAAAAAAATATCAAATTTTTCTGGACCAGTCCTTAGTAGGAGATCTGCCGCTAAGCCTGCACCCCTCTTCCTTTTTCCTGGTGAAATTTTTTTTTTTTTTCAATTTAGAGATAAACCAAACCTGGCGTGATTTGCACTCCATATGAAATATTCTTCTTTTTTTAACTGAACTCTTCCATACTAAACTATTTTAAGTATGCTTGAAAGTCTTTTGGATGTTGGCATATGCGTTTGATGAAGTAGATCTGTGGTGGCTCCCGAAACGCTTAACGCAAACCAGCATTCCAATCAAAATTTTTGGTTTTGCTTTATGTATTAAGCGTTGTTTTTGTAATTTTGTTAGTGTTTTACATAAACATATTAAACACCAAGCTCAAACCAACATTTTCTTCTGATCCATGCTTGTTTGGTAGCAAATAATGTAAATCATTTTCTGTTCCAAAAAACAATTAAAATTAAAAATATTTTTATATATGGGTGAATTTCACGAAATGCCGAAAAACACCTGTCCATGTACCAAAATTTAGATCGTCTCACCATGACATTGTTCCAAATTAACATTTTTAGTAATGTACATACATCCCGGAATCAAAAAGAAGTCCTGATAAAGTTTAATCGCACGAATCCATCCGTCATGGTCCTTTTGCCAATTAAGTCTTTTCCACGCTCGATTTAGCCAAATACAATATTCCACTGATGTTCTGCGTGTGGACACATTTAAGTTCCATAAGAACACAAGCTTTTTTCGTGGAGCAACCCCAATTCTGACCCTCCGATGCGCGCTGGTGGCATTATCACTATTGTTCCACGCATTTTTCATATTCTGTAGGTAATTCTGAATTAATTGGTGGGCTTTTTTTTTTTCAAATCTATCAACACAGAAGCCAAGCCCAACAGAGGAATTCTCCTCAAATGTTCCCATGTACTTGCTGCGGTCTAAGCATAATGTCAAAAGTATGGGAAAAAAGTCGATGTCCCCTCCGTCATGGTCAAAATATTCGTGACAAGTGAGATTTTTTTGGAGCATCATCATTGTGGAATGAAGAGTCTGTCAAAGTTAGTCGATTGTGCCCGGTAGCAAGAGTTTGCGATTTGCTTGGTGTGCTTAATGCTCAATTATTCATGAAATGTCCCCTCCGTCATGTGTCTCCTTCGTGATGATTTTGCGTTATTTTTATTTCTATCGTTGGAAACTACGAAGTATGTAGCAGATATACTTTATTAATAATATCATGTTTTCAACCAAACCCAAAATTCGTAATGGCGAATACAAGATATATTATTTTTTAACCAACATATTGGAGTACAGGGGTTTTTCAGGCTACTTATGATCTAAACGATGGAATCCACCGGTTACTGGATCATTTTAACAAATTTTCATGTTCAAATTTTCATATCCCGAAATTACGGTATTTCGTGACATTCACCCATATTTACTTTCGCGCGGTTGTAAATCGTGATTCTGGATTTGCCATTTTACCTGAAAACTGAGACATGATGGAATAGATTTCAGATTTAATGGAACGTTAACCTTAGAGTATGCTTTTAACAAGAAGTTGTTCTTTTCAACGGATTAGGTAGTGTTTTTTTCTTCCCAAAAACAATTTATTTGTTCTTCTGCGTGATTATTCGTGAGCATCCTTTTTATTGCATATCTTTTTTTTGTATAACGTCAATAAATTTTATCTTGAAAAGTTATGTGCTACACACATGAATGATTTATGCCTTATGTGAGGTTATTTCATGTCATCGAACATCCCTAAAGTGATGTAATGAATGTTAAAGTTTAGTTTTTTTTTTTTTTTTCATTTTTATTGTCTGCGCTTGGTTGTAATTTTTGCTTATCGATTAAAATTTGCGAATGTTTTTTTATTTCTTTATTTGGCCACTTTAATAAATTCAACAATTAATATTGCCTTTTTGACAATCTTAATTACACGAGGGAAATCTTCTTTGTTGTATTTTAATCCTTTAATGAACTTTCGAACTTTCAACCTCAGACAATTCAATTTAAATAGGGCAGACAAGGCAAAGCGGACCACGATTACGAACATTCCAATAAAATTGCGTCAAAATTAGTTTTTGTACCCTTATCATTCTTATCTGAAGTAATTTGATTAAGTATATGAGTGATTGATGGACACTTTTTTAAATAGATTCAACTAAATTTGTTGCTTATGTGCAAACAACTTTATAAATGTTTTGAATACAGCTGAAAGTAAACATTCTAATTTAAAGGGATTTATTTATCTTTAATCTTGTTTGCATATAAAATGATTTTGTGCTTCTTCGTATTCAGTTGGCCGATCCTACAAAAAAGTAGTAGTCTGACTTAAATAAAACCAAAAAAAGAAGAGTTTTTCCGAAATAGTTTAAATAGCTCAGAGTTGTCACAAAAACGGATTTTTAATGCGCGCAAAAGCTTCAAAACCTTAAGATTTTTGCACCCAAAGCGTTGTCCATATGAGTGAAAGGCACCTTTCAGAAATAAAAAATTAGTTGAAGGATTTTATACCACGGTGAAAGCATACTTGTTTGTAAAATCGAAATTCATGAAATATTTTGTGTTGAAGACCAACGACCAACATGACGAAACAATTTATAGGATTACGAATCAGTAGTACTTTTTAATGTTGAAATTTTAATTCGAATTGTTCCAATTGAAGGTAATAGCATAGACAGACGACAGTGTTAATTCGTATCATCAGTCTTAATCCGAATTTACTTGTGAATTATTACCATCTCAGTACGCATCGACTCCCACTTTAATGCATGAAATTAAAATGAATTTGTTCTGAATTGAGCAATTTCAATATGGTAACGCTGTCGATTATTATAATAGATTATAACGATTTGACAGAAACAAATCATCTGATTGTTAATTTTAAAGTCAACTTATTAAATTTATAAATGTCACTTCATTAAAAAATATAAATTGAAACCACAACAAAAAATAAAGGAAAATGGATTCAGCAAAAGTTGAGTGATTTAAGACGAGAATAAAAAAAAGCGCACTGCGTGAAGCGTGTTTGCTTAATACAGAAACTGTCGTCTGTCAGAGTAAAATTGTCATTTGCGTTAGTAGATTTTTAATTCAAATTATCGTTGTCGTCTGTCTATGCTATGGTCATATCAAAATTGATAAAACAAAACTTGAGCACAAAATGATTTTCCAGTTGAAGAGTTTTGGAATTTAAAAGTACTAAGATTTGGTTCTAATTAAATTTTTGTTGTCGTTCCACAATATCATTCAATCATTCCAGAATAGTTACCTATGTAACGTAAAGAAAATGTTCGACAGTTATGAATTAAACTATTGGGTGTTGGAATTAGTTTTAAAGGTTTTCTAAGAGATGGCGTAACTATCAATAGATCGCATAGGGCACACCTGTGACTATATTCATTTCAAAGCACATTGTCTAAGCTTCATTTTTCAGTATGAGTCATTCCAGTCAAGTGTAAACAACATATATTTTTTTCTCTGTGAACATGTCGACTTTCGTTCCAACAAAACGCAATTTGCGGGAAAGTTTACTTTTGTGCTTCCATTTGAAGAAAAAAGCGGTTGAAGCACAACCAGTGAATCCATCACTGGGGAACGCTACCAACAACAATTGATGCAATTGAGCCGAGCATTAAAGGTTAAACGGCCGGAATATGCCAAAAGACACGACAAAGTGGTTTTTCAACATGACAACGCACGGCCACATGTTGCAAGAACCGTCAAGGAAGCGTTGGAGGCGCTGAATTGGGATGTGCTACCCCACCCGCCTTATAGCCCAGACATAGCCCCTTCCGACTACCACCTATTCAGATCGATGACGCATGGCTTGGGTGAGCAGCGCTTCACTTCTTACGAGGATACCAAAAAATGGGTCGATTCGTGGATTGCCTCAAAATTCGAGTCGTTCTTCCGGCGCGGAATCCATATGCTGCCAGAAAGATGGGAAAATGTTGTAGCTAACGATGGACAATACTTTGAATAATATACATTGTACCGTTGTTTCTAAATAAATGCTCAAAAACCGAAAAAAAACCTTTAAAATTAATTCCAACACCCAATATTTAAATTTCAATTTGAAATTTTTTTTGATCAAAACTAGTGGGATAAAAGAAGACTTTTTTCGGGAATAGCCTATATATGACAGATTTTGCGAGATAACGAACAAACTTTTAAGTCGACCATCACTGATCACGCTAAAACTTTTCAGCATATTACTTTACTCGATATGATTTGCCCGATACCGGTTTTCTTGACATGTAGTCCACGTGACTCAAATTATGGGATTTTCTTGTTTTTGAATTTAAAAAAAGACGGGTCCTACAAAATGCTCATCATTTCGGTTCCTGAAGGCCAATTTAGGTGCTGAAAACATTAACGCCCTAAGTCCCAGTATGTATATACTGTTTGAAGAGTGCGTGCAAGAAGGGCGTAGTGCAATTGGGGCGTTATTGCAAGCAACGCCTCAATTATACCAAGCAAAAATCGTTAATAATTTTTGGAAGAAAAATCTGCATTTAGCAATGAACTTCAAGGACACAAAAGAAAATTTTCGCTAACTTTTCATATACCTCAATGGTAGTACTAAGTGTCCTGTAACATATATTCAAATCTAAAGAAAGAAAAAATTACGTTTCTCAAAATATTTCTGTTTGAATATTTTTATTACTTGTTCAGAATTTCCAAAATTTTTCCTTTTCTATACAAGATAATGAAATAAACGTTTTTGAAACCTGATTAAATTTCCATGTTCCAAAAAAAATAGTTATAATTGGGCTGCAAGTATCAAAGTTATCAACATTTCGCTGGACTTGAGTTTTTTTGTTAAGCTCGTTATTATGAAACTTTCATTATTTTTGTAATGTGGTCATATATGAGTGACTTGTGGAACTCTTACCCTCTTGAAATCATGACACTTTGTTACCTTTCTGGGCTTGTGAACTAAACAATCCTTTATTACTGAGGGAAAACTGCAAAATAACCACAAATATTGTTAATTCAACTATATTTGAACTGTAAGTCTCTAAAGGTGTAAACGATTGAAAACAATAGAACTTGCAATACTTCTAACCACAAAACTAAGCACACCCATTGCTGAGTATGTGTGAGTGCTCCAAAAGAAAAACTGAAAAGCACAGCTACCAGCAAACTCACATGAAAAATGTTAAATACATGCGACAAAACCAACCGCTACTACCTTACTTTGGCGCTCAATGACATTGGCAGCATTGGTGTGTCGGATGTTCACGATGTTCGGTTAAGAGGGGGCATGGTATGCCTAAGGCATTAAAATATCGCGATGATGTTTTAGCATGCAAATGCATGCTTATGTGTTTGTATGTTGTGTACATACATACCCAGTTGTTGCTTGGAGGAAGCCGCACTCAAAAGGAGTAATATTTGCTACAAAATCTTTTAAACAAGACTTCGATAAGTAGGTTGGAATTTTATTGTTTTTTTTAAGCGTCCTTTTCTTTATACTTAGATTTACTCCTCAGAGGGGCTCCCCTGCAAAAATTACATGTTCACTTCCAGGGTACCCCTGGTGGAGGTAAAACGTGAAACCGACCTCCGATAGCTTTTCCTCTCAACAAGGTTAGAGGTAGGGGTAAGTATGTTCGCCGAAATATTAAGGGGGCAGAAACAATGGAGGTCCGACATAGATTTTACCTCCAGTAAGTGCACCTTGGAAGTGTTGCGAATCAGTTTCATAAAAATTTAATTTTTTTTCTGAGGAACTTCTATAAGGAGTGAAGATAGACGGTATGTATGTTCGGGGAAATCTTTAAAGGGAAAAATAATGCAGGTTGGTCTGACATTATACTAAACCAGAGGCACTCTGGAAGATAGAGAAAATTTTAATGAAAATATAATTTTCGCAAGGGTGACCCCCTAAGAAGTGGTGGTATGGAGTAGATACTTATGTTCAGGAAAAACAGTAAGTTTGACTCTTGGCCACTTTGTTAGAAAACGTTAGGAAAGATGGCCAGCGGGAAAAACAAGCATTTCGGCAAGTAATCATCATCAGGACCCATCAGTCCAACTGGGTTTGTATGCATATAGGGGCGATTGTGTTCATAGTCACGCGGCTTGCATAGCACGCATGTTTGGGGTTTTGAATTTTCTTGTGTTTTCTTTTTAGCAAAGGTCTTGTTGTTGTTGTTGTTGTTGATGTTGTGTGCTCTTCCGACAACAACTATCGGTTTAGGTGTGGAATTGGCCTTTTCTATTTAGGCAAAACAAACATCATGTTCCGAAACCATAGCCACCGCAGTTGCAAGTTTTCCATTTTAATTTTCATTTATTTCAATTTCTTTTTCACACGAAAAGTTCTTTATGCCATGAATTGCGCAATGTCGCAAAAAGTAGTTTTGCAAGTGGTAAGTAATCAAAAAATGTATTATTTAATATTAATGAAACACGAAGGCTGAATCATAGTTTTCACTTTTTATATGAATGTATGTCCTTACATTAGGGCGGTTCAGATATAAATATTTTTTTTTTTTTCTATTGACTCACACTAAAATTTTTATATACTTATATGTGCAGTAGGGTGGCCGTTAAATGACTTTTTGTGGTAAGTCAACTTCAGATGTGGAAACAAATTTTCTCTGATTTATATGTTGAGCCCTGATTGGCCCTTTGGTAAATTTTGATTATTGTCAAACGAAATGCATGAAATTTGGTACCTAAGACACAAATTTTATTAAGCTGTTTGGGATTAAGAATGGTTGTGATTGGCTTACCATGCCTACCTGCCATTAGGTGTTTCGAAATGCCTTCATGGGGAATTGTCGTGAAGTCAGACGGCCCAAGCTAATATCTGTACCATATTTCACGCATATAGCTTTATTCCTTTTGCCGTAATCGCAATTTTAACATACAGACGGACACATTTACCAAAAGGCCAATCACAGCCAACATTAAAATCTAAAAAAATCAGGGACCGTTCGTCATTATCTTGCATTAAATGGCCATCCTAATATAAAAATATGGAATTTTTTTTTTTTTTTTTTTTTGAGTAAATGTCTGTACTAAGCTAAAAACGAAATGGTGATTAGGTATTATACTTGATTTGACTGATTTTGATGATGAAAGTAAAAATAACCTTTGCAAATTTCAAATTTATGTATGAGATAAATTTTAAGAGTCATACCCTAGATATTGCTGTATATAAATTTATATACATATATGTATATATGAGACGTTCCTTTTGAAGCCGGCAACATCCTCTGCTTAGAGCTAATAACCCGTGCATTTTACATATTTATCAAACTTCATCCATTTCCTAAAATAGTTTCAGTGATATGAAGAATTTGGCTTTATCTATTATATAAAGGCGTGACACCACCCATTTTTTGATCAGGATATTATTCTACTAGCGACTTTGTCAAATGTTTCTATTTTCATTCGCCTCCCATAGCCAATTTTTCCACAAAAAAACGACATTATCTCCAAAAGCCACTGGTTAAACCGTTTCGGATGTTTTATACATCATTTGAAAGGTAAGAAATCTACGCAGCATTTATCTTAAAGACGGATGATCAAACGCAAAAGTTATGGACAAATTTCAAAAGACATGTTTTTCGCTCTTAAAAAATTTGTATCCGAGTATGGGACACCTAGAAAAATGCAATGAAAATTAGAAAATATGAAATAAAAATAACACAAATTTGAGTAAACACAAATTTTTATTCATTAAGGAAACCTTCAGTGGCTGGAATGATCATAAAAGAACATTTTCAGCCAATCGTTGCCTTCAAGTCATTAACTTAGCGAGGCATAAAACAAAAATCAACATTTATCTTTGATTGTTTGTACGCTAACCTCTTCCCTTTTGTAACGAATTTTGGATAAGATGACTTTTCCTCATGAATAATTTTCATTTCGCATATGGACGCGCTCCCAACGCTTCTTTGTTTGGTTCCAGACGAAAGAAACTGATGGTTATCGATTTCTTTTAGTCAGATTGGAGCATTAATGTTGATATTTGACAGCTGTGAGCTCGAAAAAGTGTCCAATACCCGGAACATGACACTTTTTCTGCAATGTCAAAAACTTTCTATCAAACTATCAAAAACTTCCTATGAAAAATATTGTAAAAAAAACATCCAAAAAAAAGCATCCAATAAAAAATGTCCAAAAATAAAAATCCAAATAAAAATCATCGATTTTATTAAATGGAGTTAAATTATTTTGATGATGGAAAATGAATGTTGGACAGTTTTTTATTGGATATTTTTTTTATTGGCTGTTTTCATTTTTGGATGTTTTTTTTTGGATATTTTCGAGTGGAATACAAAAAAAATCGTGAAGAAGACACTTTCCTTTTCCACTTGATTAAATCAAAAATATAGCACATGGAAACAAAATCATAAAAAACTTCTAAGTCAAATTACGACAACAGGTGTGAGGCTATAAGAAGCAATAGATCTTTTCAATTAAACATTAAAACATTGATCATATCAGGACGACAATTCGACAGTAGTCAGATTGGCAATATTAATTTTGCATGATAGAAAAAATCAACTGTCCTATACTTGGATGTGTCCCACAATCGGCGACTCTCTCTTACATATAATTTTCAATAAAATGGCACCTACACAGAGCCAAAACTACCACATAAAATAGAACAAAAGAAGATATCTCTATGGTTTTCATACAAGAAGAAAGTCACATCAAAACAATAGAGAAAATCTTCTTAAAATTTTTGTTGACATTTACATATATGAAAACATCGTAGTATTAACCCATTTTGTGCAGCGCCATATTTTTTTCGAATTTACAATTAAAAGTAACATTTCTAAACTAAAATGGACCGAAAAAAGCCGAATCTGTTGTTCAAAAAATTGTATCTATAATAGTTTTGCCAGGGGGGACTGTTCGAAAACTCGAACAATGGCTGTTTTGTACAATTCAGCCATTATAGTAAATATGCATATATGCAGAAATTAGCCATAGATATGTATAAATTTAATAAAAACACAATTGATTTGTTCATTCTAATTAATTTTGTATTATTAATTCATTTCTTTGTTTATATTTTTTCATTTTTTGTTGTATTAGACTAAGAGCCAGCGCTTGGCTGACCCTCCTCATAGTATCAAATCTGAATATATTTGTGAGTGTCCTTCCAATAGTAGGTATAAACTTCTGTTCCAGTGATATCCTGAGGGGTGGTGTCTACGTGAGATATCGGGCGCAAAAGGTCGAGAAAAACAGTTTTTTGCAAATATCTCGCTAACCGTTATATTAATAAAAAAATTAAGTTCCACAATTTTGTAGCTCATTAAATTTCATATCGAAAAATAGCGAAAATTGTTTTCTTACGACATATAGTTTAGGAGATATGGTCCAGTGAAATTGGACCTTCCGATCCAACATATAAAATCCATAATTTTTTTTCCTTTAGTCGGTCTATTTTATAGTTTCAAAGTATGCACCAAAATTCGAGACCAATTTCACTGTCGTTCAAAAAGTTATTCAGGCACAAAGGTCGAGAAAACTAGTATCTCGATTACGCTTATTTCTACAAAAAAATGGTGCTCTACAAATTTGTAGCTCAGAAAATTTCATATCAAAAAGTGGTGCAAGTTGCTTTCGCACGATCCATAGCTTACGAGATATCTTATATCAAGGTATTTTCCACATACAAGTGTACATAGTAATATGAATGTTGATTTTCAATGTACTATGCCTACGTCATAGTATCATGGTTGAATTTTTTTGTGGGTATTTTTCCAATAGTGGGTACCAACTTTTGTTTAAGTCAAACCGTGAGAGGTGGTGCCTTCGCGAGATATCGAGCATAGTTATAGTAATTTGAAAATCAACTTTTAAAAAACTGATTTTCTCTACCTTTCGCACCCAATATCTCACGAAGGCACCACCGCTCATGGTTTAACTAAAACAAAAGCTAGTGCCGACTATTGAAAAAATACCCACAAAAAAATGCAGCCATGATACTATGACGTAGACATAGTTATAGTAATTTCAAAATCAATTTTCAAAAAACTGATTTCTTCCACTTTTGCACCCGATATCTCAGGAAGGCGCCACCTCTCACGGTTTGACTAAAACAAAAGTTAGTACTAACTATTGGAAAAATACCCATAAAAAAATGCAACCATGATACCATGACGTAGACATTGTTATAGTAATTTCAAAATCAACTTTCAAAAAACTGATTTTCTCCACCTTTTGCACCCTATTTCGCGAAGGCACCAACTCTCACGATTTAACTAAAACAAAAGATAGAATTCCTTAGTAGAAGAATGCCCACAAAAAAATTCAGCCATGATTATATGGCGTAGGCGTAGTTAGTTTACTTTGAAAATCAACATTCATATTACTATGAACACTTGCATGCGGAAATATCTTAAAATAGGATATCTCCTAAACTGTGGGTCGTACGAAAATAATTCGCACCGCTTTTTGGTATGAAATTTTCGAAGCTACAAAATTGTGGAGCACCATTTTTTTGTAGAAATGAGCGTTAGCGATATACTAATTTTCTCGACCTTTGTGCCTAAATAACTTTTTATACGACAGTGAAATTGGTCTCGAATTTTGGTGCATAATTTGAAACTAAAAAATAGGCCGACTAGAAGAAAAAAATTATGGATTTTATATGTTGAATCGGAAGGTCCAATTTCACTGAACCATATCTCCTAAACTATAGGTCGTACGAATTTCGATTTGAAATTTAATGAGCTACAAAATTGTGGAACGTTATTTTTTTGTAAATATAACAGTTAGCGAGATATTTGCAAAAAACAGTTTTTCTCGACCTTTTGCACCCGATATCTCACGTAGGCACCACCTCTCAGGAATTCACTAGAACAGAAGTTCATACCTACTATTGGAAGAACACTCCCAAAAAAATTCAGCTTTGATACTATGAGGAAGGTCAGCCAAGCGCTGGCTCTCTGTCTATATGTTTTTACATATTTATTGATTTTGCTACGAATTGTGGTGGGCTGCGAAGCAATTTTTCATGTGCAAGTGAACTTGACACTTTTTGCACATTCGTAGGGTAGGCTTACTTTGTAGTGTCTGGCTTTGTTTTCAGGCTGCACAGCTAGCTCATGATTTCCTTTGCCTCGGGGAAGCAGTGGGGCTTGCTCTTCGCTTGAATCAGGTGGCTGTTCGAAGTCACTGTCTTCGTTTTCATCAGGCGTTAGTAACAAATTTGTCGATAAGTCCACTCGAAATGCCAGCTGTGGATCTTCGGTGGACCTAGCATTTCGTTAACAAAGCAATTAAATTTTCAAGCTTTGACAACAGATGACTCTAGAACGGCCAACCAAAGTGGCCACCACCATTTTTTTGATCGAATCGAAGCGCGATAATTGGAAACACCATAATCGTGAAATCGTGTTGTCCAAAACTCAATGATCGTACATTACTGCAGTTTTCTGCAGAAATTTTAAATTTTGCACAAAAGTCAAAGGCATCTTTGATTCATTCAAAAATACTTGTTCATATATTGAAGGTCAAATGTAGTTTTCTGCAGAAATTTGAAATTTTTCAATGGAAAAAGTCATAGGCATCTTTGGCCCACGGCCATTGTTTGACTTTTCGAACATTCATTCTTGAGAGTCTACCAATGCTTCCTAGTGGTAAAAGCTTATAAGTAAACTCACTTTTAGACTATTTTCGACTTTTATCTACCATAGAAAAGTACTTTTGGAAAAATACTAGTTATTATTATATCTTATTTCATTCATTAAAAATGGGTCTGCTTGTTAGCTATTCTTCAACCGCCAACTGTAGCCCACAAGGAGGAAGCGGGTTGGCGGAAATTATTGTTTTCTTAAAGCCAATTAAATTATCTATTATATGGTATACTACAAAAATTTCCACTTTCACCTCAACATAGAAAAATAAATTGATAAAAATAGACAAATTTACTGTTCGAGAACTTGAACAGTGGCTCAAAATGGGTTAGGAAGAAACATAGAGATTTCTGTATGGAAAATTCATATTGTTTTCTATCTTTAGTACGAATTCATAGCAAATTAGGTTAAAACGACAATCTTCTTGTTTTTAGGGGTAATTTTTTGCTCTGTGTGCTTGTCCAAAATGAAGAATTTTGCTACTCATCTATTGCATCTATTATATTTTTTACGTATAACTCTTAAGTCTTTTTTTATCTCCTGATGAAATTTTTCCGGGGATTACGTTTAAAGAAAACTTTAACCCATTATAATCCAGTTCTTTAAGACCAAGATATAACGGGCTACGATTATTCCTTGAGTGTTTTCATGATGAAAATTTAGAGTTTCACAGTAGGGTGAAAGCCAAAAGAACAATATATAGTAGATTTAAAGTTTCAGTTTTTACATTTTTATGTACCATGATTCAAGACAGACAATTTGATGAATCGTACGGCTCATTCCGATCATTTTTGGGATCTTCATAAAAGAACTAATAAAGCCGAGATTTTACAGAAATCGACGTTGCCCAACGTCCAAATGAGCATCAAAAAATTTGAAATAAATCTCTGATCACATTTTTACACTCAGAGATTTTTGGGCATAATCGTGTAATTTCCAAAAGTAAAAATATGAAAATATGGAAGAATAATGTAGGTTTACATACTTATATATATGTATATATATAAAATTATTTGCATATACATCTCTGTATCATTCTTCTGCATTCTATTTATTTTCATATTCTTGGAAGTTTTCTGCTAATGATTTCTAATTTTTTTCATGTGCTGCAAAACACAAACATGCCAACATTTTATTTACAGTAAAATTTTCTGTTGTTACGGTCATTTATTTAAAATATTGTTGACATATTTTCTCAATAGCTGCCAGCAATGCATGTTTATTGTACACGTCTGACCTTTTGAAGAAATACTTGCATTGTACAATGTACATTAGATAGTATCGACCTATATACATAGAAAAAAAAGTTCGAATGACCTCCCCCAGTTTGAAAGCTGATATTGCAAGAATTTTAAAGAAAAAAAAACATTTTTTTTCGGCCTCTAAATTCGACGCAGTTTTGACATTTCAAACAGCGTGCAAATAAATAAAAAAAAAAAAAAACCTTAGGGGGCGATATTCGTTTTTGAAACATCCTGTTTTCCATATTTTGTACTGAGCTTTTAGATTCACTATAACTTCTTCAATTTCAACAATTTGAGGAAACTTTTTAAAGATGAATTTTATGATTTTTTGTGTACTTCAATTCTATAAAGTGTCCTTGGCACTTTAGGGTGGTAGAAACTGAAATAATGAGTACAACTAGTCGAAAAAAAAAATCTAAGATAAATGACTTCTATGAATAAAATGTAGCCCATATTGAGACATTTACAACGATATACTATACTTGTTGATCGGACGTCAAATGGCGGAGATGCCACATCGAATTTAAAGGCCGAAAAAAAAGAATGTTTGTTTTCCTTAAAATTCTTTCAATATTAGTTTTCAAACTGGGGGCGGTCATTCGAATTCATTTTTTTTTTTTTTTTTTTTGTATGAGGGTCGATACTATCTAATGTATATCCTTCATTATTAGCAATGTAAATTTTATACGATGGAAATTGTTACCAAAATATGATATTATTTAAATTTTATTGTTTTTGTCCTATGCCTTAGGCAACATTAAATACATTTCATTATTTTAATTTAGATTTATAGTTTATTTTTAAAATGAAGCTTGAAAAATTACTTTGTCATGACTTTTCCAAAATGTGTAGTTGTTTTGTACATTGAATATTTGAGTAGAGCACCGTTGAAGATTGATTGACTGATTCGGGCAATATTTTTCGAGCTATCCATAAAATAGCGTTTTAAACTGAAACAAAAATTGAACGATGCTTATTCTTTAGCGATTTTGGGAAGAAACTAACAGCTGGCCTACCGTTTTTAAAATTTAGACATACATACATACATACACATGTTGTACACGTAAGATTTAAATCCTTTAGTTAAGAACACAAACTATTAATATTGGAGATAACTTTTAAACATATACCTACATATTATATAATAAAAAAGTTAGAGTAAAAGTTAGAGCTGTGGATTGTAATCGTGCAAAATGGGTTAATGGACACGCCTTTCGCTCATACAATAAAACATTTTTAACGCAATATGAAGAGCATTATTTTTGATAAATCAACAAAAATAGCACTATTGCTAGAAACAAACAATGAAAGCTCTGACGTCAGTTTTGGAGAATTCAGACCAGAGGGCGTGACACCTCCCATACAAGTAAAATATGCAAAACGCTATATGTATGTACTAGTTTTTACCCGCGACTTCGTCTGCGCAGTATTAGTACTTCTAATAGCCTATTTTTTTACTTTCATCATCTTGAATCAATCTTCATACTATTTAAGTAATTAAAAAAATTTTAAGTGAAAAGGTACTATCTACATACATACAAACATATCAAAATGTGAGTAATAGGTGAGATGCATTTATTTAAGGACTATCCCAGAAAACATTTTTTTACATCAATTAAAAAATCCTTAACGAGTTTATTATTAATTTTTGATTTTGCTATACCTTAGAAAAGCACAGCAAACGGAGGTCGAACGGTATACGTGGAACTCCGAAATGGTTACTGTTGATAATACTTGGTTTCCCCTGTGTTATCAGAAATATTTAACTGTTTTTTGTATACCGATCGCTCCGTGCCTTCATTCAATATTTTCATTATCAAGGCAAATCTGTCGGAATATCAAGCGAATTTCCAATCACCCCCATTTTTCTTATAAATCTTTTGGAGTACCAAAAACAAAGGTGGTGCAAATATGATTTTGATTTTCAATTAAGGCCAAATATCGTACCTATTGAATCGCATTCACATTCAACACGGAAATACGTTTTTGTTTTTATTTATTTTTCAAATTGTAATTATCTTTCAAAATGTAAACAAACAAACTTCCATCAGCCTGTTCACCCCTTTTCAGGATGATTTTAGGGGTAGAAACTATCTTATATCCTTCCTAGGGTCTCTTACTATCTCAATACCAAATTTTAACTAAATTGGTTCAGCAATTATTGATTTCCCATACAAATTTCCAACCCCCTTTTCATCCCTTTTAAGGCTGATTTTAGCCAAATTTGAAGAAGAGGGCGTGAAACAAGCTATATTAACATATATTTCAAAACGATATACTGACATCTGTAGTTCGGAGACAAAAACATTTTCAGCTGGTACACTTGGCGCGTATTACTTCATATTAGAGAAACATATTTGTCCTAATGCCACATCAATTCAGACGTTAATATGTCTGAATTATTTTTATGAATAACTTTGACAAATCTTTATTTGCTCAGGGTAAACTATGTTGTAAGCCAAAAAAAAAAAAAGATGTTTAATCCTTTTTGAAGGGAAAGATTTTATTTGTGTTTACACAAATACGTACATGTACACATTCTCACATATATGTCGGGGACATAAGTTACATTTATTCCAACTTAACAACTCATAAATTAATAAAGTTGTTCGCTATCTACCTGGTACATTTTTCATATGTTTTTTGAAACCTTGTATTCAGTTTGTATTCATGTTCGTGTGCATGTAAGTATGTTTTTATACATTTCATCCTCTTGCGTATTTTACTTGTATGTAGCTAATATTGTTTGTCATATTTTTCTTTTAACTTTTATTCTAAAAATATTTTATTATCTTTGTACATATGAACCTGAGCTTTTAACATTCAACACGGTGAAAACCATATGTGACCAAAATATGTACATACAGACATATGCGAGGCTCCATAGGAAAAGAAACCTTTATGACAATACATGACATGAAAGCACAATGCTTCTTTCTTTTTAATATAGCAACGTAACTACAAACTCCAAATAAAATAAATTTCTTTAAAGATTTGAAATCACCTCACAAAATTCTTTAAGAAATGGCGACCCCAAGGTCGTGAGATTTTCCTACATTTCAGTCAACAAAACGGCAATACAACGTTCACTGACGAAATAATGGAGTCCAATAGTAAAAGTCAAGGATTTATAGCCTATAAGTGAAATTATAAATACCAACAAAATAAATTTTCCACAAAAATAATATAGCCCAGGAAAATAAGACAAAAAAGAGCTGCTGTGCGAAATAATTCCAAGTGAATTTTTTTCACCGGAATTGTCTTTATTAATGCAAAATGAATAATGTGCAAAAAGTCCATTGAAGTCCATTGTGCGCATAAAAAGTTATTCAGACTCAAAGGTCGCTAAAATCAGTTTTTTGCAAATATCTCGCTAACGCAAACATTTACAGAAAAATTTTTCTCCACAATTTTCTAACACAGAAAATTTCCTATGTGAAGATGTAAAACATGTTTTTGTGTAGCTTATAGTTTAAGAGATAACTCAATTTAAAAAGTTGTGCACAGTTTTTATATGTAAATGCTGCGTATAAGTTCATATTAAAATATTTTACTTTTAAAATTGCGAATACTCTTTAACGAAGAATCGTACAAAAAAAATTAAAAAACCATTCAAAAGATAATTGGATTCTGTAAATACCATATTAAATTTTTTTTGGAGTCACTCATGGTCTAAAAGATATTCTTCAAAAACCATCAAGGTTTCGAAAATACTGGTTTTTGAAGGATATCTCTGAAACGGTAAGCCATACGATAAAAAGGAACAACATCAATTTTGTAGAAAATCACAAGATCTACAAAAAATAAGCCATATGTGTACACATTAAAATAACCGTTTAGAAGTTATTCGATAAAAACCGTTTTTTTTTTTTTTTTTTGCCATTTACAGGTTTGTTTTTAATATCTTCGAAACGGTTACTTCAATGTGTACACATATGGCTTATTTTTTGTAGATCTTGTGATTTTCTACAAAATTGATGCTGTTGCTTTTTATCGAATGACTTTAATACGGTATTTACAGAATCCAATTATCTTTTGAACGGTTTTTCATTTTTTTTTTTTGTACGATTCCTCGTTAAAGAGTATTCGCAATTTTAAAAGTAAAATATTTTAATATGAACTTATACGCAGCATTTGCATATAAAAACTGTACACAACTTTTTAAATTGAGTTATCTCCTAAACTATAAGCTACACAAAAACATTTTTTACATTTTTAAATAGGAAATTTCCTGTGTTACAAAATTGTGGAAACAAAATTTTCTGTAAAAGTTTGCGTAAGCAAGATATTTGCAAAAAACTGATTTTAGCGACCTTTGAGCCTGAATAACTTTTTATGCGCACAATGGACTTCAATGGACTTTTTACACATTATTCATTATGCTTTAATAAAGACAATTCCGGTGAAAAAAATTCACTTGGAATGTTTTCGCAGAAATATTCTTATTTTCCTGGGCTAATAACCAGGGACCTGAAAATCTAACTGGCCGTGACACTATCTCACACTCATAACTCGGGATATCGATTAAAATATTCACAATCCTAAGGTAATTTCACTTCGAGCAATCGGATCAATAAAACAGCAATGCGCTTGATCAAAATTTGTAGATATTTTGATGTGGCACGAGACTGAGAAAAAGTCGGGTTACGAAGATTAATAACGTGTTTTTTAGTAAAATTGCATTTTAAATGTAAAATATTGCTATAACATTGAAACACTATTAATAACATTTATTATTTTTAGTGAAAAGTGTAAAACTTTAATTATAAATCTTGTTGTACTACACGGTGCCGAAAACCCAATTTAAATAAATTTTTATATAACCTAATTTTTATATTGCATATATGTTTTCTACTTAAACTATTTTTAAAAGTTTTTGTTTACCATTTTTTAAAAGAGGTCGAAGAAGGTTCGAAGAAACAGAACAAACCAAAACTAAAATAGTCATTTTCGATTAAGTCATTGGTGCTGAATCTGAATCCAGTCTCGGAATCGCTCAATCACGTATGCTTTTTAAGATACGATAGACCTCGCTTAATTGACCCCTTTTAATTGATTTCCCCGCATAATTATGTAAGAAGACTGAATACTACGTGGGGTATTTGATACCAAAACACGCTATTAATTCTTCCACACTATTGAGGGTTATATTGTAATAACTTATTTTTTTAGTTAATTATGCATTAAAAAGTAGAAAACTTATGCAGTTGCATATTATGCAGTGAAATTTTTTTTAATAGCAATAAAAAACGGAAATTGAAAATTGTCATCAAATTTTTTACGCATTTTTCTGAAGTTTTAAGAATTTCTGTCTTTGGTGCCCCTAGTGAAATTTTTTGAAGAATATTTTTGTAGAACATTTTAAACCATTTTAACCAAATTTTTGGGAAAAAAGGGTCAAGAAGACCCATAAAAACAGGATTTAATGGTTTAAGATGCAATAGAATATTATTTTTTGTATGATTTTACGATAAACTTATTAAAAACAGTTTTTCCAAGATGTAGTTTACGAGTTTTACAACAGGCCGAAATATCGAAAGTATGTTTTCTTTCGGTTTTTTATCTGAAACATCAATATATGAATGATTTTAAACTCGAGATATAATATTTTTATATACCTTCACTCAAGACAAAAAATTTTATATATTGGGTGACTCATTCGGAGCGTTTCTTAAATCGTAACAAAATAAAAACTGTACTAAGCCGAGATTTTGCATAAAACGGCGATGAGCGACCTCTTAATGACCTTCAAAAATTTTGAAAAACTCAGCGTACTTTATTGACACCCTCTTGTAGATTTTTGGTGGTAATTGTCTGTCTATATGTCTGTATTTAACTTTTTATTTATTTTTTGCTCCACTTTCATACATACTGTATATGTCAGTTTGCCTTAAAAAAATTAAAATTTCTCACAGCCGCGCTAAAACCCGCAACTCTTTTTTCATAAAAAGTAACTTAAATGTGTACTCTTTATTAAAATAAAAAAATTTTTGTTTAAGCTCACTTTTGGAACAACTATGTACTGTATGTATATAGCCAGAATGCACTTCATTTTTAACTAACGAACAAAAAAAAAAATTTAAATATAACAAAACACTTTTTCACAAAACAAAAACCACTTTTGTAAATACAAAAATACCTGAACTAAAAGGATCCATCAAAATTTAAGAAGACAAACAAAACAAAAGGAAAGAAAATCATTGCATTGTTTGTGGCTGCACTTGCTTCTTATGATTATAGCGACTGGAGTTCTCTTACAAAAAGTTTAATAATTCCGAAGGAGCAAAACATGGCACAACCAAATTTTAAACACTTATTATGGATAGCCTATAATTAACGAAAATTATAATAAGATGAAAATCTTGCACAGACTAAAACACTTTAACTCCACTTGAATAATAAAAAACCTTAATCTTTTAACACATATTTGATATATATAAAACAAAATTTTTTAAACATTAACTCAAAAAAACTGTGGTAGAACCAGAATTACCTGAAGTTGAAGGTTCCATTAAAACTTTTTCCACAAAAAACTTTTTTTTTAATAGAAATGTACTTTAAAAAAGCCAAAAAATTCCAAATTTCCACAGCCGCGAACGAAAGCAAAAAAAGTTGATCTTCAACCGCATATAACTTTTTAACTAGTAATGTTAGGTCAACAATTTTTATTGTATGTGACGCAGAATTTAATTATCTTTAAAACGGTATCAAAAAAAGCCGGTAATTCAAACTTTTTTCAATTAAATGCGTAAAAGCGCATACAATACCCCCCCCCCCCTTTGTGCGGTGTCAAGTTGAAAGTGGATTATTCCTCTGCCACTCCAAGTTGAGTGACTTATCAAGTGCTTTACATACTTAAGAAGGTCTAAGGTCAGGTGAAAATAACAAGTCTCTCTTGATCATTCATACTAAATGCCTCTATTATATTTTTGACTAATAGTATTGCTCTAATTTTTATTATTATTTCTTACTTTCTTCCAATTTTGATCTTATTAAGTACTAATATATGACTGTTCGTCCTCGTTTATGTATCTGATTTTCGGTTCTTGCGCCTTAAGAATTTTAGTGACCGGATATCTCAAATCGAAAATTAATTGTAAATTTAAGTCGCTGTTTTATAGAAAGTGTGGAATATTTATATTTTACGTGTACATTTTTAATATTTACATGCATTTTCCGAAACATATCTAGACGTTCTTCTAAATGTAGTTGATGTATCCCAACAAATATACCTTGAAATTTACTGAGATGCACAATAAATTGCCTTGCCTGGCAACGAACGTAATTTATACTTTTTGTTTTTGTGCAAGCGTGGAGGAGTAACAATAGTTTTCATATTACCATATTCTTCTTCTCCGTTATTTTCTTCAATGCCTTGTGGTCTTCTAAAGGCCATCACATTTGTGAAACTAACGACTGGGCATTCATCTTTATTACTACGTAACGACGTATTGTCTATCATTACACTATCGCTATCTCCTGTCATCCCACTCCGTAGTCCTATTGTGAATTATTCACTATATCAAAGTCACTGCATTAGTGTTAGTTAAGTTGATATTTTGAATAGAATTAAACACATCAATGGAATCCTGGGTAAAATAGGAAAACCAGAGAAACAAACGTGCACAATACTAACACAGAAGCAACCTAAATTCACACCACAACATGACAATAAGTGGGGTGTCTGTGGTAATATGGTTAGTTAGCTTTTAATACAAAATGCTCATAGACAATTAAATTATTAGTTGGTAACTAGGTAGGTATGTATGTGTATTTGAAATTGGTTTATTTTGTGTAATTTCCAATTGTTTAGAAGAATCTTATATTATGTTTTTATTTTTACTTGGCGTGCAAGAGGAAAATATGTAATTTTTACATTAGTAGTCAGGGACGAGGAACTCAGTAGTACTAACCGTTGGCAGGATTGACTCTTGTGTTATATGTTGACTTCATCTTTGACCTTTAATGTATTACTTATAGGTCATCGATTAATGTAGTATGGGATGTATCAGTAACATCAGAAATAATGTTGCTACGAAATAATTTGAAAAATCTTAAAATCGTATCTTGATTAATGCATTATATTCTGAACTGTTATTATGTACCATTTGATTTCTCGTACCTAAAATAAGAATAGCCTTTATTCTGCATGTTCAAAACAAAATCTACTGGGTGTCTTTTGGGACACCGGGTAATGTTATAATTCTTTCCCATCGAAATTATACTATCCCAACACAGGTTGTTGTGTTGGGATCCGAATTCGGGTTCATCTTTTAAGGATACAAACATTAATTACAAACTTCTTAGATCTCTCGACAACGGACATCTGCGCTGTGAGCATGTAAAATTTATGTATTGAACAGAATTTCATATTTGAATTTCGAATGTTTCCTACAGTTTCCCAAAAAATCGTTTTGTGCGTGCTGTAAATTTCTATGGGAACAAGTTCTTTCTAAATAAGCTCTCGAAATTTTTTCTCTTGGATAATTTGAGAGATAAACGCTTACAAATTCGTATAACTTTAGTACAAATAAATTTAATTCATTTAGAAAGGTGGCCAATGCACATTCAGAAAAAAACATGCCTCTAATAACACAGTGCGACACATGAAAAGTGAACTAAAATCCGTTATAAGGCGTCGAAAGTACTCGCCAAAACAAGTAATTCTGCCAGAGCGTTTTGCAAAGTTGGCTCATATAAGGATTTTATGGTCATTTTTGCGATTTTAAGGCACTAGATGAATTTTTTTCGGTTAAGTTTGTTCGGTATTTTTTTTTTCTATTCAATAGCTACAACATTGCTGAAGTCATCAAAACAATATTTTCGGCTCGTTACCGAGATATAGCCATATGAAAAAATCGAAAAATTGCTCAAAATTGCACCCTTTTGCCTCAAATTGGATTTTGAGCGATTTTTCGATTTTTTCATATGGAGATATAGCCATTGAATAGAAGAAGAAAAATGCCGAACAAACTTAACCGAAAAAAATTCATCTAGTGCCTTAAAATCGCAAAAATGACCATAAAATCCTTATATGAGCCAACTTTGCAAAACGCTCTGGCAGAATTACTTGTTTCGGCGAGTACTTTCGACCCTTATAACGGATTTTAGTTCACCATCAATGACTTGAAAAATGTTGCACTGTGTAATCATAATACTCGTAAGTCACGGTGGGTTTTAAAATATTTAAATTATACCAAATACCACATGCGATTTTTTTCCAGGATAAAGTTGTGGAATGCTTCTAGAGTTGAAATATTCAAACCGCAAAAACTTACGTGCGGCACTTGTTAAGTTTATAAAGTTTAGTTTTTGAGATATTCTTACCTAAAAGATAAAAAACACTATTTTTGAGATTATATAGAGAACGCACGAAATTGTTTTGATTTTTTCTTCTAAATGCAACACCAAGTACTATTTCTCTTCTTCAAAATTTGCTATGAATTGGTCTTGTATTGTTTTTCTTTAAAAAGTAATGAACATTTGAAAATGACAGCATTAAGTGAAAAATTGTATGTAGATTCTCATAGGATTTTTCACTCAATTCCATGACTAGATTGAGATTCAGCACCGACAAGTTCATCGAAACTTACTATTTTTGTTTTGGTTTGTTGTGTTTTTTTCAAGTGTACCTTTTTTCGACCTCTTTTTAAAAAGTGCCTCACGTAAGAATTTTGCAGTTTTCATGTTTCAACTCTAGAAGCATTCCACAACATTATCTTGGAAAAAAATCGCATGTGGTTTTTCGCATAATTTAAATGTTTGAAAAATGTTTGGGTCAAAAAGACCCATGAAAACAGGATATAATAGTTTGATGTATTCTAGGAAAGTGATCCTTGTGTGATTTCGTTATGATCTTGTGAGAACGAGTTTTAGAGTTTTACAGTTGGGTGAAATTTGGAAAATATTGATTTTTAGAAGTGCTTACTAATTTTAACGATTTTTTTGCTTTCGGGATAAAATTTTGCTTTTTTAGTGTTTAGCAACTAGTAGTGAAATTGCATAGCAAATATTTCTGTAGTGCATACAGACTCAATATTCCCATGTTTTAGGTATAATTTTTGTACCTTTTTAAGAAAAGGGCAAAAATTACCCACATGTGGGGGTTGTACAGGGTTAAAATTTTATAAAAAAATATTTCCCGCAATATCCTGCATAAGTTTGCTGAACACATAATACACCTCAGATGTAAGGATCATATAGTAAAATTAATCTATTTAACGCAAGAATGCGGTATTTTTGTTTTTTCAAATACAGTGGATAAAAAAACTTCAAAAATCCATTAAAAAAAATGTGACGTGCTGGAGAAAAACCACAAGACACGGGTATTTTTTTAACGTCTACTTTAAGAATTTTTTGGATTTTCTCATGTGTTTTTCTTTTGTGTCGAACAATGTTATTATTGGGACGTACTATTGGATCTCATTAAAATGATTGTAAAATCATATTACCAATATATAGTCAATTTTGAAATTATTATTTTGCTAGTTCTAAGCCTATTGACTAATTTTTATATTAAAAACTGATTAGTCTAATTGCAGATCTCATTATTATTATAATTTTTATTTTCTGGATTGTAATAAAACTGCTTTCAAATGGTAATAAGGGTAGAATAGATTAAGAACATTAGCATGTTTTGTTTCCAGTAATTAATTTCTTAATTTATCTAAGTGCACCTCACTTCATGTATTCAAGTTGATAAAGCAAAGAGTGCCCTTTTACAATAATTTTAGTTAGTTTTCATTGAAATGATCTCAGTAATGACAATAAATTGGCATTCAAATATGAATATGTTTGTATGTAACATCATTTCTTTATCGTGCCATCTTTTTGTTTCCTTCAAGTTCATTTTTACCATTTAAGTTTCATTATATTTATACATATAAGTAGTTGCATGCATTTTCAAGAACGTTTCTTTTCTTTGTCAAACTTAGATGCCAGCTAAATTGAAATTGCGGTAAAAATTTGCACCACAAGGTTTTCAGAACTTGCATACAATGACATTTAAACACATACCTTCAAACATTGTTCTTTATACGTGTACCCTTAAATAAATTGTATTTAACAATCAATAGCAAAGACTTAGGCCAGAGATAGCAACACTTTAATCCAATTTGTTAATATGAGAACTTTGTACTGAAAAGCTATGGTGTGGGTGGATTGTGCCACCAAGAAATCTTTTCGCTTTATTATTTTTTACAACCACATTCTTATTGAATGTGCAAGCAATTCAATTTACGCCATGTGTTAGCACTTAGAAAATCAACTGGAATTTAATTGCATCTAAAGTTACCAAGACTTTTTCCTTTTATGTTGGTTCTAACTGTTAAGCACTTTATTTACTTAGGAAATTTTATGTTGTAATTTGGAGAATGTGCATATGGAAATTGTGCTACCAAGAACGTTTCAAAAATTAAGAAAGGAAAAATATATATGTTTCAGTATAATTACATACATATTTTTATTTTTTTTTTTTTAAGTTATAGACCTTATCTATTATCTAAATGTTATAAAATTCTTTAAGATATTTTTATCACCCTATTGTCCTCAACTAATATTGGCCTAAAGCTTGCTTGAGCTTTCCCCAGCATTTACTTCAAATTTGTTCGAATTTTATTTAAATACCATAGGAATCAGTAAATTGTTTTCGAATAAGTTACGTTTAGCGCTGGTCAGAACTATTTGAAATAGGGGGATCTTCTATAAAATTTGTGATCTTCTGAATGTAAAAATGATGCTCTGAATCCAAAAAATAGGGTTCTA
Organism: Calliopum simillimum; assembly: GCA_951812925.1. Taxonomy (NCBI): domain Eukaryota; kingdom Metazoa; phylum Arthropoda; class Insecta; order Diptera; family Lauxaniidae; genus Calliopum; species Calliopum simillimum. The sequence goes on along the minus strand of OX638372.1, from coordinate 82,906,120 downwards.
AAAAGCTGTGAAAAAATTATTACAATTTTGCAGCAAAAATTTTTAAAAATAATCCAAAAAAATTTAAAATCGCAATACTTCAGAGTCCGTAGAAATTCTATTTATTTAACATTTTCGATTTTTTCTGTTTTTGCTTAAACAAAATTTACCACTTTTTGCCCTTAAACATCAGACAATGACAATTTGTACTTTTACTGCTAAATCAAAACCACTCGAAATATTACTGGAATCCAAATCACCGATCGAATTATGGTTGAATGATAAAGACCGCAGAGCCAGCTTGAATACCTATTATTGAGGGAAAAGCAATGAGTGCGTTATGTTTTGAAGGAATTTTTGAAACGGCCACTGGAAAAGATGAAGACTATGATGCCAAGGAAAGTTGAATCAAAAGTTGTAAAAAATACGTTTTTGATTACATATCGCGCTTATCAATATAGGGCCTGTGCCAAATCGAAACTTTTACTTTAAGCAAATAGGGGTGAAAAAAAATTTCACTCTGGTGACTAAAATTTCCATTTTTGCTGTGCCAACTGGATTACAATTTCTGACAGATTACATTTTTGACGTTTCAGGAACGAACTATTTTCACATTTGTTTTATTAAATTTTTAGCAATCGCAGAAAGTAAATACGTTAAAAAACTCATGGTTTAAGAAAAATTAATATGCTGAAGGAGCTGAGTCAGCGCATGACGCAATTGTGGTGCTCATTTTTAACAAAAGAAGCGTGATTCAAAGTTTCATAAGAAAATTTATTTGGTGGAACAATTAAAAATAAAAATATTGGCCATCTATCGAAAATGTATTTATTATTAATTAAAGTTTATTCCTTAAAAATAATAGCGTCCAAATTTAAGTCCTAGCGGTCATGGCATTCATTTTTTGAAACATTAAGATTTGACTTTGTGATGGCTGCCATTTTCTGATGAATATTTTCTTTGAAATGCGCCAAAGAAGTTGGTATCTTAGCGTAAACTTTAGGTTTGAGATAACTCCACAGGAAAAAACCCATAGGGGTTACATCCGTACTGCGTGGAAATCAATTTGCCAGGAAAAATTTCTCGAACTCGTGGCAGAACATCAGTTGCAGCAAAATCGAAACTATAGGAATGCCCTCATGAAGCACAACTTGTTGTTTGAAGTCTAAATAACTTCCGGTGCAATATGGCCACGCTGCCATGCACCATTCCATATTTTATTAATTTACTTTTCTAAGATATGTTACAAAAAAAATTTTTTTCAGACAAATAAAAATTTTTAATTTGAATTTTTAAATTTGTTTGTTTTCAATTTCGATTGTCAAAATTTTCAGTAGCCTCTGGGCTAGTACAAATTTTGACACAACAATTTCACCTTATATGCTTCAAAAATTGTATTTGGGACGTCAGAATTTGTATAGGTGAGTGAAATGTTTTCGATTGGCACAGGCCCATAATATTCAAATTTTATATTCTTCAAGTAATGTTCACTGTTTTGAGATCATTTTAAAATGACTTATTTTAATCCCTGAAAGGTGCCACGGCATCTTGCCCTCTTTCGATCTATTTTTGTCCAGAGCTTGTTTAAATTATTCCCAGCATTTGTGTGAAGTTTGGGTTCACGACGGCATTGTACTTTCGCTTATATTTGTGGTGCCACATTATATTTTCTCTAGTCGCTAAAATGAGGTTCATTGCCAACTTTAGTTTTTTCAATAGGTATATCCATGCAACTTTTTGAAGTTTATAGAGATTCAACGCCACTAAATCCAAATAAGCTTGTCCAAGAAATTTTAAGAATTTTTATAAATCCTCAGTTAACATATTGAACAAACAATGACCATTAAATTTTAGATCTTTGGGAAATAAAAAAAGTTTCTGTTTTTCGATTTATTGTCATGGATGTTATCTCGAGATAATGGCCATTATAGCAATAATGGATAATATCCATTAAATATTAAGTTTATATTTTTTTCAAATACACATAGAACTAGAATTAGAAAAGGGTTGGGCTCCAGTCACCAAGTGTCACCGCAGCCTATAAGACATATTGTGCTAACCCTGATAAGACTTGATTAAAAGTCAGTCCATAGGCGCATGGTATTAATGAATGCCACTATGTCTTTTGGGGGTAAGGCAGCCATCTCAGAAGTAAAGAGGTACGCGATATAAAAGTAGCAAAGTCTAAGTCTTTTTAAGCTGTCACAGTGACATAGAATATGTTCTGCAGTCTCCTTTTTTTCATTACAGAATCTACAGAATTCATTCTGGACTAAATCCATGCTGGAGAGGTTCTCTTTACTGGACAATGTCCCGTGACAATCCTATAACAGTCCGTATGCCTTTCCTGTTCAGCATAAGTAATTGTTTAGTCCTTTGATTGGGAACACTTGGCATGAATGCTTTAGATTGTCTGTGGGCTAGGGTATTAACCCAGCCTTCTTGAACTTTCTTGTCCAGCCAATTATTTAGGTTAAGTTTAATAAAACTCCAAGAGGTAGATGACCCTTTCCTTGCAAGCTAATCTGCCGTTTCATTACCTTCAATTTCTCTTTGTCCATGTACCCAAATGAGGTGAACCTTATTTCGGGAGGCAAGTCTGATGAGCAATTGAAGGCACTTCCAGAATAACAATGATGTTATTTTAAAGGAGGAATATATATTGATACGTCCAACGTAAAAGTTGGTAACTCGAAAAACGTAGTTTTTAGTTATGAGCGTTTTTATTTTTTTTTTTGTATGAAAACCTATATAAAATAGATTTAGGTTGTGACTTCAAAAATAGCTCCCAGGCCTTTAAATTCCAAGCCAAAAAAAATACCAAAATTTGACACAAGATGAAACCAAATGTGCAGATTTTCAAAAATGCTGTCCCGTAAAAAGTTGGTAACTTGGATGTATTGATATGCTTATTCAATTAGGAAACCTTTTATCATATTCTCTCAGACAAAGCTCGATTGCATGAACTTACGAATGAAAAACAGAGTTGTCTGGAACCCCACATACGCCAGCTCCAACTCCCTCATTAGTTTTAGAGACGTCTGTGTACCAGATGTGGTAATCAGGCAATCCTGTTCGGGAATGTTACTTGGAAGTTGTGCAGTAAGTTGTATTTGGGTAAGCAGTAATCACTCATAGTGCAGGTTAGGCTTTTGTTGGTATTCAGCTCATTTCCTATGGCGAACTGTTTGATAGTTCTTGTCCTTCCTTTGTCTAGTAAAATAAGTTTAGTTACGAACCTCAGCGCTTTCTTTCTTATCTCCAGATATAAGGGTGATAGATCAAGCGTTATTTCCAAGGCAGCAGTTGGTGTGGTTTTCATCGCTCCTGTAACTGAAACACAAGCCATACTTTATAGTTTACAAAGTTTGACTTGTGCCGATTTTTGTTGCACCTTTTTATACTATATGGGTGTTCCATAGGTAATAATGGGCCTGCCGATGGAAGAATACATCCTGAGGATAAGTTTCACGATGAAAAAAAAAGGCTCTACGCCTCAGTCTAATCGGCTTTTCGAAATGTTGTTTCTATCCAATTATATATAAAAAGTAAAAAGCATTAAACTTAAAAATTTCATACAAAAAACCAATTTCAAAAAACTTAAAAAACGTATTTCTCAAAACAATGAAAATGTAGACGATATGCAATCAGCTATATCCATATAAATATATACTCTAGCAAAAATACTTCAAAAAGGCATAATATCATGAGTGTCACATATTCATTTGCAAATTTTCTTAAAAAACCTTCTCAATTTTTTTGACCGTTAATGCATATTTAAGATAATACGCTTATGGAATTGTTTTTAGATCCATATTCGAACATAGCCAACTGAACTTTTATCTACGACTTTTTTTTTAATGGGTCATATATCATTTCCTACTCTACCTATGCGTTGTACACGGAATGTTTAATTATGGTTCTGGCTCACTCTTCATTAATGTTAAAAGAAAATTTCCACTTCTCCGAACAAATTCTGAAAAAATAATTAATCATGCACATGGGGCTAAGTACAAGCATATTAGATATTAAATCGTGTAAGTAAGTTTATATATATGCATGTGAAAAATGGAGCGTACAGCATAATTTCATTATATAAACCAAATAATTTACTTGCCACAATTAACCCTTGTATCAGCATGGATAAAATATGTAGCCATGTACATAAATATGTTAATACAACGTATTCATATAAATATTCTGATGCCCATAAAAAGATTTGTACAGACAAAGTCAAATAAAGTTATATGCAATTACACACTGCTATCAGCGTTGTACACCTAATTAACTTTGTTCGAAAGAGATGCTGGAAGGCGGTTTATTTTATGCCAACATTATTTCGTCAGTATGTATCCTATGAAAGTCTTAACTGAGACAAAAAGACAAATTTTTTAAAAACAAATTATTCAAATAAGTTGAAGAGAAAAGTCGCACCCACTAAAATTTTATAAGATTTTTACTTTTGTAAGAAATAGACCACTCACAACATATATCGAACTTTTGTTGTGTGTAGTCGACCTATTTCCTAAAAATGTAAAAATTTTATTCACATTAGTAACTTGAAGAAAATGCAAACTTTTGGTATATTTGTTAGAAAAGTAAGGCAAAAAGTTAGGCTTCAATGTTTGAGATCCTGAGGTAAAAATTTAAAAAAACTGGCATAAAATTCTGCCATATCTAGACTAAAGAGCGTGATTGGTTTCTGACAAGAATATGCTGACTTCAAAACGTTATTCAGACAGAATTAGTTAGAACTTTTATTTTATGCGTCTTAGGGTGTCTTTGGTAAGGTCATAAAATTAGTTGTATAACGTTCGGCAGGGAATCTATTTGCCATTTTGTTGCAAAATTAAATTTATAGGCGCATAATCATAGTCAAAATAAAGTATACTTTAAGATCAGTAGAGTGTGCTTTTAAATAGAGTACGTTTTAAGTCATTCATAGTCGGTTTAAAGCATACTCTAACGCTTAAAGTATACTTCAACTTTAAAATAGAGAAAAGCTGTTGCTAAACCAGTTAGCAATCTGTCAAAATGGAGAAAAATGTCACTTTATGAAAATTTTTAGTGTGTTGAAATTATATTTTTGTGGAAAACAATAGCAAAATGTTTCATTTTAGAAAATTGCAAGAGGTTTTGACATAAAATATTTTTTATTTAATATTTTATAGTTGATAAGGATTTAAAAAAACTACAGCGCATTGGTTAATTGTTGTTTAGTAAAATATAAGAAGTATTTCTGTCCCGGTAGAAGCCCTCTCAACTTTGCGGTTTCTTGGAATCAATATTTTTCTACCACGCTGCAATTCTGTTCAATTTTTTTTCCTTAATGAATAAATTAGAAAATAATTGTTAATTATTGTTGATTATTAATTTACTTACTTTTGTTTTCTCTGTCATCGCCAAAATAAACGCAATTTGTATTTATTCAATTTCAATAAATTTTTGTTTTTTTTTTAAATTTGACATAAAAACATAAATAAACTCGCTCAGTTGATTTTTTCTCTCTATTTTTGCGAAGAGTTACCATATTGAACTGTTTTCTGCTCTACATAGTCGGTTCTACGTAGCAGCATGCTCTAAACTGACTATGATAGTAACAGAATTAAAGTATACTCTATCTTTTTAGTAATGTGCTAACAGAAGCCGGCTTTTATGAGGGACTATGATTATGCGCCATTGCCTTTGATAGTCATATTTCTATGGAGCTATTCATGACATTTTTTTAAGCTAAATTAAGTTTTAAATCCCATTGGTGTATAAAAATCTTTTCCAATACATCACATAATAATTGCTTATTTATCATGAATGCTAATGTATGAATTGAGTAGGTACTGTCTTACTACATAGTTCTTTTTTCAATTTTGAATTGAATTGTAGCAACGCAAACAAAGTATTTTTTGCTGGCATTGTTGTAAAATCTACTGGATGCCTGCTGCGCTACAATAAAAGAAACAATTTTTTGCCGCGCACAAAGCAATTAATTTTTATTGCGCACGTTTGTGCAAGGATCGAATACTTAATTCCTTAGGAGCAAAAAATAAGCTTTGAATTGTTGGCGAGGTGTTCAATAGAAATAATAATTTATTGCGTTTATAACCATTCTAAAAGCTGAGTTTCAAAAAAGACAAAAAATTAACCTATGTACATATTTACTTGGTACTGTTTAATGCTCTTATTTATAAAATCTTCGGAATCTACTGAAACAAATGAATTTTAATTATATATAAAAAAAAGGCCAAAAATTAAATCGATAAAATATTATTCAGTTTTTAGAATCATCTACATACTCGTATTGTGATTATACCATTCATTAAGATTTGACACAAAAAAAAAATAAAAAATTTGGATTTGACCGTATTCATGTAAAGGGCTGGGCTAGCGATATTTCCTGCTCTGGGCCAAAATCAAAATTGTGAGCCAGACCAGAGTGGCTTATGTATCCTGACAATTTGTTTATTGATGAATGCGTACATTTAAAAGATTTTTAAAATCAAACAATACGGCTCGCCCCCTACACTCGATGCGCTGAAAACATTTTTAAATGTTTGTCAAACTGACGAAAGAAGGAACGAAGACCCCTTCTCAAGGAGAACGAACTATAGACGGCAACTTAGAAGTACAAACTCCTACTCTGTCAGAGTGACCAAAGACGCTGACATCAGCTCTCCGAATGCGAAGCCATGGTTGCTCCCCTCGGTTGGAGCTTATCTATAAAATAAGAGGCTTGGAAGATGAAACGCTGATAAAATGCAGAACACCGCTTCTTAAGATGAAATCTGCGGTACTAAAGCAGGAAAATGTCAGTTTGGACATCAAAGATGGAGCGTCTGAGCTAAGCGAGCTATTAGACTTTATTGTGAGCTACAGAAAACTTGGAAGACAGCAGAAAACCAACGAACCGACACCATAGAGGCTTTAAAAGCAAAACCGTACAGCTCAGTAGCAGTCGGCGAAGACAAGCCATTAACCTGTCATGCAAAAAGGTCTGCATCCAGTCCAGCTGCGCCTGATGTAAACAAGAAGGCACGAGAAGGAGACGATGGAGGTCAACCGAAAAGTACAAAAAGTGGCCAAAGCAAAAGCTGGCGAAACACCTGGTAAAGGAATTCAAACGGCTGATTAGAAAAGAGGAAAAAAAAAAGAATAGTCCGAAATCGACCAGAAACCTAATGCAGAAGTTACAATCAGGTCGGTCAGAGAGACAAGATATGGTGCAATTCTGTTGGATTTAGCAGACGGTGGCAGAAAGGATCAGTTCTTTGAGGAGATACAGGGGTCCTTAAATGAAGCCGCGATTGTGACTGAGCTGAAAGACAAAGCAATAGTCGAGATCAGAGATCTGGTTATGCTTACTGTTGCAGATGAGGTAGCCCTTGCTGTCCAAAAAGTAGTGCAAGACGAAACTGGAGATGTTGTAGTTAAGCTAAACAATACCAACAACAGAGAACAGCGTTTATTACCTTGACGGCAAAGGCTGCAAACGCTATTTTCATGCAGGAACGCAAAAAGATTGGATGGATGAAAAGCTGTTGGAGGACGTAAAACGCTGCCACAGTTGTTTTGGTTCAGACCATACACAGTTTAATTGCCAAGAACTTGACAGGTAAAGTCAGGGTCTGCGCATTCGATGATGAGTCACAGGGCACAAAATAAAAGAATACAAAAGTAAACCGAATAGCTGCATTTGCTCATATGGAAGTGCTGCCTCTACAGACCTCCTACATGGATCGAGTGTTTGACCAATATGAAATTAGCCCCAAAATAACGATACTGCAAGCAAACCTTCACAGAAGCACGACAACTGATGTAATGCTGACACAAGTCATGCTAGAACACAATGCAGACTTAGCAATCATTAGTATAATAAAGTAAAATATAGACTGTGGCTCGAAGGCTCCACCAAAACGTCAGCTATCTGGGTCAAGAACATTGATAAATTTCAGAGCATGGCTAACGGAACGGGTGAGTGTTATATTTGGATGTGTAGCAAAGAAAACACTATTATTATCGGTTCCCAAACAACACTTCTGGAGAATTTCAAAACAAGCTTGACACATTTGAAGACGAAGCACGTCACTAAGGCACAGATTTCATCATTGCGGGCGGTTTCAACTCCAAAGTAATTAAATGGGGTAATTCTGCCACAAACTCTAGAGGAAAGCGAATCCTTGATATGGCATCCAGGTGGGGACTGGCGGTTGAGAGCTCTGGAACAACAGCTACCTTTAGAAGAGCAGGATGCGACGGCACAATTCCACACATCACACTTATTTCTAAAGGAACAGCTAGCAAGACGAATCAGTGGAAAGAACCGGCAGCGAAAATCAATATTTGTCTTATTGCAATATAAGCATTGATGGTACCCATAGAAGGAGAGGAACACATAAATGGAACCTAAGAAAGCTCAGTCAAAATGCTCTCTTGGCAGTCGTCGATACTGTCGCCCTTACATGGCGTAAAATCAGTGACGCTGCGAATACGGCAGAAATTTCAATGCGGTAAAAAACTTGCGAAGGAATGCTGCATACTGGTGGACAAGTGAAATAATCCGTCTAAGATCATCATGCATCAGCAGCCGAAGGCAATACACAAAGGCAAGAAGACGCGGCAACGCCACCGAGCTGTCCCAAAAATACAAGGAAACCAAGAAATCTGAGAAAATGGGAAAAATTAGTCACACTGAAACTTGGTGCTTAGTCCCCATGGTTATCTCAGCTGTAGAAAACATGACAAACATTGTCAATGCGCCCTTTCCAACGTATGAAACTATGCCCGCTGAAGCAACTGGGTTGAAAATCGACGACCCGCCAGAACCATTCACTGAGCGAGAGCTTATAACGACAGGTGGTGCCATAATTTAAAAGGCACCTGGTCCGGACGGTGTCTCATCTAAGATACTTAAAATGATGGCAAAAGAGCAACCACAGCTACTTCTATGAATGTACAACACTTGCTTCACAGAAGGCGTTTTTCCAGATGTATGAAAAACTCAACAGCTCGTACTAATTAGTAAGGGCAAAGGCTACCCGGAGCCACCATCTTCATATTGTCCACTATGTATGTTGGATACAGCAGGAAAGCTCTTAGAAAAGCTAATAAGACCACAATTATCGCAAGCAATAAAGAACTCGGGTGATCTACCAAACAAAAAGTACGGTTTTCGGCCCGATAGTTCAATATTATCGATATGTAGAGAGCGTAATTTGCTTACAAAAGAGAAACCGTGATGCTTATCAAGCAGCCAGAAGTCGAGAAATCCTTTGATATTGAAAAACGCTGCCACTTTGCATCATCTTGTTGGGTCTCTATACTAGGCCCTATTTGACTTGGCAGAGACCTGGAGGGTACAAGAACAGGACAACTTTAGTCCTGGCAGTCGTTCGGCGAAGGCCCAAGTCCTGAAGCGGTATCTCTCCTCCCGGTTGCCCCCATTTGGTAAAAAAGAAAATAATGATTTTTTTTTTTTTTTTTTTTTTGTTTTGAACAGATAATGATTTACATTAACTAGCTACCAAAAAATCACGTGTCAAGTGTTTTGTGGTGTGAGCTTACTGTTCTGTGTTTTTGAGTAAAAACAACAACATTACAAAAACAAGTTAAAATGCATAGGTAAAAAAACCAAAAAATTTTTGTTGGTAGGTTGGTTTTCGATACGTTTCACCCATAACCATATGGGATATTCAGTCGAATTCACCTACAAACCAAGAACTCGACCAAGCATGCTTTATTCATTTTTTGCATAGATTAGACGAGAATCACAGCAAAAATTCAATGCAGCATATGCAAAGTTCTAATTTTTTGTTTTTTCCCCTGTTGTGCATCGCCCCGCTGTTTGTAAGTCGTTGATATTATACTTTTCTTGCAAAGCGCCTTCGGATGCAAGCTTTTTTTTGCCTTGTTTTTGTAATGTTGTTGTTTTTACTCAAAAACACAGAACAGTAAGCTCACACACAAAACACTTGACACGTGATTTTTTGGTAGCTAGTTAATGTAAATCATTATCTGTTCAAAATAACAAAAAAAAATTACAAATTTCACAGAGCCCGGTGATAAACATACGATCGCGCTTGCTACTTCGTTTGAAACTCGCCAAAAAAGCTTGCATTCAATTCAATTCAATTCAATAATGATGTTGATAAGAGTTGCAAAAGCACTACTCAGCCCATTTCTCTCACAGGAGAAATATAACCGAAGTCCCACGTAGGCAAATGAAGGGATGGAACTACATAAATGCCTTAAAAGGGGACCCTTCTGATGCAATACCAAAAACGGTTTCCCAGGGGGTATATATTCCCCATGAAGAGGAGGTGTTCTAGTCGGGGAATTTTTCTGTGACTGCTGGTTGCGAGTTGACCATACATTTTTTGCTGTGAAACCACATTAAAGGTATTGTCTTTCATAATATACTATACGTGCAAATTACAGCAAAATGTTCAAGTTAATTGGAACAACTGAAAAAAAAAATTGATTGGTATTTTCAACATATTTTAAAGTTTTTCCAGACTAAAACTCAGCTAATACAGTTGCTTAAGTTAAAACAAAAGAAAAACCCTTTTTAATAAGGCACATGTTTTCACACAACATTAAGAGCCCTCAAAAAATTAATTCAAAATCCATTTCCTGCAGCACACCATCCAGTCAAAGTGTCCAACAAAACTACCATACTCAGAACACAAAGCCACTAGTCAACCTCAATGTAATGTAAATCTTGAGTGTTCTCTCAACCGAAATTGCCAAAGTGACACTTGGGAACAAACCGGTCGGTGACAGTACGTAGTGCAATTATTTGGAAGCGACTACAACTTTCATGCGAAAATGGCTTATCTTACGGGACTACGGTCATGTTTGGTCGTCACAGCTTTTACACTTTAATCAACTGATCCTTAAAAAAAAAAAAGGGCGGAAAAACGCAGAAAAAAAAACAAGAAATAACACAAGCCAGTTGACCTCGAAAAACGTCGAGTAGCTGACGTTGTAGTTTCAAACTATGCCATTTGTTCGACTCATTCCATGCTATTTATTTCCTTCAATGTTTGTGCCACTCAAATGGTTTAAAATGAAAATTGCAAAATTCTTGGAAAAGCAGAAAAAATGGAGACTTTTTTCTTCATTCATGGGTTAAGTAAAAAGTGAGCACTCTGTTCAAGGTTCGGCACTTGGGGGAATTTTCCGCTTTGCTGAAGAAAAAGTTTTCACTTTTGTACGTATTTTTGTTCAGAAATTTTTCAGGTAGGTATACTACTAACAAATAAATGCTTTTACTGCTGCTTTTCCTGACAATCCCATGCTTATGTTGTACTTTTTTTGTTATCTTTGTGGGCTCGAAATTTGCGTTGACACGGTATGAATCTTTTTTCTTCGTTGGAAATTTTGAGCACGAATAAGGTGTGGGACAAAGTGATAAAATGCGAGTTAAAAAAAAGAAGTGAACTTTGTAAACATTAAGAGTGAGAGCTTGTGACATTTTGACACAGTCCAATATGGGCCAGACAGTGTGCCATAAATTAAGCACGCAAGAAACATTTCAACATGTCCTTTGGTTGCCCTTTTTTTTGCAACAGTTGACAGTGAAAATTTATTAACTTGCCTCGTCTATTCATGTAAGTAACAAATTGTTGTGGTCAGAACCTTTGAACATAAAGTAAACTGTATTTAATTATTGGGGTAGGAAGGCCAAATTAAACTTTTTACTTTTTTAAAGTTAGATAAAATTTTCTCCACAATGCAGATGACTTTGTTTTATTGATAACTGGCAAGCTTCCGTCCACAATCAGGAAGTAATCTCATGGCATAAAAAGAAAGTTAAGGTTGGTAAAAAAATAGCAAAAAAAAAATACAAGGGCATTTCGTTAGAATGATAACAATTAAATACAAGATATCTGTTTTAGGTTTACCAAAATTTCAAAGCATCTGTCTAAGGTAATGTACGTAATTCTTGACTCTTAAATATCATTGAAATAAATGACATTGAAAGCAGGTAGTTGGCCTATCTTAATGATTCTTACCAGTAAAGAATACGAGTTCAAGAACACACATAATATGCATGAGTACCATAAACACTAGACTGATAAAAAAATGATTTTTGGAAATTCCGATCACCAACAAAAATCTGAAGGAGTGTGTCAAAAAAGTGGGGTAAGAATTTTTTTGTGGGCCATTAAAGGTTATTCACAATAACCTTGGCATGACTAAAATCTGGTTAAGATGAGTGCCAAGAATCCTCACGCATTAAGTAATCTCCCGAGTTTTTCGACCTCTGTGGTGAAGACAGGGATAGAGTATTGGCGCGAATTGTTATTGGAGACTAATCTTGGGCTTATTACTATGAACCTGAGTTCAAACAAGAGTCTATGCAGTTGAACAAAAGGTATACCACAACCTAAGTATTTAGTTTAAGGTGTCACAGTCGGATGAGAAAATCATGCGAAAGTCTTTTGGGACTCAGAAAGGATCATGTTTGTCGACTACAAAGATAAAGGTGTATTCATAACTGGAAAACACTACGCTTCAATCCAAGTTGCAGAAAAAAGTAGCGAAAAACTGACCAAAGGTGTTCCCTTTCTGCACGACAACGCGCCCTGTCGACAAGAGCTGTGTTGCGATGCTGCCCTGCAGGAATTTCATCACGGCCTTGTGACAACAAGTTTTATCGAAAACAATTTTTTTGTAGATATTTTAGCTAAAAAAAAAATATATGATGATGCAAATCACATACGTTTTATCATTTACACAACAAGGTTTTTGTACGCGTCAATCTTCGAGTAAACTTTGGCCAACAAAATGGAAAAACCAAAGGTATTTACAAGGGAGACATAATTGAACTAAATAGTATACCAAACCAAACATATTTATTTAGTCTAAGTACCACTAAATTTTAAGAAACCGTAATGAATTATGATGAAAGAGTTATATGGCCTGAAGTTAAGTTAACCAAAGTTCGTTGGTACCATTGTAACTTTTGTCAGCAAAGACGAATAAAGTCATATGGAAAAATCCAACTCCATCGTTGCCACGCTTTTGCTAACCAATTAGGATTGGATTTGTAAAAAAATCAGTGGATACAACAAATGAATAAGTATATTCAAAAAGCAATAAGTATCTTGATTTAAATGCAAATAGAGCTGAAGGCAGTGAAAATAAGCGTCAAACATAATTTGTTGCTCACTATGGTTGATGATAAGGTGTATAATGCTTTTACTAATACCATTTCTACCATGAAATACTATATGTGTAATAAAACTTCTAAGAATTTCAAAGATGTTAAAAATATGAGCTCACTCGCACTCGGTTTATTGACTCTTCATGCTCAGACATGGTTTTCTGAAAACAGTCTTCATATACCCTACAAGCTACAAATTAATAAATGGCAAGCGTGGACAGACGAAGACAAACTTGAAAACTAGCCATCCAAAAAGAGTTTTAAAATCGAATGGGACAGATTGAACACATTCCCAAGTCTGGCTTCGAAAATAGCAATTATGGAAACACTTGCAGCCGTTTTTTTCCGACTTTGATATGGCAGCAGAAGTTGATCGAGACCTAATTTTTCATCTAAAAGTTATTTTAAAAGTGATATAAAGTGGCCATAAAGTAGACACTGGAAAGTTTCATTCGTATCCAACGGATACTGTTAAACTGTACCTAAGGCTAAACCCATGGTATCCAATATCGCCTACAATGCATAAGATAATTGCTCATGGACAAATCGTGATCAAAAATGCTTTGCTAAGAAAAGGCTTTGCTCAGTCAGAAATAAGCACTTTCGGCAATATCGCGAAAACTTCGCCCAAAAAATATCAAAAAAGTCCTGCAATACTGACATACTAAACAGATTGTTGCTAACTTCAGACCCCACGGCGTGCCTTATCCCGTTTTAAATCGAACGTCATAGCACATCAAATTTTTTTCCAGATTCTGTTTACTTATCGTTCAAATGATGTATAAAAAAATTTTCACCCGTGACTCCTCTACTAAATTTTAAGATAATCCCTTTTCCAATTGGGGCATTTTCCCATACAAAAAAAAATAAAAAATTTTTTTTAACTACATTAAACAAAAATCAAAACAGGCACATTCTATGTGTTGTGCGATGTTAAACGCGAATCTGACCTCAGAATCACTCTATCGTGTATAGAGATATTCTAACCTAAAAACCAGAAAAAGTCGTTTTTGCCATTTTTTGAAGCTATATAACTATGTAACATATCAGTTAAAGTACTTAAAAGTTCTGATTTTTTCCTTTAAAACTTAATTTAAATTATATGTATATCTTCATGATTCTAAGAGATATCGTAGACCGAAATATTGGCTAAACGGGTTTTTTGCACTTTTGTGTCTTTTTAGGTTAGGATATCTTTGAGGAAAAAAAGATATCAACATAATTTAAATTAGGTTTCAAAGGCAAAGACTAGGACTTTCAAGTTGCATACCAGGTTTAACGAAATTAAAATCTCTTTCACATTTTAAACATGTTCAACGAACCGACTACTTCTAAATTCAGTCGTTTGACACCCCGAGTAAAAATTAAAAAAAAAACATAGATTTTCAGTGATAAAATTCCTGTAAATTAGATATTAAAGTAACGAAAACAAATGTTTGTTGATATCTTCTTTTTCCTCAAAGATATCCTAACCTAAAAAGACACAAAAGTGCAAAAAAACCGTTTAGCCAATTTTTCGGTCTACGATATCTTTTAGAAGCATGAAGATATAAACATAATTTAAATAGGGTTTTAAACGAAAAGGTTAAGACTTTTAAGTAATTTAACCACATTTAACGAATAAATGATATGTTACTTAGTTATATAGCTTCAGAAAATGGCAAAAAACGCCTTTTTTTGGTTTTTAGGTTAGAATGTTTTAAAAGCTTTACACGATAGAGCAATTCTCAGACCGGATTCGCGTTTAGCATTGCAAAACACATCGAATGTGATTATTTTGATTTTTGTTTATGTAGTTAAAAAAAATATTTATTTTTTTTTTTTGTATGGGAAAATGCCCCAATTGGAAAAGGGATTATCTCAAAATTTAGTCAAGGAGTCACGGATGAAAATTTTTTTATACATCATTTGAACGACAAGTAAACAGAATCTGGAAAAAATTTGATGTGCTACGACGTAAGATTTAAAACGGGACTGGAAATAGAAAAAAACCAAAAAAAAAAAAAAAATAGTAAAAGTTTTCTCAAATGAAGCTTTAGAAATTCTTTTGCCAGTCAATGTTAATGAAGATTGTGTGCAAGACTTCATTGAAGATAATTTCGAATCGGACAGTGATTAAATAGTTCTTTGATACTTCATTCGATGTTCCGAAATGTTCAAAAATTAAACTGTTTTGGTTCGGAAAATAACATGGATTTTATTTTCTTACAATTTTTTTTATGTCATAATATGTTCCAAAAAAGCATTTTATGAACAAAATTTTTTCCCAATAAATCAGTCAAATACCCTTATGTGTGACGGAGCGGCATGGTTTATGATTGACTCCACGACGGACAGACGGAGACTACTATTAAATCACGCTGGAACCCTGATGATGGTGAAATCCATCTGGTTCATCTAAATCTCACCTACTTAAAGTGTTCACATAAATTTCAATGCTATCTTTGTAAAGTAATAATTTCAAACTCCAGTCCCAGCATGATTTCTAGTTATTTTATGCAAAAAAATAGAAATCGCTTTGTGGCACTTTTTTAATCGCAATTCGGGCAATAAATGCTGATGTCACGTACGCTAAACAGTCCTTTGTGACACTTTTTGACTGCAAAAAGAAGCAAGTAGGGTGTATAATGAAAAAAATTGCTCGCTTTTTCGCAAATTGGCCTTCGTCGTGTGAAGAAAAGATTTGTCTCTTCCTAAACAGCGTGTTTTATCATAACATTAAGGATTTAAAAAAAAAATTTGCAATAATGGTGTGACTCCGACGATTTTTTTCCCCTGAAATTTGGCCAAACTTGTTCATCGACCTATAAATTCGGTAAGGAAAAACATTTTCACCGTTGGACAAAAGCAAGAGGGCTAGTTTGGATACTAACCTTCGTTAATTTGAAGAATAATTACATTGGTTTGCTCGTTATTTGTTGTAAATGTAAAATTAATAATGTGTCCTATAATTTTGATACGGTTGCAAGTAGGCAAAACTGGCATTTTTAGTTTTTGCTATTTTGTTAAGCACCTTATTAAATTCATATTTAATAACAAATTATTAACTAGGTGTATTCTTGAATTAACTTTCCTTCATCTTGGTAGTCATCACATTGGTTTTGTTAATAATATAGTGAATTATGACGTTGTGGAAAAATCGTGTTTTTTGTGGAAGACTTTAAATTTTGTGATGAACCCTGTACGCGTCGCGACGGCTACACCCCGGCTAATGAAAGAAATGTTCGTTACAAACATATGGTTGATTTAAAATGCAAGATACTACTTTTATAATATTGACGCAAAAACTTATTTGCCGCGCGACTCATTCCGATAATTTTTCAGATTGCAATAAAATAAAAACCGTAGGTACCCAGTCAAGATTTTGCATAAAACAGCTTGAGCGAACACTATATGGACTTCGAAAAATTTTAAAAAATTTTTGAATCTTTCTTTCAGTTGTTCAGGGTAATCGTGGAATTTCCGATAATCGTTATTTTTTTAATCAGTCTTATAAACATGCTTTGATTCTTTTGTACGTGAATGTATTGCACATGGTAGGTATATATCTTATAACGTAAAGTATTTTCTACTACACAAACAAAAAGGCTCCTTCAACATACAAACATCGCATATTTCTATGCTTCAGACGCTTTATTATTGAACATTTCTAGAGAAAACACAAAAAAAATATCGCCTCTCACACAGCAGGGCGTAACATTTTCATTTTTATCAGGAAAATAATTAATCATTCCTTCCCTTGGGACAAATTCAACGCAATTGAGCATCCTGTTGCTCCGATATCCTAGTGTGCATTCAACTTTGCCAAAAAAATATGAAAGAAGAATATTAGTGGGTGGGCGAAATAATTGTCAGCCACTGTCTCTAATGAGTTGGAAACATACAATTTATGATGATAAAGGAAATCAAACATACATACATATTTTTATCTTTCATTTTTTCCCTCAAGCAACAAGTTATATGCCCATAAATATGTCCTTGAAAAATCAAGGCGTGCTGCTGCTTAATAACAAATTAAATCACTGTTTAAATGAAGTAAACGAGGCAAAGAAAGTGAAAGGAACACGCAGCGCAAGTTAATATTCAAAAGCAACAACATCAACATACACTGCCACATACAAAAATATTCACTAATATAAATCCCCACATAACGGTTCATAAAGGACATTCACATCAACAGCTTTTTGACATCCTTTTAAGTAAACATTAAATCCTTGCTAAGTCAACGTTAATCACACTAAGTCCTGTCCGCTTTGTGTCAATGTTGCTGGTACTGCCGTTAGCAAATTGTGACTAAAAGATATGTTTTTACGTAACTCCTTCCGATTGCTTGTTGGTACATATTATCCTTCGGTTATCGTTACTCATTAATATGCTGCTCTTGTACGCTTAGTTGTTGTCATTTACTTTCTCATCAGATCTTTTTTTCAATTTCATATCTTTAATTTTTTCAAATATTCGCACATAATTTATTTTGGTTTAGTGACAGTCAAAGGGTCAATGAATTTCATATCAATGATGGTACGAACACACTTGTAAACTTTTTCATGTCCAGTGACATTTAATTTGGGTCATCTTTCTCAAGATAAGGGTATTTAAGAAGGGATTTTTTCAAGTTCGGATGGCAAACTGAATAAAATAATAGATAATTAAGTGCTCCAGAGGATCAAAACTAAGATAATGAGTATAAACAATCAGAGCATGAAAAACGACCTTTACATATAGAATAGTAGTCGAAAAATTTGGGAAGTATTGAATACGCGTCAACTCATTCAAGTCCAACCAAATTGTTCAATGATGTCAGACCCACATTTTCTTTGCAATTGGAGCCAGACTGGCCTTCGTCGATAGATGATGGATATATGTAGATATCAAGTGTGTCAGAAAAATTGAGCTTTATATCTTCCGAACCTCACAAGGTGATCCCAAATCCACAAATTTATCATTTTGATTGCATGAAGATTGGATGTAAAAATATACGAATTTTTATCACAAAAAAAATGAGATGAATTAAAAACATCGAGTAAAATAATAAAATCAGATTGTCGACCGAGCTCTGAAGAAAAATTAGTATGAACAAAAAATTAAGAGCAAAAAAAAAGTCTTCAATATCGATGTGAAGAACTCATTCCGCCGCTAAGCTTGCTGTCCACGGCAATATGATAAAGAAGCCGAAAATGCTAAAAAGGTCAAATAATTGTTGAAAATCGAAATAACCCTGAAAAGTGTTAAAATTGAATAATGTTTAAAGCATTTGAAAACGATATAGGGTCAATCAGCAACATAGGGTCAGCAATTGGTTATTAACAATTATTTATCTCAGACAAAATTATTTCTTTTCCGACATTCAGCCGGAATTGAATCTAGCTTTTAGATTATCTATAGGGTCAATCCTTGTGTAATCGATTATGGTTTGGGTTCACATCTCTGATCTTTTTGAAAATTGGGGAAAAAATAGTATTTGACATACATATATATGACTGAGGTGAAATGATTTGCCGAAACTCCAAAAAAATCCAAGAGTGCGGCCATACGAAGTTCGATGCAATTTTTAGATACTCTCATATTTGAAAATTCCTACGATTTTGAAGAAATCAGAATGCGTGGCTCCTTTCATTTGAGCCATCATTTCAAAATGCTATACTGAAAACATTTTTTGAGGTACTGCAACCAAATTTCGTACAGATACTTGCGAATGACCTGAGCAAATACCTAAATTAATTTGGAAAGTTCTGCTTGGCACCACGTACAAGTAAAATGTTTAAAATGTTGCAGCGTTAGAGAATTCAATTTTTGGCCAGGCCAAAGGCAACACTCTTACTAGTTTCCTCTCTTTTTGTAGACTTATATTTCATACAAAGCTGCCCATGAGTAGTGCTTTGTCCAGCACTACACGTACCCAAAAAACCTGAAGGAAATGTTATGCTACTGAAAAACAATTTCAATCTTTAATGGAATAAAAAATGCAAAATGTTTTCTGCACATTTTCTCGAAAAGAAGAGTCTTTTGCATTAAAGAAATGTAAAATTCAGTAACACATTTACGAAAATCTTCCAAATGTTATTTTATCTTTATTTTAAAAAACTTTTTATATGTGTAAGTAGTTGTACTCATACAGTGAAAGGAAAACGACTGATGTCCTTTTTTTCATCTGCCCAGTGCATATTTTCCACTCAAGTACACTCATGCAACGCTAAAATGGGCGGCTGTTGCTTTTGCACGAATACAAACATACATACAAACACTCAGATATAATAAAAAGGATAAATTATTATAATTTCACTTTTTCCTACTGCAGGCAGGCTATAAAAGAAAATGTTGAAAAGAACGTAATAGAAAAAAAGTCAAGAAAACAAAAACCGAAAGGAACACAAGTGAAAGGAGAACACGAAAAAGAAATCCTTCGCGCGCTGAGTTGCGTTCTAATGTGATTTTTATGTGAAAAGTCTGTTAACGAGTATGTATGAGTGAATATGTGTTTGTGTGTGAGAAGAGTTTTTTTTTTTTTTGTGTGTAAAGTGAGCGCTTAAGCACTCGCTTCAAGGTGCTTTAATTTAAAATTTAGATTACGTTGATGAAGTCGGAAAAAACTAAAGATTTGTGATGATGATTATGATGATTTCTTTCTTTCAATATTCAACCCCTTTTCCCACCGTCCCCCGCTGCTCACCCGCTACTTTTTATTGAGTTGCAACAAAAAGGCAAAAATCACGCGCTGCCAACTGTAGTGAGAAATTTAATTCTACTTATAAACGAAGGCCATTGAATTTGAATTTTGAAACTTTTTGTGAAAAATCAACAAATTCCTTATAAATAAAATGAACCCGAAGGCGAAACAAAAAGGACGCGCTAAAGCGTACACTTTGTGTGCGTTTGTGTTTGTGTACATAGCAGCACTAACGGTAGCAACAACAATCAGCTCAAATGGAGAGCTTGACTAAGAATCTACTTGTTTATTGAAATTTAATATTTTGTAAATTATAGCAATTTTTCAGAAAATAAATAAAAAAGAGACCCTCCACTCCAAAATTTTGTATCCCGCAGTTACAAACACACACTGACTCACGAACACATTTACATAATGGCAACAAGGTTTCCTTTATTGCGATCATATATTCAAATTTTACGCACCAGCATGGTGTATCATGGTGTTAACCGTTCACCGTCAGGAGTCAGTTTTCGTTTAACCAGTGGCACTACGTTATACAGTGGGGTAGATCATAGCAAAAATCATTAAGATTGTTTTAATAAGGGTATGTAGGCATAATAAATAGGAAAATAAACACTAGTGCATAAGCTTTGCAAAATTCTATAAATTGGTTTTATTTAAAGAGATAAAAGTCCCGATTCTCTTATTAGTTAAAGCTTAAACTAAGTCATGGCATAGACCATTGTTGCAGTAAAGTTGGTCAAATAAATGGGAAATTATTTGTACATCAAAGATTTTGATTAAGGGGATTCCTTTAATCTTGTAAGCTTGTATACCATGAAAAACTGGAAAGTTTACGAGCTTGTTTTCAGGAACACATTATTCATTTTATATGTAAAATCGGTTTCAGGTTTTATGGATATAAATTACCATGTCTTGTTATAAAGCTTCAAAAAGAGCAAAAATCAGCGTTTTTACAACGTCTAGATTAGGTTAGGATATCTCAAAAATCAAAAGAGATAGTGCAATTCTACAGCCTGATTCAGCATCGCAGAATACGTCGATAATGCTTATATTTGTGCTTGCCTATTGGTTTTTTATGTTTCAGTAAAACCATGACATTAGTGAAAACTGTACATAGAAACCTTTTTTACTACTTTTCTCGAAAGGTGCCCTATAAATGATTTCAAAAATCACTTTAATAGCGCACATAATATGTAGAAGTCGTATGGCGTGAAAAAATCCGAGATGTTCGTCAGCGTCAATGAAAACTCAAATTTGGCATCCGTGATGGGTACCCATTTTGCAATGAAAAAAAAAGTTATGACCAAAAGACATGTTTTTTAGCCAAAATGAGCTTTCAGCAGAATCAAAATCCGTTGACCTTTCTCGGAATGAAAGAAAAATAATGCAGACATCGGTTTTAGGAGTCTTTCTAACTTTTGAGTCGGTTTCGGGATGAATCTGAATTTCGACCCTATCTAATGTCCAACATTTTTCGAGTCCCAGCGATTTCTCACCAGGTCAAACTTTTAAAGCAACTAAATTGATTTTTTTTCGCACAATTTTCAAAATTTCTTGTCTCTAAAATATTATAGACTTTTCAGTATTTCGAGTAATAATGACTAATCGAGATTTTTTTCGAGTTTTTAAATACTTTTTTTTTTTGAGTTTCTCAAAGTTTTTAAAAATTTTAAACAATTTTTATTTTTTCAAAATTTCTTCCCTTTCAACATTTTTTATAATTTTCTCAATATGTTAAGGCTAGATAAGATTAGGAAGGAGTGATAGTCAGCTAAGAACAGAATCAGCTAAACCAATGTATTTCGAACTAAGTCACTTAAAATTTTTAATTACTTCCAGTTAATATACTCACGAAGACACTGTGCAACGCTCTGAAAATATGCCAGAGCGATGTTGTTCAATCGCAACTCCTTCTGACCCCTAAATTCAACAAATAAAAGGAGCATGATATTATGTTTTCTGAATAACGCTGCGTTATTTAGGAACATTGAAGTCACGCTTACTCTGGGTAAAGCAGTTCTACTGTCATTTTACTCAGGAAGAAGTGAGAGTATTTTTATTAATTTAAAAAAATAAAATACTTATGGGAGTGTGCGCTTCACTTCATTTGGGAAATGCTGGCGACAGAAGGAGAAATTATATTTTTCTTATATTTTTTTGTAAAAGTGTTGAATATATGCAGTTAGATGGAAATTCAATGGATTTAAGAAATTTTAAGTCTAAAGGTTGATCCAATACAAGGTCTCTTTTCCAACTGGGTTGTTTTAACATCTGTTATGTGTCAAATGGCTTGTCCGCTTGACGTTTGTGTTCAGTATTAATTACGACTCAATTATAAATAGATTTACTTCTGAACAACCTTTATTAACCGTGGAAACGTACTACCAAAACCAGTCATCAGTTAGAGAATGTTATAGAGTCTTTAACATCATTTTGGTCGTTATGAGCGTCCAACTGAGCGCTCTATTTGTTACACCATCACCAAATTTCGTAGCAACTTTACACTATTGGACATTCATCATTCAACCAGAGTGCATAGAGCACGTAATTTAGAGAATATTGCTGCAGCATCAGAGAGTGTTCTTGAAAACCGTTCTTCGCCGATCTCAGGCTTTGGGCATCTCTTATGGATCATTTTGGCGTATCTTAAGGCGGGATCTTGGTCTGAAGGCCTATAAAATACAGCTCGTACAAGAATTGAAGCCGGATGATCTGTACGTTTTGATTTCGGCTTATGGGCTTTGCAACAACTTCAAATTGATCCACTATTTTATCAAAAAATTATGTTTAGCGACGAAGCTCACTTCAGGTTGAACGGCTACGTTAACAAGCAAAATTGCCATATTTGGGCCGATAAACAACCAGAAGCAGTCCAAGGGCTTCCAATGTATCCCGATAAATGTACTGTTTGGTGTGGTTTATAGCAGAAGTAGAGCTGGGCACGGGCCGTGTTTTTTCTCGTAGCCCGAGGGCCTTTACTCTTCAGCAACGGGCTCGGGCCTTGTAATCAAGTTTTATGCGGGCTTCGCGTTGGCCCGAGCCTGACCCCAATAGCCAGAAAATTAGAGGCCCGAAAAAAACCCGTAAGCAATGATCAATGAATTTTTGTTACCAAAAATTGGATATTAGTGTAGCCGACCTCTGGTTTCAACAGGATAACATGCCATACAGCTGGAGAAACAATCAATTGAGGCAAACGTTCAATGAAAACTTCATCTCAAGAAATGCTCCTGTTAATTGGCCACCAAGATCATCTGATTTGACGCCATTGGATTACTCTTTTGGGGATATGTAAAATCACTTATTTATGTCGACAAACCCGAAACTATTTACGCTTTGGAAACCAACATAAATCGTGTTATTCAAGGGATATCGGCCGATATGATCGAAAGAGTTTTTCGAAAATTGGACCCACAGAATGAACCACTTAAGAGCTAGTCGTGGGCTACATTTGAACTAAATAATTTTTAAACATTGAGTTGTAGGATGTAACGATTTGAGTAGATAAATAAACATTTTTGTTCCGTGACGTCGAAGCGGGCTCTGCACGCCTAGCTCTGCTTCAGCTTAGCTCAGGGAAAATGGGGGTGGGTGTTGCCTCTATTCACGAAATAAATGAAACATAATCAAGATAAGGTGCAGATAGGCAAAGTGTTGGGAAATCCAAAAATTCGATTCTAAACTTAGTGATTATGATGAAAAACTGAACTAGAAACTGAACTAGAAACTGAAACTAAAACTGAACATTCGTATCTGCACAACTATCTTATACACGCGACCTTGGTATGAAAAGAGAAGAAGAACATTGGTGTTGTTGTCTTCTTCGTCTCAACCCGCCCATCCTGTTATCGAATAAAAATGGTTAATTTCAATAACCCTTGTGAGATCTTAAGATCCTCTCCCAACCTAACGTACATAGCCTCTAGATGGTAAAATAATGAAAAATTTAGCAATTCATATTCAAAAATTTAATAAACATTAGTACAAATTAGCCACATATTTTAAAGTTAATAGCTCGTGTGAATTTCAAAATGAAAGTTACCACAGTAAGTGTTTTATAACAATACATAAATCTTAATAAATACTGCACTACTTCAATCTTAAAATGGGTGTTCTAGATATATCCTATATTCGCATTCGAAGATTGAATAATGCTCTTATCTATTCCTTAATTCTATAAAAATAATGAATTCAAAAAAAATTGCGAGTAATTTGTAAGAAAAAGTATTTAACTTATATTTACGAATCGCGTTAACCAGCGTTTACTGTACTTGTTACTAAAATCAACAAAAAAAAAAAACTTTACTAGCATGGGCCCTAGACAACGAAAGGTGAATTTACACCTTTAGGAACTAGTGTAAAATGGAATAGCAAAAGCTACTGCAGTGAGAGTGGAAATCTTATATTCACCTCTCTCTTTACTTTTCTTACGCGAAACAAGCAAACACTGATTAACACTTAGGTGGTATGATTGAATTGAAACATTGCAAATAAAACATAAACTAATTTAGAATTTCACCATATAAAACCAATTCATACCTTTAATCTCTGCTCTCTGCTGATCTCTGAAGGCCTTCGTTGATCCGCACGATGAACTGACGATTGGCACAGATGAAAGTATCTTACAAATTATTAGATGCAATGCAATTACCACATTATGAAATGGAATACACCTTTTCTATTAATGTACGTTAACCTTTCTTAGAGTAATTTTAGATTTAGATTTTTCGATTTTAAATTCATTAGATTTAAGTAAGTTATTAATATTTTAAGTATTAATTCATTTTTTTATCTGAGTAATCTCTTTAGCCAAATTAAGTTTTAATTACAATAATATTAATTATGATTCTAAGATTAATTTATTTTTTTTTTTTTTTTTTTTTTTTTTTTAGGGTATTCATATTTATCACCAATACGAAATATTCTATAAATCTAAACAACTTTATGAATGCATAATTTTTAAGTTTAAGTTAATTTAAGTTAGATTCTAAATCGCGGTAACAATTAAGTTTAATAGGACTCTTTAGAACCAGTAAGTATTTACATTAAAATATTTTGACGAATTCTAATTTTAAGATATTTCTCTATTTTTTTACGAAGATTCAGAAGAATAGGCTAAGCGAGTCTTTATGCCCCACCGTATCAAGATGTTAATATATTCTTCTGACTTCCAATTTTTGTTTTTGAAACGAGTGATGGATAAAATTTAATTTTTAACTAATTTAATCTTTAGTTTCAAGATCATCTAAGACCATAAATTTGTGGTGATTCTTTTAACAATGAAAATCCGTGTGACTTTTGCAAATTTAAATTTGTAGACCGCCTTGACATGAAATTTAATTTGTGGACAGCTTTATCATGCATATATGTTCAGCATACAAAATGGTGACTGCTCTTGCACAGCGTGAATTTTGCTGGACGCTAAGTGTCGAAATGGATCTTATTAACACTGGAGCGACTCCTGTGGCTACGCAAGACACACAGGGCGCTCCGCTGAAACGATCAAGAGGGGAAACGATAGTTTCTAGGTTGTTCACTGAAGTAAATTCATGATGACTTACCAATGTTGGTAGAAAAGCAATGCAAATTTTCTTAAATTCCACTGCTATGAATTTGAGGTCCTCAATAACCAGTAAAATTTAGTTGCAATAGTGATGAATTTTAATCAACTTTTTAGTATAACGCGTGTCACCTTTTGGTGAAGAAAACCACGTTTTTGAAATATATGTATTTTTTTGAATTTTCTCACGTCCAAATTACACGTACTGCAAGCTTTTCGAGGTGATCGCCAAATGGCAGAGAAATAATTTTCTCTGAAGGTCTAAGGCTATGCATGTGCAACTTGCCAAATGACCAAATGACCGTACGGTACTCGGTTTGATCCGAATTTATAATCGGTCACACCGACTACTAAGTACTATGCCCATACCCATTTATGCGAAACTTTATTTTTACACCGATTATAATATATTTCCAAAACATTTTCAGTGTTCCCTACGGCGGTTTTCTTTTGCAAAATGTTTTCAATTAGTTATGTCAGAAGTATGAAAGCAATGTCTGAAGTTATTTATCTAGCAAATGCAAAGTTTATATGACAAAAGTGAATAATATGCATGAAATTTAATTTTGCATAAGAAATTTAAAATAGCTAAAGCTCAAATTCCATGATTTTCCATGTCGTAAATCCCACCCAAGAGTGACAATATCCTAACGAGATAAACGATAATATGCATATAATTTTATCAACCATCAGTAAAAATTTTCTTTTTCATTTGTAACTTTCAACAAAAACTCAAAGTGCCAGCTGTAGGGTATCCCAAATGCAACGGAGTTTATTTTACCAAAACGCATAGCAAAAAAATTGCATATATATATCTCAACTTGGTTGCTACATACTTTCAAGAGAAACGCAAAATACTAAACAGCGGACTGCAAACTCGGAAACGTGCGGGTCATTCGAGATGCTATAATTTAGCGAATGTCACAACCTTTTTGGGTTACGATATCCCCAACGATAAAGTTTATGTCTATGAAACAAAGGGTAGACTTTTATATCATAATTTTGACTACGAAAAATTAAATAAAATCAGCAAAGACGCTATTGAACAATATAGGCCATAATTCATCCTTCCTCACAAGGAACCGAACTATCATTCCAAACAAAGATTTGTATCGATACATTGATTTTTATGTATTTTATTTACAAAACAAAGTAGGAAGCTCTTACTGGATCACCCTTTACTTGGGAACAAATTTTTTTGTCAAGTGATATTTTAAATAAAATAACCAGTATACTAGATGTTTTTTAGAAATTCAATTTTCCTATTGGAATTTAACTGCCATACGGTGGTCAGATCTAATAACCCTACAATCATTTGTACTTAGTTTGGTTTGGCATTTTATCATGAATAGAGTACTTAATCGCCAGAAAAATGCTTCATAATTTTGCAATTTTAGTTCAAAAATCATGGTTCAGTTTTAAAATTTTATTGTGCGTTATATTCGCAATATTTTGAAGCTCATTGTTGGCGCTAAGAGCTTATTAATAAACAAAATTGATGAATTTAGAGTAAAGAAAGTTCACAAGAGATTTTCGTGGCACCTCTGCATCCACAAAAATATTGCTCCATGGTGCGATTTATTGGCTGTAGGAATTACTGGTCCTTACTTCTTTAAAAATTAAGCAGACGAGTGCTATAAGGCCAAGAGTACCGATTATTTTGTGCTCCAAATGAATGGGATGCTTACTTAAGACATTTGTTTCCAAAATGATGGCGCATCATGCTAGACAGCTTGCCAAAGAAATTATTGATTTAAACATTTAGTGAACGGGTTATTGCTCGAAATGAACCAGTACAAAGATTATGCAACTTAACGCCTTCTGATTATTTACTCTGCAGAAATATAATGTCATTGATCTATGCGAATAAACCAGCAACTAAGGAAGACTTGGAAGACAACATTGTGCGCACCATTGCCAAATTGCGAAATGCTTGAAAAATGGCCAATTGGCGACCGCGGCGACCATATCCTCGAAATATTATTTAGAAACTAATGCAACGAAATATCCTTTTTTAAAGTCAATTTTCATCATGTAGTCAGTTTGAATCAGATCCTGAAATTGTTCAAGGCTCAAATCTTCTTGATCCGAATGATTTGCTGGATATGGTTCCGATTCAATACGAAATACCTTAAAAAGGTCGAAGGTTTCAAAAAATTAAGGAAAATCAAGAATTTATACAACTTACAAAGCCTCCCCAAATGTGTGAGGTTTCGACCTTTTTTATCTATGGTTTTTGCTCCCAATTCCGAATTTTTGACAAATTATAAAAGAAACATACATGTTCCTGCTCAGTCTCTGCGTAATCAAAATAACAAGCACAATTGCATTTAGCAAAATTAAGAACTTTTTTGTAAGGGTATCGAAACCTCCCCTAGACTTTTAGTTTTGATTATAAATCAATGAAATATTGTTAGAAAAAATTACGATGCATACAAGGTATAAGTTGGTAACTCATATTATCAACTTAGTGCACTTTCAACAGTGTTTTTTTCTTTAAAAAATAATGGTTTATATGACTATATAGTCAGATATATTAAAATTATACTAATTTTATGAACTTTAGTCATTATTTGCAAGAATCGAAAATTCCATTTATTTTTTAACTTAGAAAATTATGATAATAGTGACAAATGTTTCAGTTACCGCCACGTAACCATCTTAGAAATAAATTAATTGTTTAATTTATTTTATTTTAAATTAAATGAAATATCAATTGAAATACTTTACTTTTTGGGTGAGGTCGGGGTTGAACCAGAACCAGTTTGAAGTCAAACTCTCCACATAGCGCGTTTATCAACGGACTGCGCAATGTGCACTCATAGAAATTGTTAGCTTAATTTAATATTATCATGACTTGAATTATACTTTCATTGCTTATAAAAAGTAAATTAAAATTAAATTTAATAAAATTTTTATTTTATGAATTTTATTTTAGTGACCTTTGTATATAAACGTCGATGAGCTGGCTCTAGGTCGAAAACCTTTTAACTCAGTGGTTGACAACTCGGAAAGTAATGATCCTATTGCAAAGTTTAATGAGGAAGAAAGCTTTTCGTTGTCATTAACAAGAATTAATTACACTGTTTATTGTTAGGGTTATACTACTTCAAATATTCCTGAAAACAGCTACTTTCGCACTTTTAAGCAGGGATGTCTGGAGAACTAGACTCAACTAAGTAAATCCTAGGTATCCGATAACATTAGTGCAAAGTTTAATGAGGAAGAAAGCTTTTCGTTGTCATTAACAAGAATTAATTACACTGTTTATTGTTAGGCTTATACTACTTCAAATATTCCTGAAAACAGCTACTTTCGCACTTTTAAGCAGGGATGTCTGGAGAACTAGACTCAACTAAGTAAATCCTAGGTATCCGATCGCAAAAAAAATTATTTTTTATTTGTCGCCCTATCTTATATGTTTTGTTTGTAATAGGATATCCTTTTGTATAATAAGTATCATCACATTAATGGAATGGTACAAACTTTAGAGCTTACTATTTTATTAATAATAACATCAAAATAATTTAATATTACGAACAATACAAACTGTTAATGTATTAATAGGACGTTCCAGTATATCAGTATTTTCAGCCCATTATTGTTAAATCATACCATTAATATAATGGTATCAAAATTATTATTCTGATGGTACTGTGCTCATTGACAAATTATAACAATAAAAACTGATTAATCTAATTGTAAATCACATTATTATACAAAGTTTTGTTTTTCAGTGTATATACATTTATATGTATATGTACAGTTTTTGGCTTCATGTTGTTTTCCCTGTTGCACTCTTTATGCTTCTAACAACTTTTTTCCTTTTGAAAATGTTTTGTAGATATTATTAGTGGAATATTATTAAAATTTTTATGGCATTGCTTTCTATTCGCATTCATATCCGCCACATTTTGACTGACTCTAATAAAAAAGGGGCATCCATGGGTGCGCCCAACTCAACTGCGGTTGAGTTGAGTTGAAAAAATCGTTAAAATTCATGAAATATTCAATCCATGTTTGTTGCTTTTTCCGAATTTAATTTTTGGACGGGATTATATTTTGGAAAATTATGGGACGCATAAAATTATTACATTCCACCCACTTGCATTTGTATTGTATTACTGTTGCGTATAGGGATTGAATACTTTTACGAGGCTATAAATGAATAAAATCTATTTTTATGCATATTTCATATGAAACAAATTTTTTATTAAATTTTCAATTAAAAAATTTTATATCCACATCTTGCAAAGAGAAAATACAAAAAAAATAAAAAAAAATCTAGAATGTTGTAAATAATAAATGCAAATTTTCATTATGTTCCACACTTAGCTAAGCCTAACTTTTTAATACGTATCGCTGGGGAACAGATGAACTTTCTGCCAATGCCTTTTGTTTTGTAACTTTTTTTGCCCTTAGTAAGTTATTTATGAAGTATTTCTTATGAAAATAACAAGGTAAGGAATTTATTTACCTCTGTCACATCAGATTAAAGAAAAGTTTCAATATTGTGGCAAATATTGTGACCAAATTACACCCGAATTCATTCCCCAGATAAAATTTGACTTAACCTGAACGCGTTTGACAAGCAAAAAAGATCAAATAAGTACTTACGTATATATGTAGATACTCACAACAAATAAAGTTCTTAGTAAATTTTTCAAGTTTTCAAGTAAAAATGGCAATAAAGAAGCTTGGCAAATAATGATAAACAGCGTTAGAACCTTGCTCTGATCGGAGCAAATTTGCTCTGCTTTTTTTAAATCTACTAATCTGCTCCACATCGGCTAGCATCTGCTGCTATTTTTTCTGCAGCCCATGAAAAATTTGTCTGGCAGCACTGACATAAGATTTCCATCATTGAGAAATGCAAACCGGCCGGAACAGATTTATTTTTGACAGTAAATGTCATAAGCAGTAAAAATTAAGTTGAATTTTCTTTTCTTCTGAATATTTGTCTTACATTTGCTTTCTGTTTAATGACATCTATTGCCAATTGTCAAAGTTAAGGAGCCACTTGGTCGAAAGTACCCAATACCCTGCTATGATTTATCGCAGATCTGAAATACATCTTGGCAAAAATAGATTTATTAGTAACCATCAAAGCACGCTTCAAGTGTCATTGGTGGTTAGAGCTTACTGTTCCATGTTTTTAATTAAAAAACACCAGCATTACAAAAACAAGGCAAAATGCATAGAAAAAAGTTCCATTGTGAGGAAGAGAGAAAATTTATATAGGATGTAATCCATAAGGTTACGAAGCTTCTGGGAGGTGAAAGAGAAGGCCTAGACTTACAAAAACACTCGAGGGAGGTCTAAAATGAACCCCTGAGAAGTAATAATTTTTATAGGAAACTTTTAGTTAATTGTATGTGTATTCGATTTATTATTATTATTATTTATTAAGTAGAGTTTAAAAAATTTTTTCAAAGTTCTGGACCTATAAAATTGATATTTTCAATTTTCTCCTAATATTAGAATTTGGTGGCCATTTGAGTTTGGAAAAAGACCTATGTATTTAATGTATTTTTGTTGAATCCGAATCCGGCCTTAAAATTGCTATATCTTAGACGGTTTTTGAGATATCTTAGCCTAAACAAGGAACAAAGACCGTTTTTGCCATATTTTGAAGCTATGTAACTAGAGTACAGAACATTCATACGCAAAATTCGATACATTATCTGAAAGTTTCAATCTTTTTCTTTAAAACCGCATTTAAATTATGTCAAAAGCTTAATTTTTCTCTGAAATATCGTAGACTGAAATAATGACAAAACACGTTTTTTGCACTTTCTTAACTATTTAGGTTAGGATATCTCCGAGAAAAATAAAGATATCGACATTATTTGAATCAGGTTTTGAAGATTGATTGAACCTTCCATTTCTGCATTAGAATTTACGGATATACGTCCTGTTATATAGCTCCAAGACACAACAATAAAACAAAGCGTCGGCTTTTTTTCCTTGTTTAGGCTAAGATATCTCAAAAACCGTATAAGATACAGCAATTCTAAGGCCGGATTCGGATTCAGCATTGCAAAATACATGAAGAATAACTATTTTTATATTTTTTTGTTGCGCTTTTTTTCTGAATTTTTTTTATTTTATATGGGATATGTATTTTTACGATATTTCGCGGGGATGATCAGCTACGATTTCGGGGTTTGCATTTTTCAGACCACTAAACTAATACAAATGAAACCCCATTCACAGATTTTTTCCACATATTCAAAAAACCTATCGACTATTCAAGAGCACCGTGTCCTACCCCAGCTTTTAAAAAACATAACGATAAAAAACGACCAAAAAACGGAAATATGTAGAACATAGATATTACACACATTAAGTAAATACGTAAAGCTACAATATTCTGAGCTCATCTGCAGTTTTAAATAATTTTTTGAGGTCGCAGTTTCCAATTGAAATCTGTCCCCTAGTTTTGGAAAAAAGAAATTTCTTGAAAGCATTATGTTACTACTGCATGGTACTAATGTATCAGTCAATAGAATGCAATACACATGCGTTAATTCTGTTCACTATCCGTCACCCAAAAGTTATCATGTCAAGACGTGTCCAAAAAAAAAATCTGTTTGCGTTTTATAGGGCAGTTTATATACAAAAAAAGGTTTTTTTAAAAATTATGGTCACAAACGTGGCACTCGGCACTCCCAGGTAGTACATTTTATTTTATGCATGGAACAATTTTTTTTGGGGGATTTGAATACATAACTCTAAAACCGTTCGAAAAAATTTTAAACTCAAAAGCGTGCTTCACAAAGAACAATTAATTACAAAAATGTCACAAACGTGCCACTTTTTTCACTTTGCAAAACAACATATTTTGATATGAAGTTTGTGTATATAGATGTGTAGCTGAAGGCTATTAATTATGTTTTTAATAGAAAAATTTTTCTACACTGGTGTAGAATCCTGAGTTATCCTTGCTCAAAAGAGAAAAAATTACTGTTTTGACATCTACTTAAAGCTATAGAACAAAAACAACAACAAGTAAAATTAATTTTTGTCAATGGATTCAGACAGCCAAATTTATTGTCAACAAGACATAATTTACCGTTTTTCAATTGGATTCTTAGCTTCCGAGTTATAAGCGTTTAAATTAAGGACATCTTTCGATAATATACGAAGGATTTTTCGAGACCGAAAAATTACAAAAAATCAAGTTTTATTATTTTTATCAATAACATATTCAATTACAAAAATTTCGAGGCCTTGCAGATCATAATCGCATGAGAAATGACAGCTCTATTCTAGACTTAGTAAATAAGCCTACTAAACTACTGCTTTGCAAATAAACAGAATCTAAATTTCATCTGCTCATTCACTAAATCTACAATAGAGCCTTATTTTTTTCATCCAAATTTAGTCTTAAGGGGCTCAAAATATATTTTTGATAAAAATAAAAAACTAACCATTTTTGTTAATTTTTCGGTCCAGAAAATCCTTTGTATGTTATTGAGAGGTATTCTTTCTTTAAAGGCT
This sequence comes from Calliopum simillimum, assembly GCA_951812925.1. Lineage (NCBI taxonomy): Eukaryota > Metazoa > Arthropoda > Insecta > Diptera > Lauxaniidae > Calliopum > Calliopum simillimum. The sequence goes on along the minus strand of OX638372.1, from coordinate 82,873,243 downwards.
TATAACTCGGAAACTGGGAATCCAATTGAAAAACGGTAAATTATGTGTTGTTGATAATAAATTTGGCTGTCTGAATCCATTGACAAAAATTAATTTTACTTGTTGTTGTTTTTGTTGAGTAGATCTCAAAACAGTGATTTTTTCAATTTTGAGCAAGGATAACTAAGGATTCTGATGTAATAGAAAAAAATCAAGATCAGATTCGTAATCAGGAGATCCTAATCCAACATAAACGGCTATAAAAATAGAGGACAGAAAACCATAGTTGATCTTTAGGGCGGTAGGGGACAAAAAAGTGGACCATCGGAGACATAAAACTGTTGGAAAATTAGTCTTGAAGTGTAAATATGTCAGTAAATGCAATATATCTCTCATCAAAACGCTTCAAAACCATAATTTTTCCATACTGGCTAAAATGCCATAATCGCGGCAATTCGGTCACAAATGTGTCAGCAAAATTTCATAATTTCAACCTCAAACCGTAAATTCACACTTGTAGTTGATCTACTTAAAAGGCGAGTTTTAAGAGTGTTTTTACACAAGGCCAAACTCAAATTTTGCGAACCTTTTTTTGCGAAATTTCAATGTTAGAGCTGCTAAAATATTAAGAAAAAGTTCATAATAACTTATGAAGGTACTCTTAGATAACTTTCTAAATAAAAATTTGCTTAGGTATGTTATGTTATCTTTTAAATACATATCACATTTCTAAACTAATTTCAGGTCGTTGACTCCAAAAAACGCATTAATTTATTTTTTCCGAGGAACCGTTCTAGATATAATCGACACTTTCGATTTTTGAGGTTATAATAGCTCTAATTTTATAAAAAAATATTTCAAGAAACCCAATTTTGATCGAATTTTTGTATACACTATTTGAAAGAAAAATTCCTACGCTTCTTTTAAATGTATCAATAACTAAAATCCTATTTAAATTGGCTGAGTTAAAGTTAAAAATTAAAACTGAGCAAAAAGTTCATTTTCATAGCAGTTTTTTACAATTTTGCAATATTTTTTTATATTTTTATTTATAAGTGTATTTAATTTTAAATATTTTAAGCCCAAATTTACTACAATCAGATTATATTTTAAAAAGTTATTAAGGTTTCAGTGAAGTAAGACTATTTTAATTTTTATCGGAAAACTAAACAGGTACAATAAACTGGGTCGATTTGTATGAAGCAAAAAAATTGTATAATGTTTAAAATGCTTAGAATCGTACAAAGTACACGTGTGAATTTTTATAGAGTTTTTGGAAATTTTTTCGACCACGTTATTGAAAAACATAAATAAATCGACTTTTGGAACCGGATATTATCTATACTACCTGCACAAAAAATTTTTAATTTTTTAACGCAGCATTTTTTGCAAAAACATAGTCTTTAGTTCTAAGCAGCTTTGGGTATCCCTTCTGCACACTGCTCCTGAAGCATCATTAAGTTCAACTAAAATGGCAACATATACTGAATGTCTCCGAGTGCTTGTAATGTTATTCTGATGAAATATCACTTTGAATCAAAATCGTAGCTGATTCCTTTTTGAAAATATCTCGATTTTTCCAATTGGGGCATTTTCCCATACAAAAAGAAAAAAAAAAATTTTTAACTACTTTAAAGAAAAATTAAAATAATCACAATCGATGTGTTTTGCGATGCTAAAAGCCTCAATCTTTTCCTTTAAGACCTAATTTAAATTATATTTATATCTCTATGCTTCTAAGAGATATCGTAGACCGAAATATTGTCAAAACGGGTTTTTTGCACTTTCGTGTCTTTTTAAGTTAGGATATCTTCGAGGAAAAAAAAGATATCAACATAATTTAAATTAGGTTTTAAAGGAAAAGATTAGAACTTTCAAATATTTAAGCCACATTTGAAGAATAAATGATACGTTACATAGTTATAAAGCTTCAAAAAATGGAAAAAAAACGATTTTTTTTTTGGTTTTTAGGTTACAATATCTTATAAACTATACACGATAGAGCAATTCTGAGGTTGAATTCGCGTTTACCATCGCAAAACACATCGATTGTGATTATTTTAATTTTTCTTTAAAGTAGTTAAAAAATTTTTTTTTTCTTTTTGTATGGGAAAATGCCCCAATTGGAAAAATCGAGATATTTTCAAAAAGGAATCAGCTACGATTTTGATTCAAAGTGATATTTCATTAGAATAACATTACAAATACTCGGAGATATTCAGTATACGTTGCCATTTTAGTTGAACTTAATGATGCTTCAGGAGCAGTGTGTCTGTGAAGAAAAAAAAGTTATGAGCAAAAAACATTTTATTGTACCTGTATATTTCTTCGATAAAAAAACGAATAGTCCTACTTCAGTGAAACCTTAATAACTTTCTAAAATATTATCCGATTTTACTTTCAAATTGTTTGCAATTAAATAAATAAATAGTGTAGTAAAGATAAAAAAAGTGTATTTGTATAAACTATTATCCAAAAAATCGTGTTTTATTTGGCTTTAATATGAAAAGTTGTAAAAACTACTGTAAAAATGAATGAATATGATATATTTGTAGCTCTAAAGCTAGAGCTACGGGGGGCAGCTGCCCCCCTGCCCCCCTTGCGAACGCCCATGCAAGGTAACATGAAGAAACTTGCAAAAATCCAAAAAAAAATTATCTGCCAATTTTATAATTCGAAAAAGCACAGTTATCTAAGAATCACCCATACATATATAACTTAACATTTTTTTTTTTTTTTTTTTGAAGGACTAAATCTGATGTGTTTTTTTTTACACCTAAAATATTCCTAAAAATTGTGTGTATGAAAGGAACTATTTGCCCCTAAGTCGAGAAGAATGTTTCAATTTACCCTCGTTTCGGTTTTCATAAGGCACCAAATCTGATAGAAAAGCACAAAGTTGGTTTAATTGCTCTGAAGTTTTTGAATAAATTTATTTGAGGCCCATATTAATCTAAAAATAAAAAATTAATTTTACTTACGTTGTGAGTTCGAACGTCGAATGATATTTTCCAAAAAGGTGTTTTGCGGCGCAACAAGTCCTCGACGTCCACCAGGCATTTTGTTTGATTTTGCAATTTTTACGATTTTAAAAAAACACACACACTAGTGAATTAATGAAGCGCTTTTTTGTTGCTTTTTTTCCTTTAGATCTTAACGACCCGCAGATTAAGCATTTTTCTTTTTATTTATTTCTATATAATGGACACTTAAATTGGGAACAAAATTTAATAAAAAATAAAAAAAAATATTCGTCGTATCGTATTTTAGGATACACTCTTAAATGTTACTTTTGTTGTTTTTGCAATTTGTTGCTATGCGCAATATCAAAATGGCGCCATTTTCAGGATATCACATGAACAATGCAGTGTAACGGCTACAATGCCGACGACGTCGTTCAGTTGTTGATGCAAATGTTGACAGTTTATATTGCATCCCATTGCGGTAGCCATAATTTTTGTATTCAGCTAATTTTCATGTGTCCCAGAAATTTAAAAAGATTTTTTCTAATCGATTTTTAATGTTTGTGTCTGTGTGTGTAGTAATTTTCATTTAAAATTTTAATATTTCATTAGCAAATTAACAGAAAAGAAAAAAAGGACATTTTCTCGCATCCGTTTCCGTTGGCAGCATACAATTTATAGGCCACACTTTCTGCTGCATACAAACGGGCGCGCACACACGTACACACACTGCCGATGACACGAGCAGTTCCGGTAGCTCAATTTCCGGTCAAGCTGAGGTTGGTTGCATAAATAAATGATTTTTTCATTTAAAAACAAAAAACAAAAATAAAACAAATGTGCAGCCGTCCTTTTTGTTTCGTGTCTTACTTTATTTAACTTTATTTATTTTTAGCACTTCTTTTTTGTGATTTTACTTTTCTTTTTTCTTCTTTTTTCTATTAATTTTATCGTTTCTGTTGTGTTTACTATTTTTTTTTTTTTTTTTGTTTTTTCTTTGTATTACTGCTGCTGCAGCTGACGCTGTCACTGTAGTTGCTGTTGTCGTTTTTGCATTCAATACTTGTCACGTGGCTTGTAAGTAGGGCGTGTAAATTTCACCATCAAGTTTTCAACTGCAATAAAAATAGAGAAAAAGGATAAAAAGAGAGACGAAATGACTTTGTTTTTGTATGTGAAAAAAAAAAAACGATATGACAAAGTTGAATGCAGATTAAATTCAACTCACAAAAAAAGGAGAGCGCCTGCAAAAACGTTGATTAATGATGAAAGTGGCGACAGCAAAAAACATCGGATACAACTACAATAAAAATCCATAAAATGTAACACAAACTGCGCGAGTTTTGAATATCGCATAATAAATGTTTATTTCATCCATCATCCCCCTCTACCTACATGCGAATTCAAACAACAATGACATGGTAACAGCTCATCAATCAATTTTAATGATTATTTTAACTGTTATTTTCATTGTTTTAATCGAGTTTTTTGCCTTTGGTTCAATTGAATATTTAACTGCTGTACTCTGGTGATTTTTAACAGGTCATTTTTGAAACTCTCACACACCTACACTGTCATTTTTTTTAACGAACTTCAAAAGTTCGTAAAAGGATGATTACAGTTTTGAGCACAATTTATGAAAAAATCATATTACGAGATATAATTAATACTTAAATTAAGAAGAATATATAATTGCCTATAGAATGCTTATGCAATACAATGTGCTAGAATTTCTTTAAGTCAGCAAAATTCAAAAATTATAGTTTTGAATTTTTGATTTTTATGTCAGTTATTTGAAAATACATAAATTGTTAAACACCGTGTCAAAAAATTGGTATCGTCACATTCATACTTTTGAGTGTAAATTCATTAGAAGTTTGTCATTTTTAATGCGTTTTTGAAAAAATATTTGTTCGAAAATAAACAGTTCACGCGAAGTGAAATATTTATATTCCAAGCCGCGGGGTAAATTTTAAACAATCACATATAAAGGTAAGTAGATGGCATTTGTAAAACAAAATGAGTGGTTGTAATTCTTAATATTGTGTGTGAAAATGGATCTAAAATAGGTGCGTTCCATTTAACTCCGAAAATCTTCTAACCTAAAAGCAATGACAAAAATAGTTAAGTACCCTGGAGATCGCAATCTTTTGCGTAGTGCAGATAAAGAACCATTATATTTATTTATTTATTTATTTGAGTCTTTGGATAATAATAACCCTAACAGACTAGAACAGTTAACATTAAACTAAATAAAATAACTTTATTACAAAAAATAAACTAATGTAAGAGCATAAGCAGTATAGATTTAAATTGAGCTTTTTTCAAGCAAAAATCAATTGAACTATCCTTATATAACCTATTGAGCAATAAAAGAGTTCTATTAATGGGCTCCTTAATGGCATGGTTCGACCTGTGACACTTGATATAAAAATAGTCCGAGGATTGTAAACTCCTAGAAGGAATATTAAAGCCAATCAGCTGAAGGATCTCTGATCAATCAATGAAACCATTGATTACATCATAAATAAACATGATACTATAAACAAGATGCCGATTTTCAAGACTCTCAAGATGTATGAGCATACAACGAGCATTGTATGACGGTAAAGGCTCAGTAAAATCCAGTGAATGTAGTGCGAACTTAACAAATTTTCGTTGAACACGCTCAAGGCGAGTTATATGTACCCCATAGTAAGGATTCCAAATAAAAGAACCATATTCTAAATTAGATCTTACAAATGAAGTATAGAGAAGTTTTCTCGTATAAGGATCAACAAAAGCAGCGCTGTTCCGTTTAATAAAAGCTAAAAGCGAATAGGCCTTAGGCAAAATATGATTGACGTGAATCGTAAAGCTTAACCGAGATTCAAAGAAAACACCAAGATCACGGATTTGGTCAACTCTAGTTAGAGGCATACCATCAACACTATATGAATGTTGCAGAGGACTATTTAGTTTAGAAAAAGTCATGCAGAAGCATTTTCGTAAATTCAATGTCAAACAGTAGTTATTGAACCAAGCAACAACATTATTTAATTCATTTTGGAGAGTACAACAATCAGAAGAGTTACTTACTTTATAATAAATTTTTAAATCATCAGTATATAATGAAAACGTACCAAAGAAAAACAAGATGACACATCATTAATATAAAGAATGAATAACAGTGGACCAAGTATACTACCCTGCGAAACTCCTGAAGTTATTAAGAATAATTGTGACTTTACACCATCGATGGCTACAAAGGAGAACATATTCGATAAGTAAGATTTTAGCCAAGATAGGAATGTGGAATGAAAACCTAAATTCGATAATTTCGAAATTAATAGACAATGTGACACTTTGTCAAAAGCTTTCGAAATATCGGAATAGATGACGTCCACTTGATCACCACTTTCAAATGAATCAATGCAATATCTTGTAAAAGTACAGAGATTTGTAAGAGTAGATCTACCAGGAAAGAAACCATGTTGATACGGACAGACTATATTTTTTACGGCAAAGAGAACCTTATTCTTAACAATTTTCTCGAAAAGCTTAGAGATATTGGTGAGTTTTGAAATTGGTCTATAATTCTCTATATTATTTTTATTTCCAGATTTGAAAATAGGAGAGATTACAGAAATTTTCGTTTTGTCTATAAAAAATCCACCATCAAGTGACTTATTAAAAATTTGTAAAAGTGGGACGGAAATTGTTTTAACACATTTTAAAAGCAAGTAAAGACTAAGCCCATCAAGATCAGATTTAAAGCCATTTTTCAAATTGACAATGCCATTTTCAACGTCATCTAAAGTTAAACTAAGACCACCAAAATTTATCAAAGAATTGCTATTATCAGTGGCAATTTGACCATTACCAGGATGCTTATCAAAATTTGAAACAAAAAATTTGTCAAATAAATCAACAGTTACGGTATTCACGAAGTAGGGCAGCTAGTGTCAGCCAGAGAGTTTGAAGTTTCTTCTTTATAAAACATATATGAGGGAATAAACGAAGAGCCCTTCTTCGATTGCACATATCTCCAAAACGATTTAGGATTAGTCTTAAGCTGATTTTCAAGATTTAAAATGTATTGTTTATACAAAAATTTATTCAAGAACTCAAATTCGCGTTTGTAGTGGATAAATTTCTCCTTAAATTCTAAGCAACCAGTTGTAGTACAAAATTTATTACGAAGATTCTTAAGTTTTTTCAGACCCTTAGTATACCAAGGGAGCTTATACTTATTTCTTCTTAGAGGAATATTAATTAAAACATCGTTTATTAATGTACTAAGAAAAATCTCATAGCAATTTTCAGTATCTAGCAGTAATATACCTCCACCCCTCGAGCAACCAGTCTTATCGGCACTCCTATCTTTCCGATAAACTTGGAATAGAGACGGATCAGCAACTTCTTCATTATAAAAATCCACATTTAGCCAAGTATCAGTAAATATAAAGACATCATAATCAGAATCCGCGATAAAATTTCGTACAGCAATTAATTTTGTTCGCATGCCAGAAAGATTTTGGTAGTAAAAATTTAGAACATTACGACGAGGACTTAGGCCAGCTAAGTTTTGAGCTGAGTTTCCTTCGCATCTCCTAAAAAAGTAAATGGGCGTACCAACACATTAGGAGGCCATAGCGAGGCATTAAAAACCATGTTGTAATAGCATGCTGGAAAAGTTAGCTTAAATGAAATTCTTTTATCCGTAGATATCTCAGTATCTTTTTTTAGCAAATCATGGCACTCCAAGTAATTTTTATCAATATTAGTGCGTGATGAAACATAAATCAATTTAAATTAGCTTGAGCACAGGTGCGGAAAAAATTTTGCGTACGTAAATTGATATTTATTTATTTATATTTATTAAATAGTAATATAAAAACCTTAATAACAAGTTACAAACTAAGTATTACTGGGTAATGAAGATTCTTGAAGTACCTTGAAACTATATTAATTCAACAATCAAATACAAGACATAAGAAAATCTCCCACGAGAGCCGCAAAATGCAGAGCTGCATATAAATCGTCAATAAAACCGAAGCCAACTGAATTAACTGGAGAAGAGGCTTTAGTTTATTTTGTTGATACAAGCTTACAAAGCAGCAGTACAAGAATATAAGAAACCCTTTAAGGAACAAGCACTTTAAAGCTTATCCAGCTTACGAAAAACTGAAAGCTTAAGAAAAGCTACGCTATCCCTCGGACATTACAGTGGATCATACTTGTGAGAGAATTTCAAAGATGCAGTCAGAAGTAGTAGAAAGTTTGCTACCTGAAGAGTGTAAAAATCTAAGACTGATTTGTAAATGGGGTTGAGATGGAAGTTCTGGTCAAAGAGTGTACAAACAAAAATTTGCGAATGACAACAGTTCCGATTAAAGTATATTCTTAATAGCTTCAATTCCATTGTAACTTCTAGGGACAAGTGATTCAAAAAAAGAATTATTACTTAAGTAATTTGAAAAAATCTTAAACCGTCATCTCCATGTTATTATCGAGTGCAAACAAATGTGGTTTTTTGGATTTAGTTCATTTTTCCACAAAAATTGAAGTGTTTTTATTTTCACTGAGCTATCGATGGTTCTAACAAACAATAAAATTAGTAGAGGGAAATCAAAGTAAACAGCTACTTCCGGTCCGCCATTTTGTTTTTCGGAATTCTTAGTTGCTAATTTCTAAAACAGAAACAACAAAAATGTATATTATTTATAATCTGGATGATATTTGGAAAATGAAAATACGTATAAGTTTTTGTTTTAGCCACCTTGGTTATTTAAATGCAAAATAAGCGCATCTCAATAAAACTTCCAAGGGCTTTAAAATCTTGGGAAAAATTCTTATTGAGGAAATTTGTAAGAAACTCTTAATTGGTTTAGAAAATAAAGGCTCAAAACGATTTTTAACGTATTCTGCTCGTAGCTTAATGCAATAAAATACAAATTTAAATGAATCATACAAATAAGATATTAAATTTAATGAAATTTAAAAAAAACCCAATAATTTGTCATTCAAAGCTGCACATGTTCATAATAATTGGGTTCGTCTCAAATGTTTAATGCATTATTATTAATAATAAAACTTTTCATTACGAAAGTTTTCTTTTAATGAGTTTTTCTGAGGATTTCACAAGTTTTTCATGTCAAGTTTTCACATCGAAATTGTTGTTGGTTGGTGTTGATTTGCCTGCCAGTCGTTGATTGATGACGCATGAATTATTAATTGATGGCAGTAAATGTTTGATGTTATTGTTAATGTGCGGTCAAAGTATTCCGTTGAATTGGCAACACAACCAACTGTGCTTGCGTAACTAAAGGGAAATGCGGATTGGGGCAAAAGGTAGAACCAACTGAATTTTGTTTGTCTTATGCAACAAGCACAAGGACGGAATTAAATTAAAAAATTCTCAACTTGTATGCTACATGAACAGAGTGTTGCTTTTTTTGTATCCTGATTGAGACATTTGCATTAACAAATCACTATTAGTCCTATCTGAAACTTGGCATATCACGACTGTTATTAACATAAGCCGCATTTCCTGCAATAAGATTGAATTAGTTTTGATAAGGGTCAAATGTACAAATACGTCACAACAACAGAAGTAACGTGATTAAAAAATTAAATAAAATTTTCCCGTTAAAGAAAAGTTTTCACATCGTAACAGCTGGAGCTAATTGATGTATGTATTAGTTTCTTAGTTAAAATATTATCTGTTTTTGGAAATGCTTTATATAATATAAATATTTTATGTGACAAATAGTAATAAATTTGTACTCAATATTTACAGCTTAATGGAAATAATGCAATGAAAATTGAAAAATTTTAGAAGTTAGGTTTTTTTTTTGTAAATACGCAGATTGTTTAAGAGTATTTATTTTTCAAAGTAAATTAAATTCCTGCAATGCTTTCAGGAATATTTAATGTTGATATTTCAAACATAATTTGGTTAGAATTTTAAATGTCCATAAAATAACTTGTAATTAAAGTTACACATGTTACTATGCATCATGTGTGTCATCACACTTTTGACCGTATGTACGTACATCATGTCGTCATAAATATTTAAATAAATTCACTCATACGACGTGTTGCTGCAGTGGCTGCAAATGTGTTCCATTTTATATATACGGGTAAATCTTCGAAAAATGTAACAAAACATGCCTTTTTTTATCCCCACCTATTTTTTTAATTATTTGAAGGTGTAGAAAATGATGACCCTAACTTCTGGAACATTTAAAAAAAAATATATAAGCGTTCAGGGTTGCCAGGGTTGTTTTTTTAAGTTTTGCTCAAACAATATACATATGTATTAAAAAAATTAAAATAAAATTTTAGACTCAAATCGCTTAAATAAACTTAAGAAAAATCCAACATAAATTTTTAGGGTTGTTTTCGAAAATTTATTTTAAATTCCATTTTTTACGTTCGCCATTATAATTACATCTAAAAAATAATGGTTTAAGTCTTTGAAAATTTATCAACGCTTAAATTGTTTGAAACTCATTGAACCAAAATTTAGTTTAATCAAAATTTACAAAAAAACCTGGCTGGCAACCGTGAAAATTTTAGTTTAATTTCAAAAAAGTTTATCAGAGCGGTTCTGAAACCAAAAATATCAATTTAGTTAAAATTTTTCGAAATGTTAATTAACAACGCAGGAACTAGAAAACTGATCGAAAAATAAAGAACGGGATGTTGAAGTAAAATTGTATTTCCTTTTAGTCTCGCATGTTAAGATACACTGACTGGTTTACAAGATATCTGTGATTAACTAAGATAATCTGCAAAAGAGATAAGAGTACCACAGCTAATATAAATGCCCCAATGAATGGTGATTGATCAATTGTACGTCCTATGCAAACATATACTTTTAAGCAATACACAGAGAGAATTAATTAGAACTTTTTTGGTATACGGTGTAGGGTATTTATTTTTTTCGCAAGCTTAAAATTACACCTTTACTGTTGATACTTTCGAAGGACAATTAATTTACATTAATTAAAAGTAAACAAATTTTCAATACGAGCAAATACACAAATAACAACAAAAATGTAAACAACTAAAATTGAAAGAAAATCGCAACATCACAAGTCTTAAAGGTAACAAAGCAAATTAAAAGGTACAAAATTTACCTGAAGCTTCACACACACAATGCAAAACACAACAATTCAAAAGCTTCACATTTTTGCTTTTCTTCCTTTTTTTCATAAAATTTAAAATACAACAAAAGCTTAGCTTTTATCTGTGTTACTAAAAATAGATCAACATTCAACTACGTAGCAACTAGACGACACACACACATACAGCTGCATAAACTTGCACTTGTCTCTGTTGCTGTTGTTGGTGCTGCTGCAGTTGCATAAACTGGCACAGTACAACGTGGCTGCCATTAGCCTCATTTGCCTGTCGATTTTGCAAAAACAATGAAAATGTAAAATAAAATAACAACAACAACAATAAAAAGCAGAAAAAGCTTTAATTAGTTTCGCAACTTAAGCTGCAGTTGAGTAACTGAGTGACTGACTGATGGATAGTGGGTGTTGGGTTGGTTGAATGCAACTGCAACCATCAACATCATACAACCAAGGCCACCCTCCATCCTACTTTACTCAAAAGCCCAGGTTTGTTTGCATATCCAGTTACCATTTTGTAAGTGTATCTGGGTGAAAGTGTGTGTGTGTGCATGTGTTAGCAACGGTAGTAGAGGAAGGTAAAGTTTCGTTTTTAATTGATTCATAATAAAATGTTAAGTGCAAAGCAAAAGATCGCCTTTGCCTTAACACACTGCAAGAAATTGCACTTTTTAGAGGATCATCTTTTCAACTCAGCTCAGCTCATTAATAAAAATAAAAAAGTTCGTTAAACATTAGGTAATCTTGCCTTCTTTAAGATTTTTAAAGCATTTAACCTTTTTATTACAAAAATTTAAAAAAAAAAAATACCGAAATTTTTGGTACGATACGGGTTAAAGCATTAATGGTCTTGTCTTATAAAATTGATAACCAAAAATCTAAGTTTTCTTAATATTATTTATTTTTTATGAATTTTTTTTTTTGAAGATAATGCTTTTAGCGTAGTTTTTAAGTTTTGGGTTGAGTTTCAAAAAAAACTTCGCTTTTCGTAAAGCTCGGCTTGCTACACAACTAATTGGTATTTATTTCTAAGCTTGTGCTCCAAAAATGGTGAAACCTATGGATAAAAAAGCTAATTTCATGAAGTTTTAAGTACAAAACTTTGTATTTTTATACCCTATACCCAGGGTATATTCACTTTGTCCTTCTATTTGTAACGCAGAGAAGGAGGCGTGGCAGATATAGAAAAGTGTATATATTCTTGATTAGCGCCACCTTCTGAGCGATATAGCCATGTCTGTCCGGCTGGCTGGTTGGCTGTGTGTGGAAATAAATTTTTTGGGAAAATTAAGCAAGATAATTCAATGAAATTTAGTGCACTGCCTCCATCGTCAAAGCTAGCTTTGGGGATTGAAAATGAGCGAAATCGGTCAACGCACACCCCTACCGCCCGTACAAAAAATATATTCAAAATGCAACTTGTGCAGAATTTTTCACGATAATGCAACCAAAATACACATAAATACTACGAATTGTAAGCGCAAGTTCACGAATTGTAAGCGCAAGTTCTGAACAAAAACTGGGCGAATTCGGAAAAGAGGGCGTGGCAGCTCTCATATAAGCAAAATGTTCAAAACGCTATACTGAAAGCGTTTTTTGAGATAATCGAACTAAATTTTACTCAGACACTAAGAATTATAAATATAAGCTTTAAGCAAAAATTGAATAAAATCGGAAAATCGGCGTGACTAATCCCATATAAGCAAAAGGACCAAAACGCTATACTGAAAACATTTTTTGAGATAATCCAACCAAATTTTACTCAAATATTAAGAAATATAAATTCAAACTCTGAGAAAAAACTGGGTGAATTCGGACAAGGGGCGTGGCACCTCCCATAAAAGTAAAATTTTCATAATACTGCTGTGTAGGGTATTTGTTGTACGGTTTGGCCAAGCTAAAGGTAACACCCTTACTAGTTTTTTTTTAAATGTTTAAAATGAAAACTTACATAAAATATAAAATTTATGTTGACAAGCTTTTTTGTTTTTATTAACAGAAATGGTCCGAAAAGTACAAAAAAACATTTTTTCTTTTACGTATATTTCATTTGTTAACACGTATTTAACATCACTTTTTAATCATCGTTATATATGGGGCTTAAGAAAATCGTCCTAAATACCTAGTTTTTAGCAAAACTATACAGTTTACAACAAATCTGAGATCATTTTTGAGCTCAGCGACCCCAAATTACTTATAGTACCAAATTTCATCGATATCCAACCACTCCTTCTATTTTTGACCAGGGCTCAACGCACTGTGCGGATATAGGGTTAGCACTAAGGAACGATTACATGTTCATTTTGTTTTTTAGTGGGCGGAGCCACGCCCCACGGATTTGAATTCAGCATCAAAAAGTAAGTTAAAAAATAATTTTCGTGTTTCTTTTTAATAATTTTAGTTTTAGCACGTTAGTGTTGACTCAACTCAATTTTGCCAAAAACGGAATAATCAATTAAAAAAAAGCACACGACGGAATTTCTTAATTTTTCCTTAATGTGGTTACCCTGAACAAGAAAGTATACAAATTTTTAAAATGTTGCAACATGAGGCTTGAAACATTTTCTCGACACCTATGCAAAGGCGGTTCTGTAGTCTGTATGGGCAAAACTTGTCCTGTTAATTTTGTAAGATCAAAGACCGTATAATGTCAAGACCAGGTGCTATTACAGTTTGCTCTGAATTCTTTTTTATATTTCTTAAGTTGTTTTCTTTTTTTTTTGCAAAATATTGTTTGTGATTCCTTATTTTGCTTTGATTTTTTTGCTTTCTAATGAAATTAGTTGTGTAAATGCAACCATCTTCACTACGTAATTAGTTACCTTGCTGCCGTACCTTTTAGTTGTTGCTGCTGCAGCAGCAAAATTTAATTGAGAACGCAAGGGAGTTGAAAAAATGAACAAATTAAAAAAAAAAAAAAACAAAATTAAATTGCTCGCGGTAAAATGCTCAAGGGTGTGAATATTTAAACGAAGCTTATTGGCAGTTGAGTTCAATTTGTGTGTTTTCGTTTTAATTTTTTGGTTGAAAGTTTCTCTTTTTGTTGAATTTATTTTGAAGTTAAAATTTATAGGTTAGTGAAGTAAAATTAAATATCTGAAAGGAAAAAATTACTGTGGACATGAAACTTTGTACAGTTGCTTATTAGACTAAAGTAACAATAATATCAAAAAAGTCTACTGCTCAAAGGGGTGTCAAACCCCCTTGTTGGGTGTCAAAGTCAAAAATTTCAGTTATTGCCAAATATCCTAAAAGCTTTGCGTCAGATAAAAAAGCTTCCAAGAAAAAGTTATAGTTGACGAGTTGCACATTTTCGGTTTCTAAACATCTTTCTTGCATGATGATATAATTTTTACGAGAAGTAAGAGAAATTTATTTTTGTTTCAAAATTGCGTATTTCCCCAAAATAAATATTTTCAATTCACTTTAAATGACAAAACGTTTCTTGACCTATCGAAAAAATACTGTTCTATATAACACACGGGTTACTCGCATGCGTTGCGCTGCATATGATGTGCTCGTATTTTTTTCTAACCACAATTAAAAAAATTGGTATGACTAATGTGCTACCGAATTAAAGGAAATTTAACAAGAGTTCCTAAAAAATAATAAAAAGGAATGTTAATAGGACTTTTTTCGTACTAAAATGTCCGCCAAATTCAAAAAGAGGAAAAAAATTGAAAATGTGAAATCCTTCTAAGCCCTATAAACCAAATACTTTTTTATAAATCTTATACAATTGACTAAAACTTTCCAGTAAAAAAAGTTTTCTCTAAAACGCGCTAGCGTGACCCAGGAAAATTTTTTTCTAAAACAAATCAGTTTAACCCTATAACTCCTCAAGGGTTCATTTGTGACCCCCTAAGGTAAAATTTTTTGTTAGTCTAGGTCTCCTCTTTCACTCCCCAGAAGCTTCGTAACCTTATGCGATACACCCTATAGGCATTTTGTATATGAGAAGAGATAAGATAAATAATAGATGAAGAAGGGCAGCTTAGTATTTCGAAATTAAGTGAAATCACACATTTATCAAGCATTCAACATGCCATGACCAAGCAAAAAATTTGGTGTCCTCCATTGTAGCTACATACTTAATAATTAAATTGTTTACTTAACAAAATCCAACATAAGCAAAATTTACTTACAAAACATGAACTAAATTCACACACATGGGTATCGACAACAACAACAAAATTATCATGCACAAAATGTTAATTATGAACAACAACAAAAACACTGGCAACAAACCATTCATCATCATTTTGTTGGATGCTTCCAATTTGGCCAAATTAGTTGCGTTCCTCATGGATTACAAAACTCAGCAAAATTTTTCACTCGGCATTCCATGTAGTGGAACTTTTTTAATGTGTAGCGTGGGAAGCTGCAGCTACATACATATGTGTGTACATATGGATGTTGGTGTTAATAGGTTTGTTTTACAAAATTTTGTTACAAAATGTGAACATTTTGAAAAGTGCAATATCAGCACAAATTGTTGATGTTGTCGTTGTTATTGTTGTTTTATATTTTTGTTGCCAATGCCAGTGTTGTTGTTAACACGAAATTTGTTGTAAACGATTTGCGTGTTATTTTGATGCTTTTATACAGCGTCAAATGGCAAAAGTATATGTTATTTTGTTATAGTGTTAGTGTATTCGAAGCACACAAACATGAAAGTATGTTTGTACGTATTTATTTGTTAGTTTATATAGGTTATGTGCATATGTTGGCAATGACGTCATATAGATTAAATAGTGCTTGCTATGCTTTACTTTAATGTTAACTGAGAGTGAAGTGTGCGCTGCTGTATTTTCCAGAAACAACTTATAATGGTCAGAGTTAAAAATGATATCATGTTATTTTAGCTTTGCAATTAAAATAAAATACATAAAAGTGTGACTTAGAACCAAAAGTTTTCTAGAGTTTTGATATACAGTGGCTCACAGCTTATTTCGCACAGTAATATTTTTTTAACTTCAAAACACTATGTCTTTAAAACGAATACATTTATCATCAAATTTTGAACGCAGGCTAAGACGGGCATGTCTATTGTTTATAATGTGTAAAAGAAAATCCACAAAAATTGATTCAGATACGCTCAAGGCGGAAAAAATCGATTGAGTAGGAGAAATTTATGACACAGCTTATTTCGTGCAGATGCTTATTTTCCCTTTGAAGCCAGCTTTTCGCGTTATTTAACGGG
Source organism: Calliopum simillimum (assembly GCA_951812925.1). Lineage (NCBI taxonomy): Eukaryota > Metazoa > Arthropoda > Insecta > Diptera > Lauxaniidae > Calliopum > Calliopum simillimum. The sequence goes on along the minus strand of OX638372.1, from coordinate 82,856,972 downwards.
AATTTCTTTTTCTATGTTCTCTATGTAGTATTTGCAACCATATTCAGCCTTTTTTTATTTTGATCTTGTACATGTGATGGTAAAAAAGTCCATTTTGCAGAAATGGGTCGCCTAGCAGCGAAAATCGGTGATAAGTCATCTTAAGAACTGCCAATCCCAGCGAAAAGCTGCTCAATATGTTAGTTTGAGTCCCGCCTACAATGCAAAGCACAACTGAAAGCTTCGTGCATGTAAATCGGGTCCAAAATAAGGGTTAAATTTCGTAAAACAAAATTTTTAATCCCGCTGACGATTCATTTATTGTCCACAAAATCAATACAGTCCCACATTATTGGCTCCAAAAACTATCAAGGACATACATCAAGAACTAAGTAACTCGTACAGTGCAAAAACTGGTGGCTGCGTGTCCCGAGACCACAGCTTCAAAGCCCAAGTAGTCCTTCATAAGTAAAAAAACATCCCAAAAAGTCTACTAGCTTTTGCGTTTCCACCATACGTATGCCATGTCATCAGGTTCAAATATTTAAATTTAGACTCATCCATGATTATGATGCTGTTTTAGAAGTCCGAATCCTTGTGGGCGTGCTAATACTGAGCTCGATGTCAAAGAGAATGTAAGCTATGTTGGCTTTTTTGCTTATGAAGGGCTACTTAGGCTTTCAAATTGTGGTCTTGGTGCACGAAGTGGACAGTTTTTGCACTTCGCGGATTGCTTAGTTCATGCTGCATGCTTGTGACTATTTTTGGAGCCGATAATGTGAGTTGTCTTAATTTTGTGGATAAAAAAATTTTCGTCAGCGGGATTAAAAATTTTGTTTAACGAAATTTAACCTTTATTTTGGACCCGATTTACTTGCATGAAGCTTTCAATTGTGCTTTGCATTGTAGGCGGGACTCAAACTAACATATTGAGCAGCTTTGCGCAGGGATTGGCCGTTCTTAAGATGACTTATCACCGATTTTCGCTGCTAGACGACCCATTTCTGCAAAATGGGCTTTTTTACCCTCACATGCACAAGATCAAACTAAAAAATGGCTGCATCTGGTTGCAAATACTACATAGGGAACATAGAAAAAGAAATTCCCGTTAAATAACGCCAAACGCTGACTCCAGAGGGATAATAAGCATCTGCACGAAATAAGCTGTGACATAAATTTCTCCGACTCAATCGATTTTTTCCGCCTTGAGCGTATCTGAATCATTTCTTGTGGATTTTTTTTTACTCATTATGAATAATAGACATGCCCGTCTTAGCCTGCGTTCAAAATTTAATGATATATGTATTCGTTTTAAAGATATAGTGTTTTGAAGTTAAAAAAATATTACTGCACGAAATAAGCTGTGAGCCACTGTATAGTTTTCTTTCTATATATCTACTCTACAAATGGTATGTCATCAACGTAATTAATTAAGCAAAAACTTATAAATGGCTTTTATTTAGTTTTTAATCAAATAAGTTTTGAGCCAAAAACGGAATTCAAAGTGTGAAGTAACCAGAGGCTTATAAGCTCGCCTAGTCATCATATCGATACGTCCAACGTCAAAGTTGGTAACTCGAAAATCGTAGTTTTTAGTTATGAGCATTTTTTGTATTTTAACTTTTTTTTTCAAAAATAGCTTCTACCCCTTTAAATTTAAAGCTAGAGGTACCAAAATTTAACACAAGATGGAAACAAATGTGCAGATTTCGAAAAACGCTGCCCCGTTAAAAGTTGGTAACTTTTACGTTGGATGTATCGATATGATTATTCTAAAAATAGAATAATAGAAAAAACGCCACTGTAAAAGTTTTAAAAACGTCATTCCTTTGTTCAAACTTAATCCCCACACAAAAATATAGTGAACGTAATATTTATGAACGGCACCGAAATTCCCCGATTTTCAAATAAAAATTTTACATTCAAACTTTTTGATTTTAAGAACTTTTCATTTATCGTGTGGACATAAATTGAGGAGTAATTTTTCAAAAGGGCTTATAACTAAAACGAGTAATGTTATAATGTTAATTTGTTAGAATTTAATAAAATTGGTCTCTGTTTTCAAAAGAAGTTTACTTAATGGCGTAAAATTTATGCGCTAAGATAACAAAATGATATCTCTCAAATAAAATATTATTATGCCACGTAATACGTATGACATTACTTTTGCCTCGTTTTGGAAATAAGACCTTTTGAAAAATAACTCCTCACATAATATCAACGTATCCCTTCCGTTTTACAATGAATTCGATTCGGAAAAAAATCAATAACTTGAAATGGAAAACCTGTTGTGTTTCAAATTTGAAAAGAATTATCAGAGCTGAAAATGTTGAAGCCATCTTGAATCTATGGAGATGCGGAATTCGAAATTTAATTGGAAAAATCGGAAGCAATATGGTTCATCGAAATGAATAGTAAATTTGAAAGAGAAAGACATAAGTAATCCAAATTAATCCATACAAACTTAAACAAATATTTTCTCAAATGGAAAATCAAAACAAATTCGGTTGAGTCACCAGCAAAGATTCTGTACTGAAAAAAAAAAAGCTGACTTGCCACCAGTGTTGCTCTACGTAGCAGTAATTAACTTTTTTCCTCCGCTAAAAATTAAACACTAACGATTGGCACATTTCTTTATTTTGATTCTTTTTTCCCATTTTGATACATTTTTTATTCTTAAACGATACATTTCTTGTTAAGTCCATGGCAATGCTTCTGCCACAAAAAAATTTTTCTTTGTTTTTCTGTCAATTTCATCAATTAAATGAAAACAAAATCGAAATGTGAAGATTTGCCAAACAAAGGCACTAAAAAACAAAGAAATTAACTTAATTTAAAACCAAAATGGGATGGAGACAACAAAATTACCCCAATAGATACAACATTTCTATTTTAACTTGAATGCTAATTAAAAATAATAACTGTGTTCCCTAACATCAATTCAAGTGTTCACCATTTTACAAAAAAAAAAAGAAAAAGAACCCCATTCGTAAAAAGTCACTGCAAAAAGAATGTCACTTTTATTTTTCTTTGCCCCATTAATTACAAAATCAATACACAACGACCTTTGTTACTACTACATACAAGAATAAAAACAACAAATCAGCATACAAAAGTGTTGCCATAACAACATTGTAAGTTTTTGCCATACAAATAAACAAACAAACAAACCAACCAACCAACAATCAAACAAATCAACGAACATACATTTGAGTGCACAGCACTACACAGACAGCCGGGCGAGCGAGCGAGTAGCACACTAACACACTTAGTGGAAACAACAACAAGAATTACAATAAATTACAGTTACAACATGTACATAACTTCAAAGTTTCGTTTGTTTGTTTTCGTTTTTTTTATTCCATGCAAATTTTCTGTTTTTTTTTTTTCATTTCATTTCTTGCTTTGCATGTTCCACTGTGGTAGGGGTACTCTTCAATAAGTTTTAATTAAGCACGCACTAAATTCTTCACTACCATGTTGCGTCTGTATGCACGGTGGTTTTTAAAAAATTTCAACTTTTTGAAATACCACCCGCGATTTTTTTCGGGGATAGTGTTGGGGGACCCTTCTAGTATCAGAATCCGGGAACCGCGAAATCGAACGTCCAGCCGTTTTTTTTTTTTCGACATTTTAGTTTTTTTAACGATTTTTGAGAATGTCTCGGATTTATATACATATTATGTACACATATATATGTATGTACGTACATATATATACTTGTATATGTATATATGTGTAATATATATACATGTATATATATATACATACATGCATACATACATATAAAAGGTATCGTTTCCGCACCATTTATTTAAAAAAAAAATCGGTTTTTTCGTATATAAAAAAACACAAACAAAAACCGGATACAGCAATAGTCACTCCAGATGTGATTTTTGATGCTTAATCCGAATCCGGTCTTAGAATTGCTCTATTACGTCTGGACTTTGAGATATCCTTACATATATGTTTAAAGGACACCATTTTTTTTCCTATTTTTGAAGTTATATAACAAGATAAGGAAATGTTATGCCGTAAAATCTGGTATAACAGTTAATAGCCCTAGTTTTTTTCTTGAAAATTCAATCAAACCGATAACGATATATTTTTTTTTGTCGGAGATATCTTTACCTAAAAAGTTAAAAAAGTGCAAAAACACGATTTTTGGCTATATTGGATGTTATATGCAGGACACACAAAATTCTTCTGTGAATTTCTATTACCAGAAGCATTTAGTACTTTCTTTTGGCTTTCAATTGAGCTATTAAATGTTTATCTGCAATATTTCTCTGCAAAGTTATGTTAACTTTAAAATCACACCATGAAACTCAAAGTGAAAAATCTCGGTTTTCGGCTATATTTGAGGTTGTATACAGTACGGACGAAACTCGTCTGCTCTTTTTTACTAACCGACACATTTAAAACCATTCTTTATCTTCAAAATGAGCTAACAAGTGGTCTCTTGTAATAGTTTTCTTAAAAGTTATGACTATTTTAAGACGGCATGTTGCAGCAATACGTATATAAGAAATACTCGTACACTATATTTTAGTGGCACCCCTGTGAGTTTGCACTTCATAATGTAATTTTTAAATGGTCATAACTTTGTAGAGGAATATTGCAGATGAACATTTAATAGCTCAATTGAAAGCCAAAAGAAAGTACTAAATGTTTCTGGTAATAGAAATTCACAGAAGAATTTTGTGTGTCCTGCATATAACATCCAATATAGCCAAAAATCGTGTTTTTGCACTTTTTTAACTTTTTAGGCAAAGATATCTCCGACAAAAAAAAATATATCGTTATCGGTTTGATTGAGTTTTCAAGCAAAAAACTAGAGCTATTAATTGTCATACCAGATTTTACGGCATAATATTATCTTATCTTGTTATATAACTTCAAAAATAGGAAAAAAAGTGGTGTCCTTTAAACATATATCTAGGGATATCTCAAAGTCCAGAAGTAATAGAGCAATTCTAAGACCGGATTCGGATTAAGCATCGAAAATCACATCTGGAATGACTATTGCTGTATCCGGTTTTTGTTTGTGTTTTTTTATATACGAAAAAACCGATTTTTTTTTTAAATAAATGGTGCGGAAACGATACCTTTTATATGTATGTATGCATGTATGTATATATATATACATGTATATATATTACACATATATACATATACAAGTATATATATGTACGTACATACATATATATGTGTACATAATATGTATATAAATCCGAGACATTCTCAAAAATCGTTAAAAAAACTAAAATGTCGAAAAAAAAAAAAACGGCTGGACGTTCGATTTCGCGGTTCCCGGATTCTGATACTAGAAGGGTCCCCCAACACTATCCCCGAAAAAAATCGCGGGTGGTATTTCAAAAAGTTGAAATTTTTTAAAAACCACCGTGTATGGCAACACTGATGGCAACACAATGGCTTACAGGCTGACTGCAATATTCGTAGTAAGACTTTTTGCCAGAATTTTTAAAGCAGCGAAATAAAATATTTCTATTATGCGTATTGTGGCAAAGTCTATTGAGGAATGGATCATTGCACAGTGTAAGAGGAACTAGTAAGGCTGTAACCTTTCGCCTGGCCAAACATTAAATACCCTATACTGCAGTGTTTCAAAAATTTTGCTTGTATAGAAGGGAGCTTGTTTTTATTGTTCTTAGTATCTTAGTGAAATTAAGTTGGATTATCTCAAAAAACTCTTTCAGTATAGCATTTTGAAACTTTTACTTGTATGGGAGGTGCCACGCCCTCTTGTCCGAATTTGCCTTGTTTTTATCTAGAGCTTGCGCTTACAATTCGTAGTATTTATGTGTATTTTGGTTGCATTGTCGTTAAAAATACTCTTAAAGTTGCATTTTGAATATATTTTTGTATCGGCGGTAGGCGTGGCCGTTGACCGATTTCGCTCATTTTCAATCCCTCGAGCTAACTTTGACGACGGAGGTATCTTGCTCAGTTTTCTCCAAAAATGTATTTCCGCGCACAGACAGCCAGCCAGCCAGACACACGGACATGGCTATATCCACTCAGGACGCTGATTAAGAATATGAAGCAATCCACGCCAAGTGTACCAGATCAAAATTTTTTTGCGATTTCGCTCAAATTTGGCAATATTGTAGATCCGGTGTACAAGAACAACAATCCGGGAGGATTTGGTCCTAGTACCATTTGTTGATAAAATACAGGGTGTAGAAGTTGGCGTTTTTATTCATTTTCAAGAAAAGAGTGTTTTTTCAAAAATTTATAGCTTACACTAAAGTTTGTAAATTGATAAATCTAAGTTACTGGTCCCATTCATTTTGAAGTGTTTTTGTTACAAAAAAATATTTCTTGGTGAAAGAAATTTTTTTTCACCAAAATCTTTTACACTTAATAATACTTTTGAATTTTTTTTAAAAAAACCCCCCTTAGATTTTTTTAAAAGTACTTTAAATTAAAACATAGTTTATAAGCTTTAAAATGATGTATGACTCAAGATGGGATTCGGACGCTAAATGGGGGTTTTGCTTTTGAACGCCCGCGGAAGTCAAAAATCTTTTTTTACTCAAGAGGAAAGCATCTTACGAAAAAAGTGTGCGAAGCAGAAAATGCTTAGAATCGTCCAAGCAATACGCGTGATTTTTTTTTGGAAACTTTTTTTTTAAAATTTTTTCAAAAATTGCTCAAAAAAAAAATTTGTTTTTTAACTTTCCAAAAAATTCCCAAAAATTTTCTCACTTATTTCCTTGATGATTCTAAGAATTTTATGCCTAGTAAGAAATATTTTTTTATAAAAAGAACACTTCAAAATAAATGGGACCAGTACTTAACTTATATTTATCAATTTACAAATTTTAGTGTAAGCTATAAGTTTTTTAAAAAACACCCTTTTCATGAAAATGACTGAAAACGCCAGCTTTACCATACCTGCCACGCCTTCTTCTCTGCGTTGCAAATGGAAGGACAAAGTGGGAGTAGGGTATAAAAACGCTAGTAACCCAGTCGAATAGGAATCAACTTCACAATTAATAGTACAGAAATTTGGTAGTTTTACCTGAAATGTTTGCTGGGATTTTTGAAAATGAGTTATTTTATAGATATCGTTATGCTCTTTCCGAATTTCAACTTTGTCATTGGAAAAAATGTCGCATAGAAGCAGATATCTCACTATCGGTTAAGTTTAGAAAAAAATGGCAAAAAAAGACATGCGGCGTATGTGTGTTCAAAAAAATATGTTTATTTTCAAATAGCGATATCTCATGAACGGTAAGACGGATAAAAAAAGTAATCGTAGGGACCCTCAAAGGGAATTTTTTTTTTCTGGAGCAAACCGTTTCAGAGATATTTTGCAAAAACAGTTTTTTTGAAATTTTAGGATTGTCAAAATATATCTCCTAAACTTTAAGTCATACGAAAAAAAACATTATGTATTTGTAGAACAAGTAATTCTCTATAAATGGGTTGTTTCACCGCTCATGAATTACACAGTCCTGCATGGGTTTTCCTCTCTAAGTTTTAAAAAGCGATTTCTATAGATTTAAGTATGCTTATTACGAGAAAAATAGTGAAAAAATTCCAGCACGTCAAAATTTTCAGTGATTCAAGTTTTACTTAAGTGCCTTTTTTGTATATACAAGAATACCACGCCTATACTACTCAACGTATCAAAACCATATTTGCACCAAATGTTTTTTTGGTGCTCCAACACATTTATAAGAAATATGGTATCGATTGGACTCAAAATAATTGAAAATTTTATTTGAGTCGCTCCTACGCCTATACCAGTAAGTATATTGAAACCATATTAACAGCATATATCCGCCTGACATTCCGACAGATTTGTCTTGACAATAAGGGTAATCGAATGAAAGTACGGTACGCTCGGTATGTAAAGAAAACATACCATAAACAAAAAAAAAAAAAAAAAAAAACTCATATCTACTTACTTGACCTGCATTATGAAACTTGATATCTGGATGAATATTATGCATAGCAACTATCTAGATCATATGGGGAGCGCCAAAAAAATATATGGTGAAAGAATGGTTCAAATATATTGAGTATTTTAGGCGTGATATTGAAGAGTACATAAGCACAAACGATTGAATTAATAAGTTTTCAAATGCTGCACAGACGAACAAGGGTACCCCTCTTAAAATTACGAGAACGCTTTTTAATGTATTTTTTGATGTTGAACCCAAATTCATGTTCAGAATTGCTCTATCACGTCCGAATTTTGAGAAAATTTGAAATAACAGTGAAAAACACACGATTTTCTATTATTTTTGAGGTTATGAAAACTGGAATATTTTTTTATTTATTTATTTATTTATTTGCAGGCCTGTGTTATCGCAATTTAAAGCTCAACACATCATTCCATGCCTAACGTAACAAGATTTGCCACATCCCTTGCGGTTTTTCTAAAATTGGGTACATGGTTTCGATTAATACCTAATCTGAAAGAAATGGTAAAAAAAAAATATTTTTATGGCTTGTGGAGGAGTGCAAAAAGTGGAAAAATTGGATAATTGTGACAAACTCTCCTTACACAATTGAGGAGTGGCCGTACCAAAGGGCCTAAGTACCATTTCGAGGCAAAAGTAATGTCATACTTTTTATGTGCCTAAAAGTATGTTATTTGACTGTTATAATTTTTTCAACATAATGACATCAATTTCACAATATCAAGAAAATTTTTAGTGAAAACAGAAAACAATTTTATTAATTTCTAACAAAATGCCACCCGTTTCATATTATGACACTACTTTTGCCTCGAAATGGTACTTAGGCCCTTTGGTACGGCCACTCCTCAATTGTCAATAACTTGAGCATTTCTTAACAGATTTTTATGTTCAGACCATTTTGATTTTTCTGGATTTATGCGAAAGATTGCTGTGTCTTCTTTCTCGAAAAAATGTTTTTGAAGTTATATAAAGTTGTCCGAGGACCGTTACAATTATCCTTACTTAGTACTAAAAAAGTAATGAAAATAGTACTTTTTATCACGTTGCAGAAAACTTACTTTGAGTTAATAGCTTGATTCAATACCTTTCCAAAATGGGTCAGATAATGAAAATCGATTAAGAACTACATATCCACTTTTGTGAGTTTTATGAAGAAGTTTCAATTGATTTCATGTTTTGAAAAGCACAAAAAATAGGTGATATTTTGTGCTTTCCTAAGGTCAAGAAAGTAGGTAACGGAGCGTTTTTAATTGCGAAATAGTAGTAAATTGAGTACTTTTTAGCAAAAACGAAAAAATTCAATTTGTGCTTATATCCTGATTTAACACCGTATTCCTTAGACAATTCTAAATATTTTATGCCATGTGCAATTTTTTCGTAAGATGCCTTGTTTTTCTCTACTACTGAAAAATTAATTGCATTGCTCACTATATTGTTAAAAACTTTTGAACCAATATCAATTAGCCCAACTTTTTTCTGAAATAAAGTTCCAAGACATGTGGAGGATGCCCACATATTTTTTATAATTTTTTTCATTTATTTATTTTTTTATTTATTTGAAATAGGGGTTTTCAATAATAAATATAAAATATTAGTCCAAAAAAAATACTATTTTATTTCCTGGTCTGTGTTAAATACTTTAGAAATTATTTTTTCTCAAAATTTTTACTAGTTGCTACAAAAAATCATTTTTCTTATAATCCTTTTTTACGTTTATGTTCTTGGGTTGCTAACTTGAGAAATGTTTGCTCTGCTGTGAGTGCAGAGATATACATATCCTTTTAAGTTTAAATTGATTTGGAAATACGGGGGTTAATTTATTTTGGAAAAGGTTTAAATTGAATTAAAAAAGCTCAAGTTTGTATGGAAAAGGTTCAACTTAGAGTGAAATAAATGCGATGTGTGCAGAATTTGATTCCAAATAACGCAGGTTCAAACCCAGCGTCAGTAAATTTCACTGTTCAATTTCAATAAAGCAGAATTGATCTGAAGTTGGTCACGTGGTGGTAACCGAAACATATACGTCACCTTAGCCGCGCTTACTTGATTCGCGATTGTTATAACTAGGACTATTAAATTTTCCGTGAATAAATGACTTAAGTATAAAAACAATTAATACGGGTATTTAAATATTAAAATAGTATTTTTCAACCATATTTGAGAAATATAATGAAAGCGAGACTGTTACATAATCTACAGAGCCAGAAATGGGTATTGGATTTGGGATTGTTCACACATACGCACGCAGCATGATGTACTCGTATGCAGTAAGTGATTTAAGGCATTTATTTTTTCCTTCTTCTTTATTTCCGTTTCGCTCTTAATTTCTCTAATTTTGTACTACATGTCGTGAAACTATGGTTCTTGTTGTTGTAGGTTGTGCTATTTATGTTTTTTCGTTTTTGCTATTTCATCAACTGCGCAAAGTTCGCGTGGGTTCAAAGTTTTAAGGACTTTCCTAAGTTATAATTTTGGGTTTTTTTTTCTATTATTTATGTATATAAGCAAAAAGGATAACATAGTAGTAAATGTTTGTGTAATTTGACTTTTACTGTTATTTTCTTGGACATATAAGTGCTTATGGGATTTTTTATATTTTTCTTCTCTAAGTTAATACACAAGGCTTATATGAGTGATGATTGACTTTTAAATATTCAGCATACAAAAGAAGTGTCAAGTATTTTGGAAGTTCTTCAAGGTTTTTATCATGATAATTAGGAAATAGACTTGTACTTCTGCTTCCTTACATTTAACCTATTTAAGATGACAGTATGCACTTGACGTTCAAGGTTTATTCAAATTTTGTATCTCTTTTTAATGCAGCTTGTCTGAAATAGGACATTATTTAGTTTTACTTTTTCAACATTATTCAACCTCATTTGACTTTTTTTTTTGTCATCTATGTATTGATACGCAAGACAAAACATTTGTCGTACCTTTTTCAGTATGTTAGAAATGAAGCATGACTTTAAATTATACACCATTTGAAAGGTATTTGGTTGTAAATGTGCACAAAGCTTAAATTATTTTAATATTTTGCCATTAAGCCAGGTACAAGTAAATGCATATTTTTCAATATTAACAACGACAAAATACGCGGTCACACTGAGCTAAAAAGAGGATACAGCACGAAGAGAAAAAAGACGGAAGGCTGACTGCCACTGGTTTCATGTTTTTTGTTTTCTTTTCGTTTCACGTCTGTCATTAATCGATCAGGGATGATAAATGAGCTTTTCTATTTTGTACCAAATAGCAAAAAAAGTATTTAAAAAATGTCCAAAAAGTACCAAAATTATTTAATACATTTGTGGTAAAATTTTGAACATTTGGCGATTCTAATTTTTATAATTTTTCGACATTATTGATCTATAGACTTAGTACGAACTTCTGATCCTAGTTTGACGCATTACAGATCTTAAAATGATTTAATTTATTTTAGTTATGAAATTAAAGATGTGCTAATCAGTCAAATTTAGTCAAAACAAAGGCATGTTACGGCTCCCTGAAACAACGCCATAGGAAATAACGCCAGAAAATTTTTTGGAAATAACCCCAGAAAAATCTTCATACAAAATTCTGGCGTTATTTCCATTTTATTTTGGAAATAAAGCCAAAAACTTTTCTGGCTTAATTTCCAAAAATTATGGCGTTATTTCCAAAAATAATGTAGTTTAGATAAAGGAAATAACGCCGTAGGAAATAACGCCAGAAAATTGTTTGGAAACAACGCCAGAAAAATTGGCATACAAAATTCTGGCGTTATTTCCATTTTATTTTGGAAATAAGGCCAAAAACTTCTCTGGCGTTATTTCCTAGTTAATTTTTGGTTTTATTTTCAAAACAAAATGGAAATAACGCCAGAATTTTTTATGCCGATTTTTCTGGCGTTGTTTCCAAACAATTTTCTGGCGTTATTTCCTACGGCGTTATTTCCTTTATCTAAACTACATTATTTTTGGAAATAACGCCATAATTTTTGGAAATTAAGCCAGAAAAGTTTTTGGCGTTATTTCCAAACAATTTTCTGGCGTTATTTCCTATGGCGTTATTTCCTTTGGCATTATTTCCAAAAATTCTGGAGTTGTTTCCTAATCAGTTTTTGGCTTTATTTCCAAAAATTAATGCCAGAAAATTTCTGGCGTTATTTCCAAAAAAATTTCTGGCGTTATTTCCGGGAGCCCATGTTACGAAAAAAGTGTGAAGATACGAGTAAGTTGCCGAATTTTTGGAACTTTTTAAATTGGTTTTTGTTTTTTGACCAATTTTTGGAAAATTTTTGATTGTCTGAAAAATTCACACGTATTTCTTGGATGATTCTGAGCCTTGTACACTTTTTTCGTAAGCCGCCTTGCTTTTGAGTAAGAAATCGTTTTTCGCGTAATTGAGAATTGTTAAAAATTAATTTTTGGAACTGAATAATCTACAACTACAAATAAAAAAATGTAGTGGAAAGTAGAGAGTTTTGAAGCACTCTTTGTTTGGGGGTCAAAACTACAACGAAAATAATTTTGATTCAAATTTTCTCGAATCGAATCTCTAGAGCATATTAAAATACACTTCCTGGTCGAAGGATTTGCATGAAATCAAAAATCATCGACAATTATTGTCTGCTGTCCCAAAAAATCTGGTTCTTGGAATTTTTAAAAATCGTGTGGAGATGAGAAGCACGACAAAAAATCGTACGCAATTGCATTTTTTGGTGAAAATCTTTTATTGGAATCAGGACAAACTATTATAATTATTATGTTTTAGAAGTGAGAAAATGTAAAAAATGTCAAAAATGGCCAGTTGCTCAATTATTCCGATTCGCAATGAACGCAAGTATAACCGTCGGCCAATACACGAGCACACTTCTAATGGATTGCTCGATCGCATCTATTGCAATGAATTGTGTTGTGTTAGGTTAATTTTTTGGCATGGAACCTTTATAGATGGTGCAAAAGTCTTCTTCTTCAGAATCAGATTCCATTTGCGGTGGTGTCAAAAATTTGCGACGACTATGCTGATGGTTTGAATGTTTTCTCTAAATTCTGTTGATCCTTCTTGGCCTCTTTGGCTAACTTCTCTTCAGCTTTCTAGCGTAACTTGGCCACCTTTTCTGGCGAAGTCAATATGGTGGTTTTCATTGGCTTGAGACTTCGATTGTATTTCCTGGCCGGAGAGACACGCCTGTCATAATTGACGTACTTAACATTTCCCCACTTGATGTGCTTCATTTCTCACCATTCGGGTCAGTAACACATCGAATGTTTTAGCATAAATCCTTTTGAACGTCGAAAGCCCAATCATTGCTGAGTATTTTGTGTGTACTAACCTATACGATTCACTTGAAAATGTTTATGATAATGCCACAAACACGAATGCTAAAAAAAATGCTCTTCGAACGAAATGTTGATCAGGCTGTCTGAAGAGATAAATACAAAGAAAGCGTGCTATCGGGATGAGTGCTCGAACATAACTGACATATAAGGTGAAAAAATGATTTTGATAGTAGGTCAGAGCTATCAAAACCACAAATTTTTAAACGCTTAAATATTTGGAAGATTACTATTTTTTTTTTTTTTTTTGAATCAAATTTGGGTTTCCATTATGGTACGAAAAAAAAAATTAATGCAGCTATCGTTTTTAAGGGTCCTTCTCACTTTTAGGATACTGTCGGGATGAATCTAAATTTTGACTCTATCAAGCTTATCAAATCCATTTATGATAATCACAAGTTCGAGGTTCAAGGCATTGATGAAGTATCTCTTTTAATTCCAAGGAGGAGCATAGGGCCAGTATGAAACGTCTCCATTTGTTGCGATTTCTTGCGATGACTTTGATCTCTTGCCATGACTTTGCCGATTCTTGTATTTCCTTTTACAGCGACCTTTTGCAGTTGGTTTTGGGTCTACCACGTCTTCTACCGCCTTGTGGATTCCACTCAAGAGCTTGGCCACAAACTTCGTTGTGTGGTTTCCGGAGAGTGTGACTAATCCATCTCCACTTGTGCAGCTTGAATACGTTTGCTATAGCCCTCTGATTGAGTTTTTGATGTAGCTCGGCTTTTGATATAGTGCGAGGCCACCAAACCTTTAGTATACGCCTTAAGCATTTGTTGACGAATACTTGCAACTTGTTCGTTAGTTGTTCAGTAAAAAGCCATGTTTTGCACCCATATAACAAAATCGATTTCACATTCGAATCAAAAATATGCACTTTCGTTTTGGTGGATATAGTGGAAGAAGACCATATTTTTTTCTGTTGAACAAACGCGCCTTTTGCTTTTGGTATTCTTGAGTTGATATCCTCTTTTGCTCCACCATCCATCGAGATAATGCTGCCTAAATACGTGAAGCTGAAATCCTCTTGGGGAAACACTGACTACGATTTTCAAGAAGCTGAAAAATTTAGACTTTGAGCAGAACAACAACAAAAAAAACTTTAAGAATAGCATATGCCCACCTAAAAATGTATGGTAAAACATGGGGACTATGTCCAAAAATTTCATTTCATCTCATGGCTTGGCATAGCCTTAAAAAACTATGGATAAAGTTCCAATGTGAAAGCAGACTCTATTGCTCAAACGGAGGTCCACGCTGTAGAGTTATGCGCCAGAAATCGTCTACGAAGGAACACTTCCAGCACTGACATATGAGTTTTTTCGCATAATCAAATGATCCGTAAATCTTTAATGGTGTTTTCTATATACTCAAAACTAGTCTGGGAGTGTTTTGAACCTTCCCAAGCCTTATCAAGGAGAACTTATGTGACTCTAATCTTGATATCAGGATACGAGAATCATGAAGACTATGAAGATTCAGATTGTTTAGCAAAGAGAGACACACATAATACTTTCATAGACCCAGTATTCTTCTATGGAATGAACACTAGCTTTAGAAACAACTTAGTTTGAGAGAATTCTTCAACAGAAGACAAAAAAACAAAATACAATCCCCATCGAGATTGTATTTTGATATAAAAACCACAAAGAAAAAAAGTTTTTTAGCAAATTAAGTTTAGCTTAATTCCACACTACGAACAAAATGAGGGATGCCACTTTGCCCAGCACCCATGAAATCACGAGATGGACGTAAGTTTTTGGTAATTTGTTATGAAGCTTTAATTAGAAATAGAGAAAAACCTACAAAAGCACCCAGATTCCTATATACCTAAGTTGTAATGATTACTACAAAAATATTTATTTAATTTCAGGATTTTCATCAACTGCTTATGATTACAATTTTGGTTTCTTTAAATTTCATTTTTGGTCTCATTAAGACCAAAAGTTTTCACTTTCATTAAAATAATCGATAGAAATGCTTCACATTGGCGCTACTGTGTTACCGCCTACCACCAACAAAAGCGAGTTGATGACGCCAACCAGACACGCAAACTAGGACAACGAGATGCCGCACGAGCCAAGCACCAGCATTTCATTGCTCCAGCCCTCAAGCAATGAAGGCAGTAAAATTCGGCTAATGGGATAGCAACAAAATAAAAAAATTTTTTGGACGTAAAAAAAGTCAAAAAGCATAGAAAGAGTTAAAAAGTAAAATTGACGTGCGGAAATGCTGATGGATGAGCTTAGGGAAGGATAAAGCGTTAATGTAATTGCATTTTTTAAGATAAAGACAGCGAAGGGGGTTCGCACTCGTCCTTCGGAATTAAATTTCGAGAGGGAACCAACAGCAGCAGCCAAAATTCCATTTGAATAATTTTTTTAGCAGTAGGAAATATAAAAACCAGATGGCATTCAAATTTGTTAAGTAAATAAATACGGGTGTTTAATTTCCTGTTCAAAGTTTACATTTGACATAAAGGAGAAAATTATTTACCAAAATATCTTAATACCCATCTCATCTTAGAAAATTAATTCCTTTAGAAAAGAAATAATTAGTTTTGAATTTTTATGCACTAAATTCTATTTCAGCTACGCAAATGGAGCTGATTAAGTCATGCTCTCCGGAAACCACAAGGCAAAGTTTGTCTCCAAACTCTTGAATGGAGGTCGTATTAAACCAAAAGTCACCTGGAAAATGTCGTTGGATATGGAAATCCAGGCTTCGGGAATGTTGCAGGATGATATAAAAGACTTTAAAATGCAGACTTTTAGTTTTAAGTGTATGCTCTCCTTAGTGTGAAAGCATCATACAAGTATTTAATTCAAAAATAATAAATAGGGGAAATGATGCTATTGTGGTATAGGTGATGTTTAGATGGAATTTGAAAGAGAACCGTTAGATAAATTTCAGCCAAATTTTTTTTGTGCTGATCATTGAAGTATTGGCTACAGAATATATTTCCATAAAATGTGTGCAATTTCATTAAAAAAAGTTATTGAGAAAGATCTGAAAAAAGTCAAAAAAGCTGTTTTCAAAAAGTTGGCTGGTAATGTGGTATATATGGTGGCGCAATGTAGTATATATACTGATCAGTACTTGTAAATTGGGCTTTGGGTAAATTGTAGCTTTATGGCATATTTTGTGTGGGAAAAGCGTACCTCCAACAACAAGACCGGCTGTATTGCAGGCGTCAATGAGAAGCTCTTCATTGTCGTTTCTTGTACCCAAGCCATGTCTTCCGATCACGTGCTCAAGGTTACAGTTTTCTAAGCCTACTTTGGCATTCAAATCACCCATAACCATTATGATGTCGTTCTGCTAATCGCTGCAACACTGTAGAATTCATCATTGGTTTCTTTCCCTGCCAACTTGGTGGGCGCGTACGCTTGGAAGATGGTAATGTTTCTGGCGGGGGTTGAAATCTGCACCAAATGAGCCTTTCGTTTACAGGTTTCCATTTCATCACTGCCTTTACTGCATTTTTACTTAACAAAAATCCAATACCATTCCTGTGGATGTCAATTTGTGCTCTACCGGAACTAAGATACTTTCGCCGTCAGGTAGTACACATTTGCCGGTACCGTTCCATCAGCCCAATATTTCAAAGTTAAATTTATCGATTTCTCTGACGGCTTGATGTATTTTGCCTGTATCATTGAGAGTTCCAAGAGCCGATGCGTGGTCGAGTTTTCATCGAAAGGATTTTAAAATTTTGACAAACCGATTATAAGAGAATCATTCCTAACTATGCATGTTTCGTGCACCTCCAAATCCGATGTGCATACTGCAGAGGCCCATTATAACCCAGTTTTTAGAAAAAGTGTTTAAGGAACCCATTAAAACAGGCTGTGATGAGTTAAAATGTTTTAGAAAGTTATTTGCTGCGTGATTTCATGGTAATTTTGGTACAACAACTTTTATAAAAGCACTGAAGAACCAGAAATATACCAACCAAATTCAACTTTCATAAAAAATTAGCTTTCAACCCCCTAAGGGCCTTTATCAGAGAGAGCTAGGGGAATGACTGGGTGACTTGATTACTTTCCTAAAGTCTTATTTGGTTGTAGCGCACCAAAACACCCAAACATACAAACACTCATTTTCTAATGTGGATACCAGTGACCACCAAAGCCTATGCCCACGGGTACTTGAGCTTTAGTGCTTAAAAGCTTACCGTAAGCACAGATAAGCGTTCAACTAGAATTTCATTTGAATGAGAAAAAAAATTAGGCCTAGTTAAACTCTTTACAACGATACATAATTTTTAAATATCGGATAGTTACTCTCATGGTAAGCTTTCAAATAGGGGGCGGTTTTTCCAATATTATTTTGATCGACCCGGCCTAATGTATACATGTTTACATTAATTTATGATTGTTACATACTTAGGTACCTATACATATGTACATACTCAGTGTTGTAACATGTTGTAACAAATTTTAAAAAATATAGTTCATTTGTGAAAATTTCAAATTTTGAGTCGTAATATCCGTAAATAGCCTTAATTATGGATATCAAACCTTCATAATATCAAATTGTAATACTTTTTTTCGAAATCATTTCCTAAGGTATATCATCGCAATGTTTGTACCAAATTAAAGAATATCGTGTTGCTGTAATTAAACAATTTTTGGAATGTATCTTTTTTTTATCAGTTCGAAAGAAAGTGCCATGTTGCTGCCATCTTGAATATTCACTTGAAAAGCCACAACTACTTACTTAAGTATGTATGCATATCAAAATATTTATAATACACACCACTACGACAGCAATGTGCTCGTGCCTGTTATGACACTCGATTTATGTTACACAAATGCTTGAAATATGGTTAATAAGATACAAGCTCGTGCTCATGTTGCATCACTGTCATCCTTTCGATATGCAAACCATTATACATACATATATATGTATATACATATGTATGTATGCATATCATTTTTATTCTTGTACACTAAGGTTTGACGTTTAATTACTGGTTGTGCGATGATTGCGATTTACATCGATGGTGGCTTGTTTATTTGCTTGTCAAGCAAGTAAGAAAATCGACCGCAATTTGCATTTAAAATGATGGCTGACATTCTGCAGCAACTACTACATACATACATATTTACACTTAAAATGCCAACCACTAACAATGTACACTTATTATTACTGTAAAAAAATACAACAAAGAAATTTTACTCGCACATGGCGTCATAGTGGCAGCTAGAAATCTACAGCCTCAATGGGTAACAAAAACAACAAACACTGTTGTTACCAAGGATACGGCTTCCGCTTTTTACGTTTTCTGTTGCTGGCACTATGAAAAGAATGGACCGCTACTTTCCTGCTGTTTAAAGCTTTTGTGGTCACTCCAAGAATACATACAATGATTTTAGCAATAAACGCGAAACATAAAAATGTCTTTTACATATAATTTTACTGAATCAATTTGTTTCTGTCTCGCATACAATTTGATTTAATGTGGAATTGTTCGTTTAAAAACGTTTTTAGCATTATTACATTCTTAAGTTTTTCTACTTAATTGTATTTTGAAACCTTAAGGAACTTTTTTTAGTGAGTTTTTTTTTGTTATGAAAATTATTTTTAATTGAATTTTAGTTTAATGTTTGCAAAATTAAATTTAAAATTTTTATTAAAAGTGCAGGTAATTGAGGTAAAAAATGCCGTGAGTATCTAATTTTTTGAAAAAGCACCGATTTTGACCGATTTTGTTTGTAATTGAATTTAGAAAAAACCAACATTTCAGATTTATGCAGTTTTTGAAAAAGGTCGAAAAACTCTTTTTTTCTAAGAAAAGTAGAAACAATTCAAAACAAAAATGGAACATAATTTTCGATGTAATTGTTGTTTTAGAATCCAAATCTGATATCTGCATCAGTCTATCACGTACAGTTTTTTAGATATCCAAATCCAAAAGTCAAAAAACACGATTTGAGGTAGATAGACCGACTTTGAGACTGGATTCGGATCTTGCAACAACAAATACATCCATGATGACTATTTTTTTTTTTTTTTTCTTTTCAAAAACCGTTTTCGACCGTTTTTCAAACATTGTATAAATCTATTCTAAATTAAATTACATACTAACAAAATGAGCCATATCAGGTCATAATCGGTACTTTTTCAACAAAATGAGGTACTTATACCAGCATTATAATTAAACACAAGGCTTACACGCGTTCGTTTCGTTTTAAAAATGGTTTGAGATCCATTAAATATTTTTAGAAATGTGTCAAAATTTTCATGCTGCTTATTCACATCGAATGGGAAGTTTTGGTGCCATTGGAACGAAATTCCGAGAAATTATAGTTTTTAAGCCAACGTTATTTACCTCACGGGTGATCCAATTAGAGCTTTCTACATTGTTTTCTAAACAAAATACATAAAAATCAATGTATTGATGTAAATCTTTATTTGAAATGATAGTTACAATGTTTTAAAAATTATTTCGTTGCCCACGACAAGCTCTTAAATGGTTCATTCTGTGGTTTAAATTTTCGACAACTCTTTCGAGCATATCGGCCGGTATTCCTTGAATGACACGAGTTATGTTGGTTTCCAAAGCGTCAATAGTTTCGGGTTTATCGACATAAACAAGTGATTTAACATATCCCCAAAGAAAGTAATCCAATAGCGTCAAGCCACACGATCTTGGTGGCCAATTAACAGGAGCATTTCTTGAGATAGTGTTTTCATCGAAATAAAGCGATTATTTCTCCAGCTGTATGGCATCTTGGGTCATCCCATTGAAACCAGAGGTCGGCTATACTAATATCCTGAATTTTTGGCAAAAAAAAAATCATTGACCATTTCTCTGTAGCAAGCACCATTAACCGTAACATGGGCTCCATCCGCATTTTTGAAAAAATACGGTCCGATGATGCCTGCTGCCCATAAACCACATCAAACAGTACATTTATTGGGATACATTGGAAGCTCTTGGATTGTTTCTGCTTGTTTATTGGCCCAAATACGTCAATTTTTCTTGTTAATGTAGCTGTTCAACCAGAAATGAGCTTTGTCGCAAATTTTTCGATAAAATAATGGATCAATTTGAAGTTGTTGCAAAGCCCATAAGCCGATATTAAAACGTGCACCCAGATCAGTCAGGTTCAATTCTTGTACGAGCTGTATTTTAGAGGCCTTCAGACCAAGATCCCGCCTCAAGATACGCCACAATGATCCATAAGAGATGCCCAAAGCTTGAGATCGGCGACGAATAGATTGTTCATGGTTTTTAATATCCTCTAAATTACGGGCTCTATGCACTCTGGTTGAATGATGAATATGCGCTCAGTTGGACGCTTATAACGACCAAAATGATGTTGAAGAACTCTATAGCATTCTCTAACTGATGACGGATTTTGGTAGTAAGTTTTGTAATGTACATTTTGCCATATTAAAACTCCAGTAGGAGTTCCATTGCTGTTGGAGGATATTGAGTCCAGCGGGAGCCATTGATCTGCTAGCTGCAGTCGGGTGGGGTGGGTTTTGACTCTCTATCACTACCAAAGGACCATACATATATTATTATAGACTCCCTTAACAAAAGCGTCATAAAAAAACTGACTTAACAAACTAACTTTACTAAACTAAATGGACTACATGACCCCAAATTCAAATTAAACCCCATTAAGGCCAAAAGAGCAAAACAAACAAAACAACAAAATTGATGGCAGTAACTTAATTGGTGATTGTATCTCCAAGTCAGGTTAGAAGATACATGGGTCTATACCCTCCCTACCATGATCCTAAATCCCGAAACATTTTTTATAGGATCCCTTTAAAACCTAAATGTATTCTACCCTAATTCATCCCTGAAGGAAAAAAAATATTAAATTCAATTCAACATATTTCCAAATTTATTCTTAACAAATTTCAATCCATAATTCACTAATATAGACCTAAATTTTTGCTTATTGCAAACAAATTAATCCTTATAGCAAATCTTCTTTTAAAATCGCTTATCTTTGTTATTTAAATCTTAAACAGAAGATATAGCCTATATATATATAATTTATAGAAATTAGATTACATTTTTTTTTTTAACAAATATTTCTAATTATCATTTGCGCAAAATATTCAATTAATTATAAATGGATTTTTAACGCCTAGCAAGTAGCAAAACTTAAGAAAAAAAATAATTTGATTAATTCTGATCTCGCATCAATAAATGTAAATCCGAAATTCACCTTTTAATTTACTGTAACATTTATGTTAACAGCATAGACAAAATTTAAACGATAGTGATCAATGTAAGCAAAAGATTAAAGAAAATGCAAACAAAATGAAATATGTACTCAATATTGAAAAGCAAAGAAAAAAAACTTTACAACTCCATTCCGTTTATATTATTCACCACGGACTTGAACCGAAATTCTCTTTCAATCATTAACCTTTCAATTTCTAATGTGTTGCTTTAGTTTATTAGCTCTGAGAGCGTAAATTACATACAGGCAAAAAAAAGAGTACTCACGTATACATGTTGATCAGCAGAGGCCTCCGATGATGGTAATGTACCCGATGAGAAATGTTGCCAGCTGTAAACTTGATGTTAAGGAGAATTATGTTGCCAATCAATGTTGCGAAGCAATTTTATGGCCAAGAGTATTAACTTGGCTTAAAGCTTACAATTTTAGCTTACGGACTTTTCATTAATATTTTGTTTCCAATCAAATTTCATAAAATGCCTTTAGACTGATTTTGAATCTTTAAATTTTTCACTTTTCCAAAATTAATTTTAACTTTTCTTTTCTTTAATATACTTGCATTTAAACTATTACTTTTACTTCTTTCTTAATTTAATCTTTTTTTACTTAATTTTTTTTTTCAACTTGCATATCACTTTTAGTCTCTTATATATATAACGTTAGTTTTTTTTTGTTTTTTTTTTATATGTATATGCAAATTCTTTTCACTGAGCTAAACTAAATAATCCGCTATATAGACGAAAATTATTTTTTATGTATATAATGGAATTTTTTTTTTGCACATTTTTTTCTATTCGAAATTTAGATCATATTTAATTAATAACTTTTTTTTCACTTTTCTCTTTAATTCTAATTTTGCTTGTCTGTTTCCCTAACCTTACTTATATTGGAAATGCACATTTCTGATGATCGACGGATCTTTATTAATCGAATTTAAACTTATTCGCGCGACTATCAACGATAATTAAATTTAATTTTATACTCAATTTTGTGTTTTTTTTCCTTTTTCTTCCCGACTTGTTCGAATTTTACAAGAAGGTTTTAAAATCTAGCCTTTTCTTTCCGCACTTTGCTTTATCCACAGTTCCAACTGTACTGATAAAAGTACATATATGCTGCAATACTAAATTTTCTGGAGAGCAAGTTTATGCTGGTTATATAGCGAATCGTCGATTTTTATCCCGCTTTGGTTCCACTTGCTCTCCACAAAAAAAACTGAAACCCAGCAAGAAACTGATAATCGTGCTGACCAGGCAGCAAAGGTAATCCAAATTTATCTCCTCAATCTTCCGATGAATCAATATAATTTCTATTAAGACGAATAAGGAGAAATTATTTGGGCACACGATTCTCTACAAAAAATAACTTACTCAGAATTTATTCCAACATGTGATAGGTATTGTGGTTAATTTTCCTATCGTACAGCAAAACAATGAAATTTACTCTCTATTTAGACGCTTTTTTATGAACGACTTGAGTTATTAAACGATAACCAAAACTTCATATAATGTTGGTTTTACTGATTATTAAAATTTTTAAAGGTTTTATTAACTTCTGAGCGGGACGTCTGATCTGCTGCACAGGTTGAAGAAAAAGGAAGTTTATAGCCAACTTAAGCAATTTACAACCTAATTCTACAGCCATTTTACAAATCATATGTGCATATTTTATTGTACAGTACTAATTGAAAATTCTCTAATCTATACGAATTTTTAAATTTATCTCATGAGATAAATACTTTAACTTGTTTAATAGTTTGCCAACTAAAACGTATGGGAACTTCAAAAAAACTTTTTTTCCTTTTATTCAATAAAATTTGTTCACCACAAAACCGGATAATACGCAACTGTCATAGGAAGTATTAGCAGGAAAACTGAAATGATTTTTCTATTGACGGATATCTTTACCATGATAAGTGCCAAGCAATTTGCCTTGAAGGTCTTCTAAAATATAATAGTGATTTCCCAGTTTTTCTCTGACTCGAGCTTTTAGAAACATGGGACTTAATTTAGCGTTAAAATTCTTTTTGAAGTCACTTTGCGCAAAATTGCGACGAAATACTTCTTGGCCAACTTTAAAGTCTACTTTAGCAGTTCGCAAGTTATAGTGTTTGATATTCTGTTCATATGCCTGAGTAATGTTTTTCTTAATGTCATTTCGAATTATAGCCAGTTGATCATCTCTATTCAAATTACAAGCAGTTTCCTCAACAAGATTCAGGTTTCTCAGAAGTTTATACGTAGAAGCATGGGTTACCATATCGAAACCAAATAATGCATGGTATGGCGAAATTTTCAAAGATTGGTGTAGGGAGTTTCGTAAAGCACAACTTATTGCAGTTAGGTTTTTATCCCAGTCTCTTTGGTCTTGTTTTAAATAAGCGCGAATCGCAGCAATTAGCGATCTGTTAACACGTTCAGAAGCGTTGCTTTGGGGCGAATGAACAGCTGTATAAACGTGTGAAATTCCTAAACTCGTTAAAAGAGCATTAAACTCTTTCGCTCGAAATTGCGCTCCATTATCGCTTATGATAACTTCGGGTACGCCAAAAACGTGAAATATTTCTTTCGTTAGAAAATTTTGGATAGCTAGAGATGAAAATTTACGCAATGGACACAACCAATGAAATTTAGTAAAATGGTCTAAAACGATAAGCAAACCAATATTACCTTGCTTACTTCTTGGGTATGGTCCTAATATATCCACATAAAGCCTTTGAAATGGTCTAACAGATTGAGCTTGTTGACCCATTGGTGGTTTCAAGGGCAAGTTCGGAGCTTTGGTGCTTTTACAAATATCGCATTTTCGAATGTACTCACGTACGTCCTGAACCATTCCTGGCCAGTAAAAGTGACGACGAAGAAGATCTAAAGTTTTGTGCATACCTCCATGTGCAGCAATTATTGAGTCATGCGCTCGTGACAACAATTCATTACGCAGCTCTTCAGGTATCCAGAGTTTCCAAGCGTTTTGCTCTTGTTCTGGCTCTCCACTAAAATGTTCTGTACGAAAGTATATGTACTTATCAACGATTTTTATGTCTGGATATTTTTGGGGATGAAGATTTATTTTCTCCTTTAATAAATTATAACTTTCGTCCTCAAAATGACAAGAATCTAGATCAATTTCTGGGCCTATATTTTCTATAACTGAAACCTCATCACAATATAACCTCGATAAAGCGTCTGGAACCACATTTTCTCGACCTTTACGATGGCTAACGTTGAACTTAAAAGATTGGAGTTTTAAAACCCAACGAGCCAATCTACCACTTAAATCGGGTTGTTTCATCAGCCAAACCAAACTAGAATGGTCGGTGACTACTTCAAATTCCTGTAATTCCAAATAACAGCGAAACTTCTTAATTGCCTCTAGTGCAGCTAAACATTCGCGTTCGGTAACGCTATAATTGCGTTGCGCGGCATTTAATTTTTTTGACATAAATGCAATGGGTTTCTCGGCACCA
Source organism: Calliopum simillimum (assembly GCA_951812925.1). NCBI lineage: Eukaryota > Metazoa > Arthropoda > Insecta > Diptera > Lauxaniidae > Calliopum > Calliopum simillimum. The sequence goes on along the minus strand of OX638372.1, from coordinate 82,832,032 downwards.
TCGTTGTCTAATTGCACGAGCACTGCACCTATCCCAAAATCGCTGGCATCACAATGCACGAAAAATTTCTTTGAAAAATCTGGATTAGTCAAAACGGGTGCATTGGTCAATAGAAATTTTATTTTCTCAAAAGATTTTTGAGCTGCTTCTGTCCACAAAAATTTTTTCTTTGTCGATAGAACCTCTGTCATTGGAGCAGTTACATCGGCGAAATTATTTACAAATCGTCGGTACCAACCCGCTAAACCAAGAAAACCTCTCACTTGTCTTATGGATTTAGGGACTGGCCAAGATTTTATAGCACTAACTTTATCAGGATCCGTTGATATCCCTCCATCACCGATTATATATCCGAGATATTTTACACGAGTGACGCAAAATTGACTTTTATTAACGTTAAGCGTTAAATTTGCTTTTCGAAATTGCTCAGCAATTCGGACTAAGACTGTGATATGAGAATCAAAATCTGAAGAGACTATGCATAGGTCATCTAAGTAACCAAAGACGCAATTACGTAAATCTGCCGGTATTAACTGATCCATCAGGCGACACATTGTTTGTGGAGCGGTACAAAGACCAAATGGCATTACCACAAATTGGTACAATGGTCTTCCTGGGACTTGAAAAGCAGTCAATGGCTTTGATTTCTCTGACAACGCAATTTGCCAGTACGCATCTTTAAGGTCCAATTTAGTTATAATATTGGCCTTAGGCAATCTTGCAAAAATACCAGTTATTATAGGGAGTGGATAGGCGTCCTTTCTTGTACACTCGTTGAGTTTTCTGGCATCAAGACAAAACCTTATTTTATTGGGCTTGATGACCATTCTCATCGGCGAACTCCACGCACTATAAGACGGTTCAATAACTCCTAACTCTAGCATGCGGTCTATCTCCGTAAACATTAATTTTTCTACGGCTGGAGATACCGGATAGAATCGTTGTTTCACAGGCTTGGATTCTCCTACATCAATTTCATGTTGTATTAGGGATGTTCGTCCAAGACCTTGCTGGTCAAAATTTGGAAATAAATTTTTAACAGACTCAAGTTGTTGTTTTTGAAAAATGGTCAAAGGATACGTTAAATTTTCTTCATCATGTTGTGGAGAGTTGTCAATGCTTGAGATTATATTTGAAGCTAACTTAAACAACTTCCAGAAATCAATACCTAAAATAAGTCTTTGAGAAATAGAAGGTATAACAAAAAGTTTAATACTTTTGACTTCATGTTTGTACTCTACATCTACTATCAAATACCCTAAAACTTGTTGAATACCACCATCTGCGGTTTTAACAAAAGTTTTGGTTTTGTGAAAATTTTTAAGATTTGAAAAATTTTCTTTTGCTAAGTCAGCGCCTATGCAACTCACATTAGCACCTGTATCCAATAGTCCAAGTTCTTCATAATTTAAAAATTTAACTTTTGCGTAATAACGCATATCTTGATCACTATTAAAAATTGTAGAAACTAATAATTTTTTGGTTTCTCTAAGAGATTCCCAAAATTTTTTTATTCTTAATGTTGATCTCTTTGGTTTTAACTGAGGTTTAAAATTTGGTGTTTCATTAAAAATTCTATTTTTAATTTTCATGTATTCTTTCCATCGCTCATGGTAAGGCTTAATAGGATAAAGTACTTTTTCGGTTAACTTTTCAGGTTCACGCTTTAGCAATTTAATATTGTGTTTCAAATTATTATTTAATTCTAATGAGCTAGCCGGTAAAATAGTACTTTTGGATTCTAAACTGTAATTTACATTTATAGGGGAGCCACTCGGGTGTTGGAGAATGGACCCTTCTTTGTGTTTTCCGAACGTTTTGCGCTGCAATGTGCACATTGGGGCTTATATACATTTTTAGCTCCGCAGCCATAGCAGAAAATATTTCGTTTTTCTAAACAATTTTCCCAATTGTGCCCCTCTTCATCACAATTCCAACAACGAAATACATTTTTAATTTGTTGAACAGCTTCAACAGAAAAATCTAAAGTTTCGCTTTCTGATTCCAATGGAACAGAAATTTCATCAATATCTAATGAAGATATATTACGTCTGGGCATAAAATTATTAGCATTTGTTCGTGGTTGCTGACTTCGACGAAAAACTTCTTCTGATAATAAACCTTCTCGCTTCTGACAAAGTTTGCGTAAATGTGATATCGACAGAATGGGTACATAAAGCAATTCATGCCGAATATCAGGTCTTAAGTTACGAGTTAAAATTTCTACAAGTTCATTTTCCTCTAAAGCAGTCGAAAGCCTATCAGTTATGGTAGTAACTGCATCATAAAACATTTCAAAAGTTTCAGACGATTTTTGTTTTCTATTGCGAAGTTCTTCTCGAAGGTCATAGTCTGATTTGTAATCCTTATATTGGTGGCGAATAGCTGCGCAGAAGGTGTTCCAATTCATAACGTCTACTTGCTTGTGAAAGCGCCAAAACCAATCTCTAGCTTTGCCGGTTAGTAGAATATGGAGATTTCTGCATAAAGCATTAAAGTCACCATTAAGGCTACTACGAGTTAACGAGCGAATTCGGTATAAAAATTCCTCAACATTTAATCCGTTGGCTGAGCCATCGAATTTAACATTCCAATTCTGAATGACTAATGGAATCTTTTCTACATTAACATTGGAAGAGAAAATTTGTGAACTCTGTTCATGAACGGGTTGTGCTCCAGTTACATGTTGCGAGTCTCTTGAAGTATAATTATGTGTGGCCGGATTTCCGGTTGCATTTGTACTAGTGTTAGTGTTACTCCTCTGAGTAGAAACATTTGGTTGTATTTGTAAGTTAGAGAAAAGTCTCTGTATGGCAGATTCAATCATACCAGAAATTCTATTATAATCAACATTTTCATTTGGAGAAGCTGTTGGTAACGAAACATTGCTAGCACTAATAGCACGGTTAATATTTTGATCATGAGAATTAGTATTTTCTCTGGGAGAACTATTTAATTCGATTAACTGAGAAGAATTGTGGGGATCATTATTCTTATTTGGTTGTGCACCAAAATTGACAGATTGAGCAGAATCATGGTAAAGTCTTCTCTGAAAACTTCGCGTATTGTGTTGTTTTGGTAAGGTACCTGTACCTTTACCTCTTGGTCTACCCCGGTTTTGACCACCTCGAGCATTATTTGAATGATAAACATTATATTGAGGCTGTTTATATTCTGTGCCCTGATTTTGTTTTTCCTGAATTTCTTTATCCTGATTTTCCCTTTCCTGATTTCCCGATTCCTGAAATCCTACTTCTTCTGTTATTTCCTTATCAAGTGTTTGCAATTCAAGTTGATTACATACCTGTTGACACTGAGGGCATTCTGAAGAATCAGCTAACCAATTTCTCAGACACTTTTTATGGAAAATGTGGCTACATTTAGTAATAACACATTGTCCTGACAGAGGTTGCAAGCATACTGCACAATCAGCAGCTGCTGAACCAGCGGCCATATCAGTCAAGTTCTCTGTACTTCTACTGACCACCATATCGAAAATAAATGTATGTTAAGAATAACTAATAAATATTATATTTACACTATACTTTCAACACTAACTCAATTAACTAGTTTAATTAATTATTTTTTCACTTTATTGAAAAAAAATAGTTTAGGCTTGAAATATTTAATTTTTCAAAATTTTTCCTTAGGGTATGAATATTTAGGGTAGAATATTACCACCTTAGGTTACTGCAAGAATAAAATATTTGGCTATTGCGCTCAAATTTGTTTTCTAGATTCAATGTTATCTGATAAAATAATTTAGAATTAAAGTTAAGGACAGAATATGATATTCAACACTCTGTAGATCACAAAACTCAAACCAAATCTATCAGAATATAAAATTATGGCAACACCTAAGTATTGAACCATCAAGCATAAATGCACCTTGGTCGAAACTATTCGAATTCTTCAAATATTCGCAATTCCAAAGGGACTTATTAAAAAAGTGACAAACTAAATTTACTTTAAAATATTTACTAGTCGAAGCTATCTGAATGCCTGCGTCATAATAGTCGAAATCCAGTAAAATTTTAGATATGAAAAAAAAAATCATTGAATCCGGAAAAGAAATTAGATTTCTTTTGAAATTTAACCAAACTGAAACTAATCTTTGGGCTCACATGACAGAAGGACATGTTTTTGCCCCACGTTGGGCGCCATTATATGTAATGTACATTTTGCCATATTAAAACTCCAGTAGGAGTTCCATTGCTGTTGGAGGATATTGAGTCCAGCGGGAGCCATTGATCTGCTAGCTGCAGTCGGGTGGGGTGGGTTTTGACTCTCTATCACTACCAAAGGACCATACATATATTATTATAGACTCCCTTAACAAAAGCGTCATAAAAAAACTGACTTAACAAACTAACTTTACTAAACTAAATGGACTACATGACCCCAAATTCAAATTAAACCCCATTAAGGCCAAAAGAGCAAAACAAACAAAACAACAAAATTGATGGCAGTAACTTAATTGGTGATTGTATCTCCAAGTCAGGTTAGAAGATACATGGGTCTATACCCTCCCTACCATGATCCTAAATCCCGAAACATTTTTTATAGGATCCCTTTAAAACCTAAATGTATTCTACCCTAATTCATCCCTGAAGGAAAAAAAATATTAAATTCAATTCAACATATTTCCAAATTTATTCTTAACAAATTTCAATCCATAATTCACTAATATAGACCTAAATTTTTGCTTATTGCAAACAAATTAATCCTTATAGCAAATCTTCTTTTAAAATCGCTTATCTTTGTTATTTAAATCTTAAACAGAAGATATAGCCTATATATATATAATTTATAGAAATTAGATTACATTTTTTTTTTTAACAAATATTTCTAATTATCATTTGCGCAAAATATTCAATTAATTATAAATGGATTTTTAACGCCTAGCAAGTAGCAAAACTTAAGAAAAAAAATAATTTGATTAATTCTGATCTCGCATCAATAAATGTAAATCCGAAATTCACCTTTTAATTTACTGTAACATTTATGTTAACAGCATAGACAAAATTTAAACGATAGTGATCAATGTAAGCAAAAGATTAAAGAAAATGCAAACAAAATGAAATATGTACTCAATATTGAAAAGCAAAGAAAAAAAACTTTACAACTCCATTCCGTTTATATTATTCACCACGGACTTGAACCGAAATTCTCTTTCAATCATTAACCTTTCAATTTCTAATGTGTTGCTTTAGTTTATTAGCTCTGAGAGCGTAAATTACATACAGGCAAAAAAAAGAGTACTCACGTATACATGTTGATCAGCAGAGGCCTCCGATGATGGTAATGTACCCGATGAGAAATGTTGCCAGCTGTAAACTTGATGTTAAGGAGAATTATGTTGCCAATCAATGTTGCGAAGCAATTTTATGGCCAAGAGTATTAACTTGGCTTAAAGCTTACAATTTTAGCTTACGGACTTTTCATTAATATTTTGTTTCCAATCAAATTTCATAAAATGCCTTTAGACTGATTTTGAATCTTTAAATTTTTCACTTTTCCAAAATTAATTTTAACTTTTCTTTTCTTTAATATACTTGCATTTAAACTATTACTTTTACTTCTTTCTTAATTTAATCTTTTTTTACTTAATTTTTTTTTTCAACTTGCATATCACTTTTAGTCTCTTATATATATAACGTTAGTTTTTTTTTGTTTTTTTTTTATATGTATATGCAAATTCTTTTCACTGAGCTAAACTAAATAATCCGCTATATAGACGAAAATTATTTTTTATGTATATAATGGAATTTTTTTTTTGCACATTTTTTTCTATTCGAAATTTAGATCATATTTAATTAATAACTTTTTTTTCACTTTTCTCTTTAATTCTAATTTTGCTTGTCTGTTTCCCTAACCTTACTTATATTGGAAATGCACATTTCTGATGATCGACGGATCTTTATTAATCGAATTTAAACTTATTCGCGCGACTATCAACGATAATTAAATTTAATTTTATACTCAATTTTGTGTTTTTTTTCCTTTTTCTTCCCGACTTGTTCGAATTTTACAAGAAGGTTTTAAAATCTAGCCTTTTCTTTCCGCACTTTGCTTTATCCACAGTTCCAACTGTACTGATAAAAGTACATATATGCTGCAATACTAAATTTTCTGGAGAGCAAGTTTATGCTGGTTATATAGCGAATCGTCGATTTTTATCCCGCTTTGGTTCCACTTGCTCTCCACAAAAAAAACTGAAACCCAGCAAGAAACTGATAATCGTGCTGACCAGGCAGCAAAGGTAATCCAAATTTATCTCCTCAATCTTCCGATGAATCAATATAATTTCTATTAAGACGAATAAGGAGAAATTATTTGGGCACACGATTCTCTACAAAAAATAACTTACTCAGAATTTATTCCAACATGTGATAGGTATTGTGGTTAATTTTCCTATCGTACAGCAAAACAATGAAATTTACTCTCTATTTAGACGCTTTTTTATGAACGACTTGAGTTATTAAACGATAACCAAAACTTCATATAATGTTGGTTTTACTGATTATTAAAATTTTTAAAGGTTTTATTAACTTCTGAGCGGGACGTCTGATCTGCTGCACAGGTTGAAGAAAAAGGAAGTTTATAGCCAACTTAAGCAATTTACAACCTAATTCTACAGCCATTTTACAAATCATATGTGCATATTTTATTGTACAGTACTAATTGAAAATTCTCTAATCTATACGAATTTTTAAATTTATCTCATGAGATAAATACTTTAACTTGTTTAATAGTTTGCCAACTAAAACGTATGGGAACTTCAAAAAAACTTTTTTTCCTTTTATTCAATAAAATTTGTTCACCACAGTTTCCACAATTAATAAACGTTGTTCAGAAGTAAGTCTATTTATGGATGAGTCGTATTAAATACAGAACACAAACGTTATATGGACAAGCCATTTGACACATAACAGCCGTCAAAACAACTTAGTTGGCAAAGGGACCTTGTATTGGATCACACTTTTGAATTACATTGCTTAGGCATACCTAAAAATAGATTTGACCCTAATTGGGAAGCAGTGAGGTTAGCCTAAATTAGGAATGCTTAATACTTGCCCAGTTAGGTAGGCTAAGAGTTTGCCTAACGATTGCCTTATGCGGTGGTTGTAGTCACAGCAGGCAGAAGCAAAATCTAGTCCGACTAAAATGGACGGGAAATCTATCAATGCACATTGTTTTTTTATAATCTGAAGATAAGAACGCACCAAACTTTGAAATCCAATCAAATCTCTTTTTCGAGGTATTCAAGGTCAAAGTTAGAAAAAATCAGTTTTTTACACTAACGACTTCCAGAAACTTAGCTCTGTTAGCCCATAGAAAAGATTTCAGAGCGTACGATTTATAGGTTAGGACAAGGGTGTCAGCGTTTTCAAATCACTGAGCCAAGCACATGCAGCGCAGTCAGCGAAAAATTTTCGCTTTTACAAAAACTTCAAATTCGAATTTACAACAACAATAATATTTCAACAATTTTCAAAATTTCTAAGGACTAGGACAACCACAAAAAGTATGGGTATTCACGCGTTGATGCGCAATGCTCTTGCGTCGTTGCGGAAGTGCGGTTTGCGAAAGTTTGACTTTTGTAAAACAACAAACACATTGCCGAAAATTTCGCACTACTTCTGCAATTTCTCAAGATGGAAATATTCACACTGAACGTTCAGGCGTTAGTGCGTAAAAGACTTGCATTTTCGCAACTGCGCATCAATGCGTTAATACCCATATTCTTTGTTGTTTTGCATGCGACGTAGTCGTTGTTATTGTTTTATGTTGGTTCGGGCTCGATTTTGTGTGTACGCAAAAAAGCAACAAAAACGCGAAATTTTGAAGACCTTGAAAAAAAACAACAAAAATTATTTCTGTGATTGTTGTACAGAAACATTGATATTGTTGGTCGAGCCAAAATCGGCTCACTTTTGTTCCACGCTGACACCCTTGGGTTAGGAGATATCAAAAATTAAGCACCCAGTGTGCCAGACGGTTCAAATCTCCGCTTTTTTATCCGTTACGGATCCGTTACTGATCCATTGGCGGGAAAGATTCCCAAAAAAAAAGCGAATAGTTTTTATTTTGGAATTTCTCCCGCAAACGGATCAGTAACGGATCCGTAACGGGTAAAAAAAACGGAGATATAAGTCGCCTGGCACACTGGGCAGTTTCAAAAATCGGCTATCGAATCCCTTCAGCATAAAATAAAAATTATTTGGAAGAATCATATAAATTAAACATATAAATAAACATAATATTGAAGCAGACCATGCTAAGTTTTTTCATTTTTCGAAAACTTCAAATAAGTGCCCCTCTAACACGCACATATGCATATGTACATCAAATTCAACTCATATTGACAGTACTTTTCACATCTTTTACCACTGATTGTCAAAATATTTACAGATACGTCATTTTTTGGCGCCTTGATTTTTCACTCTCTGATTTTGACAAGTTTCCAAAAAAGAAAAGGAGAACATATACATATGTTCCGATGTGTGTAAGTAAATGCATTAAAAAGTGTATTTTGCTGTCGCCATAGAAAATACACTAATACAAGTATACATGCGAAATTTATTGATATTTTTGTTCCTTTGATTTTTTATTTTTTTATTTTGTTTGCCAAAAAAAGAAGAAGAGAACACCAAAATAAAATTATGGAAACACACATATGTTGTTGTGTTCTTTTGGTGTTGTAATCGCAGTGTTTATTGTCATGAGGGTGCCCTCAAGGACAACGGAGTAGCACAACAAACACACTTAGTGGTGAGTTTATTTTGTCACATACATACACATATCAATATAACACACAAAAACACTAACCTACATATACACATTCGGACATAAAGGAAAGGACCATATTTGGAAGCAGAAATAAAAACAACAAATTAAATATTTATCAATCCGCAAAAAAAAAACGTTAGTTCTTTTAATCTAATCGATCCCTTGTGTATATATGTACCTTAAAGTCAGTCCTATCGAGGACGAAACTTAAAATAAAGTTATGTTAAAAGAACTGCATTCATTATAAATCTCAAAGGAATTTACGAAACAAGTGGGTACGGATTAGCTTATATTTTCAGCTTCTATTTTTATGAAGTAATATTTACATATAAACAAGTGGGTGATTTCATTTAAAATTAAATTTTTACTGACACAAAAGTCGAGTTGGCGATGTTTTATTTTAAGGTAAGTCATCGACCCGAAACTTATATTGGTCAAGTACGCAGAAGCATATTTTTTCATAAACGTTAGATTTCAAACAGAAACTGTAGGTATAAATTTGATGAAAATCTGCCATATCGATTTCGTTGATATGCTAACAAATTGAAAGAAAAAAAAAAATACTATAAACAAATTTTTTGCCTGCATTTCGTGTAGTAGTTTAACTAAAAAGGTACACCCTTATATTCATATATGAATTTTAGCATGACATAGCATAACATAACCTCAAATAATTGATTGACATTTACTTCTAATGGTCAAACATGTGTTTGCTTTACTCACTTAGTTTCCCCCGAAACATACATTTTACACGTTCTTCAACCAGTGGTTGTGGGATTGTAATATTCTTGCCGACGCTGCCTTTATCTATTCCTTATCCTGTAAGAAAATGAGCATTACGAAACCTCGCAACCACATGTTTTTGTTTAAATGCGGATACGGAAATAACTGCATTTGTTTTCCTTTTTTTATTTTGTAGAGTTTGTCGTAGGAAAACAAGAAAACAAAATGGCGACAATTGCTGTTGAACAGCTTGAAACAGAAACAAGTAAGGGTGTAACTTTTGGCGTGGCCAAACTTTAAATACCCTACACTGCAGTATTTTGAAAATTTTGCTTATATGAAAGGTGCCACGTTCTATTGTCCGAGATCACTCTGTTTCTGCTCAAAGCTTGCATTTTTAGTTTTAAGTGTCTGAGTGAAATTTGGTTGGATCACCTCAAAAAACTCTTTCAGTATAGCACTTTGAAACTTTTGCTAATATGGGAGGTGCCACGCCCCCTTGTCCGATTTCACCCAATTTTTGTTGAAAGCTTGCGCTTACAATTCGTGGTACTAATGTGTATTTTGGTTGCATTGTCGTAAAAAATACTCCTAGAGTTGCATTTTGAATATTGTATTTGTTGTATGGGCGGTAGGATTTTGCTCATTTTCAATTCCACGAGTTAACTTTGACAACGTAGGCAGTGCACCAAATTGAAATATCTTGCTCATTTTTCCCAAAAAAGGTATTTCCACACACAGCCAGCCACCCAGCCAGCCAGACAGACGGACATGGCTATATCATCTCAGGAGGTGACGCTGATCAAGAATATATATACTACCTCTTTCTCTGCGTTGCAAACGGAAGGACAAACTGAATATACCCTGGGTGTAGGGTATAAAAAAGGTAAACAAATAAAACCAAAATGAACAATTTCTTTGTGGTGTTTTGTAATGCGACAAAAGACTGCGAATTCATTTTCTTACAATTGCAGTGAGTAGGATATTGCCCTGTATAACACTAGCTGAATTAAAAGAAAAACTAGTAAGGGTGTTACCTTTGGCCTGGCCAAACATTAAATACCCTACACAGCAGCATTTTGAAAGTTTTGCTTATATGGGAGGTGCCACGCCCTCTGGTCCAAATTCATCCAGTTTTTTCTCAGAGTTTGAGTTTATAGTTCTTAGCATTTGAGTGAAATTTGGCTGGATTATCTCAAAAAATATTTTCAGTATAGCGTTTTGAACCTTTTGCTTATATAGAAGGTGCTACGCCCTCTTGTCCGAATTCACCTAACTTTTTCTCAGAGTTTGAATTTATAGTTCTTAGCATTTGAGTAAAATTTAGTTTGATTATCTCAAAAAACGCTTTCAGTATAGCGTTTTGAAGTTTTTGCTTATATAGGAGGTGCCACGCCCTCTTGTCCGAAGTCTCTTGGTTTTTGTTCAGAGCTTGCGCTTACAATTCGTAGTATTTATATGTATTTTGGTAGCATTATCGTGAAAAAAATTCAAAAAGTTGCATTTTGAAGATATTTTTTGTATGGGCGGTAGGCGTGTGCGTTGACCGATTTCGCTTATTTTCAATCCCCAGAGCTAACTTTGACGCCAAAGGCTGTGCACCAAATTTCATTGAATTATATTGCTTAGTTTTCCCAAAAAGTGTATTTCCACACACAGCCAGCCACCCAGCCAGCCAGACAGACGGACATGGCTATATCGACTCAGGAGGTGACGCTGATCAAGAATATATATACTTTTCTATATCTGCCACGCCTCCTTCTCTGCGTTACAAACGGAAGGACAAAGTGAATATACCCTGGGTGTAGGGTATAAATATATAAAGCCGACAAGGGGCTGTCCATAAACTCCGTGACGCCTCTAGGGGGAGAGGGGGTTCGAGCAAGCGTCACTTTTTGTCACAGAAGAAAAAAAATTAAAAATTAAACTTAAGTTATTCAAAGGTATAAGAACATTAAATTTTCTTAATTTTTTACGATTTGGTTGTCACAGGAGTACCTATCGTTATTTAATTTAACAATCGCAGTTTACAATCGTCTTTCTAAGCAAACGGTCGTGTGTGCTCTCTTAAGCTATCGTATTAGTAAACAACATTATCAAACCAACTGTTCATAGTTTGCTCAATTCAGCGACGGTGTTTCTTTGTTTTTCTTTTCATCATTTAAACTCGAATACGTGTCGGTCACTCAATTTTTAGCAAATCAACCATGGCCCCTGGGGCCAAGTCGAAATCTCGACTAAAGGCTCAACCCTCAAGATCATTTAGAAAACATCTTATCTCCACACCGGTAAAAAGCAACGATGCTTCAACGTCATCTCGATTTAATAAATTCAGCTTACTTGCTGAGGCCAGTCTTATGGATGTACCACCTCCAGAATCAATTGCAGAATCAACGGAAAAAACTGATAAGCCTCCACCTATTATTGCAGATATGTCTGTTCCAATCTCAGATATTCAACTGTTATTAGGTAAAGAGTGTATTTACAAACGTACCTCCATTGGTACCAAAATTTTCCCATCTAGTTTTGACGGATACGAAGACTGTAAGACGAAGCTGAAGGAAAAAGGTATTGAGTTTCATTCGTTTAGCTCAAAAGAAAATCGGCTATTTACAACATTTTTATATGGTCTACCGAAAGTTGATACTACGGACATTATTTCTGATTTAAGAGACTATAATCTTATGCCTACGTCTGTGACGGAGGTAAACACCAAGTACAGTTCTAAAAATGATGCTGTTTACAAGGTTCAATTTCTGAGAAAAACGTTTAACCCTTCTTCTTTAGTCAACATTAAAGTAATTAATAACACCATAATTACATGGAAGAAATTTAAACCAAAAAGAAATCAAAAACCAACGCAATGTTGGAATTGCTTAATGTATGGTCACGGTGGAGAGCACTGTCATAGAAAGTCAGCTTGCATGATTTGTGCTAACCAGCATCACACCAACGAATGCCCACTCAACAAAACAAACAAAAAACCAGCTGCATTCATATGCTTTAACTGTAAAAAATACGGCAAAGAGAGAACTGATCATTCAGCCAATGACGAGAAATGCCCTCTACGTGCTCTCTATTTAGAAACCAGATCTCGAGCAACATCAAAAGTGCCAAATAGAACAGTTATTAGCAAGCCAAATTTATTCTCATTTAACAATGCTGAATTCCCCAGTATTGCTAGGCAGCCAGCGAATATTCCAAGATTTGAAAACAACAACAATGTTTCATATTCTACTCAACTCAAACATAAGGCAGATCTCTTCAATGTTGACGAACTGTTTGAAATTTTCACGTCTGCTCTTGATGATCTTCAGAAATGCTCAACAAAAACTCAACAAATGCAGGTTATCATGTCATTGATTAAGTACGCTTATGAATTGTAATGATAAGCAATTTCGAATGTTACACTGGAATGCCGATGGTATTTCTAACTATTGCAATCTAACACAGTTCGAATATTTAATTGAAAGCAATAATATTTACATTGCATCATTGAATGAAACTTTCTTTAAACAATCCCATAAACCTTTTTTTAACAATTATTATATATATCGTAACGACAGATCAAGTGGTTGTGGTGGTGGCGTCGCTTTAATTGTTCACAAAACTTTAAAACACAAATTACTTCCACTATCAAAAACCTATTTAATAGAAAACCTATCCATTGAAGTTATCATTAATAATAGACCTATTATAGTAACTACAGCTTACTCTCCGCGGTATGGGTCAAACTTTGCTTATGATATCACTAAATTGACACCGGTCATCAAGGAATTCATATTGCTAGGTGATCTGAACGCTAGACATGTATCATGGAACTGCATTTCCAACAACTCCGCAGGCATTGCTCTCAATAATTTACATCAAGCACGAAACTTCTTTATATATCATCCGGATAGCCCAACCTGCTTTCCACATCAACATAATAGGAACCCATCAACAATTGATTTAGTATTAAGCAATACAACTTTTAATTTACATCTGGGAACTACTTATTCTGGTATCTCATCCGACCATCTTCCTATCATATGTTCAATTCAATGCTCATCAATAGATACAATTAATTTGGAAAGGTATAACTATAAACACACCAAGTGGAATATTTTTCGCAATGTAATTGACAGTAAAATTCCGAACACTACAAATGCATATGCATCTAAAAATGCTATTGATAGCGAATTATCTAAAATCATAGAAATCATACTTGAAGCTAATGAGGCGGCAACCCCAAAAGTTTGCTATAGGAACAAGTACGTCCTACCAAACGATATAATCAGGCTTATTGAAGTTAAAAGAAAATTAAGAAGAAGATATATTAGAGCAAGGGACGACTTTCAAGCAAACTTTTTTAAGCAATGCTCAAAGTTTTTTACCAAAATCGTAAACCGTAAAATCCACTTAGAGAAAAATAGAAAATGGTCTCAACTCCTGTCAAACTTAAAACCTGGTGATAAAAAGTTTTGGAAAATAAGCCGGAGTTTAAGAGGCAAAAGAAAAAATGGAATTCCATATCTCTCATCTGGTGACACTAAAGTTGTAACTGATTGCGAAAAAGCCCAACTTTTAGCAGAAACTTTCGCAGTTTCCAATACTTTAACTGCAAGTTTCCAGCACTCGTTTGATAAGAAGGTTAACAAAATAGTATCTGAATTCAAAAATGAGCCAACTGAGACTAATGAAATAAGATTTGTGTCCATAAACGAATTAGGAGGCATCATATCATCACTTAAGTCTTCCAAATCTCCTGGACTTGATAATGTCCCTAATGTTTTATTAAAGAAACTTCCTGAAAAAGCTGTTAAGCTTCTTGTCACGATATTTAATTGCTGCCTCCGTTTAAACTACTTCCCAAGTTCTTTTAAAATAGCTAAAGTAATTGCGATTCACAAGCCCAACAAGCCGTTGCATAACCCTAACAGCTATAGGCCTATTAGCTTATTAAGCAATTTAGGTAAAATTTACGAAAAACTTATACACCTTCGACTTGACGAATTTACAACTGATAACAACATTATAGCCAGTGTCCAATTTGGGTTTAAAAAAGAACATAACACTATTCATCAAATCAATCGATTAGTAAATAAAATATCAAACTTCAGACGTAATAAGCGATCTACTGGGATAGTTTTATTGGATATTGAGAAGGCATTTGATACGGTCTGGCACAATGGATTACTCTACAAGCTTCTTAAAGTAGATATTCCAAAGTACTTATGCAAGATAGTTGCTGACTTTTTAGACAAAAGGACATTTATAGTATCCGTCAACAATTATACTTCATCTCATAAATTTCTTAATGCAGGCCTTCCCCAAGGATCCGTGCTGTCACCTTTGCTGTATTCACTTTACACGTCGGACTTTAAGCCACCTAAATTTTTGGAAGCGGCGTACTATGCAGATGACACTGCGTTAATAACATCAAGCAAACTAACAAGCGCACTTTTAAAGAAAATGGAAAAAGGTCTGACAAATTGCAATAAATATTTTAAAAAATGGAAAATTAAAATAAATGTAAACAAAACTCAAGCGGCAATCTTCCCATATAATAATTCCCCTAAAAGATTACCCAGAAGGCAGTTAAATTTTGATAATAATGGAATTGAACTAAGAAATGATATTAAATACCTCGGAGTCATCTTGGATAAAAAATTGAAGTACCGTTGTCACGTCGAGTACGCATGTCTCAAAGCAAACAAAGCTTTCAGATCTCTTTGGCCTTTTCTTAACCGACGCTCTGCCCTCAATCAAAAAAATAAGGATTTACTTTTTAAATGTGTTATACGTCCAATCCTTTCCTATGCCTGTCCAGTGTGGTACAAAGCAGCCAAATGCCACTTAAAAAAGATGCAAATTCTTCAAAATAAATGCCTTAAAATGATAAACCGAAAGCACTGGAGATATGCTACTTCAGCACTTCACGAAGAAACTGGGTTTGAGATGTTCACCGACTTTATTAACAGAGTTAACACCAATTATTTCAACAAAAATCAATTTTCATCTTATCCTTTAATAAGGGAATGTAGTAACGTACTTTCATAACTAGTAAACCAAATTGACAATCACCAAATATGAAATTTGTTGATATCTGATTATTGTTAAAATAATCATTTTATCAACAACTTTTCTTAATGTTTGATTATTTTATAAATCAAATGGAGGTTTTTCCTTTTTCCTCTAATTTATTATGTATTTATTATATCTAGTCCTCATATACATGTCTAAGAATATATTTGCTGACATATCTTAAATGATAAAACTCATAATGTATACAATTAAATATTTATGTATGATACGAGAATGGAAAATAAAATTTGAATTGAATTGAATTGAATTGAATTTAACAATCGCAATCCTTTAAATTCAATAATAGTACTTGCGTAGTTCTTACGATTATCGAATCCACAGTGTATTCAGTGTTTGGCCTGATTATAAAAATAAATTTTTAAGGTACAAATTATACAAATAAGAATATTAGTGTATATAAAGAGATATTTGGTCTTGTGTTTAATGTAACTCAAACATTTCAATTCTCTAAATTTGTATAAAAGTACTGAGAGTTTTGAGAAATTTAAAAATAGTAAACTTTAAATTTTGTTGAAGAAATTGGTTTAAGGGGTCATTGACAATTAATTTGTAAGTTTGGCAAAATTAAGCTTCATTGGTTCCGAATTTACCTTTATCCTTTGCCCGAACATTTAAATTTTTTTATTGAAAATTTTATACTTTGGTGCTTTCCTTTTTAATTTACGTCAGTTGTCAGAAAGTGAACGAATTATTTATTTTTAAACAGTGTTCTTAACGTCATTTCGTGAGCTTTTCCATAGTTAAGTTTAATTTCATGGAACTCCATTTAATATAATTGAAAACGAGGCCACACGAGTTCCGCGTGACGTTTTCTTAAATTTCGGTGCAACTGAAAGACTTTTATATATATGATTTTTAAATGCTACAACTACATTCCGTGTACTCTTCTACAGTAAAGTTCAATTTTATGCAACTCTATTAATTTGGTCAAAATAGGGGCTTCAAGGATTTTTTCTTAAGCTTCGGCCGTTTTTCTTAAATAACGGTACCACTGAAAGGTCTTTTCTAGATTTGATTTTTAACTGCTTCGCCTACATTCCACATACTCTTCCACAGTATAGTTCAATTTGATGCAACCCCATCAATTTAGTGGGAATAGAGGCTTCATCAATTAGGTTGAATTAAATTACAACTTCTAAAATATTAGTTTTGTAATTTTTGCATACAAATATAATGATTAACAATTTCTAACACACTTTTAGTGTGAACTGAGGAATATTTTGAAAACATAGACTGTTATTCTTTAGAATCGTTAAACGTCAGCGATATACTGAAAAACCGTAGCTTATGAAGGAAATTTTACCAGAAAAGCGGTCATTATCATAATAACATTTATAACAACTCAAAGTTCAAAATTCAATACCCGTCTAAAAAAATGACAAAACTAGTGCAACTATATCGAGCCTTAACCAAAAAGACTTAACCGAGAAAAAACAAATTTTACAGTAGAACTTTTTTTGAATTTTCTTTGCATACATTGTAGTGGAAAAGTCAAAATTGCTTTCGCTATAACTTCGTAATGGTACTTTTTACGGTCATGAAATTTGAAGGAAAGATGCTATGGACGCGAGTTATCGATTTCTTTCAAAAAACGGGAATCTGAAATCGTGTCGTGGCGGTTAGGGCTCGATATATTAATATGAATACAAATAGATATTTACAATGAGAATTTTTTTTTTCTGCTATTTAGCATTGTACGTGAAAATACGTGCATATTAGTGTGCTCAAAAGGCAACTTAAACAACTTTTGCACTGGTATATGCATAAAAAAAAATATGGATAGAGGGGGCAGGTTTCGGTTACCGTCACAAGACGCTAGGGGCGTCTGGTCTAGCGTCACTTTTTGTCACATAGGGAGGGGAGGGGGTTCATTTTAGCGAATTTTAGCGTCACGGAGTTTATGGAAAGCCCCCAAAGACATGTAATTGATATAAAAAGTACATTCTTGATAAGCGCCACTTCCTCAATCGATCTGGCTATGTCCATTTGTCTGACTAGTTGGGTATGTGTCCGATGAGATCAAGATTCAGGGGACAAACAAAGAAGTACAGTTCGATTAAACCAGTGGCGGATCCAAGGGGGCGATGGGGCCGATCGGTCACCATCTCTTCTCTGTGTTCTTTTTTTTTACTTTGATTAAAAAATATTTGTAATGTTACATACATATATTTAGAGGATATGATTAACATGATAGATGCTTTATTTAGATAATTTTAAAATTTATTGAGTAACTAAACTGAAAACGAGAAATTTCTTAATATATGGATTTCGTTACTAACATTATTAAACGTTAAAAACGTTACAAAATTGTTTTTCTGATTTTTTTTTTCACAAAAAAAAAAAAAATGTTTGGGTCACTCCAGCGTTTTAGAGCAAGGGTGTCAGCGTACAACAAAAGTGAGCCAATTTTGGCTCGACCAACAACATCATTATTTCTGTACAACAATCACAGAAATAATTTTTGTTGTTTTTTTTTTCAAGCTCTTCAAAATTTCGCGTTTTTGTTGCTTTTTTTGCGTACACACAAAATCGAACTCGAACCAACATAAAACAACAACAACGACTACGTCGCATCAAAAACAACAAACAATATGGGTATTAATGCGTTGATGCGCAGTTGCAAAAATGCAAGTCTTTTACGCACTAACGCCTGAAAGTTCAATGTGAATAATTCCATCTTGAGAAATTGCAGAAGTAGTGCGAAATTTTCGGCAATGTGTTTGTTGTTTTACAAATGTCAAACTTTCGCAAACCGCACTTCCGCAACGACGCAAGAGCATTGCGCAACAACGCGTGAATACCCCTACTTTTTGTGTGTGTCCTAGTTCTTAGAAATTTTGAAAATTGTTGAAATATTATTGTTGTTGTAAACGAGGCATGAAAAAACAACAAAAAATTGGTTTTGTGATTGTTGTAATTCGAATTTGAAGTTGTTGTAAAAGCGAAAATTTTGCGCTGACTGCGCTTGGCTCAGTGATTTGAAAACGCTGACACCCTTGTTTTAGAGAAAACTTTTTTTGTAGAAAACATTTAGTAAACTGTACGAGCTTTCTAAGAAAGTGTTTGATTTATAGAGTCTAAAAGGATTTCGCAAAGTTCTGTACGTTTAAAGTGGATATTTTAAATTTAAAAATACACTTGGAGAAAGTTCATTCGATTAACTAAAATTTTTTTATAATAAAAAATTTCATTAAATCATTATGTTGACCCAAGAAAATTTTCTTCTAAAACAAGTCAGAAAATCAATTTTAGCTCTATAACTCCTCAGGGTACATTTAAAACCCACCCGTTTACTGCAATTTTTTGTTTGTCTAGGCCTACTTTATCACCTTTCGAAAGCTTCGTAGCCTTATCGTTTATACCCTGTATATTACAGAATTACTTTAAGTAATGGATACAGATATCATATACATATCATCAATCTCTTCAACAGATCCGGTCCTATTTACAATTTGTTTTTTGAAGCATATCAGATTATTAGATCTACTGGGGTTCAGCTATATTATGGGATGTAGGAATTAGAAACGGATCATTTTGATATGACTCAGTTTTTATGGTTACACACAACGAAATGCTAGCTACAGACAGTCATCGTGTTTGAAAATCGTTTGCAAAAACTTTTTTTTGATTTTCATTCAAAGTGCTATCCAAGTGAGTGAATTTTTTTCAAAAAATTAAGTGTAATGAATTATATTGAATTATGTCGAAATATGAATGGAAGTGTCGTTGTTTTTGACGTTTCTAAAAAAGCGTCGTGGCTGGGTTGTGAACCTTTCTGGTTCGTGAGCTATGTGGTCGGCCTGTTCACTTGAAGTACGCCGATATGGAAAAGCGTTCACATTTGACTTACAAACATTGTGACACCAACTTGGATGAAGATGGAAAAATAGTGATTGAACACTTACATTATAACGATTTTTTAGCCAAAGTGGCGTCATTATAACTTGTTTCGCCTCTTGAGGCCTTCTGAATGAATAAAATCTCAACTTATTATAAAATTATGGGTGTTTTTCTTCATATTTTCTAACTTTTATTAGTATTTGCCAGATGTTTCACAACCAAGGGACTTTTTGGGAATAGCCGAAAATCACGTCCTTAAAAAATTGGCTGTAGAGAGCTACATTTTTATCAAAACGCTAATCTATCTGCATAAAAAGCAGCGTTTTAATATCCCCTTTCCAACGGTATCTTGAATGATTCGATGTCTTTATTCTGTGAAAATGCCGAGCTACATCAAAAATTGCAATCAGAGGGCTATAGCAAACGAGGTAAAGCTGCGCAAATGGAGATGGATTGGTCACACTCTCTGGAAACCACGCAGTGAAGTTTGTCGCCAGGCTCTTGAGAGGCCACAAGGCAGTAGAGAACATGGTAGACCCAAAACCAACTGGAAAAGGTCGCTGGAAAAGGAAATACAAGAATCGAGAAACATACATACATTCTGTGAAAAGTTAGAGTCCAAAAGCAAAACCCGGTTCACAGCCGTATTGTTTTATTGAAATATTAATTATTGACTATTACCACTTCCGTTGGGACACTCGTCGTTTTCTCCAGCACGTCAGATTTTTTTTTAATCGATTTTTGAAATTTTTTTATCCACTGTACATGAAAAATACCAAAATAGCGCATTCTTGTGTTAAATCGATGAATTTAACTATATGATCCTTACATTTGAGGTGTATTATGTGTTCAGTAAACTTATGCAGGATACTACGAGGAATATTTTTGTAGAAAATTTTAACCCTCTAAGACCCTTACAAGTGGGTCATTTTGACCCCCCCACATTTAGGTCGAAATGACCCACATGCAGACTTGGGGGTAATGCACTAAATTTTTTAGTTCATTAAGCTTTTCACTAATATTTAATGAATACTTTGATAGTGAATCTTTTTCCACTGCCACTAAATCTAATGAGAGATAGTGAAAATTTTCTCCACTAAATTTAGTGATAATGGAAAATTTTTCACTATCTAACAATTCATTAAATGATAGTGGAAAGTTTTTCACTATCATTAAAATTTAATGAAAGTATCCAATAAAAATTGCACTAAATTTAGTGATAATGAAAATTTGTTTCATTGAATTTAATGAAACATTAGTGGAAATTTTCATTAAAGTTTCATTAAATTCAATGAAACAAAATTTTATTATCACTAAATTTAATGAAGCTTCTAATGAAACTTCTAAAGAAAATTTTCAATAAGTTTCATTAAATTCAATGAAACAAAATTTTACTATCACTAAATTTAATGAAGCTTTTAATGAAACTTTTAATAGAATTTTTCATTAAAATCCAAGCTGTTTGTTTACTCCAAGGTTTTGCAAGTTTTTAGCCGAAAAGCTCTCGTTTAAGCATAAAACGTACATGAATGTGAGCTTTTCGGGTAAAAACTTGCAAAATCTTAGAGTAAACGAACAGACTGATTAAATTAAATTAATTGAAAGAGTAAGAATGAGTGGGAATAGTAACAGTTTAAAGTAGATTCATTTAAGTCAAATGCAAACACGACTTTTAGTTTTGAAGTTCTTCAGACCCAAATAATTTCTGCCCTTTGTCAACTAAATGCTTAAAACAGCTTTCGTAAGCTTTTTTAAGTACTAGTAGGATTAATGTTCACGCAATCGTCTCGTACAAGATCTCGAAGGAAAAATTTAAAGATATCAAAATATTTTGACCTAGCACGGTACATTTTGTCTTAATTGAATTGAAATTTCCAATAAAAAAATCACTGAAGTTATTGAAAGTGAACATTTATTCATTGAATTTAATGAAACATTAATGAAGATTTTCATTAAAGTTTCATTAAATTTAGTGATAGTGAAAATTGGTTTCATTGTATTTAATGAAACATTAATGCAAATTTCCATTAAAGTTTCATTAAATTTAATGAAAGTGAAAATGTTTCATTAAATTTATTGCAACATTTATTGAAAATTTTCATTAAAGTTTCATTAAATTCAATGGAACAAATTTTCACTTTCAATAGATTTAGTGATAATGGAAAATTTGCCATTACCACTAAATCAATTTTTTGATAGTGAATGAATTTTCACTATCACTAAATTTAGTGGAAATAGTATTTAAAAGTTTTAACTAAATTTAGTGATAGTGAAAATCCTTTTCATTACCACTTAATGAATTTTTTAATAGTGAAGGATTTTGCACTAACACTAAATAAATTCCTTGATAGTGAATATTTTTTCACTAGCACTAAGTTTAGTGAAAAATAAAATCTAATGCAAAACCCCCAAGTCTGCCCACATGTGGGGGTTTTAGAGGGTTAAAATTGTCTACAAAAATATTCCTCGTAATATCCTGCATAAGTTTACTGAACACATAACACACCTCAAATGTAACGATCATATAGTTAAATTCATCGATTTAACACAAGAATGCGCTATTTTGGTATTTTTCATGTACAGTGGTTTAAAACTTTCAAAAATCGATTAAGAAAAACTCTGACGTGCTGGAGAAAAACGACGAGACACGGGTATTTTTTTTTTAACGCCTACTTTAAGAATTTTTTGGATTGTCTCATGTGTTTTACAAAAAGTTTTAATTATCGAACAGTTTATTACAAAAAAACGAAAAAAATAGGGAAAAACGCATTTTGGTAACTTTTCAATAAATTGTATACAACGTTTGCATTTTTCCATGGATTTTTTTAAATGGTATCTTATTTTCTTCACAAATATATAGTCTATGATACAAAAAAAAAAAAATAATAAAAAAGTTATTTCTTCTTATAATAATAGAGTTTAGCTACTACAGCTATTAGCCTTCTTGGCTATTTAGCTTCAAGCTTTAAGTCAAGTAAAGCTTATTAAATATTGTGTAAATGAAAAAATTATGCGTTTTAATATGTTATTTTTTTAATAATTTTTTCTTAGCTTTTTCGCACTTTCTCAACATACCCACTCAGATCACGTTTATACATAACTACAAGTGCATAAATGCAGTTGTATGTATGTAATAACATGATCCAAGGAATGAATGTTAGAAAAAATTAACCCTGCATGCTGTGGGGCTCGGACAACACAAACATTAAATAAAAAACAACCAATAACCAACAAATTTAATTATAATAATTTTTCAATCTAAGTTTGAGTTGACCTTTTGACAAGCTAATACTATATATTTCGCAATGATTTATAAGAGTTGTCATGCGATTAAAGGGGGCTGAAGCCATATAATTAGTTCTACTAACCGGTTGATAAAATAATTGATTAGAGTTACGATTACTTCTTCGGTTAGTATTAAAATAAATATATTTAAGAAGCTCTGGTGCGGCAAGAGACCCTGTAATAAGCTGATGCAGATAAAGTATATCCGCTATATTTCTACGCGTACTCAAAGACTGCATACGTAACAACTTCAAACGATCCTCATAAGGAGGAAGGTTTGAAGAATCCGTCCAATTAAAGCCTTTAAGAGCAAAACGAACAAAATTTTTTTGAATTCTTTCAATTCTATCAATATGTATATTATAAAAAGGTGACCAAACTTGGCTAGCGTACTCTAAGTGAGGACGCACAATTGTGTTATATAAAGTCACCGTTACTAAAGGGCTATTAAATTCTTTTGCCCATCGTTTAATAAAGCCAAGCAGTGATGAAGATTTTTTACAAATTTGATTAATATGTTCATTGAACGTTAGTTTAGCATCAAAATGTATGCCAAGGTCTTTGACTGAATCGACACGACTGATTTGTTTATCATTGAATTTATAATTGCACTCTATAATATTATTCTTTCTAGAAAAAGTCATTGTTTGGCATTTATCAGAATTAAGATGTAAGCTATTTTTAGAACACCAAATTTCAAAAGATTTCAAGTCAGACTGAAGTGGGAAAATGTCTTCATCACCCTTCACGATCCTGTATATTTTCATGTCATCTGCATATATTAACAGATGAGAGTTTTTAATAATGTGAGTAACATCATTTATTGCTAAAATAAACAGGAGAGGTCCCAAGTGGCTTCCTTGCGGAACACCTGAAGACGCAGTAAAAGGAGGTGACAACACCTTCCGAAATCTTATTTGATATGAACGATCAGACAAATAAGATTCGATCCAACTGACAAAATTTAAAGGAAATCCAAGCTTTTTTAATTTAAACAAAATTAAGTTATGTGGTAGTTTGTCAAATGCTTTACTGAAATCTGTGTAGATACAGTCAACTTGCCCACCAGAGTCCAAAGAGTTTAATGTAAAAGAAGTGAAATCAAGAAGGTTGGATACTGTAGATCTGCCATTAACAAAACCATGCTGACGTGATGTAATGACTTCACCACAGCACACCTTGACTTGATCATATATAATTTTTTCAAAAAGCTTCGGTATTGATGATAGCTTGGCTATAGGCCTGTAATTTGAAACATCATTTTTACATCCTTTCTTAAAGATTGGACCTATGAATGATTCCTTCCAAAATTGAGGAAAATAATTATCGTTAATAGATTTATTAAATAAAAAGCTGAGTGGATGACTCAAGTTAGAACTACAATTAATCAATAATGTTGCTGGAATGCCATCAGGCCCACTTCCCAGGTCGTCCTCAATAGATGCAATATATTTTTCCACGAGTTCAGGAGAGAAAGATATTGCATTGAACGAAACTTTCGGGTCATTTTCCATGTATTCAAAATAGGGGACATCAGGGCTGAATAAATTAGTTGAAAAAGATTTTTTAAATAAATTAGCAAACAATCCCGCTATTATTTCAGGATTGCTGGTAAGCCCATCACCAGTCTTGAACTCAGATGGAAAACCATCCGATTTTTTTTTTGAATTTATAAACCCCCAAAAATTCTTGGGGTCTTGAAGAATGTTCAACTTAATTTTATTCAAATATTCCGAATAAACAGAAGCTGATTTTAGCTTAAATTCCTGAAACAGGTTATTATAATTAACTAAATCATTTCGGTCCTGGCTACAGATGTATTTTTTCCAGGCCCTGTTGCGACTATTACGAATTTTCTTTAAGTCTCTTGTATACCAAGGGTATGAAGAGCTATTAATGTATTTAAAAGTATATGGCACTGCCAAAGCTATAGCTTTAAAAAGTTCTGTATAGAAATATTTAATACTATTATCTAAAGAATTGTTTTCAAAAAAGTTTAAAAAATTATTGATATTGTTCTCTAAAATGTAATTTAATTTCAAAAAGTCAGCTTTTTTGAAATTAAATTCATAAATTTTCATAGAACACTTGTCATTTAAATTACCATTATTTGATTGAAACAAAATATTTAAAGGTGGATGATAAGTATCAACCACACTAAGGGCATTCGGGGCGTTATTTACAACCACCTTACTACTATCTGTAGCCAAAACTAAGTCAAGTTGTCGTCCGTGAGAATTCGTTATACAACTAACTTGTTGTAAATCCGTTAAAATGTCGTCAACAAATATTTGTTGTTGTCGGG
This sequence comes from Calliopum simillimum, assembly GCA_951812925.1. Classification (NCBI taxonomy): domain Eukaryota; kingdom Metazoa; phylum Arthropoda; class Insecta; order Diptera; family Lauxaniidae; genus Calliopum; species Calliopum simillimum. The sequence goes on along the minus strand of OX638372.1, from coordinate 82,806,999 downwards.
TTTTGGGACAAGACGCATAATAATATGTGTCATCGTCCGACAATGTCCATTTTAAGTCAGGCAAGTTAAAATCACCAAACAATAAAATGTCGTCATTAACGTCTAGTTTTTGAGTAACATATTCCACAGCCTGTGCAAGACTATCGTAGACTTCTGTGCTACTATTAGGGGGAATATAAGCGTTAAGAATATAAAAACTTGACTTAAGAATAATAACTTCAACGCATATTAGTTCAATGTCAGATGCACAGGGAATGTCAAACAAAGAACTCGTAAAGTGATTTTTTATGGCTATTAAGACGCCTCCACCGACTGGAGAAAGATCGTTTGTGTATCTGTCTCTTCTAAAAACATTAAAACTATTGTCAAATAACTCAGAGTTAAGTATATTGTTATTTAACCAAGTCTCGGTAAAAACTATAACATCATCAGAAAAATTTTGAGATGCTAAAAATATATCATGCGTCTTTGAACGTAGGCCCCTTACATTTTGGTAGTAAAGGGATAGCCGATTTAGTTTTTTGAATTGAGTCTATTATAATTTCGAGTAGCCTTCTTTGTTTCCTTGAATTCAGAAATGAAGACATTATCAACCCATGCTTTTGGATTGCAGACGGCAGCGAAATGACAAGAAGCCACCGATAATTTAAAAGAAGCATGAGTTGGTTTGTTGCCAAGCTTCCTACATGAAACATATGCGTCAAGAGGAATGATATTATTTTGCTTTAAAAACTCTTTAATAGTGTCAGAAGTTGTATCAGGGTGCAGCCGCGAAATAAAAATTGATTTCGATTTAGGCAATGCGCGCAAAGAAACAGGGATAACAACAGTATCAACAGCTTGTAGATTGGTTGATGATGAAGCGGTTGGACGGACACTATTTGGCGGATTAGACGAAGCTGTAGGATTAATAGGAGAAGGATTAGCCGCAGCCCCAGCAACGTCATTGTTACTTGAATTCCTATTTAGCTTTCGTCTCGGTTTCCTTTTTTTCTTTAAGGAATTAGGTACCGACGGGGTGGATGCAGCAACCACAGAGGCTGCAGTAATAATGTCATTACGAAGTAAGGTCTCATTAATCACAGTCTCATTAGTCACAGTGTCGTTAGTCACAGTCTCATTAATCACAGTCTCATTAAGACTTTTTTCAATTTGGGGAGAAAAGTCACAAAAGTTATTAAGAATATCTCTGAAATTAATATTCAGATTGTTTAAATTTTCCCCAAATTCTTTAATTTTGTTGAAAAAACTCAACGGAGAGAGGACTCTACAAGAAGGGCAATACCATTCCAAGCCTGATCGTTTAGAGCATAAGAGCTCTGTAACAGAATTTGAGAGTTTAGCACACTGTGCATGAAACATCTGTTCACACGGACCAGAGCAAGAAAACATTGAATTTAAAATATTTTGGCATTTGCAACTATCGCCAAGAGAACACGCGACAAGATTGTCTGAAGAAAAATAATCCATTATGGAAAAAAGCAAAAAATTTAAAAACGTATAATGAAGGGACTAACTTGTCACCGAAGTGAAAAAAGGGTTAAATTTTGTCGAAAGATATCCGTTAGTGAGCAACAACAATTTAACACAGACAGACTGACTCAAGCTAATGCTTGCGGATAAAGCACAAAGAAGAATCAAAGAGCAGTGCAACAGCACTGCTTATAATTATTTAGAAAAGTTATAAACATACACACAAACATACATGCACGTATGGAATTTATTTTAAAAATTTCTAATATACTAGAAATTAAGTAAATTAAATTAACTATTGTTATATCTTTGACATCCAAAAACACTTTAGTAATTTTTTTATTATTTTTTTAATAAACACAGATCTAAAACACATAAAAAACTTAAACACACAGACACCGCACTACCAAGCCTGACAAAGAGACGAAGTCAACTGAAATCTACAGTTGATTTTGATTTTTTGTTAATTTTTTCGAAAAAAGTGATGTGAATGTCAATTGTAGGTAATTTAATTACCTTTAATATGACATATAAAACATTTGAATACAAACATTGGTTCTTGAGATATTTGTATTTAAATGGAACTATCTTTTTTTTTTGGTCCAAAAACCGAAAATGACCGATATCTCGAAAACGACACGAAATAAAAAAAAATAATACGATTTTCGGAATCAGCAGCCCATTTTACATATGAAATGGATAGTAGCATTCACTGCATAGTGTTATCATAGCGATTATATGAAAACTGCTCAATACTAAATGTACATAAAAATGACTACACTTAATGATCGTTAATTAGGTTTATACAATTGTTTGCTATTTTTGTAATGAGAAATCAAAAGATATAATACAAAAATCGCATTAAGAAATATGATGACAACAAAAAATTCGGCAAATATTTAACGCTCAGCTTGAAGGAAGGAATAAAAGGAAATTGAAACCAAATAAACGTTGCACTTATACGGCCAACAGGCGGTGATAATTGACAATTAAGAAAATAGAAAAAGATTTCCCGTATTGATTACATTTGCCAAATCCGAATGGCAATGAATTGGATGTATGGGCGAATAGTTCAAGTAGGCAGCATTAAATTAGGGCAAATATATATGAGTGTTTAATGCTCATGGCCTTACATGTTAATGTGTGGGTATGTGCAAATGGCCATTATATATTCAAATACATATGTTTATATGTGTGGGTGAATGTGTCGAATTAGGCATAATTTGGTCAAAGGATAATGTAATGTGTAAAATTAAAGTGTTACTCATGTACTTAAGTTCGCTGCAAGCTCGATATTGATATTCAAATGATTGTGTGAACAAAATTTTCGAAATGTTCCTTTTAGGTTTAAATTAAGTAAAAGTAATGAAATGATATACGAGTTGATAGACATGAAATTTCGTTTAAAACTCAAAAACTTTTCGGTCGAAATATAGATAAAGAAATGTCACCGCTAAAATATGTTTTAGGTAAAATCAGTTCCCCTTTGGTAAACAAGTTCATGTTGCCAGTGAATTCAACTTTTCGTTTTAAAAATACACTGCAATTAATAAAAAATAACGCATTTTGAAGAAAAAAAAACTGAAAATAAATTAATAAAAAAATTTAATATCTGAAATATCAACTGAATGTCCAAAAAAATTTGTTCCCCAATAGGGGAGGTGATGCTATTGTGGTATAGTTTTGTAATATGGTATAGTCGCATATCTCCGATTAGGTTAAGAACCTGCGGACGTCATATGTTTTATCCGGTCAGAAAACATGAAAATCCAGAGATGCGTTACCAAACGTCATTTTTCCGCTGTCAGTTGAACAAAAAATACAATCGCGTGTGGTCCACTATTTTTCGCATTTTTCGTAAAAAAAATTTTGTTAAGAAAAAGTTGTTTTCTGTGGAAGTTTTATTTATATTCAATTAAGGTAAGTGCTAAATATTGCGAAATGAGTGCTTAACTGTAAAAAAACAAAATTTTCCATTTTATTGTTATATTTTGTAATTTCTAAAAATCGACCAATGTGGTTCAATTCAGTGGCGGATCCAAGGGGTGCGATGGGACCGATCGGTCCCCCCTCTCAAGCCAAGTGATAACATTTTTTTTAAAATTATATGCAAAGATTTTAAAAACATTCTGTTGTTATCTAGAAATGTAGTCAATCGGCCTCCCTCTTGACAATGCTGGATCCGCCACTGGTACAGTTGAAGGCCGTATATGAATATTTCTTGTTATTCTATGTAAATGTTATTATGAACTTATTTCATACCTTTCAAATTTTATATTTGGTTATATGGTATAAGTATACCACATTACCTGCCAACTTTACAAACACAGCTCTTTTGACTTTTTTCAGATTTTGCTCAATAACATTTTTTAATGATATTGTACACATTTTATTGAAATACATTCTGTAGCCAATACTTCATTGATCATAAAAGGCTATAGAAATCGAGATCGGAAAACTATAGTTGGATTCGACGGGGTGTAGGGAATAAAAAAAGGATCAGAAAAGATACTTATAAGAATCTGAGCTCAGTTTTCGGTTCTTATGTTTCGCATACTCAAGTCCGTATGGCACCTACTAATCAAGAGAAATAATTTTCATGACCTACCAACCATATCTCCCTCTTCCCATATCAAAGACATAAGCCTCATTCACTTGCTACAGTACCTCAGCAATAATAATTCAAAAAAATTCAAAGCATACTTTCAGGCTAAAAGTTAATTCGTTTGATATTGTCAGATTTGTTTAGTTAAATTTTTTTCCCCAAAAACTATAGCTATTTTGGTCGGTATTACATATGTCATTAAGGTCCAGTACCTTTAAACTAGAGTATCAAAGGAGATTAGATGTACATCAAACTAGAGACTTATGTATGTATGTATCCTCACATAAAATTCAAAAGTCTTTATTTTTTTCAAAAAACATTTTTACCTAGTATTTCTTAAAATAAAATCGGAATCCTTAGACGTAAGAAAACTTGTTTACTACAATGTTAAATGTATCATAATCACTCGAAAACTTTTCTTTTTGGATATCAGGTATCGATACGGACTTTTTTGTTTTAGCCAAAAAAGAGGGAGTTCGATCATGTTATTAGTGTTAAGTGAATTTTCAATAATCAAATTTTCAACGATACAAAACTCACACCACAATCTTTAATTAAGCTAAATTTTTCCAATGCAAAAAGCTAATCAACTGTCACAGAAATTAAATTTTAGTAAAAAGAAATATAATCAAAAATCCAGTGAATAGACTTACAGGAGGAAACGAAAAACAACAATGTATATATATGAAAAAAGAAGAGGAAAATCCAAGTGTTTGCGTTTGGGTAGAAGCGAATTGAAGTGTTGCTACTTTGACATGAATAAATGAAAGAATGTTTGAAAGGTTCTTTCGAAATTCCCCACACCACTTGTTCTCTCCTCATCCTATTGTTGTTGATGACAACAAGATGAAGTGGAAACCTACTAAAAATAACAAATAGAAGTAGTCAAATGAAAATGAGGGCAATAGCAAAAATATCCATGAAAGAGAATTTCCTCTTTCCCTTCTTATTAAAGAAAAATCATGATTCATATTTTACAAAAAATTTGTTTTTCTGTAAAATTTTGATATTTGCAAGAGCCAGTTGTAACAAATGTTCACGTCGATAAAATCAATATATCTTGAACCAATATGACATTTGAATTATGAGTCAGCTTTACAGAAGAATTCTTGAGACCTTTATCAGAACGTATTTTTTGCCATATTTGTAAAGCTTTTAATACACATATTTTGCCTACAACGAAGAAAATATTCCTCAGCTCTATTTCAGCAGTATTAATGAAGCAACAGGACTTTAAAGGAATATTTTGATCTGAGTTCAAAGAACTGTTGACTCAAAAATCAACCCCTAATCAAAGTTGAGTTGTTTAAAGTTTAAAAGGTTTAATTTATAACAATATCGCATATATTGAGTAGTATTCTATAAGTATAAGCCAACCCTATGTTTATGTTTTATTTCATAAAATAAAAAAATGAAAATATTTACGTAAACTATTTACCTAGATTTTGGAAGGAATCGCTTATAACCCATTGTTTTTAGGAAGTTATAAAAGTTGTGTACATAAGCTACAATGAGATCTTGGAATTGACACGCATCTTGTCGCCTTTGTGGCCGATGTCACAGATGTAACAACTGACCGCAATACAGAAGAAGCACAGTGAAAGCTTAATCAGGTGATGATGATGGCTAGATGAAAACCGCCTTAAACATTCAATAGAAAAAACAGAAAAATCCCTTCCAATGAAAACACAGATTTCCTTAGAAGCTTAGCTACAAGAAGAAGAAGAAAACACAATCACCACACAGAGAACTGTCCACTACCTAGGCGTTAGACAAGACTCACGGCTGTCAGCTACCTGGGCGACAAGACTCACGGCTAATATACTGGGCACAAATCCGACATGCGGCGAATAAAGCAGGTACGGCAAATGCTCTCCTCAGCAGATTAATGGCAAATGCAAATGGCCCAACCCAGAGCAAAAGAAATCTTCTAATGACTACGGTAAACACCATATTCTATTTGGATGCGAGCTGTGGGCAGGCACACTCAAAGCAGAGTGTCGAAGAAAGGTGCTCACATCAGGCCCTTGCGCACGTGGGGGTTTTGGGGGTTCAACCCTCCCCTAGGAAGATCTTTTACCCAAAAAAATTAAATAAATATTTCTGAATTGAAAATATGTATTGCAATAAAATAGAATTAATTTAATTAGTACGCGTACCTATAATTTAATTTATAATATCACAGTCATTTTGACTATTTCTGTGGAATTGAATTTGAGCTATCAACCATTTATAGACAAATTTCTAAAAAAACCAACTTTTTATTTCTAGTTTTTTGCCGAAAATTGGAAAAATAGTAGATACGCAATAGGCTTAGCGATGCAAGCTAAACCCTAAGTAGCACTAAATGTGTTATTTTAATATCACAAAAGTGACCCGACAGATTGGTATGAGTGTATCGATATCCACTTAATCCTATTAAGGTAATTGAGCAGCGAGCCAATTTCAGCAATTTTGCTGAGTGTATTGAAGAAAGGCTTTCCTAGTGATTTAAGTCTAGCTCTAGCCAGAGCTAGGCAGTCACAGAGAAAGTGTTCAAGAGATTCTTGCTCGTTTCATCTATTTAAGCAACTCCGACAAAAAGAGTTGAAAGTGATACCTAGTTTTTCAGCATGCTTGCCAATGACCCAGTGTCCAGTGTTCTTGCTATATTAATACGGTTATTAGCTAATAAATAAGTAGTTTTTGAACTGCTATATGAGGGCCAGATTGACCTGGATATCCTACATGTAGACAATGCTTTCCAATTAGTGTTCGCCTTGGTTAAGAAATATGAGAAGATCCGCTACTTTACTAGACCTAGCGGGGTATGTAGCCGAACCGCACTGGTCACGTTAATGGAGGAACCATGCCTTGCAAGTTTGTCAGCTTTTTCGTTGCCCTCGATGTCCCTAAGGCTTGGAACCCGTTAAGAACCATTTAGGAATGTTTTTAGAAAGAAAGTATTAAAAATATAAATTTTTAATCCAGTGATTAGTTTTCTGATCAAAAAAATTAGAGCCCGCAATTTTTCGATTGGAATCGTTTTATTTTGGTATTTTAAAACAAATGTCAAAAATCTATATCGAGATCATTGCCGCATTAAAAGATATTCTGGCTTAAAAGTAGTAAAAATTAGATGTTTTTTAATTAAATTTCGAATATTTTCCATTGCTATTGACCAGCACACGCCATCTTTCGGGTATAACCATAATACGGTCTTTAAAGGATTCCTGGGGTTTCTGCTCGAAAAACTCGGTCAAGACCATTATGCAATCCACTTCAATTCAATTTTACGCTATCAAGATAATTCTCCTACGAGTGAAACAAATAGTAATCCGAGATTCACATACTGAAATGCGGTCAGTAGTGTGTATTGAAATATATGGGCGAGTTTTAAAACCCAATTCCACACTCAAATTATGAAACAAGAGCGATAAACAATTCAGGACATATAAATTTTTTGACTTTAAAATAAATTCCTAGCAGGCCAAATGGCCATAGTTTATAAAAACCGAGTGATTTTGCACTGGAGCCTATCTTACTGTAAATTTTTTTCCAAAAAACACCATAGATCTCAATTTGTGGTCTAAAACAACTTATGTGTGCAAATTTTCAGAGAGATCGTATGACGTGCAGGAGTGTCAGCAAAGGAATAAGAAACGATTATCTTCAACGAAACGAATACTTTTTGTACTGGAGCCTATCTAACGGTAGATTTTTTTCCAAAAAACACTGCAGATCTCAGTTCGTTGTCTAAAACAACTTATGTATGCAATTTTTCAGAGAGATTGTATGGCGTGCAGGAGTGTCAGCAAAGAAAAAAAAGCACTTATTTTCAATCAAACGTTTAATTTTGGGGTTGAGTCCATCTAACGGTTCACTTTTTTAAAAAAAAAACTTGTGGTACTTGATTCATCATAAAAAATAAACTATGCACCCAAATTTTAAGTTTGATGGAACGACGTGTGGGAGTGTCAGCGAAGGATTAAAAAAGTGGTATACAGCTATTTCATCCCTATCGTAACAAGATCTGCCACACCCCTTCCGATTTCGCTGAAATTTGGCAAATGGTTTCGTTTCATGCCTAAACTTTGAGAAATGGCAAAAAAAAAAAAAAAAAAATTTGGGATTTTTTTTGTGGCTTGTTGAGGGGTGCAAAAAGTGGAAAAATAGGTAAAATGTGACAAACTCTCCCCAAATAATTACCAATAACCTGGCCATTTCTTAACCGATTTTCATGTTTAGACCTGTTTTGGAAAGGCATTGAATTAGACTATAAGCTCAAAATTTTTCGTAGCAGATAAAAAGTACTACATTTATTTCTATTTTAGTACTAAACTACAAAAAAACGTAACCGAGTACACCTTTTTTACCTTACAAAATATTTTTTTGGAAAGAAAAAAAAAAATAATCTTTCAGTCAAAAAAGAGGGAAATTTGGTACCTCGAGTTATGATTTTTTGGAAAATTTAAAAAAAAGGTCCAATCACAAAATGGCCCATAACTGGAACATTGCTTATCTCATTTTCATGTTTGGACGATTTTTAGAAAGGGATTGAATCATTCTATGTGCACAAGTAAAATTGTTTTTGTATTTGGTAAAAATTACTAAATTTACTACTATTTTAGTACTAAACTACTAAAAACGCTATAGTACCTATATTCGACCTTATTTTTTAGAATAGAAAACAAAATTACCTTTCAAATGAATCCAAAATTAGAATGGTACCATTAATGGTATAGGAGTAATGATTTTTTGAACATTTCTGTTCATGCAATATTTCGTATAATGTAAGTTTTTTTGTAATTTGCTTCATTTTAAATTCCTCGAAAGATTTTGAAAATGAAATGCGCAGTACAGCAATACGGTTACGGCCTAAGGGAACAAGACTATGAAGTTTCTGGGTCCCTGGTATGGCTTTTACATTTTCATATTCACCAATTGTACAATATCGATAAATTATGTCGGACTTTTTACTATTTGCCCATTCGAAAGGTGCCTTGGCATCAGTTATTTGGCCTTGGTGAGGTTTTTGCAAATTTAAGATTTGGGTGCATAGTTAATTTTTTATGATGAATCAAGTACCACAAGTTTTTTTAGAAAAAAATAAACCGTTAAATGAACTCTAGTACAAAAATTAAACATTTAATAGAAAATAATTGCTTTTTTTTCTTTGCTGACACTCCTGCACGTCATACAATCTCTCTGAAAAATTGCATACATAAGTTGTTTTAGACAACAGATTGAGATCTATGGTGTTTTTTGGAAAAAAATTTACTGTTAGATAGGCTCCAGTGCAAAATCACTCGGTTTTTATAAACTATGGCCATTTGGCCAGCTAGGAATTTATTTTAAAGTCAAAAAATTTAGATTTCCTGAATTGTTTATCTCTCTTGTTTCATAATTTGAGTGTGGAATTGGGTGTTCGTTGTTCAATACACACTAGCGGTCAGTAAAATTTTTTTCACTCAAATTATGTAGCTATATTACGACTGCTTATGTGCCGGTCTTATTTCACCTTTTCAAGAATTTCGTCCACTTTTTCGGTGCATGGTCTACAAGATTTACATCAAAATTTCCAGAGCGGATTCGATCATATCTCGATGCACGCCATATGGCTGAAAATAGCATTTTCTGCACTTTAAATCAAGGGTAACTCAGATCTCAGACGTGATAGAAAAAACCAGTTGCCAGATTCGGATTCTTGAATAAAGGAAAGGGACTTTAAGCTGCGCTATCAGGTTTTGTTTCTAAAGATTTCCATGCTTTGTTATATAACCTCACCAACAAGATTGTTAGGTTAAGATTTCTCGAAAACCATTCGAGATATAGCAATTCTAAGGTCAGATTCGAATTTAACAACAAAAGTTTCATTGAAAATGGTTTTTTGTTTTTTTTTTTTTGTTTCGTTTGTTGTTAATTTTCTAAAAATACGCCAAAACTGTTTTTTTTTTTTTTTTTCAACAAAAAAATTAAAAAAACTAAAAATTTTCAAAAATTCTATGTCCCGTTAACGCGAATTTTCAAAAATACCATTTTCGAATTTATAAATAAATGGAAAACTAGCTGCATACTCAGTTTTTAGTTAATTTTTGTCAAACCTTTTTTTTATACGGAAACAATGTTAAGGCAATTTAGCTACCGAAATTCGACCCTGAAAATCGATTAGCTCATAGACCGATTTACAAAAAACAACTTTTCTTGTATACTTGGACACCACTGAACAAATTTACATAAAATACCTGGAGTGGGACGACATCGATGTAAAACCGAGTTCAAACGAGGTTTGCGAACACTGTATTGGCCTCACTTTTGTCGTATTCAATAGAATACAATACATTCTTCAATAAACGTTGTTATCTAAAACCGAAAAAAAAAATCTTACAAAAAAGCCAACAAAGCCTTAAAGCAATTAAATATGAAAAATGATTCAAATCAATACATATTTTTAGGTTAGTTACCTATTTATTAGGAAAAAAATTACTAATCTTATTTTAGTTTTCTTGCAAAACTACGGATACTTTCCAAATTTAAAATTAATTCTGATCTATTCAAACTAGCCTAACTGATAGATAGCTCAAACCATTTTTATTCATACCACACTTAGACATATGGGTAAATAGGAGTTTCGGTGAATTCAACTTTTTCTCACACAGATGTTGTCTGTACACAGCTTATTCCGGAAATATTTGCATACAATCGCCAAAGTGGAAGCGCCTTCACGCTTATACGGCGATTCGCAAGTAGATGACGCTGAACACATCTTTTTTTGGTGCGAGCGACGGCAATAATAAGCGAAGAACGTTAGCAGGCATCGTTGGATGCATAACACCCGAAAACAGTATAAATAATATGATTAGTAGCGAACCGAACTGGCGAGTTGTCGAGAAGATCCTTAAAACGAAGAAAATAGATATAGAGAGCCAAAAATGGTAAAGCCATGATGGCAAATCGTAAATAAAGAAAACAGCACTCCTAGACGCAGGAGTGTGAGGATCCTTTACAAAATGATAAAAGGGCCCTTTCTTTAATCCGCAGTATTAGAATCGTAGTTCCGGGGCAGAAAATGGGCTCTTTTTTGATGAATGGGGAGTTTTTAAGTGTGCAGAACATACCCATTGCACGGTTGTTTTTTGAAATGCTTGGGTATTCTAAAGATGTTTTCAACATTTTGTTACGTTCTCACTCACAAAAAAAAAATTTAAAAATTGTTTGACAAATCATAGTTATATTTTGAAATTATTATCTACTCTGAAGATTTCTTCTCGAATTGAATTGTTCCATAACCTCTGCGGGTAAGGGGTCAGAATATGCCCGAGGTAAGCATGCCTGTCGTAAAAGGCGACTAAAAGCGGGTGACCAGCCAGGGTGTGGAAGGGTGTAGCGTTGGACAGCGTTGCGCCTCGAAAGAAAAACCCACAATGCCCGTAACTGGCACTGACACGGCGAGTCGATGCCGCCTTAAAATAAGCATCTTGTCGAAATCCTGAAGCGTCTGATCCAGAGTGGGCGGCTCCCAGGTCAGCGTCTGTTCCAGATTGGGCGGCTGAAATTAAAAGTGAATTTGGCCACTATATTTGCAGCGCTTGCCGGATCCAGCTTTAAGCTTATAACTTACTGCGTGGGGCGTTGCCGAGAAGATTATACTAATGAAGCATGGATCGAAAAACGATGGGAAATAACTCTCCAAGTGGTACCCACCAGAGTGTGGTTAATCCACCTGCCTCGGCAGCATGCACATCGGATTTGGAGGTGCAAGAAACATGCATAGTTAGGAATGATTCTCCTATAACCGGAACCAATATGGTTTCTCAAAATTTTAAAATCCTTTCGATGAAAACTCGAACACGCATCGGCTCTTGGAATGTCCGAACTCTAAATGAACCAGGCAAAAAACACCAAGCCGTTAGAGAACTCCATAATCGCAAAATATTACAGTAACAAAAATTAAAAGCAATTATATACCGATTTACGCCTAAAAAACCAACCAGGTGCCCATAGCAAACGAGATCAGGTATCACAAGTCACGTAGCAGACTAAAAAACAACTGGAAAAGGTCGTTGGAGAGGGAAATCTAAGAGTCGGGAAAGTCGTGTAGTAAGATTAAAGCCAGAGCGGAATTATAAAAGTGATTTTTGTAGCTTTATTATAAAAATTTAAATAAAAGTGAATTAAAACAGAGACAGTTAGGGCAGTTTTGGCCATATTCAGGCCTGAATAGCTAGTGAGAAAAACGAAAATGAGTGAATCGAAAAACGACTTAGTGTTTATCTAAACAAAAATCTTCAAGAGTGTTGGCTTATACAAAAGTATATTACTAAAGATAGCAAAAAAAAATAGTTTTATTTGGTTGTGTCCTTTTTTATACAAAACCTATGTAAATTAAACATAAAAATCGAAAATCATAGCAACTTCCAAATATGGTCCAATTCAGCTCAAATTTTGTTAAAAATATTATTTATCATGATTGGAACAAGAGCAGTCTTGTGGAGAATATAATATCAAAACTTCAAAAAATTAACCACCCTAATAAGCATGGGTCTTTCATTTGTTACTACATGAAGGTTGCGGTTTCATTTTAATGCAGAACTCTGTAAATATGCGTTATTATTTTTGATTAATATTGATATTTTGTTTTGGAACAAAATCCGAAAATAAATAAGATAAATTAAGAATTATGTTCGCAAAAGAAACATGTCAAATTTATTACAAAATAGCTGTCATACCTTTATTTGGTGCTTGAACTCTATTCCTGGAAAGTATCAGCATAACATTTTAAATGCTGCCTCAGGAGCAAAACACACGACAAGTGACTGGCAAAAAAATATGTCACTGGCATGATATTTGTTGCTTTCCCTTTTTGACGCGTGTTTCCATGAGATTCCGATTACCCCTTTAACCTTTGAACTTTCTGTAGTTTATGTTTTTTGTTTTTTTCGTTGCAGTTTTTTTTTTTTTTTTTGCTTGAACAAGGATTATATTAGCTCCTGTTCCTTTTGGAATTTATGCTGTTACTGTTGGCAGCAACATTAATTATAGAGGGCTGCCTGCTTTCATTGTTTTCAAATGGAAGGGTGGAATATTTATTATGTTAATTTTAGCAATATTTTTATTTTTATTTTTTTTTTTTTCACTAATATGTAATACGTGTTATTTAAATATAATTTATTTTGTTTAAATTAATTTTTTTAGTAACCTTATAGAAAAGTAGTAATTTTGCAGCAGGCCTTATTTTGTTAATATTTGATATTTAATATGCAGCTATGTATGATATTATTTAACTATATATAATAAATTCGCGTGGAATAAATTTAATTATGTGGCATTTATTTGAAGCTATTTTTGCGTGATAATTAATTATTTATATATATTTTATTCGTTAGAGACTATTCGAAGAATTTTATTTGTATTTTCTAGAGATTTATGTAGTTAGTATATTAGTTTTCACAATAAATATTTTTTATTATTCAGTTTTCGCAATTGCCTGAAAAAAAGAGAAAGTAAAGTTTTATTTTTATTTTTTAATATTTGATGTGATAAAATTTATTAGTTTGTGTTTTTACATTAATGATAGGTATCCATTAATATGATTTTTTAAATAAAAACTGCAATTTTCCGTAATTAATGTTTTTAAGTATAGTGACAGGTTAAACAGATCCCCAGCACTGACCATATTATTGATTATTATGGTGTCGAATATAACTGTACATGAATAACACTGTGCAACAATTTTAAAATAATGTGATAGGGACAAGCCCTACTAAAGCTAACTAAAACCCCAGATGGGTTTTGCAAAGTTAAATGCATAAAGGTTTTTATCGACTTCTAAAGTTATTGTTAGAGACTCTTCCGTTTTCGATCAATAGCTCCTGTACTACAATATTTCGGAAACCTTTATTTTATTTTACTAAAATTATAGCAAAATGTCTAGGATAAACGCGGGAGGTGTGGCACCCCTGGGTGATATTGCAGCCCTATTAATTTCAATACTTCCACCTTTCATAGGATTCAAATATGGACACAGTTTAATTCAACTGCGCAAGAGACTTCGTGGTATGTTGTTCGTTTAGCTGTACTTGCAATAATAGCTTGTGTGTGGGATTTTTGAAAAAATTTTGGAAATGTAAACGACTGACTTTTGTTTTGCATATACTTTAAGAGGCAGCAGAGCGGTGAGCTTTAAGGTGCATATATCAAAACAAACAGAATTGAATGTAATTTCGGATGAATTTTCGGATGAATACGAGCATTTCGTCGCATTTTTACTCGGTATATACCGAAAGGGAGATATGGCACCCCACTATTGCGGGTGATATGGTTCTGATGTCACATCTTCTTTTGCATGTTATCATATAAGATATTTGGGAGTACAAATATGAAGCGCTTGAACGTACAGTCACTCCAGAATCGCAGAATTTTAATCAGGTAGGACCTTCAGTTCATTTGGAATTGATTTATTTGAGGTTTTCACTAATATTTTAGAAAAACGTGTGAAAACTTTGAATACAGGGAATACACCGCAGAAATGGTGTTAAGTAATATCTCGCCTGCACTAATGACTTTGAAAAGATCTAAACTGAACAAAAGAAAATGAACGGCAAGAGTTCTAATTATTTGGTACACCAGAAAAAGAAAACTTGAAGCGGAAAACACACAGAATGCAACGTAATTATGATGGTCCCAAAGAAGAAGGTGGTTATAAGTTATGCTTCTTCCGATGAAGGTGAAGAAAAAGATGAATCTGCGTTGGATGTGAAGAAGACTATGCACAAACCACCAAACCAAATGATTGGATCTGATTGGATCAAATACGTAATGTGCCGTATGATGTCACATGAAACATGTTCATCAAATACGAATACATGCAACACTACTGGCAACAAAAACTTAAAATCCCCCAAGGGTGCCAAATCACCCAAGACTACACCATTTTTATTTTGGTTGAAGTACTTTTTTTTGTTTTAAATTTATAAAAGAATAAATTTGTGTTTAGTTTTTTTAAAAATCTCTTTTTAACGATAAGGGTGGTTTATCTCCCGCATTTACCTTAACTACTTACAATAGTAATTTTTTTTAACATATTAACTCAAAATATTTAATCATTTTGATGTAAAATGTTCGGTCTTTTTTAGTTTTTCGACCATAACTCATAAAATATCAATTTTTTACAAAAATATTCTATTGCAAAATTGCACCAGACGGTAAAATACATGAATTGTTTAAATAATCAAGATGGGATTCAGTCGTTAAATGAGAATTTTTGGCTTTTGAACGACCTCGGTCAACAAAACGATTTTTTTACTCAAATGCGAGGAAGTGTAGAAGGCATAAAATGCCAAGAATCATCTAAGAAATACGAGTTAGTTTTTTCAGAATTTTTTGAGACATTTTAAATTTTGTTTTTTTAAATTTTTTTAATTTTTAAAAAATCTTAAAATGTTTCTAAAAAATCTGAAAAAACTAACTCGTATTTCGTAGAAGATCCTTAGCATTTTATGCCTTCTACACTTTTTTCATATGGTGTATCGCTTTTGAGTAAAAAAAACCCATAGCCAAGTCTTGTCCCCAATTTTGCTGTTGCACTGTGTAATTATTGCAATTGTAGCATAACTGCACACTTCGCAGTATTTGTAAGCAAATACTATTAGTGATGAGCAAACCAAGACCAAGACCAAGACCATAGCAGTCTTGGTCTTGGTCTTGTTCTTGCACATTGAGTCTTGGTCTTGGTCTTGGTTTTGATATTGAGTCTGGGTCTTGGTATTGATCTTGCTCATTAAGTCTTAGTCTCGGTCTTGGTCTTGGTCTTGAAAAAATTTTCAGAGATATTGAGTATTCAAAACCATATTTTTCCAAAGCAGTTGGGTTTTTAAGATGCCGAAATTCAAATCGATAGATGATTTTATCTTCAAAACGGGCATGAAACAACTTTTTACTATAAATTAGCAAGACTGAAATGCAGTCTTGGTCCTGACAATTATCTTGCAAAAATATCTGCATCTTGGTCTTGTTCTTGGTCTCGCAAAATTAGCAAGACCAAGAACAAGACGCAAGACCAAGACTAATTTTGCTCATCACTAAATACTATATATCAAAATTTCCTTTGTTTTAATAATACATAGTACAGTAATTTGGAACTAAATATCTGGAGTTACCCCGTAACGATAATCTAAAAACCAAATTTCGAATGATCGACCAAAAAAAAAAAAAAGAAATTTCATTAACTAAAATGGGATAAAACCGATAGCTAGATCGTGAAGTTTTCAGCCAATTCACTTCGTTATTCATAGGTTTTTTTTTCAAGCTCGCCGGCACAAATTTTCACACATCAAAAGAGCATCACCATACTAAAAGTTTATGCAGTAGGGTCATTATTACATATGTATATTCGGAGTAAAATAATTCCTTGCATTTTTAATGTCACTTACGCCAACTTGTTTACTTGAACTGGCAGCTTAGAGGATTTTTTTTTTCTTCTAATTTAATATTCTTTTAATATTTATAAATTCTATACAACACGCATGCACACACGTGCCATAAAAATGAAAAACAAAAGGAATTTTCTGGTTTTGTGGTTTTTTTGTGTAATTATTCTCACTTTGTCATTTCTTTCGAGTACATCTTCATACACACATACACAAATAAATACATACACGCATACATACATACATACATACATACATACATACATACATACATACATACATACATACATTCATACATACATACATACATATATGCAAATTATTAAAAATTAAACGAATTCACGTTCCAGTTGCAAAGCACTAAAGTGCACAACCGAAAGACCAAATGAGACAAGAGCACACGTCAAAAAGACGCTAACGTTGAAATCCACGTAAATGATGACAATTTGCCACGAAAAATTTGCTGTTACTTTTAACCACCAGTGCTACGGTGACATCTTGAGCAGAAATGATGAGAAAGTGAAATCAAAATTGTAATATCAATACAAAACGAGGACGATTTTACGAAAAGAAAAAAATAACAGATATAAAAATGAAAACGTGTTGCGCAGCACATCGTAGAAATCGCATAAATATTTAATATTTCAATCGCATATAAAATTCGGGCAGCGCAGAAAACTATGCAATAAAAAGTAAAATGTGTGAATTACAAATTTATATATGAACATACATTAGATTCCCCGAGAAAGTTGTAATATTTTTTGGTCCCTATCCATTTTCGTAAAAAAAGTAAAAAAAATCAGTCTTCTAAAAGAAACTTGGAATCTGTAGTGGAAAAAACTCAGCATATTTGCGATAAAAGCTTCAAAAATGGGATTTAAAAAGGCAAGTCACGTTACTTTTGATTTTATCGCTGATGACCTCAAGTCATCTTTTATAGAGAATGACTAGACAAACTTTATCTTCTAAGAAGTTTTCTGTAGACAAATAAAATTTGTTGGTGTTTTAGTACAAATATATCATGTTTTTAAAAATATTTTTATGGATTTTTTTCTTAACTAAGCAATTTGGGGTTTTGCAACGCAGAAAAGGAGGCGTTTCAAGTATAGAAAAAAAGATATATTCTTGGTCAGCGTCACCACCTTGAGTAGATATAGCTATGTCCGTTTCTCTGGCTGGAAGGTTGCCTGGCTGTCTGTGCGTTCAAATACACTTTACGGAAAAACTAAGCAAGATAATTCAATTAAATTTGGTAAGAACACTGCCTCCTTCGTCAAAGTTAGCTCATGGGTTAGAAAATAAGCGAAATCGGTCAACGGACACGCCTACTGCCCATATAAAAAATATATTCAAAACGCAATATTAAGAGCATTATTTGCGATAATGCAAGATAATTAAATACTTATATATAATTACTAAGGATAATTAGTTCAAGCTCTGAGCAAAAAATAGATAAACTTGAACAAGAGAGCGTGTCCCTCCCCTATAAGCAAAAGTTTCGAAATGCTTCACTGAGAGCATAATATGATATAGTTCAAACAATTTTCACTTAAACACTAAGGACAGTAAATGCAGGCTCTGAGAAAAAACGAGGTGAATTCGGATGAGATGGCACGTCAAATCCAATACAAACAAAAGTTTCAAAATGCTATATTGAAAGCATGTTCTTAAGATAGTCGATTCAAATTTCACTCAGACTCTGAGAAAAAACTTGGCGATCTCGAACAAGAGGGTGTGGCATATCCCACACAAGCAAATTTTATTTATATCGTAAGAGCCAGATATGTTTTTTTGTTGTTCGCAAAAATAACGTAAGCACCTCAAAAACCAGAAAAGGAGGCGTGGCTGGTATGGAAAAATATATATATTCTTCATCAGAGTCACCTCTTTAGTTGGTATAGCCACGTCCGTCTGTCTGGATTGTTTGCTACAGAAACAATTTGAAGACCATTTGGTAACTGAATTTCGACCCGGAAAATGGATTAGTAAAACCGAGTTCAAACGAGGTGTGTGTGATGTTTTGTAAGTTTTTAACACTAAACAGTGCTGTAAATTAACAATATTACAATCAAACTGACCGTTCAAATTGTTACAAATTTCTTATTATGTATTAAATAAATGTAAATAAAAGTATTCTTCAAAGATTAACAATGTAATTTCAAAAAACGTATGCGCCACATTTTAATTTCAATCTTCGTGAGCGAAATAGACACAAAACACATTTTAACAACGCGTCTATTATTTATATGAGATCTAACATAGACAACATTCATTCCTTTAAAAAAATCCGCCATGCATGTTTGAAAAAAATTAAAAAAACTCTCCTATAAAATTTGCTTTTTGGCGCATACGTTATTGTTGCAGTTAGCTCTCGTTATGATAAAAAAAATATGCAAAAATCAGCCGCAATGATCAAAACTATTACTTTGTATAGGAAAAAGAAGCTTCTGGAAAATCCGAGATTAATAAGCTAAATGGTGTTCGGTTTGGTAGTGATACGGTTAAATTTAGAATTCGTTGAACATGTTTAAAATGTGAAAGAAATTTTAATTTAGCTAAATCTGGAAAGGTATTTGAAAGTCCTTATCTTTGCCTTTAAAACCTAATTTAAATTATGTTGATATCTTTTTTTTTCCTCAGAGATATTCTAACCTAAAAAGACACAAAAGTGCAAAAACCCCGTTTTGCCAATGTTTTGGTCTACGATATCTCTTAGAAGCATGAATAAGGTTTTAAATAAGGTTTTAAAGAAAAAGATTAGGGCTTTCAAGTACTATAACCACATTTAACGAACATATGATATGTTACATAGTTATATAGCTAATAAAATGGCAAAAAACGCCTTTTTTGGTTTTTAGGTTAGAATATATCAAAAACTATACACGATAGAGCAGATTCACATTTAACATCACAGAACACATCGAATATGATTATTTTGATTTTTGTTTATTTTAGTTAAAAAAAATTTTTTTTTTTTTTGTATGGGAAAATGGTCCAATTGGGAAAGGGGTAATCTCAAAAGTTAGTCGAGGAGTCACGAGCGAAAATTTTTTTAAACATCATTTAAACGATAAGTAAACAGAATCTGGAAAAAAATTTGATGTGCTACGACGCACACTGGGGCTATAGAAGTGATTTGGTTCAAAACCACCCAGAAGTCGCAATTTTCATCAAAATATAAAAATTCTTCAAATGGGATATTCGTTTTGTCATACTGAAGCATGGTACGATGCTTAATTTCCTAAATGCGACTTTGTTGTTAAAATACAGGGTGCTGAAGTTGGCGTTTTTAGTAATTTTAATGAAAAGGGTGTTTTTCAAAAATTTATAGCTTACACTAAAGTTTGCAAATTGATAAATCTAAGTTACTGGTCCCATTCAATTTGAAGTGTTCTTTTTATACAAAAATATTTCTTGGTGAAAAAAAAATTTTTTTACACTTAAAAAATAATTTTGAATTTTTTTTAAAAAAAGCCCCCTTCGATTTTTTTTAAAAGTATTTTAAATTAAAGCATCTATACTAATATTATAAATGCGAAAGTAACTCTGTTTGTTTGTTACCTTTTCACGCCTAAACCGGTCAATCAATTTCGATGAAATTTGGTATGGAGATAATAAGAGACCCCAGGATGGACATAGGATACTTTCTTACTCTAAAATGATCCTTAAAAGAGGTGAAAAGAGGGGTGAAAGTTTGTATGGCAAACCAATAATTTCTCAAATACGTATATTCTCAATTCACATAAATGGCGTAGATTATGATGTTGTTTACATTTTGGAAAATAAATAAAATTTGAAAAACAAATAAACAAAAACGTATGTGTGTTTCTGATTTAACAGCAGGGCAAAGCTGCGCTGAAGCATGCGCTTCCCTTTCTTATCCACAAGAAAAGAAAAGAGATGCGCTTCCTCTACCCTTCCGTTGGTAAATGAAGAAGATGCGCTTCCTGTTCCTTTGGATTTCCTCATCCAGCGACTTTTTTCAATCTGTTCTTATTAGATAGTTATTTATTATCAGGTCAGGCTTTAGATGCCGAGCGTCACGCAACTCAAAGGGCTGCTGAGGCCTTCCAACAGAACCAAGCCCGTTAGGCTTTAGGTGAAAAACGCCACGCCACTCAAAGAACTGCCGAGACCATCGAACAAAGCCAAGCCAAAAAGGTGAAGCAACTCTTTAAGCGAAATTCTGACACTTCAGTACGTGATATTGCTGCAACGGCATGTACCTCGAAATCTACTATGCAAAGGCTAAAATAGTAAAATAAGATGAAGACCTACAGAGTTTTAAAAGTACCAGACGAGCCCGAAAGTTATTTGATGGTTTCCGGACTAAATATGACTGTTACGTAATAGATGATTAAACACAGATAAAGGCAGATTTCAATCAGCTACCGGGACATAAATTTTATACCTGCACGAAAAACAGGGAGGTACAGAACAGAGAAAAGAAATTATAGAATTTCCCAAGCAGTATAGTAGGTATGGTTTGGCAAGCCATATGCACATGTGGACTGGAAAGCGGATTTTTTTTTGTTGTAACACAGGGTATACAAAGTTCGATAATTGATATTGGCGTGTGTCTTAAAAAAGTCTTTTGCTATTTTTTCTGCCCTATTTCAGCAACCTCTGACTATTTTAAAGCCATGGCGTGACATTACTTAAAAACTTATATATATGTAACATATGTTAAAAGAACTAATAAAGTAATTTTTTTCTGAAATTTATTAAAGAGTGTTCACTAAATATAACTAAAATATCACAAGTGAGTGTGGCACCTCCCATACAAGTAAAACACATTTAATGTTATGTTTAGGGAAACCTTTGAGCTATAGTAGAAATACTAAGATTTGATGTGGATCAGTAATTCAGAACATTTGGTCAAAACTTGAGTTGAAAAGAGGTACAAAACAAAAATAGATCAAACGTAGGAAAAAGTAGAGATAGCACATTCGCACTTTTAAAAAAATTAAGTATTGGATATAGGATTTTTTTTAATTCTCGAATATTTTGATGTCTTAGCGGTATTTTGAAGTCCAGTTTTGCATTCGGTAAAGAAGTCCATAACGCTACCATAACTGCAAAAATCTCAAAATCGCAAAAAGTGGAGATAGGATTATAGCGCTCAAAGGTATCAATACATACTACAAAAAATTTACAAGATTTCGGACATAAGTGGAGAAAACAACAACAACGAAACAACTGTACGAATCTTGATGAAGGGTCTTAAGAAAAAATAAAATATTTTATAGGAAATAAATATTTATTAATAATTTTTGGGTTATTTGTATTATGTTTATTTTGTATGTATGTATTCACCTTTAACTCCTAGGAGGAGCATAGGGCCAAATTTATTTTGTATACTACGCATAAATAAAAACAAATAAAAAGTTTAAAAAAATTCATTAACGATTTTTTGATTGATGAAAAACAAAGTGTAAAATAAATGCATCTCAGCTTATACCTTTCATATTGATATTGTTTGTGAATACAATTACCTTTTCACTCAACTTTTTTTAATTATTTAAATACTTAGTATAAAGATTGATGCAAGTTTGGAGAAAAAATATGCTATAGGAAGTATAAAAATACGCAGACGAAGTCGCGGGTAAAAGCTAGTTATTTATAAGCTTTAAAATAATGTATGATTCGTGGGATTTTTTTGGATTTTTTTTGAAACTTTTTTTTTTTTTTGAATAATTTTCAAATTTTTTTTTTTAAATTAATTATTCAAAAAAAAAGTTTGAAAAAATTCCAAAAAAACCACACGTATTGCTTGGACAATTCTGAGCATTTTATGCCCAGTACACTTTATTCGTAAGATGCTTTCCTCTACAGTAAAAAAAGATTTTTGCCTTCCGCGGACGTTCAAAAGCCAAAAACTCCCATTTATCGTCCGAATCCCATCTTGAGTCATATTCAGGAAATTAAGCTTCGTACCATACTTCAGTATGACAAAACGAATATCTCACTTTAAGAATTTTTATATTTCGATGAAAATTGCGACTTCTGGGTGGTTTTGAACCTGGAGTCCGCAGTGTGCGACGTTCGATTCAAAACGGGCTAAGGCACGCCGTGAATGTTTAACAAATTGATTTTTTCTTTTGTTTTTAATAATTAGTTTTAAGTATTATATCCTGGAACCCTGTAAATTAGCTTACTAAAAAATAAATACATAGCAGCACTGAGTATTACATACAATTTCATCACAGGGATTTGTTGAAAACCCTCAAGGAATATTCTTAACATTGCATTATTGGTAATTTGACCGATTGTTTGTGGAAAAAAGTAATTTTTCTCTCTAACAATAATAAAGTTTTTGTTTTTAATACAATA
Organism: Calliopum simillimum; assembly: GCA_951812925.1. Taxonomy (NCBI): domain Eukaryota; kingdom Metazoa; phylum Arthropoda; class Insecta; order Diptera; family Lauxaniidae; genus Calliopum; species Calliopum simillimum. Next base: position 82,784,181 of record OX638372.1, on the reverse strand, counting down.
TGTCTTTGATAAAGAAAACATCTTAACAAATATAGTAACGGTTTGTTCCGCTTTTGTAAAAAGCAAACATCAGCTGATTAACAGATGGTGAAAGTCATTGTTTGCAGACAACGTATTAGTTGCAATATTTGCGATGCAATTTTATCTGAGTTTTGACGATATTTTATTTAAATATCGCAAAACACAAATTAAACAAATTAAAAATAGTAGTCATAGATATTCATAGCTTAAGAGAAAAATGTACAAGGATACTTAGTTTGATGAGAAAAACACCTAACTTTAATTTAATTTTAGTTAATGACTTTTATTCTTAAAAATTATTTTTGGTTTTAAAATGTCTGCCGTATTTTACCGTGTTCTTATTATTAAAATCACGTTAAGTAAATCTTGATGACTTAATTGTTTTATTTTCGCATTGACTTAACTTTTTTGAAACGGATACATTAAAAACTAAATGGCTAAACTGAAACTTTTCTTGGTGGTTTTTTGAAGAGTTTTTGGTCAAGATTATTGCCTTATACTTTTTTTTTAAATATTTTAGTTTTTTTAAAAGTTATAAGCGTGTGAATTTTTATGTACGTCTTTTTTCAAGTTGCGATTTTTCCGTAAATATTGCGCGAAAATTTATGAAACTTTTGTGGTAAGACTAAAAATCATTCAAAATTTAGATGAAATAAACTTTTCATAAAAACTTATAAAATTTCTCATGAATAATCCACCTTTTTAATAAACAAATGGATATTTAAGCTATTCCTATAGATAAATAAAAACAAAATTTTTACACAGAAATGTTCTCTGAAACATTTCTATGAAAAAAAATTGGAGGAACTTATCATTAATAAAAAAAAGTTACGCACGCTTTAGTAGCGCCTCATAAGCGACTTGCCTATGTGATTTTCGCATTTCACCGCTGCATGCACGGAGAAAAAAAATAGTACTTGCTACTTTATTTCTCATAAATTTTACCAGAATTTCAAGTCAGAATAGTGACAACTTTACACCGATATAAATTTCACCTTAATTTTTTAGACAATTCAGAATGTATGTTTGCTAGTAATTTTTATGAAAAAATTGGCGTGATATTTACCTTACTGTATAGTTCAAAGAAAAAAAAAAACAAAAAAAAAAAAAAAAAACTTAGCTGACCGGCGCTGGGGTACGAACCCTGGCCGTTCGGTATGATAGTCAGATACATATCCTTTGCGCTGCTCACGCATGTGATGTAGAAGCAAAAAAATTTGTATGTAAAGAAAATGTCTGTCCAAAAATAGAAATTTTTACTTAAATTATAAAAGTCAAAATGATTTTATTTTTTTATGATATTTACCTTACACGAGTAAGGTGACAATTATGACACTCATTTTTGTGCGTGAAAAAAATAAAGTTATTTTGACTAGAATTATAAATTCAAAATGGTCACACATTTTTTTTCTGAAAGTATAAATTACCTTACATAAAGTCAAATGTAGGAAATTTATAGTAAATATTCCTTTATTATTTACAATAACTACATTTTATTTGTAAATATGACGTTACGGACCCATCTAATAGTTCTTACGTAAGGTAAGTTATACTTGAAATTAAGTGTTGATTACTTTAATTTTTCGACTAGCCGATAAAGTAAAAATTATGATACGTATTTTTCTCCGTGTGCCGTTTCAAAACAACAAATCGTAATTTATGCAGAAATTGAAAAAGCACGTTAGAACGCGCAGCAAGCGTAAATATGTGAATCGCATAGGCAAGGCGCCTATGTAGTGACATTTAAATATGCGTTACTTTTTTATTAGTGATTTTTTTTCATAGAAATGTTTCAGAGAACATTTCTGTGTAAAAATTTTGTTTTTATTTATCTATAGGTAAAGCTTAAATATCCATTTGTTTATTAAAAAGTGGATTATTTATAAGAACTTTTAAAAGTTTTTATAAAAAGTTTATTTCATCTAAATTCTGAACAATTTTTAGTCCTTCCACAAAAGTTTCATAAATTTTCGCCCAATATTTACGGAGACATCGCAATTTAAAAAAAGACGTGCATAAAAATTCACATGGTTATAACTTATAAAAAATTTAAAATTTTTTAAAAAAAAGTATAAGGCAATAATCTTGATCAAAAATGCTTTAAAAAACCACCAAAAAAAGTTTCAGTTTAGCAAGTTAGTTTTTAGTGTGTCCGTTTCAAAAAATTTAAGTTATTGCTGTTTACTGAAGTATTTGAGATATATCTTTTTCCGTAGGCATCTTCCGCTTCAAATAAAAAAATTGTAAAAATTTGTTTGGATATTGTAGCACTGTGTAACTTACGAAATCCAGTTCCATTCCCAGATGGTCGTAATTAGTTTTTCTTTTCCATAGCAAAAGAATTGATAGATTTGAAAATACATATATGTTTATGTGCGAATAAACCTATTATATATCAATTTTTCCAAAAAGAATGATTTCATCATTTCTTAGGTAAGACAAGGCTATCAGATATAGCCCAAATATTGCTTTACGAAAAGAATTTGATAGAAGAATCATTTGCACCCAATCAAAAAACAATGTTTATTTATTCAACAAATTACAGTTAGTATATTGATACCATAACATTTCAAAGACGAATGAAGTACAACAAGCTTAACGAAAGTTTTTGTAATCATAATAATTCATTCGATAAATATCGATGGATTTTTGAGTCCTTAGCAAAAATTAACATTTGGAATAATTCTCTGTTGAAAATCTTTTGCATCGCAACAATAGGTGTATCCTTTTGTCATATCGAGCGTATTCAATTTTATTGGACAATCAATCTCATTGCAAATTGTCGTTGGTTTATTAGTGTCATATATATTGTTGTATGTGATAAATGCCGTACAACGGCCCTGCTTCTCAACCAATTTATACATCCATTTCGGCACTGGATTTTTATTGCCACTCAGTAAATATACTACAGTCTTGATATTATTATTGGACGGTTGTGGTAAGTCAAGAACATCATAAGCACCCGTAAGCACACGATACGGCACATGTCCATCGCCGGAATGTTGACGAACCCAACTTTCGATTGAGCCCCAATTGCCACGATTAATCGAACCGAATTGTGCTACTACATTGATAAACTTAAAGGTCGCTCGCATATCTTGTTCAAATAGAAAATCGGCCACTGGTGACAAATGACCACGTTCTATAATGCTGTCGACTGCATTTCGAATATACGTTTGCCCTGCTCCAAACAATTCATTGAAACGATCCAAAACTGATTGTTTCGAAAAACTAGCAGCATCTTTACCACTAATAATGCGATCTGTGGTAAAATCTTGATTCGGCCTTGGTGTAACCATATTGCCAGTATAACTTCTATAAACGCTGTACATAGCTGTGACTGTCGATGGTGAATAAACGGTATGGAAGAGCTCCACAAATGTATTGCCAACATTGAAACCAACGCTGTACATCTTAAAGTTTAGAGCGAGTCCAGCAGCAGTGACCTCTTTGACTACAGCAGACGGTCGTTGACATGATGACGTTGGAAGATTAAGTATTATATTTCCTGCAGCATCACACTCGACCACATCGATTTGGTTTTCATTACAGACTAGGTATAGCTTTTGTCCATTCGGTACAGAATCACGAAGGAGCAGTTCATAGTTGCCGTTGATATCTTTTAATAAGAAAACGCGATTTGAAGATGTAATATATTTGGAATCCAATGCACAATCGCCAGCAACTTGGAGCACTATATACAAAAAATAATTGTACTGTTTCAATGAATTTCAAGCTGTATACTCGACCCTTACCTATGGTGCTCAATGAGAGCAATAAAGTGAACTGTTTCGAGTGCATGGTGAAAGCAATTGAAACCGACTGATTAAAAGTGCAAATATTTAAAGCTTTTATTGAGTCGAGAGCAAGCAGCTAAGGCATTTAATTTGCATGGGTTTTTTTATTTCACTGATAAAAGTATTCCCCATTAAAGAATTGCAATAATGATGGGGTGTTATAAAATAAAGAGAATTAAAAATATGCAGCATAAGCTTAAAGCTAAAATCTATACAAATAAAAATGTGATCTTGGGGATAATGGGCAAACATTCTCATTGCACTTTCTGTTTTTGTAAAGTTTATATTGGCGAATAAAAAAGAATATTTTTACCAGATTTAATTGGCTAAAAAGGTCATATAAATACATTCAGATTTATCAGATATTTTTGAGTTACTCAACATTATTCGGCTTTTTCAACATTTTACGATATATTTTGTTTTGAGTTATTAAAAATTCTTTGAATTTTTAAATAAACATTTTTCGATTTGCAAAATTAACCGATTTCAAAAAACTCATTGCGTAAAGTGGGAAATCTCAAACGTTATTAAAAATGTTTTGAAATCCACCCTGATTATTTTAAATATGCATGAAGTAGATTTATACAACTCAACGTTAATTGCACTTAGAATAAATTAAGTCCACATATTTAAAACTAAATAATAGATTAAGAGCACATTCATGGAACTTTATTTTATAAAACGTACCCTGAAACTGTTCGATAGTAATTTTCCAGCTAAAAGATATGAGTAAAATCTGTCAACACCCAGGCATGCTTATCAGTATTTTTTTAAATGTCAGACATTTCATGACCAGCGTAACTAGGATTGACCTCGCTAGCTCGGATTTAGCATAAATGGCATTTAGCATGGATTCGTTTCATGCAAAAATCGATTACAATGGCAAAATAAAAAAGTTGGGATTTTTTTTTTTTTTTTTGTGGTTTTGGATGGGTGCAAAAATTTAAAAATATCTGTAAATTAGGTAATTATGTAAATTATGCGCATGATTGCAGCAAAATTGAACATTTCTAAACCGATTTTCACGTTCGGGCCAATTTTGGAAAGGTATTTTACTGTACTAAGATTACAAAAAACGCTCCATGGCCTACTTTTTTGATCTTCCAAAATTACATTTCATTTGAACCAAAAGATAATATGTTTACTGGTTACGATTTATGATTTTTTAAAAATGTCAAAATATCAAATTGACCGATACGGCTTTACAAAATTGGCAATACCTTGAACATTTCTTAATCTATATTCAACTGCTAAACTTTTTGGATGGGTAGTAAATCCTTAAGCTATTAGAACAAAGTCAGAATTTGGTTATTTGGCAAAAGGTACTACTTATTTTTACTACTTTTTTAGTACTAAGATTAATAAAAACACTCCATTTCCTTTGTTTCAGATTTTCTAAAATTTATTTTTGTGCAACGCGCATTGTTAAAAAAACCATTCGTGGTTCAAACTTGGGTCACGTCGTTTTTAAAACAACCATGTTTTTGCCAATTTTTACAATGTTAAAATTTGATTTTTCTCGATTTCTATAGCTAAGACTACCAATGTATTTCAAGATAAACTTTAAAATGATTTGATTTTTTTTTTTTCGATTGTCAACTATACATGGCTAGGATGAACCGATTTTAATTTTAAGGGATACCATCCTCGCGTTTTCTTCTGAATTGGTATCTGGGGACCTTCAAGTACAATCACTAATTTTTCATAAAATCGTTCGTTTGGTCGTTTTTGAGAAATCCCAATTTAAATAAAATTTCCCATATTAAATGAAAAAACCAAAAAAACTAAAACCAAAAATATTATTTTTTAATGTATTTTTTAATGCTGAATCCGAGTTGCTCTAGATTTTGATATATCCCAATTTAAAGTGCAAAAAATTCCGTATTTTTCACTCTTTCAGATTAGGATATCTCAAAATCCAGACCAACTAACGCAATTCGGATTCGAATCCAGCATCGAAAAATACATTAAATTGCTATTTTTGGTTTTGTTTGTTGGTTTTAGATTTTTTTGGTTTTTTTAAAAATTTCATTTAAATTGGGATTTCTCAAAAACGGCCAAATATATGATTTTATGAAAAATGGGGTATTGTACCTGAAGGTTCCTAGATACCTATTCCGAAGAAAACGCGCGAGTGATATCCCTAAAAATTATAATCGGTTCCACCTAACCGTGTATCGTTGACAATCAAAAAAAAGAAGATTTTTTTACTTAATATCTAAGGATTAATATCAAATCACTTTAAAGTTTATCTTGAAATTTGTATTTTTATACTTTAAGCTCAGTTATCTCTTTTGAACTTCAAAATTCTATTTATCACAATTTCTTTAGTTTATAATTTAAATTTTTGTCCTTTATTCAAAAAACCAATTTTGACTTCTGGCAAGTTAATTATGATTTTGTCGGACCTCGTAACCTGAAACATCCGCAACAGCCATTAACAAAGTACATTTTTTGTTACTTAAAATATACAAAAAAATTACAATTGGATTACTTAAATTGGTTTGTCCTTCTTGCTTCCACAACGGGTTCAATTGAAAAAAATGTGAACATAAGGTATGTATGTATTCGAAAAAAAGTAGTCGACAAAATATATCACTGTATATCACTTTGGGTGACCTCGGATGATACATTGTTCCATTTTTGTTTTAGTTTCCTTTCATTTTGACAACTTCCTTCGTTTGAAGCAATTTTCTCTTAATTATAGCCCAGTATATTTCAATCGGACGAAGCTCAGGGCAGTTCGGAGGACTTACTTTGGCGCAACATCACCTTTTTCCTTTGCGGTGTAGAAAAAAGTTGACCCGGGAGCTGTTAAAGTCAGCTTTGACGCTAGTTGTGTCGTCCATTAAAATGAATTCAAAATTGTGTACAAAACGGTCGTAGAGCTTTCGTGAGCGAGTTTTAGCAGCTGTGTTTTGTTTATGGTTCCTATTTGGTGCCAGTAGTACTTTACATGATTGAAAACCTTTCTCTCTGAAAACCTTTCTCTCTGAAAACTTTTTGTACGTTTCCGGGCGACTTATGCACTTTTTTAGCCACATCTCTAATGGAGAGTCCAGTATTTTTTTCATAGGCACACAACACTTCATTTGCTTTTTTCTCTGAGGTAAATTCTTTATTTTGAACACTACCAACTTTCCTTTCCGTAGTTAATCGTACACTAAAGCTTTTAATTACGCAATGCAATGCAATGTTTTTGTGAGATATATGTGGGAAATCATGTTTTTTGGGCACAATTAAATCTAGCACATTTTCTTTCGATGAACTCATTTTGAAAACTACTCAAAATTCTAAAAAACCAATGATGAAAAAATATAAGACAAAGAATTCTTTGCTTACTGCCACTCCTTTTTTCGAGAACATACCTTAACATCTATTTGCATCTAAAATGTAATTTGCTAAAGAGCGGTCTTACTGCTTGGTCAAATAATTGAAAATTTTTTCAAAATTAAATTAACAGTCACGATCATAACTATCACTTGGTTTTTGTGTGCTTTTTCTTCTCTACTGTTGACAAAACATTAAAATACTTCTTTGTAGAGACTTCCTGAGTTCCCTTTGTTAAAAAAACTTTTTTAAGAAAAAAAAATATGTAAAATGAAACATGGGTATTTCCATAGTGTCGGAATTCACCAATCGAACGACAATTCATTAAAAAAAGAAATGAAAAAGTAAAATTTTTAAAAAGGTTTTTATATGTTTACGTAGTAATTCAGTAAAAAAATTACAACAATCAAGAACTTAAATATATAAGCAAAAATATGCGATGACGTTACACTATAAAAAAAAAGATCTGGGTTTTGACTTGGATTGCAAAATTGCAAAACTCTGCGAATCGGACAAAGCTTTTTGAATAAACCTTTTTTTAGTAGAATTTGAATCAATTCAAATTTGTTTTTCAAGTAATTCAATTTAAAAATCTTTTTTGGTTTTTTGTTTTATTATTTTTGATGAATGACGTAACACTCATAACATTTTCAATAGACTTCGTTGTACTGAGTGCAGAATCCCTATACCTCTTCAAGACTTCGAGATATCATTGCCTAAAAGTGCAAAAAACGACGATTCTGTTGATTTTCAAAATAAGTCCCAAAGGTTTTTTCTGCTCAATTCCATAAAATGTACAAGAACATACTACTCTTTCCTCTTTCCAAAAAATAGCCTGAGTGGTCATGTGCGATTTTTTCTTGAAAAGTTGTGGCCACTCTAAGATGACATGGTGAAATCTTATAAAATGGCTATAGCAGAAGTGTTTGGACTTATGGCATCTTCAAATGTTTTAATTGGTATATATTCTTACATATTCTTTGTGAAAAATATGGCCAATAAGTACCTTAGTTACTCTTTCCCTGATTTTGCAAAAAAGTATATCAGCATAAAATGCTTAGAATCATCCAAAGTATACGTCAGATTTTTTCCGAATTTTTTAAGAATTTTTATAACTTTCCAAAAATTGGTCAAAAAAAAGAAATTAAAAAAGTTCCAAAAATTCTGAAAAAACTTAGACAGACGTATACTTTGGACGATTCTATGCATTTTATGCGTTATAAACTTTTTTGCTTCATATAAATCGAATATTTTGATAAAAAATCGAAATGGTCTTACTTCACTGAAACCCTAATAACTTTTTGAAATATGATCCAATTTTGGTTAACTTGTGCTTAAAATGTTCGCAATTAAATGCACTGATAAATAAAAGTATATTTATATAAGCAGTTGGCCCAAAAACCGTGTTTTATTTGGCTTTAATATGAAAAGTTGTAAAAAACTTCTATAAAAATTAACTTTGCGCTGCTATAACTTATCCAGTTTTAATCAGACCTTAATTACAGGTACATTTGTTGGAAGCGTTATGTGTTGTTCTTTAAAAAAATGTTCGATTATCTCAAGAACGGTCCTTAGGCAAAAAAAAAAATTAAACGCGATTTTCGGACTCAGCGACCTCAAATTATTTTAAAACACACATTTTGCAAAATGTTACAAACACAATTAAATTATTTGTAATGTACTGTAATCATTGAAAAAATAAAAACGAAAATTTTTTTCAATGTCGTGCATACAAGCGTGAATTGAGGAAAAAAGCTGCGATTTTTTGGGGCTTATATCCGAGAAATGCATATAAGCGTGTGCATATAAAGGAGAAAAATGTTAATAAATCTAAATGGCAAAATGAAATTGCACAAGTTTTTTTGCATATAGGCGAGAAATGCTTGTAAACGATGTGCATATAAGCGGGGATTACTGTACATACATATCTCGAAAAATATATTTCCTTAATTTCCTGTAGATTCCAATATGTTTTACAGGACACCTTTGAGGTGAAATGTGGTACGTTTTTAAAATTACCAGTTCATGGACGTACCCTATGCATAAAGCATGTAAGTACCAGTAATATGCTATCCTGAATGGGTAGGGAGAGCAGTAAATAAAAATTATGTAAATTACAAAAAAAAAAAAAATTCAAAGCACTTTACTGACAAAGTTTTTTTAAAAAATGTTATAAAATTTCATGGAAATACTTTGAACCAACAAATGTTGAGTCTCGCAAAAACTTTAAAATGCGTAAGTTGAATTTGGATAAAAGGCAGTCGAACCTCCCATCCTACCATATGTTTCCAAACGATATACTAACAGCGTTGTTCGATTTTTAAGACTTTAAGGTGAACTTTAGCTGTTAATACACTCTGGAGTACATTATTTATGGTAATGTCAGAAATAAAACCTTTACTTCTTTGAGATAAAAACTCAACAAAGTCATATTCAATACACTCAAATTCATTTCGTAATTCGGGTTGACTTCATGCGCAAGGTCATTTTGCAAATAAACTTAACACTTACAACTTCTTCAACATAGTTAGCACTATTTAAGCAACATTTTCCATACCTTTCGTTTATTTTTTGCTCTTGTTATACAACTTTCACTACTACTGCTACCCTTCTCCATACTTTACTTCGTGACGGAAATTACTTTACATTGTGCTCTTTTTTTTATGTCACTTTGACTTTTATTATGTGGTTGGTCGTGTTAAGACTGTGCGTTTATCCTTTCTCTTCTATGTCATAATTGACAGTGTTACAAGAATTAAATAAAACAAAAATCCCCTGTGATATATAAAAATTCCATAAATTTTTAAGGCATATTCTAAAGTGTGTTCATGTATGTGTGTGTTTTTGTGGAGTTATCATGGTACGCATAGAGGTATATGTGTCAAGTTGTTGTCGTTATATGTTTTTTTGTTCATTGGTGCCCTTTTTGTTGTTATTCCTTTAGAGTACCACTTGGCACACTACCAAACAAAAGCTACCAAAAAAAAATAGTAGAAGTATGAGAACCAAACCGAACCGAACCGAACCAAACTAAAGTGAACTGATGTGAAAGTCTTTCTTTACTTGTGCAACGTAATCCAATAGTGAGCCACGACACACACATACATATTGTAAGTGAGCGCACACGAACATATAATGTGCACGTATGTATATTATATATGTATGTAGGTATGAATGTTAAAAAATATGAAACTTTAATTTTTTCCAACTACGGAGCTGCATATAACCTTAAAAAAACTCAAATTTGCTATATTATGTATGTATGTATATGTATTGCATATTTACACACATACTTACTATATACTTGTATATGTATGTTACTTTTTCTTAATGATTTTGCATATGAAAATTTCAAATTGCTTTTTTTATGACTTTTTAAATTTTTTTTTCTTGTATTTTTAATTTTATTATTTTTTTTTTTTTTATTGAAATGAAAATTCACCTTTTGGTTTTATCTTCACAAATATTTCACTGTTAATTGGATTTCATCAGTAGATTTTTTGTAATCAGTATTTTTTCACTTAGGTTTTCATTGGAAATTGTATAACTTTCACAAAAATTTTCACTTTTTCCCTTTTTTTTTTTGGTTTTCTTCACATCCGCTCGTTAGAACACTACGATTTGCTCAGTTACGCACCTAAAGTTAGACTACAAATCGTCTTTGAATTTTCGCTGTGACGAAAGGTTTTTGCTCTCAATCGTTGCATACCGGCCAGGCGCCGTTAACATCTGTCTGTGTATGCGTGTTAGGTGCTCTCAATCGAAGTTGCACATGTTGAAGTGAGAGCACGCTATGTCACACAGCCTGCGAACGTGGTATTTGTTGCTGCAAGTTGTAGCATTTAACAGTTAGATGTTGAGTTTCAAACAGCTGTTTGTTTGTTTTTGCTGATTTAGTGTGGTGAATTTCAATTTTGCGTCTGTAATTCCACTGCATCTCCAATTGTAATTTGATTTTATTTTTATCAGTTCATTTGATGTATTTTTTTTTATAATACGTCATTCTTCCAAAAAGAACATTGTTTTGTCATTGAAATTATGGAAAATGGTTAATCATAATATGTATTTGCGTTTCAAAATGATATTCTATCGCGTGCAATTGTGGTATGAATAAAATATAATTTACATACTGTCGTGAACACTCAATAAATTGGAAAGATGACTATTGAAATGTGTTTTCGCAATTTTTCTATAAAATTCTCAATTCGTAAAAATTATTATGACCACTAAGCTCAGTATACTAGAATTGTGTTTACTACCCAGTCCCAGTGATGCTGTTTTGTAATCTTTCAATCTCTAAATTTTTGAACAAAGGCCTATATTTTTTCTAATAGGGGCTATATCGATACCTTAGAGCTCTATAGTCCTATCTCCACTTTTTGCGATTTTGAGATTTTTGCAGTTATGGCAACATTGTGGGCTTCTTTACCGTGTGGAAAACTGTGTGATGTCAAAATACCACTAAAACACCAAAATATTCGAAAATTAAAAAAAATCCTATCTCCAAACTGTAATTTTTTCAAGAGCGCTACTGTCCTATCTCCACTGAATATTCAAATAAGTCACATTTTTAAAAAAAATTCTTCGTTTTTTCGCGCTTTCTTCGCGTTTCATGACTTTTTGCGACATTTTAGTGAACAAATTTGGTTACACCCAAGGCTCCACTCTTGTTTGTCGGAACCAAAAATTCAAAAATTCAAAATAAAAAAAAAATAAAAATCGTTTTTTCGTGTTTTCCACGCGTTTCATGACTTTTTACGATATTTTAGTGGAAAAAATTCAAAAAATGTGCTAAATACGTCGTTTTTTCCAATAGTAGTGGAATTCTATATAAGGGCAAAAGTAATGACATACTATAAATTGGCTGGGATTTCGTTACAAGTTAATAAAATTGGTTAAAAACATTAAATTATGTTATAATATACTATAGGTAAAAATATTGCATATATCGTTATATCAAAATAGCAGCCAATCCTAAATAACCACTGTTTGAAATCTTCTTTTTGCATTTCCCAACAATTGAAAAAATGGAGATAGGACTATAGCGCTCTAAGGTATCGATATGTAATTAATACTGGTTTTTTGTCAAAAATTCTACAAATAAAAATTTTATAAAACTTTCTTAAAATATTACTATTAATATAACTCTTTGCGCTATCAGATGCTTGTAACTTTGTAGAATAAAAGGAAAAACATTTTTCTGTCCCACTTTGATCAATTTTACTCATGTACCTCCGATCAGAAGCAAAACATACTGAACGGATTTTAATAACTTTTCTTTAAATACATTCTGCTTGTTTTTTTTTTTTTTTTTTTTTTTTGATTTTTAAAATTTCAACATTTTTTTAGTGTTAGCATAAAACTTTTCGTTTGGATTTGAGTCGCTAATGCTACGAGTATGCTGCTCCTCAATGACGTAACCAGGATAGGGGCTTTGGGGGCTTTGCTCCTTCCCCGAAGGTGAATAAAGAGAAAGGAGAAGCCTCAATTATACAGATCATTAATATGATTTTAAAAAAAAAAACCCCCGAAACGAAATCATGGCTACGTTCTTGCTGCTCCTTGAATTATGTGTTGCTTAGGGCTGTTCAAAAAAAAAAAATTTTTCGAATTTCCAAGATATACTTTGGCATCACGATCTACATCATGACAGAATATCCCAAAAAAATTTTCAGATTTTTAAATTCATATTTAAAGGTGGCTCAAAGCAGAAATATATTTTTATTATTATTTTTTTTAGCATTAATTACAAAATGTTGTCAAACAATTTGAAAAATTTGTTTTAGAGTAATTTAAAAACATTCATTTTGTTTTTTTTTTAATGAACTTTAAAACCTACGTTGTAATTTTGACAAAAAAAATTTTACACTTCTTAAAAAACGAAAAACTGCCCTAATAAGGCGAAATTTTACGGTTTTTCAAAGAAAAAAGTCATCGTGCTTTAAACGAAATGAACATTTTTTAATTTACAAGATTTCATTCAAAAGAGCTCTTAAAAACCTTCAAGACCAGACATGTTAAGACATTTTTGGGCCAGCAGGCTCGATGACAGAACGTTATGCAGCCCTGTGAAAGGCAAAACGCTTTTTACTCAAGAGGGAGGCATCTTACAAAAAAGTGCCCATGGCATAAAATGCTTAAAATCATCCAAGGAACAAGTGCAAATTGTTTTTTTTTTTTTACTTAATTTTAGAAAAAAAAATTTTTTAACGTCATTTCTAATAAACTTTCAAAAAAAAAAAAAAAAACAACTCACACTTGTTCCTTGGATGATTTTAAGCATTTTATGCCATGGCCACTTTTTTGTAAGATGCCTCCCTCTTGAGTAAAAAGCGTTTTGCCTTTCACAGGGCAGCATTACTATATTTCAAACGTTATGTCATCGAGCCTGCTGGCCCAAAAAAGTCTTAACATGTCTTGTCTTGAAGGTTTTTAAGAGCTCTTTTGAATGAGATCTTGTAAATTAAAAAATGTTCATTTCGTTTAAAGCACGATGACTTTTTTCTTTGAAAAACCGTAAAATTTCGCCTTCTTAGGGCAGTTTTTCGTTTTTTAAGAAGTGTAAAATTTTTTTTTGTCAAAATTACAACGTAGGTTTTAAAGTTCATTAAAAAACAAACAAAATGAATGTTTTTAAGTTACTCTAAAACAAATTTTTCAAATTGTTTGACAACATTTTATAATTAATGCTAAAAAAAAATTAACAAAAATATATTTCTGCTTTGAGCCACCTTTAAATATGAATTTAAAAATCTGAAAAATTTTTTGGGATATTCTGTCATGATGTAGATCGTGATGCCAAAGTATATCTTGGAAATTCGAAAAATTTTTTTTTTTTTGAACAGCCCTAGTGTTGCTATTGCCTTTTCCGTCTCTTCATATTTTGTACTTGTTTTTTTTCTTGAAGAGAGAATAAAGAATTTGATGTTGGGACTGATTTCATGAGTGATACCAACATGGTTCTTTTCACATCAAGTTTGGTGGTTTTGTACTTTTACTGATTTTTTTGATGTTTTTCAATATTTTTCGATGCATTTACCGCTGTTTTAGAGGATTTTTAATATTTTTGAACTTTTACCGATTTTTTCAATGTATTTCAATACATTTGAACTTTTACCTATATTTTAGATGTTTTTGGACTTTCACCGATATTTTGATGAGAGAATTTTGTGGAATATTCCTTGTTAGCTTTTTTAAAGGCTTGCGCACGATAAAATTAGTGCACGAATTAACTCAAATAACATATATATAATCAATTTCCAAGTTAACACTTTTTTTTATGTCTGTTTTTGAAAAATTGCAAAAATTACTGTTTAATTAGTTCAATATAAAATGATCATACTTCAATTAAGAAAAAAACGCGTTGGTACTTTCATTAGTACTATACAAGCAAAAAACAGTCAATAAACTAACTCCATAATTTATCTAGGGGAACCTGCCTATCTATCATTGAAAATTTTCGTAATTTCGAGAGCCTGCATTATATGTGGACAACAAATCCACCCTTGTAGGTTTTAATTGTAGCTAGCGTAGCATGTCTCAAAACCAGAGTGCTTTACCAACTAAACACAATTTGACAATTTTTCACAGCCGACGGCGCTAGTGAGTCTTATGATCTATGCATATGGTGATCTTGTACAGAGAAGTTTATCCATGTCCAATAGCCAAATGGTTAAAGCACCGCGTTTTCTTTCATTAGAAAACCGGAGTCACGGGTTCGAGAACGGTTTCCGACAAGATTTAACTAAAACTGATCTGGTGAATGGTTATATATGAAAATATGTAAAAATGAATGTGAAAATAGCCGAAACACATGGAATCAATTTCCATGTTAACACTTGTTTGCGTCTGTTGTTGAAAAATTGCAAAAATGACTGTTTAATTAGTTCAATATAAAATTATCATACTTTAATTCAGAAAAAGCGCATTGTACTTTCATTAGTATTATACAAGCAAAAATAAAAAACAGTTAATAAACTAACTTCGTGAGTAAATGATTGCCGCTAAAACATAATACGAACGCATGTTGACAGAATTATCGAACAAGGAAAATAGGGCGTTGTTACATAAATCCATTTGACTATCTCTGGAGTAACGTTAGCATTTTGTTTGGAAAACCGGCATTCCCTTCAGAAGAAACAATACCATCCGGACGGTGGCAGCCCTGCACCAACGGCTCATGATAAACACAACATTATACAACTTCAAAAGCTCATAACTTAATAACCGTAAGACATACCACAGTTTTGAGTGCTGAAAAAAAATTGAAATAAAATTTACTTTTAAACAAAAATATTAAAAAAAAAAAATGAAAAGTGTGCTCCAAGCCCCAAATTGGCTTTGAAAAAGAAAAAAAGATTTTTTTCGACCAAAAATAATTTTTTTTTTTTCAGTGTAATTATTTATTTTCAAAAGCTCATATTTTTCCACAGAAGTCCAGAAAATTTCATTAGAATCGGTTAAAAAGCCGAGGAGCTATGTATAAGTTTTCAAATATGGTAGTATCCAAAGGCTGGATCGAACTTCTTATGGCCGCCATCTTGAAAATTTTCGGACTTTCGGAAAATCATTTTACCCCAGTAATATGTGTGTCAAATACTAACTTTTCACGAATTTTCATAGAAATCGGAGATGTCAAGTCGAATTTTGATCGATAACGCAAAAAAACACTCTCCTGGTATATAATTCTAATTTTTACTCAAGACCAAGGTTCTGAAAAAAATGTGTGCGGCAAAAAATGCTAAGAATTGTCCAAGGAATGCGAGTGAATTTTTTTAGATTTTTTTATGTTTTTTTGAAAAATTATAAAATGTGCACGTATTCTTTGAATAATTCTAAGCATTTTTTGCCATAGACACTTTTTCCGTTAGGCACCTTGGTTTTAAGTAAAAACCGTTTTTCCTAACACAAAACTGATTTATGCTATAACGCCCCAAGTCGCACTACGCCCTTCTTCCACGCAACTTTTTAATCGCTATATGCATATTGCTCTACCACATTTTGTGATCGGAATTGGAAGTTGGGCTACTTAGGGCGTTATTGTTCGCAGCACCTCAATTAACAAGTAATAATGTATGCAGTTGTTTCATCGTGCGCAAGCCTTAGTTTTTTCTTGCCTAAAAATTCATTTTTATTATTAATTTTAGTGGAATGAGTGATACATACAAGGCAATAACTTGTTTTTGATTTTGCTGTGAATAATCCACAGTGAAAGAAAGATTAGAAGACATTTGCGTAAAAACTTCTTGTTTAAATTTAAAATTTTTTTGATGCCATCCTACAGTAAATAGTCAACTAAGAAAACCCCTAAAAGTTTTTGATAACACAAGTCACTTTTTGGCTCCCAAAGCCAAAAATTTATTTTTTGGGCTTTGGAAAATTATTACAACCAACAAAAATTTTCGTGAATAAGTAAAATATTTTAATATTTTAAATAATTTAAAAAATAATTGCATTTTTGAAAACAACAATCGAACCAAGAATGTGGAAATGCCATTTCGTTGTATGGAGTGATAGCACTGTGAGCCGTGCCAGGTAAAACATATAGTCCATAATATATGTATTAATTCAATGTGTAGAATTGTACATTAAATTTTTATTTTAGTCTTCATCACAAAACATTTCATAAATTTTGATTGTACAAAACATTATGCCTTCACCATGGAATAAAATTCTTCTTCTATCTATGAGCTAAACAAATTTACTTTACTTAAAAAAGTTGCTTTAACAGATACAGACAAAGCCTTCAAAGCTTTTACTCTCATTTATGTGCGGAAATCCTTTTCCGTGCCCTGCTTTAATCGTGGATATTTTGAAATATTTTGCGGCCTAGAAAAAGGTTTTTTGTTTTGTTTTAGAAGCTATCCATATTATCGTGATGCTCCGAGGGAGTGATGTTATGGAATTGTCAAGTTTTTCCGTTTTTTTTTTTGCCGCACGCTAATGTCACGGAATGGGGGGTCTATTCTAGCATAATGGCAAGCCTGTAAACTAATATTTCCTTATTAATGAGATCAGTTAAATAGTTACTAAGTTACTATAGTACTTATTTTTCATTTTTACAACATAAGTATATGTATGTAGTACGTAGAGCAAATTTGTTAACCCTTTCGATCCGAAAAAAACTGTGGGGTTCACAATATTAGTGATAGGTTAATTAATCTTAAAAACTTAATTTAAGTAAAATGTTTGACCGTACCTAAATTCAAATTTTCACCGCCAGAGACGCTTCCGGTCTATACTTCCAACAGATGGTTTGATTTGGATTTTAAGGATATATTGTACTTGTAGTGGTTGTAAGAAAAAACAGTGGTTGCTTGCATTCATTTTATTAATTCATTCAATTTCAGTGACGTTAATAACCGAGTTATGTTATTAATTCAAAAACTTTTGGGATACATTGTCCCAACCGGTTCGAAAGGGTTAAATAGACTTGTAAATTTTTCTATTCAAACATTCACCGCAAAGCGCCATCTATTGTTTAATAGCAAGTACCAGTCATGCGCATTAAAGCTTTGCCATGGTAACTATTTTGTGTACACTCCAAGATAAATAAAACAATTTGACATTTCAATAATAGGTAAACAATGCCAAAAATGTGTAAATATTCTCTGTTGCTTCAATATTTCTTTTCGTGCATAACTCTACATCTCACATGCGCCGCCAACAAAGTGAGATTTTCTTACGTTCATTCATTTTTTAGGCCTCCCAGAAACATCACTTGTTCTTTGGCAAGCCATACATTTTACAATCAGAGTGAGCGATTAAACAACCCCAAAACAAATTGCATGACTGGGGTTGTTTTACTCTCACTGCCTGCTTAAGTGGATTTTCCGTAAGGTTTATTGTATTTTCAACTTTGAGACCTCTTGGAAGGCTTCGCGCTTGTGATTTGTATAGAAATATAAATAGAAATAATTGAATACTACGTTTATCATAAATAGTTAAAATTTTATCATTGGTATTTATCACTATATCACTGCCGGTAAAAATATTACATAGATATCTTGTAATCATTTCTATAAACGGGAATATCTGCAAAAATAAAATGTTCAGTGATAATTCCTTTAGATTCGATATGTGTATTCTGAAACTGCGTCGTTTAAAATAAAGTTAATGCTGCCATTACAACGTAAATATATATATATACATATGTATATGTATGTACATAATGAGTAAATAAGTAGTTTTAGGTACAAGTTTCTTAATAATTATAAATACATGTGAAATAAAAGAATATTTCACTGGGAACAAATTTTAATCCAATATATAAAATGAAGTGCAAATTTCTCCATTTAATTTCTTTGATAGGCACTAAAATCATTCTATTTTTAAAGCAGTTTAATTTTTTTTCTTGAAGCTTTACTGAAAAAAATAAACAATAATGAGACGATGAAACTTTTACAAAAAATTATAAAACTTCACTGAAAATTATGAAAATTTGAGAAAACTTTTTTATATTTCAGAATTTTCTATAATTTAATGACCTCGTTGGTTATAATTTTCAATAAATAAATGGGCTTTAGGTCAGTTTTTTAAATTTATTAAATGAATTTCAACATTTCAATTTATAGTCCTTGGTTATGAATTACGGAGGAATTTGAAATATTGGAATTTATTAAATAAATTTAAGAAAGCCCATTATTTATTAAAAAATATTTCAGAATTTAATAGAACTTTTATGTGTCAGCTTAATTACTCAGCAAATTAGAAATTTTAACACAAATCAAGAACTAAAAAAATAAAAATAGAAAAATTAATCTACGAGGGTATGATTCGAAACAACTCGTCCTGCAAACGCCTTAATCATACGACCAACGTTATGTGAGATATGGCAGCAATACTTGTGATAAATTTTTATCATTCTTGTTTTGTTTGTAATTTTAGTACACTCGTTATAAATTTGTTTTTTCCTTGTTAAAAGCAAACATTAGCGGATTAGCATACACCATTTTCAAAGCTATTGCTTGGAGTAATATCTATGGCAATAAGGAATCTTTAGTTTAATAGAATTTTGATAAAAAATTAAGGTAGAAAGTTTAAATATATTTTATAAGTATAAATTTAACGCCGCTTTGCAAGGATGACTTAAGCAGTTTTTCCTTATTGCCACAGAATATAAGGAGTCCAAAAAGTCTCGGCCCGAAATTTCTCAAGTGAGTCTCCTGAGAACTTAAAGGCATAAACGTAAAAAGCCTTTCAAGAAAAATTATTTTTTGTAACAACTTGAAAAGATTTTGTAAACAATTTTTTATTTTTTTTTTTTTTGGACCAATTTTTAAAAATTATAAAATGTGTCAGAAAATTCTGAAATGAATTCACACGTATTCCCAAGACGATTCTAAGGATTTTATGCATTAACCACTTTTTTCGTAAGATGCCTTGTTTTTCTCTACTACTGATTTTCAGTAAAAAAATGAAAAATTTTTTTGGTAAAAAAAAAAAATCTGTTTTATTCCCTTGCCTATGTTAAATATTTAAAAACAAAAAAAAAAAAAAAAATAATCCAAAATCTTTTTCAGTTGGTCCCAAGTCATTTTTCTTGAAAGCATTTCTTACGTTTATACGTTTAAATTCTTAAGTGCCTAACTTGAGAAATTTTTGGCCAGCTGTACGTCAAATTAAAAAACAAAAAACATTTATCCAAAATAACTACAAGTTTTAAGGAATACCCTAATGTTTTTTTTTATACCCTACACCCAGGGTATATTCACTTTGTCCTTCCGTTTGTAACACAGAGAAGGAGGCGTGGAGAATATAGAAAAGTATATATATTCTTGAGCAGCGTCACCTACTGAGTCGATATAGCCATGTCCGTCTGTCTGGCTGGCTGGCTGTGTGTGGAAATACATTTTTTGGAAAAACTGAGCAAGATAATTCAATGAAATTTGGTACACTGCCTTCGTCATCAAAGTTAGCTCGTGGGATTAAAAATGATCAAAATCGGTCAACGGACGCACCTACCGCCCATACACAAAATTATTCAAAATGCAACTTTAAAAGTATTTTTCACGACAATGCAACCAAAATACAAGGTTAGACGCATGAAATCAAATGATCATAACTTTTTGTGAGAAATTATTTTTTTTTTTTTTTTTTATTCAAGTGACAAAAATGTGTGGAAATAATCAAAAAACCAGAATTACGGCCACTTTAGCTCGATATGGCCACCTTTTGCCTTCACTATGGTCATCAAACGGTCAAAAAACGAGTTGCATGCTGCACGAATGTGATCTTCCTGTATTTTGGCCAATTCCCGTAAAATGGCTTTCTTCAGCGCATCCATACTGGCATATTTATTAGTCCTCACCTTGTTCTCTAAGATGGCCCAGATGGAATAGTCCATCGGATTTGCGTCTGGCGAATTTGAGAGCCATTGTGTGGACGAAATGAAGTATGGAACGTGATTTTTTAACCATTCTTGGTTCACACGAGCTTTTTGAGATGGTACTGATTCTTGTTGAAACGTCCATGGTCTGCGACCGAAATGTTTGTGCACCCACGGCTCTAAAGCAGCTTCCAACACATTTTCCCGATAATATGTATGTCGCATTGACTTTGACACCAGACTTCGTTCAAGTCGAGCCTTCACTTTCCGCACCATTTCAGGCGATGTTGTTTTGTTTTATAAAATTAAGACGCAAATGCTTTTGGCGGCTTGTAAACAATATAATGAGCTGTCACTGGTATGAATTTGACACAGCTGTCTTTGTCGGTTTGCCAGATGTATCGGTCTGAAGTTAGTAACAGTTCATGCGTCTAACCCTGTAAACATAAATACTACGAGAAAATTCGGACAAGAGGGCGTGGCACCTCCCATACAAGCAAAAGCTTCAAAACGCTATACTGAAAGAGTTTTTTGAGATAATACAACTTAAAATAACTCAAATACTAAAGACTATAAGTGAACGCTTTGAGATCAGACAAGAGGGCGTGGCACCTCCCATATAAGCAAAAGATTGAAAACGCTATACTGAAAACGTTTTTTGAGATAATCCAACCAAATTTCACTCAAATACTAAGGACTATAAATGCAAGCTCTGAGCAACTGGGTGAACTCGGACAAGAGGGCGTGGAAAATTCCATATAAGCAAAATATTCAAAACACTGCAGGCCAAAGGTTACACCCTTACTAGTTTTTTTTTTTTTTTTTTTGAAGCGGCAAGTCCATGGCGATTTTTCTTAGTTTTTCGTTTTCTTTACTTAAAGACGACAACGTTACTTTTAATATCAAATTAATTAGAGAACAATTTCCTCACAGTTGTATAGTATCTAACTGAATGACTGTTAAGTAGATATTTAAAATATTCCTTGGCAGTTTGAGCTGATATTTCCCTCCGTTTGTATTGGTTTTCATTAAAACAGGTATGAACATAAAGCAACTATGCGCTATTGCATTATTCTCGTACTAAAAATGTCTGTACCTTTAACTAAAATCTCAAGAATAACAACATACGCTACCTGTGGTACTTTTGTTTTTACAGTTTAAAGTTCCTTGGAATTTTGTTCCCACAGCATCAAAAATTTCTCTTTTACGTAAAGAAATACCATTTAGTCCATTTCAGAGAACATTTGATGCATCCCAAACCGATTTGAAAACCGAATGTTTTCCAAACGGGAGAAAAATTGTTGCTTTAAAATTTAAACTGTTCAACTTCATGCATGAGCTTAGAGCAGCTTAATTCGAATATGAAATTTGTGTTTCCATAAGTTCTGTAATTTTGGACATATTGAGCATTTCATTTCATATCTTATTTTTCCACCTTGGATGGACCAAATTGCACATGGAAAGAATTAAGCAATACAATATGCGTTCATCATAAATCCGGCACATTTAATGACATATGTAGTTATGAATTTCTGAGGCATTTCCACACGAGGAAAAAATTCGGCGAAGTAAGGCTCGTTCAAGAGCAGTTAATGAACAAGTTTTAAGCACATATTCATCGACCAGTGCTTAAGGCTCACACTAAAAGTTTTATGGTCGTGTACCATTTCAAACGTCGAATTACTGGCAGTGGAGGACATGGCAGACCAAAAGGTTATTGGGAAATCAAGGAATTGGGAAAGTCGTACAGAAGAAGAATGAAGAGCAATCCATTTACCATTAACGTGACAAAAAATATGGAGAAATGGTCGTTGTGTATTCATCTGGTCTATTACTCTTGACTTATGGCCAATCACGTAAAACTATGTGAAATTTCCCACATTCTGTGTAAAAACGGAGCCATACAGTACACAGAATGTGTCATATTCCCTTACAGTTATTAAATTTTTATGTGTTGCTCCGTTTTTCACACAGTTTTAATTAGAGCGTTGTTGATCCCTTCCAAGGGCTTGGTGGAAAACTTCGCTGGGCGATTAGCGAAGAGTGTTGTGTCCACAACCATTAGCGTAGCTTGATCAAATTTTAATGGGCAACTACAGATTTGCATTTTCAGAGTAAGATGAGTTTACAGTCTCTGCTACTGAAATTATATGTAATGTTGTTTTTTTTTTTTTAATTTTTAGTACATGGCAACCCTGCTTACTTGCCTAAGCTTGACTAAGTACACATTTTCAAATTATTAACCGCATACTCGCTAATAACTGCTACAACAACAACAAAACTGATCTTAAATAAATAAACAGCAGAGGAGTGTGAAATTTAATAAGACTCGTTTTATTTTCTGTTTGACGGTTTGTTGTTGCCTTCGGGTCCAAAGTTCGTCACATCGTGCATTTCTACAGCAACAAAAGCAACAGAGACAAAAATCCAAACAATCACCGACACCTAAAACAAGTTTCATTAAACAACAACATAAATTATTTTCTCTCTGCTATGGAGAGATCAAAGTCTAGCGAGAAATCGTCTGTGTGTGACAGCAGTCTTGCCAGATTTAGGGATGCTACCCATTCTG
The DNA here is from genome assembly GCA_951812925.1 of Calliopum simillimum. Lineage (NCBI taxonomy): Eukaryota > Metazoa > Arthropoda > Insecta > Diptera > Lauxaniidae > Calliopum > Calliopum simillimum. Next base: position 82,761,134 of record OX638372.1, on the reverse strand, counting down.
GGGATTTTTCAAATTTATTTGTATTTTGTTAGTATTTTTTTTTTTTATAATGACATGATATTTCACACAACTTTATTTTGAGTATTCTTAATCAATTCCGGCTTTACATCCTAAGAAACATGAATTATTTGGAATAAAAATACGCTCGATTAGAATTACTTAGTGCATATAAACATTTAAATAGAAAAAAACAAAATTAAAACATCAAATTACATATTCTTACTACGAAAAACATACTTTCGCAAGAAGGCGCGCAATGAGCAAAATGCCGCGCTATAGAACACAGCTTCAACAAAAACTTCGCTACGTAGCCACAGAGCCACGTGGGAGTTTACTTAGATGAGGGAGGATGAAAATCTGGGAAAGTACCGATAAACGGGGAGACTTTAAACTCCAAGGAGAAAAGATTAAAATTGAAATATTAACATCTCGAACACAAGTTATCGATTTGTATTAGGTGATTGGATAGTATTTTGATTTTAGTCCCTTTTTCTTGAATGTTAAAGTCACCCCCAGATGATAACGTCATCCCGTCTGATGGTACTGAGAAGCATGTGCCGTTGTAGTATCGCAGTAAAGTTTTCCGTAAACCAAATTCTCATAATGTGCCTTCTGACGTGTTCAAACATCTCCAATTTTTCTATAACTAAAAAAATGCCGATTGTTTCAAACTTTAAGGCTTTCAGGAACATTTCTTCGTTATTTATTTTTTGTTTGCGGCAAAAGCAACTGCCTTACGAAGTTGATGTTCAAAAAAAAAAAATCTGGCTTAACCAAAAATAGTAAAAAAACATTTTTTGGGTACTACTTATTTATGATTGAAGTGGGGATAAGATGTGAACAATATGTGGCAACCCTCTGTGAAAGAGTCTTATGCCGTGCAGCATTATTTCCTCATACAACATTATTTACGAATTTTGTTTTCTCATTTCGTTTTTTTTTTACCGCTCTCGTAATGTACGCTGTATTGCGTGGGCTACTGCAAAAATAGAGCTTCAAATATTTTATGTTGAGGTACTAAATCGGCAATCACAACTGTCGCGACTCGCGATCTGAGTACGCAAAGAGAGATTAAGTGATGCAGCATATGTAAGCACATGGGAGCAAAGCTGGGTAGGAATTATTCTAATCGAAATCTGTTTAAAAATTTATAAGAACTGGAATTAAGCGATCAGAATTTGGTATTAAAAAACTTTGAACTTCATTCCAAGGGATAGAGTCTTAAATAAATTTTTTCAATTTCATACAAGAAAAATTGTCTCATCTGCCGATGCCGTGTTAGAAATACTAATTTAAAATATCAAGGCCTTAATTTTATTAAGAAGAATTATTTATGCATACTAGACAGATCAATCCTTGATGAAATATTCCTTTAATTATCATTATAAGCAAGTACATATGGAGAAAGGGCACAAACAAATTTTTATTAAATTTCGTGAATTATTTTTTACCTTTACCTTGAAATTGATTTTGCAAATCTATTTAGTGGCATTGTCCTATTCGTTTCACTTTACCTGAAATCAAATCTTATTCACCTGGGTCAAATAGTTTCAGAGATATGAAAAATTTGGTTTTTTTTATGGATATGTACCGAATCTCATTCACCTGAGTCAAATAGTTCTAGAGATACGACGAATTCGGAGTCGAGGGGCATGGGACCGCCCAATTTTTTACTCAAGTTCATATATCTTAACTTAAGTTATCAACTTTTTACAGGACAGTGTTTTTCGAAGTCTGCCCATCGATTCAAACCGATCTGGGGTGAACAAATCATGTGGGTCGAAAGAAGCGGTCAAGTGTTTAGGATATCTAAAACGGTGTAAGAAATACTTCACTCCAGTTGATCTTCGCACTATCTTTTTCGCCTATATTATACTTAAGCTAGAATACAATTCGCATAACTGGTCCGGGGCTCCAAAAACTACTTTGGAGCTGCTAGACAGAGTTCAACGTTGCGCAATGAAGTTGATTGGGGATGCAGATGTTGTATCCTCTATTGACTCTCTTGAATACCGTCGTAACGTTGCGTGTGTCACCCTTTTTAATAGATATTATCATGGGATTTGCTTTAGAGAAATTTATGGACTGATTTCGTCAGTTTGTATATTTTCTCGCAGTACTCGGGCGTCTCATCAGGCCCATCCCTATTGCGTTGCAACGGTGTTTAACAGAACATCGCACTATCGGGATAATTCGTTCTTTGGTCGTACGATTAAGTTGTGGAATAATCTCCCTGCGAGCAATTCTTAACCTATTTCCTTTTCTACAAATCAACACGGTACATTGTACATATAGGAGCTATACCCTGAGCGTTGGTTTGACTTATAAAAAAAAAAGTTACAACCTAAGTTTATTTTAGTAAAAAATACTGTCCCGTAAATAGTTGATAGCTCGAGTTACCAACTTATACGATGGATAAATCGATATCCATATACCAAATCTCATTCACCTATAACAAATAGTTTCAAACATAGGATTGATTGTTTCGATTAAAGCCACTTATTTTCATAAAAATAGAGTTGTTTCTGCCTTCAACGGCATGGTCAAATATTTTACGACTGTGACCATTGCTTGATATTTACAACAATAGGGAACTTTTTAGCCACTGAGAGCAAAGTAAGTATTTCACATTTTTAATTTTTGCGATATGTCTAGAGAGCATCAGATGTTGTTTAAATATGCCATATGTTCCCTGAATAGTTTTAAAAATCCTTAGAAAATTAAAATTGAAATCTGCGAATATAAATTTTGGAAATTTACCTACAAAACTGCGACTTCCTTCACCCAGATACGTTGGAAGCAAATGCAAATATATAATTATGGCCAGGATATTGAGCCTTCGACCTAGATTTAATAATAGGCCTTGGTTACAGTTGTAATCAAGGACATACATATGTAGAAGCAACTTCTACGAACACGTCTTTGGTCAAGTAGTCATAAATACATCCTGCAACAACTGTTGCGCAATATTTAAGCGAAAAGCGCAGTGGGTATTTTATGTGAACCGCTCCAAACTTTATACTGCTGAGTCCAACTAGATTTAGTTGAATTTCCAAAAACCCGAACGTATCCCGTTTCCAAGCACTTCTAATGCAAACGAAACTCACAGACATCAGTTTTATCTTGGAGTTAAAGGTGCCATGCAAAAAAAAAAAGCCGGCTTAAAAGAGATCATCAAATTCGCAATTTTTTCATTCATGTGAAAAAGTGAAATTTAAACTATGAGTTGAATATAAAGCTAGTTCTTCTGAGCGATGCTACAAAATTTAAAAGTTCCCCATGGCCAGGGTTGGCATATTTACACAATTTTTGAGCAAGGTATGTAATTGACGTAAATTACATATAAAATGTAAAAAACTCTAAACTATCAAAACTAAATGTACCAAATGAGAAAAATATATACATATATAAATTTATTTATTTAAATTTGTTCAACATTGTAACCTAGCCCATTTCCACCCAGCTTATCGCGTTGAAAAATTGAGTCAAGAACAGCAAGCAAAAGTGAAGAAGTGCATTTTTAAACAGCTCGACGTAGCTGTCACGAATCCGAAGACGTTATGACACTATGCTGCTGAACAAGACCATAGTAAACTATCTACTTTTGCGTTAAAATTTTTGAAAATTCCCTCATCAACGGTACAATTACAATCTCCCATTGGGGATACATCCATAATGTCATCAGAAACGGGCTTTCGGTTGAGGCATAAATGAAACTTGTAAACAATTATATACGATCGATAGATGAAATACCTTACGATAACGATATCGACGATTGAGGTATCGTAAATGAGCACTAAAGCCAGATCTCCAACAATAATATTATCTTCATAATTTACTTTAATTTTATTTTTAAGTCTTTTTCATAAGAATTAAGAAATTAAAAATAAATTCCATTTTTCTTAATAATTCATTCTAAAAACAATTCAATTTGCATTTATATTTAGTATTTTACGTATTTACAAAATTACGAAAACCACCAACGGAAATATATTTTCAATCTCCTGCTCCTGCTTTGCCTACTGGGTATTATTAACGAGACACATACTAACATATTTTTTTATCGCATACCATTAAAAACCGAATGCGCAGACCCCCACAAAAAGAAGGCTTGTTTCGTTTTTGCAATATGTATGTACATTTGTTGTTGCTTTTCAATTTATAGAAAATTTATTTTTATTTCTTGTTGTAACTGCATTCTCACATCCGTTGTACTCTGGTACAGTGAAGCGTGGTGCCATATTTTCGTTGGACATTTACCCATAAAAAAATCCCAGTATGCCAGACGGTTCAAATCTCCGCTTTTTTATCCGTTACGGATCAGTATCGGATCCGTCTGGCACACTGGGATCATTTTCAGTTATACAGCATAAGAATTTTTAATGCAAAACATTTACTCCTTTAATGTAATTGACCATCAAATTTGCAAAATTCGTCAAAGGCAGTTGTTGAGAAACAATTGTTTTTACAGTCGCTTTGTTGATTCTACGAACGCACTATAGGTTATTTGCCACATTTTGAAGGCAAATAGTAATTTTTCGCTCTGTTTAATCATGGAAGCATTGAAGAATATAACGATTTGCTTTGTTTTTGTAAAAAAAAAACGTCGGTTGATTATGTGGTTTTGAAAGGGCTGGGTAGATATTCGGCACCAAAAGACAAATAAATTTATAAACGCTATATGAAACTTTGGCATTTTAGCTTTAAGAAAATGTAACCAAATTAATAACACAGTGAAACAAATTGATGGGAAAATATTCTGAATGAGGTCTCGACCACTTTTTGGACAAATTTAGTGTCGCTTATTCCGGACCATAACAGTAAATTCTCTTATTTGATCATTGTGTACTTTTCTAGATATCATCCATTGAAATAAAGGTATCAAAAATCTTTATAAAGAACTACATGTATTAAATTTTGATACTATACTGCTTCCTTGATGTACACTAGATAGATCGATCTCCATACAAAAATTTTTTTTTTTTACCTCTAAATATTACGCTATTTAATTTTTTCCTATTGCTCTGCCATTTGACGTCCATTTGGCCCTGTGCTCCTCCTATGAGTTAAAGGAGAATACATACATACATACATACATTTGACGTCCGATCAGCAAGTATGGTATATCGATGTAAATGTCTCGATATTTTATTCATAGAAGTAATTTATCTCAAATGTTTTTTTCGACTAGTTGTACTCATTATCTCAGTTTTTACCACCCTAAGGTGCCAAGGGCACTTCATAGAACTGAAGACCATAAAAAATCATAAAATTCATCTCTACAAAGTTTCCTCTAATTGTTGAAATTGAAGAAGTTATAACGAATCTAAAACTTCAGAATAAAATATGAAACACAGGATAAGCTTTCAAAATGGGGGCTTACAGCGAACCTTTTTTTTTTTTGTGATACCATCGAATGTACACCATATGCCTTAAAATATTGTTATCTGCACTTTAAAGGAAGGATTACTCTGATCACAGACTTGCACAGTTTAAGAGAAAAATGTAAGTACAATTTTTTATTTTTTTTTTTAAATCATATATTTCAAACCTTTAATTAAGCGCTTTTCCTCAAAAAAGAATTTTAATGCCACCTTAGTTACCACATTTCCCTACTTATATGTACTACATTACCCTCTCATTTTCATGTACAGGTTTTTTGACACATATCTGACATACGTCATATTACCCGGCAACTTTTCGCTCTACAACTTTTTCAATGAAATTGCACACATTTTATTGATATATATTCTGTAACCATTACTTCACTGATCAGCATAAAAATTGATCCAACGATTTGCTTGCAAATTCCAAAAAACCAATAGATATACCACAACACTCGAAGTTCCCCTAATTTTTTAGCATATAGAAATTCCCATAAAACTGGTAATCACCCATGGCCTGGTATCACTGCTCTGTCGTTCTTGTCTTGTTCCTTTTGTTTTTTTTTTTTTTTGGTAATGTCTGTCCATGTAATACTCAAACGGAACGAATCTTTGCAAATGCATTCAACAAGTTGAGCGACATCAAGCGTCGGCAATCTTCAGTTGAATTTTGTTTGTTTGGTGAAACGGTTGAATTTTCCGCTCCTTTTAGTTGGTGTTGTTATATTTTTCTCGGTTATTTTCGGTTTTGTTTTTAACATTCCGGCATTACATACAGGTGGTAATTTCAATTTTTTTTTTTATATGACAAATAGTATTTAGGACAAAATTAAAAATTTTCCTTGAATGATGTGTGTTTTTTTTTTTTTTTTTTTTTGTATAACCGGTTCAATCGCGTCGCACGGAATTTGATTTTAATTCGAAAAATGTTAAACGAAATTTAAGAAAACCGCAAAACGGAAGTGTGTTACGATGATAGAAAAAATTGCAGAAAAGTGCTTATAACTTCGGTTCCTGTAAAGCAATTGTGCAAATTTTTTTTTAAATATTCAGAATTTAATCAGATCTTAAATGGAGTAAAGCTTATTTTATTATTTTCTACAAAAAGTAAAAAAATTTTAAACTGAAATATCTCGAAAGAAATAATATGATTTTCATGAGATACATTGCGAATTTGCCGAAATGTTTTATATTCTAAATGTTTTTGACAAAATTTGACGTTTTCTGACAAAATGTATAATTTCTAGCATCGTCATTAATTTTGTTTTGTATTTCTCGAAAAATTTTACTTAAAAAAGAACTGCATTAAATTTTTTATTACGTCTCAGTTTTTAGAAAAAATGATAAATCCAAAATCCCGATTTAAAGTCACTCAAAAATAAATTAAAAAATTATTAGTTATCAGAATTTAAAAAAAAAAAAATGTCAAACAATGCAAAAAATAGCAAGAGTTTCAAAACTGAAGAAATTTTTCAAATTGGTTTTCCAAATTTTTTGTAAAGCCCGTTTTGTTGAGAAAATATGCTGCACGCAAAAAAATGATCCGTAAAAATTGTTTTTCAAATAGCACAAAGTGATAATCTCGTCAAAAATTACGGTTTGTTCCAGTTACTCAATTACTTAACTGAATTCTCATGAAAAAGTAATGGCACGAAAGTAAAATATACGGCTTAAATATTAAAAAGTACAGATACAAACAGTGAAAACTGTTGAATATACTAGAAGTAAAAATTTGTCGCATGAAAAAATGCCAGTGGGTTCTGCAATAGTTGAGATTGTAAAAAATTTTACGTATTGAAACATAATTTAAATAAAATAATAAGCTATAGAAATATTGAAAAACACAAAGGTCTTAAGTTCGACACCAATCAACATAATTTTTTTTTTTATTTTTATATTTTTTAAAAAATTTACTGTGTGTAGTCAGTAAAAAATACGGTTTTTCTTTACGGGCGCACAGTTACTGAAAAAATCAGTAAAAATAACTGGGATTTTCAATGAATTTTTACGGTTTAGTTTTTTCCGTGTGAAAAACCTAGAAACCGCTCACCCGTAATGAAGTAAATATTGCTAAAACCAAAATAAAATGTAAACAACAGTTAACGCTTTTGTGCACAATGATCACAGCTTCATTGTGACACCAAAAACTTAAATATTGGAGATCATAACAAACTTGATTCTTTTTGAACCAAAAATATCAATTCACTCTAGTTATGAAAATGCTTACATGCACACGTTGCTCTTGAACAGTCGATTGGTGTGATGAAAATGTAGGCAAAATCTGTGAATGAGTTTTCATTTGTACTTGTTTAGTGGTCTAAAAAATGCAAACCCCGAAATCATAGCTGATCGTCTCCGCGAAATATCGCAAAAATACACATCCCTAATAAAATAAAAAAAAAAAATGCATTCTTGTGAAACAGCTCTCAATTTAGTGATTGCTCAATGGAAAGAAGACCTTAATGCAAAAAAATCAGTAATAGCAGTTTTTATAGACCTTAAAAGAGCTTTTGAAACTATCGACCGCGAAATTCTCTTACAAAAACTGAATCAAATAGGAGTTCAAGGAAAAGAGCTTAAATGGTTTGATAGTTATTTATGTAATCGCAAACAGCGCACAATAATAGATTCCGAAATATCCAAAGAAATACCCGTTGAAATCGGCCTACCTCAAGGATCTGTGTTGGCACCGATTCTGTTTAATATATGAGGAGTTATTTTTCAAAAGGGCTTATAACCAAAACGAGGCAAAAGTAGTATCATAATATTAATTGCCTGATACTTTGTTATAAATAAATAAAATTGGGTTGTTTTTTCAGGAAAAGTTTACCAGATGGCTTGAAATTAATTACATTTAGTTAAAAAAATCAGATTTATCCACTAATCGATTATTATGCAAATAATGTGTATGACATTACTTTTGCCTCGTTTTGGTTATAAGCCCTTTTGAAAAAACACTCCTCATATATATCAACGACATCGTGAACTGTCTCCAATTCTGCAAAATTAAGCTCTTTGCTGACGACGCCTTAATTACTATTAGTGATAGAGACGTAAGCACTGCTATGAGAAAAATACAACAAGACTTACATAGCTTATTTACATGGTTGTGTATTAATAGACTGAAATTAAGTATTAAGAAAACTCATTACTTATATGATAATATACCAATGTAATGTATATCCTAATGTGAATAACTTGAAAATTAACGATGAGAATATAACAGAAGTGGATAAAATTAAATATTTGGGCATTATAATAGATAACAAACTGAAACTAAATCACTGTAAGCAAAATTGCAAAAAAATAGGATTTATGCAAAGAACGTGTAAATTTATTAGAAAAAAGTACAAAATTCTAGTATAAAGATCAATAATAGAACCCCACTTCATTTATTGCCCATCATTATTATTTATTCTACATGATTCGCAAATCGATATACTACAGAAATTGCAAAACAAAGCTATGCGCCATATTCTCAAAGCACGATTCGATACCCCAACAGCAATTATGTTAAATAATCTTAGATGGCTAAGTACAAAACAGCAATTACTCTTTTACACCATGAAATTTATATACAAAATAAAAAACAGATTATTGCCTGAGTATCTTAGTAATAACACTAGTTTACAGCCAAAATTCCCAGCAAATGCCGTTACTCATTTTATATGGAAAATGGGCTGCTGATTCCGAAAATCGCATTTTTTTTTTTATTTCGTGTCGTTTTCGAGATATCGGTCATTTTCGGTTTTTGGACCAAAAAAAAAAGATAGTTCCATTAAAATACAAATATCTCAAGAACCAATGTTTGTATTTAAACAAATAATATGTCATATTAAAGGTAATTAAATTACCTACAAATGATATCCACATCACTTTTTGGTTGGTTCGTTAGTTTCGGTGAAATAAATTGATTTCTAAATTCAAATTTATACAAGAAGACATAACTTTTTTATAATATTTTTTTTTTTTTGTATCATAGACTATATATTTGTGAAGAAAATAAGATATCATTTAAGAAAATCGATGGAAAAATGCAAAAGTTGTATACGATTCATTGATAAGTTACCAAAATGCGTTTTTCCCTATTTTTCCGTTTTTTTGTAATAAACCGTTCGAAAATTTGAAACTTTTTGTAAAAGAAATTAGAAAATCCAAAAAATTCTTAAAGAAGGCATTAAAAGGAAATACCCGTGCCTCGCCGTTTTTTTCTAGCACGTCAGATTTTTTTTTAATCGATTTTTGAAGTTTTTTAATCCACTGCACATGAAAAAACAGAAATAACGCATTCTTGTGTTAAATCGATGAATTTAACTATATGATCCTTACATCTGAGGTGTATCATGTCTTCAGCAAACTTATGCAGGATACTACGCGGAATATTTTTGTAGACAATTTTAACCCTCTCAAACCCCCACATGTAGGTCAAAATGACCTTCATGTGGGGGTCAAAATGACCCACATGTGAGGGTTTTAGAGGGTTCAAATTTTCTACAAAAATATTCCTCGCAGTATCCTGCATAAGTTTACTGAACACATGATACACCTCAGATGTAAGGATCATATAGTTAAATTCATCGATTTAACACAAGAATGCGTTATTTCTGTTTTTTCATGTACAGTGGATTAAAAAACTTCAAAAATCGATTAAAAAAAAATCTGACGTGCTAGAGAAAAACGGCGAGGCACGGGTGTTTCCTTTTAATGCCTTCTTTAAGAATTTTTTGGATTTTCTAATTTCTTTTACAAAAAGTTTCAAATTTTCAAACGGTTTATTACAAAAAAACCGAAAAATAGGGAAAAACGCATTTTGGTAACTTATCAATGAATTGTATACAACTTTTGCATTTTTCCATCGATTTTCTTAAATAGTATTTTATTTGCCTAACAAATTTATAGACTATGATATAAAAATACTAAATGATTTTTAAAATTTTTTTTTCTTGTAAAAATATGCAGTTGATTTAGACATTTTTGTAATTTTTTCGGAAAAATATACTCTTTTTTTCAGAAATCAATTTATTTCATCGAAACTAACGAACCAACCAAAAAAGTGATGTGGATATCATTTGTAGGTAATTTAATTACCTCTAATATGGCATATTATTTGTTTGAATTTAAATATTGGTTCTTGAGATATTTGTATTTAAGTGGAACTATCTTTTTTTTCGGTCCAAAAACCGAAAATGACCGATATCTCGAAAACGACACGAAATAAAAAAAAAAAAATGCAATTTTCGGAATCAGCAGCCCATTTTCCATATAAAATGAGTAACGGCATTCGCTGGGAAAAAAAATTTTAATCATTTGTAAACTAGTGTAATCTAACATGCGTAAATGAAATACACACTTATATAACAAGAGATAGAAATAATTTCAGGTTACCTCTATACAGAACAGAACTAGGCAAACAAAATTTATATTATAAAGGACTAAAACGTTTTAATGAATTACCTAGTGAATTGAAAAATTGTGATAATGAAAATCTTTTTAATAAATTGCTTCATAACTATTGTAAAACCACTTCAATAAGATAGGATGGAGTTATACATATGACATATGTGTTTTTTTTTTTTTTTGTTTGTAATTGCAAAAATGACTGTTTAATTAGTTCAATATAAAATTATCATACTATAATATTTATTTTATTTTTAAAATTTTTTTTTATTCTCTTTCTTTGTAACAATTGTTGTAAGAAAACAACTGTATGCATTGTATAATTTATTGTGTTTATAAATGTTAATATAAATTTATTCCTTGAAAGGCTGTAATAAATAAATAATAATAATAATAATAAAAAACTTAAAAAAAGAAGCACAACAAACAAATATAAAAATTTTTATATTGAATGTATTTTGCAATGCTGAATCTGGCCTTAGAATTGCTATATCTCATATGGTTTTTGAGATATCTTAGCCTAAATAAGCTATTAGTATCGTTTTGCTATATTTTCGGTCTTAAAATATCCTTCTAGCATATAAATTTACTAAGATAAAAATTTTTAAGTGAGAGTCATTTTTTTCGTTTCCTGACCGATCAGAAAAAGTCATAAAGCATTTTAAATGTTAAATGTTTAACGTCTCCTTAGTTTTATAGCTTTTAAATTAAATATGTTTTTAGCAAATTTCCAAAATATTACTATTTTACATAAATTTTAAATTATAACGCCAATAATGTTTTATTTCTTAACCGATCGGGAAAGGTCAAAAACAATTTCTTAGGCTAAAATTTAGTCTTCTTGCCTGTATAAGTTTTAAATTGAATATCTTGAAATAAATATCAATATAAACTAAAAAAACAATTATAAATTTGAAATACATATAATTGTACTAAATACATGTACTTAAAATACCGTTTTTATCTCTATACCTTTAAAAATAAATTTTCATTATTTCGAAAAGTATATATCTAAAAAAATCTTTACCTTCAAAATGTTATTTATTTTAATTTTTTCGATCGGTCAGGACTCAAATTATAGCCGTTTTGTAATATTGAATGTTGAATCAAAATATTTCTTTTCACCAAAAACTGACGTTTTTTGATCTTTAAACCACCAAAATGAGGTTTTGAACCCCGCTGAGCGACGGAATTTTTTTGTAAAGTAACTGACAGATAGACGGACATTGCCAAATCAACTCAGGACGTTACGCTGATCAACAATATATTACATTCGTAACCGGATAGCATTTGGCTTTTATATCACCGATTTTTGTTAAATTTTTTTGTCGTATAGAACCAGTTGAGACTAGCATCCATGATTTTTTCACAGATATAATTTTAAAAAAAAATGCAAAAGCTGCAAAAATGATATCAATTAGTTTTTTGAAACACTCATAACACCAAGTCGGCCAAATCACCCCCCATTAATTTTTCCTCTCCAACATTTCTCTTAAATATACTACTCCATTTTATAAAAATATCAAAAAAAAAAAATCGTCATTGCCGGGAGAGGAAAAAAATGTTCGCAGATCCTACCAATTGGAAAAAAGGGCTAATAAATACTTATGTTAGAGAAAATTATTGCAGTGGAAAAGTTAATGAGGGTCGGTGAAAAGTTTTTGCCTCTCCCGGTAATGAGGAATTTTTTGATATTTTTTGCTTAAGGGGTGGAAAAGAGGGTTGTATGTTTGAGAGAAATATTGGAGAGGTAAAGTAAGTGGCAATCCGTGAACATTTTTACCCTCTTCCGGCAACGAATAATTCAAAGTCGTGCTCCATTTCTGACATAGTAAAATAGGTAGGACAAATTTTTTGTCTTGTGTATTAATAGTAGTTATATTGTGTAACTGTAATCTAATAAAATATTTCCAAAATAAGCTTTCAAATGATACTCCATTTATCAAAATTTAAAAGATAATGCTGTGTTAAACTTAGATTATATTATGTGAATCGTGCAATAACATTTTAACATAGTTAAAAATCGTATTATTACGAAATTAAGTCTTTCAGTAACCAATTCAGTTTCTTAAGATTTCGACCTTTGTATTGTGAGACAATCAAAACCACAAATAATTATAATCTCTTTTAAAGGTTTTTATTTTACTACTTAGTAACTTACATCAAAACAATTCACTTTTTCTTTACACATAATTATCTTTATTTTTTATGAGTTAACACTTGTTAAGTTTTAATAGCTTAACTTCAATTGACGATAACAAGTAAAAGCCCAACTAGAAAAATTTGAATGTACTTATAGTTTCATAAGCCTGAAAACAGCAATTTTGCGATTTTCAGCAATGATGTCTCAAAATCCTACAGCTTTTTGAGCACTTGTAACCCGGATTCGGTCAGCACATTTGAGTACAGGTCTCTCAGCAGCTCTTTAATTTTTTATGTTGTATGTATATCGTCGTCAAAAAACACTTTTTTCTCTTAATAAAGATTGCAACGGAATTAATACTTTCCTAGCAAACTTGTTTTATTTGTAAAACTATAAGATAATAAATGAAAACAAAGAGATTAGAAAATACCATCGCAAAATCGTACTAGATTTTGTTGGATATAAATGTCGTTCATTGCATTAAGCGGTAAACAATGTAAGCACTAAATTAAAATATGTAAATGTAAAATGGCTTTTTTTAAAAGTCGGTCAACTAGCTAATCGATTTTCAGGGTCGAATTTCAGTTGTTTTGTATAAAAAAAAAATTGGTTTGACAAAAATTAACTAAAAACTGAATACATATGTAGTTTTCCGTTCAATTGTAGATTCAAAAATGGTATTTTGGAAAATTGAAGCTGATCGCGTTAACGACATATTTTATTTTTAACAATTTTTTCGAACTTTTTTTTTGTTGAAAAAAAAATTTAATTTTATGGTTTTTTTGTAAATAAGCATTAAACAAAAGCAAGTAAAATTATTTTCAATATAAATTATGGTGCTGAGTCCGAACCGGCCTCAGAATTGCGTGTATGGCTTTCGAGAAATCCTAACCTAAAGTTTGGTGTGTCGAGATTTTTTAGATTGTTATGTACCATATTATTTTTTTCTTTCTTTGATACTTTTGAGCTTATATAATAGAACAAGAAAATCCATAGCCATAAAATCTTATAAGGCAACTTAAATCCCCTTTCTTTTAACTTAAAACCCAGTTTAAATTGTATCGATATCAATGTCTAATATCAAAACGAAGACCAAGACTCCTATGGGCATTTCTTGGGTCACCTTATCGTTTTAGAGAACATTTTTTGGGGAAACTTTTAGTTAATTGTAAACAATCCTCGTTAAATTTCCTTTAATTCGGTAGAACATTTATTGTATCATACCAATATTTGCGTTTAAAGGCTCCGCTAGATGAAATGCACCGCAACGCATGCGAATAACGTGAGTTGTTCCATAAAGGTATTTTTCCTGGTCTCAAATCAAAAAATTGGTATGACAAATATACATCAAATAAAGGAAATTTAACGAGAATTTCAAAAAACTTATATAAACAAAAAAATTTGTTGGATTTTTAAAAAGTTTAGTTAAGAGTTTTTAGACAAAATTTTAATTTTTTTTAAATAAATGGTGAATGGCGAAACTAACAAAAAAAAAAAAAAAAACTGGGTGATAACACCGAAAGTTTTTTAAAATTCTAAAAAAATTTATCAGAGCGTTTCTGAAACCAAAAATTTAAATTTTGTCAAAAAAATTAAGAATTATGTAAGAATATCGAAAACAACCAGGTGGCATCCCTAAAAATTTATGTTGGATTTTTAAAAATTTTATTAAAGTTTTTTAAGATTAAAATTTAGGTTTTATTTTTTAAATAAATAGTATAAGCAAAACTAAGAAATGATGAATTGTTGCAAAAAACTACGGAGAATGTTGAAATGTTGCAAAAACAGAAAAATCACAATGAAAATAGCAATTTTTTTTAAAAAGTTGAAACTGGTGGATAGCCCCCGTAATTGTTCATTGTTTTACTTATATATAGATAAAATAATATGTTTAGTAGGGTAAGGGAGGGAAATATGGACTACGTGGCTAATATGGACCACACGATAATTTTCCACTGCATAGAGTAGAACGGGGTAATGTCGTGCACTGGCTGTTTTAGCCCAAAGAATTGAATGATTTACCAACTGTTTGTAAGGTAGGGACCTGCTGACCTACTGAGCTTATGCATATAATACTAGCAATTTTCACCAGTTCGTCTCTACAGAGTAATCTTTTTTTCAAAACGCACGCTTACGGACGATAAAAGTGTTTTTTCATCGGAAAGGTTTAGTGATTCATTTTGTCTAGAGAGTAAATTTCATTATTTCAATTTAAAGACATCGTGTTTTTAAATAAATCATTAATCTTAGTGAATACTATTTATAATTTATTAGCACAAATTAGTTCATTTACTGCAAAAGTTTTTAATAAAAAAACCATTTATTTCACCAACACGTGGTGTGCGTAATATGGACCACCAAAGAAAAAAGCCTCAAAACAAATGTATTTATCATCGTCTTCAGGTGGGGAATCTAGCTGCAGTTTTCAGTCTGATGGTCATTATTTGTAATTCGTAAACTACAAAGGAAAAGAAGATGAATAATGCTTATAATGTAATACCCTTTACTCAGAAGATCGCCGCGGCGACTATTGGGTTGAATGTGTAATCTGACATTCTTGGAGTCATGAAAAATGTGAAGAATGTGGAAGTGACATTTTTATATGCAACTTCTGTACCAAATAAACATGTGGGGCAATATGGACCATAAAGTCCATATAACACTACACTTTTTATATATTCACTTCGAGTATTTTCAGTTATTTTATGTTTTTTCTTTATCCTGATGAGATATTTAACTGATTTAAACTGAATCAGAATAAAAGTAAATTGTTTCTTTAAACGAATGACATAAAATTAATTGTTTTGATTTATGTTGTTTGAGTTTTAGTTACAAAAGAAAGATTGGTGGTCCATATTTCCCTCCCTTACCCTAATATAAAAAAAAACTAACGCGGAGAATGTTGCAGACTTGCGTTTTTTACACAAAATTTTTAAACTTTTTTTAAAAAAAAACACACGAATAGTCACTACCGAAAAACCAAAACTGACTGATCTGAAAATACATTGGAACTCCTCTTTCTCTTCACTTTCAGTTCTCTATTTACACAATATTTAAAAAATTTACAGTTAGGATAAGAAAAACTGAGCGGAGATAGTCTTAATCAGTGATCGGCGTTCTGTAGCACAATTGGGCACTCAAAAATCCAGCTAGCTCTCTCTATCCTTTTCTTTCTTCTATCTATTTTCTCTCGAACAAAAAAATATATATGAAATATATATACAAACAATGTCGTATAAGTTTTTTTTTTTTAAAATAACGTAATATGCGATACGGGTAAATTAAGTGCACCAAGAAGCGGTTAGGGACAGGACGGACAATGGCTTTTTAACGCTATGTTATAATTTCATAGTAAAATATTAGAAATTTTTTTTTAAGCAATTCTTAAGCTCTTGTTAAATATATATGTTAAATGGTTACATGTCAAATTTTAAATTTAAATTTAAACATATTTTTGAGCCCCGGGAAAATTAATGGTACATTTTTTGGAGATTCACCCATTTAAAGGATCGTTTTATACGTAAACGGCCACCATGCTCAAAAAATAGGACTAAATCCTTTTAAACTCTATTAGCTGAAAGTTTTCAAAAAAAAAGTTTTCTCTTAACCGCTAGGATGACCCAAAATTTTTTTTTTTTTTTAAAACAAGCCACTGAAGTTGTTTGTGGTTGGCTAACCTTTTCCAGCGAAAATTGTCATTAACTAAATTATCAATACACATATTTTTATTTTTTAATTTTTTGTACAAAGTAATGGCAAAACTTGCATAGAATTCTTTGAACGAATTTCCTTTAAAATTGATATTAATAAAAGATAAACTACTATAATCGCTATTTATTTAAAGGTTTCTACTTTCTGTTTTTTTATTGCGTAACTTTAGAGGATGCATTACGTGTTCAGTAAAATGCAACATTGTGCATTGATCATAATATAAACTTTGCACCCATAATGAATGACAGTAAATATGTATATATTTTGATTGAGCACATCTTTAAAACAGATTATTTCGATTGAACAAAAAAAAACAACGAAATTTATAAATCGAAAACATACTACGTCAATGGTGAGGCGAGGCGAAAAGACTAGACTTATTTTCAGACAGAAACATTCCTCTTCTGCGTTGAAATACTGCCCATAATCTTTATTATATATAAAGCTTTTTATTAATTTTTTTTTTTATATTTTTTTTTTCAGATTGATAAGCCATACACTTGCTGTACGACCAAGTAATACAACAACTTGTAAAACTTAAAGTAACGTAAATAAATAAAAATACAAAAAATTGTATATCAAAATAAAATTTAAAAAAAAAAAAATAAATACAAAACGCCGAGCACACGTATGAAATTCAACAGAGAGAAAAAGGAAACCACTACGAAATTACTTGTTAACATTTTTCCGCTCTATGCCCCATTGAAGCAAAAAATCTTCACACAGCGCAACAGTTGTGACTAGACGCTTGAAGTCTGTGCATGCGTTTCGTGTTTCGCCAAGGCTATTAATTACAGTATAAAACAGTGCCAATCTAAAATTTCGCGTACCTTAAAATATTTTCATCTCAAAAAAAGTGATCACAAATAAATTACGGAAAAAATGATTCGCACTACATCTGGACGCTTAAGTTCGTTTATGCGTTGCGCAAACGCTTTTGATGCTTCAGTGAAATCGATATCAACAAATAAACGGCAACAGAATACGGCTGCTACTGCTGAGCCTAGCATCAGTCAATCTGATAAATACTTGCATTACTCCAATGAAGAGGGTTTCTATAAGACATCACCGTTTGAGGCAGTTGCGCCCTTAAATGATTCTCTGGAAAAGTATGTTTGGCGTGATTTCAAAAAATGGGAAAATAAAGTGGCAACGGTAAGTGTCTGATAAAATGCCGAAAAAAAAAAAAATCGGTAGTCAGTGTAATGAACTGTGATAAGAAATTAATTATTAATAATACACTCAAGAGGCAAGTGACACTTTAGTCACACATATGTGCTATATCTAATCTGTACTATGGTGTATCTTTATGTCATGAGTAATAAAATGATGAGTTCGATGTAATAAAAAATAAAAAAAAATCAAAATTGTAACATGAAAGCAAAATAACAAATGAAATGGCAAACAGAAATAACGTCTAAAATACATACATATATAGTGTTTATTTCCCATATAATATAAACCTACATGAAAGATTTATAAATAGAATACTGCGACTGCAACTAGTGATGAGCAAACTGCTATGGTCTTGGTTTTGGACATTGAGTCTTGGTCTTGAAATTATATCACCTTTTTGGTCTCCAAAGATTACCAAGACCATAACTGATTTTGTACTTCACTAAGCGCAACTTTAAAGGAAATACATTGAATTGGCCCAAAAGTGTTATGAACATTATTTTCAATAAGTTCCCCTGTAAGCATAGGTCCAAAAAAGATTCGTTAATTTCATTTACATGCGATATTTTTAGTCAATATATAGGGGAGAGGGCTGGGTTGTGAATCGGGTTTTGTTTTTGATCTCCAACTTTTTACAGAATAAAGATACCGATAATTTCAAGATACTTTTGGAAGGATGAACATGAAATGCAAATTTTTTATACAGACAGATTAGCGTTTTGACAAAAAAAATTTAACTCTCTACAGCCAATTTTCTAAGGACGCGATTTTTGGCTCTTCCAAAAAAGTGGCTGGGTTGTGAACCATCAGACAAATCCCAATAAAAGGCGGCTGATACAGAGTGAGAAGTAGACGGCGGCTAACAATGCAGAAGAAGGTGGCGTGCTTTCAACATCTTCTTTTGGAATAAATTCACTCACTTGGATTGCACTTTGAAAAAAATCAGAAAAAGTTTTCGCAATCGATTGTCAAACACTATTTCTATAGCTGGCACAACTAAAAGGTCTGTACACTTCGGTGTAAGAACAAAAACTGAGTCATGGCAATAGACGATCTCGGCAGTTAAAAGATTGGCGATATGTCAATTAGGGAATGAAAAATATGTAATGGTTCATAACCCACCAATTTCCCCTAGTATTACACTCTGAATAAAACTGTATGCCATATGACAGGGAGCCTCATAGTTCAATGTAAAAGGTTCACAGTTTCTTACTCTTGTAAAATTTACTCTAAAATGAGAGAGTCAATGATGTGTTTGATTAAAAGTTCACACGTTGCTGAGAAACTTCTTTGCATTGGTGAGGTAAATTTTCACATTGTTGAATGAAAAGGGTGAGAGAATTTAACACGTTGTTGAGTGAAATTTTTTACACAGTAATTTGTGCCTCCTTTTTATCACAGATTAATTAAGAGTTTAGATGGAAGAAGTTTCCTACAAGATTGGAAAGCTATTTTTTCAATGGGCAAACAAGTATGTGAGGCTCAAACTTTTCCTTTTTTTTTATTAGTTTTCTTGCTATTCTAATAAATAGAAAATTACTTTCATAAATTTGTTTTTGTGTTCAGGAAGCCCTATTTTAGTTTTAAACATTTTTAAAAATATGACTTAAAACTTTGTAATTTAATTGATTCTTTTAGTGAGCAAATGTTTGGATTTTACTAACAGAAAAAATTTTAATCAAATAGTTTATTTTTACATCTTCAAGGTCTTTTTGATTTGCTTAGGAAAATGATTCACACTTTTCGTCAACTATTTAATAAATAAAAAAATTTGTAAAAGACGAATGTAAACAGCAACATTTTTATTACAAAATGGAAACAAATGGATGTTTTTATATTTTAAATAAATTTTGGTATTCCATATTCAAACCTAAAAAACTGAATCTGGCGTTTTAAAAGAGGATGTTGTTATTTTTGTTTCATTGCACATTACTGCTATAGGTACACTCCATAAGATTTGTTTGCAATTGTCTTCGTTCAGGTGTAAAACGGTATAAAAACCCTTTTTAAAACTGAAAACCAAGACAAGCACATGCAATTTTTATTTATAAAATTATAAAAAACGGTTGAGTTTACACATAAGCAAGTTCATTAGGAAGGTTCATCGTAAAAACTGAAGAAATAACAGACTTTAAGACATTATGGCCAAAATAGTACAAAAGAACTGTATAAAAAAGTAATAAAAACAAAATTTCGTTCAAAATAACATGTTATAAATATTTTCAATATAACAATGGTTTATGTGAAACTTTTACTTTCGACATTGCAGCCAGTACACCTCCTCCTCTTCCAGGCAAAAGAGCAGAACCAGTAGGTCAGGTACCTACATTTTGATTCTAAGAATCTCTTTGATTGAAAATAGCTTGACAATTACGTTGTCGGTTATGATTTTTATTAAAAACTTCAAAAGTAGCTTCGACATGACGCCAATAAAACCGGGAAAATCAAGTAAGATAGCCATTTTAATGTCGAAAATCGATTTCGAGCAAAATAAAAACGTATGTACCTGCGTGTCCAGTCATATGGATTAAAGTACACTGCCCAACACGATTGATGTTAGTCTACCTAAAAGTTATGTCGTTTTCGCGTATAGTTTTTATGGTAAAAAATCATAATTTTACAGCAACAATATCAACGCTATAACTCCTTAAGATTCAATCGGTGGCTGTTGTGTACAAATGAACAAAAACTATTTTCTTCTGATATGGGCAGTTGTCCTTAACCTATAATTAATAATAATGCAAATCACAATGACATTTACTCATGCAGTTAATAGGCATATAAGAAATTCTTATTTTATTGTAATCTTTATCAATAAGACGCCTTAAGATTACGTAAATACAAGTGGATTCACATCTTCACATACATTCATTCTCATATACTCGTAGTCGTACAATCGTGTTATCAATTCAATTATTGCACGCTATATAGTGTGTTCACATCAAATGAAATGTTGGTCTCACTTTAATCAGAGTCATTTATTTATGGCAGAAATAAAACGTTTCTAAAAATAAATAATAAAGCAGATAAACGATAAAAATCAAGAGTGCCAAATCAAATGTAAAACGAAATAATCGCCAATTCAAGTCAATTGTGAAATCTACATAAATTGTGATGGTGATCACTAATTTCCATAGTTGTAAAAATTGCAAATTTCACTATAAATAGCAAAGGTTTTCTTAAATTTGAATGTAATTGATAACAATTACATTATTTTCACACGATTTTGCGATTTAAATTAAACATACAGTCATAGGCAAATCTATTTTGAAAAAAAAAAAATTCTGTGTCTTTTAGATTCTTACACGATATACGTGTATATTAGACCGATGCGTTTTGGACAAATGTTTAAAAATCGTCACGCAACCGGCAGAATTGTAAAGTTAAACTATCGACATGAAGATTGCCGTCACCCTAGCTCTGAGAGATCACGGAAGAGGGGTCGATATATTTTTGAAAGTTGAAAAAAGTGGTTCAAAAATGCATGCTCATCGGTCCGAAATGAATCAATTCTCAGCTTCGTTGTAGGTCGAAAATTGAAATCTAAGACATGGATTCTTATGTATTTTTTCTCGTAAAATCGAATGGCAAGTTTTCTGATTAGACGTCCATTTTTGGTATTAAGTGAGCTTTTCAGCTCAAAAGTGTCGAAATTTTTCGAAAACCCCCTGTTTGAGCACTCTACAATTGAACAGAAAAAGTCTTAGAAAGATTTGAAATGTATATTTTGTTAGGATTTTTTCTGACGAATCCAGTGGTACCATTTTTTTTGCGCTACGACATTATTTTTATTCATGAAAAACGAATGTTTGATTTTTATTATCAAAAAATATCACAAAATCGGGCGTAAATATTTAGTCGATGACGCACACTGGCGACATTTTTCAAAAGTGGTTGCAAAAATCAATTTTGGTGTGGTGGAAATTCGCAAATCTAATGTTGCAGTTCGATAAAGAAATACCCAATACTCAAGAATATAAAATATTAATTCATTTGAAAAAAAGGTTCGCTTTGTAGAGCTGGTCAAAATTTTAGGGTGGGCCAGATTGTATCGACGAAATTTCGCCGGCCTCGGCTACCCCCCATGTGAAAGTTCGGGCGACCTTCCTAAACGTCCGTTGCTTTGTGTTGAAACAGCATTTTCGTAAAAAAATGTCGCATAATTTTAGGAGCTTATTTTTTTACTGCATCATTCTTGCATTTCATAACGCCTAACTACAAATCGTTGACAATGCATAGGAATCAGCGCATCAGTAACAAAGTTGATGCTTTTTGTACACTTTGCTCTTAAGTCAAAAAATTCCTAAAATTATGCGACATTTTTTTTTACGAAAATGCTGTTTCAACACAAAGCAACGGACGTTTAGGAAGTCGCCCTTCATTCAATTCTAAGGATAAATGCCAAAGGAACCATATCACACCTGTCCCCACGTGTTTTAAATAAAAAGTGCTTGCACCCAAAATGTTTTTTCGGGAAAATGTGTAGAATGCCTCTAGGATGAAACATATATAGCCCCTTTTTCAAAGTGCACGGCACTTTTTCAAACTAGGGTCAAAAAACCCATTTTTTAGCCCGGGACTCTGTACTAAAACCAAAAAAAAAATTTTGACTAAAACGGATACAAAAAATTAGAATGCAGAAAGTTTTCTGCTTGTCCGTCACGGCGCTGTCCTGAGAATTTAAATAACGATAACAACACCCCTCTGAGGTTATTTCATATTATGAAAGCCTATTATATTCTGCATATTTTAGTGAATTTTTAAAAAAATCTTTGGAACGGTTTTCGAAAAAAAGCCAAAAAAACGTTAAAATTGAAATGAAAAAAAGTTTTCAGTTGACACACAAAAATAAAATTTTCATCAATATTTTAACAAATAACGATTATAATATGTATATATTATGAAAGAAAATTTAATTCTAAAGAATATAAGACTAAATAATTAGAAAAAATGGACCGGTTTTCAAAAAAAATGGCAAAAAACCGTTAATTTCAATGAAAATCAATATTTTTAGTCGATATATGAAAATTAATTTTGCTTATTATTGTAGCAAATAATGAAAATTATAAATATACACACATATTACAAAAATATATATAAAAATTTAATTTTTGTGTGTCAACTCAAAACTTTTTTTTTAATTCAATTTTAACGGTTTTTAGGCTTTTTTTTCAAAAACCGCTCCAACGATTTTTTTAAAAATTCACCAAAATATGCAGAATTTAATAGGCTTTCATAATATGAAATAACCTCAGAGGGGTGTTGTTATCGTTATTTAAATTCTCAGGAAAGCGCCGTGCCGTAAATTAAAATCCCGTTAACTGGAAAACCCTATCTAATATCGTTTACGAGATATCGCATTTTTATATAATTTTTGCGTACTAAAAAAATAATGATTAATATATAGAAACAAAAATAGTCAGTTGTGATGTATTTTTTGATATTAAATCGAAATCCGCTCTTGAAATTTTGACATGTAAGGTTTTTTCACCACTTTTGAAGTTATATAACAAGAACAGGTAATTGTTCGTTTTTTAAACTTGGAAAAATTCACGTTCCAGGCTTGTACGCACATCACTTAAAGTGGTGCAAAACTGTCAACATGTTTTCGAAATGGTTTTTTGTTCATTATTTTTTTATGGTGTGAAGTTCGGTAAAATTGTTCACATATTTGAATAGAAGAAAGGTTAAGCTTCCGTTTGGATCATATTTTTTTGTTGGTCATGTAGTCAGAACGGATGCTATAGCAGTACGAAGTCGAAAATAGCAAGCATGTTGACTGTTTTGCTTCTTACTGCATGTATGTATGTACAATTTTCCCTTGTTTCAACTAATCGTTTTCTAAATGTAAACAAGCTTTGAGACAATATTAACGTGAAACAAACCTTACCTACCCGTAGCCGTCAATTTAAAATTTGAAACGTGCACTTAAACCTGTATTCAATCACTTTTTCATTGCATCAAGTAAAATAACACATAATCTGTGCGTTCATTAGTCTTTTATGAGAAGGAAGTATAAAATCGATTAAAAGTCCGGCCTCCAAGAATAAATAAAAATAGTTTTCAATGATTTCTAGAGAAAAAATAAATGAAAAAACATTGCCTTTTCAGCACTTGAAATACCGGTTTACTAAATAGGTATGTCTATGTATGAAGCAGTTCAGTTATCTATCTATTTTATAAACTGTCAAATGTTTGACGCATTATCATATATATCTATGTACTAAACTGCCGGCAAAACTATTATCAATTTTATTTTATACCCTACATATAAAGCATTACATGTACTCAGTTTGTCCTTCAGTTTGTAACGCATAGAAAGAGAATTGGACAGCATGACCTTTTAAGTGCTTATAGCCCTATCCGTCTGTGGAAATGAAGATTATGGGAAAGCAAGGACACGTCCACCTACATACCATATAAACAACACACTTAAAATAATACAAAAAAAATACTCTGCAAATGTTTATGCAGCGAATTTTATTTGAGGTATTCCAATCAAATTTCACAAAAATCCAAACAATCAATAGAAGAAGTCCCAATAGAAAACTCGATAAACAAAAACGTTTTGATTGGAAGATCCTCACACGAAGTTTAATTGTATACGGTGTAGGGTATTTCATTTTTGGCAAGTCCATAGATAACACCATTATCTACTATTCTTTTATTGTTATCAATAATACACATGTTTTTGTGGCTCTCCTAAGTTGACTGACTGACTGTCTCTCACTGATTTCTTTTGTACTCATTTGTTGCTCTCTTGCATTTGATAAATAAAGAGTAGACTTTGAACATTGATCTACTGAACTTTGGACTCGAATTTAAATTTTTTAGCTTCATCTTTATCAATTGAATTTTTTATTTTTTTTTTTCATGTTTTTTCGTATGTTAATCAAATGAAAAATGTTCATATATGACATATGCAAACAAAAAAAGATATTCAGATCTGTCCAATAAAACTGTCAGAGTGAAATTAGCGCAAACAGACTATAACAACAAGATGGGTACTCATACTAAGATGCATAATCTTGTATATTTTTTAAAACACTTTATTAAAAATTGGTATATCTTAATTATTTAAAAAAGAGTATTACCTTGCCAATTTAACTATTTCATTGTTGACCTTAGCATTTTGCTAAAATTAAAGTTTTCGGCCGGTTTATGAGCGGCTATCGTAAATATACCTTTTGCTGTTCAGAATTCAGCTCCACACATTTCTGCCCGTAAAAAAATATAAGGCCGGAACTTAAGTAACGGCCTTTCAAACTTTATTTTCCCATCGGATTAAGCAATTTTTTATCTATATTTTAGTCAAATCGCCAATTTGTTTCGTTTTCCACTTCTCTTGTAAATTGCATATAAAGAAATGTAAACATTACACCCTGTTTTCACATTTTTCATAGTTAAAATCATTAAAGGCTGTAACTCCATACAAAAGAGATAAAAAATTAAATAGATTTTATAACAAAGAGAAGTTGCTGCGTTTTCTGAATAAAAATAAAATTTCGTTTTTCTCAAAACTATGAAAACCGAGTTGCGTCTTTTTATAATTTTACGGCAGATTTATGTTTTAGCCAAATTGCTCTCAGCAAAATAATTAACTGCATTGAACTGAGTTTGAGTACTTGAACAAGATTGAAGATGTTAATTTTTGGTATTAAAAGAAATCTTTTTTTACGTTCGATAGCGCAAATTTTCTTAACCATATAAATTATCTTGCCAGGAAAAAATTTATATAGCACCAAATTGTACAAAATTGTGTGAATAATTTAAATTTAACATTGATATGCTTATCTAAATCATGATTTGTGTTATTTTTGGCAAAAAAAAAAAACAACTCCCATTTTAATAATTTTCAAAATCTAACTATTTATATTAAAGATAAGATAACAAGACCACAAATGATTAAATTCAAAAACAAAAATTAAAAACAAAACTACTCCCTATATGCTTGGGTGCTTGAACCGGTTTATTTCAACCGCTTTCAACCGGTTTTTTTGATTTCCCATTTATTAAACATCAATACACCAATTCCTTTAATGTCAAAAATCGGCTTTTTTATCCAATTTTTTATTTCATAAACTTTTATGATAACAATACTGTTTTCATATCTCTTCGTAAAAGGCAAAAAGTTCTAAAAAAATTTATAATCCGACATCTTGGCAGAACAGCTGTTGTAGATAAAGAAAGATCATTATCGATTTATCGATATTGATTTCTTTTGTTGGAAAGGTTGTGGCAAAATAATGCTTTTATTGGGTGGTGCCGCGCCCCTAATGGGCTAATACGATGCCGCTAAGCCGATTTTCCGATTTTTATGAAGTTTAATATTCAAATAGAATACACTTTAATGAAGGATATAAAAAACTTTTTCGTTTTTTTTTTTTGGGGGGGGAGGATATTACACCACTGATAGAAAAATACGCTTTCACGACTAAGCTGCTTTACCAATTTTTATGAACGTCGGACTATACATAGGCTAAACCCCAAGAAAGCATGTCAAAAAATTTTCATGTTAAATTGGGTGACCTGTGAAAATTTATAAGGGTTCATTTTCAGGTGAATCAATATAAAAATTCAGGTTCGTGTTCATCTTACGTTCAGGTTCAAAATTAAAAAAAAAAAATGGCACAAACTGCAAATGTTTTTTTCGCTAAAAATCTTTTTTTTTTGCTTTGAAAAAAAAAAAAAAAAAGTCATTTATTGTAATAAATAGGTAAGGGGGCCTTTCACATACTACGTCACAACTATATTACTTAACGTCAATATTTTAATTTTATGGGACAAAATATTCAAATTCCCAAAATTAAGATTTGTTACGTTGCTAGGGGTGGAGGGGGTTGTACGTTTTGTTATGATGCGTTACGACCGGGGAAGGGAGGTTAAAATTGGTCGAAAATTGCATTACGTAATATGTGAACGGCTCCTAATTAAAATATTTTTAAAATTTAGTTCTTTTAAATTTGCTCATTGTGGTGATAATATGAATGCCAAAGCTAAAAGAACCCTTTCAATGTTTCTTTAATTCAAGTAAAAGATTATTTTTTTATATATATGAACTTTGTCTGGGTGAGTTTTTGGGTTCGGTTGGGATTCAGGTTCATGGCTTATAAAACCTAGGTTTGGTTTCGGTATCAAGCCTTGTAATGAACCATAAGAAAATTATTTAAAAAATTCTGTTTTTTAATGGGCAGTGCCCCTAAAATGAAAAGCACCATATAAAATTTGGTCCCTTTTAGAGAAAAGGAAAAATGCTCCTCTATATGGAAAAATAATTAATTTTAATACAAGTAATTTTAATAATTATAATAATAATAGTTATTTCATTGTAAGTTTTTTAATTGTGGAGACATTGTACATTGAAGGTGGTAAATTAAGATTCGATATACTCGTACATATAGTATTTCCAAAACTCCAGAGGTTACGGAGAAAACAATTGCAGATTAGAATTAACGGGCTCGCGGAAATAATGCCAGAAAATGAGGAAAAATAGGAAATACATTTTTGGCTTTACTTCCAAAACAAAATGGAAATAACGCCAAAATTTTGTATGGAGATTTTTCTGGCGTTATTTCTAAAGAAATTTCCTTTATTTCCGGGAGCCGAATAAACGTATATCATGATTTGATAATAGCTAACAAATGTTTGTAGTATGTACATATTTGGCAAATCATATTTTGGTTAGAATAAATATTTCCCTATCTGAAAGATTTATTTGTTAAAAACTACCAAATCATGTACAAAGCCAGGAAAATTTTCTAGGAGTTTATAAGTTTTCTTAGAGTTTATTAGAAAGAGTTAAAAAATTGTTTTTTCTTTTTTTTTCAGGTCTGTGTTGTTACTGGTCGTCAGTACACATATGCAGAATTACGTGATGCCAGCGCAGCACTAGCGGTACGGCTCCAAACTAAATTTAATTTTGTTCGTTCGGATGTTGTTGCTATCTGTTTGCCCAATCTTCCTGAATATCCAATAGCTACTTTAGGTGCTATTGAAGCTGGTTTAACTGTGACACCGGTAAATCCGATTTATACAGCAGGTAAGACAAAAAAACAACCATATTTAGAATATTTAGAACCGACCCGTCCTTGCGGTCCAAGCGGGCCAATATACAAAAATTACTTCAGTATGCGTTACAATGCAAAACCAAATTATTAGAAATGAAAAAACGCAAACACAAATTGACAATCTTTCTAAAATTATCAAAGTTAAAAGTAAAATGCTGTCATATGAAAACTTTATAATAACAGTTCTACGCAAGACGAAATCATAACTTTAGAAATTGGGTTATATGATACGTTGATAAGATAATAGAATCCGAATTTCTGCCCCCATAACATAATACCATAAATGATAAATTCAATTCTAAGTATGTACGATAAAAAATCATTTTAAACCATGAAGTAATCTATTATACTTGGCACGATTTGTAATAAAAAAAAAGTCATTTTATCGGGCGACCTTTGTGTTTACGTTTGGGAAAATGGAATTCTTAAGATAGCTGATATCTGAGGATTGTCCACGCGATCAGACTTATTTCCCAAAATAAAAATTGTGTAGCTGATATTTTTTTTTTAATTATCGAATTGTTAAAGTGCGTAGTAAATTTTTGCCAATTTAAATAAATGTTTATTTTGATTAAAAAAACCATTAAATTTTAATTATAAAAGCTTTTTTTACACGCTGTACACAAAGTGCATTCACATCGTTTTACGTCACACTTTTAGGCGAGAGGGGGGTTAACAAATTTGTGACAGAGGTGAGTCTGGGGATCTTGGAAAGTTTGATGTCACACAATTCAAATCGAAAAAATGTCGAAACTTCCAAGTATATTTATGTAGTTCACAAAAAACTTCAATTAATTTTAATGTATAAAATGATAGAGTGTGATGTCACAAATAAGGAAGGAGGGCTAATTAAAAATGTGACAGAGTGTGACATGGAGGAGGGGTGTTCCAAAAATCGTGAAATTCGTGTGATGTAATTTATGGAACGCCCCTAAAAAGTGACGAGGAAATTTTGACATGTACGGTTTTTTCACCACTTTTGAGGTTATATAACAAGACCAGATAATTATTCGTTATAAAACTCGATAAGGTTTTTAAAAGTACTATTCTTTTTCTTCGAAACTCACGTTGATTTATATCGATATCTTTAATTTTCTCCGAAATATCCTAACCTAAAAAAAGTTCTAAAAATGCACAAAATACGCCATTGTCAACATTGGTTGATTTATATAAAAAGTTGTTAAAATGATTATGATAAGCTACAAGTGACAATAATTAATTTTTACTGATACATTCTCAGTTCTTAAACATCATAATCATTTTTAACAACCTTTTATATAAATCAACCAATGTTGACAATGGCGTATTTTGTGCATTTTCGGAACTTGTTTTCGGTTAGGATATTTCAGAGAAAAATAAAGATATCGATATAAATCAAAGTGAGTTTTGAAGAAAAAGAATAGTACTTTTAAAAACCCTATCGAGATTTATAACGAATAATTACCTGGTCTTGTTATATAACCTCAAAAGTAGTGAAATAACCGTACATGTCAAAATTGCAGGTTAAAATCCAGAATGGATAGAGCAATTTCAAGACCGGATTCGGATTAAGCATCAAAAAATACATTAGAACTGACTATTTTTGTTTCTATATATTGATCATTATTTTTTTAGTACGCAAAAATTAAATTTTATAATAAAACGTCAAAAAATTAAGTAAAAATGCAATATCTCGTAAACGATATTAGATAGGATTTTCCAATATACGGCTTTTTAATCTGCGGACAAGCAGAAAATTTTCTGCATACTAATTTTTTGTATCCATTTCAGTAAAATTTTTTTGTTTGGTTTTAGTACAGAGCTCCGGGCTAAAAAATGGGGTTTTTGGCCCTGGTTTGAAAAAGTGCCGTTCAGTTTGAAAAAAGAGCTATATATGTTTCATCCTAGAGTCATTCTACACATTTTCCCGAAAAAACATTTTGGGTGCAAGCACTTTTTATTTAAAACACGTGGGGACAGGTGTGAAAAACCAAACAGTTAAATATGTACGTATATTTGAACTTAATTTTCACAAATTGCTTCACTTTTAATCATAAGCTTAGCTGTCAAAATCCAATGGAAAAAAAAGGAAATACCAGAGTTTTATAGTGGTTTTTTGTAGAAATTGACCTAGACCATGACCATGACCTAGAGCCAGTTAAAAAACATCTAATAGAAATTGAAAAAAAACGATCTTGGAAAGAAAATGTATCATTGTTGGAAAAGGAATTTCCATTCATAAAATATTCACGATTTCAAATGCTTCCTCTCGAAAGGGAGTGTATTCTCGAGAAGGGTGTTCCCAGGCATATTTGCGATAATGGCCAATATGTAAGCACAGCGAACTGACATCAATCGCTCGTTTGAAAACGGAAATGTGCGGTAGAAACTGAATTCCTCAACTACAACACACATTTGAAATTTTACGAAAACTATCTGTAATTTGCAAGATAGTCGTTATTTGCGAAATATTGTTTTGTTGTAAGAGTGGAAATAGTAAGGTGATGGGCGTGGCCCCACCCATTTTCAAACGTGTATATTAAACTTACTAAAAAACTAGTAAGGGTGGTATCTTTGGCCTGGCCAAACACTAAATATCCTACACTGCATTTCAATTTTATTATTAAACACTTAGTTGATAAGTACTATGTTTTTATTAAAATAAACTGTTTTATTCTTCCGTAACTCTTAGGAGAGTATAAGAACAAATAGCTTTTATGGGAAGTGCCACGCCCCCTAGTTCTACTTCGCCTCCTTTTTGCTCAGAGTTTGCAATTAATGTTCTTAGAGTTTGAGTGAAATTTCATTATATAATCTCAAAAAACACTTTCAGTATATTATTTCGTACTTCTGTTTATATGGGAGGTGCCACGCCCTCTTGTCCGAGTTCGCTTAGTTTTTCTTTTTAGAGCTTGCATTTATTGAATTGAGTATTTGTGTGCAATTTGGTTGGGTTATCTCAAAAAACGCCTTCAGTATAACATTTTGAAAATTTTGCTTAAATGGGAGGTACCACGCCCTCTTGTCCGAAGTAGCCTAGTTTTTTCTCAGAGCTTGCATTTATTGATTTGAGTATTTGAGTGCAATTTAGTTGGGTTATCTCAAAAAACGCCTTCAGTATAATATTTTGAAACTTTTGTTTATATGGGAGGTGCCACGCCCTCTAATCCGAATACGCCTATTTTTTGCTCAGAGCTTTCACTTACTTTTCCTAGTATTTATGTGTATTTTGCTTCTGTTATTGCAAGTAATGCTCTTATTATTGCATTTTGAATATATTTTTTGTAAGGGCGGTAGGCATGTCCGTTGACCGATTTCGCTCATTTTTAATCACCCGAGCTAACTTTTACGACGGAGTCAGAATATTAAATTTCATTGAACTTTGTTGCTCAGTTTTCCCAAAAAGTGGATTTCCACGCACACCCAGCCAGACAGACGGACATGGGCATATCGACTCAGGAGGTGACGCTGATCAAGAATATATATACTTTTCCGTACCTGCCACGCCTCTTTCTCTGCATTACAAACAGAAGAACAAAGTGAATATACCCTGGGTGTAGGGTATAAAATTGATTTCTGGAAATGCCATGGTTTTCCTAGAAAATTTGAAAGCTGTTGTTTAAAAAGTGAAATGAGAATTTTTTCAAATCATTTAGAGATTTGCTCATACCGGTTTTACGCAATATATCGGCTTAATACGGTTTTTATAATATTATGATAACATACTCGTAAGCAAAACTTCCAAAATGCTGTTGTACAAAAGTTATTGCATGTAGAGTAAGCCATTTTCGCACAAACACTAGGGATCGTTAGTGCAAGTTCTGCGCAGAAACCATGTGAATTCGAAAAGATTTTAAAATGCTGCGCTGTAGGGTATTTGATTTTTGGCCAGACCAAAGATAGCAGCCATACTAAATATTTATTTTTAATGTTCATAATATTATATTCATACATTTAAATTTTTTTATTTTTCATCTTCATAATTTGTTTTGGTTTGAATCGTACATTGGACTTTGTTCAAGGCTAAATTGAGTGATCGCGCTTGTAAGATACAATAGTATAAAATAAATATATCTTTTTTAGATTTCGAACTTTGAGATGGGTACATAACATTGTAATTGATGATTTTATTGTTTTCCTCCATTAATTGATTCTTTCAGTTGGTTCACATGTTGACTTAATTGGTTTACTAAATATTTCTAAAAATATAAATTTAGCGAAAGTGGGTGTGCTAGAGTACTCCTATAATTTTATTTATAAAATTTTTTGTTTATTTTTATTTTTTTGCTTTTATTTTTAACTCAATTGAATCGTGTGTTTTTATTATCCGGACCAATAGTAAACAAATTAAACTGTCTGATATTAATCCAAAATAGATATTATAATCGCATTTGTCAAAATTAACAACAACTAGTAAGGGTGTAAATTTTGGCCTGGCCAAAAAATAAATACCCTACACTGCAGTATTTTGAAAATTTTGCTTATATGAGAGGTGCCACGCCCTCTTGTCCGAGTACACCCAGTTTTTGTTCAGAGCTTGCATTTATAGTTTTTAGTGTCAGAGTGAAATTTAGTTGGATTATCTCAAAAAACTTTTTCAGTATAGCATTTTGAAACTTTTGCTTATATGGGAGGTGCCACGCCCCTTTGTACGATTTCAACCAATTTTTGCTGAGAGCTTTCATTTATAATTTTTAGTGTCTGAGTCGAAGTTGGTTCGAATATCTCAAAAAACGCTTTCAGTATAGCGTTTTGAAGCTTTTGCTTGTATGGGAGGTGCCACGCCCTCTTGTCCGAATTCGCTCAGTTTTTTATCAGAGCTTGCGCTTACAATTTGTAGTACTTATGTGTATCGTGGTTGCATTGTCGTGAAAAATACTCCCAAAATTGCATTTTGAATATAATTTTTGTATGGGCGGTAGGCGTGTCTGTTGACCGATTTTGCTCATTTTCAATCCCCCGAGCTAACTTTGACGACGGAGGCAGTGTACCAAATTTCATTGAATTATCTTACTCAGTTTTCCCAAAAAGTGTATTTCAACACACAGCCAGCCAGCCACCCAGCCAGCCAGCCACCCAGCCAGCCAGCCAGCCAGCCAGACAGACGGACATGGCTATATCGACTCAGGAGGTGACGCTGATCAAGAATATATATACTTTTCTATATCTGCCACGCCTCCTTCTCTGCGTTACAAACGGAAGGACAAAGTGAATATACCCTGGGTGTAGGGTATAAAAATTTGTTTGTAATATTGGTAATTATATACATACATATGTTTGTACAAGCGTAGAACCATATTATGTACATTTTCAAGTACTTGGTATCATTTATTAAAACTATTGAAAAGTTGACATAGGCCAGTTTCTAATCACCGCCACACGTGGATCTTTTGGCACAAACACTGAGACCATGAAATTTTAACGTACTTACTCAGTGTATGTATTTTTTTATTTTTTTTTTGCAAAACTACAAATTGTGCTTTACACATACAATTTTTAGCTTACGTGAGAACTCTCAAAAGCATTAATTTTAATTAGAAAAAAATTTGATTTTCGATAAGAATGAATACTTTCTCTTAACCCTTTGGGGACGAAGTTTTGTTTGAAAAACGAAATAGGGGAGGGGGGGCTATTGTGGACAAATTCAAATTTTCGCGCCGTTTTGAATTTTTTGTTTCTGTTTTATATTTTTCAAGTTGGTATTTGCACTCTGCATCACCAAAAAAAAAATTCATTTGTTGACAGTTCAGCTTTCCATGATAACGTGACCGAACGTGTTTTACGCAGCAAAAAGTAATTTTTTTGTTGTTTCGTAATTTCAGTGATACTTTTAAACTAATTATTCTTCTGCTGTAGTGTTAATAGAAAATACAACTTAAAATAGTGTTTATTTAAACCATTGATATTATTTTTGAAGAACTTTACCGTAACATTAAAAAAAAAATATTTTTGTTTAAAAAGACATGAAGGGGCTAGTGTGGACATGTCCGCAGCAGCTGAAATGAATCCAGAAATCGTTAGACCATTTCTAAAAGCCGTTCCAAGAAAGTACGTTACTAAAAAGAAAGAACGACAGATTCACGTATCCCGATTTACCGGATTCCAGCGAAATTTACCGAAATGAAATAGTGGCAAAGCTGCCACAACCACAACTGTCGGAAACATCTCGATCAGCAAGTTATATGAAGTTTGAAATAACATGGACAAAAAATATTTTATATTGGCCAAGTTGTCACGATCCACGGTTCTCAAGATTTCGTCATTACGTTTCTAAAAAGAAAGAACGACAGATTCACGTATCCCGATATACCGGATATCAGCCAAATTCACCGAAATGAAATAGTGGCAAAGCTGCCACAAGCACACCAACTGCCGGGACCATCTCGAGCAGCAAGTTATATGAAGTTTGATATAAATTTCTCCAAATACATCATGGGATAGCAGTTAATTTTTTATTTGTATTATTATTTGTATTACATCATTATTTTCTTGAATAAACATGTATCTGAACTCTTTCTTAACGTTTTTGTATGAATTATCAAGTTTCTTATGGTGTCCACATTAGCCCCCAGTTAAATCAATGGTTGTCCACACTAACCCCGTATAACGGGCTAGTGTGGACAAATGTAAGCTCTTTTTAAAATAATTTAATAAAGCATTTATGAAAATAAAAAATCATAACTATTGATGCAATTATGAAGGCAAGAGGTATAAGTAATCGCTAAAAATTACTTTATTACAAAAATTATATATTTACATATATAATTTTGTAATTATATAAAAATTGTCCACACTAGCCCCCCCCCCCCCCTTCCTTTCCTACTCTTAACAGAACAAATTGAACAAATTAGGTATATTTAAATAAAAATTTAAAAAATAATAATTTAAGATATCTGTCAAATGTTTTTTTACCATGATCAGTACAACTTTGTTTTTTTAACAGTATCTGACAATATCTGACCGTGACACATACATATTTACTGCGACAGCATTTTTAGAAATTCTAATTAAAGGTAAATCCTGTGAAATAATATATATGTACATAGGCTCGAAGTCGCCCTGTTACTTCAGGATTTTGAGATATTTAAACCGTATATATGCACTATATCTGAATTCTGGGATGGGATCAAAATTTTATATACTGTTTTGGATTTAACACTTAAAACTCTATAAAAAAGACTAAGAACCAAAATTGGCTTGGTATTTTCTCAAGGCTTGTAAGTAAGCATTATTCTAGTTTCAATACACGAAAACTAAATTTCCTTTAAGACCGTGAATTTTCTTTAATACTTCTTCTATAGCTCTCATTTTAATTTTAAGTTTCTGTATTTCTGTAATTTTTTAATGAATATAAATTTTAGAAATGTAATTCTGTATAAATAGCTCTCTTATTCCTATTTTTTTTTAGAGGAAATTGCCCGTCAGCTCACCTTCAGCAATGCAAAGTTTATCATCGGAACAACTGTTGGTTTCCCAGTACTACAGGAAGCATGCAAGCTGGCGCAAAAACAAATGCTCATCGCATGTATACGCATGCGTCAGGGTGATGAGTTACCCGAAGGTGCCATTGATTTCTTTGACCTCATTAAAACTAAAGATGTCGACTATAGTCAGTTGAAACACTACGATATGAATGGTGATGAAATGGCTTTCCTGCCGTTTTCCTCTGGTACCACAGGACTACCAAAGGGTGTAAAGTTATCGCACAATAACATCTCGGTCAACTGCGAACAAATACAGGCCGCCATTGCCATCGATACGCTGAAATTCCAGGATGTGCTGCCATGCGTGTTACCATTTTTCCACATTTATGGCTTAACAGTCGTCATGTTGTCGAAGTTGGGTCTGGGCTCAAAATTAGTAACGCTGCCACAATTTAAGCCAGAGGATTTCATGAAATCGCTCTTCGATTACAAGGGCAGCATTGTAAACTTGGTGCCGCCAATTGGTGAGTACAAATTATATAGCAGAAAATATATTTACATAAAACATTTATTTTTAATCTGCCTTAAATTTTTCTTACGATAGCCCTTTTCATGATTAATCATCCTAAGATGTCGAAAGAAACATGCCCTGACCTACGTATGGTAATGACTGGTGCAGCGCCAATTGGCGTCTCAGATGCGGAACGTTTCATTAAAAAGTAAATTTGACGATTTAATACTCTGCTCAAATAAATATTAACTGTATATATACTTCCAATAGATTCCCTAACACGAAATTCTTACAAGGTTATGGCATGACTGAGGCTTCACCAGTCGTTCTAATGACGCCAGAGACAAATACACGATATTCTTCTGTTGGTTATCTCACCGGCAGCACAGAAGGCAAAGTCGTTCCTTTGGATGGTACCGATACCAAGGGTGTGGGTCCCAATATTACGGGGGAGATTTGTGTGCGTGGCCCACAAGTAATGTCTGGCTACCTGAACAATGAAGAGGCCAATAAAGAAACTTTCTTCCCAGGACGTTGGTTGCGCACTGGTGATGTTGCCTACTACGATGAAGAAGGCTATTTTTATATAACAGATCGCTTGAAGGAGCTTATTAAAGTGAAAGGATTTCAGGTACCACCTGCCGAATTAGAGGCTTTATTGCGTAATCATCCAAATATTTTGGAAGCAGCAGTTTTTGGCGTTCCACATGAGATTAATGGAGAGGCGCCGCGTGCGTTGGTGGTCCTCAAACCTGGCACGAAGTCCACGGAAGATGAAATCTACGATTATGTGGCGGAACGTGTGGCAGTGTATAAAAAACTTGATGGTGGTATTATATTTGCTAATGAGGTTCCAAAGAACCCAACAGGAAAAATTTTGCGTAAGGTATTGAGGGAAAAATATTCCAGTTAAAGTAGATAAGAATTTGTATGCCGAACAGGGTTGACATTTGTGGACTGACATTATTTTCAAGAGAAAAAGAATTGATATAGGTTTAAATTTTTTGTTTTTTTAAGTGTGTTAAAAAGGGATCACATTTTTATTTGTGTGGAGAGGGGAATAATTACAAAATATTTTATTTTATTATGTAGCAAAATTATAAGTCCTTTCAAAACTAAATTAAATAACTTCACCTGAACGCTTAAATGTAAAAAATAAAACAAATACATATGTATCTGTGTACCTATGTGAGTATAAATTATTAAGTATACATGTTATGTTTTTTAAGCTTAATTCCTAAGAAAATAGATACACAAACAGAGAAATAATTAGGTATAAGTTTTGATATAAAAAGTATTTGAAACTACTTAGATCATATCACAATGTGTGAATTAACATTTTTTTAACTTCCATACTAATTAGATTACATACATAAGTTTATGTCTGTTGAATGTATTTTGGATAGATTTAATTTTAAATACCTAATAAATAATGTTTTTATCGGATAAATAAAAATACATTATTTTTAATAATATTGTTTTTGTATTACATTCATTCAAATAAAACACGGGTTTTACGTTGCTGCGAAATCCAGTGTTAACTGAAATTAACTTGGACGTTGTTAGTCAGAAACCAATGCGAAAAGGGATTACAATTCAAGATTCCAAAATTAAAACAATTGCTTTTAAAGAAATTACGGGCTTTAGCACCGTTCGCGAGTCGCCAGAATAGTAAAGCGACTCGCCAAAATTGGTAGCAAGGCTGGCGAGTCGCGCTGTGCATATGAAATCACGCAAATATAAAAAATTTTGTCCTTTTAATTGTGAACGCACAAACGGAAGCGTGGCAGGTATAGAAAAGTGCATATGTATATTCATGATAAGCGTCACCTCCTGGGTCGACTTAGCTGTCCGTTGAAATCATGTTAATATTTTTCGGTAGCAAGATAATTCGATGAAATTTTGTACACTGCTTACATCGTAAAAGATATCCCCCTATCGTAAAATATAGGCGAGTGAATATGAGCGAAATCGGTTAACGGACACGCCTACCGCCCATACAAAAAAATCATTTGAAACGCTATATTTAGAGCATTTTTCGGAGGAATATAACCAAAACACCACCACTTTGAATATTGCATATTCCAGTGATAATATCTTTGAGAAACTACATCTTCCAGCAGAGTGGTTGCTATTCGCGAAAAACTTTTATCAGGGAAAGAAAGCACGTCCCGAAAAATTATAAATTTCCAAACAATTTTCATGTTGGTTCTTAATTTATTAAAAAATTTTGTTTGAGTTTGTGTATTGTGTGCGTACAAAATTGGTTTTTTTACACACAATTTTAGACCCTAAATCAGATAATCAGTTATCGCAATTTAAAAATATCCACAATACGCTTCAAAAGAAACACGTTTTCAAAATAAGAATTTAAAAAATCATCCACATACATACAAATCAATAATACATACATACATATAATACCCCTAACACACTCACATCATCCGTGGTCACAACCCAACATTTCTTACGTTGAAAACGTAAGTTTTATTACAAAAGGTTTATACGGTATGTTTTCCTTGTTTAAGTAAGGTATCTCAAAAACCGTATGAGATACAGCAATCCTAAGGCCGGATTCGGATTCAGCATTCAAAATACATTAAATAATGGTACTATTTTTGTTTGTTTCTGGTTTTTTTTTTTCTTAATTTTTTTGTATTTTTACTTACGTTTGTATTTAACTTACGTTTTTTGGTTTCAATAGCAACGCCATCTACCGTGTCAGTCCCCGCTTGAGGTGAAAAGTTTGGTTTTAATTTATTAAAAAATTTTGTTTGAGGTTTGTGTAGTGTTTTGTGTATACAATATTGGTTGGAGTCCACACAAATTTGATTTTTAGAACTGTTTACATTAAAATAATTTGCTATGTACGGAAGCGCCATCTATAGGGAGCTAGCAAGAAACTGTATATTGTTGGTTCGTGTATTGACTTCTTACAAGAAAACACAAATGCGGTATGCTCGCGATGATATGATTATATAAAATTCACTCACCATTCATTGTTGGGACTTTATTATCTGTATTATCCGTATATATAAGTATTGCGACATAAGGTGGTCACAACCCAACACTGTCAGCTTACTTTTTACACCATGAAAAAACGTAATTAAAAGTAAGAAAAAAAAAAACCAGACAAACAAAAACAATTAATTTAATGTATTTTTGAATGCTGAATTCGAATCCGGCCTTAGAATTGCTGTATCTCATACGGTTTTTGAGATATCTTACTTAAACAAGGAAAACATACCGTATAAACTTTTGTAATAAAACTAACGTTTTCATCGTAACAGAAAACATACCGTAAAAACTTTTGTAATAAATTACGTTTTCAACGTAAGAAATGTTGGGTTGTGACCACGGATAAATAAATGGTGAATAAATATAATAAAATGGTGTGT
This sequence comes from Calliopum simillimum, assembly GCA_951812925.1. Classification (NCBI taxonomy): domain Eukaryota; kingdom Metazoa; phylum Arthropoda; class Insecta; order Diptera; family Lauxaniidae; genus Calliopum; species Calliopum simillimum. Next base: position 82,721,944 of record OX638372.1, on the reverse strand, counting down.
GGAGTGAATAAATTTCATTTTATTCATCATATCTATATTTAAATAGGCAAACGAAATCGGTTCAGTCCCTGTTTCTATACCTAAATCTCAACCGATTTGCTTGATTTTTTATTTGTTGGAAAGGCGATGAGCAGGAGCAGTGCATAGGACTATACTTTTTTTTAAGTGGGCGGTGCCACGCCCTTAAATGGAAAAAACGCTCTCACGGCTAAACCGCTCCATCGATTTTAACGAAATTTGGTATGAAAATAGGGTTAGCATAAGGAACGATAATATGACCATTATATTTTCAGTGGGCGATGCCACGCCCCTAAATGACAAAAAACGCTGTCACGGCTAAGCCGCTGCATCGATTTTGGTATAGAGACAGGGTTAGCACTAAGGAACGATAATATGACCATTATGTTTTTCAGTGGACGGTGCCACGCCACTAAATGGAAAAAACGCTCTCACGGCTAAGCCGCTGCATCGATTTTAACGAAATTCGGTATGGAGATTGGATTGGCACTAAGGAACGATAACATGACCATTAAAAAAACGCTCTCACGGCGAAACTACTGCATACAATTTTTATTAAATTTGGTAGAGATATAGGGTTAGCACTATATAGCACGATACCATGATTGATTTTTATGAATTTTGGTACAGAAAGATATCAAAAACTGTTTGCTCTTAAATAGGTGTTACACGCCTCTAAATGAAAAGCACGATATTGCAACACCGATGCAGATAAGCTGAACCCTAAGGAAGAATATTAAAAGCTTTTTGTGTTTTATCGACCAATGCAGGGTATAAAAACTTTTTTCTTTATTTTATTGTCAAATTGAAATGGTCGAATTTCGACCACAAGGCGAACTCTAGTTTTTTTTATTCGCTCGTTGGGTGTGGTGTGTGTGTGTGTGTGGGTGGAGGGAGAGGTTTTGAGTTTTTTTGTGTTTTTTTGGACAAGCAAGCAAACAAACAAAGCCAGTTTTTTTTAAGATGGAGTCGATTTATTTTTTATTAAGAAATTTCCTTGATTTTTTTCAGAATTTTAGCGCCTCTTATATGTGGGCGTAAAGACCGATTTTAACGTTTTAAACCATTCTGTCCCACGACCCAATACGATTTTTCTGAATTTTACTCCGGAATATTTGTTAGATATACCGCCGTTATATTGCCTTATGTGTCCTATGGTGTGCTCGATCGCATATCGCCAATAATCGCATTTTTTTTACCAAAATTTAATGTTTTTTGTTTTTTACTTGGTAGGGGGCGCTACAATGTGTTTGACTGTAGAATTTATTTAACACGGCGATGTCATTGAAAGGGACCGAGAGGCAACACTGTGCACTACCTTTCGCTAGCTAAGTATATCGCCGGGCACATCGCTTGTGAAAAAAAAAAAAACAAAAATCAAACTACCCAATACTGAGATTCGAACCAAGGGTACAAAGTTTTTTAACTAAATTTCGAAGTCTTTAGCTCACTCGTCTATAAAGCTTATTGACGTAGTTGTGTGAAATTCGAATTTAAACAATTAAAAAAATGTTGGTTTTTTTTTTAAATATTGTTACTCAAATTTTGAAACTAAAAAGTCTCTCCAACGAAAATTTGAAATTCTAAAGCCCAAACTCCAATAGCGCGTTGGCGGTGGCAGTGGCAGTTTTCGAAGCAGTATTTTACTGCCAGTATTTGCTGCCACTGCTGATGTATCCACAATAGCGCGTCGGCAGTGCCATTCATTAGCAGTGTTCAAATAAAATCCGTTTTCGCGAATAAACACAATAATTTTTTCTTTTAATTTTATCGCAACACTCGCAACATCTATATATTAATACGCGAGACAAAAATTTGTCGTACCTTTTTTACTATGTTAGAAATGTAGCACGACTTTGAATTATACACCATTAGAAAGGTATTTGTGTGTAAGTGTGCACAATGTTAAAATTATTTTATCATTTTGTCACTAAGACAGGTAAAATGAAATGAAAACTTTTCAATATGAACAACGACAAAATACGCTGCCACACAAAGCTGAAAGGAGGATACAGCACAAAGAGAAAGAAAAAAGCTGACTGATACTGACTTCATGTTTTTTTTTAGTTTCACATGATAAATAAGCTTTTCTGTTTTGTACCAAATAGCAAAAAAAGTACTGAAACTGTCAAAAAAGTACCAAAATTATTTAATACATTTGTGGTAAAATTTTGACCCTTGGGCGATTCTAGTATATTTTAAATTGTCACAAATTTGAAAATTTTTATAAATGACTTTTTTTTCTTTCCAAATTTTAAAGTTCGAAAGATTCAAAAATGTTCAAATGAGAGGCAGTGGCAGTGAATTTAGAAATAGAGAAAATTTTCACAGCGCTGTGTACTGCCGCTGCTCTATTGTAGTTACTTTCATATAAAGCTGTGCTTTCTAAAATGACAACTATTTTCAAACACTGCTACTGCCACTGCCGACGCGCTATTGGAGTTTGGGCTTAACTCTCACGTTTTATATTTTATTTCTGAACTGACGACTTCTTGCATTAGCCGGGGTCAAAAAAGGAACTAGTGCGTGTTTCGCTAGCAACTTCGCCAGTGATATTGTGCCAAGTGTCTCCTTGAGAACTTCTGGGTATAGATAGCGAAAAGTAGTGCACAGTGTCGCCTCTCGGTCCCTTTCAATGACATCGCTGTGTTAAATTCTACAGTCAAACACATTGTAGGTAGATAGGCAGGGGACTACCGATAGCTAGCGAAATCGCTAGATCAGGACTAATGCTGCCGAACTATAGGTATTTTATTCTTGAACTGACGACTTCTTTCATTACCCGGGGGAGGGGTGCGTGTTTTACTAGCGATATTGGGCCAATTGTTTCCTTGAGAACAGCTGGGTGCATTACCTTTCGCTAGTGAAGTGACTGAACCAGTGGTCGGTGAATTCACTAGTGAATAGGGGGCACTCGCCAACGGTAGAACTACAGGGATTATGATTTTTAAAATCATTAACTTGTACGGCGTGCTTGAACCAAGTTTAAATAAAAGTTTCTTGCATATGAGTTTTTTGACTGAATTATGTTACGTAATAACTTCACAAATCAAATGATCCCAAAATTAAAAAAATCGAATGGGCCTTTTTTGAAATAAGGCTAGCCTTAAGCAATAACTATAAAAAGTTAATACTACACAAAATTAAAAATATTTGTAACATTTTGCAAATCTTTTTCTCGCTGAACACGAAAAACGCATTTATTTTTTTTTCCTTGGGGTCGTTCCCAAGTTATTCGATAATTTATAATTTCGAGGTTATAGCTTCATATACATCAATATATTTCTATGACGCCAAGTCCGATCAATTTTATTTTTCCACGCTTACAAAGAGTGATTAATGGCGCTTCTAACAAGTATACCAATAATTATGCTCCAAACAAAATTGACTGAGTTAAAGCAGGAAAAAGCTTGATATTTCAAAAAATTTTAAAATTTTTCACATCAACTTCAAATGAAATATTTTGTTTTTGGCACATATTTTTTTTAAATAATTATTTTTAGAAATGTTATTTAATGGCGCATATAATTGCAAACATTTTAAGCCTATGCTGAGCAAAATCGAATAAAATTTCCAAAAGATATAAAGGCTTTAGTTCAATAAGGAAGATGTGAGAATTTTTGAAATGTTCGGCCTGAGTCAACAGATCCAATTTTTCAGCCTCCAAATAGGACACCCTACACTTATTGAACACTTTAAAGATAATTTCAGTAACTTCTAATCATTCTTTGTAGAAGAACATTGCGGATTGTATCAAAAATATTAATTTTTGAAAGAAATCGAAATTTCCCTATTGCACTAAAACCTTAATATCTTTTGGAAATTTCATTCGATTTTGCTCAACATAGGCTTAAAATATTTGCAATTATATGCGCCATTAAATAACATTTCTAAAAATAATTATTTAAAAAAAATATGCGCCAAAAACAAAGTATTTCATTTAAAGTTGATGTGAAAATTTTAAAAAATTTTTGAAATATCAAGCTTTTTCCTGCTTTAACTCAGTCAATTTTGTTTGGAGCATAATTATTGGTATACTTGTTAGAAGCGCCATTAATCACTCATTGTAAGCGTGGAAAAATAAAATTGATCGGACTTGGCGTCATAGAAATATATTGATGTATATGAAGCTATAACCTCGAAATTATAAATTATCGAATAACTTGGGAACGACCCCAAGGAAAAAAAAAATAAATGCGTTTTTCGTGTTCAGCGAAAAAATGGTTTGCAAAATGTTACAAATATTTTTAATTTTATGTTGTATTAACTTTTTATAGTTATTGCTTAAGGCTAGCCTTATTTCAAAAAAGGCCCATTCGATTTTTTTAATTTTGGGATCATTTGATTCGTGAAGTTATTACGTAACATAATTTAGTCAAAAAACTCATATGCAAGAAACTTTTATTTAAACTTGGTTCAAGCACGCCGTGTTGTGTTTTTATATATGTATTTAAAAAAAAAAATACATCTTCTTAAATTTTTTTCAAATATAAGGTCTATTTAACGAGTTAGAGGGCTTTAAAATTTTGACTGACCGCAGATACGTACCTATCGAAACCTATTATAAAGCTTTCAAAAGTTAAATAAAGTAGCCAAATTTATTCTTCATTTAATGAGCTTTTTAACTGCATTTTTTGATTTTAAAAAAATATCTCGTTTTTTGGAAAAAGGTTGACCTTAAATTTTGAAAATTAGTTTCAACAAAGTTAGTCCCTTGTAATTTTTTTCTAAAAATAGCTTATAGTGAATAGGTAATTCTTGCCAAATTTCATAGTGGGCATGGAAAACGTTTAGGAGCTAAACCAGTTACAATCATTTCGTCAGTACGACTTGAAACTGTATCCGGTCTAGCTCTTAAGCGACTTCCAAGGGGCTAACCTTGTTAAAATCAATTTTCAAAAATTAAGGTGCACCTTTTCCAAAAACGTCCCAAACGCCTTCAACGCCCACTATGAAATTGGGCAAGAATTATGAGAAATCCCAATTTAAATAAAAATTTTACATATTAAATGAAAAAAGCAAATAACTAATAACTGATAAATTATAAATTTTAGTTTATACGAACCAAAACATAAATTTGACATTGGGAAACAAAATTTATGAGATTTAACTACGTGAAAATAATTTTAAAAAATACCTAAACAGTCTAAAAATGTTAAACCATTTCGGTTATAACCAGGAATGTAGTATTTTCTCTTAAATTGTTTATCGGTTTTGTTCTATCAAACAGCATAAAGCTCCAGGACACTTCGTCATTTAAATTTACAAATAACAACCCAATGTGCACAAAAACGGATGGGGATCCGTTATGAACCCGTAACGAACATCAAAAACGAACTCAAAACGGATTTGCTTTTAATAATGTAAATGCTGTGTTTAAAAAAAAAAATCATTTTGCAGCGTTTATTAGCAATTAAAAAAAAAATTACTAGAAAAAAAAGGAAAAAAAGAAAAAAAAAAATATAACGATCTGCCTATGGTAAGATTCGAACCCGCGTTGATCCGCAGTGACGGACCCGTCTCGAATCCGAAACGTGCGTCAAAACGAAGAAGCGTGGCACCGCCCCAAACTTTTAATTTGATTTGATCATATCTTTTGAACCGTATAAAATTTTTTGATGAAAATTATCACACAGCTACTGACTATCAATGCCTTATAATATTTTGATATTTTGATTTTAATATTACTCGAATAAAGATTTTGATGAAAATCAAAATTTTCAATGGTTAAAAAGTGAGCGTGGCATTTTTCCGATTTCGCTCAATTTTCGCCCATTATAAGGCATTGATAGTCAGTAGCTGTGTACTAATTTTCACCAAATCAAATTAAAAGTTTAGGGCGGTGCCACGCCTCTATATACTAAGACAAAGTCTGTTTCATTCTTTGGCATATGCTAGCGCATATCACTTTCCAAAGTTTCATTAAAATCGCTATAGCCGTTCTTGAGAAAAACATAGCAACAGTATTTATATACACAATTTTAAACCCTATAAGAAGAGAAGATATCTCAGAAACCATACAAGATACAGCAGTTGCCAGATTCGGATTTAGAATTGCCAAATAGATATAAAACGATTATTTTGATTTTTATTTGTTGCATTTCTTTTAACAATTTTTTTTTATGAAAATATAACTTTTGTATTCTGATTTCTGATTTTAAATAAAATAAAAAAAAAAAAATAAAAAATTTAAAAAAAAAATCATCAAAATCGGAGCTGTTCATGAGGACTTCCTCATTTTGCCTGTTTTTTGGCTTCATTGACTCCACTAAAAGTACAGCAGTAATTCTAATCGAGTACGACTAGGATTCAAAACATTCATTGGGTGACTTCTTTTGATTTTTGGGTTAATTTTCTATAAATCTTGGAAAAGCTCTTGTTTTTCGACAGAATTTGTTTCGGGAACTTCTCAAAATAAATTAAATTTCGTAAGAAATAATTTTCATAATGACGTTTTTATTTTCAAACTTAATTTTTCATATTTAAATTTAATTTGTTTTTTTTTTTTTTTTTACATACACTATAATATATATTTTCCTATATATGCACGTTTGTATCTAAATGTAAGTATATATGTATACACTTTTCAATTTAATTTAATTTTTCATAAATGTTTGGAAACTTTACTTATTATTGTTAAATTTATAAGTGTTTTTTCTGGTTTTTTATTATTATTTTATTTTGTTCTTTCTTTTTATGTTTTCAAGTGTTTCAATAAACGTTCTCCTAGTTACACCAAAAAATTATTAATATATGTAAATACTTAAAATAAAATCTTCAGTCATAATAGTTTGTAATATGTTTATAGAGCATTTGTCGTAGGAAGATTTCTTATGGTGTAACTAATAGGAAGAGTAATACTTTTAACGCTTTATAAACTTATTACAAAGAATTATGAATAAAGGCTGTTTATTTTCAAATATTTATTTTTTTTGTTTTAAAACATATGCTGACAATTTTTTTTTTATTTATTTGCTTAAATTAAATTTTTTGTTTTGTTGCAATTCGTATTTTGCTTTTTTTATTCTTTTAATTTCAACAATATCGTTTTCAACTAAATTAATATTCATTGTTTTAATTAATAATTTATTAGCTACATAAATTACACATTTTAAAAACTAATTTTTTGTTTATTTAGTTAATTACGTTTTGCTTCCTCTGCATTAGTTTTTTTTTTCAATTTTATTTACCATATCAATTGTAATGATAACAATTTATTATGTAAAACTTTGCTATTTTTTTTTAGAACATTTCACGTAAAGTAAATGTGATTTGTATATGCATTTTTGTTAGTTTTTTTTTTTACTTTTGAAATTTCCTTTTTATGTATTTTTACTGAGTTCTGAGTTCGGTTGGTGTTTAACTAATTAAGTTATTGTTGTATTTTGTATTAGTTTTTTTTTCTTAGTGTAACTCAATATTTAACTTTTAACTTTTAAATGGAAAGAAGAAGAAAATCAATATACAATTTTGAAGCTTAATTTAAATAATTTGAATATTTAAATAAAATATTTATAATTTCAATAAAATAAAAAATACAATATACGTAACATAAAAAATGCAGAAAAAAATGAAAAGGCCTTTTTGTAAATAATTGATAAAGGTAATTTATAAAAAAATATTATAATTTCGTTATTTTAAATTTCAATTTTCTTGATTTGAAATTAAGGAAGCAGTAATGGTATTCTTTATACATATACTAATTTAATTCTTAACTTATATTATTTTGTGATTCATTTTGTTTAAAATACATTTTTTAATTTAATTTATAAAGATTCTTATAAAAACGTTCTTGCTGAATTTGTTTTCAAAGTTGTCATATTATTCAATTTGAAATACATATTTCAATTACGATCAACAATAAAAAAATTTAAAATTTTTCATTTAACTCCATAGAGTACTTAAAGCATTCGTAAAAAATATTTGAATTTGTTCTAAAACTGTATTTCTTTTTTTCTTTTTAAAAATAATTTCCAAAAAACAAAAAAACTAATTACTAGTCATAACAAAATGCATTTATTTATAATAAAGTTTGTTGTTGTTTATTTACACTGTTAATTAGTTTTTATTAACGTCATATAAATATTTGTAAACTTTAATAGTTCCATATTTAATATATTTATTTGTTTATTTCAATACGTAATATCTTGCTTTGCACAGTAATTTTTGTTTTGATTTTTTTTTTTAATTTTGCTTTATTTAACATTTGCACAGTTTTATAGCCTAAAATTATACTGCAATTTCTAAACTGTTTTGTAACCTATGTTTTATATGGAATGTTGTATTGAAAGCGCTGTGTTATAGCTGCTTCTTTTTTTAACTTTTTCTCCATTTATATTTTTATTTATTTTTCACTTCTCTACAATTATGACTCTTCTCGATTATTATGCACCCAACTCGCTGGCACCCATTGCGGTTCTCGTTCCAGCGAATTGATTTCAGCCAAAAGCTGATGATACGCACGTTCAGTGTCGTTATTTATGATTATCATATCGAATAGATGGCCCCAACGTGCCTCCATGTCACGTGCCGTTGCTATGATATCCTTCAATTCTTCCTCCTTTGAGACAAAAACAAAAGACATATAGTTTAGTACATGTAACAAAACCTAATAAACTTTTATTTCATTTACCTTAAATGGTTCACCATTGCGCAACTTCTTTTGACGCAATTTATCAAGACTTGGTGGTGCTACTAATACCACATACGGTTTTAAGTCAGATGCACGTAGTAGCTTCAAACTTTGTGGATGTAGATTTAGCACGCATATTTTACCGCTGGCCACTACGGTACGTATTGCTTCGAGTGATGTTCCTGTTGATAAAGAAAAATTTATTATGATTAAATTTTGAGAAAATATTATTTTTAAGAAACTCACCATAATATGCTTTTTCATATTCACCATGCTCTACAAATCGTCTTGCCAGTATATCGGCCTCGAAAGCTTGACGTGTTATAAAGTGATAGTCTTGACCGGGTACTTCACCTTCACGACGAGCCCGGGAAGTATCTGAAAGATATTAATATAAGCTTATAAATCGATAACAACTACCAGTAAAAAATAAAAATAGAAGTAAAAAATTGTGTGATATTAGATGGTGCTATTACACGGTCCGACACAAAAAAAAACATTAGAAAATCCAAAAAATTCTTAAAGTAGGCGTTATAAAAACTATCCTTGTCTCATCGTTTTCTCCAGCCCGTGATAGTTTTTTTTATCGATTTTTGAAGTTTTTAAATCCACATTCTTATCTTATATCAATGAATCTAACTATATGATGGTTATATCTGAGGTGTATCATGTGTTCAGTAAACTTACACAGAATATTGCAAGGAATATTTTAATAGAAAACTTTAACCCTCTACAACCGCCGCATATGGGTCATTTATACCCTTTTCTTAAAAAGGTACAAAAATGACACCTAAAACAGGGGAATATTGAGTCAGTATGTGCTACAGAAATATTTGCTATAAAATTTCACTACTAGTTGCTGAACAATAAAAAGTTGAAATTTTATCGCGACAGCAAAAAAATCGTTAAATTAATTAGGACTTCTCACATTGCATATTTATTATATCTCTGACGCGCTTTACTTTACTTTTAAGAATTTTTCGTCTTTGGTAACTCCTAGTGAAATTTTTGCGTAGAATATTTTTATCCAATTCTTTAACCCATTGTAGCCTAGTTTTTGGGAAAAGAAAGGGTCGAAAAAACCCTTTAAAAAGGATATAATGGGTTAATGAGTTCTAGGAAAGTGATTCTTGTGTGATTTAGTTATGATCTAGTGACAAAGAGTTTCATAAAAAATTTAGTTTTAGATTTTCATAGTGAAGTGAAATATGGAAAATATTGATTGTGAGAAGTCCTTATTTATTTTACCGATTTTTTTGCTTTCGGGATGAAATTTTGACTTTTTGTTGTTCAGCAACTATTTAGTAGTGAAATTTTATAGCAAATATTTCTGTAGTATATACTGACTCAATGTTCCCTGTTTTAGGTGTCTTTTTTGTATCTTTTTAAGAAAAGGGTCATAATGACCCTTATGTGGGGGTTGTAGAGGGTTAAAGTTTTTTACAAAAATATTCCTCGCAACATTCTGCACACGTTTGCTCAACAAATGATTCATCACAGATGTAAGGATCATATAGTTAAGTGCATCGATTTAACACAAGAATGCGAAATTTTTGATTTTTTCATGTGCAAAGGTTTTAAAAACTTCAAAAATCGATTAAAAAAATTCTGACGTGCTGGAGAAAAACGATGAGACAAGGGTATTTTTTTAACGCCTATTTTAAGAATTATTTCGATTTTCTCATGTGTTTTTACAAAAAGTTTGAAATTGTCGGACAGTGTTATCAAAAGAAATAAGGTTTGGAACTACTGTTCTCCATTAATATGAGGAAAAATGTCCGCAAGATTTTCCACAGCCATTTACATACGAGTACATATGTATCTATTGAAAATATTACTCCTTCAAGTAACATATGATTCTTTGTTTAATAAGCTAAATATTTTGGAACTCACCACGATTATCATAATAATAGCCTGTATCCACTGAAGATTAACTAGTAAGGGTGGTATTTTTGGCCCGGCCAAAAATTAAATACCCTACACTGCATTTCAAGTATATTTTTAAAAACTTAGTTGATAAATACCATGCGATATTTTTGTAAGTACAAGTATTTATTTCAATAAATTGTTTTATTCTCCCGTAACTCCTAGGAGAGTATAAGAACAAATTGGTTATGATTCAGGAGAGTTGTTTGGGGAATTGCCAATTCCATAGTCATCTCATCGCTGCCTGTCCGGGACCGCTTATTTGGTAAACCTCATTCACGGCTAACATCTACATATTTTAGAAGTACATTCCACTATCCGCAACCCGTGGACCCGTCCGGTGGCTTGCAGCTCAGTTTTGAAGCTTTTGCTTATATGGGAGGTGCCACGCCCTCTTGTCTGAGTTCACTTAGTTTTTGTTCAGAGCTTGCATTTATAGTTTTTAGTGTCTGATTTAAATTTGGTTGGATTATCTCAAAAAACGTGTTCAGTATAGCGTTTTGAAGCTTTTGCTTATATAGGAGGTGCCACGCCCTCTCGTCTGAGTCCGTTTAGTTTTAGTTTAGAGCGTGCATTTATAATCTTTAGTATTTAAGTGAAATTTAGTTTGATTATCTGAAAAAACTCTTTCAGTATAGCATTTCGCAACTTTTGCTTATATGGGAGGTGCCACGCCCCCTTGTCCGATTTCACCCAATTTTTGCGAAATGCTTAAATTTATAATTCTTGGTATCTGAGTCTAAATTGGTTCGAATATCTCAAAAAACGCTTTCAGTATAGCGTTTTGAAGCTTTTGCTTGTATGGGAGGTGCCACGCCCTCTTGTCCGAATTCGCTCAGTTTTTTATCAGAGCTTGCGCTTACAATTTGTAGTACTTATGTGTATTGTGGTTGCATTGTCGTGAAAAATACTCCTAAAATTGCATTTTAAATATAATTTTTGTATGGGCGGTAGGCGTGTCTGTTGACCGATTTTGCTCATTTTCAATCCCCCGAGCTAACTTTGACGACGGAGGCAGTGTACCAAATTTCATTGAATTATCTTGCTCAGTTTTCCCAAAAAGTGTATTTCAACACACAGCCAGCCACCCAGCCAGCCAGCCAGACAGACGGACATGGCTATATCGACTCAGGAGGTGACGCTGATCAAGAATATATATACTTTTCTATATCTGCCACGCCTCCTTCTCTGCGTTACAAACGGAAGGACAAAGTGAATATACACTGGGTGTAGGGTATAAAAATGGAATTTACGGCTATTTTGATGAATGAGGTGAGTTGCAGCCGAATCTCATTTTAAATCTCCAGTGGAAACAGGCTATAAGAACCAAAGGTTTCTTTTGTATATTATCGAATTATCTGCTTATTTGATTTATGTACATTTACTTATCAACACACAAAATCTTTTAAATTTTATTTTATTTATTGGTTTTAAAAGTATGTCCAAAATAAAACAAATTTTGCAGTTGCCTCATATCTCTAATAATAACAGGTAACTTGTTCAGAGGTCCTTTGACAAAAAATAAAAAAAATCAGGCCTTGGGTAAATCAAGGTCGGCCGGAATGTATCTGCGTATCTCGGCAGTTATCGATAAAGGACTATTTGCTGAGTGAAATTAAAGTCCGTAATCTCAATGACACACGGCTGGGTGGAACCGATTTTAATTTTTAGGGATATCACCCGCGTGTTTTCTTCTGAATTGATATGTGGCGACCTTCAAGTACAATACCCAATTTTTAATAAAATCTTACGTGTGGCCGTATTTGAGAAATTCTAATTTAAATGAAATTTTCCATTTCCGTGAACATATTTTTCCAGGTCCTAAACTCTAGGATGAATTTGGCATATTCAACTCAAAATGCTCCAACGCTTAATTGAAAATTGATTCTTTCTAAAGTTCCATGTTAACCAAATTAATCACAAATAAAATTTAAAGCCAATTTGGAAAAGATCACGAGTTGATAATTTTTGTCCTTATAATCTGGCAAAACTATACTTGCCAGAGGTCAAAATTGATTTTTTGATCCTACCGGATGAAGGATAAAATTTTGAAGGGAATGATACCAAAGTCACGTCTATATACCATCTATATCAATTTAAATTTAATCTCCAGATATAATGGTAGGTTTTGGTGGAAAAAACTCTACAGTCCCAAAAATGCCCTGGATTTAAGATGGACGCATATTTTATAGCTTTATTCTTTACTATAAATGTTTTATTAAGATTATTGCAAGCCAAATTTGAATTGCAATAAAACAAAACCAAAGAAAGCCAAAAAGTCATATACATATACTCATAATTACTAAAAAATGTTTAGCCTTCCTTCATTCATTTTGCAAGTCTTATAAAAATTATAGCCCTGCCATAGCAAAAATTATAATGCTGGCATAGTAAAAACTTACTTTCTAACTGAGAAGTGATGGAAAAATTTTATTTACGTATTACTATTAATACAAATAATAATTTCAAAGTTCGAGTTCGGATACATTTTTAGTGTTGAGCATTCCCAAACAACAAACAAAATTTACCAAACTACATACATATGTAAAAAAGTTTTATAAAAAATTGTAGTATACAATTGAGTGGTCGAACAAAATGTAACATTTCCAATTTGTGTCTTTTTGCTTTTATTTCGAAGAATCGTATGTTAATCTATACACGGAGAGTAAAAAATGTTCTAAAATCTAGCTCAAATCGTTCTTAAATTAAATATTCAGAATTAAGCCCAATATAGCATAAAATTATCCCAAAATACGCCCAACTTGTTCGCAATTCAAGCCCAAATTTGGGCATGATATAAATTTTGATAATTAAGACCAGTTGTACTCAATGCATGCCATTTTGTACTTGTTTATAAAAAAAAATAAACAAGCCCATTTTTTGCTTAATTCAAGCTCTTTTGTGATTGTTTATCAAAAAATAAATTTTCATTTGTGTTTATTCTGTGTGTTTATGATTCTCAATATGACTATGTCATCTACTGCTTAAATAATTCCTGCTCGACAGTCGAATTGAGTATTTATAATAGAGTAAATACTACTGGCATCCCATAATGGGACGTAACGATGTACTGAGTTGTCTTTGGACATTTTGGTACATTGATTTTTGAAAATGAAATGATGTTTCTTGCATTTGGCAAAAATGGTCACATTCATATTTGATAAATAAGAAATTATTAAGAACAAATGGGAATATTTATTTTTTTTATAAACAAGTACAAAAGGGCTGAGTTAAGCACAAATGAGCTTAATAAATTTTTGATGAACAATCCCAAATTGAATTGAATTGAGCTCAAGCGGGCATATTCCCTTTTTTGATAAACAATCACTTTATTACTTGATATCAAGAAAATTATGGACAAGCTGAAAATCACACCCAAAATTGATTGGTTTGGGATTGTTTTCAGCTCAAAATTCTCTCCGTGTAAACTATATACTAAAGTTTAATTTGGCGGTTCAAAGAATAACAATTTCCAAGGAAAACCGTGTTTTTCGTCGGTTTTCCAACGAACATCTGGTTCTAATTAGTGGTGGCATATTCAATATAAACTTTGTTTTCTGTCCCGGATTGGGCTATCAGGAAAATGGTCACCCTAACTTAAAGTCATATTTTGCGCTGTACTAAAAATTTTACTTTGGCAAGTTAAGTGTGATTCACATCATTCAATTAATGAGATAATAATTCCCCTCGCAAGGTTTTCCAGTTCGAGGATACGTATATGAATGTAATCTACTCAGTAATTCTGCTTCGGATGCCTGTGTATCGGGGTCAAAAATACCCATAAATGGAGTTAATTCCTTTAGATAGTCTTCAAAAATATTTTATTGTCAGTTTCAGGCGTCAATATTTATCCAAAATGTAGATTTATAGTCTTACAATATGATTAAGATTTCAAAAATTCGGGCCATTCGGTGAGATATTAGCTCAAAACATTTTATAAATATTGTACATAAAGTAAAATTTGAAATTTTTTTCTATATACTTGAGATATCGTGCGACATAAAACTTATGTGACGGAACCTCACATTCCAGATACCACTTTTCATATTACAAATTACAGAATTCCCAAATTTTTTAATTTTGTTTTTTTTTTTAATCAGTCTTATATAACTTTTTCGTCAAATTTTGTGTATATGTATACAACATACGTTTAACAAATCACATCATTTTAGTCCAAAACCAAAATTTGTATGTAAAGCATCTAGCTCCTACAATATAAATACTTAAGTATTTCTTTACTATATAGTTTTAATTTACCAGGCTTTCTTTGTTTTTCCTCAAGTAAATAGAAGACTAAAATCAAATAAAAAATATTTACATGATTTTCACAAAATTAAATGAATTTAAGTTTGATTTTTAAGACTGTTTTATAATTACAACAATGAAACATTTAAATTATTTGCAATGACATCATGGTGAGTTCTACAACTTAAGCTTGAATTAAGATCATTTTCCCTTTTTCCCACTTAGCCTCAACACTTACGGGGCACTGCTGCTGAAAACCGTTCCGAATCAGCCATAAGACGTTGACGCAAT
Organism: Calliopum simillimum; assembly: GCA_951812925.1. Classification (NCBI taxonomy): domain Eukaryota; kingdom Metazoa; phylum Arthropoda; class Insecta; order Diptera; family Lauxaniidae; genus Calliopum; species Calliopum simillimum. Next base: position 82,706,832 of record OX638372.1, on the reverse strand, counting down.
TCATGTCGTCCGATATTCGGTGGACCTATCAATACGATGGGTCGTTTATGTGTGGCACGTGGATAATATAAGGCGACTTCTTCATAGGTGAGTATTTCTTCGGGATCAGTTTCATCGGGTGCGGTGGTAGCATAAAGTGGATATCTAAAATGAGAAGGAAAAAATAAAGCGTGAATACCGTGTATAGCCTCAAAATCTAAAAAGATATTATACATACCCCGCCTCTGAACTAGCTTTCTTCTTCTTCTTGCGCCCCTTGCGTGCACACAACAGAGTTGCACCCTTACTGCTGTCCTTTCCACGACTACGGGCAAGTCCAGCCTCTTCAGCGATAGCTAACTTCATTGTTTCACGCTGATGCTGGAACGATTGACTAGGTATGAGACCAGCCAGAGTCTGATCTTCTTCGCCCTCACGATAGGCCTGCCACCAGTTGGGATCATCGCGCGAAATCACATGTAGTACGTCACCTTTTTGGAAGCTGATGCCCAACTCACGGCACGGAATATACAAATCGTCCTCCGGATCGTAATCAAAGTGCGCACGCACGTGAAGCACAGCATTTTCACGATGGCCACCACCAGGTGGTGGGCTGCCCGCGGGCACTATAAGGAATGTAAGCGTACCCTGCATAGCACCAAGCAAGGAGCAAACTTCGTTGACAGTCTTGCCGCGCAGTTCTTGTCCATTGACCTCGAGTATTTCGTCGCCTTCATGCAGCAAACCTGACTTTTCAGCTGCACCACCGCGTACAATTCGCCCTATAACAACGGCTTCGCCCTCATTGCGAACCGTGGCACCTAGTGGTTCCGTCGACTTTTCAATTTGTATGATGCGTATGTTATCATTCTGATCGTTGAGCGTACCGAAACAAGCGCTTAACGGTGGTGAATCGGGTCGCACAACACCGCCCTTTATGTATGGGACTGGTGGCGTGATGTTTGTGGGTATTGGCATAGGTTGGCGTTGCGCAAGTCCTGGTGGTGGCGGTACAACTGGTGGCGTTACAGCTGTGCCACCTCGTACCGAAGCTGACTTTGGCAGTGGGGTTGGTGCCAAGCTAGGCTGTGGGCTGCCGGCACCGCTCAGTGATGGTGAAGGCGTAGCGTCGGTATGCGTAGCCACGCGATCATGCGCCAACAGCAGTCCCTCTATTTCATGACTGGTCAGCAAGTTTCCAAGTTCAATGGCAGCTGGAGAGTTTGATTGGGCCAAAAGTTCAACTATATCCTTTTGAAGTTGTAGCGCGCTTGTATTGACAGGGTTTGCTACGCGTGGCCGTCGGCGTTGCAGCACTGCGCTTCGGGCAGCCAAGGAGTGGGCAACACCAGGACCAACAAGCACATTGTGAGCAGCTGACACTCGACCAGCAAGTGTTGACATGCCATTCTTTGTGAGTTGATTCTGGAGACGTGTAAGGGCAGCAATGAGTTCGCCATAGCCTGGAAGAGATATGGAAAAAGGAAAAGTTAAATGTTCATAATGAAATTTAATTGAATTCAAGAAAGAGCTATTTTCGCGACTATTTTTATGGATTATCTTTTTATATAGAAAAAAACACTGAAAAGAAACATCTTACAAAATAAATCTCCTGAAATAGTTTTCATCAAAATAATGCGGATATAACTAAAGCGATTCTTGTACTAATTTAACCCATGTAGGCCTGGTACTCGATACCGTTGAAATTTTTTAGTGAATTTTAGAACACAAGCTAATTTGAACCTAATCAAAAAAAAAATCGTTAGAATTTTTTGGATATCTCAAACGGTTTTCGAGTTACGGTTGGGGTAGTTTTCTACCCCTTAGGCCAATACATATACTCAATTCGGAACAAAACTGGATTTTGTAAAGTTTTTGCAAGTTTATTTGAAAAAGTTGCAAAGTTTCATTGATATGTCGTTTTAAATGTTGTTCTATGATCAATGGAACCCACTCACCCGATAACCACTCAGTTCAATTAGAGCACATTTATAATCCTGTGGCCTGTGACCACGCGATCAAGTGACCCTATTGGTTCATTAGTATAATAAGTCCTCATTTTCAAAGATAAAATTCTGGTTTTAGGAAGAAGAAACTACACTAAATCGATATATTGTTTCAAACACTATTTTATGTACTATGAATCCCATTTGGCTTCATTGGAATCCACTCATGTTTCAGTGGTCCATGGCAAGGTGACCATATTGGGTTCTTAATATGAAAGGTCTTTATTTTTGGGGATAAAATTATGGCATTAGGAAAAAGAAACTACACCAAACTGATGTACTCTTTCTTTTTCTATAGATTCCATTTGGATTCATTGGGATCCATTCATGTTCTAGTGGTCAACGGCCAGGTGACTAAGTCGCAATATTAGGTTCTTAGCATGAAAAGTTCTTATTTTCAAAGATAAAATCTTGACATTAGGAAAAAGATCATATATATTATTTTAAACACTGTTTTATGCCCTATGGGTCCAATTTGGTCTATGACCACGTTACCAAGTGGCCATATTGGGTTGTTGGTATGAAAAGTTTTTATTTTCAAGGACAAAATTCCGGCATTCTTCTAATCCATGACCATGTGACCAAATGGCCATATTGCGCACTTTAAAGCCATATGCTCAAAACTAAGCTAATTTTCACTTTTAAACAGGAATATCTCAAAATTCTAGCGTGAAATAACAAATCTGGTTATGGCATCGTGTTAATCATGTGAAAAACCTTTGGAATTAGACTATATATTGCTCAAAAATAATGGCGTCGCTTTCAAAAAACGGCAAAATTATCCGAAAAGTATATACCCAATGGCCCAAGGGGTAATAAACTACCCCAGCAATTTTAACATCGGATATCTCAGACATGACAACCCCGACTTGAATTATTTTTTCACCATCCTTTTGCAATATGAAACGAGTGCTTACGTTATCATTTTAAATATTAAAATATTTTTAGTTTTTTTTCAAAAATGGTTTTCTTGGAGACTCTCGGTTAATGTGAGTGAGCGTGTGAGGGCGTGGTGAACCCGAAGTCATCGTAATAAATAAATGATAGCCAACATTCCAAAGGTCAGATATGTATCAACCAATAATTTCTAGAGTTTCTAGTTTCATAAAAATCCCTATTTTAGTTTAGAGGTAGAAAACTACCCCTCTGAGCCAATATGGGTTAAGAGTACCAAAAAATCGTTCGTCGTAAAAGTTACCTCAGGAGATAAAAAAAGAGCACATTCAAATCATATGAGAGCTATATATAGTGCATTATTTATGGAGTGCAACCAAAATATGTACATACTAATACTAGAAACAGAAGGGGCGATTTCTGAGCAAAAGGTCGTGGCCCATCCCACGTAGGCAAATTTTTTTAAATGGTTAAACATTTTTTTTGCTTAAATAAAACTCACCATTGATTTTATCCACTTCCTCGTCATCCATGTATGCTTCATTTTCAACGCCCGTCGTTATACGTTCAGCGGCTACGGGTTGTTGTTGCTGTGCTGCTTTGTTATCTTGCAAAGCTTTAAGCTTTCGTGAACCACGTAAACTCGCGCGCAGGAATTCATTTTGTTGCGCAATCCGTTCTTCCTCTTCGCGTCGTCGACGTAATTGTTCCTGGAATAAGAAATCAGAAATGAAAAAAAAAATTCGAAACTTGATGCATGGATGAATATGATAATTATCAAGGATCCTGTAATAAATGGATTGAAGCAAGGAGCGTTGCACCTCCATACAAAAAACTCTGAACATTCAATAATTCTGCACCTATATAATACTTGAAATTTGAAAGTATGTACATAGCAACTTTTAAAAGCAATGCAATGGGGCGATTGGCCGAGGACCGTTGTGTCCCCTTACAAAAAAAACCCTAAATATGCTAGATTTCTGTATCGATAGCAGCTTTCGTTATGAAACTTTATACGTGAGTTTATATTTTATTGACAAAATATTTTACAAAAACTGGGGGGCTAAAACTTGGGGGTGTTGTACCTCTATAAAAAAAAACTACATCTCTGCACCCCTAGCAGCTATCGTTATAAAACTTTGTACATACATTCATATGTACTTAGATATAAATAGTTTCTACCGACCACCTTACAAAAAATGGGGGAGTCTTTCGAAGGGACGTTGTAGTACTACTCCCTATACTAAAAGAGACTTAAAATGCTTTATCTCTGCACCTCTAGCAGCTATCAATATAAAACTTGGTACATTTTATTGCCCAGATAGAAAACATGGACTTTATCCAAATCAAAATCGACGCGCCACACAGTGCTGCGATAGAAGGCATTTGCGTAAAAATTTTTTGTTCAAATTTAAAATTTTTTTTATGCCATTCTACAGCAAATAGTCCAATTAAGAAATCCCCTGAAAATTTTTTAAAACTAGTGTGATTTGTAAGTGTTACAGCTTTTTAAAGTCGAACTTTTTTTCGAAAAAAAAACATTTAAGAAAATTTTCTAATCGCAGAACTTTTTAAAAATAATTGCTGCTCCTAAACCTCAAAAGCAATTGTTTTAAAATAAAATGCATACGAAAGCCTACATACTCATTTATTTTTAATATTTTTTGTATGCCGATTTGATTAGCCAAATTAAAGTTATTTTAAATGATATAAAAAAAATTTTTCAAATATTGAAAACCGGAAAATGCTAATTTTCTTTAGAGCAGGAAAAAAAAAGACGGGACTTGCGGGCATTGTACTTAAACGTACAAATAGTACAGATTCCATATTTTAAGATAGGAAAAATTCACAACCCCGTTTTTCCCCGTTTACTTAAAATATTTATCTGAATATCCCGTATTTACGTAAAAATCAATGATTTTATAAAATTTACACCACAAAATTTTTTTCAAATGCTTTTGAATTTTTTTAAATTTGATTTTTTTTACAGCATACTTTTATATGTCAAAAACACATTGAACTATTAAAATTTTATATGGTTTTTTACAGCCTAAAAGCATGCGCAAACATTTTTTCCAGTTAACATTCGAAGTTTTATTTATTTGAATATCTTTTTTTCTATTCATTGCATTTGAAAATTAATTGCATTTCTGAAAACAACGTAAAAAATGTATCAGTATGGTAAATCTCATTGAAATTGAACCAAAACTGTGGAAATGCCGTTCCGTTGTATGGAGTGACAGCACTGTGCACCACCTACAGGAAAGGGCAGAACAATGTTTGCCAGGCCAGCTAGTATTTATTATAAAAAAAAAAAACAAATTTTACCAAAAATATAAAATTTTCTGTTGAATTCTTACAAAACTTATTTTTCTAAGCTCTTACGAAACAATAATAAAAAAATTTTACCAAACCAGTGTGCCAAACGGTTCATATCTCCGCTTTTTTATCCGTTACGGATCTGTTACTGATACGTATCATCACAAAATTTTTTCAGTAAGATTTTAATTTGAAAAATATAAAGCTTACTCCGGAATCCGTATGAAAATTTATTCATGATAATGCTATCGAATTTCACAAAAATACTAGATCAAATTTATTAAGATACAAAAAACATTAAACGGGGTATTGCGTATTTTCTTAAGCGTATTCAAAACAAATATAGGAATTGTTAAATTTGTAAATATTTTAAAATCTATGTTAAAAGGTTTTAATGTAGATAAATATGTACATAATATTTAAAAAAAAATATGGGGTATTTACTAAACTAAGTATATATGTAACTTGCTAGCTGATTTTTTCATTGAGTTTTGCTTTACATGTTAATAGCTTTTTAACCCCATCGTAAAAGAATTAAATAAAATACATAAATAGGACACATGACGGAAGAATCCGTTTACAAGTTCTTCGGGTCAAACGAATTGTTGTTGCAAAACCTTTAGAAAAACAAAACGCTTCTACATTTTTCTTTTCTTTTCTAGAAATAATCCAATGCTACTTATTTCTACACAAATATTTTCTCTTTCATGAGAATTTGATGAACAATGGTTAATATTGCAGCACTTACTATGTAATAGCTTTAATTAAATTAGTGCCCACTTTTTCACGCGTTGATGATCCACAGTAGACAATACAGTGGATTATGCAATTCAAATGCGGAAAGTATTTTCAAAACTGAAATACAGACATCAGGCTCGCCTCAAGAAAATTGGATTTGAAGTCTCATTTTTTCCATAACAAAAATATGTATTAACCCCTCATTTATTTTAGCCTTAATTTTCGAGTTCCAAATTTAGCAAAAATTGTTACAGCCTATCTCGTGAGCATACCTCCAACTCAATTCAATTTAAAAAAATTCAATTTTTTGTAAGTATTTTTAAAAATTGCTATTAAATTCATGTGTTTTGAGTGCATATAAGTTACAGCGGCCACTGTGCTCTCCACCCCCATTAACTCCCACGATTTGTCTCCTCTTTGGCCCTGTCACAATTTTTAACCATTCATTAACGCATTTTAAGTGCCTTTCAAATGACAAAAACAAATCACGGCGCTTTGTATGCGTTGAGGACAATTTACAACAACAAAATACAAAACCCCTATACATATTTTTGCAGCAGCTGATAATGCTGTTGTACTTAGCATACTCGTACCTACATACAAACTTACAATTGCAACACGACATGAATAAGAGCAACGGGGAGAACAAGACCAACAAAAATATTATGCCACTTTAGAAGCCTGTCAAGTGTGATTGCCACCCATCCATCAAAATAGACGGACGAAGCTCCACTGTGAGCTATGCGCAAGTGGTACTCTTCATTCGGATTTGAAACCTAAAAACCCCACATTGCGAAAGCGTACAACAAATGCAGCACAAAATGCTTCTGTTTTTTAACGTTCCCAATCTCATAGTTTGACTTAACTTTCATATGAAAATTCTAGAACGAAAATCATTGGAACTTATACTGAAGGTTTAAGTTGAATTGACTACATACTTGGATGTGATTGATTTCATGAAAACAAAACGCTGAAGACATGTCTCAGTTCTCCATTTTTTAAGTTTTCTACATTGCCGGGCATAAAATTTGATTTTGCCATCATTTAAATACGAGTTCTGCATATTTTTTGATATACATTAGGCCGCACACTGCGTTGGCTAGTGGGCAAAAATCAAAAATTTTTGTGACTCGAAACCTAATAATATTGGTATCAATCGACAGGTAATTAAATCAATAAAATAAAAACAAAATATTTAGGGGAAAATCTCAGTTTTGGCTACGCTGTGACACTTCAAAGTTGAGATATTTTTCAAAAAAAAAAAATAATGTTTTATTCACTTCGTTTTGGGTTCTCTTAAACAAATAATTCTCAAAAATTTGTCTTTTGATTAAACTAAGCGAAGTAAAGTTTTTTATTATAAATAATATTTAGGTAAATAAATAAAACTAAAAAATTTTGGAAAATATATAATTTTATGTATATTGTAGTGATTTTAATACACGATATTATCAAATGAAAAACTTCAGAAATTGACAAATTTCGATGAAAAAAAAAAAACAAATCTTATGAAAATAAGTCCCGTTTTTTTTTTTCTTAATCTACTAGTTCGAATTCTATATAATCAAGAACTGCAAATAACTTTTCCTACTTCGTCCTACAAATATTTTTTTTCTTTTTTTAAAAAATGCTTAAAACGAAAAATTTGTATGAAATATAAAATTTATGTTGAAAAATTTTTTTTTGTTTTTATGAACACAAATGGTCTCACAAGTACAAAAAACATTATTTCTACTACGTACATTTCATTTGTTAACATTAAACATTACTTTTTCATCATCGTTATATATGGACCTTAAGAAAATCGTCCTAAATACCTGGTTTTTAGCAAAACTATACAGTTCACAACAAATCTGTGATCATTTTTGAGCTCAGCGACCCCAAATTACTTATAGTACCAAATTTCATCGATATCCAACCACTCCTTCTATTTTTGACCATTGCTTGTATGGGCTCAACGCACTGTGGGCCGGGTTAGTTTTTTTGCGGCAAAGAGTATAGCAACAAAACAATCTACGGAAAATTCTAAGAAACTTTGCCCAAGAAACCAAAATCAATGTCGAGCCGCCGAAATTGCGTTGAAGTTTTGTATGTAGTACTTTAAAATTCAATAAAAATAACAAAAAATTCAAATACTTTGAATAATTTTATATGAAACAAGTAAAAAAAAATTGAATTTTTTTCTTTTTCTTATTGTATTTTAAAGTAGTTTCTTGGGCAAAGTTTTTTAGAATTTTCCACAGATTATTTTGTTGCTATACTTTTTGCCAATTTTTTGCCTCCCGAACAAATTGACCCGGCCTAATATACATATTTACATAGGTTTTATATAGGAATATATACCAACATGGTCTATTTTGTTTTCAAAACCAGCTATTAATGACATACACTTAGGGTGACCAAATTTGAAATAAGAGAAAACAGTACATCATGAAAAAAAAAAACAGTACAATTCCAAAAAAAAACAGTACACTTTTTTTTTTATTCAATTCATAACTTTTATACAAAACATTTTAATGAAAAACAAAATGTAGAAACAATATAAAAACACTTAAAACTCTGAGATTATTGCATTTTTTGCAAAAGGTACAACTCTGACATATTGTTTTCTTATGTGCTGTTTATTTGTATCTTTATGTGCCCCCTTGAATGTGGTTAAAGCACTTCTATATATAAATATGTTTTCTTTTAATTAAAACAAAAAAGTGAAACTTTATAAAAAGTATCTCACAAAAACTTATTAGTATTTATCACTTTTTTGTATAAACTTCACAACTCCTTTTGTTCCTTCCACGGTTTTCAAAAAATTATTGAATTCAATACAGTTATATCCGTAATTATTTTTTATAATCAGTTCACTTTCTAAATTTTTCAATAAAAGCCTATTTCGTTCCTTTCTCCAACATGACTACATTAAACTGAATATTCTTTTAGAGGCAGCATTTGAATGAGGTATACAAAAAATAAAATTGCATACTTTTTCAAAATTTGGAAAGAAACCACTATTTAAAAAGTCTTTTCAATTTTCCTCAACTGGCTTTTCTTTTTGCACAGTTTCAGAAAATTTTTCAAGTGAATGAACTCATCAAAAAGTAAATCCATATCAATCCATATCAAAGGTTTGTACGTTTATTCAAACCAAAATGAAAATGTTCTCCGCAGTGTTGCTAGAAAGATTAATAATAGACAGAGTGGTCAAGGAGTAATGCAGAGTGATTCAAATTAATAATTTTCGTTAAAAATTCATTGCGTACGCACATGAGAAAAATACATTTTTCAACACATAACATGTTATTAGAAAAAACAGTACAAAAAACAGTACTTTTGGGTACTGTTTTGGGTGTAGGTCATAAAACAGTACTTTTTTCAAAAAACAGTACATGTACTGTTTAAAACAGTACGTCTGGTAACCGTACATACACTTTTCGTAGAAATCTTCAAACATGTCTTCTTACGATGGATCCAAATTAAAAACAAGCAACAATTTCTAAAGTCGTCAGATAAAATACGATTTCAAAAACATTCAAAAAAAAACCTCTAACATAAAAGATCGATTCCTAAGTATCGAAAAAGTCTATATTAGTATTTATAAAGAAACCTATTGAAAATTATCAAAATAAACGATTGCAGTTGACGTAACAAAATACTGGAAAATATTAAACATATCGAAACATAGGTAAAATCGAATCTTATTGAAAAAAATACCACCCGAAAATTACAATGTTCTAGTTCAAAATATGGTCTGATGGCAAATAGGTAATTTTTACCTAGTTCGGTTACGGGGAATTCAGTAGTGCTAACCGTTTTGCTGGATTGGTTCATCGCCTCATACAAAAAGTTCAAATGAAAATTTTGTCTAGAAAGTGGTGTTTTTCATAAACAATCTCTTATTAAATTGTGATGAATCAAAGATTTTTCATCAAAAGTATATTTTCCAGTTCATGATGTATTAATAGGCAATCGAGTTACTAGTTTTTTAATCAATTTATCACATACTTCTTAACTTTAACGTTAATTTTTACCGAATTTTCTTAAAGAGTGTGCGCCAGACGGACTTGAGTATGCAAAATATGAGTACCGAAAACTGAGCTCAGCTTCTCATTGGTCTGACCACAAGTAAGAAGAAAGTGGATATTGCCAGGACCTGCTGTGGTCCATTTTATTAAGCCCCTACCCCCGTCCAGTACAAACATTCCGTCCTCAGTTTCTAAAACTTCTTATTACGAATATGATCACGTCAGGATCCTGAGTTATTCGTGCACAAAAGTGAAAAATTAACTGTTTTGAGGTCTACTTAAAACTATTTAGCAAAATCAGCAAACAGTAAAATTAATTTTTGTTAATGACTACGGGTTGCAAAAACTACCCTTAACAAGTTGTATGTATGTATTCTCCTTTAACTCCTAGGAGGAGCATAGGGCCAATACCATATTGGTTCCAGTTATAGGAGAATCATTCCTAACTATGCATGTTTCTTGCACCTCCAAATCCGATGTGCATGCTGCCGAGGCAGGTGGATTAACCACACTCTGGTGGGTACCACTTGGAGAGTTATTTTCCATCGTTTTTCGATCCATGCTTCATTAGTATAATCTTCTCGGCAACGCCCCACGCAGTAAGTTATAAGCTTAAAGCTGGATCCGGCAAGCGCTGCAAATATAGTGGCCAAACTCACTTTTAATTTCAGCCGCCCAATCTGGAACAGACGCTGACCTGGGAGCCGCCTACTCTGGATCAGACGCTTCAGGATTTCGACAAGATGCTTATTTTAAGGCGGTATCGACTCGCCTTGTCAGTGCCAGTTACGGGCATTGTGGGTTTTTCTTTCGAGTCGCAATGCTGTCCAACGCTACACCCTTCCACACCCTGGCTGGTCACCCGCTTTTGGTCGCCTTTTACGACAGGCATGCTTACCTCGGGCATATTCTGACCCCTTACCCGCAGGTAAGGGTAAGGTAAGGGTAAGGGGTCAGACCCCTTACCCTTACTTCAGTTGTACTTCAACTAATATTCAATTGTATTACTGATCCCTGAGTTATAAGCCTTTAAAAAATGTATATCTCGCAATAATATACAAAGGCTATTTCCGGACTAAAATACTAGAAAAAATTGTATTATTCGTACCAATAACAATATTTTATAACAAAAATTTCGAGCCTTTGCGGAACAAGATCGTATGAAAAATGACAGGTCTATTCTAGATTTAGTGAATAAACCCACATATGAATGAGCAAAAAAAAAAATTTAAGAAAATTCAGAAGAAATTAACGTTAAAGTAAGAAAATATCCAATAAATTCATTAAAAAGTTTGCAATTTGAATGCCTATTAATACATCTTGAACTGGAAAATATACTTTTGATGGAAAATAATTGATTCATCACAATTTAATAAGAGATTGTTTATGAAAAACACCACTTTCTAGACAAAATTTTCATTAGAACTTTTTGTATGGGGCGATAAACCAATCCAGCAAAACGGTTAGCACTAATGAATTCCCCGTACTCGAATTATGTAAAAAGTACCTAAATCCCATCAGACCATAAGCTAATAATAGATTCTTAATGAAAAACACCAATTTCGGGATGAAATTTGGATTTGAACTTTTTGTATGGGGTTATGAACCAATACAGAAAAACGGTTAAAATACTGAATTTTCCGTACCCGAATTAGGTAAGAATGACCTATTTCCCGTCAGATGAAAAAAAAGTATCAAAAACTAGAACGGTGTTATTAAAGAGAAAAAATTTTAAAAAGTTATTATAAAACTGTAAAAAATTCGAAAAATTTTGTATTCATTCATAACCTAATTTTGGATAAGTCTTATAAAATTTATAAGTCTACCTTTTTGAGAAAAAATTTTAAGTGAAAATTTCTTGCCCACAATGGATAAAATCTGAAAGTTAAGACACCGAAAATGAACAACAACAACAACTGGTAAAAAACTTGGCCTGATAAGACAAATGCTACGTCGAACTTATACAATGATTGAACAATTTGATTATTTGACATATTATATCCTGCAAGCTACTTATTTATGTATTTATGTCATTTTGAAGAAATTTCGGTAGGAAGGTACCGAATATGAATACCATACATGGGTTGAGCTGAGGGCTTGATCGGATTTAATTTTGTATTGTTTTAAGAACAGTGCATGAGTATCGTTAAACATATATATCTCTCAACATACAAAAGACAAAAGTTCTATAATAAAATAGTATGGTTACCGAAAACTGTTCTTGCGGTGTAGCTTTAACGACGACAAACTGTTTAAATTGTTGAATGCAATAAATTTTTTCACATTTCAGCACATTTTTCTCTCTTTTGTTTTTTTTTGTACTTTGCAACAAAAATTGGTGTTTGAGTATAAAAACTAAAAAAAAAAAAACAAAAAATACAGCCTTCAGCTGGAACAACGTAAGGCCTTATAAGCACACAAAAGTGAGTTTTTTCGTATATACTGATATGCATATTTACATATGCATACTACCTTGATCAAAAAGTTCCCGGAATTTATTTTTAAAATTAAAAATATAAGTTTATTCTTGAATATTGATGTGGTCCCCTTCAAAGTAATTCCCATCGACTGCCACGCACTTATGCCAGCGCGTGATCCAGCTCTCAAAACATTTTTGATATTCAATTTTTGGTATGCCCATCAGTGCAGTTTTAGATTTTTGTATTATCTCCGATCGGACAAAAAAAAGTCACAGGGAGCTAAATCAGGCGAATTTGATGGCTGCGGAATTGTATTAGTTGAGTTTTTGGTGAGAAACTCACGGGTAATGATGGTATTGTGCGACGGAGCATTGTCATTGTGTAAAATCCAAGAGTTGTTGCAGAAATCGAAATTCGCAAAAAAACAGATGCACTCAAAATTGCGTTACATTTACAAATGTCAAGCTAGGAAGCTGAAATTCGCAGGGAATATTGTTAAAAGGTGTGACAACCTACAGAAAAAAAAATTTGAATCGGACAGCAGGGGGCGACACACGGTGATGATTCCGGGAACTTTTTGATCAAGGTAATACTTATGTGCATATTTCCATATGCATATGAGACAGATCTAAAATCGTATGGGAAAATAAACAACGCTCATGAGCGGGACTTTTCTGCGATTTCGGAACTGAGAGCTAACAAAAAGCTCATAAAATGGAAACCAATCTTTTTAGATGTAGCATTGCAGAGTACTTTGTCTTTTGTTATATTTATATATTTTAAACTAAACTAAACCAAACTATATAAAATATAAATTGCATTGTACCAATCAAGATACTTTATATAATTTTAAATTTTATAACTTTCGGTTTATTACTTGCCGAGTTGTATTTTCGTTACTTTAAATTACTGAATTCGCATTGAGTCATTTTGCGTTAGTTTACTCAACCAAATTTATTTTTGATATTTTTTAACTGTAACACTCTATAATTTCAAATTTCATTAAACATTTAATTTCATATTTATACATCTTTACTTAAAAAAAGTAATTCAGTTCACACAAATAAAACACAAAAATTTTGCAATATAAGTAGTCCTGGGAAATTGAATAGTTTTAAGACTTAGTATACAAAAATTTTTTTTAAAATTTTCATATAATATGATATGTACTTATTTTTATAAAACCTTTCATATAATTTTTGAATTCCTAAGCAACAAATACAAAAATTGTTTTAACTCTAAGAAGTAATATGTATGATATATTATTTTTCATATGCCTAACCTGCCTTTATTTAAACTTTGGTTTTTCGACAAACGAATGAAAATTTTGTAAAAATATCATTATTTCAAAAACTATTTTATATATTTTTTTTTTTTTATATCAGAAATTATAGATTTTTTATTATTATTATTAGCTTCGGATTAAAAAAAAAGTTATATGTCAAATAATTTAGTAAACTTAAACTGGTTATAAAACATGAAAAAAAAGAAATCTCTCACCACTAAAAAAACTACTGGAAAATGAAAACAAAAATCTATTACAATACGAGTAATATTAATAAGGAAGAACAAGTTATGGTAACGAGAACAACATTTTAAATCCATTTTTATGGTTTTAACCAACAAACTGACCAACTGCTGTGAGAAATACACAAATCACAACAAAAACGTAAAAAAAGTTGCATAACACGTTTTAAAATTCATAGAATGCAACAAAAACAACAACAATAATTTAAATACAAACATAAACACAAAAAACTTAAGTGTTTTTTATTTGTTAGCATTCTATTCGTATAAAGGTGTACAAAAATTTGTTTACAAAGTTTCTTTTGATTAAGCAAATGAGAAAAAAAATCCAAAAAAAAAAAACAAAATTCCAATGAAATGAAAAGCGCAAAAAACATATTTTTGTTGTTTTTTACAAAAATAAAATAAACTAAATAATAAACTAGATATTGAAAAAAAAAAACAAACACAAATTTAGGCGTAGAGAATGTGCCCACCGAAAACGATAATTGCATAACTCACGGATTTGAGCCGTTCACAGCACAAATCGATTAACTCCACTTTTTGAGATACTTATCTTAAACTTAAGCGGCAAACATTGTTGTTTTTGTCTCCGATTTCGCTCCAATTTGGCAATATGGTAAATCCGGTGTGCAAGAATAATAATCTGAGAGGATTTGGTTCTAGTACCATTTTTTGTTTAACTGTTCAACAGTTTTTTAGATATTGTAGGATTGCAGTTTTTCAATTACCTCCAATTAAATATCGTCCCTATGCAAGTGAAAACCGCTAAGTCAGTTTTTTCTAGTTTTGAGTTACATATTTCGTACTTCTGGTCCAAAATATTATAGTCTTCAATCTGATAAGACCCATTAAGCCACATCTCTTTTACAGAATTGTTATCTTGATCATAAACGTAAAAGCAATCCACCGATTTCCACACAAAAAAGAAAACAAAATTTAATTTTTTGAATATCAAATATTTAAAACTTGCGATGGACGAATATCAAATATCTCAAAATTATCAAAATTTCAGATTTGAAAAATATTTTTTGGCTTTAAAAATTGTCATGGTTTTTTTATTTTAAATGAATTTATTTTTATGATAAAAAAAATCAAAAACCCTTTATTTCTCAAAAATCCCTTTCTTCTTTTTTTAAGGTTTGTAGTTTTTTCAAAAAATGTCTGGCAGCATTTAGTTTAAATTTTATTAAAATTTTATGCTAATTTAAGTGCAAAAATCTTTTGCCGTGTCACGCCTGTACCGTGGATATTTTAAGATATTTTTAAAAATTACTATAGAAAATTACATGAAAAATGAAAATATAGTTTCCAGGTGATTAAAATACAATTTTGATTATGTTTATTATAACAACTTTAATCCGTTGCGACTATTTCTATCCTTTTTGCTTAGCTTTCTAGTCAGAATTATGACTTCTTTTTTGCCCATATACATATTAGACCGGTGCGTTTTGGACGAATGTTTGAAAATTCGTCGCGCAACCGGCAGAATTGTAAAGTTAAACTATCGACATGAAGATTGCCGCCACCCTAGCTCTGAGAGATGACGGGAAGAGGTGTCGATTTATTTTTGAAGGTTGAAAAACGTGGTTCAAAAATGCATGCCCATCGGTTCGAAATGAATCAATTCTCAGCTTCGTAGTAGGTCGAAAATTGAAATCCAAGACATGGATCCTCATGTAAATTTTCCCGTAGAATCGAATGGCACCATTAGTTTTCTGATTAGACGTCCATTTTTGGCGTTAAGTGAACTTTTCAACTCAAAAAATTCGAA
Organism: Calliopum simillimum; assembly: GCA_951812925.1. Classification (NCBI taxonomy): domain Eukaryota; kingdom Metazoa; phylum Arthropoda; class Insecta; order Diptera; family Lauxaniidae; genus Calliopum; species Calliopum simillimum. The sequence continues at coordinate 82,691,159 of OX638372.1, read as the reverse complement.
ATTTTTCGAAAACTCCCAGCTTGAGCACCCCACAAACAGAACAGAAAAAATCTTAGAAAAATTTGAAATGTATATTTTGTTAGGATTTTCTGACGAATCCAGTTATACTATTTTTTTGCGCTACGACATTATTTTCATTCATAAAAAACCAATTTTTGATTTTTATTATCAAAAAATATCACAAAATCGGGCGTTAATTTTTAGTCAACGACGGTTGCCAACGTCCGGACGGTTTTTTTTCAGAATATTTTTTAGAATATTTTTGGAATTTTTTTAACCCATTATAAACAAGTTTTTGGAAAAGGGGTCAAAAAGACCCTTAAAAACGCGATATAATGGGTTAAGATGTTCACATAACTTAATGTAGAATCAAGCATGGAACAATATTTTACAACGTCTTAACCCATTATAACGCGTTTTCGTGCCATTCGATTCTACGAGAAAAAATACATAAGAATCCATGTCTTGGATTTCAATTTTCGACCTACTACGAAGCTGAGAATTGATTCATTTCAGACCGATGAGCATGCATTTTTGAACCACGTTTTTCAACCTTCAAAAATATATCGACACCTCTTCCCGTCATCTCTCAGAGCTAGGGTGGCGGCAATCTTCATGTCGATAGTTTAACTTTTCAATTCTGCCGGTTGCGCGACGAATTTTAAACATTCGTCCAAAACGCACCAGTCTAATACATACATGTAATAATTATGATTATGGTTTTTGTTTTTCTTTAAAATTGTTTTTTTTTTATTTTTTAGTTCTTTTTCACAAGATATAGATAAAATGAAACGAAAGATATAAAAAAAAAATTGTATGCAAGTTAAGATCACCAATTTACATAGCCCTTTATTTAATTAATAAACAAAATCATTTGCGTAGCAACAATTATAATATTTAAGAATCTTACGATTCAAGCGATTGCATTCTAACTCTAGCATAGCAACCAAAATAACATTTTATAGTTTTTCGATATGATCATTTGCAAACTATGCTCAATTAATTTTTTATTGTATAAATAGCATTACATTTCAAGGTTTAAAGTCCAGAACAAGTGCATTAAATAAAAGTAAAAAGTATAAAACTCATTCATAAGAATAAGAACAAGAAACTCCCATATAAACCATTGTTGCAATTAGGAAGATGCTTATTTCGTTCATTATATTACACAACTCCAGTTGAGTATCTGAAGCAGTCTTTGACTAAGCGAGATACTTCTTCTATTAGTTTAAAATATTATAAGTGTATAAGTGATGTTAGTAAAAATAAATTTTTTTAAAACTTAAGTCAAAAACACAAAAGTTTAATTGGCGTTCCTGCCAGGAGAGTGTTATTTACAACAAAATTAATCACGAGTTCTCATCCACACCATAAGTCTACAAAAGCTTGTTCCTGTGAGCACGTAAACGAGATTATTCAACAAAAATCCTGAACACCCGCTAAGAGTAAATTAAAAATACTCAAAGGGACAATACTTCATCTAGATGACAACAAGTGAGGATATCAGCCAACAATATCTCTCCCGGACGACAACATTATATTCGGAGAGTTATTAATACAATCAACACAAACGTAAGAAACTACAAAGTTGAAAATAATGCGCCCTATGAACTTCAGAACACTATACGAAGATGTCAAGGACCAAGAAGTAAGGGAATATAGAGACGAGGACACAATTCAAATTATTAGGTTGAAGAACTAGTGATGCTAAAGAAAGTTTTTAAATATATTGGTGAAACAAGGGAGCCAACATATAAAGACGTAATTAAACCTAATCTCGAAAGGGAAACGGCTTCAATGATAAGATCCGCTGAAGTTTATCAAGATCAAAAAAGGCATCCAACTTTTAAATCACCGAGATGTAAGGATAAAATGCCTAAATTAAATTAATAGAGTATAAGGAAATAATTTGCAGTTGAGTTCTCAGATTTTTTTAAAAATTCACAGAGATGTTCTTAATGCTAAGCATGGAGCCATTTCATTATTAGTTTTGGGAAAAAAAAAATTTTTGGATTACCGACAAGTAACGATTATCAGGGGATAATATTCTGATTTCTAATATAAGTAAATAATAAGATTTTTAATTTTATTTCGTTGCAGATGCAACTAGCAATTATATTAACTTTAATCTCCCGAAAAACAACGGAGACAATTGACATCGTTGATTATACGAGAGACGAATATATCTTTATCGAAGGCGAGAAGGCTATAATATAAGAAAATTATGGAGAAATATTCCATATCACCAACCTTTCATATTATTTTAATATAGTTAGCAATTATAAGAAAAACAAAAATTCAGATAAATTAGTATTCGACACTAAGCAAGGGTACAATGAAAAAATAGAAAAAGGATTTAGAAATACAACTGATAGAAGTATTATTGAGTCAGTTACAAAAGCAAAAGGTTTTAATTAAAAATTCTAGAGGTAGAAATAGGAATAAAAGAAGTATTAATGAAATAGGCACCACTTGGAAATGGATAGCAGGTACTCCAGGCCATGATAATTTAGTTAACATAAATTCAACAATAAACGAACTGATACAAAACAATTTATAACGAATTCCCAAATGTTTCAAATGGCAATTCAACAGCTTAACGACGCAATTGAAAAGATACCAGAATTATCCAAAAACAAACTATGATTAGAAGGCGAAATAAATTGATAGTAAATGAACTACACAATGTAATTCCCGCAATTACTTTTGCCAAAGTAGGTATACTCAGTCCGATGATCTTACATTTACGAGAAAGTAACTATGATAAATTTGTTGGATGTATCAAAGCTTAAGATAGTCCAGAACGAGGACCTTATTGTTATTCATGTCAAATATCCAATGACTGATAAAACATGGAAATATTTCGAAGTAAGAGCCATAAGCCAAAACAATTCAATCATATCAGATGGATTTACACTCTTATCCGGTAAACATTTGCTAAATGATGTAATTAGAAATGAAGTTTACCTAGTAACATTTGATAATGGAATAAATATAGATATTGAAACATATTATAATCAAAAAGATATAGTTATTAACTTCATATTAAATACAAATTTAAATGATGACGAAGTGATTAAATATTTTGAACAAGAAAGCACATTTTGGACTTTATCAACTATTATAATTTTAACTAATTTATGTTGCACCTAAAATATATAAAACATTTAAAATAAAGAAAACTAAAATACAAATTACGCAACAACAAGAAGAAAATATTACATTTGAAGATTTGCAAAGTAAAATTGAATCGCTAACGAATGAAATGAATAGGGACTATTCATCTTAAGAAAGACGGGAGTTAAGATCACCAATTAACATAGCCCTTTATTTAATTAATAAACAAAATCATTTGCGTAGCAACAATTTCTATTTTAGACAGACATTTTCTTTACACACAAATTTTACACAGAAGGGCCAGGGTTCGTTCCCTAGCGCGGTAATTTTTTTTTTAGACTTTGCAGTAAGGTAAATATCACGCCAATTTTTTCAAAAAAATTACTAGCAAACATTCTGAATTGACTAAGACAGTAAAGTGAAATTTACTTCAGTTTGGAGTTGTCACTATTCTGATTTGAAATTATGGTAAAATTTATGAAAAATAAAGTAGCAAGTACTATTTTTTCTCCGTGTACGCTTTTGAGAGTGCTAAGAGAATCTTTTGTTATTGGCGCTGAAGTTTTGTCGCGCAAAATTCATCTTGAAGAGGCGTGAAGACAATCTTGAATGCGTGTATAGCTAAAAAGATTTATGCTATGAAAATTTGCAAAATCCGAAATAAATGTAAATGTTTTTTTCCAGGCATAGATAATTGAGAAAAATATTTATTTAAAAATTATTTGCATGCAAGTTATTTGCAATTTTTTTTTATAAAATCCATTAAATTTTCTGTTTACACAAAATTTGTACGCGCGCTGACAAATGACATCATCTGTCATTTATGTGAGTATCGATCTCTTTTTAACGCACACACACATATACACTGACACTGTTCATGTCATTTGAACTGTCATTTCAAATCATTACCTGTTGTTGTCGAAAACGATTCGAGAGATTTACATGAGCCGTGCGTTCCAATGAGACATGCTGTGTTGCCTCAGGTAATTCAGGATTAATATCACATGTTGTTGCTGTTGTTGTGGTTGTTATTGTTGGCAATAATGTTGTTATCGTTGGTGATGCTACTGGTTGTGTTGTTACTAACATTTTTGTTGCAATTGCAATTTGATTGTCATTGAAACTGGCGTTGTTAATATCACAAAAATTATTATTATTATTATTTATATTATTGTTGATATTGCAATTGTTATTGTTGCTGTTGTTATGATTGCTATTGACACTATTTTCATTGCTCATTATCACATATGCAATATTGCTGTTGATGTTGCTGTTGCTGCTGCTGCTCCTATGCAGTTGACAATTATTAATTTTATTATCACATGCGTCATTTGTTGTCACTGACATTGCTGGCATCATGGTTGCTGTTGTTGCTGGCAATATTAAATTGTCACATTGACAGTTAAAGCGATTGTTATTTTCTGTGTTATTGATATTGTTGTTGTTGTTGTTGTTGCTGCTGCTATTGTTGATGTTATTGTTATGATTGAAAACAGTTGTTGTATCATTACCACTATTGTTATTGTTGTTATTACTGCTATTCTGGGTTATATTTAGCTGAGAGACCACCATTTTAGTTTTATATTCTTTTATTATTTAAATTTTTCCATTTTATAAAATGTTATATACTGAAATATTTTAGTTTTGAATCCGCTATCAAATTGATTTAACCATATAATTAAGATTTTTTATTTAAATTTGCAAGAGGGTGTGCTTTTTAAAGAATAATTTTTTAAAAAATGTTTGCAAGGTTTTAAGAAAATTTTATATCAAAAAATAAAACGATTTGATTTAAGATATGCATAGAGCTATCACATGTTTACTTGCTTAAAACAGGGACTACAAAAGTTTTTTTCTTTACAACACATTCGAGCCATCACAAATTTCTCGCTTATGCGTGAGCATTATTTTCGAATTTAGGCAAAATATCATAATTAATTATTCAATTCTATTCAAGAAATATGCTAAGCTTTATTATTATAACCTACTCAGTACTTCAAAGAAAAAAACTTAAAAAAAAAAAACAGACAAATACTTAAGAGCACCTACGTAATTATGAATGCCTAAAAGCAAAATTCAAAATGCAATAGAGATAAATGTCGCCTAAAGCAAAAAAGTAATTAGAAACGAAACAAAGAGAATAAAAACTAAAAAAAAAAAAATCAAAAAAATAATATGAAACCAAAATTTACAGTATGAAGAATTATTTTTAAATGAAGGTAAAGAATTTCAATGCGAGCATTACCATACACCCAAACGCGGTCTGATAGTTGTAAATTCAATTAACACGCCTGAACGTTGAATAAATATTTATTTAATAAAAAAATCAAGTTTAACAGTTGACATAAAATAAAGAACAAATATTTAAATGTGGAAAATCACAAAAACTGTTTGCTTTTCTTATTTGATATTTACACATTTTGTAGTTTCATAGATCTTTATGACTTTTGATTTTTTTTTATTCTGAATATTTCTTTAATTAAACTTAAATTTTTTTAAGACCTTAGAAGAAAGAATATGTGAGTCATTAAAAATAAAATATTTCCTCTGAAAAAAAAAAGATAGAAGATTTACGCGAAATAAATAGTTCCTTTGTTTTATTCAATAAAAAGCAGCAAGGCGAAAATACTAGCACAATGTCATGAGTGTCTCGGTCCTCGGGTTTAACTGATGATTATAATTATCGAATGAGTTGAAACGATATAGATGCTTGAGAAAAAAGCGTTTTAAGTTTTTTAGAATTCTTTATGTTTTTTTTATACTTAACTCAAAAATTACAAAAAATGTAGGTGTGTAATTGTAGTTTCAAGCCGAAGATATGTAAATATTTTTTCTTAATCAATTAAAATACCAATATTGGTTGGTGAGGAGTAGTGATGAGCAAACCAAAACCAAGACCAAGACCATAGCAGTCTTGGTTTTGATCTTGGGCACTGAGTCTTGATTTTGGTCTTGATTTTCATATTGAGTCATGCTCTTGGTCTTGAATTGAATTGACTAAAAAGCAGTCTTGGTCTTGATGATAATCGTGACCAAGACCAAGACCAAAACCATAGCAGTCTTGGTCTTGTTATGATATCAGCGTCTTGGGTTGGTCTCGAAGAATTACCAAGACCAAGAATCAAGACCAAGACTAATTTTGCTAATCACTAGAGAGGAGTGAAAAGTCGTATTTAGATTCTCATTTTGTCCGACACTATTTTTTAAACATAACGCCATTAATTTCACACAATGTGGTAAACTTTCTGTAAAGACAGAATTCAATGTTATACGTTCTGAACAAAATGCCACCTAATTCATATTACATTACTTCTGCCTCCAAATGGACTTAGGCCATTTTCAAAATAAACGGCTCATATCAAAAATCATACGCCATAGAGTAATTTCGAAACAGGATTTGGATTCAGCGGCGACTACATCGAAAATTACTATTTTTGTTGAGTTTTTCTTAAATGTACCGTTTATCGACCTCTTTTTAAAAAATGGTAAGCAAATAATTTTAAAAATAGTTATATTTTGTTGTTTTTGCTCAAAAGAAAACATATATATAAGCAATAAAAAATAGGGTTGTATGAAAAATAGCTTCACCAGTTTCGGTTTGATGAGCAAAAAACAGAAAAAAAACTTTCTAAATCAGAATCGATTATAAGAAGTGATTTAACTGCTCCCTAGAACATCATTATCCTCTCTAGCTACGCGAAACTCTCTGAAGGCTTTGAATTTCATGAATTCATCTTAAAATTGCCATAACAGAAAACATTTTATGCAGCCCATCTAATCTAAGAAATAGCTGAAATAGCAATATCTCAAAATCCTGACGCGATGTTATATCGGAAATGATGCCAAGTTGGCCGGCAACATACTATATGAAACACTAAATTTGTACCATTATATATGGGTAAAAGACCTTCCTGGGGGGGGGGTTGAACCCCCAAAACACCCCAGTGGGCACGGGCCTGATGACAGAGACACATAAGTAAAAGCCGAAATGGCTGCAAAGGATTCTGAAAAGTAAGTAGAAATACAATGAGTTTAAAAAACTTTCTTTTCATCGGAATAGATCATGCTTCTATAGAATTTTGATGACAAGTGAAAATAGTTTAGAAAATCAATACCGTTTTTTTTTTTTTGTTAAGTGTGTTTTTCGTAATTTTAAAAGTGAGTTCTTCATGCGTTTAATAAAATGAATATTGTTTATTTAGTTAATTAAAAAAGATTTTAATATTGTATTTCACATAAGATATAATTTTTTAATAGTCCAATCTAGAGTTTTTCCAAGAAGGCTTTGTTAAATGATGGCAGAATTAAAAAAAGATTAAACTTTTTGTTTTATACATTTTAAATAACATCCCGCCCTACCGTACAAAAAACACTGAATGCAGTAAAAACGACTAAGCTCATGACATTTGCTTTCCGAGCATACAACAAAGTATCACATTTTGTAATAAAAAAAAATATATTTTATTATTATTTTTATTTTATTCAAGTGTTTTTGAACATGCTTTGCGTTATTACTTTTTTTTTTTGTTTGTTTCAATGCAAGTTTTCTTTTTTTTTTTTTTAAGTTATTTGTTTATAAGTTAAAAAGAAAAAGTTGAAATTAGTAATAAACAACTTTTTTGCGCAGCCTGAGTGAGTACGTGATTTGTGTAAAAAATTTCGTTTTGTTTTTTATTTTATTATTTGTTCTCATGACGGCATACGTTTTTCCGCAAAATATTTTAAAGTTGCTACATTCGCATAAAAGTACTATATTTTTTGCAAAATAATGAATCATTTTTTCTCTTCCGCGGCGATAAAAAACCAAAAATTTAACATAATTATATGTATAGGGTGGGTCATCTGTTGATTTCTATTGAAATTGTGCCGATACATATTCCTTACAACTTTGTCACCTCGTTTCTTGTCCGCTCGCGCTGCCATATTAGAAAGATGCGCCCAAATCAGTTTTTTTTTTACATATATCTTTTTAACGGTTACTTTTAGAGAAAAATATTGTTCTACAATATTATAGCTTATAAAATTTCCGATAAAAATTAAATTGTTAGGAAAAATCCTAGTTCAAAATGTGGAAAAAGTCGTCAATTGTGCTAGACGCTTTTGAGGGCGCATATTGACACGTTGTGCTTTAAATTGCGATAATTCTTGCACGATAAGTCCCACGTTAAAAGTAAAAATACCTATTTGTAAGGAGTGGCTCGTTCTACACTCGTAATTTTTTGTTTCTTTCAGTACGCCTAATGGCTGAGTGGTTGGACAATCTCAAAAAACGTTTTTAATTTCAATATTTGAGGTTATCTAGAGCGAAAATTTTTGTCAAGAAAATGTTGCAGTAAATTCAAAATAACATAGGCGTTCCATATTTACAGTACAAAAAATTCCTTATACAAAAAAAAAAAAAAAAAAAAAATTTTAAAATAGGGCCAAATTATATAGCAAGGGGCCAGGATAAAACTGTGATATAACTTGCTTCTAAAGCCGATCTCTGCAGTGATTATATGATAACACAGAACCACAAAAAAAAAGTCCTGTAGTAGAAAGTTGAGGTACTATACGTTATGGTTTTCAATGTGCTTAAAACGAATTCGAGGTCAGAATTTAGCCATCACCCTCAGATTTTGAGATATCCTTGCTTAAAGTTGCAGGAAGTACTGTTTTCAGGCTTATGGTGCAGTTCCAGGAAACGATGTAGTTCCATATTTTCAATGGAATCGAATAGCCATAATCTTCCTTATAAAACTATACATTCTAATTTTTTCGATTGGACTTTTTCTTCCCGAGATATCACCGTTTGAAGTAAACGTATCTCAACCCCCATACAAAGCACTACATTATATTTGTAGCGTAAAATCCACTTAACATATAAAAATGATAACCCTTTACTTCAAAGTAAGATAACTCTGAAAGTAAGAGTCTAATCGGAATAGTTTGAAGGCAGAGTTTTATAAAGAAGATTGTGGCTATTCGATGTCATTGAAAAAATTGAGCTACCACATTTCCTGGAACTGCACCATAAGCCTAAAAACAGCGCTTTCTGCAACTTTAAGCAGGGATATCTCAAAATCTGAGGGTGATGGCTAAATTCTGACCTCGGATTCGTTTTTAGCACATTGAAAACCATACCGTATGGTACCTCAACTTTCTACTACAGGACTTTTTTTTTGTGGTCCTGTGTATTCATATACTGACTCCACCTCAGCTTTAAATAATACAACATGAATAAAAACTTGGCTTGTAAGACATGACGTCTAGATATATTGGAAAAGGTACCTGGTTCTAGCAAGTTCCAAGCTTTCATGCGGTGCGGAAAATCTAAATTAGGTTTTTCGAAACCTATCTATCGTTAAATCTAACTCTTTTTGAAATTTTTTCAGTATTCTCGTATTTTTAAAGCCTCGATATATCGCGATATACCAAAAACGTATCGAATTGAGATGTTCAAAACATTTAATTTTTTCGACTTATTTTGTATCGTTTTAGTTAAATAGCGTCAATTAGCCGTTGAAATCGTAGTTATAACAATATCCATTTTAGGTCAAAACGTTTCATTTGAGGATAAAAAGAAGTTTAAAAATTTACCAACTATCAGTTAGTAAAGAGAACTTGAAATTTTTGGCCAACAATACTTAGATATGATTAGTATTTGATTGAGTTTTTTAATTTTATCAGTCGTGTTTTATTTAAACAAAATTCTTTGATTGTTGCACTGTGACTTTTGATTTCTTCTTAATAAATATGTTACTTTTAATTAGTAATTATCAACACAAATATTTTTCCAATACTTTTATCTATGGAATTTATACGGAGTGTTATCATTGCATTTTTATCATATCTTTGTTATTCGTATTTGTATTTCACTATTTAAATTATTGATAAAATAATTAAATTAACACATTTTGCGATAAGTAATAACTGACTTTAGACAACAAGTGGTAAGGAGACACCGATTTTATTGCACAATTTGTCTAAATTTTATTGAATTTTATTAATATTCAATCAGCGAGGACGCTTTTCAGCCAATTTTTTTTCTTTTGAATCTTTTAGTTGGCTAAACAAACCAAAATAAAAAAAACGCGGCCGCACTACGGAACGAACGCGCGTTGTTAACCCCGTCATTAACCAAAACAAACGTCAACTGATTGGGCCAAGACCGTACGGCAACATCAGGTGAAATATGGACAAACATTATGACTGTTGTTGTTGTTGTGGTTGTTGTTACTCATTCTTACGCTCTTTCTCATGGCGTTCTCTCCAACAGGTATTAATTTAATTTAAACTTGTCTTTGGTAGACAAGAGAAAATAAAAAACATAAACAAAAAAAAATTAAAAAAATAAAAAATTGTTAGGAATTTTTTTGTACTGTAGCGCGAAATCAAATAGCGCTTCGACCGCCAAGTCTGCTCACACTGCTAGAAAAAACCAGTTAACAGCGGCACAGTGCACCACATATTTTTTAGTTTGACGGGTTTCAGTTTATTTTGGTATTTTTTTGTTTTTTTTTTTTTAAAAAAAACAATAAAAATTGGTTAAATTAAAGCGAATAACTTTTGTTGTGTTTTGCTCTTAACCATGTTTATTATGGCCGTTTCGCTTGGTTAGTTTTACGGTTGATATGGTAATGGAGAATTATGTACTCAGAGTGAAATGCAGAATTCCGTAATGAAGTGAGCACGCTTTAAGTGCGAATTGACGTATTTGCATACATATACAGGGTGACATGGTTGTGACGAATTTAAGTAGACTTGTGTCGACTCACTTTTGACTCTATGTGCATATTTAAAAAAAAAGTTGCTGTAGTAAAATCCGACGAAATTCAACTTTTGGTTGCACAACTGAAAAAGTCCTATATATTCTGAAAATGTGGGCAAAAATAAGTTTTACGTGTCTTCCCTATTTTTTAATCGATTTTTTATATTTTCTATTACTCTGTAAAAATATTGAGGGGATTCCTGAAAACGTGTAAAAGCCTCGAAGACCTCGTAAACTCGTAAAAGTTGTCAAAATCAATACAAAATTTGACAGTTTTACGAGTTTACGAGGTTTTCGAGGATTTAACACGTTTTTAGGAATCGCCTTATTAATATTCTTGTGTTTTCGCACAGTTATGTGATAGTTTTAAGCAAAGCAACGCTCGATAGCCTCGAAGCTATCTACTTAAATACTTTTTACGACTTGTGTATATATAAATAGGGTGAAACTGAGCAAGATAATTCAATAAATTTGGTACACTGCCTCCGTCGTCAAAGTTAGCTCGTGGGATTGAAAATAAGCGAAATCGATTAACGGACACGCCTACCGCCCGTACAAAAAATATATTCGAAATTCAACTTTAGGAGTATTTTTCGCGACAATGCAACCAAAATACACATATATGTATACTACGTATTGTAAGCGCAAGCTCTCAGCAAAAATTGGGCGAATTCGGACAAGAAGGCGTGGCACGTCTCATACAAGCTTTTGTCAAAACGCTATACTGAAAGCGTTTTTTGAGATAATCGAACTAAATTTTACTCAAGGATTATAAATGCAAGCTCTGAGCAAAAACTGGGTGAACTCGGACAAGAGTAAGAAATATTTTTAACATACTGCAATGTTTGGCCAGGCAAAAGGTTACAACTTTACTAGTTTTTTGTTGAAAAGGTTATGAAAAGGAAGATTTTTTTTTTAAAAGTGGGCGGTATCCATTCTTAAATGAAAAAAAAAAAACACTCTCACGGCTAAGCCAAAATCATCGATTTTAATGAAATTTGGTAGGGTGATAGGGTTAACACTAAGGAACAACAGTATGTGGGCGGTGCTACACTCCTAATGAGAATATGCACAGACATGGTTACTGATGACAAATTGTTAGGTTAAGTTAATAGTCGTGTGATCTTTTTTAAAGTCAAATCGAAATGGTCGAATTTCGGTCACAAGGCAAACTCTAGTCCTTTGAAATGGATTTACGTAGTTCTTACTTGCATAAAAGAGAACAATGAACATGTAACATTGCGTAGCGCTACTTTTGGCCAACCTCGCCACCCTTTAAGAGGCGTTATTTAGCAACGGCCTCTAAGGTACTTTTATACAAATTTTATAGAACTTAAATAAGTACATTTTAAAGAAATTGGAATTACTTACGATTTTAATAGATTTAATTGATTTGTTTTTCAGAAACACCCTGCATAAAACATTTCTTTTATTTTTAGCAGCGCTCTCCATTATGCCGCCGTTTTTACTCTCTTACATGCATATGTAAGCTTTGTGAGCCATGTTTATTTTATATTTATAGCCAGAGTTTTTGTGTTTTAAAGTTCAACTGTTTATTTTTAATTTAACACATTTGGACCCATAGAATCAAATACTGATAACAAAATGTCGAGCTTAAAAAATGCACAATAAATAAGTTAAGATAACAGAGGTGAGATAAAAGTAGTAAGTCGTCAGAATGTTCTCTCAGATGTAGATTTAAGCATCTGCCTAATGAATATTGAGTATATGTAACAACATGCATTCAGTAATTTAAATTAATTCATTTTTCTAAGTATGCGACTTTTTCATTTTTTAATGAGTAAAAAGTACTTCAAAAAAATATTTACATACATACATACGAGTACATACATATACTTATTCATACTTGTACTGTAGGAATGGCAGTGTTTTTTGAAGTCAAGTTGTCGACGACAGCAACTGACTCCTACAACTGACTACGTCTATCAATTCAAAATCACTGAACAGTGAAAAACACAGATTTTAAAAACACGCGCACCTAATGAAAACGAAAATGAAAAAAAAGCAGAAAATTCTTCAAATAGCAGTGGGATGAAGTACGTCAAATAATGGGTGTATTATATCCTACATATATGGAAGCGAATGCACATACCAAGCAGAAAAAATTAATAGACATTTACCAAGTAAGTAAAGAAGATGGCTTAGGCTTAGCGTTGGAAAAAAAATTTTAAAATTTATTTAGCCTTAAAGTTTGCAAAAAATCATAAAATTGCAAAATAATATTAAGGTGATAATTTTATGCCATCCCACCAAACATTTTCAATCGCGGACAATTTTTCAACTTTTTGGGGGTGCATTTATAACTCTTCTACGCGAGCTTTCCGTAACAGATGATTTCTCCTTACACTCTTAGGACCCAAAGCGGTTACTTAAAGGAATCGAAGACATCCCTGATCATGTCCGACATCTATTTTTACCCTTCCCCATCGATTGGAGCAATAGTTTTATTTTCAAAAATGAGCACAAAATGGTCACTAAGAGAGGTTGGAGACACCTATCGAGGTCGGGGACGCCTCTGGTCATGTCTAAAATATATTTTCGAGCTTTCCCCATCGATTGGTGCAATCATTTTTTTTTTCAAAAATGGCCCCAAAACAGTCACTTAAAGAGGTTGGAGACATCTGTGGTCACCCAGTGTGCCAGACGGTTCAAATCTTCGCTTTTTTATCCGTTACGGATCCGTTACTGATCCGTTGGCGGGAGAGATTCCCAAAAAATAAACGAATCGTTTTTTTTTTTGGATTCTCTCCCGCAAACGGATCAGTAACGGATCCGTAACGGGTAAAAAAGCGAAGATATGAACCGTCTGGCACACTGGGCATGTTTAAAATCTATTTTCGACATTTCCCCATCGACTGTAGCAATAAAATTTTTTTCAAAAATGGATTGAAATCGGTCACTTAGAGGGGTCGCAGACGCCTCTGGTCATGTTGAAAATCTGTTTTCGACCTTTCCCCATCGATTAAAGCAATACAATTTTTTTTCAATAATGGGCCGAAATCGGTCACTTGAGGAGTCGGGGACGCCTGTGGTCATGTCCAAAATATATTTTCGACCTTTCCCTATCGATTGGAGCAATAACATTTTTTTTCAAAATTGGACCGAAATCGGTCATTTAGCGGGGTCAGAGATACCTCTGGTCATGTCCAAAATATATTTTCGATTTGGCGCAATAAATTTTTTTTTACAAAAATGAGCCCAAATCGGTCACTTGGCCCGGAACCAACCCTGATTCACGAATAACCAGACGAGTTTTACACGATACTTTTTATTAAAGCTTGCAAAAATTTTTCTCTTCTATTAAATAAACAGAATGATGATCCATGCATGTATGTATTCTCCTTGAACTCCTAGGAGAAGCATAGGGCCAATATGAAACATCTCTATTTAATGCTATCCCTTGCGATGACTTTGATCTCTTGCCACGACTTTCCCGATTCTTGGATTTCCTTTTCCAGCGACCTTTTCCAGTTGGTTTTTGGTCTATCACGTCCTCTACTGCCTTGTGGATTCCACTCAAGAACCTGGCGACAAACTTCGCTGTGTGTTTTCCGGAGAGTGCGACCAATCCATATCCATTTGCACAGCTTGACCTTGTTTGCTATAGTCCTCAGATTGCATTTTTGATGTAGCTCGGCATTTGATATAGTGCGAGGCCACCAAACCTTTAGTATACGCCTTAAGCATTTGTTGACGAATACTTGCAGCTTGTTCGTTAGTTGTTCAGTAACAAGCCATGTTTCGCACCCACATAACAAAACCGATTTCACATTCGAATCAAAAATGCGCACTTTCGTTTTGGTGGATATAAAGGAAGAAGACCATATTTTGTTCAGTTGAGCAAACGCGATATGATAGCTTACAATTGACTCAACGATATCTTCATTGAAAAAAATGTATCAAAACTCTATGATAATGACTAAATTAAATTTAAATGGAATTCAGATATCGTACTAATGGAAAGTAATGGTCCAGTATGAAAAGATAAAAGGTAAGGTTTATTGAGAATATGCGAAAAATGTCTAAAAATATCGTTTTTTGAACTTAAATCAAGGGTGTCAGCGTAGAACAAAAATGAGCCAATTTCAGCTCGACCAACAACACCAATATTTCAGTACAACAATCACTGAAATAATTTTTGTTGATATTTTTTGAGCTCATCAAAATTTCGCGTATTGGTTGTTTTTTTTTTTACATACACACAAAATCGAACTCAAACCAACATAAAACATCAACAGTGGCTACGCTGAATCAAAAACAAAAACAACGAACAATATGGGTATTAACGCGCTGATGAGCAGTTGCGAAAATGCAAGTTTTTTTCGCACTAACGCCTGAACGTTCAATCTAAATATTTCCATCTTGCGAAATTGCAGAAGTAGTGCGAAATTTTCGGCAATGTGTTTGTTGTTTTACTAATATCAAACTTTCGCAAATCGCACTTTCGCAACGAAGCAAGGGTATTGCGCATCAACGCATGAATACCCCAAATTTTTGTGTGTGTCCTAGTTCTCAGAAATTTTAAAAATTGTTGAAATATTATTGTTGTTGTAAACGAGGCAGGAAACAACAAAAAATAGTTTTTGTGATTGTTGTAATTCGAATTTGAAGTTGTTGTAAAAGCGAAAATTGTGTGCTGACTGCGCTGTATGCGCTAGAATCAGTGATTTGAAAAAACTGACACCCTTGCTTTAAATTAAGAATTTTTCGGATCACAAACCTGAGAGAAAAAAACGGTTAGCAGACTTGGAATCAGCTGCCGCAACAAAAAAAAAAAAAAAAATGTTGTCGAGATTTCAATCAAATTTTTTTCTCCCAATATGTTGCTCTGTATAATTAACATCAAATGGAAATTACTTTTCAGTAAAACAGAAATTGTGTTCATGACCTCTTAGGGGGGGGGGGGCGCCCAACCAGTTGATAAAAATCATGACAACACCGTCGGAATATGTTCAATAATGGCAGTTTTAACCAATTTACATGTTTGTATAGGTTCCAGCCCTTTTTCTGTGGTGGCTAAGAAAGAAGTTGAAATTTGCTATCTCATAATTCCTAACTATGAAATATACTGAAAAAAACTTTGAAAGTGGACTCGTTTTGGAAAAGAAAAATAGAATTTTAAACTCAAAAGTATCTCATTCGTTAAGGCAAAAATTGCTTTCAATACTAATGACATGCAAAGAATTGTTAAGCAAAATCGGCAATCATAATAACATAAAACCCCATGGCTTATGGCAAATAATTGAATTTTTACGTTAACTTTATTAACGAAACTTTTACTGGGTTGTGTCACCAAACAATGTATGCATTGGCACAATACTCAACCTAAGTTAATTAGCAGCTTGAATGCGCCGCTGCTCTCGCTCGAAAGCATTAACAGTATAATTTCCAATATGGCAGCAGCAAAAAAGAAGCAACAACCAACGCAGTGCTATGGTGAGTTGGCAGCGCAGTACAATATGCGTTTGTAAAGTGCGTCAAGCGTATGTTATTTGGCTTTTTGTTGTTGCTGTTGTAGTTGTTGTTGCTGGTTGTCTAAAAAGCAGCTGCAATGCTGGCGATAAGGACGCACACACAAAGTGCACTCACTCTGCATGCAAATGTTGGCTGACACGAAGTTCTGTTTTGTATGGGGCTCTGATGGCATTGTGACGAGACGGTCCGTATCTATCTTTCATTATTTGTTTTTGCACCCAACTCAATTTCTTCTGTTTTGTTCTCGTATATTTGACTTCTGTTTTTGTGAAAGCACCGGAAATGTTCAAAATTTAATGACAATATCCGAGTTAATATTTGTTCATATGCATTTTAAAAACATTCGATATTTGTTTTTTTTTTTTTTTTTGTTTACCAACTAAATACACGTACAAGAAAAATGAGCATTTTGGTAGAATTATGAATTAGTGATGTATCACTTGAAAGCCGACGATTTAATAAACTCTCAGTCTTTAGTAAAGGTATGCTTACATTTTTAATACGATTTCACTGTTTGTGAATTCAATAAATTTAATTCAGGAAATTCGTTTCAATAAATTCAAACATTGTGCAATAAAACTGTCCCAGCAAACATTTTCAATTGCGGAAGAATCTTATTTGATTCGCCTAGGCGATCCCCAGGAAGAGTCATCTGGCGACTCCCCAAGATGCATCTGCAAATGATCCCCAGGAGGGGTCCACAGACGACTCCGCAAGATTTTTTTAAAGCGAAAAAAAAAAAAAATATAAAATAGCGAAATATTGCCCTTTAGAAAAAACAAATTATTAACTTTTTCGAAATTTCTCAGAAGCTGACGTCATGTCGTAGTCGGCCATCTTATATCGTATAGAACTCAGCTGGAAGAGTTGTTGGTTATTCGTGAAGAAGTTTGATATCAAACCATCTTCCAGAAGAGCCTTAGGCGAATCTCTTTTTATTCGTATTGGGCTCTTTTTTGTGAATTTTTTTTTTGCACCAATCGATGGGGAAAAGTCGAAAATATTTTTTGGACATGACCAGAGGTCATGCCTCCGGACCCTCTAAATGACCGATTTGGGCCCATTTTTGTAAAAAAATTGTATTGCATCAATCGATGGGTGCACCGCCAAGTGACCGATTTCGTTCCAATTTTGAAAAAAATTTTGTTGCTACAATCGATCGGGAAAGGTCGAAAATAAATTTTGGACATGACCAGAGTCGTCCCCGACCCCTCTAAGTGACTATTTTGGGCCCATTTTTGAAAATAAAATTATTGCTCCAATCGATTGTGAAAGGTCAAAAATAGATTTCGGGCATGACCAGTGATGAATTCGACCCCTTTAAGTAACCGTTTTGGCTCCTAAGGGTCCAGGAGAGTGTAAGGAGGAATCTTCTGTTACTCGCGCTGAAGTTTTGTAGCTTGGAAGAGTTTTATATTCATCGCGAAGATGTTTGATTCGCAATGATCCTCCAGAAGGAGGAATCTGCTTTTACTCGCGGAAAATTTTTATCGCGGAAAGCTCGCGTAGAAGAGCTTTAAATGCACCCCCAAAAAGTTGGAAGATTGTCAGCGATTGAAAATGTTTGCTGGAGCTTATCACAAGCAAACATATGTGTGTGTATTAGGGTGGGCCGATTTGAAAACTGATCTCGGCTACCCCCCTATGTGAAAGTTCATTCAATTCTATGAATATTTGCCCAAGGAACTATACCTCTGCGTTCAACTTTAGTTCGGCGCATTTTTGATCGAAAATTGTACCTTTCATCAATATTTTTTTTTATTTTCATACTAAATTTTAAAAATTTTTATAAAGACAAAAGTAATGTCATTATATGATTTGGCTGGTATTCTGTCAGTAATCAATTACATTGAGTTTTGTTTACACAAAAAGTTTACTTAATGGTGTGGAATTGATGCTATTTATTTAGAAAAGTGATATGGGTCAAATAGCCGATTATTATGACCGACTTTCAAAATAAACGATTCATATTTTTGGATGAATTTTTTCAAACAAAACACCAACCTAGGCTGAAAGTTCATTCAATTCTATGAATATTTGCTCAAGGAACTATACCTCTACGTTCAACTTTAGTTCGGCGCATTTTCAATTGAAAATTTTACCTTGCGTTTAATATTTATTTTTATGCTTAATTTTCAAAATTCCTATAGAGACAAAAGTAATATCATAATATGTTTTGGCTAATATTCTGTCAGTAAACAATAAAATTTGGTTCTGTTTTTACGAAAAGTTTACTTGATAGCGTGAAATTGATTATATTTATTCCAAAAAATTATATCGGTCAAATAATCGATTTATTATAAACGATTCATATTTTTACATGGATTTTTTCAATCGAAACACCAACCCAAGTGGTTTTGGATGCTAGGACGCCGAATCTGCCACTCATTTTTTTCCAGGGCAACATCTAGTGGCAGTTTTAGGAAATAAATTAGCCGCTTTTTTTTAATTTTACAGAACAATATACCAAAAATCTATGTAAAAATATGAATCGTTCATAATAAATACACATAATTTGACCGTTATAATTTTTTGGAATAAATATAATCAATTTCACGCTATCAAGTAAACTTTTCGAAAAAACAGAACCAAATTTTATTGATTACTGACAGAATACCAGCCAAAACATATTATGATATTACTTTTGTCTCTATAAGAATTTTGAAAATTAAGCATAAAATTAAATATTAAACGCAAGGTAAAATTTTCAATCGAAAATGCGCCGAACTAAAGTTGAACGTAGAGGTATGGTTCCTTGGGCAAATTTTCATCAAATTGAATGAACTTTCAGCGTAGGTTGGTGTTTTGTTTGAAAAAATTCATCCAAAAATATGAATCGTTTATATTGAAAGTCGGTCATAATAATCGGCTGTTTGACCCATATAATTTTTTTAAATATATAGCATCAATTTCACACCATCAAGTAAACTTTTTATGTAAACAGAACCCAATTTAATTGATTACTGACAGAATACCAGCCAAATCATATAATGACATTACTTTTGTCTTTATAAAAATTTTTAAAATTTAGTATGAAAATAAAAAAAAATATTGATGCAAGGTACAATTTTCGATCAAAAATGCGCCGAACTAAAGTTGAACGCAGAGGTATAGTTCCTTGGGCAAATATTCATAGAATCGAATGAACTTTCACAAAGGGGGGTAGCCGAGATCGATTAAATTTCCTCCATACAATTTGGCCCACCCTAGTGTGTGTATATGTATAGATGTGTATGATTTTAGATAGATTTGTACCATTTTGTCATTAACATAAGCAAATATAAACAGTCAATACTAAATATGATATGACAAAAACAAATACAATAACTTAAATTTTTTCACATTTAAAAAAAGAGTTGCGTTAATGAACTGCGGCCTTCAAAACGCTTGAAATTAATGCATTTTTTGATAAATACAGTTTCTATAAATATTTTCTAAACTTTTATATCTTCTCTATGTAAAATTCATCTTACACTCTAATGTGATTTTTCTCACTCAACTCGGTTGCAATTTCCTACACCCAAAACAAAATTGAACAAAAGTTTAGAAGACCTGTCAGTATAAAACAACAGTAAAAGGAAGAGTAAAAATTTCGTAAAGGAGAATGAGTAACTCAAGAATGACAACCAGTATTTGTAGTTTGACCCACTTTTGTTTTTGTATAAGTGTGTGTGTAAAAAAATAAGCTTCTGGTATAGTGTTATTGGTTGTATTCAAAGAAAGTAAGCATCATGCGGAACTACAACAAAAACTGTCAAGAATCATTTTAGCAAAGTGGATTTTTACCCAGCTGAAAATTAGCACGAATCGATGGAATGTTTGCCGTTTAGAGTGAGCCTTAAACTTTTCAATGATAACAAAGTATTTCGGTTATATTTTGCTAAAGAAGCTGCTCAAAACACAAAAAAAAAAAAAAAAAAATCAAATGAATGAATCTTTTAAGGCGGTAATATTCATAATTTTCTAAAATAATTTCTAAATATAACTTAAACATTTTTGTCATACGTAGGTATATAATTCTGACTTACGGTTTTATTCAAAAAGTTTTACAAATGAGAGTTTTTGAAAACTTTTTTTGCATAAAAGTTATAAAAACTTAGACGATGAAAAGTTTTTAAAAACTTTTACTCGAAAAGATTTATTCATAAAAGTTTTTAAAATTGATTTTTTATTTAATTGAAAAAAAAAAAAAAAAAAAAAAAAAAAATCAATTTTCAATATAAAATGTCATTAAGTAACACACTTAAAAAATTCTTAAAAATAAAAGTTTTTATATAAAAGATTTCTTAAAAAGTTTTTAAAAACTTTAATTTTTAAAAGATTTTAATCAAATAAATAAGCGGGCTTTAGGTCAGATACAATTATATCTGTGGACTTTTGAAAAAACAACCTAAGTCGACATAAGACAATTCTCCAGGATTTTAGTCCTAAATATAAAATTTAAATACGCTTCTACTGGTATAATCGCCATGTCTCTATGATTTCTTGTTCCAGAGATATTAGGGTGTCCCATAGTTCAAACCAGATTTGAAATTAGCGCCATTCGTACGGTGAAGTGTTATGAACCAAAAGAAAAAAATAATTTGACTGACACTTTAAGATTAATAAAAATGTATGGAAAGAGGAAATTCAACTCTGCAGCAACAAAATTGAGCCACATTATTGAAAAATAGTTAATCAGTTTATAGGCTCTCCTGAAAAGTTGCCAATTTCGAGTTAGGTTGTTTTGTCAAAAGTCCACAGATATATTGTTTCCGATATTTCAAGCTCCGGAGTTCATTTTCAAGGTCTAAAATAAAAAAATATACATTTCATAAAATAATTTGCACAAACAACAAAATATAAAATTTTAAAAATTATAAAACTAAAAAGTTAACATTGACATCGAAAAACAAAACGAGCAAAGCTACAATCACACACTGAACAACGAAAAAGCTTGGATAAAATTCGGGACGGAGTTCGAAAATTCGGTAATTGTAATATATAATTAAAAACTGACCTGAAGCCTGCTTATTGATTTAATTTGAATGTAAAGAAGTCAAAAACAATATACGACAATATTTAAGTTTTTCATAAAAACTTGTCGTATAAGACTTTTTTTTTAAAAAAACACATCATTGTGGAAAAAAAATAAAAATAAATAACACTTAAATATCAGAATTTTTGAAAACATTTTATTGCACCAATCGAAGGTCGAGAATATATTTCGGACATGACCAGAGGTGTCGCCGACACCTCCAAGTGACCGTTGAAAAAACAATTTATTGCGCCAATCGATGGAGATAGGTTGAAAAGAGATTTCGGGCATAGCCAGAGGTGGCCCAAAACGATCACTTAGAGGGGTCGGGGACCTTCTTTAAAAAACTTTAAAAATAAAAGTTTTTTAGCTTTTTCTTATATTTATTTTTAAAAGTTTTTTTTTAAAACTTTAAATTCAAAAAGTTTAAAGTTTTTATAAACTTTTATCTAAATGATTTAAAAGTTTTTAGTCTTACTTTAAAAAAGTTTATTTCAAAGTCTGATATTATTAATTATTAAGATGGGTCAATTCTTATGAAATGACATTTTACCGGTCTGGCTCTTCGAAAATCGTAAAGATTAGATAATTTGGAGAAACTTTGCCCAAAGAAGCATATATTTTTATCCCCCGATAATTAAAAAAACAGTTTTACTCCTATAGATTTTTATTAAGCATAAAAAAATAAGGAATTTCTGATTTTGTTTTGTCGGAATAATGTTGCAAAAATCAGTTTTTTGCAAATATTTTGCTTACGGTTACTTCTACGGAAAAATGTTGGACCACAATTTTATAGCTCCACAGTTTTTTAATAAGCATAAAAAAAAATTTTCTGGGAAATAACTCCAAGTAAATTTTTGACCGGAATAATCTTTATTAATGCATGAAAAATAAAGTGTGAAAAGTTCATTGTGAAATTGTGTCCGGATTAAAAGTAATTCAAGGTCAACGATTGAGAAAATTTTATAGCTCTGGAAAAATTGCGGCCCAATATATTCCCGTAGAAGTACCGTTAGCGAGATATTTGCAAAAAACTGATTTTTGCAATTGCTGACCTTGAAAAATTTTTAGTGCGAACAAAATTTAGCAATGAACTTTTTACACTTTATTTTTCATGCATTAATAAAGATTATTCCGGTCCAAAAATTTGCTTGGAGTTATTTCCCAGAAGAGTAAATCAATTCTGTAATTATCTGCTCTTACGTATATGCTCCCTTTCGCAGAGTTTCTCCAAATCATCTAAGAGGTAAAATATTTTTCAAGTACACTTTTGGTGCAATTGCGTTAAAATTCGTCATGTTAAATAAAATTTTAGTGATATAAGTTATAAGTCCTATTTGTCAATTGCCATTTTTAACTGTTACTAGATCAGTTTTAAGGAAAAGTTTATGGAACTTTATCTAAAAGTAGTGTGACTCTTAGTAATATGACAACTTTAGGTTTTGCTCGAAAACGTTTCAGTAAACGCTAACACATCCTATATAAGCAACAAAAAATAAAATTTGTTTGTAGAATTTGCATCGCTTAGTAACGTAGATAAAAAATCTTGAAATGCATTTTTTTAGAAGTCTCATTAAAAATCTTTAATTAAAATGTGTAAAAAAGTAATTTAAATTTCAACGATGCCATTAAGCAGTGGAGAAACTACTTAAAAATATAAAATGTTAGAATTTATAATCAGCTAAGTTGAACTGCAACAGCCCTACAAATTACGTGCCAATTTGAAGTATTATGCGATTAAATCATCTGATGGCCGTTTTCACTTCGATTACATTTCGATAATCGTTATTGTTTAAGTGTTGTTAAATAAGTTTTTAGCTTAATTTATCTGTAATTACAGCTGTTTTGTTAGTAAACATCTGTTGATTATCGAGTGCGAACTGACAAATTTTCAATCCATAGTACGACGCGCATACTTAACGTACTAATGTTTTATGTAAGTTTTACGCTCTGTAACATTCTACTGCCAACTCTTTAACTCTGATTTAGAGATCTTTAGATATTTTTCAATAAACAGACTTAATTTTAGAACAAATTATTTGTGGAACGTGTAGTTTCGCCAGCTCGTCTTTCACTTTCACTTAGTATTTAAAACATTCTCTGCACGTGCGGTTCTATTTTGGAATTAAACTATTTTGATGAAGTTAATTTTAAATTCTTAAAAATTAAAATTCTTCAATGGAGCATTTTGAATTTTGCATAATGGAAGATAACGAAGGAAATAAACACAAAATTATTTTCCTTTTTCATTATATTCTAACTTTACTGTGTATTTCAGATCTTTCAATTACATTGCTTGTGCACTTTCAAAAATATAAAAAATTAATTTTCCTTTGTGCGAAAAATACGCCAAAACTAATTCTTCTTTTAAGGATAGGTAATAATATTTTAGAGACAGGTCTGGATTAAAAATATCAGAGACCATCTCATACAGAGTATTTTTATGAGGGCGTGAGTATTCTTCGAAACTTAAATTTTTAAATAAGTTCTGTAAAAAACATTCACTTTCCCTTATTTAAATTATTTTGTTTGCCACCCACAAGCATGGATCGGATGACATTGTTGGTTTGAGCTTAGTGTTCAATGTTTTTTATGTAAAAACAAAAATATTATCACAAAAACAAAGCAAAATGCATCAAAAAAAAAAAAATAAATAAAAAAAAAAAAAAAAATTGGAGAAACTTAATTTTTAACAAAAAATCTGTCTCTATATTTTTCTATTTCTATATTTTCTAACTACTAGCCTGAAACTAGTTAAAAAGGGATGCAGTGTAGGCTAGTTTGATATAAATTTGTAGTGTGTAGAGGAAAACAAATTTGAATCATGACGAAAACAACCCTGCAGTAAAAATATGAGGTAGACTACAAAAAATACTAGTTCACGGTTAGTACTAGCTCGAAACTAGTGAAAAAAGGATGCGGTGGGGCCAGTTTGATATAAATTTGTAGTTTGTAGGGGCAAATAATTTTGAATCGTAACGAAAACAAAATACAATTTGTGTCACTTGAATTGTGTGTCAAAATAAATTGTCGAAAAAAAGTGAAATTAATGAATTCATTTTTGTTAATGTTGTGATGGATTAGAACTTTTAGATACTGTATCGGATTTTTCGTATGAATGTTCTATATTCTAGTTATAAAGCTTCATAAATAAACAAAATCGGTATTTTTTCCTTGTCCAGGCAAAGATATCTCCGAAATGGTATGAGATTCAGCAATTCTAAGGCCAGATTCTGATTCAGCATTGGAAAATACATTAAATATATTTATTTTTATATATGTTCTGTTTTTTTTTTCTTCATTTTTTTATTTTATATCGGATATGTATTTTTGCGATATTTCGCAAATTGCTGGCAAATACTGGCTGATCCAATTTTCGTTTTGATGTATCAGCATGAAAGAAAAGTACCCCGTTAGTAGATTTCGTCGACATTTTCGGAAGCCTAAAAGTTCGTTCAGGAGAGGTGTGTGGGCTTGACATTTACAAAATTTCTTAGTTTAATATAAACATCCAGTTGCAAAGTAATTTTTGCCACCAGTTGAATAAAAACATTCCATAGTACGGTGGCAGCAGAAAATTATAAAAAGTTACAGTTTAACGGCAACTGTGGTCAAATAAATGAATAAAAAATAGTGCATACTTTTAGGAGCAAAATGAAAATGATTACAGTCTCAGCTAATTTTTCCTTTTTTTGATGCAGGTATTAGTAAGGAAAAGCTATATCGAAAACACGTTATATGTATATTAGTGTGTCCGTTAAATGACCTATCGCCGAATTTCAATAATGGATAGTGGTGGATCAACTCCAATGTTGAACAAAATGTTCCCTTATTTTTTTCAGATTTTTACGATGAACCTTGATTGACCCTTTGGTAAGTTTGAGCGTCTGTCTGTAAAAATTACGATCATGGCTAGATAGATGTATGAAATTTGGTACAGATTATACAAAAAGTTTTGGTCTGATTAGGATCAACATTTATTAAAAAGCCTATATGGGAGTTGAATATTAACCGATCAGTCGCATTTTAAATCCAAATTAGACCACGATGCTAAGTATTACATGTACCATATTAAAAGGATCTAGCTTTATCATATTGGACGCAATATTAAACAGACGGCCAAAAGGCCATTATCGGCTTAACATAAAAATCTGAAAAGATCAGGGAATATTTTTTTGACATTTAAAGCCGATTGACGAGCTGCTGTCATGAGCTTGCATTTAACGGCCATCCCAATTTATGTATAGTTTAAGGATCGCGTGGAAGATAAAAG
Organism: Calliopum simillimum; assembly: GCA_951812925.1. NCBI lineage: Eukaryota > Metazoa > Arthropoda > Insecta > Diptera > Lauxaniidae > Calliopum > Calliopum simillimum. The sequence goes on along the minus strand of OX638372.1, from coordinate 82,665,506 downwards.
AAGAAGTCGCACCCATATAGCGTTAATAATGTTGTTTTTAATGCAAATGCCGCTCTGCTTTTGGAAAACATGAAAATTCCACCACTTTTTATAGAGAAATTCTAATAAATTATGTTCTGCTGACGCCAAAAATGGGCAATCATCCTAAATAAACTTAGTGTTTAAACTCTTTCAATCGATTCTTTTTTATGATATATCATTTATTGAAGTTAGGACTACTCAATTTCATGGATAAAATAAAAAATCCTATTCAATGCGTGATACCTGGGAAGAAAAGTATCCGGATTACAAATTCAATGTCAAATTATGGAGTAATATTCTGCTTTTATATGTGAAAACCAGATTTATTATTTCTTGTATAAGGTAGCTTCCACAATGCATTCACAATTCATTAAAATAGCATTTCTTCACTTTGAAAAATCACAAAATTTAAATATTTTTGCCGAATTATTGCAAAGGTTTAATGTGGCAAGACAGAAAAGTCCAACATTTAGGTATGTACTTTGAGTCTGCTGTGGCGCCTCCATACTGATTTTCCTACTTGAACAATATATTTGATATATAGCAAAAATATCTAAAAAGCTATCCGTCAAAAGCACAATATGTTAATAATAAACATATTTATTTGACCGAAAAGAGGCAGATTTTTCCAAAAAAAAAACTAAGACATTTAAGACCTACCACTACTTTTAAATTCTATTTTTCGGCAACTTATTCTTCAATCAGCACTCACCTGATATTTCTTGATGCTATCCAACTGCTCCAAAGTGGGTTCTACAATTTGAGCTATCTGTTGTGGCTGAGCAGCATTACCCAATTTTCGGTCAGGCAACTGAGGCGCTGGAACTGGCGGACGATTAATCATGCGGCCATCTTTTTCAACACGTATATGATCACGTGGTGGCGGTACTGGCTTAACTGAGCCATTTAACTAGAAAAAAAGTATTTCACAAAGAGAAAGTAAAATTCCATTTTATTACTTTGCAATTTTAGAAGTTGATAATTAAAATAGCAAGATTTTTAAGTGTAAAATTGGAGTCTTAGTACAGGTCAAAGTGTTAGTGTAATTGTTAATGTAAAAATTAAGTTTGAGACGATTTTATGTTTTATGATATCGTATTTTATAAAAGATCAAATGATAAAGTTGAAATGTTAATATGAAAAATCGAAAAAGTATTGATATGTTTGCCAACAACTACATAGAAAACACCTGAAAGACGTCATTATGATCATTTATACAGAAACCATAATTTGTACATTTGTTACATAATATCCTTAATTTGAAGCAAAAATACGCAACATTAGCAAGTTAGCTGAAATAAATATAAATATTAACAAAAAATAATTGTATGAAGAAGAAAAAATAAAAAACATCATTAAGACTAAAAAAAAAAATTTTTAATGAAAAAATCTATCTATAGAAATACTTAAAATAAAAGTCCTAATTGTCAATCACAGAGTACAGGCAAGATGAAAGAGTAGTTTTGGATCGGTAGGTTGGGAACAACTTATGCCAAAATTCCTCTACACACGAATTTTCAATTAAATGCAAAATATTTGGCTCTTCGAATGTATCAAAATGATCCATCCAACTTGAAATTATTTATTTATTTCCATATCTTTTATTTGAATAAACTAAATGTAATATTTGTTGTTTTGAACAGATTATGATTTACATTACTAGCTGCCATCAAAGCACGTGTCAAATGGCTTACTGTTTGTTCCATGTTTTTGAGTAAAAAAACCAACTTTAACAAAAGCAAGGCAAAATAAATAGAAAAAAAAAAAAAAAAACAAACAAGAAATCGTAGGTTGGTTTTCGTTACTAGTTTCATCCATAACCATATTAAGTCTTCAGAGGAGTTTACATATAAATCGAAGAACTCGACAAACACGTTTTATTAATTTTTTGTATAGACTGGACGAGAAACACAGCAAAAAATTCAATGCAGCACTTGCAAAAGTTCTAATTTTTTGGTTTATTCCCTTGTTATGCATCGCCTTGCTGTTTGTAAGTCGTTGATATTATACTTTTCTTGCAAAGCGCCTTTTTTATTTTTTTTTTCATACAAATTGTAACCAGTCTAATATTCAATACAAGGTCATAATGGATGGTCGTCAATCGGTTCCAAATGTCGAAAAAAATGTTCCCTGATTTTTCAGATTGAACGTATTGGTCTATCTGTCTGTCTGTCTGTTAAAATTACGATTGCGGCACAACGAATGAAGCTAGATGCATTATATTTTTTCAGATAATGTTTAGGGTTATAGCCTGGCTGGCATTTTATCGGTTAATTTGCACACCTACCTCCCATATAAGCATTTTAAAAGCTGCCATTGTAAAAATTTTCAACTGGGCACAAAAAGCATAAAATCAGATGAAGCCGTATGCACTAAATAAAAAATTTATTTAATTTAATTTAAATAAATGCAATTTAAAATGAAATAGCTTTTTTGTTTTCAATTTAATGGGCCACCTTACATTTTAATGGCACAATTACTCAATGAAATTCCAATCAAATGAAAAATACTGGAATTCCAACTTAATTTCCTTCCTCATGTGATTTGGTGCATTGCTATATATAGCAAGCAACTGAAACTCCAAGCTTAAGCGTTTGTTTCAGCTAAATGTATAAATTGGGTCATACTGCATTTAGCGTGTCCAGCATTAACCAAACTGGCTACAAAAATCTTGTTTTTTCTTTTTTTTCATGATTTTTATATTTAGCTGTGAATATTTTAGCAAAAAAAAAAATGCAAAAATATTTATCGGTACACTAAAATCAGTCCACATGTGTGAGAATGTAGCAGTGCTGGAATTGTCCATTTAAGTATAACGGCTATATTCACGTTGTACTTCCCTTTGTTTCGCTCATAATGGGGTATAATGCAGGTAGGTCTATGGGGGCAGCATATATCGAAGATTGTTTAAAATGCACATGATAGGGCATGGTGCCTCCCTTACTAAGAAAAAAAGTTGTCAATTATAAATCACTTGGAAATTATATTACTATTTTACATATCATTTTCCATAGTAAATTACAAAATATTTCGTAATATACACGGTAAGACGTGACACGGCAAAGTAAAGCATCTTAATAAAATTTTAAGTTTATCCTGATCAAGGTGAGTGAAACACACATTTTGGAAGTAAAATAAACTTGCATAGCTCTCAAAGAGAAGAGGGACTTTATACCATGGTAAAGCCATATTAGTTTGTACTATAAAAATTTATGAAATGTTTTGTGTTGAAGACTAACATGACATAACAACTTACAAACCAACTTTGCACGACAAAAACGTTTGGAATAAATATTTAGTAATACGATTGTTTAGTTGAGCTGAATTGATCAAAGCTTGAGAACAAAATTTTTTCCGGTTAAGAAATTTATTGTGTAACTTTACAAGAGTTAGTCTAGTTGCAATATTTTAAGAAACATTTATGACTACTTCTTGAATTTTAAAGTAGTTAAACTTGCTTTGAGTACAATTTTTGGCACTGAACACATGCACGGTGCAGGCATTTTGACCACTTCGGGGCTCATCTATCATTGCACATTACTTCAATGAGACAGTGACCTAAGTAGAGTAGAACGGGGCAATGTCGTGCACTTAACTTTGACATGCTCGTAAAGCCGTACATCTCAAGCGAATGCGACGAGTAAGCATCCGATCGAAAGATAATTTCGTTGGTTACATCCATGTGTAACAACATTTGTGTAGCGAGAAATTGTGTTTGTGTAAGTGAAGAAAAAAAAAATGTGCACGACATTACCCCCCTCAAAATTTGTGGGGTAATGTCGTGTATTGTTTTCCGAGTATAGTAAAGGTACCAAAATGTGTGAGAAATGATAGGTAGTGGTTCTATTAGTAGAGATTTAGCATTATAATGTATTTATTCATTATTATACAAGTGTGAAGTACTTAATATGTTGTGTAGAGTAGAACGGGGCAATGTCGTGCACTCAACTTTGACATGCTCGTAAAGCCGTACATCTCAAGCGAATGCGACGAGTAAGCATCCGATCGAAAGATAATTTCATTGGTTACATCCATGTGTAACAACATTTGTGTAGCAAGGAATTGTGTTTGTGCAAGTGAAGAAAAAAAAAATATGCACGACATTACCCCCCCCCCCCAAAATTTGTGGGGTAATGTCGTGCATTGTTTTCCGAGTATAGTAAAGGTACCAAAATGTGTGAGAAATGATAGGTAGTGGTTCTATTAGAGGAGATGTAGCATTATCATGTATTTATTCATTATTATACAAGTGCACGGAGAGAATTTTGAGCTGAAAACAATCCCAAACCAATCAATTTTGGGTGTGATTTTCAGCTTGTCCATAATTTTCTTGATATCAAGTAATAATGTGATTGTTTATCAAAAAAATGAATATGCCCACTTGAGCTCAATTCAATTCAATTTGGGATTGTTCATCAAAAATTTATTAAGCTCATTTGTGCTTAACTCAGCCCTTTTGTACTTGTTTATAAAAAAAATAAATATTCCCATTTGTTCTTAATAATTTCTTATTTATCAAATATGAATGTGACCATTTTTGCCAAATGCAAGAAACATCATTTCATTTTCAAAAATCAATGTGCCAAAATGTCCAAAGACAACTCAGTACATCGTTACGTCCCATTATGGGATGCCAGTAGTATTTACTCTATTATAAATACTCAATTCGACTGTCGAGCAGGAATTATTTAAGCAGTAGATGACATAGTCATATTGAGAATCATAAACACACAGAATAAACACAAATGAAAATTTATTTTTTGATAAACAATCACAAAAGAGCTTGAATTAAGCAAAAATGGGCTTGTTTATTTTTTTTTATAAACAAGTACAAAATGGCATGCATTGAGTACAACTGGTCTTAATTATCAAAATTTATATCATGCCCAAATTTGGGCTTGAATTGCGAACAAGTTGGGCGTATTTTGGGATAATTTTATGCTATATTGGGCTTAATTCTGAATATTTAATTTAAGAACGATTTGAGCTAGATTTTAGAACATTTTTTACTCTCCGTGTGTGAAGTAGATAATATGTTGTGTAGAGTAGAACGGGGCAATGTCGTGCATTCAACTTTGACATGCTCGTAAATCCGTACATCTCAAGCGAATGCAACGAGTAAGCATCCGATCGAAAGATAATTTCATTGGTTACATCCATGTGTAACAACATTTGTGTAACGAGAAATTGTGTTTGTGTAAGTGAATGTGCACGACATTACCCCAATGGTCGTTTTAAAGGTCAACTTCGATAACTCGGTGAAGCCCAAAATTTTTTTCGAAAACCAAATACTTCTTTTCTTTGGCAGGATATTTCGTTTCAGAAAACACTTACCTGGTATATTTTCCCGGAAGGAAAATTATTTTTCTGACCCGATAAAAAAACAATTTTATCGTCCCGAAAGCGTGCGTTTTGAAAAAAAGGTTACTCTGTAGAGACGAACTGGTGAAAATTGCTAGTATTATATGCATAAGCTCAGTAGGTCAGCAGGTCCCTACCTTACGAACAGTTGGTAAAACATTCAATTCTTTGGGCCTAAACAGCCAGTGCACGACATTACCCCCTGCACGACATTACCCCGTTCTACTCTACGTAAGATTTAGAAAACGTCGAAAAGTAATGAATAATACCATTTGAAATTTTCTTACGTTCAAAATTAGTGGGGTGCAAACTGCGACTTTTTTATGAAATTACGCATTTACTCTTTTAAGTTGGTTTGTTTAATTTTGCAATAGTTTCTATATGAGTTGTTCGTGTTCTATGCAACAAACAAATGTATGAGTTGATTCATTAGTTGGTACTTTTCTCACGCTCAACCAACATCTGGCACTATTGCGATTTATACGCCACTGGCAAATGTGGATTGTAATGCAGTTGTTACACTCTACATTTGTGTTCGTAATATATAAAAATGATCAATACATAGAGAAATACATATTTAAAATTTAATAAAAAAAAATTTCAGTGACAATAACTTCAACAGGCATAAAATTTTCAAAAATAATTAATATTCTGATCATTTTCTGAAAAAACTTTATTTCCGTACAACATAAAATCTTTAGGTAAACAATTGAAGATACTTTTTAAGAGTCAAAAAATCTTAGTGATAAGATGTTTTTTGGTATTTGATAGACAATATTCTAGTACTTACAAGAACTCATTTAGAAAAGTTACCAAGTACAATAAAAGTGAGGTGTTTTATTGCATTGTGAAAAAGAGGAAAATAAGTACTTTCAAATATCGAGCCCTAACCGCCAAAAAGACTTAACTGAAACGATTTCGGATTTTCGTTTTTTGATGAAAACCTATAATTCGTGTACATACGCATCTTCTCTAAAAATTTCATAACTGTAAAAAGTACCGTTACGGAGTTATAGCGAAAGCAATAAAGACTTAACCGACATTCGAAGTATTTTGTTTATATTTTTTGTGACTGCGAGTTGTTGGTTAAGTCTTTTTTTCCTTTTGTGTCAAAAATAATTTGCAAATAATGTAATAAAAAGGAAAATTTATTAAAAAGTATTGATGAGGGTTAATAGAATATGTGACCACAAATGTTTTTTGGTACAAAAACTGAAGATCAGATGAGGAATCTGGAAAAGAAAAAAAGACTTAACTGACAAAACACTGAAAAATAGCAGTTACATTATAAATAGGTGAATGAAACTAGTTGCATCGCATGTCTAACACAAAATATAGCTTACATACTAAATTTCACTGCAATAGCTATACTAAATGCACAGATATTTAAAAAAACCTTCTCCTGTAAAATTTACTTTTTGTCAGTTAAGTCTTTTTGGCGGTTAGGGCTCGATATAATTATAAAATATTTGTCAGAACTTAAAAAAAAAAAATTTCTCCAAACGTTCCTTCCAGGTAGTTTGTTTAAAAATCATTATATTTTATTTGAAAATATTCAACCATTCCATTTTTTGCGTAACCAGAATTGACCAAACCATCATAGTGTCGTTTCATATCAAAACTGACAAAATGCAAAAAAAAATTTTTCCGGTTTTGTATGAGGATTTTGGATCAACGCAAAATCGGTAAATAATGCCAAACACTCCATCACATACTTAATCGTCCATAACTTGGACATTTCTGAACCGATTGTAATGTCCATACCATGTAAAGAAAGGAATTGAATCAAAGTAATTTTTTGTATTTGGCAAAAAGTACTTAATGTAGTACTATTTAAGTACTAAAATTACAAAAAACGCTATATGGCCTACTTTTTCGATCTTCCAAAATATATTTTCTGAAAATAAATCAAAATTAACTTTCATGATTTGTTTTACGATTTAGGAGTTATGATATTTTAAACATTTCAAAACACTTTTTTCATGTTATGACTTCTTTCGAAAAGATAATGAACGAACACTTCTTAAAAGTTACATTACAAAGTAAGTTTTCTGCTATTACTAAGCGCTAAGATAAATAAAAATGCTCCATGGCCTACTTTTTAGATCTTCTAAAATATTTTTCTTGGAAAGAAGACAACATTACCTTTTTCAGAAATCCAGTACAAATATTACAATTGAATTTTCCAATATACATGAATAGAGTTTTATTTGCTCACCAAGCATGGAATATTTTTTCCCGAAGTGCTAGCATGAACGTATGAAATAGTTTTTTTCAATAACGTGACAAATTTTGTTGGATTCAAGAGGACTTTTTGCTTCTTTACACTTGACGTATCTATGAACAAACGAAGTTAAAATGAAATGCAGTTTTAAAGATAATGCCGAATTACAAGCCAAAAGTTTTTTTTTTTTTAGTCCAATAAAATCTCATTGGGTGGCGTTGGAAAGTGGTGATTGGGGATACAGTTAATAGTTTATTCGTTCAATTTCAATATTGCGATAGCTAGGGGATTTGACGAATTTTGCCACATGAAACTGACGTCAATTTTAAGTTCGTGCTGGCACAACTCGAGATTGTATGAAGTTAGAGTACGATAAACTTAAGTACAAACATATAAGTATTCCAATGACGTACTATAAAGACAATGCATTACAGCTGCCATTTTGACGTAGTTACTAATAAAAATTTAAAAAGTCAGTTCCTCCTATTGCTGCATCTCTTAGCTGCACTCGCACTCATAAACATGTCCCACAAAATGTTTCCATTACAGCACTTTCCGCGATTTATTCAGTCTTGTCTGGTTTTGTCATGCGTTTTATCACACTTTTAGTAGCGAACACTTCTTAAAAGTTACATTAGTGCCATCTGCTGGTGATATGTGCTTGCGCTCGTTTATTGCAATTTATTTAGTTAGTCAGTCGTTTTTGTTGTTGCTATTTTTGGTGCAACAATAAGTACCATAAGTTGGGCATGAGCAAATTTAATATTACAAGATTTTGAAGATTTTTTATTTTTGTTTGAATCAGAATCATTTTTTTATACTTAAGTATTTATCTAAAACTATTAGGTTATCATCAAATTCATCAAAATGCGAATAACTCATTGATTAATTGAGAAAGTTAACTGAATTTGTTAAAGAGACTAATTTAATGACTCTCAAAGAATATTTAAAGCCAAAGATTTCTAGTCCATTCGTAGATCAGAAAGTTTTACATAAAAAAGCAAAAAATAAACAAAAATATTGGAACACATTTTCTAAAAAAAAGATGTTGGATTACCAAAAAAAAGATAAATAAAAATTAACAGAACACCCCAAAAGAACTTACTTTCAAAGTGCACGGGTATCGTCAATGAGCACAGAAACCATGTTATTTGATAAAAAAAATCTGAGTATGTAGTTTTCTAGACAAGATTTTGCAGAAACACTTTTTCAAAACAAGAACATAAAAAAAATTGGAAAAATTACAAGCATCGAGTCGAGGCGGCTAAAAGCAATAATTGAAACACTTATGACATAAATATAAATAACAGTTTGATAGATATCCTAAGTACTTAAATATAATAATTTTTCACTAGCAATAAGTGGAATATACTGTGTGAAAAAGATGCCACAGGGATATATTTATAACTCTTTCTTATATTTTTATTAAAAATTGTAAGCCATCCGTTAAAATATATATAGATATATACTATCTGCCCCGCAAAGGTTCTTCTAACTCCCCATAAATTGATGCGAAAAACTTTACTCCACTTTGCTCACTCTACTCTTATGCAATTTATGTACCCATTTATTACCTATGATATTTATTATAGGGTAAGCGAGGGAATATGGACTACGCGGGTAATATGGACAACACAGATATGTTCCATTTTTTACATATGATTAACCGTTTTTCATGTTCAAACTTTACGCCAATACCTAAAGCTTATGTCAGTGCGATTGTAGCATTCGGCGAAGTCGCATTTTTCTGTAAAGTTGTTTTTTCTAAAAAAGTGTTTAGTGATTATTTTTTTCTAGTGATTAAATTTCATTATTTCACTTTAAAGCCATCGTGTTTTTAAATAACTGGTTAATTATAAAGTCAGTGAATACTATTTATAATTTATTAGCACAAAGTAGTTCATTAACCACGAGAGTTTCTGATAAAAAACCATTTATTTCACCAACACGTGCTGCGGGTAATATGGACCCACAAAGAAAAAGGTCTCAAAAACAAATGTATTTATCATCATCTTCAGGTGGGGAATCTTGTTGCAGTTTTCATGACGAGTCGGACGGTGTCAACCCTATATAGTAGCACACGTGCACAAACGACTCATGATGAACACAACATTAAACAACTTCAAAAATTCATAAAGTGCTAACCGTAAAAGATACCAAGATTTTGAAGCTCGATAAATAATTATAATAAAATTTACTTTTAAATAAAAGTAGTTTAAGAAAAATAAAAAGGGTGCACCAAGTCTCAAATTGGCTTTAAAAAGAAAAAAGCTTTTTTTCCACTTAAAATAAGATTTTTTTTTTTAGTGTAATTTTTTTTTTTTTTTTCAAAAGTGCAAATCCACCTGCACTAACCCTGAAAACTTCATTGAAATCGGATCAAAATCTGAAGAGCTATGAGTTTTCAAACATGTGAGTATCTAAAATTGGGATCGGACTTCATATGGCTGCCATCTTGGATTTTTTCGGAATTTCGAAAAATTATTTTACCACAGTTATGCGTATGTCAAATACTAACTTTTCACCTATTTTCAGAAAAATCGGAGATGTCAACCCGAATCTTAAGCTATTACGCAAAGAAACACTTACGTGTCCAATCAAATTTCAGCGCATTTATTTAAAAAGAATGTTTTCCGCCCTTACCCTATATTTATTTTTGAAACATAGTTATTATCTCTGAATGCTTTTTACTTGAAAATTTTCAATATCTATTTTTGTAAGACAATTCATATCGGTAACAAAATTTTTACTACATGAGTGTCCTGGAAATCATAATGTGTATGTCACTTTGATGGCTTTAGAAAATAAAGCCCAAAAACAAAAATGAAATAACTCTTATAAATATAATTATTTTGGAAATAATGCCCAATATTTATTTATATGAAAATAATTTGGGCGTTATTTCGTTTTTGTTTTTGGGCGTTATCTCCTAACTTCTACATTGATGATTAGGGTTGTGACAACTGTGAATTTGGTTTTTATATGAAAATAATAAAAGGTCTGTGGACTTTTGATCCCGATTTATTCTGGTACAAAAATAACTTTCAGATGTGGTATAAATAATGCGTCCGAAATTGTAATTTTCATGGCATCAATTCTTAAAAATTAGCTTTTTCTTAGTTTGATTTCTTAATAGGTTTTGAATCTAGCTCGTAAAAATTCCGCAAAGCTTTGTCTGCAAAACTGCATGGTCAGATTTTGATCCTTCTTTTTTTAGTTTTCGACTTTATCAATAAAAATGGTTTTCGGTGATCATATAGAAGAGATACGCTAAAGTAGAAATCAAGGATACAAACAAAAAATCATAGTTGACAGCCCACAAATAGTGAAAGAAATAATAAAAGAAGAAAACACAAAAAATTATATTTAATACCTCATCGTTACGTTTGGATGACGTCTGGATATTCGATAAAGTGATTTCGGTGCCAACAACACTAACTGCACCATTGGCCACTTGCGGCTGTGGCCTCTGACGTACCGTAGCTGACGAAAATGACAACAAAACATCGCCCTCAATAGAAGTGGGTGACAATGAAGACGATGCGACCTTGATATCATTCGAGCACAATTTAGATGACGTTGACGATGACAACGATGCGGGTGGTGGGGTTGGTGTCGATGGTGCTGATTCTGCCATATTAAGTGTCGACCCAAGCAAATAATCCATGGAAGATGATTTGCAAAATGAAGCCGAGAGATGATTTGGATAAATACCAACGTTTTCAGTCCCACTGCTGCTATTAGTACCCGTTGTTGTTGTTGTCAAAAGCGAAGACATGCCCATGGAATTGGAGTTCAATGATGAATTGATGTTCGTCAATGCGGTCGATGCTAATGACGATGAGTTTGAAAGTTGTGATGACAACTGTGGCGGTGGTGGATAACGCGGTGTTGTCTTTATTACCTCAACAAAGGAATCGGGTACATCAACTGGTAGCTCTCGATGTTTTATCAATGGTGGCAAAAGTTTGCCTGCTGCTGAAAGGTCATGTAACTCGTACTCAGGTGGTGGCACTCCGACGCCATCATCTGAAGGTCCGTTGGTTGTCGAGGAATCCGAACTACGTGTGCTGTTTAAGGAATCACCACATGAACGCGCTAATGATGTGGACCCATTTGTGGTTTTGTTTGGATTACTGTTGCTGATGTGACCCGTATGATTAATCGAGCTTGAAGTTGTGGGTGTATTTAGGTTATTGTTGTTATTATTGGTGTTGTTGTTGCGAAATGTTATCGAGTCAAAGGATGTTGATGACTTTTTGCTTAAAACTTCGTCAAACGATAAAGAGTGTGAGGAAGAACCCTTACGATAGAGACTATCGACTACGAGTTCCAGTTCATTTGGATCGAGCGGACCCATACTAGCGATATCTTCGCTAGGATTTGGATGACTACTAGCGGAGAGTTTTGTTTTCTTCAATGATTTTAATGAAGCTATTGATGTTGAGGTTGTTGTTGTTGTTGTTGATGCTGCTGTAGTTGTTGTTGTGGTAACAGGTGTCTGTGTTGGATGTTGTTTTTGTTCGTTATGTTGTTTTAATTTTTGTGTTGTGGTAACAATGGTGAGTTCGGCCGTTTGTAAAAAGTTTTCATAGTTTTCAATTTGATCCAATTTTATTTGTTGTTGTTGATTAAAAACGTTTTGTTGTTGTAATTGTTCGTTAGTATCATTAAAATGTTGTTGATGGTGTTGATGTTGATGACCATGTAAAAAATTTGGTTGGTGTTTTTGGAGTTTTAGTGTTGTTATTTTTGTCAAAAATGAAAAATCATGAGTATGATGATGATGATCAATATAGTGATGATGATAATGATGATGATGATTATGTGGTGATTGTTGTTGTTGTTGATTATCATGTTTAGGATGATAGGCAATCATTAGTTTGTTACCAAAACCGTTTTGATTAGCACACTTTTGTATATCTATTTTGGTATCGGTTGTTGTTGGTGTGGTAGTTGTTAAATTTGAGGATATGGATGTAATGGCTTTGGTCATGGTATAGGTTGGTATAGTGTTGGTATTGGCATTTGTGGTGGGGGTAATTGTTTGGTCTGTATTTTGCTTAACACTATTACTAATATTTACCTGTGGTGGACGGGGTGGTGGATAACGAGGTGGTGTCTTATTACGTGCAATAAACGTATCTGGACAATCGACAGCCATCTCACGATGTGGACCTAAAAATGATCAAAAACATTTAATTATCAAAATTTTAACATAAATTTTGAATTGCGCTCCTACAGTATCAAAATGTTTTCTTTGATTTGAATAAGCACCATGTAAAATTTGGTTCATTTCAGAGAACATTTTATACATCCCAAACCATTTTTAAAACTGAAAACTGGTCCTAAATGTGGAAAAAATTTTTGTCTTAAAATGTAAACTGTTTAACTTTTTATACGGACTTGAGTTTGCCTTGTGGCCGAAATTGAACAACAGTTGAATAATTTAAATTTTAAACATACACTTTTTTCATATTCGGCTTTTTAAAATGGGTTTGGAATGTATCAATTATTCTCTGAAATGGATCAAAATTTATGTAGTGTTTGTCAGCATACAGAGAATATTTTGGTGCCGTGGGTGCGCAATTCCAAGCAAATTTTTGTTTTTCATACAAATTTAAACCAGTCTATTGTACAGAAATTCTTATAAACTTACCATTATCTTGATTTACTGAAAGCATTGTCAACATTTCCTGATCAATCTCTTTGCTGTCACCAGAATGTTGTCGATAATGTTGACTACCAATGTAATCATCGGGTAAACATGGCTTCAGATCATCACCATCGATAACAACAATACTGGAGCCAGATCGACGGCGGGGCCTGAAAGAAGAAAAAGGAAATCATTTTCAATTGAGTTTCTTGAGATGAAGGATTTATTTTGTTATGTGCATAATAAGTATACTCTAAAGGCACAAAATTTTGTATCAAAATATTAGCAACAAATTTGCAATATTTCTTTTCCTTAGTGCTTGGCCACGCTGCATATTTTTTGATGTAACATATATTTTAAGAGCAATTGGCACCGCCTTAATCCAAATCCATCATCAAAAATTTTTGCCTCAACTCGTTTTACCGTCGAAAAATCAAGTGTTGTATTAATCGAACTTTGGCCGTTAGCCCATACAACATGATCCTATACAAATACGATCAAACGGGGTTGGCGAACACCTTACAATCCGTCAGCCGAAAGTTAAATATCGTCGATGCCAGTTGAAAGGGGGATGCCCATAAGCCTCAAGACGCTAAAATTCTCAAAAATTAATTCGATTACTTGAAAAGCGTGTTACATATATCACCAAATAACATATGTCGGATAATAAATAATATGTCGGATGCCTTCTCAACACTTACAATGTTTTTTGACTATGTTGTAATTGGCTTATTGGTCAATCCACGAATGTATTCTATCTACGCCCCTGGAATGTACGACTCGAAGATTTCACAATACTGATTAAACTAAAGTTTTCGTAATTTTTTAGATTTTACTTATTTGTTTATATTTTTCGAAAAGGAGAATCATGAGTTTTTGTGTTTTTTACCATCAAAAGAGGAAATACCTTTTATCTTTTTGTTGTTTAATTTTCTTGTTTGGTAACTGAACATGAAAGCGGCACCAACAACAACGAGAAAACACAAATAACAACAGCAAAATATCTCTAAGAAGGGAGCTCACTGGCGTATAAACACAATTGCATTAAAGTAATGCCAACATAAATATCTTGACATACACTAAAAAAACAAACATACACATACGTGCACAAACTAGTATATACCTCAGCTACAAAGTGAGCGTCATCCGGAAACTCCCTCATTTAAGAAAGATGTTTTCCAAAGATTATATCGCGAAAATAAAAACGAAAAATACATTGCACCTGACATTATTTTTGGAGGAAGACAGCAAGTGCAACGGCTACGGGAATACTTAACTATGCGTCAAAGATTCGCAAAATGTAAAAACAGCCACGGCAACAACAAGTTACTGCAACAATAGCCGTGTTTTTTTTGACGCGTATATACAATTGTGGATACCTTCAAATTGCGATAACTTATGAACAGTAAGTCACACAATAGAACTCTAAGAAACTTTTTTATGGAGAATCACGTTTTCTTTCATTTTATATTTAAAAAAATTTATTTTTAAGGAGGTATTTTATAAAAACTGGCTAGCGCCGATAAATGGCAAAAAATCACTTTTTTTTAAATAACTTCTAAATAATTATCTTATTTTTACAAAAGATTAAAATTATTTGTAGAGCATGTGGTTCTCCTTGAAAAAGACCCTTGGACTTTTTATCGTACGACTCACCGTTCATAAGTTATCGCAATTTCAAGGTATCCACAATTGTATATACGCGTCAAAAAAAACACGGCTAATATTAGTAATACTCGTACAGGGAATAATACAGAATACCTACAACTTACGAGTACGAGCAACATTACAGGAAGATATTTGTTGTTGCCAAGAGCAGATAGTTCTGAATTTTTAAAATTATCAAATTAAGAGCATCAGGCACTTAAATTATGAAAATTTTACTTAAAAACATAAATAAAAAGCAACAGAGTATTTGAGTTCCCTTTGTTCAATTACAATTTAATTAAATTTGATTACACAGAAAGAAAACTGTACGTCATCATAGCCTTGTTTAGTAAATGCGCTCATTCTCAGTTGCCATAATATACACTCAGGTGAACTTGGCTCCGATATTTTCAAAAACCGAACAAAAGAGTCTTGAGTTCGTTGAGAATTTTTCCTTAAATTCTTAATAGTTTTGCGAAATTGGACCAAAAATCCGAAGTGTGTCGTTTGTTGTTCAGGGCCGCTATTTTCACGAAAAGGAGTTATGACGACATTTTTAAGCTCACAAGAAACTTGATCCAATTTTCCAAAAATGGATTAAAATATTCTACAAAAATTTCATTAGGAGTCACTGAAAAAAAAAAAAACACCATCCGGTCGGCGGCAACCCTATATGGTAGTACATATTCACCAACGACTTATGATAAGCACAACGTTAAACAGCTTAAAAAACTCATAACTTAAAACCGTATGATTTTGAGGGACGCAAAATAATTGTGATAAAATTTACTTTTAAATAAATATATTTAAAAAAAAGGGTGCTTCAAGCCCCAAAATAGTTTTAAAAAATAAAAAAGCTAAAGTAAAGTTTTTTTTGCAATACAATTTTTTTTTTTCAAAAGCTTATACTTCTCCACACTAACACCGTAAATTTAATTAAAATCAGATAAAAAGCCGGGAGCTATGAATTATCAAATATGTAAGTATCCAAGAGTTGGATCGAACTTCCTATGGTCGCCATCTTGGAAATTCGCGGAACTTCGGAAAATCATTTTGCCACAGTTATATGTATGTCAAATACTAACATTTCAACAATTTTCGAACACCCCAAATCTCGATCGATGAATTTTGGATAGTATTGTATACATCTGTGTGACACAATTTGACAAAAACTTAACTTTGTGCTGCTGAAATAAAGATAAAACTCTAAAGCGAATGACATCAAAATCACACAAATAAAGGCTGCCCCATAATTCACGCAAGATTTGAATTGAATAGAAAACACATATTTTTTTTCCATCCGATCCTATATTGGGTTATGTATGGAAAAGCATATGGGCGGATGACCTCTAAGACTTAGCTGGCACATACGGAATTCAAAAAGTGACAAATCACGCCAAGTGTGTACCCTAAATTCCACTTATTGACAAAATTTAATTCTAATGACCTGAATGTAATGCTTAGGTTATTAGTAAACATTCCCTATACAAAAAATTTTTAAATTTTTAAATTTTGAATTTTTACATAATTTTTTATAAAATTCAAAATTGATCGAACTAAAATTTTGAAAATTTTTTTCATGAAAACTGTTTATCCAAACTAAATGAAATTTTGCAGACATGTAAAAAAAATGTCAAATTTTAAAAAAATATTTAAAAAAAAAATTTTTTTTTTTTATGTTGTTACTTTTTTTAAGTTTTTAAATAAACAATTTCCTTTTTTATGTTTTTTTAATGAGATAATTGTATCATTTTTTTTTATTAGAAGAGTATAATATTTAAATTCTAAAATTCGTAAGAAAATTGGACTGCTCGGCACTATTTATACCAAATTTAACTTTTTAACTGCGTAGCGGCGTGCTGTAAATCTGCAGCTCACACTATTTAGGCCAGTCAAATTATGATTTTACCTCGGAATGAGAGATAATAAGCTGAAAACTGGTATACACCTTCATTATAGTGTTCAAAAGTCTCGTGTCTGCGTCTTAAGTTATTCAAGGTCAAAGATCAAAAAATCAGTTTCTTGCAAATATCTCGCGAACGGTTGGTTTTTTAGAGGAATAGTGCTGTATAATTTTATAGCCCTGGTAATTTCCTATAAAAAAGTTGTAAAAGCTGTTTTCGTACGGCTTATAGTTTAGGAGATATTCTAATAAGAATAGTGGTAAAGTTTGGTAATTCATACATGCAGCGTATTAGTGTGCATAGCCATAACTCAAGAACGATGAGTCGCACGAAATAATCAAAACCATCTGTTTAAAGGGAATTTTTCAATAAATAACAAGCAATATATGTGCACATAAAATTTACCGTTTAGGAGTTATTCCATAAAGTTTAAGAAAACGTAAAAAACCTGTTTTTATAGAATAACTCCTAAAATCCGAAATTGTTTGTATACATGTACCGCTTATTTGTTATAATTTTTTATTTATTAATTTTTTATATAAAATTCCATATAAATAGGTGGTTTTGATTTTTTCGTGCGACTCATCGTTCTTGTGTTATGGCTCTTTAAAAATCAACATATTGATATGCACACTAATACGCTGCATGTATGAATTACCAAGCTTAACCACTTTTCTAATAAGAATATCTCCTAAACTATAAGCCGTACGAAAACCGCTTTGAGGAGTTTTTTATAGGAAATTACCAGGGCTATAGCACTATTTTTCTGAAAAAGCAACCGTTTGCGAGATATTTGCAAGAAACTGATTTTTGGATCTTTGACCTTGAATAACTTAAGACGCAGACACGAGACCTTTGAGACTACTTTTATTACACTATAATGAAGGTGTATACCAGTTTTCTGCTAATTACCTCTCATTCCGAGGCCTGGCCAAAATAGCGTGAACTGCAGATTTACAGCTCGCCGCTACGCAGTTAAAAAGTTAAATTTGGTATAAATAGTGTCAAGCAGTCCAATTTTCTTACGAATTTAAGAACTTAAATATTATACCCTTCTAATAAAAAAAAAAAGTATCTCATTAAGAAATCATAAAAAAAGGAAATTGTTTATTTAAAAACTTAAAAAAAGTAACAAAATAAATAAAAAAAAAATTTTTTTAAATATTTTTTTAAAACTTTAAATTTTTTTTACATGTCTGCAAAATTTCATTTAGTTTTGGTAAACAGTTTTCATGAAATAAATTTTCAAAATTTTAGTTCGATCAATTTTGAATTTTATAAAAAATTATGTAAAAATTAAAATTTTAAAAATTTTTTGTATAGGGAATGTTTACTAATAACCTAAGCATTAGATTCAGGTTATTAGAATTAAATTTTATCAATAAGTGGAATTTGGGGTACACGCTTGGCGTGATTTGTCTCAAAGCTATTGAATATTGAAGTTTAAAATGATTTATGATTTATTCGGAAATTTTTGGTGTAAGAGTTCGTAGGGTTCAGAATAATAATTTTTTTCTACCTAGCGATTAATGTATCAATTCATATCACGCTGAAGTCAATTCTAAGGTATGTATGTTGGTAGCTTCTGGTGTAAAAACTTGAAATTTTGGTGTGTACTGAAAATTTTACTTTGGCAAGTTAAGTATCGTTTTGCCAAACCGTACCACATATACATACACACGAGTAAAGTTATTTAATTACGACATATCGATTGATTTAATTGATTTAATCTACTTATGCACAAACCAAGGATTTTCTCTTACTTTTATCACACATTGCTGGATCATAATCGTCACAATCAATTACTATTTTTTGGACTTTTGATAGTCTTTTGCAATAATTAAAAGTATATAAATTGACACGATTTTAAGAAAAATAGTTTCCGGCTAATTCTACATAGAGCACAGTTTGCTTGAAGCACAGGAAGTACACACATACTAGATGCATACTTATGTATGTAATTATGTGGGGGTATGTGTGCGTAAAAAATTATTTTAGACTTTTTAATGAAGATTTGTTAAGTAATGTTATTTACCTCAATGACTCCGTATATATAGTTAACCTATGGTAAAGTAATCACTACTAATTTGTTTTTACCAATTTAAGCAGCAAACAATTTTTTAGGCTGATAATTATCATGTTTTGCTATTGCACTTCCGGGCAAGCCCTTGTATGAAACCTACCCGAACGAAATTACATGCAACAAGTGTTCTTTTAAAAAAAGTTCTACAGTGCCCTTTTTGATGTTTTTGTTGTTATCTTCACACAGACCGATAGCCAGAATGCCAGAATGAATTGCTCTATTGTAATGGTATTTTTGAATGCATTAGTCTATCAGTTTGGGTAGAGGTGCAATTTGTAAGAGAGTACTTATGTATATTAGGGCGGAGCGAAAAATACATTTTTTTTTAGTTCAATATACGCGTATTATGAGTAAGTTGTGTGAAAACTTTTATTTAATGAATTCATTGTCGGTTTTTCCTATAACTTTAGGATTTTGAGATATCCTTGCTTTAAGGCCTTTATAATTAGTTTTAAAGATTTTGATTGAATGTGAGGAACCATACCATCTTGTCAGAGTTCGTCTAGTTCTTGCTCAGAGCTTGCATAAACCATTTCTAGTTTTTATATGATATTTGATTACATTATTTCTGATTATGTTTTTAATGAAGCGTTTTAAATGTTTTTTGCGTGAGCGGTAGGGATAAGAGGTTGGCGCGTCAGTACACAACAGAACGAACAATTCACACCTCTCCTGAATGAACTTTTAGGTTTATGAAAATGTCGACGAAATCTAACAATGGGGTACTTTTCTGTAATGCTGATACTTCAATATTGCGTTTAAAAGAAAATCGGATCAGCTAGTATTCGCGAAATATCGCAAAAATACTATGTGAATGTGAATTAGACACGCCTCTCAAATGATGGCACTCAAAAATTAAGTTTGTTTTAAAAAAAAAAAAAAACATGGTTTTCGGAGGTACTAAGTAAATAATCTTCGCACCACTCTAATGTACATATGCAGATAACGTAGCAAACAGCTCTCAAGCGTTGCGAGCAATTTTATCAAAGAGACCCGACACTGCTCAAATGCAAAGCCCACAAGTGAATAATGTGAAGTTCAACCACAATTTTTGTTTTTTAAATTACTACCCTATTCCGGAATTGGATGTTTTCGGTAATAAATAAAGCATAACACACGATTTGCGTACAGGAAAAGGTGTCATCATTTTGATAATGTCTCTGTGTGGAAAATTTTCCTTTTAGAGCGTAGTATGCAAACAATAAGGGACAAACACAGGAACATAATAAGGGACACACAGATCCAAATATTCGTATTTCTGTGAAGCTAGTAATTTAGTCTTTAACATTTTACGATTTATTCAAAAGTTTTGCACTTTTTTTAATAAGTATTTGAAGCAAAACACGCCAAGCGTACCAGCTGAAAATTTTTTTGTCTCCGATTTCTCTCAAATTTGGCAATTTGGTAGACCCGATGTGCAAAAACAATAATCCGACAGGATTTGATCCTAGTACCTTTTGTTGTTAAAATACAGGGTGTTGAAGTTGGCGTTTTTGGTCATTTTCATGAAAAGGGTGTTTTTTCAAAAATTTAGAGCTGACACCAAAGCTTGTAAATTGATAAATGTTAGTAACTGGTCCCATTCATTTTTAAGTGGTCTTTTTATAAAAATTTTTTTTTTTTTTTTTCACTAAAATTTTTTACACTTAAAAATACCTTTGACTTTTTTTGAAAAACCCCCCTTAAATTTTTGTGCTCTTAAATATTTTTCGACCATTTTCAACATTTTTGAAATCAAGCGAATCAACATTTTTCGATTATTTTTTTAACTCTTAACAATATAAACAAAAATTTCTATTGAACTTCTTATTTTCAACTTTTTAAAAATTGAAGTAATTTTTTTAAAAAATTTTTATCAATTCTTTTCAAATTTTCTCGATAACAAAATATGATTAAGTTCATATAACGTGCTTTCAGTGATTGAACTCAGTCACTTTTTATTTGACATGTGAATGAAAAAATCAAAGTCAAGTGCACATTAGCTAATATTGTAGTGACAAGCCACTTGGCGATATGTTTCGCAAGACCTAATAAAAATCTCTGAAACGTGTTTCGTGTTGTACGGAAATAGAGGCATAGCCCATTTAGATTCTTTGAAGGTTTTATGTGGCACAACAGAGTGGGTAAAAACATAAAAAAGGAAAATCGATTTGGAGCCTAAACATATTTTTAGGCTTTTTTTCTTAATTATGAATCTGAGGTTCAATGTTAGAAAATAGCGAAAAATTGCACTTTTAACAATATCTTGACAGCAACTTTACGCTCTATGTGCTGAAGTTCAAAGTTTTAACTGGAAATTTTATAAACAAAAAAAAACAAAAAAAATCTTTACTAATTATCGTCTTATGCTCCCCCTAGGAGTTACAGTAGTTAAGAGTTACAACATATACTTGTAGTAATAATAATCTTTCGTATTTATTATGTATTTGATCAAACTTAGAATCAAAAAATTCGACTAAAAATGTTACTATGGCATAAAATGTTTCCAAATGTTTTTGTAAATTCTTTCAATTTAAGTGCAATATTGATTCTACTGAAGCAAATTCGGAACATGTTTACCTTTATATAAAAATTTTGTTTATTACCAGTAGTTTTATAAATTTTAAGTACAAAAAATCCATGTCGCACATGTCACAGATTGAGCATTGAAATCTCTCAGCACGATATCAGCGCTTGCGACACGTCGTTGACTACCTTTTTGTGTAATTTAATATGAATAGTGAGTGGAATTTCTATGTAATCCTTAGCAAAAGTAACAAAAGTTTGAAAAAGTCACGTTGGTTATATTGATGTTGCATTTCGCTTTGACGCCATTGTTTGTTGAAACCACTAGCAGCGATTTTTACACGGAGAAAATATATGGGAGTTAAGGTTTATAGGCCCCGTAAAACTTAAGACCAAAAATAGCCCAAGATGCTCACATGGATACTCACATATTTGAAAATCAATAGCTCCTCAGCTTTTTATCCGATTAGTGCAGAAAGGCATGAGCTTTTAAAAAAATACACACTTTTTATTTTTTTAAAATATTTTTACTCAAAAGTGAAGAAAATTGTTCCTTGCTTGATTTCACGTTAACCTTCTGGAACATATTTACCCTTTATGTCCCGTTTTTATTGATATTTTTGACCTTTTCCAAAAACTTGGCTAAAATATTCTACGAAAAATCTCACTAGGAACCACCAAAAAAATATACCTTGCGAACGGTGGCAACCCTATATGGTAGCGCACGTGCACCAAAGACTCATGATAAACACAACATTGAACAACTTCAAAAACTCATAACCTGATAACCGTAAAAGAAACCACGATTGTAAGGAGCGGAAAATAATTAAATTTGTTTTAAGTAAAAATATTTAAAGTAAAAATAATAAGGGTGCTCCAAGCTGGCTTTACAAAAAATACAATTTTTTTCTCAGTGTAATTTATTTTTTTTTTCAAAAGGTCATATCTTTTTGAACTAACCCTGAAAATTTCAATCGGGTAAAAAGCGGAGGAGCTAAGAATTTTCAAATATGTGAGTATCCAAAAGTTGGATCGTTTTACCACAGATATATGTAAGTTAAATACTAACTTTTCACTCGGAGATGTCAACCCAAATCTTAATAGATTATTTTCAGACGTAAGAAACCAGAAATTTCTCGATCTCACTAAAGGTTTATTTGTTTATAATATGGTACTTTGTTTCAATATTAATTTCCTATAACTTTAAATTAATAAATTTTTTTCTGATGTTTTTTTTTCGTGTACATCAAGCAGCAGCAAAGCCACCATAATCATCATCATCATTGACAACGTTACCAGCAACACAACATCAGGTGCATGTGACACATGTTGCTGTTGTTATGCAGCAACGGCAGAAATACCAGCAGGAACTAAAATTTTGCAGTCGATATTGAAAAGACGTTACGCGATATCAAGCCAAGCAAAATTAAGGATACTATCACAGGAAGAAGGTTAAGAAAAATAAAATAAAAAAAATATGACAAAAGCTACTGCGTACAATTTTTTTTCCTTTATGCCATAAAAATGGTAAATTGAGCTTGAGGGTGAATTAGGGATGTTCTGATGAATTCCTTAATAATTGAATAAAACTTTTCTATGAATATGCTATAAAAAATATTTTATGGCATATGAAGTTGCAAATGGAGATTAAAAGTGAAATTTAGTGGAAGATCTTAATAAGTGATTAATCGCTTAGAAGTTATGATTATTGCGGGACTTTGATGATTTAATAAATGCAGAGATATTTTCTAACGTTGCAACAATATGTAAGTATAGGGTATTCGCCTTAGTTGGACAGCTTAGTTTTGAGTTAAATAAATAAATTTAACTCTACTCGATAAAGAAGATTTTATTTCTGACATCGTTTTATCAATATTGATATTTACGGTTTAGCTCTGGTTTTTTAGACATTTGGGTTTTTATTTAAAAATATTGAATAAAGAGACTCAATAGACACTTATTATGTTGACAGTATATTTATATATTTGTTTTTGGTAAAATCCTATTATTATGCTTTTGAATGGGCAGTCCACCGAACGGTCACCCACTTCAATCATTTTTGTCATTTAATCATTCATGTTGCTTTATGATTAAAAAAAAATTGTATAGTGAAAGGATGCCGATTTTATGAACGAAAGGAAAAATTTGCGCACTTAATAAGTGATTATAAAAGACGATTAATGTCAGGGAAGTGACTTTTGTAAAATAGTGCAACTACTTGAAACATAACGCTAAACAAAAATAAAAATGTGTAAATTCCGCGTGCTGATCAAACAAACATTAAATTTTGCGTAAAAAACCACCGAAACTAAGGAAAGGCTTGACAAATAATCTGGGGAACTCTGCACCATCAATTTCAATGGCTAAAAAGTGGTTTACTGAGTTTTGTTATGGTCGTACAAGTGACGCCAAACGCTTAGGTCGCCCAAAAGAAGTCGTTATGGCAGAAATCGTCGATAAAATCCATGGAATGATATTGAACGATCGGAGAATGAAAGTGCTTGAGGTGTCTTAGGCTCTAGGCATCTTAACTAATCAATTATATCACATTTTACATGAATATTTGGAAATGAAAAACATATCTGCACGATGGATGCCGCGATTGCTAACACTCGACCATGAATGCAACTGTGTGACTAATTCAAATGAGAGTTTGGCGCAATCTTAATGAGTTTTCCCACTGTTTTGTTACCTTGAGCAAAATATGGATCCATCACAAGACACCAGCATATTCTCCAGATTTAGCCCCCTGCGAGATTTAGGTGCAATAAAGAGGTCATTAGAATAAAAAAAATTGGAAAAATGCTCGCTTATGAAGCTAAAAGAAGACTATGTTGAGAACTGCAGCGCCGTTTTACCGAAAAAAATATATTTTATTCAAAAAGCCTCCAATTATCAAACTGCCCTCGTAAATAAAATATCTTTGGTTCTTGCTAGCTGAAATTTTAGTGGAGTCAATAAAGCCTTTTAGACGGAAGTCTTCAAGACCAGCTCCGATTTCGATAATTTTTTTTTTAAATTTTGTGTTTTTTATACCCTACACCCAGGGTATATTCACTTTGTCCTTCCGTTTGTAACGCAGAGAAGGAGGCGTGGCAGATATAGAAAAGTATATATATTCTTGATCAGCGTCACCTCCTGAGTCGATATAGCCATGTCCGTCTGTCTGGCTGGCTGGGTGGCTGGCTGGGTGCTGTGTGTGGAAATACACTTTTTGGGAAAACTAAGCAAGATAATTCAATGAAATTTTGTGCACAGTCTTCGTTGTCAAAGTTAGCTCGGGGGATTGAAAATGAGCGAAATCGGTCAACGGACACGCCTACCGCCCATACAAAAAATATATTCAAATTGCAACTTTTTGAGTTTTTTTTACGACAATGCAACCAAAATACATAGAAATACTACGAATTGTAAGCGCAAGCTCTGAGCAAAAGCCAGGAGAATTCGGACAAGAGGGCGTGGCACCTCCCATATAAGCGAAAACTTCAAAACGCTATACTGAAAGCGTTTTTTGAGATAATCAAACTTAATTTTACTCAAATGCTAAAAACTATAAGTTTAAACTCTGAAAAAAAAACTGGGTGAATTTGGACAAGAAGGCGTGGCACCTCCCATATAAGCAAAAAGTTTAAAACGCTATACTGAAAACATTTTTTGAGATGATCCAACCAAACTTCACTCAAATGCTAAGAGCTATAAGTTTAAACTCTGAAAAAAAACTGGGTGAATTTGGACAAGAGGGCGTGGCACCTCCCATAGAAGCAAAAGGTTCAAAACGCTATACTGAAAACATTTTTTGAGATAATCCAACCAAATTTCACTCAAATGCTAAGAACTATAAGTTTAAACTCTGAGAAAAAACTGGGTGAATTTGGACAAGAAGTCGTGGCACCTCCCATATAAGCAAAAGGTTCAAAACGCTATACTGAAAACATTTTTTGAGATAATCCAACCAAACTTCACTCAAATGCTAAGAACTATAAGTTTAAACTCTGAGAAAAAACTGGGTGAATTTGGACAAGAGGGCGTGGCACCTCCCATATAAGCAAAACTTTCAAAATACTGCTGTGTAGGGTATTTAATGTTTGGCCAGGCCAAAGGTTACACCCTTACTAGTTTTTATTTAAAATCAGAGACATTTTGGAGTGGAATTGTATAATTTTTTAAACAATATTTAAAAAATACAGCAAACAAAATTTAAAACAGCCATTTTAAATGTATTTGGAGATTCTAAATCCAAATCTGGCATTAAAATAGCTGCATCTTGTATGGATTTTGGAGATATCTTCTCTTTTTATATGGTCTTTAAATTGTGCATATAAAAACTGTTGCCATATTTTTTTCAGGAACGGCTATAGCGGTTTTTATGAAACTTTGGAAAATGATGCACGTTAGTATATACTAAAGAATGAGCTAGACTTTGACTTAGTATATACTTATGAAGAGGCGTGGCACCGCCCTAAAATTTTAATTTAATTTGGTCATATCTTTTGAACCGTATAAGATATTTTGATGAAAATTGGTACACAACTACTGACTATCAGTGCCTTATAATAAGCAAAAATTAAGCGAAATCGAATAAGTACCACGCCCACTTTTTAACCATTGAAAGTGGCGATTCTAATGCCAGATTCGGATTTAGAATTGCCAAATTTATATAAAATGACTATTTTGATTTTTATACCCTACACCCAGGGTATATTCACTTTGTCCTTCCGTTTGTAACGCAGAGAAGGAGGCGTGGCAGTTATACAAAAGTATATATATTCTTGATCAGCGTCACCTCCTGAGTCGATATAGCCATGTCCGTCTGTCTGGCTGGCTGGCTGTGTGTGGAAATACACTTTTTCAGAAAACTAAGCAAGATAATTCAATGAAATTTGGAGCACAGCCTTCGGCGTCAAAGTTAGCTCGGAAGATTGAAAATGAGCGAAATCGGTCAACAGACACGCCTACCGCCCATACAAAAAATATATTCAAAATGCAACTTTTTGAGTTTTTTTCACGATAATGCAACCAAAATACACATAAATACTACGAATGGTAAGCGCAAGCTCTGAAAAAAACCAGGAGAATTCGGACAAGAGGGCGTGGCACCTCTCATATACGCAAAATCTTCAAAACGCTATACTGAAAGCGTTTTTTGAGATAATCAAACTAAATTTTACTCAAATGCTAAGAACTATAAATTCAAGCTCTGAGGAAAAACTGGGTGTTTTCGGACAAGAGGGCGTGGCACCTCCCATATAAGCAAAACTTTCAAAACACTGCTGTGTAGGGTATTTAATGTTTGGCCAGGCCACACTCTTACTAGTTTTTGTTGTATTTTTTTTTTCCAATTTTTTTTATGAAAGCATAAGTTTCTTAAATATTGTTTAAAAAATTATATAATTCCGACCGCGCTCCAAAATTCTTCTTATTTAAAAAAAAAAATTAAAAAAAAAAATAAAAAACATCAAAATCGGAGCTGTTCTTCCTCATTTTGCTTGCTTTTGGCTTTATTGACTCCACTATTAGAAAAGTTCCAATTTAAAAGACAGTGACAAAGAATCTAACTAACATTTAAACGTAGCATGCCTTGAGCCTGACTTTCCAATTGAAATAAATTGGAACTTATCTGAAATTTCAGCTTGCAAGAACTAAATAATAAATTATATCACGAATATGTTGATTCCTGGTGAGAACAATGTAAGTTCCTTGAAAACCTTGTAAAACGGACAAAATTTGTATGGATATCAGAATGATGGAGATGGTGAACAAGGTGTCAGCTTTTATACTACGACATAATGCAACCAGTTCTTATGCCCCTTTACCGCCTAATATCTTACAAAAGAATTATTTCAAGACTAGTTCCGAAAAAAAGTTTACCCACTGTAGAAATTCAGTCTTTGTCTATAATTCTAAAAATATATTTAAGGCAGCGTCAGACTTAGAAAGTTATCCCTAGAAAAAACATTTTCAAACACATAATACCATTTCACCGTACATATACTTATGTAGGTTTTGGTTTCTATTCATTTCGTTTTACTGCCCACACTTTGTTAGTCTGCGGCAATGAAGCAACAACATTAGCTGTCTATCTGTTTTCCATCAGAGGGCACTTAAACAACCAATGGTTCAATGGCCGTACCGTGCGGTATTGTTCCCTTCCTTTATAACTTCATACTCTGTATATTTAGTATCTGGCTTGTTTTACCCCTGAATAGATAATAAGTTTAAAATGCTTTCAAAAACCTACTTCGTTGATATGAAAATGCATTAAGGTGCATTTATCAAACAAACAAACAACAACAAAAGCTACAAGTGCAACAAAAAACATAACTGTAATCAAAAATAAATTTGACTTTGAACTTGAAAGTCATTATTTTTTCCGATTAAGATTGACATTGTACACCACTTAAGTATTTGTAGGCATAACATGTATGTATGTTTGGCTTTGTGAATGTTTGTAGTCGAATACACACATAATTATAACCCGTTATAGGTCAATAAAACAGGTGTTTTGATTTTGCTGACTAATTTAAATATCTTCAAATTGAGACAAACCGAAATAAAGCTAGTAAGAGTGTTTATTTTGACCTGGACACAAACTAGATACCCTACACCGCAGTATTTTGAAAATATACCATGAATAGCAGGTGCCACGCCCTCTTTTCTGAGCTCATCTAGTTTTTGCTCAGAGCTTGCATGATCTGTTTTTAGTGTTTGAGTGAAATTTGATTGGATTCAGTCGAATTTTGACCACAGGGCGATACTAGTAATAATTAAATGTCATTGTTGTAAGTATATAGCATATTTTTTTCTGGAATGATGTGGTTAAAAAGCAGGTTTTGTTGTAGAATTTGATTGAATAGCAAAAAAATCTAAGCTCCAAAAACATCAGCTTAAGCAGATTAAAATGAATAGAAATAGAACCTTTAAAACAATGATTTCTGGCTTTTTCTGACCGCCACCATACGCACTTTTAAGTAGCTATTCTTTATTTGGAACATCTGAGCACCTTGGTATAATATATCAAATTCTAAGTAAAATAATTGATAGGAGATATAATTTCGACTATAAACTATTGAAGCCATGTTAATGAACAAAGAACGATGCCGAGATATCATTAAAGAAGTCACACAAGCTTTCCAATTTTCTTTAGAAATTTTTTTCCCGATTTGCAATTTTGTATTAATTATTCGTTGAGTATTGCAAGTCACATTTTAGTCGCGTCAATGAAGTATTTCCATTTGGTATACGTATGGTTTTTGAGATATTTTAACCTAAAAATTAAAAAGACACTATGTTTTGCTATATTTGAGGTTATATAACAAGACAGGGTAATTGTTTTAAATAAATCCTGATATGGTAGTTATAAGCACTAGCCTTTTGTTTTAAAACCTAATTTAAATAAATTCGATATCTTTTTTTTTTTACAAAGATATTCTAACCTAAAAAGTGCAAAAATCACGTTTTTTTCAATATTTCAGCTAATTATGTCTCTGAGAAACTTGTCAAAGTAAAATTTTCAATGCTAACTCTGCTAATGTTTTTGGATTTTTGCACAAAGCCATAGCGAACTTTAACGCAAACATTTCTGAACTTCAATCTAAATGCCATTTTTTGAACTTTAGGATTCAAAATGGCATAACTTCGTCAATGTTTTACATGCTTATTTGCGCGGTTTTGATGTGAGTTAATTTTGGCACCTGGCAAGTTAAGTATGGTATTAGCCGTGTTTTTTTTGACGCGTATATACAATTGTGGATACCTTCAAATTGCAATAACTCATGAACAGTAAGTCACACAATAGAACTCTAAGAAACTTTTTTATGGAGAATCACGTTCTCTTTCATTTTATATTTACAAAAAATTTATTTTAAGGAGGTATTTTATAAAAACTGGTTAGCGCCGATAAATGGCAAAAAATCACTTTTTTTTAAATAACTTCTAAATAATTATTTTTTTTTTACAAAAGATTAAAATTATTTGTGGTTCTCCTTGGAAAAGACCCTTGGACTTTTTATCGTACGACTCACCGTTCATAAGTTATCGCAATTTGAAGGTATCCACAATTGTATATACGCGTCAAAAAAAACACGGCTATTGTCTCTTACTTTTTAAGTCTGAGCTAGTAAGCTCGAGTAGAAAAAGTAGAATAGTATTTTTTTAAATCAAGAATGCGGCTGTTAGAGGGTAACAGACGGCCGCTTAAGTCCGGATTATAAACGTAAAAATGCAAATGAAAATTTTACGCTGACAGATGACAGTTTCTGACAGCTTCTGCATTTAGTAAACAGCTGATTTGCTTGCTTACTTATTTTTTTGACTGCACCTGCATAGTCCTAGAACCAGTTAGTGAGTTTTTTTATTCCGGCCTTAAAATGAAAAAATTTCATAGGTTTTTATCTATACATACTTTTTATTTATTTTAACTCACTTTTGTTCACTACATTTTCCTTTTTTTTTTTTCATGTTGAAAATATTTCTTAACTGAAGTGACATTTATAAATTTGATAGAGTGGGACAACCGGAGTTTTCTGCTGTCAAATTGTTACAATTTACTACAATTCAACAGCGTTACCATATTGAAATAGCTCATTTCACTAATAATCTGCTAAAATTTCATGCATTTATGTTGGAGTGGATGCGAATTATGGTGGGTATAATACCCAGCAAAATTCGGATTGAGACTGTCCATGCGGATTTTTGCTGTCGTCTGTCTATCCTATTAGATTTTAAGTACGCATTATGTATGTTATTTGACTTGGGATGATATTATCAAAAAACTGCTTCAGATATATGTGCTCGCAGGAATATATTAGAAATATTTAGTATATGAACTCATTTTGTAAAAAATGTAAAAACTAAATTTTTCGTTTGTATGTATAGTTTTTGGCTGATTTCAGTCGATTGAAAGAAAATTCCCAATTGTGCGCATAACTCGTTAAAGTAGATAGTTTTGCATAACTTTCACTTTCCGAAATGATACTTGTTTTGGTTTCATCAAAAAATAAATATCTCTTTTCATTTTTCGTATGGCAGTTCAAATGCTTGTTGCAGTACTAAATACATTAGATATAAGATATTTTGTTTTTAGTTTTAACTTACCTTTTTCTTGTGTGCTTTTGTGAGTGGTGGAAATTTTTCTTTAGTATGATAAAAATCATAATTTTTTATTTTTTTTATTTTGCAATAGCAAAAATACTATTAACAATGAGAATAAAAATCAATAGATAAAAGAAATATCAATGCGACTGCACCAAACTTTTAGGAAACACGTAACCAATTGACAGCAACTGACAAGTGAAAGGAACAAAAAATAAACACAAAATTCAATTCTGCAAAAGTGAAATAAAACAATGTCAAAGATAAAACATGAAACGCACTGGGAAATATTCGACAAAGGAAACACGTTTGATGCAGTATGGACAGGCGACCGTAGTAATGATGGTGATGGTGGTGCTGTTGATGACTGAAACGAGGATTGACTTGGAGGACGGGTACAATTGAGAAAATAAAAAAATCATCGCACTGAAGCTCAAACAATGAATGAGTGCAAAACAAGTTGTGCGCTTTCTACTCCGTCACTTGATTCTATAGTTTCCATAACTGTTTCTCAGCTGTAAACTAAAAAATGTGTGACCAAGTTAAGATATCTTTAAATTGCCGCAATAATATTTTGCGCAAACAAGTTTGGTTTTTGAGACATTCAAAAATGCAAACCAAATACTGAGCGCCTTAGCCCTAAGGATAGAATATGATGACTCATCATTGTATGGTGGCCAAATTATAACCACATAAAATATACCAAAACTGACAAGATTTCGCTATGGTTTTCATCCATAAAGAAAGGCACATTGAAACCATATAGTAATCTTCTCGAAATAACCTTTTCTCTGGAAATTTTATAATATTAAGAAGATTAGGGGAAAATCGATTGCGAAAACATTTTTTGATTTTTTTCAAAGTGCTATCCAAGTGAGTGAATTCATTCCAAAAAAGTGAGTGAATGCATATTTATTCAATCCAATATTTGATTATGTCAAAATATGCCGTTGTTATTGACGATTCCAAAATAGCGTCTTTGCTGGGTTGTGAACTCTGGTGGCTCGGTTATGAACCATCCGTTTTGTACTAGACTTGTACAATAACTATCACATATCGTCAGATATATTAAAATAACGTGTCTTTATGTCTCGGTTTTTGTAAAATTTTGTAAAATTTTTAGCCATGCTGCAAGCACTGCATACGTACATATCTACTTAAATTATTTAGATTTTTTTTGTAATTGAACACTTCCATTTAGTATGATTTTTTTAGCCTAATTGGCGTCATTATAACTTGTTTGTCCTCCTGAGGCCTTCTGAATGAACAAAATCTCAACTTACTATAAAATTATGGGTGTTTTACTTAATATTATTCGTTTTTGTTTTTGGATTTGCCATATGGTTCACAACCGAGCCATTTTTTTTTTGAAGAGCCAAAAATCACGTCCTTAGAAAATTGGCCATAGGGAGTTGAATTTTTATCAAAACGCTAATCTGTCTACATAAAAGTTTCGTTTTGTTTTACCTTTCCAACGGTATTTAAAATTATTCAATACCTTTATTCTGTGAAAAGTTAGAGCCCAAAAATAAAACCCGGTTTACAACCGAGCCCTCTAAATTATGATGATTTTCACATAATAATTTTCTGTAGAGTGATAACATTGTTTCAAGAAGAAATCGTATTGAAAACGATGAGATTTCTTCTAATATTATAAGGTTTTCATGTTAATGGCAAGTGATTTTTTTTTTTGACATCGCCGGAAAAAAAGTTGGTCGAAATAGCTTTGTTAACCTATATTATTTATTATTTCGATGTAATAGTACACAAGATGATTTCAATCTATTATTGGACCTGGATTTCAAATGTCTTGAGCGCTATGGCACTACGTAATGTCAAAAGCCTTCATGGAAAAATCAGCTACTATTGAGAAATTGGAATCCAACAATTATAGCTGGATTCGTCATATACCATCATGCAGCATCGAGAATTGGAACTTCTGAATAGACCATGTTAGCCGAAGTTTTGGCCAACATTTGATAGAAATAATGTTTAAAAAAATAGTATTTCTTAGATTACAGAATAAAATTGATTTTTTTTTATTTTTTTTTTATTTTTTAAAGTTCCTCTAAATGAGTCACATGTTATGTACATGCATAATAGCTCAGTTGTCACATTATGTGAATTCAAGTAAGAAAAATAACTCTTCCAGAACGATGGCCTTTATGTAGACAAAAATAAAACCACAAATTTTTTAAAATATGTATTTCCTACAAGGCATATGTACTGCTATACAGTCTATAAAAAAACTCGCACAATATCCTTCAAAGTGACGCAAAACAACAAAAATCCTGAGAAAAATAAACTAAAAATAGTTGTAACACAAAAGTAAATGAAAAATGAAAAGAAGCAGAGGTAGATCTTTTTATTTTTATTTTGGTAGCTGAAAGAAAGCGGCAGGTTAACTAAAAGAAACGAGTTCCATACAAAAAGTTTTTTTTTAAAAAAAATTTTTTTTTTCTACTTTTCAGTTTATAAAGTAATCAGATAAAAGATGTGCGGGTTAACGCGCTATGCAAGCTTTTGAGTTAAGGAGATTCCAGCAGCAGTTTCATACATACATACATAGGAACATGTATACTTATCTACATACAAAATATGTACATTAAGGTGGGTCGGTCACCATATAAAAAAAAAAAAATGTTTTCTCCTAACCAAATGTTCCTTGGCTTATCGTACATTTTTCATAAAATCCTTTGAATCCTGAAAACTTCAATCATGCTCGAGTTTGTTTTTGTACTACAAACAAAAAATTTGTACGGAAAAGTTTTTTGTTTGGGTACATATCGCAAAAAGCATTCACATAAAAGTTTAAAAAATATGTTTAAAGTCTGCATCAAAAGTTTTTGGAAAGTTGCTCTTTGTCTCAGGACATTGGTTTTAGAAATGATGACAAATCTCTTATTTCAGACATGTCACCTGTTGAACATAATTTAAGTTTTCATTAGAGTCAAGCATTTTGTGAGAAGTCTAATGATAAGCCTATGAACATATCGTCGAGTTAAAACTACAACTAGACATCTACATTTTTATTGTTTCGAGAAAAATTCTTTTTTAGTTTTTCGAAATTTGGTTTTTGTATAAAACTTTCAAGTTTCCTGTTTTTTACTTTTTATACATAATTGGATGGGGACTAGATTTCAAAAAACAAAAGACTGAACTAAGGCGTAGAGCCATTTTTTCTTCATGTTTCTGTATGCTTAACTCAAAGTATCAAAAAATTTAGATATCTAAGTAGTTGTAGTTTTAACCCGACGATATTTCAATGGTTGCAAGATCAATTTTTTTTTGGCGACGCACCTTAATGTACATAAGTACATATGTATATGTATAAAGGTTTGAGCTCGGTTATTGTTCTTTTTTTAATTATGTTTTTCATTCCATGAGGATGATTCATCTTTTAAGCAGAAATCATCCTTTTAGAACAAAAGGAACACAAGATTGTTTCTGGTTTAGTTATTGTATTGATATCTGCCGAAGAAAAATTGCCCCAAATTTTTGGAAATGTGTGTTTTAGTTTGTAGTCTATTTTTCATTGAAGAAAAAAAAAAACCTAGTAGTGTTACCCTTGGCCTGGCCAAACATGAAATATTCTGCACTGTAGTATTTTGAAAATTTTGCTTGTACGGGAGCTGCCACGACCTCTTGTCTGAATTCACATATGTAGCTTTTGCTCAGATCTTGCACTAATTGTTCTCAGTGCTTGAGAGAAATTTCGTTGGATT
The DNA here is from genome assembly GCA_951812925.1 of Calliopum simillimum. Lineage (NCBI taxonomy): Eukaryota > Metazoa > Arthropoda > Insecta > Diptera > Lauxaniidae > Calliopum > Calliopum simillimum. The sequence goes on along the minus strand of OX638372.1, from coordinate 82,631,290 downwards.
ATCTATAAAAATAACGCTTTCAGTACAGCATTTTGAGTCTTTTGCTTAAATAGGAGGTACCACGCCCTCTTTTCCGAGTTTGCCTAGTTTTTGCTCAGAGCTTGTATTTACTATGTTTACTGTCTGAGCGAAATATAGTTGGATTATCTCAAAAAACGTTTCAGTTTAGCACTTTGAAACTTTTGCTTATAAGGGTGGTGCCCCGCTCTCTCATCCGATTTCGTCTAGATTGTGCTCATAGCTTGCATAGTTTTTTGGTGTCTGAGTGAAATTTTGTTGGATTATCTCGAAAAACGCTCTCAGTATGGCATTTTAAGACTTTTGTGTGTATGGGAGGTGCCACGCCCCCTTCACTAAGTTCGCTAAGTTTTTGCTCAAAGCTTGCGCTTACCATCCCTAGTATTTATGTGGGCGATAGGCGTGCGCGTTTGCCGATTTCGCTAATTTTCAATAAGACGAGCTAACTTTGACGATGGCAGTGTACCAAAGTTCCATATTTGTCACGACTACTTTTGCGGAAGGCCATAGTGAATATAACCTGGGTGGGTGTAGGGTATAAAAATGGCAACCATTTGGACTTTCTGAATAAAAAAAATTACGAAGGAACGTAAAAACGTTTTCATCTATAGTAGCGTACTTAGTTTTTGAACTTAAATCGAATTTCTAAAAGAAGATCATTAAACTTAAAATAGCCCAATAAAAATCAAAAAACCGAAGTTGGTGAAGATACAAGGCGTTGAAACCGAACCCGAATTAAAACACAAACGGGTTCTGGTTCAATGTTTTTATAAGCTTTAATACTCCTTTCTTAAGATTGAGCAAATAAACTTTTGTAATTTTTTTGAGTCATGCCTTTTTTTTTTATTTAAATTTTGAACCCCAAGCCGAATTCGGACCAGAATTTGTATGCACTTAGATATTTATGTATGTTGCAACAAAAGGCTTATTACTTTTTCGATCAATATTTTCTTTCCAAAATTTGTTTTGTGCTATACTAATATTATAACTGCTTTTTCGCGGCAATCAGATCCAATTCTAATCTTGCATGAATTATGGGACACTCTTTATTATTTCGAGGGAGGGGGGTGAATTTTCAGTTAATAAATTTCAATAACTTATACATGTTTATTTGGTATAGTTACTGGCTAAATGTCATTAAACTCACCAATGCTTTAGGATGCGCATTTTAACTATTTATTGAAGTTTTTATACACAATGAGTAATCCAAGGTTTATCCAATAAAAGAGTTCTTCTTAATTCAAGTAATTCCAATTAGCGGTAACTGCAGACGTACATTTTAACGCGCTTAACTAGCGAAAAGCTTTAATTATAATTGCACATTTTAAAATACATATACAAAAATTTTCCGCTTTTCCAAACAACAATATATGTATGTACGTGCGGCGTAGTGCAACACAAATGTTACGCATGCGCAAACTCAGCGAATACGCTGCGCACGAAAATAACACTGCACTTTATAACTGTATGCGAGTAAGCAACAATAACAACTTTTTTTTTAACTTTTGAAAACAAAAAAAAAATCACTTTTGTAATTAACAGCACACAAAAAGGTTGTGCCAAATGCGAACATTCCATGCATTCATGCGATGCAAGCACTCGCGCATGCCTTTAAAAAGCTCATTAAAAGCAAAAGTTTCACTTTCGAGCGGCGATTTTATGGTGCAAAATGAAAATCGATCATATTCGGTAAAAAAAATGTAAAAATCACTTTTTATGGTTTGTTAGGCACCACCAAGTTACTGCACTCACGTGATTGACCGCTTCGATGCGCCAACAGAAAACATTCACCAAATTACAAAAACAACCAACCCAAAGAGAAAGAAATGCAAGGCCCGTGTTGCATCTTTGTAAAGAAAAAGAAAAAAAAAAACAGACAACACTTAAATGGCACTTAATCCATTTTGCATTTGCAATATTGGTGGCACTTGAAAGTGTCACTTAATTCTCACACTTTTTCACTCTTTCTCACTGTCGTCGCCTGTCTGACGTTTATGTACGTGCATATTTAATTACAATTTAATGACTTGACTTCTTAGAAGCCTTGTATTCCAACAAAACATCATGACACTAGTTTTTGAAACACAAAACTCTGCACAACAAAATTTTTAAATCCGCAAAAAGTCGTTAAATTTTGACAATCAATTTTGTACTCCTCTCTCTCTCTCTTTCGCACACACACGATTGTTGTTTTTACTACGTTTGCGCAGCGGGCTTGATTCGTGTTGTAAAGTCGATTTGAGACTGATGTATCAGGATTTTACGCTCCCCAGCCAAAGTCCATGTTTGGTTTGATCTCTTCTTTGGTCTCTTGGTTTTCGTATTTGTTGTTGTTTTGCTTTTGTTTTTGTTTTATTTTTCCTTTTTCTATTTTTTGCTGTTGTTGTTTTTTTTTGGGTTTGTTCACCGCATTCCGACTCGCCGTTGGCTGAGTGGCGACAGGTACCTACTCGTTTACCTGCTTTTCTTGCTTGCACATATGTATGTAAGCATGTTTGTATGTACCTATGTATCTACAACAGTCATGGAGTGAGCAATGCAACAACAACAACAAAGAAAAAACTAAAACAAAATCAGAGTGTAACGACGCTCCCTCTGCTCAGTTTACAGACCGGTGTGCTTGGAATAAGTACATTGAAAAAAATCTCAGTTTTTAAATTCAGAACCTTTCCGATCAAAAGTCCAATAAAAAAACAAAAATCTTAGGGACAACATGGTTACATCAGACCCAACATAATATAACTAAAGAACATATGTATATGTATGCCTTGTGACTAAAAAAAAGAATAAGCTGTGTTAGATAGACAGCCTCGCATCAGCAACATCAATAGTACCCACAAACTTCTATAAAAAGGATCACCTCTACAACAGTCTGTGAGGATGCTCTGAATGGATGGTACATACGGGGGCCTAAGAAAAGTTCGCTTAGTAGAATTGAAAAAACTGGATGAAAAATTTTTAAATTTATAACTTTATTCTTTATCTGTTTCTATTTTTTCAACGTAATCGCTATTTACTTTGAAACATTTTTGAACTCAATAAATCCTTCTTGAAAAACGGTCTTCAAAATCGGCTTTTTGCAGTTTTACAATTTCGTCATTACCCGCATTAATTATATCCTCATTGCTGTTGAACAAGGGTGTCAGCGTTTTCAAATCACTGGGCCAAGCGCAGTCAGTGCAAAATTTTCGCTTTTACAACAACTTCGAATCCCTCGAACAACAACAATCACAAAACCTATTTTTTGTTGTTTTCTTTTGGGGCTCGTTTGCAACAACAAGAATATTTCAATAATTTTTTAAATTTCTGAGAACTACAACACACACGAAAAATGTTTGTTGTTTTTTTTTTTATGCGAAACAACAAAAACAATTTTTCACAAATATTTTAGTTCCGCGAATTTTGACGAGCTCAAAAAAAAAACAACAAACATTTTTCGTGTGTGTTGTAGTCCTCAGAAATTTAAAAAATTATTGAAATATTCTTGTTTTTGTAGGCGAGCCAAAATTGTCTCACTTCTGTTCTACGCTGACACCCTTGCTGTTAAAGATTCTTCCTCTCAATTTTTTTTTACATATTTTTGGAAACAACCAGAAGTCACAAGGCGCTAGATATGGGGAATAAGGTGCTGGACGAATTTTTTCCATACCTGAAAGCGCAATAAAATCGGTCGTATTTTCAGCAGTGTGTGCTAGCGCATTATCGTGATGTAGAAAGTAGCGGCGTAGCTCCTTTTTTGGCGTTTTCCCAATAAATTTTGGAAAACTTTTGGTAAGCAGTTAAGAATACCACTTAACTGTAACCGTCTGACCTTTTTTCAAAGGAATAGCAGCTAAAACTTTCTCTCTGTTGAAGTAAACTGACATCATTACTTTTGTTGCTGACTTTTATTGCTTTGCTTTAACAGGTGGATTTGCACCTTATGGGCTCCATTCCAAGGATTGTTGTTTGGTTTCAGGGTCGTACTTTAAAAACCATGCTTCATCACCTGTTACAATTTCCCTGAAAGTGTTAGACTCTCCGTTTTTGAATTTTTCAAGAAAATACTTAGCAAAACGCATCGCTTAAGATTCTACGAACCCATCGTGCAGATTTCTTCGTGTATCCAAGATCGTTTTTGACATTCGCGATACAGCCATGGCATTCAAGCCCAGTTCCTCAGCAATGATTTCCTGGGTCAATCTTAGATCTTTGTCAATTTTAGACTTGGTCAGCGCTACACTTGCAAAATCAGTCGAAGATTTTGGGCGGCCTTCTCCGGTTCGTCCTCCACAGAAAAATAACCTGTCTGGAATCTTCAGAACCACTTTGAAATAGTCACGAGGGATGACGCATTAACTTAAAATGCTATTTGGCATTAACTAAATATTTTCACAGGCTTTAGCTTACGTAGAAATCCAAAAAGAATAGCAAACCGAATCTCTTGCTGCATTGGCACTGGAATATCTGCTGACATTATTTCACGAATTTTACGTTTTCTTCTCGACATTTTGACCGATCTTTCTGAAAATTAAAATGATATGTCGTAAGACTATGGCAAATAGTAAGCAATTTTTTGATTTACTAAAAATTTATAACATGACACCTACTAAGCGAACTATTGTTAGGCCCTCCGTAGCTTCATATACCTGTGTCTTTTTAAAAATTATGATTTGAACAAATCGTCCATGCCGGAAGTTTCATTTAGAAGATTCTTTTAAAATTTTTGCTTCGATCCAGAGGTATATATTTGGAAAAGTTGAATTTCATCGAAAAGTTGTGCATATGTATATTGGTATCATAAACAGTGGCGAAAATTTTTCTGATTGAATTTAAGTTCTGTAAAAATAATTATACTAAATTACTTATAAAATTTTTGGATATTCAGGCTTTAAGGTCAATTTTTAAGTTAAAAACTTTGTTTTAAATTTTTAATTTTTAAATTTTATTCCGATATTTCGATTGCCACTGGCAATCATCCTTAGGGACTATAAAATATAATACAAAACATTAATTACAAAACTTAAATATCCAAATATTTTACAATTAAAAAGGTCACAAAATCAACTTTATTCTAAATTACTTATATTAAAAGGTGCGAATATTTTACAAGGGTAGCTCAGCAAAAACTGTAATGTTTGGATAATTTTGAGAAACTTTGCCGAAAAATATACACATTTGATACAGTTTACCAGCCACGAAAATTACAGAAGTATAAGGAATTTTCTGTAAAATAGTTACTAGTGAATTTTTTTTTTCCCACAATAATCTTTATCAATACATGAAAAATAAAGTGTGCAAAGTTCATTGCAAAATTGTATTCGCATAAAAAGTTATTCAGGGTCAGTTTTTTGCAAATATCTCTCAAACGGCTACTTCTATATAAAAATATTGACCCACAATTGTTGATTTTCAAAGTGCTTTAACTCATGAACTGTGTGTCGTACGAATACTACCATGACAGCATTCTATAGTGCTATCAAAAAGTGCGACAATATTTTTTGCAATCTTTGATCTTGAATAACTTTTCATGCAAACACAACTTCGCAATGGGCTTTTCTTACTTTATTTTTCATGCATTAATTTATACTTTAACACGCAAGACTAAAAATTGTCCATCTTATTTAACTATGTTAAAAATGGAATACGACTTTAAATTATACACTATTAGAAAGGTATTTGTACGCCAGTTAAAATTAAAAATGTAAAAATTAAATATAAATTTGTCGATATTAACTACAAGAAAATAGACGGTCACACAGAGCTGAAAAAAAAGATAAAGCACAAAGAGAAAAACAAAAAGCATAGCATTGACTTCATGTTTTATTTTTTTTTGTTTATATTTTGCTTGAATTATACCATGGACGATAAATGAGCACATCTATTTCGCACCAAATTGCAAAACAAATGTACTAAACTGTCCAAAAAGTACCAAAATTATTTAATACATTTGTGGTCGAATTTTGACCACGGGGCGATTCTAGTAAAGATTATTCCAAAATTGTGTATAATGATGTATCCGTGCCGTGTAAATAGTAGTTAAAGTTTCAGCGTAGAGGCTCCAGAAAAATCAGCCAAGTAATAAGTAAAAACTGGCGTCAAATTAAAAAAGAAAATTGAATTGGAAATATGTAAATAGAACGAAAACAATACTTTGCAAATTAATTTGTTTTATATGATATACTAACAGCATTTCCTTCAGTGCATTGGAACCTTGTATCACTCAACTCACTTAACCAACTTGGTTTATTTCGAATTCATATGCCAACAATGGTTGCGATTGAGTACCATATAAGTGCTACTTTTGTTGTTGATTTCGTAACATTTCTTAAGCTTTTTGACTCAAAAACAACGAGAAACTACAAAACGTATGCAACATACCAAATAGCAAAGTGTAGAATTTGAAAGAGAAGCTTTCTAAGCAGGCAACATATCGCTACCAACAACCCTATGCTACCCTATACGATGATTTCGACGACACTCCTTACAGGTAGTTAAAATTGCATTTTTCAATTTTGTTTAGAGAGTAGCAGCTCTGGCAATACACCTTCATACCAGCTGCGGTAGGAGCCAGAAATCAGAACAGGTAGCAACAGCCAACAACAACTACAATAACAACAAGAACGATATGCTAAAGATAGATAGAGTATCGGTGCTTCTTTTGAGTTCTTATGACGGATTTATTTTTATTTCATTGTTTTATTGCTTTCTTCTGTGTACATTTCTTTAGTTTTATTTCAATTGTTTTTGTTTTTGTTTCTGTTCTTACGTCCTCATTCTTGGGATAGGCCTTCTAGCGTAGGGCAAGACCCTGCCATATGTATATGAGTGAGTATGTATTATGTTAACAACGCGTATGAGGGTGCGACAATGTGACGTTTTTTTGTACATATTGTTGTTAGAGGTTTTTTCCTGACCTTAGCACCGTGCTATTCAGTTACTAAATTACGAGTTCTTAATTTAATAAGATCAAAAATTCAATTAAATACCCTGCACCATGCACAATAAAAGTTTCAAATAACACTGCCAGTACACATAGCGTTTTTAAGTACTATCAGAAATATTCTTTTTGGAAATATTCGAATAATTAGTTTACCGCCGTACAGTCCCAACTGAAGTTTAAGTTTTTGTCAATATTCTTTCGCTTCTTCTGGGTTACTTTGGATATGAATAGCGTTTAACGTGGTTACTCTTAATGTTAGCCGTTTTCATGGAGTGCTCGCCTGGTAGTACCCTCACTTGAAACTCGATTTGCTTACACATTTCCAACTACACTACTAAGTCGCTTCGGCCGTTCTGCATTTTGCAGATTTGGCTTTTATGTGAGGTGTCACGGCTTTTCATGGTATCTTTCAAAGGTTATACCAACTATCCCAAGTATTTGTAGGTAATTTGGTTCCATTATCTCCAATAATATTTTCGAAATAGCATTTTGAAAATTTTTCTTAAATGAGAGATGCCATGCCTTTTTTTTAACAGTTTTAACTATGTAAGTATGTATTTAAAACTTTCTATTAGATAATTCTCTTAATCATTTTAAATGTGTTTTTTGTGTGGGAGGTATAACCGCTAACCGATTTTGATTCTTTACACTCACCAGAACTAGTTTTGACGATGGTTTCTTATAAAAATAGGAGGTGGCGGTGTGCAAGGATATATATGTTAATACATATGTATTCACCAAGACTATATCTTAGTCAGGCTGTCGTATAACTATACCCAATAATTAAAAAAAGATGGGTTCGCGACTGATCTTTTGAACATTATATGCGAAAATTATGTATGGCTTTTTAAAAGCCTGAATAGGTCTAGAAAAAGCGAAGAAAAACAATAATAGCCACTTTTGCCGTATTTCCTATGCCGAATCCTGCTAATTGCTTATTTGTATTAGCTTTCTAAAAATGTTTTTAGTTTATAGGGTTTAAAAAGATTTTGCAAAGGTCTGGATCTTTAAAGTTGATATTTTAAATTCTATTATTTTTTTAATTTGGCGGCCATTTTAGTATGAAAAATGTCCTATTAGCATATCCTTTTATAATTTTTTGTGAAACCCCTGTTAAATTTCCTTTAATTTTATGCTGCATTTGTCATACCCATATTTTAATTTGAGGTCGAAAAAATACTTCTCTATGTAACAAACGGATTGTTCTTCAAAAATATTTTTTTCTGACCTCAATTAAAATTGGCATCACAAATGAACTACCAAATTAAAGGAAATTTAACGAAAGTTCCAAAAAAAAAAATACAAAATGGTATATTAATAGTACCTTTTTCATTCAAAAAATTTAAATATATAACTTTGTAAGTCCAGAACTTTGCAAAATCCTTTTAATCCCTTTAAACCAAATACATTCTTAAAAACCTCATACAATTAGCTATAAATTTACAATAAAAAAATTTTTCTAAAACTCAAAAATTTTTATACCCTACACCAAGGGTATATTCACTTTGTCCTCCCGATTGTACCGCAGAGAAGGAGGCGTGGCAGATATAGAAAATAATATATATTCTTGATCAGCGTCACCTCCTGAGTCAATACAGCCATGTCCGTCTGTCTGGCTGGCTGACTGTGTGTGGAAATACATTTTTTGGGAAAACTAAGCAAGATAATTCAATGAAATTTGGTGTACAGCCTTCGTCGTCAAAGCTAGCTCGGGAGATTGAAAATGAGCGAAATTGGTCAACGGACACGCCTACCGCCCATACAAAAAAAATATTCAAAATGCAACTTTTGGAGTATTTTTTACGATAATGCAACCAAAACACACATAAATACTATAAATTGTAAGCGCAAGCTATGAGCAAAAACTGGGCGAATTCGAACAAGAGAGCGTAACACCTCTCATATAAGTAAAAGCTTGAAAACGTTACACTGAAAGCGTTTATTGATATATTCAAACCAAATATGACTCAGACACTAAAAATAATAAATGAAAGCTCTCAACAAAAATTGGGTGAAATCGGACAAGTGGGCGTGGCACTTCCGATATAAGAAAGAGTTTCAAAATGCTATACTGAAAGAGTTTTGAGAGATGATCCAACTTAATTTCACTCAAATACTAAGAACTATAAATTCAAACTCTGAGAAAAAACTGGGTGAATTCGGACAAGAGGGTGTGGTACCTCCCATATAAGCAAAATTCGCAAAATACTGCAGTGTAGTGTATTTAATGTTTGGCCAGGCCAAAGGTAACACCCTAACTAGTTTTTTTTTTTTTAAAACGAGACAGAAAATCAGTTTTAACTCTATAACTCCTCAGGGGTACATTTTATACCCCCCTCAGATGCAATTTTTTGTTAGTCTAGTCTTCCTCTACCATGTCCCAGAAGCTTCGTAGCCTTATGCTATACACCCTATATATGCCAATAGTTTTAAGTTTATAGCATGAAAAAAAATTCTCCATAGTTTTGTTTCTTTCTTTTTAAGAAATTCTTTGCATTGTACGTGATATTTGAATAGTTGAGAACTTACCTCAAAACATAAAATAAAAAATTGTTCTATGGTGTGAATGTGTAAAGGTTGAATTGTAGTAAATTGACTCATCAACATACATACATACATTGTAAATACATATATAAAAGCATTGGGCCACTCAAATTGAAAATATTTCCAGTTAATGAATTTTTCATCATTGCTGGAGATGGATTGGACAAAATATAATGGTAATCTGTTTCGTACAATTCGTTAAGAATATCATTATTACCACAAATTGTATTTTTCTAAATCCATTTTCAAATCTTCGTCTTTAAAATGGCGAAAAACTGTCAAGTTATATCAATTTTAATATAATTTCCCATGTATTAGGTAATTTATTCAAATTGCATGTGGAATCACGAACAACATATCGTATGAGTCCAGAAAATCCCAGCTGATCTCCCATCTCCGGCAGTAAAAAAACGTATCGATCGAGTTTTTAGTTAAAATCTAATTATGAATGCAGGAAAATATTTTTGCTGGGTTGCTTATCAAAATGTGGCCGCTAGTATTTTCAAATTGCGATAACTTATGAACCGTGAGTCTCACGGGGAAAAGTGTCAAAATCTTTTTTATGAAGAGTCATATGCTCTACATGTAATTTTCATTATATGTTAAAAAAAAATTTACTGTTTAAGAATTATTTATTAAAAACCGATTTTTTTTTTTTTTGGTTACCGGAAATAATCCCAACGGACATAATCCCTATTTCGTAAATGGGGATTATGTCCGAAAATTTTTCGGATTTTTGGGAGTTTTAAATCCTGAGCTGCGGCCGCTGGCCGCCCACTTACCCCTACTCTTATGAAAAATTACTGTGGCTAGCAAACTATGTGTTGGATATATTATAGACTGATCAGCGGCTGAAAGCCGCCGCGGAAACGGTATTGGAATTTTTGGGAGTTGTAAATCCTGAGCTGCTTCTGTTGTCAATAACAAAATATCGTTATGGGGACTATGTCCGTTTTTCCTGGGGATTATGTCCGAAACACTTGCGGACCTAATCCCCATTGAAAAAATGGAGATTATGTCCGAATAACTTGCGGACATAATCCCCATATCGTGAATGGGGATTATGTCCGTGGGGATTATGTAACGGCACCTATTTTTTTACGCAATAAACAATAAACGTAAAAAAGTCGGTTTTTAATAAATAACTCCTAAACGGTAATTTTTTTTTAATATAATTAAAATTACTTGCATAAAAAAGATCTGGGCATTTTTTCTCGTGCGACTCACGGTTCATAAGTTATCGCATTTTGAAAATACTTTCAGACACATTTTGATATGTTCCCCCATTCATAAATATATGTAAAAATTTGATTTTAACTAAAAACTCGATCGATACGTTTTTTTACTGCCGGATCTCGTACTATAAATTAAAAAAATTTTTAAAAATTCGATGAGTTTTTGGATGCTGGATGCCTTCAGAATTTCTGTGTCTCAAAAAGATATCGACATAATTGATTTGGTTTTAAAGAAAAAGATTAGAACCTTCCACTACATCATCAGATTTTTCGGGTCAAAGTAATGTGTTTTAGTTATAAAAAATAGCAAAAAACGGTATTTTTTTGCTTTTTAGGTTAAGATATTTCAAGAACTATTGGCGATAGCGCTGTTCCGACGAATTATAACCAAGCATTCGAAAACATAATGACAATTTTTCTTAATTTGGATATAATTCCGTAAGAACAATATATTAAAATTAACGCTATTGTAATCCAAGAATCTATTAAACATACTATTTTCATTTGGAAAAAAATACAACTTACTAAAAAACAGAGTACAAGATGAAGCTAATGCAAGCCACATGCATATGTATGCACATGTGTATGTATTTTCTTGCCTATACCATTTTAGTTAAATAATCTTCTTCATTAGAAATGCGGCGCACATAATTCTTTGGATTTCTTCGCATTGCAACTGAACAAACCAAAGACTTTTAAGAAAGAACGACGACAAACAACAAATATCAGAGATAGACAGCAAATACATTCACCATGACCATATATTCTACCTGTTACTATAATTGTTATTATTGCACTTGGTTTACTTGCTATCAAGCTGCAATGTTTAAATATTTGCACACAGCTAAAGGAGTTTTCCTTCTGGTAGAGACTGAACTGCCGAACCGCACATACCCAACGGAGAGACCAAATATTGTATTGTGATAAGTATGATGCTGAGCTGTCACTTTGACAGTTGCGCGGAAACACCAGTTTAATACCAACATCTAAATTCTCTACAAAATCCAGTGTATCATTTTATTAGATTCCAAATGCTTTTGTTGATGATCTTTTACGCCAACTTGAGGGATATCATTCACATCATCCAGGGCGTCATCAGCTCCTTCATTATTGTAACTATAATCATTATCGTCATAACTGCAATAATGTCTGGCTAATGTTGTCAGTCACAATATCTTCAACGTCATCATCATTTCAACTTTAAAGTTGTCAGCATCAGTAAAAGCAAATAAAATACTTGAAGCGTGCAAAATATGCACTTGTGGGGACTATACAATACTGGGTGTTAAAATATAGAGAAATTTTGAAATTTTCTTACGCAATCCCTTATTTTTACCGTTTAGAAAAAAAAAAAAATAAATAAAAATAAAAAAACAGTTTGAAGTTGAATCATAAAATATTTTTCACTTTTTTGGTCCCAAAACTAATTTGCATATGATTTTATTTGCAACAACGTCATCTGTTGACTTTTCATTAAACTAATTTGAGAAATATTTTTATTCCGAAGGAACTTATGTATTATAAACTGGCACTTATTTTCCTAAGGCGTTTACAGAATAGGGCCAAATTAATTCGCATCTATCAAATTTAATTTTTTCCGATTAAATAATTTTATAAATATAGTCGAATTTGTCGTTTCTTTGATTTTTTTTCTCCATCGACATTTTTCAAGTATTTTTTCGCCTACCATGTCTTCTAAAGCTATTGTACTTAAGGGAGTAGAATGTATGACTGATCCATAATGCTCCTGAAGCTGTTTCAAAAATAAACTGGACTAGATCTCATTTTTCAAAAACTATGCTTGGTGATCAAAACTTAGTCTTGAGAAGTGAGCCTTGATCCCGGTCTTAGCCTTGGTCATGACTTTGGTCTTGATCTTGACCTTGAAATAAAAACTATTGAAAAAGTTTCTAAAGTGTGTGCAAAATTTACAATCCTTTTTGTTTGTAGTGGGTTTTTAAAATGCCGAATTCTGTATTGAGAGATGATATCATGTTTGAAATTAATGTGACATGGCCAAGATCGATTTTGCTTATCATGAACTATGGTGGTAGAAGTGGTTAGTAACTTTATTTGAGAACAGGTGATAGATGGGCACCCGGAAGTATTCTTTCAAACCGTTTAATAGTTCGAAAATTTTTCTTCTCTAAAGAAAAACTAAAGAACATATTATTCCAGTCTTTTCTATAATTTATTTATTATCGAAAATTGTCAGGAAGTTCACTAAACGTGTTGCCAACTTTTTTTGGATACATGTTAAGGCTGAGAGTGGACGATACCGTAATTTAGAAAAATTTTGCTTTCGCCGTTCGTTGTAAATGTTAGCACGTAGAAATATTTGGTTAGGTTAGGTTAGGTTAGGTTAGGTTAGGTTAGGTTAGGTTAGGTTAGGTTAGGTTAGGTTAGGTTAGGTTAGGTTAGGTTAGGTTAGGTTAGGTTAGGTTAGGTTAGGTTAGGTTAGGTTAGGTTAGGTTAGGTTAGGTTAGGTTAGGTTAGGTTAGGTTAGGTTAGGTTAGGTTAGGTTAGGTTAGGTTAGGTTAGGTTAGGTTAGGTTAGGTTAGGTTAGGTTATGTTAGGTTAGGTTAGGTTAGGTTAGGTTAGGTTAGGTTAGGTTAGGTTAGGTTAGGTTAGGTTAGGTTAGGTTAGGTTAGGTTAGGTTAGGTTAGGTTAGGTTAGGTTAGGTTAGGTTAGGGTAGGTTAGGTTAGGTTAGGTTAGATTAGGTTAGGTTAGGTTAAGTAAGGTTGGGCTAGGTTAGATTAGGCGAAAAAGTGCTACACATACTCCACAAGGGGGCTGACGAAAGCAGCAGTTTTTTATCAGGTGTTCAAGTGTCGGTGCAGACTCTCAGCAAAATTTGGTGAATTCAGAAGAAAGACTGTGGCACCTACCATAGAGAAATATTTTTTAAGAATGCTGTGGCTTAGGGTTCTTAATTCTGGCAAGACCAATTATAATATAATATATAATAATAATATAATAATTAACAGACTGATTCTAAAAAAAACTTTTTGGAATTTCCATGATTAAGTACGCCCAAAAATCTGAAAGAGGGCGTCAAAAAAGTGAGCTGAGATTTACGTCGATTTATGGAAAATATTGGCTGAATTCGGTTTTTATTTTATCTCAAAAATACTCGGAATGAGTCGAACAATAAACCTCATTTTCCGTCTTAAAAAAATTTTGGAATCTAAAATCATCGAAATATTGTTTTTTTTTTATTGCTAAAATACATTAGGAATTTGCAAAACCAATACGTAAAAATTCATGACTTCCGTCCTTTTAACATTTACAGATTCATTTATTATTTTTTATTGAATTTACCTAAATGTGGTGTTAAAATATTCTTGTTAACTGAGCATATAACATTTAAAGAATACAAAAGACCTTTATGATACAAAAACAACAATAACAACAACAAAAAAGGCCAAGTAATAGCGTGGTATCATTAAACATTTATCTGACCCCAAAGGGAATTTTCCAAATACAACAATAACATCACGATCCTAACAAAAATCCCATATGAAAAAGTACAAGTATGCAAGTGGTACAACAACAAAGCGGAAAGTGTAAATTTCAAAAACGGACAGCCAAATAGGAAAAAAGGAGCAACAAAATGTTTTGGTCAAAAGATAGAAAGAATTACAGTACAATTCACCTGGTTGTTGTTGTTGTTGTTGTTGTTGCTGTTATTACTATTGCTGCTGCCGTTGCTGTTAATGTTGTTGCTACACGTCCATTGTTTCGTACGTGCTCTAGAAATTCCCTAACGCGCATTGCAGCCTCACTGAATTGAATTTCTATGAAGCTACGGCGAGTATGTTAGATACTTCAAAACATGGATGCAATTGGATACAGTTGGCCTGCAATGCAAAGGTGGAATGCCAAGTAAAGGCGATGGCAATGGTGATGGTAATGATGACGAAGAGAAAGAGAGCAGGCAAATAAACTACAAAATAACTAGTTGGAAAAGAATGTTAAAAAAAGCAACAACATTTATGCTATTCTTTACGCGGTGCACAGTGGACCAGGATACGCATCAAGCCGGTCATTAGCCTTTCTACTTATTTGTAGTTAAAAAAGGCATCTGCAAGCATATTTCCTCCTAGGGGTTTCAGGAGAATACAACGTTTTTTGGATTTCTGATTCCGAATCAATTTTTAATTTTTGTTTTTGGATTCTTGTAGCATTTTAAACGATATTTTAATTTCCATTTTTAAATTAGGAAAATTTTGAAAATTTACAAAATGGCGGCCATTTTCTGCAAAATCTTAAAAGTTTATTATCTTTATTTTTTTTACAGAAATGTAGATAAAAAACAAACATTTTGTAGACGACTTGTTTTGCGCTAAATGGCTGTGAGAGCCAAGGGAAATTTTTTTCTAAAGAGTCACGTGACAATTTTTTTAACAACAAAAAATTTCAAAGTCAAAGGATATAACTTCCATAGAAAATACAAGGTATACACAAAAAAAAACAATACTTTCTATATAAATCATAAAAATAAGTATTGAAGAAATGAAAAAAATCAATTTTCCGAAAAAAAAAATTATTTTTTAAGATTTTTCAAATTCGTCAATACTTATATTGATGATTTATATAGAAAATATTCGTTTTTTTGTAGATCTTGTATTTTCTATGGGAGTTATATCCTTGTACTTTGAATTTTTTTTTTTTTTTTTTTGGCCACCTATGGGTGTTAATTAAAGCACAAAAAAAAGTTTACAAAATTGCCACGTGACTCTTTAGGAAAAAAATTCCCTTGGCTCTCACATCCATTTAGCGCGAAACAAGTCTTCAACAAAATGTTTGTTTTTTATCCACATTTCTGTAAAAAAAAAATTTAAAAAAAATAATGAACTTTCAAAAAATGGCCGCCATTTTGTAAATTTTCAAAATTTTCCAAATTTAAAAACGGAAATTTAAAAAACGTTTAAATGCTACAAGAATCCGAAACAAAAATTAAAAAAAATTATATTTGACAAAATTGCCTTACTTAGAAAAAAAAAATGGATTGCAAAAACCCCACTTGGACACTCTGAAGTTCCATGCCCATTACTTGCAAAAAAAACTAATATTGAGAGATCTCCATGCTGAGCACTTAGAACAGCTCTGTGAATTTTTATAAAAAAGTGAGCACCCAACTGCATACTTCGAAAAAATTGAGATGATCATGGCCAAAAGAAATATTTACAAATAAATTATACTGAAATAATAAAGTAATATTAACTCTAAATCGCCTACTTTTTCCTATATTTATGTAGAGTAAATTATGTTTTTCGCCATTTTAACTTTATAATTCTAGTAAAAATATTTTTGTTTGGACAGACGATAAACCTTAAAAAAATCGGTTTTCCTTAAAGAACTCCGGGTAAGTATCACTTATTTTTTTTTCAAAAAAGTTATTATAAAGTAAGGTTATTCGAAAATTCTAAATTTACTAAAACAGTTAGGAAAAATGTATTTTATTGGGGAGTTTTCACTATATTGTCTAGAAATTCTAGAAAAATTTACTAGAAATAAAGTAGTACTAACTATTTTTTTCTCCGTGTTTTGGTTGTTTTTTAATGAAATTTAGGTTTTTACTTATCTTTTTTTTAACTTTAGCTATCAAAACAGTAGTGCCATCTTTTCATTTTTTTTACGCGTTTTCTTTTTTAAAAAGCACAAAATCTGGTGGGGAAATCATTAAACTGGCATCACTGTGCGACAGTCAGATGGTAAATACCAGGCCGGCATAGTGGTTTTTTAGCGGAATTTTGAAAAAAAGTGGAAGACAAAAATATCCCAGCTGAAAATGGAATTTCCATTCTCCAAATATTCACGATTGCAAATCCATGCTCAAGAGAAAAGGATATATTCTCAAGAGAGAGTTTATAGATAAATTCATGAGAAAGATCATAAACTCAACCACGCAAATATTCAGGAAATAGACCAAATAAAACTCACCATAAAAACTTTTAATTTTTTGAAGAATTTTGGTAACAAATATACATTTTTTGAATTCATTCAGATCATGATAGAAAAACACACAAATGGTATAATTTCATGATACGTGAAATACCTTTACATTATAATTTTAATTCATGTAATAAATAACATAATTATTTAGAACACTTTATGACTTATGCATGACCGCCTAGAGCTCATCTTCAGACCACTGTGCAGCGCACAGCGAATGAATAAGTAAAGTGCATTGCGATAATATTAATAAAGTGGTGGGATAAAAACAAGGGGGAAAAGAATTGTGGCGAAAAATGGCAATATGGTATGGGGGAAAATAATATTTAAAGGCAACGTTGGTTTGCATGGCTTGGCCCAACAACAGTTGGCAGAAGCGAACCAATGACCGCAACATATGAATAAGAAATGCTCCCCCATACACACAAATGCTGCTCCTATGGGGCACTCTTTAAACCGGGAAAACACTTTGACATTTTGCGTGAAAAGTATTTTTTCATATTTTCATTTATTTATTTTTTATCGCTATTGTGGTAAACAAATGTTCTTTTTATTTTGCAGCAAAAAACAAGCAAAAATCATTTAATGATGCTGAATTGCATTCTAGAGATAAATGTTCGGCGGTTAACAAATATAAAAGAACAAAACTGAAGATCCAACAAAAGCAATGTAAATATAAAGTAATTTTATAAAACCCTGAGGAACTCTTCAACAAATAGAATCGCCGTAAAGACATCCAGAAGTTATTTTTAACTAAAATTATGCTCAGCGATGAGGCCTGTTTTTTTCTCGACGTAATAGCCACTTCAGTATTCAAAATGTAAAACAGAAGGAATATTGAGTCAGTATGTACCACAGAAATATTTGCTATAAAATTTCACTACTAATTGCTGAACACTAAAAAATCAAAATTTCATCCCAAAAGCAAAAAAAATCGTTAAAATCAGTAAGGACTTCTAACAATCAATATTATTCAAATTTCACCCTACTGTAAAACTCTTAAACTACATTTTGAACAAAACTAGTTGTCACAAGACCATAACGAAATCACACAAGGATCATTATTCTAGAACACATTAACCTATTATATCCTGTTTTTATGGGTCTTTTTGACCCCTTTTTTTCTTACAAAAGTATCAATGTATTTATTATTAAGTATAATTTGAGTTATTTGCAAAAGTGGAGGCTTAAAATTGAGGAGAAGGTAAATAATACGACAATCTATCCGAAATTTACCGAAATTTTTTACTTCTATGAACTTTAACTTCTGGCACAATTTTAGTCACAATTTTCGATATCAAACAGTTTTTTATGTTCTGACTTTTGTACGCTATAAAGTATACGTTGCTCGGTTACTAATATCCTAAGCAATTGTTTTTCAAAATATCTTACTAAAATTTCCCGGAATTAAAGGTTTTTTTTAGACTTTTGGGAAGGATATTTAGATTTTGCCGCACCATGCACCGCCCATTAATAATGGTCATATTATCGTTCCTTAGTGCTAGCCCTATCTCTATACCAAATTTCGTAAAGATCGATACAGTGGCTTAGCCTTGAGAGTGTTTTCTGCAGTTAGGGGCGTGGCACCACCCACTTTAAAAAAATATAGTCCTATGTACTGCTCCTCCTCACAGCCTTTCCAACAAAAAATTAAGCAAATCGGTCGAGATTTAGGTATAGAAACAGAGACTGAACCGATTTCGATTGCCTATTTATACTTATATAGATATCACAATAGTACCTTCAAAATCACAATTGAGAAAAAGAATCAATGAAATGGGGAACTAAAGCTTTTTGAGTTTTCTAAACAATTTTATTTTATTAGCAACAAACTGTATTTCTAATATTATATTACTTATATATTATATTAAGAAATTGTTTTCTAGAAACATGAAACATTTTTTTTTTTATTAAAATTTTCTAGTAAATTTAAAGGAAGACATTAACAAACGTTGATTCTTCTGTTAAGTAGCTTAAGTTTCCATTTAGATATAATGTATAATGTAACAAAATATTTGCATTCCAAGTAGATAAAAAAAAAACTGCAGTGACTGCAGATTTGCAATTATAACAGTGAAGTTTATTTTAATCTTTAGATACTCGTATATACATATGTACTTGCATGCAGAACATTAGAGCGATTCAAAAAAAGAAAAAACAATTAAGTTGAACAACATGAAAATTATTAATTATTTCCGCCAAAACGAAAGATTACACTTTTATGTTATTCAAATATAAAATCGGTTTTGTTGCGAAGCTTTGCCTTTAGATTACACTGTGCTACAAATTCGAAAAAATTTAAAAGTTTTGGGTTTTCACATAGCACATCGTGTTTCGCACTCACAAATATTATTTTTGGACAAACCAAAAGGTCGTTTTGTACCTAGAAGTGAAAAAAAATTCGTAGCTCAACCTTTTTAACAATTTTCATGTGTTTGATTTTGATGGAAAGCTAGGAATTTCAGAATTTCTCCATCGCTTATGGTTTTTCAGATATTCTTACCTTAAATTTCAAAAAACTGATTTTTTGAGGGTATATGGAGGACGCATGAAATTGTTTTGATATTTTCCACTAAGTGCATCATTTAGCACTATTCTTCGTCTTTAAAATGAGCTAAAAGCGGTCATATATAATTTTTCCTTAAAAAGTAATGATCATTTTAAAGACATAATGAGAGTTAAAAATCATATGAGAATCCACATTTCTGAAAAAAAAGTACTTTTCAGCTACACTTTTAGTAAAAATATTAAAAAAATAGTAAATCCCTAAAATTCAGATTTTGACATAAAAGATTAAGTGACATGTGCGAAAAAAGTGATCGGTGGTTTTGTACCCGATTTTTAAAAAATTTATTTTTCTCTATAGCTACAACTTAACTTTCAATCGAAATCAAACAGATGAAAATTCGTTGAAAACAGGCTGAGCTGCGAATTTTTTTTCGCCTCTAAGTATAAAACGACCTTTCGGCAGGCCCAAAAATGAAATCCTTGGGTGATGCAGAAAAACAGAGTACGCCGAAATATTGTTTTCGCGTGCCAAACACGACGTGCTATGGAAGAACACAGAACTTTTTTCCGTGTAGCACAGTGTTATCGTTATCGATATTTAAAGGTATGATCGCTGGCTTACTTATGGTGTAAGAACTATCTGGTCTTATCTGCTAGATGGTTTTGTTTATATCTGTACTCTTTTTATGATAACTGATTGTTTTGCTTTAGATCTAAGTTACAATATGAAAATGAATTTGAATCACAAACTTGATTTCAGTAATACAGTGCTAAGGCTCTAAGCTTGGAAGATCATCGTTGAGTACTTAGTTCTTGGGAATTTTTTTGAACTATATTGCCACACATTATGAGCGGGTGCTGTACAATATTATAATTTATATTAAAAAATTTTTTTGTGAAAAATTTGATATTAAGGGCTTATATTCCAAAACATGAATTAAAATATCATGTATCCATTTCCACAACTCTAATTTATACACAATCTCAGTTTTACAAAGCAGTAGAGAGATAGAGAAAATAAGCGTTTTAAAAAGATAAAAATAAATCGCAATTACTTAAAATCTCATTAAAATTCTTAACAACCAATTGAAAAAAGTCGCTTTTCGCTGTCGATTGTCAAGAACAACAGTTGCTATCGTACACCAAATTGTTGGCACGAAAAAGCACAGGCTGATCTGAAAGCGTGTAAAATAGCGCGGACAATTTTAATAATAAAATTGCATTTCAACATTTTGCTTTAACAAATATTCCAATTATTCAGGGATGGTAAACCATTTTGTGCTTGTGTGTCTAAAATTTATTTATTTTTTTTTTTGTTTTGGAATTAAACTTTGTATGCCACTTCTTAGAAATGGAAACAAACAAACATTACTTTTGACAAAACAACCTAACTCGAAATTGGAAACTTTTCAGGAGAGCCTAAAAACTGATTAAGTACTTTTCGACAATGTGGCTCAATTTCATTGATGCAGAGTTGAGTCTCCTCTTTCCATACATTTTTACTAATCTTAAAGTGTCAGCTGTCAAACTATTTTTTTCTTTTGGTTCATTGCTAAGTTCAAGTCTTGCGTGTCTCTGGAACAAGAAATCATAGAGACAAGGCGATTATACCAATAGAAGCGTATTTAAATTTTATATTTAGGACTAAAATCCTGGAGAATTGTCTTATCTCGACTTAGGTTGTTTTGTCAAAAGTCCACAGATATATATCGTTTTACAATCTCTTTAGAACGCGTACCAAGAGTTAACCATCACAGCAAAGCTGAAACTAAGGCTAGAGACATGCTGCAGAATAGTAACAAGAAAACCATTGTTTTTATTTCACACCATCACTCTGTCTTGAGTTTTTTGGACTCGAATTCACTTTGTACGTACGCAGCATTTTTTTGAAGTAGAAGAAAGATTAGAGATGGAAGTAATTGGAATATCAGACTTTACCCTTGAAAGTTAATTTTATTTGTTTATTCGAACGTTTCCTAATACCTAAATTTCTAAATTTTCTCTTTTCCCTGAGCTGAACGTGTTCTAATTTTTTGCAATCTTGAATACTTGCTTAAAATGTCAGCAAAATACTCATGATTTCATTGCATTCCGTACTTTTAAGAGTTTCGATGATATCGTATGTCCAACTATTTCGATTGATTTGAGCTCATTAAAAAGGTGATTGTATGCAGTTTTTGATAAAAGATAGTTATGACTGAGTTTTGAGGTCACAAATAAGTAGTAAATATTAAAAAAAAAACAAAAGTGTACCGATTTCGGAATTTTTCTGGGTGAACAAGCATTTGAAAAATAGATAAGAGAGGTAGATTAATGGTCATTATGTATGTAGAATACCTTCATTTATTAAATATAAGAAGGAAATGGAGAAAAGTATATTCTATGACTTCAAAATTTTTTATAATCTTAAAAGTTTTTGCGATTTTCAAATTTTTTTCGTACTTTTAAGGGTTTGATGTTTTTGCATGTCGTGCCTTTCCCAACGATTTCAGACGTTTTGAATTGCTTGAAATAGTGAATGCATGTACTTTATGATTAAAGACAATTTAAAAGTATTAAATTGAATTTTGTGGTTGTTTTACATAAAAATATGTAAAAAAAAAACAGTTTTTTGCATTTTGCCTGATAAAGAAGCTCAACCCAGGTCGATTTAGATTAACCAGATTCTAGATCAAAAAATTCCATAATTATTTTTAAGACCAACCACATTTTTTTCCATGCGAAAGCTTTTGGATTTATGATTTTAAAATTTTTCAAACAACTTTTGGGTCAGTCTATTGCATATGCTGCATGGAGTATCCCATTAAAATGGAAAAAAATGGATTTCGGACAATAATGTGGAATTAATGACTTAACCCCAATCGAAAATTTGTGGAAAATAGCTTAAGAAAAAATAGGACCAATAAAACCAAAAAACAAGAAGGAATCTTTTCGAAAGCACTTGTAATGATTTTACGATGAAAAGATTGAACATTTTAGCCAATCTCGAAATATTGCAAGTATATTGTAGGAATTTTTCCTTGGTGATTCATAATCCAATCTTTGCATGCAATCTTCAGGTCCAAGCAAGCCTCTATTGGTTGAGGATGGTATGTTGTGTGTGGTGGGACTAAGATATAAACTATTTCGTTGCCGAAAGCAAAATTAACTGCATCTATTGATACATGACTTTCACAGATGTCGACTAGCGGTAAATTAAGGTTATCTTTGAAGCACAGCGTTGTTTTTGAACGTGTTTAATTAATTCAATGAATTAATTGGTAATTATACTCGAACTCTTACTTTTTTATACTAAATAAATTACAACTAGTAAGTGTGTAACCTTTGGCCTGGCCAAACATTAAATATCCTACACTGCAGAGTTTTGAAAATTTTGCTTATATGGTAGATGCCACGCCCTCTTGTCCGAGTTCACTCAGTTTTTGCTCACAGCTTGCATTTATAGTTCTTAGTGGCTGAGTGGTTAGATTATCGCAAGAAAAGTTTTCAGTATAGCGTTTTGAAGCTTTTGCTTACATAGGAGGTGCCTTGCCCTCTGGTTCGAGTTCGTCTAGTTTTAGCTTAGAGCGTGCATTTATAGTCTTAAGTATTTGAGTGAAATTTAGTTGGATTATCTCAAAAAACTCTTGTTCGACTTCACCCAATTTTCGTTGAGAGCTTGAATTTATAATTTTTAGTGCTTCAGTCAAATTTGGTTCGATTATCTTAAAAAACGCTTTCAGTATAGCGCTTTGAAGCTTTTGCTTATATTGGTTGCATTTTCGTGAAAAATACTCCTAAAGGTGCATTTTGAATACATTTTTTGTATGGGCGGTAGGCGTGTCCGTTAACCGAATTTGCTCATTTTCAATCCCATGAGCTAACTTTGACGACGGAGGCAGTGTACCGAATTTCATTGAATTATCTTGCTGAGTTTTTCCAAACAATGTATTTCCACACAAAGCCAGCCAGCCACCCAGCCAGCCACACAGACGGACATGGCTATACCGACTCAGAAGGTGTTGCTGATCAAGAATATACAAACGTAAGTGAATATACCCTGGGTGTAGGGTATAATTACGCTTTGTAACTATATGTATGAATATGCCCCAAACTAATCAATGAAAGTTATTGTTATTTTTAATAAAACATATTAGCAAAATCGCAAAAATATTAAACACACAGTAAAAGAGCATATCTGTTTGTACACAAGTTTTAGCAAAAAATCATTACCATTAAACGATGTTAAAGCCAGATATGAAAAAAAATGTTCTTACTAGAAAAACACACAAAGACTTTTTTCGGCAAAGTCAACAATCGCACCACTGCCACATTTCACCTGCTAAATGGTTGCAAAAGCACCAATATTGAATACAAGAGCGGACATGCTAACGTCTATAGTTTTCTAATAGTGCAGTAAAAATGTACAATGACCTAGAAAAAATTGTGCACTTCAATTTTTTTTTTGCTTAATGGTTTTAGGAGCACAGTAGAGGCCTAAAGCCAAAAAGGTAACCCTGCACTTTAGCCGCCATCTTGAAATATGTTTGATTCGATTTATCTCGTTTCCTTTTGGTCGGACAAAAAAAATTCTACGTATTCTTGATCTAGGCCGCAGTATCCATAAGTAGATATTTCGAGCAGTAGGGCCGCCAAAGTTACAAAAAATCGGTTTTTTCCATTTGCATCCACTAAGTGTTGATTTTTCAAAAAGTTGTGAATCAAACATATTTCAAGGTGGGAAGGTCACCTTTTTGGCTTTAGGTCTCTACAGTGGTAAAAAAAAAAAATTCCAGTGCGCAATTTTTCTAGGTCATCATACATTTTACGACATTTTACTATACTATAAATAAAGCCACTGTACGAAGGTGCCCCGTGTATGAATCTACCCCATCTTCCCCTAATTAAAATGTTTCTCGGGTTGTATGACATGTGGTACCGCGTTATTTAAGGAAGCTGCCTTCCGTGCATCCGTATCTCAGACACAATAAACTCACAAAAGGATAGTAAGTATGATGACGCCTCCAGTGGAATCATTTCTTTCTCAACAATCACTCTTAGATTTTCCAAGTCCCAAACTCTACTCTACTCTCTTAATTATCTCAAACTGTCCGCTGTCATGGTGCTTAGTTTTTTTCATTGGCAACACTTTACTGCACAAATGGCATAAAATTCAAATTTTGTGTGAATCTCTTCGACTTTTAAACCCACACTTCCATCTCTAACATACGCAGTGCAATTGTAAAATCGTTTTGTGAATTTAAGTTGCATTGTATATGCAAACTCATAAATTTGTAAGTTTTTATGAATGAAAATAATACAAATACATAAAAACAATTGAAAGTATAAAAAAAACGACAATTTATTGAAGCAATTATTGCGCGGAAAAGGCCAGGAAATGTGTGAAATTTTCTGATGCCGTTGACGATAATTTTTTAAATGTTTCATAGCTTTATAAGTGCATACACACATATGTATTTGAAATACAAGAGATATTTTTTATTAAAAATTTTAAAAAATTTACAAATTCAGGCAAAACTTTATGGGTATATGCCACACCCACTTATTTTTGAATTTTAGACATCTTATTCGGACCTTTTATTTTACAAAGAGATTAATAAAAATTCAAATTTTATGACTATTTTATTCTATCAGTGTTATTATTACAATTTATGTCTAATATGCATACATACATATTACATTTATAAAATATTTACACAGCAAGCTTTATGCAAGTTAACACCAAACGATATAAAAACAAAACTGAGAGCCCCCAAACTCAATTCAACCCATTACGTCTCTCAAACATCATCATCTACACAGTAAATCTTGCGCTTTCTCAATCATTTCATTTTATTTTCATAAATATTTTATCGTTTCATCATTTCATCGTTCATCGTATATATTCTTCTTCTGCGTACGAGCGAGTAATCATAAAAAAGTCATAAAATTCCATTGAATTGGCTCAATCGATTCTTTGATTCGAATTTAATGAATTGTTTAAAATGTTAAAAATGGCGGCTGCCGGCTGTATCGTTGTTGTTGCTGGTGTTTGTTTCGTAAGTGTTAGCATTTTTGTTGTAAATGATGTTGTCAACATATCAATCAGTATTTATGGGATAATTTTTCTTTTTTTTTTCACTGTTTTTTGTTAAGAGCACTTAACTGCATTTTTCTACAGATGAAAACTCGTAAAATTAATATGTTTTATTCTTTTTGTTGAGAAAAGCAGTTAATTTATGAATGACAACTTTTAGGATAAAAGAAACAACATTTTTAAAAACTTTAAATGACATTCTCTAATTTTTGATGCAACAATTAAATTTATGCTTTTCACACTTAGTTACTTACTTAGCGTTTCAGCTCAGTAGTCACAAGAAATATTTGTACGATATCGAGATTTGGACTCAGTTTTACGTATAACTTTTCAGGATGTTCAGAATCACTTGTATAAAGGTCATTTTATTCCCCAGCTCACTAAGGAGCCACAGTTTCTAGCTTTAATATAATAGTTTCAAACTACATGCACACGTCGTAATAATTATTTTGAGTAAATTGCTTCGAGACTGTTTCCATTGACAAGAAATCTTCGATCAAAATAACGAACTTACGCACGTCTTAGTAATTATTTTGAGTAAATCGCTTCAGGACTATCGAACGTTGCTTTGCTGAAAACTGTCAAATAAAAGTGCGAAAATAAAGCTCGAAAGAAAGACCATATTTACACCTTTATACATACCAAGTATTTTGTCATTTACCGTTAGCGTTCTTTTTCTGCTGATAAGACTAACGAATTTTGTCAGTAGAATAAGTATTTTGACATCAACTTCGCATAACCACAGTTTCATAGCAAAAATTGTGATTCAAATGAATCAAATTAATTTCGATTCGAGCGAAAAATTTATTTAAAATTTATTTTTTTTAATTAAGCACAATCTAGATAATGAAAATAAATGTGAATCATTCGAATCACAATTTTTGCTGTCAAACAGTGGTTATGCGAAGTTAATGTCAAAATACTTATTCTACTGACAAAATTCGTTATTTTATCAGCAGAAAAAGAACGATAACGGTAAATGACAAAATACTTGGTATGTATAAAGGTGTAAGTATGGTCTTTCTTTTGAGCTTAATTTTCGCACCTTTATTTGACAGTTTTCAGCAAAGCAACGTTCGATAGTCCCGAAGAGATTTACTCAAAATAATTACTAAGACGTGCGTAAGTTCGTTATTTTGATCGAAGATTTCTTGTCAATGGAAAATTAATTTCCAGACAAACTACACAAAAATTTTAGATCATTCGATACATAAAAACACCCCACAGTATGAAGCTGGCTGTTCAATGCGGAGGTTAGGTCCAAAGAGAAAATCGGATAAAAACAACTTTTTGTTAAAAAAAAAAATAGTTGTAATGAAAATACAAAATTGAAAATTATTATTTACCATCGCAGTAGTTCCACTTATTTCCCATATAGCAGGAATGATTAATCTGATCAAAATTATAGAGTCTATGAAAATTATAAGATTTTTGAAAATTTTCTCACTTTTAAACATATAATGAAATAAATGAAATCAAATGTTCTAGCGCGCTATGGCGCTAGCGCGGATATTAAAACCTTTCTTTACAAAACTTTAAGTCAAATTGTTGGGGCTTATGGAAATAAAATTGTTTCAAAAACAATACATGAACGAGTTAGTTCTAATTACTTAGTGTCTGATCCCCACATTTTTCTGAAAAACCTATCGGATTACCAAAGAAACATATGATGTGAATATGGTATCAATACGTTCAGTGACATGCCAGACGGCTGAGGATAAGACACTTTACAGAATAATTTTTGCATGAAATATCTTTGGGATCGAGCTACTTAGTTTTTATTATCGTACTAGACACAATTTAGAAGTGTACTGTTGTTCCTTAATCAATGAAATGTAACTACAAAAAATATACTATGTTAGATGAGCTGCAAAATATTCCCTCATAAGTAGAATCACACATACATTTAAAAGATAACAAACATGGGCAAATAAGCTTTTATTCAGAATAAAAACTATATTTAAATTGTTATTGCTTACAAGTTGGTTTGAATTTTTTTTTTTAATATTTTAGTACACATATGGGCATATCCGAAAATAATCTCCTCTTTTTTTTCATATTCAATAACCAAATGTGTTGGAATATATTCCTAGACGTACAAAATGAAATTTCCAATAGGTAAACAAAAAAATTTCGACCCGAGAGGATATCGGAGGTCGTGGTAAAATCGAGATTTCCGATAATATACGGGAGAGCACATATTTCAGAAGTAGTAGATATGTTACGAGGCACCTTTCCAAATATTCTGGAGTAAAATTCAGAATGGGTTAAAAAGTCTGAATTGCTCATTACGACCACATGTATGTATGTATTCTCCTTTAACTCCTAGGAGGATCATAGGGCCAATATGAAACATCTCTCCATTTGTCACGATCCCTTGCGATGACTTTGATCTCTTGCCACGATTTTCCCGATTCTTGGATTTTCTTTTCCAACGACCTTTTCCAGTTGGTTTTGGGTCTAACACGTCCTCTACTGCCTTGTGGATTCCACTCAAGGGCCTGGCGACAAACTTCGCTGTGTGGTTTCCGGAGAGTGTGACCAATCCATCTCCATTTGCGCAGCTTGATCTCGTTTGCTATAGCCTTCTGTTTGCATTTTTGATGTAGCTCGGCATTTGATATAGTGCGAGGCCACCAAACCTTTAGTTTTCGCCTTAAGCATTTGTTGACGAATACTTGCAGCTTGTTCGTTAGTTGTTCAGTAACAAGCCATGTTTCGCACCTATATAACAAAACCGATTTCACATTCGAATCAAAAATGCGCACTCTCGTTTTGGTGGATATAACGGATGAAGACCATATTTTGTTCAGTTGAGCAATCGTGCCTTTTGCTTTTGCTATCGAGATAATGCTGCCTAAATACGTGAAGCTATCGACGTTTTCGATGTCATCACTGCCAGCTCTAAACGTGATGTCATTCTGGTTTACCTTTAGCTTCATGCTTTTAGTCTTGGATACGTTGATTTTCAGGCCGGCCTTTTGCGATTCCAAGACAAGGTCTTCAATTTTGTTTTGCATATCTGAATGTTTGGACGATAAGAGGCAGATGTCGTCAGCGTAGTCGAGGTCTTCTAGATGTTCAGTAAAGTTCCATTGGATACCCCTTTTGGCCTTATTAAGAGCTTTATCAAGAATATCGTCAAGAACGATAAGGAAGAGAGATGGTGATAGTAAACACCCCTGCCGTACGCCTGAATTAGTGGTGAATGTCGGTGACAACAACCCGTTGTGTAACACACTGCATTTAAAGCCTTCATATTGTGCACGTACTAAGTTTATGGCCTTTGCGGCAATTCCTCTTCGTTGCAGTGACGCCCAGATGTTTTCTTGGGAGACACTGTCGAAGGCAGTGCTATAGTCAACGAAGACAAGTTGAAGTGCAGAACGCCACTCGCATGATTGTTCGACAATTATTCTGAGCGTGTTGATTTGATCCACGCATGATCTGTTTCGCCGGAATCCTGCTTGCTGCTTTCGAATGGCCGAATCAAGTTTTTCGCTTACCCTGCTCAGAAGCACTTTCGTCAGTACTTTTGATGGTACTGAGAGCAAGGTGATGCCTCTATAGTTTCGGCACTCGCTTAGGTCACCTTTTTTCGGCAATTTGACTAACATGCCATGTAGCCAATCTTCTGGCAAACGCTCTTCACTCCAGATTTTGGTGAGCAGAGGATGGAGAATTTAAGCTGATGTTATGGGGCATGCCTGTTATTTTATCTATACCGGCGGCCACATAACAGGACCTAAAATTCTGAAAAAAATCAAGCGAAGTCCTTGACAAAAAATAAATCGACTTTTTCTAAGATGTTTTTTGATTTAAGCCTCCCTGTGGAGTTGTCACTATATGACTTGAAATTCTAGATAGTAAAATTTACTAGAAAAAAAGTAGTACAAACTATTTGGCTCAGTGTACGATTATGAATTTGATCAGAATCCAGCGATCGAACTCTGAAAAAGGTACTGCGATAGTTTAAACTTAAAAGACTTTATTTCATAACAATAAGAGCATTAAACAAAACTCGTAAGTCACACGGAAACTCCGTAAACTTATTAAAACTGTCAAAAATTATTTCGTGGGACTTACACGTTTTGTGGAATACCTACAATATTGTTAGTGTCACTGGTATAAATAAAGAATTTGCAGCAGTTTAAAAATTAATTTTGTTTATGTGAACACACACCAAAATTAAATACTATTTTCTACTTCTAAAGTATTGCCAAGCTTCATAAAAAATTCAGCCGTTCATTTCCTCTGAATGGTAACGGAAATTGCAAAATTAAATCCCAGCAAAGACTCGATTTTGTTCAGCTTTGGTTGTTTCGTTTTTGTTTTATTTACTTTACCACAAAAGATTAAAATGCAACAGTTAAAAAATAAATTTTATTTACCATAAATTGGTCAGACACCAAGGTACATATGAGTGTTGTTGTTGTTAATTATCGTAGATATGTATGTATGTGCTTTATATGTATGTATTACAATTGTTGCAGTCAGTTGTTGGCGGTTGTGGTAGTTAAACTGTTTAAAACCCATATGGAAATGCATTAATTTTTATTGCGCCGCATATCAAGTGCAGATAATCATGATTTATTTATATGAACATACGCTTACATTAGGGTGTTTCAAATTAATTAAACAATTTTATTTTTCATAAAGTACCACCTGAAAAGTTTGTTGGTACAACAAAAAAACCCAATGCTGCACTTGAAAGGAAGTATCTGTAGACCGATCCCTGCTCGGTATACAATATAATCTGATCGTTTCTTGTAGATTTTTTTTACAGCTTTGTCATGTAGTGCATTTCGTGTCTTTTCACCTAAAAATGTTTCAAACTCCAAAAATCATTGAAAAAATTTGGAGTTACGAACGGTGCACAGTGCACTGTTTCATACAATCTAGACGTGAAAAATTCAAAATGCATTTTTTAGTATGCAGAACTGTTAAAATATGTCCATTTACCTGACGAAATAGAGTGAAGTGATTTTGGCGGGGGTTTGGGGTGTAGCACTCATACGAAAAAAAAATAACAACACTCTATATCTCGGTACATGCAGTAGCCATTATTACAAAACTCCGTAAAAAGAAGTACACTGCGTTCTCCAAACACCCTGCTGCATCCCCTATACAAAAAACACCTCATTAGCTATATTTCTGCACTTGTAGCAGTTATTGTTACAAAACTTTGTACACAAGATACTACGTTCACCAAACGCCTCAAAGAAATTTGGTAAAATTGAAGAAGGGGGCGTTGCACCCCCCATGCAAAAAAAATGCATCAATTGCTATATCTCTACACTTGTAGCAGTTACCATTACCAAAACTTTGTATACAGGAGTAAACTACGTTCGACAAACGCCTTGCGAAAATTAAAGGAATTCGAACAAGGGGGCGGTGCACCTCCCATACAAATAAACATATCAATTGCTATATCTTTGCACCTTTATCAGTTATTGCTACGAAACTTTATATTGACATGGTGTATTTTATTTACAAAATACTGTTCGAATAGAGAGGGGGTTAAAATATGGCACTTTGTACCCCTACACAAAAATACTTAAAATACTCTATTTATGTATCTTTATCATCATAAAATTTTGTGCACGGTTGTACGTGCTATCTTTTAAGCAACATGTGAGAAATTAAATGAGGGGACGCTGCATACCCTCACACAAAAAACATTTGCAATATTTTACCCTTACACCTAGTGTAGCTATTATTATAAAATTTGGTACAATTTTCATAGTATGGCGAAAATTTTTTGCGAGAAAGTGCGAGGATTTAAACCTCACGTGTTAGAAACAAAAAACTACTTATTTTCTTAAAATGTCCATTTCTACCCGGTGTGAAGCGGTGTTCATAGCTTTTTAGTTCAATATACAACATAAATATAAATTTCGAAAGCAGAAAAAATTGCAATTCTGTTTTAATTGTTTGTGTTAACACTATGTAAGATATATATGTATAAACTTTTTTTTTTTTTTTTGGAAAGCCTATATATCGAGTCAATATTATTTTATCGAAAAATTACCACAAAACTTACTGAAGTTAAAGCGCTTTCCGGTACTAAAATTTTTAAAATTTTATTATATTCAAAATATCAGTTTTGAAGTGGAAAGTGACTGGCAGCATTTTACCCACTTTTTATTGAGGAGTGCCTTGAGGCGAGTAAACTTCATATAATTAATATCAGAAAGATATTATTCAATAGCGCAAAAAAATTTTATGGGCAATGCCACGCCCTTTAACAAGTTCTCCCAATATTATAATATATAGCGCACATAAATCACCGTTATTAATGTGGATGCGTTCTAAGCTTTCGTCAGAATCGTTAAAGCCTTTTTATAAATAAATAAAAGGTAGGCGTGGCACTTTTTAGATCCCGCCTAATTTTTGCTATTACAAGGTGTTGATGGAGGACATAAATAAACCAATTTTCATTAAAATATCTTATACCGTTTTCGAGACATAACATTGAACCTGTTTTTTTTTGTATGAGAGGTGCCATGCCCACCGTCTATGTTTTGCCAATTTTAAGTTCAGAGGTGAGTTATAGCAAGTAGATTTCGTTCAGTTAATTTCAGTAAGATTGCTTTACTAGCTTTCTATTTGTAGCGTATTATATTTTTGTGGGCGGTGCTACGCCCTTCTTCAAGTTTTTCCAATATAATTTCGTGTCACATACTAATTCTTGTTTCCGGGGGTAATATCTCTTAAATTTTCATCAAAATTGTTGGAGTTATTTGCGAGTAATATTAAATCAAAATTTTCAATGGCAAAAAAGTGGGCGTGACACTTCTTCGATGGACCATTTTATTGACTTTATGTAGCCAATGAAAAAAGTTTACCCTTCGAAAATTCTAGATCACACAAAGTTTTCAAAAGTGTCTAAGGCCCCTACTGCGGTAATCTATTGGTGATAAAATCGATAATCGCTATTTTGGTATTGTGAATTTAATAGAAAGAATTGTCATTGTAACTTCAGATGCAGTGAATATTTTCTAAAAGATTTTATTTTAATTTAATTAAATTATAAATGTTTTGGGACAAATTTATTAAAAATTATTTAGTTGCATGGAATTTTGGTAGTCCGATGACACTGAGAAAGACAAAAACTATGTGGAGTTGGCCAGGGAAAGACACCGCCAGAGAAACTCAACCAATTCTTTGGAAATACATGAAAGAAAATATGTTCGTATTCCAAAAATTGCATTTGCTGAATTGTTTGCACTATTGGATGGCCAAGTGAAAAGCATCTTCAAATCTATCTCAACACAAGCAACTACGAAATGACACTTTCAAAAAAGAGCGTTTATCTATTGCCAATCGATAGCCGCAATAGAAATATGAAAGATCTTACAATACATCAAGTAGAGTAAGTTAGGACTATGTGGGCAATAGAAATGAAAGTGCTACAGCAGCTGAGTGGTAAGAGCGTCGCGACGCGTCGCCTAAAAACACAAGGGTCGTAAGTTGAATACTAGAGACGCACGAAATTTTTTCTTATTTTTAATAAATTTTACTGAACCATAAAAATTACGATTTTTCTTTACGGGCGCACAGTTACTGAAAAAATCAGTAAAAATTACTGGGATTTTCAATGAATTTTTACGGTTTAGTTTTTTCCGTGAAGCAAAGTGTGGAAAAGAATAATAAAAAATTTATTGGAAGGTTGGTTTGCGTTACTAATTTTGGGACCCACCATCCCAGTTCGGATGTTTTTTACCAATTGATGCAGCTGTGTGCAATACTTATACAATTTTTTAGCATAAACTTAGTACAATAATAAAGGCACAATACTTGTAATAATGAACAGTTAAATTTTTTTTGACCACCCTAATGTACTTCTGTATTATATTTACGTACAATGACCATCCGTCCGTGGTTGTTGAAATAAAGAACTGTCTCCGAAATTTCCAAGAAAAAATATTTTCTCTTAAAATGTTTCCAAGGAAAGAACTTTCTTCCTAATGAACAACATATGACATTTGACCTCGAATCGCAGATAAGAAGTAGTCAAAATATTACACCAACAAAAATCATTACTTATAAAGTTACTAATATAAAAATATTATTATGCTTATTTTAATTAATGTGTTGAATTTTTAGTACTGGATTTCGTTCACAAAATTATGGTCACCGCGGTTGTATGCATTGTTCACACTACATCACTACATTTATTAATATACATACACCTCCTGTTTTTATTCATTTTAAAAAATACTTATATAATTTTTATCATTTTCAATAAATCAATTGTTGTAAGTACTAAGTTGAGAAATTTGCATGTAATTTATTTTGTTTCTGGATTTTCTGTTGTTAATTATGTAGTCTCATTAATTTAGTATTCGTTTAATTACACTAGTTTACAGCCAAAATTCCCAGCGAATGCCGTTAATCATTTTATGTGGAAAATGGGCTGCTGTTTCCGAAAATCGCATTTTTTTTTTATTTCGTGTCGTTTTCGAGATATCGGTCATTTTCGGTTTTTGGACCAAAAAAAAAGATAGTTCCATTAAAATACAAATATCTCAAGAACCAATGTTTGTATTTAAACAAATAATATGTCATATTAAAGGTAATTAAATTACCTACAAATATTACCCACATCACTTTTTGGTTGGTTCGTTAGTTTCGGTGAAATAAATTGATTTCTAAAAAAAAAATTTTTTTTTTCGAAAAAATTAAGAAAAAATCAAATTCAACTTCAAATTTATACAAGAAGACATAAATTTTTTATAATATTTTTTTTTTTTGTATCATAGACTATATATTTGTGAAGAAAATAAGATATCATTTAAGAAAATCGATGGAAAAATGCAAAAGTTGTATACAATTCATTGATAAGTTACCAAAATGCGTTTTTCCCTATTTTTCCGTTTTTTTGTAATAAACTGTTCGGCAATTGGAAACTTTTTGTAAAAGAAATTAGAAAATCCAAAAAATTCTTAAAGAAGGCATTAAAAGGAAATACCCGTGCCTCGCCGTTTTTCTCTAGCACGTCAGATTTTTTTTTAATCGATTTTTGAAGTTTTTTAATCCACAGTACATGAAAAAACAGAAATAACGCATTCTTGTGTTAAATCGATGAATTTAACTATATGATCCTTACATCTGAGGTGTATTATGTGTTCAGTAAACTTATGCAGGATACTGCGAGGAATATTTTTGTAGAAAATTTTAACCCTCTAAAACCCTCACATGTGGGTCATTTGACCCCCACATTAAGGTCATTTTGACCTACATGTGGGGGTTTGAGAGGGTTAAAATTGTCTACAAAAATATTCCGCGTAGTATCCTGCATAAGTTTGCTGAAGACATGATACACCTCAGATGTAAGGATCATATAGTTAAATTCATCGATTTAACACAAGAATGCGTTATTTCTGTTTTTTCATGTACAGTGGATTAAAAAACTTCAAAAATCGATTAAAAAAAAATCTAACGTGCTAGAGAAAAACGGCGAGGCACGGGTATAGCCTTTTAATGTCTTCTTTAAGAATTTTTTGAATTTTCTAATTTCTTTTACAAAAAGTTTCAAATTTTCGAACAGTTTATTACAAAAAAACGGAAAAATAGGGAAAAACGCATTTTGGTAACTTATCTGAAAATTTGCAATGATTTTTGCAAACGCGAAAACTTCGATTAGCTGAGATTTCGCTACTTTAAACTTTAGGTAAATTTCCTAGTTGAAACTTAGTGTGGACAGTATTAGTAATTTTTTAGAAATTAGCAAATCGCGCGGGATATAAATTAGAACAACTTGTTCGTTTGGTGATCACTTTTGGAGTGTCGTTTAATTCATTTTCTTAATCTAACTTAGACTAATACATTTATAAGTTCATTTTAAAAGAAAATGGATTCAGTACTAATTTTATCTTAATACTAGGGTGGTTTCAAAATACTTCAAATAATATTCAATACTTAAAAAATTCACATGTTTAAATATAATGGATTGATTTAACACCGGCCACGTTGAAAACACCGAGTGATTATGGGACTGGTAACGCGGCTAGCTTGTGAATGGGCCTTTTTAAAACCCCAGTTTTGGTTTTAACGACGGCCACGCGTATCTTGCCGTCTTGACCTGCTACAATTTCCTCTATTCGACCGAGTATCCAATGTTGCGGCGGAAGGTTGTCCTCGTGGACGACGACCAGTGTCCCTACTGCCACGTTGGCCTGCTCTCTGTCCCACTTGTCTTTCTTCTGCAGGCTGAGGATATAGTCTCTCGACCAGGCCTGCCAGAAGCTCTGCTTGAGAGCGCATAAGAGCTGGTATCGCCCTAAGCACGTCAGCTTGTTCTCTGGAACGTCGAGCCCTGATTCTGGCGGCAGCGAACGAAGAGTGCTGCCGATTAGTAGATGCGCTGGAGTCAGCGCCTCGCCGTCGTTGGGGTCTTGACTCAGTGGAGCGATTGGCCTCGAATTCAGGACGGCCTCTACTTCTACAAGGACCGTGTTGAGCTCCTCCATTGTGAGCAACGCGCTGCCTGCGGCTCGCACCAGTCGTTGCTTCGCAGATTTGACAGCGGCTTCCCACAGGCCTCCGAAGTGCGGCGCTCTGGGTGGTATGAAGGCAAACTCGATCCCCTCTTCGGCAGCGTACAATTGTAGACGATCCTTCTGACTCAGGAACGCCTCTTTGAGCTCTCTGAGTTTGTTGTCTGCGCCTACAAAGTTGGTTGCGTTGTCGCAGTGAATTCGCTGAGGGAGCCCACGTCTGCCGATGAACCTTTTGAGGACAGAAATAAAACAATCAGAAGTTAAATTGCTTACTAGCTCTAAATGCACAGCTTTGGAAGTGAAACAAACAAAAACTGCAATGTACATTTTGACTGGTGGCCGACCACGAATTTTTAACGTTGTGTACACGGGACCACAGAAATCTACGCCACATATTGAGAATGGTCGTAGAGCCGTAAGCCTCTCTGAAGGCAAATTTCCCATTATTTGGGTGAGCAACTTTGGCTTATACCGAAAACAATGTACGCAGTTTCTTACGGTTTTACTGCAAGCCTCTTGAGCGTTAGTAAGCCAGATTTGCTGGCGAAGAAGTGCGACTAATGCTTTAGGGCCAGCATGGCAATTAGAAATATGCAGATACCGTAGATATATTTGTATAAAGTGTGTGTTCTTTGGCATTAACAGCGGAAACTTCGCATCGTTCGGGATGGGCGCATTTAAAAGACGGCCACCAACCCTGACTAAAGTGAAAGATCGGTTTTCCTCTTTCACCTCGTTAATAAACGGACTTAACTTTTGTATGTGGGATGGTAGTACAATCGATTTTTTAAGCTTTTTTATTTCATTCGCGAACTCGTTTTTTTGAATAACTTCTACAATTTTAAGAAACGCCCATCTTAGCTCTTTTGCAGTTGGTACAGTCGACATAATCACTTCGTCGTTTCTGAATTTTTTCGCGAAACGGTACATATACGAGACTATACGAAGTACTTTCGTATACGAAGAATTTCTTGTTACTAAATCAAGAATGCAATTCGATTCTTGCTCAACTGCAAAAAGTACTGTTTTGGTTTTTTTCTTTTCTAGAGTTTCTTGCTCTGGTGAAAGTTCAAAATGTTTATTTTGTGGCCACTCGGAATACTCTTGAAGAAGGAATTGTGGGCCGGAAAACCATATTGAACTATTCAACTCATCTACGTTGCATCCTCGAGACACAACGTCTGCTGGATTTTGTTTAGACGGAACGTGTCGCCAGGAAACGGTGTGAGACCACTCTTGAATCTCAGAAACTCTATTCGCGACGAATGTATTTAAAACTGATGGATGCGTTTTTATCCAATGTAGTGTAACTTCTGAGTCTGTCCAGAAAGTTACACTCTCGATTCCACAATTAAGCATCGACTTTACTCTGATCCAGAGTTTTGCTAGTAAATGCGCTGCGCACAGCTCAAGTCTAGGTAATGACTTAGTTTTGAGTGGAGCAACTTTAGATTTTGCAGTTAACAACTGCGTTTTGATACCATCAACTTCATGGCTTCGGACATAAAGGCAACAACCATACGCTCTTATGGATGCATCCGCAAATCCGTGAATTTGGCAATTTTGGTTAGGATGCGTGTTCACATACCGCGGTATCGCTATGGTATCTAATTGTGTTAAGTTGATTTTAAAGTTTTGCCAACTGGTATCCAAGCGCATAGGAATAGATTCATCCCAGTCAAGGTTTTGAAGCCAGAGCTCTTGTAATAAAATTTTCGCTTTAGTTATGATTGGGCATAGAAGTCCGAAAGGATCGAAGAGCCGAGAGGCCACGGATAGAATATTCCGTTTCGTGGCTCGAAGATCGTGAAAATTTTCATCCAAGTGAAACGTGAATGTATCACTCTTCGGAACCCAATGTATTCCTAGCGCTTTTGTGGAATCGGTATCATTGAATTTAAGGAATTTTTCTTTGTTTTCGCTACCATCGTAGGTAGGGTGATTCGAGTACCACTTGGCCAGTTGCAAGCCTGCTGACTCAAGGATTTGTGAGACCTGTCGTCTAATTATATCAAGCTCATCGAAATTATCAGCACCAGTGAGTAAGTCATCGACGTAGAAATCACTGCGAATGACTTCTGAACCGACTGGAAGTGTGCTCTGATACAAATCACTTAAATGGAACAAACATCGTATCGCCAAAAATGGAGCTGGCGAAGTGCCGTAAGTGACTGTGTTTAACTGGTAGATTCCAATAGGCTGTGACAAGTTTTCTCTCCACAGTATAAGTTGGAATTTCCGGTCTGCCTCGGCAATTTGAAATTGACGGTACATTTTTGAAATGTCAGCAGTAATTGCGTATTTATGCAACCGGAATCGGAGTAAGATTGAGAAAAGCTCCTCTTGAATTGTTGGGCCTACCATTAATGTGTCATTTAGTGACACTTGTGTCGACGTCCGACTCGAAGCATCAAATACTACCCTTAATTTGGTAGAAATACTTTGTGGCCGTAACACGCACTGATGCGGTATGAAATAATGATGGCCCTTTGTGACTGCATCATTAGTTAATGACATGTGACCTAAGCTGAGGTACTCTTTCATAAAGTCCATATACATTGCATGCATTTCAGCGTTTTTCGACAACTTGCGTTCGAGAGCAAGAAAACGCCTCTTAGCTGTTTCGAATGACAGACCTAAGGAGCTTGCAGTGGACTTAAAAGGC
Organism: Calliopum simillimum; assembly: GCA_951812925.1. NCBI lineage: Eukaryota > Metazoa > Arthropoda > Insecta > Diptera > Lauxaniidae > Calliopum > Calliopum simillimum. Next base: position 82,592,858 of record OX638372.1, on the reverse strand, counting down.
AGTGAAACCTCAAGGCGACCATTGGGTAACCGTTGTACGGTATTTACAAAATTATCCTCGCACATTTGTTCCTCGTCAGTGAACTTTGTTTTTGACTCGTTTGGAATTTCTTCTAATTCCCAAAATTTTTGAACTATAGAGTCAATCGGGCATATTTCTTCGTGGCTTATTAAGTGGCAAATTTTCGAATGAGTTGTGTCAGACTGCGTATATTTCCCTGACACAATCCAACCAAGAAGTGTCTTTTGAAGAGTTGGGATATTCGGACTTTGTTTGATTTGTCCTACTGAAAGCAATTCAAAGAATGTTTCAGCTCCTAACAGCAAATCTATTTTTTGCGGTTTGAAAAAACTTGGGTCTGCGAGCTCAATATTTTCAGGAATTTCCCAGTGTTTCATATGCACTGTGTGATCGGGCTGGTATGTCGAAATCGAACGCAAAATCCAAAAATCGGATGAAAACTCATGAGAGTTAATACGCGATTTCACAGAAGCATGAAGTTTTTGCTTTACAGTGGAATTCGTTTTACCGATGCCGACCACGCTCAAATTCCTCTCTTCCCTTTTCAGTTGTAACCTTTGCGCAAGTTCCTCGGTCATGAAATTTACTTGTGAACCGGAATCTAACAAGGCTCTGGCTAATTGGAAGCCACCTGACTTACTCTTTACTTCAACTACAGCTGTAGCCAGTATAACTTGATCCTCAGGAACCGAAGTGTGGTTCGATGAGGCCCGAGAAGTAGTAGCTATCTCAGAACTGTTTATCTGGTGGTTAGAACTTGACTGGGGAAGGTCGGTTGCATACTGATGTAACAAAGTGTTGTGAGAGCGGTTACATACGCGACAACGAGATGACTTGCATCTTGAAACTGAGTGACCCTTTTTTAAGCAGTTAATGCACATTGGAACCCCTTTTACGAACTCAAACCTCTGTCGTACGGGAATTGAAGCAAAAGAAGAACAATTATGTATGGAGTGCTCTCTTGACTTACAAAATGCGCACTTATTCTCTTGTTGTGTGTTCGCTTTCGCACAGGAGAATGAAGTTTTCTGATTCTTCTTTGACGCTGACTCGTAATTTGGTCGACTAAAAGACTTTGATTTTGAACCAGATGCTTCATCAGCTGATAAGTGTTGATAACGCTTATTCAAAGCCTTCTCACAATCACTCCATAATGGCAGCTGATCATAATCAAGCTGTTCTTCCCACTTGGATTTTGTGGCTGGATCGACCCTTGACATCACTAAGTGAATTAAAATGGCGTTCGTAATATTTTTGTCGTCGCCAATTGACAACAACGAATCATAGATTGCCGAAACTGTATCGATCATTGAGCGCAGAGCAGAAGCAGATGGCTTATTGATCTCTGGTAGATCGAATAACTTTGAAATACTATCGAAAAATATCAAGCAGTTATTATCGTAAACTTTTTTCAAACTAGCTAACGCCTTGGGATAGTTTCTTTCTGAAATTTGGAAAGCCTTGACTGTTCCCAGTGCCTCGTCAGACAAACATGATATCAAATGATTGAATTTTTCGATATCTGTTAAAGTGGGATCATTGTCCACTAGATTTTCAAACAAACTCATAAAATTTTTATAATCTGAATATTTGCCACTGAACTTAGGTAGACGCATGCTAGGAAGTTTAGATTGATGAGTTGCAATTGCGAAAGAAGTTTCTGAATTCACCGATTTCTGTTTACTTGCAACAAGCTTCATCAAAAGTGATTTCGTAATCACACATGCGTCTTCTATATCCGCCCGCTTTTCATCTTCAGGATCGATATGCTCGACTTGGTTCTGGTAATTCATCACACGTTCAATGTATGAATTTAGAATGTCTAAGCGACATTCAATTTCAGTTGGATTAAAAGAAATTGTTTTTTCCTCAACTGATGTCCTAATACGACAAATATTCGAAAGTACATTATCTCTCTTCTGCTTCAATAGCGTAAGAGGATCGCCACTTGTTGGTGAGTTTTGACGCTTTGTTTTAGTCATTTTCGAAAAAATAAGTTCACTTAAGTTTTTTTGCAATAAAAACGCTTAAATCAATTGGTGGAAAAACAACCTACTGAGAATTTTGCACTAAAATTCGTTGCAGTGTAATAGTTGCGTTGATTGTACGGCTCTTGAATTCTCGAAATAACTTATCGAAGATAAGTTCCGCTCTTAAATTTTCCTAGAATGACTAAATTTTCGATGACTATAAATTATAAACGTTTTACCAATCGCAAGTTTTGAAATCTCAATGAAATAAATTTATTTCGCAATAAACTCAATTGTAAAAAGCTTATACAATTGGAAAAATTCAGCAAATCGGAAGATTGATGCGTTAATTTTCGCTTAAATTTTAACGAATTACTCGAAAACACAAGATTATTTAATAAAATTGCAGAAAGATGTGTTCCAACTAAAAAGTAGGATGGAAGCAGTAAGGCCTTACACGGTAATGTGTAGAAGTGCGGTAATAGCAGCCCTGAAACTTCAATCACTCGTTGACGTTGAAAACCAAAACAATGTAACGAGTACGAAATGTAAACAAATTGACTGCAGTGTTTTTGTGAAAATTTGTGTTAAATTTGTTCGGTCTCGCTTTAAATATTCGCGCGGAAAATCGTTTTTGATTTTATTTTAGTAAACGAAAAGACGAGTGCGAAATTTCAATGGAAAATTTCCAATTAATTTTCCGATGGATTTTTTCGCGGTTCGGGTGCAGTCGATGTCGGGAAAAATTGTTTCACAGGACAAAATGTCGGCAAACTGGCTTTATTTTAATTTTTCTTGTTATGTTATAAATCTTTCTTTAAATATTGAATTTCTGGGTAACTCACTTTTCTTTAGAAATGTTTCAATTCTTGTAATTTAGAAGTTTGAGAATAGATTTTAATAAAATTTCCAAGAACCGAGGAAAATAAAAAATCACTTCCCGATCAAAAAAACTTGTCAAGTTCTTGTCATTGTATTAGAAATGTATATCAAAATGATATCAAAAATGTATCAGCCGCTGATATCCATTTTTTGTATATCATTTTGATATATTTTTGATATCATTGAATGACATGTCAATTTTGTATCAGAAATGTATATCAAAATGATATCAAAAATTTGTCAGCGGCTGATATCCATTTTTTGTATATCTTTTTGATATATTTTTGATATCATTGAATGACATGTCAATTTTGTATCAGAAATGTATATCAAAATGATATCAAAAATTTATCAGCCGCTGATATCAATTTTGTATCAGAAATGTATATCAAAATGATATCAAAAATTTATCAGCCGCTGATATCAATTTTGTATCAGAAATGTATATCAAAATGATATCAAAAATTTATCAGCTGCTGATATGTCAAATTTTACGTTTTCGTTTGTGAATTTTATTTAATTAAAGATAATTATAGAAGACGAACGCGCAGCCAATTTTAGTGAATAAGTTAATTTTCTAATGAAATTAGTGAAAACCACACAAATATAATTGAGTGCAAAAGAACCGACACTCCATTCAGTTGCTGCATGCGGCCTGTGGTTGGGAAAACTAAAAGTATGGAAAACGGACGAGCAGCCAATTTTAGTAAGAAGTGAGTTTTGCCATGAAATTAGTGAAAAAGCATATGAATAATATAATTGAGTACAAAAAAAAAACTAGTTGACGACGATTAACCACAATATTGTAAAATTTGGCCATAATCTGCGTCACTTTAGTTACGGACCCAAAATTGGTTGTCATTTTTGTATCAGAAATGTACAAAAATTGTATATCATTTTGATATCTTTTTTTGATATCATTTTGATATCTTTTTTTGATATCATTTTGATATCTTTTTTTGATATCATTTTGATATCTTTTTTTGATATCATTTTGATATCTTTTTTTGATATCATGGTGATATACAAAAAGCGTTACATTCCGTATATCACTGTGATATCCTTTTTTTATCAAAATCTTGTATGTCACTGACAAATTTTGGATATCATTTTGATATATTTTTGATATACTTTTTTTGATCGGGTTGTTTCACTTTTAGCTGTGTTGTGTGTGTGTGTTTTATACAAAATTTCAAATGCCAAAGAAGATATGCAATTAATTTGTGCGGTGCTTTGCAGCAGTTTTTTTTGTAATTAACCTCGCACTGTAATTAATTAATTGCATATAAATACCTGGTCACTGGTTCCTTCCCTTTGACAACAATAGCAACTGCAAACCATCAGGACAAACAATCTTTTGAATTCCGGGGAAAATCTGAAGGCAGCCTTCTTCACGTAACTCCACCGTTGATCCGCAGAGTATAAAAAGATGCGCGAATTCCGTATTTTACTTTACGTTCGGATATAAATATTATAGCGTAATATTTATGCGTATGAATTCACGACCGAAAGACTTGTTTGTAAAAATTTAAAGATTTTTACTTTACTTTGAAACGACTCCAATCAACGAACAAGCTGTTTTTTAAAAAAAAATGGTGGAACGACACGAATTTGCTTCGAAAAAAGTTAAGAAGAAAGAATAATAAATTGAATTAAAACTGTCCCTGCTCGGGCGCCATGAAAATTTGCAATGATTTTTGCAAACGCGAAAACTTCGATTAGCTGAGATTTCGCTACTTTAAACTTTAGGTAAATTTCCTAGTTGAAACTTAGTGTGGACAGTATTAGTAATTTTTTAGAAATTAGCAAATCGCGCGGGATATAAATTAGAACAACTTGTTCGTTTGGTGATCACTTTTGGAGTGTCGTTTAATTCATTTTCTTAATCTAACTTAGACTAATACATTTATAAGTTCATTTTAAAAGAAAATGGATTCAGTACTAATTTTATCTTAATACTAGGGTGGTTTCAAAATACTTCAAATAATATTCAATACTTAAAAAATTCACATGTTTAAATATAATGGATTGATTTAACATTATCAATGAATTGTATACAATTTTTGCATTATTCCATCGATTTTCTTAAATAGTATTTTATTTGCCTAACAAATTTATAGACTATGATATCAAAATACAAAATGATTTTTAAAATTTTTTTTTCTTGTAAAAATCTGCAGTTGATTTAGACATTTTTGTAATTTTTTCGGAAAAATATACTCTTTTTTTTCAGAAATCAATTTATTTCATCGAAACTAACAAACCAGCCAAAAAGTGATGTGAGTATCATTTGTAGGTAATTTAATTACCTTTAATATGACATATTATTTGTTTGAATACAAACATTGGTTCTTGAGATATTTGTATTTAAGTGGAACTATCTTTTTTTTTTGGTCCAAAAACCGAAAATGACCGATATCTCGAAAACGACACGAAATAAAAAAAAAAATGCGATTTTCGGAATCAGCAGCCCATTTTCCATATAAAATGAGTAACGGCATTCGCTGGGAAAAAAAATTTTAATCATTTGTAAACTAGTGTTATTAATTGACAATCTAACCAAAATATAATATTTTTAAATAATTTCTAAAAGAAACATCGAATGCTTTTTTTTAACGCACAATTCGGAATTCGGAAAACTTATCGAATAGAGGACAATCCTTTTTAAGTAATAGGTCAATTTAAGAATTTTAAGAAATAGATCAATTAGAATCGCTTTTTACTTCTAGGTATCTCGTTTTTGGACGGTTGGATTACAAAATTAAACCTTTGAACCTTTATTAAATAATATAAATTAAGTATTAATTACTAGTCTCATGAAAATTAAATAAAAGTTGTTTTTGCTACGCTACTTTTGACGTTAGAAAACATAAAACTTTGGCTAAAATTTCATTTGCATGTTTTTGAAACCCAATTTCTAATAATACTTTCAAAATCTGATGTGATTTAGAAGAAAAAGTGGTAATTTAGAAAACAGTGTACCAAAAAATGAATTTGGAATTTTGAAAATTTTTTATTTTTGTATATAAGTTATAAAAAAATCAAGTGAATAAAAGTGCCTTAGCAAGTGAATAGATATATAAGGGTATGGATCGTTATTATAACAAAAGTGTTTTCATATATTAACCACTCAACAAACATTATTTAAAATAAAATTTCCCACGAGATTTTTCAAAGCAAAAGTTAATCCTGGCGTGAGCACATAATTCTTTTATGGAAATACCTTATAATATCAAAAGGAGTTATACCATACATAACGCAGGTAGCTGAAAAAGAACATACCCTAGAGAAAAATTGCATACGCTTCTGAACCAAGCACTTCAAAAGCGCTTTTCTCCACAGAAATTTAGAAGCACTTACGCAATAATTTTTTGTTAGGCTAAAGTATTTTTTTATTAAAATATTTTTTATAAAACATTTTTTTATTTCACTTTTAAATTTTCCTTTCTCTTATTTGTTTACTTTTGCTTAATTGAACTGAAACTGATTACACAATGACTCCATGTAAGGGTTTAGTAAGAACAACATGGGTTTGAACCCAGCGCGGGTGATTATATTTTTATTGTTTTTTTATTTTTTTTAGTTTACAGTCGACGTCCAGTAATACGAATGCTCCGTATTACGAATGTCCAATGATACGAATGCAATATTTCTTCCACACGTGATTCTATAATACGAACAGCGGTAAATTTTACGGTTCGATAATACGAATGAGATTTTTTTCTTAGTAGGCTTTGCTCTTTTGCTAAGCATTAAATGCTTAGAATGCATGAAAGAATACGTGGGAAATTTCCTCAGAATTTTTAGAATGTTTTGAAATGCTTTTTTCCAATATTTGGAGAAAAATTGTTCAAAAACGTTTCGAAAAATCTGAAAAAAAAAAATATTGAGTTTTTGAAAAGAAGTCTTTCTAAGAAACTTACAAAAATCACCAAAATCAATTTCGCGACCCTGTTTTTTGACAAGAAATACCAGAGCAAAATCCTCGCGCATCGGTAACACAACAATGCCAAATTTTAGCCAAATCGGTCACATCATGGTTTTTTAACTGGTACAATTGGCGTGTTTTACTTTAAATTTCTTCTTTTAGTGGCAAAACTTATTAAGTATATTTAATTGAGCTTAACAGTGCAGTATGTTTAGCTCAGTTTCCATATTTTATCCATCAAATATTTTTTTGATTCTTATCAAAATATTGAGGGTATTCCTTAAAATGTGTAAATGCCTCGAAAATCACGTAAACTCGTAATAGTTGTCAAAATTAATACGAACTTTGTCAATTTTACGAGCTTTCGAGGCTTTTACACGTTTTAAGAAATACCCTAATTGTATTTTCCGTTTCCGTACCATATTACTCAGAAAAAAAATTCATAAATTTCCTATTTTTCACACAATTTATTTCGTAAACTGATGTTTTTCTCTCAAAACAAATATTCGAGTTATGAGTTTTATCTCTAAATCGACGATATGTCTCAGTATAAAAGAAAAAAGAACCAAAATTTCGTTGCGATAATACGAATTTTTCGATTTTACGAATGGGCCTGACATTATATAATTCGTATTATTGGACGTCGACTGTATTTATTTTTTTATTAAAAGATTTTTTATTCAACATATTTTTATTTCACTTTTCCATTTTCCTTTCTCTTATGTATTCACTTTTGTTTAATTGAATTGAAACTGATTACACAATGATTCTATGTAAGGTTGTAGGAAGCATTCGAATCTCAAATTCTGTTTGGACAACATTTGCTTAATATACAAATCGTATCGGGCTATGGTGTAGCGGTCTAACAAGTTGATAAATGTAAGTAAAAATAATATGTTTTTATCTATCACACGGACGGTCGTGGATTCAAATCCTAGTGCTGCCAGTTTTTTTACACTTTATCGAAAAAACGCTAACCGCAGCATTACAAATAAGCGCTTCAAAAGGCCTTTTGAAGTAAGGCTGCGCTAAAGCTTAAGCGGAGCGAAAGCGCTTTTTGGGAAAAAAGATGCACTTCGGAAGGGTTATTGAAGCACTTCTTTTCCCCTTGGGTATGTACACTATCAACATGCTTTCATGAATATCAACACATTTACAACATGTTTTGGAAAATGATTAAGGACTGGAAAGATTTCCCAAAAGGGCGATTCTAGGAAAAAAAAAACCATCAAAAGATATGTCATACCTATATAGCTTTTAATTGGTGTAGCTCAATGCTTTCTGACGTTTTCTTATTATGACATAAATAACTGTTCCTATTTATTTGCATCGTATATGTCCCCAGCGACAAAGCTCGTATTTAGACTAATTTTCGAAAACTAGAAAGTTTCATAATAGTAGGGGAGATGTGTGTACCTTGGTCCGAGTGTACCTAGGGCCAAGTGTCGGTTGGCGCTCAACAGCTGCACGTGTGCGATAATGTTCTTCTATGGAATTTTCCACTCATACCGCTGACTGATATTAGTACACTTCAGACCGCCAAGCTGTATGCGTGTGTACAAAGTGACGGAAAAAGTGTTTTTGAAGTAAACTACGAAACGTTTTGTGAGAAACTTACTTGAAATATTTCAGTTTTACAACATCAAGAAGGAAGTTTGGTTATTGTTTTCAGCTTTAAGTGTGTTTTAGATGTATTTTAATTAATGTATTTTATGGTAGTTAACAGTTTTAAAACATGTTATCTGTGTGTACCTTGGACCTATGCTTATTGACCATCGAGCCTTTTTCGACGAGCAAGGCGTGGCACCGCCCACTGAAAAACATAATGGTCATATTATCATTCCTTAATGCTAACCCTACCTCCGTATCAAATTTTGTTAAAATCGATGCAGCGGTTTAGCTGAGAGAGCGTTTTTTTCATTTAGGGGCGAGGCACCGCCCACTTTAAAAAAATATATAGTCCTATGCACTTCTCCTCTTCACAAACTTTCCAACAAAAAAAAAATCAAGCAAATCGGTTGAGATTTAGGTATAGAAACAGGGACCTAACCGATTTCGTTTGCCTATTTATATATAGATTTATTGATAAACATGTTACTTTTGATTACATAATAAATGGTTCTTTCATAATTTATTACCTATATAAAACGTATTTTCTTTTATTTTTGGTGGTCCAAGATACACTTGCATTGTGTACCTTGGACCGTTTGAGATTGGTACGGAAAAAATAATATTGCCACGCAATGGTAAGACATAGAAATATTATTGTCACGTCATTAGATGCTGCAAGCAACGTAGAAATATGACTTAGTCAAAAAACTGAAGAAACTTTTTTGGAAAATCCAGCACATTTAAAAAACTGAAAAGCGGACCAAGGTACACACATCTCCCCTACAGTAAAATTAAAATGGCTGAAAATAGGAAAAAAACCTGCTGCCTTGAAATTTGGCAAAATTGTTTACTTAGAAAATAGTCCCCCTCAGTCTTAGACGAATAACTTAAGCATTCTGAGTGAAACAAAAAATCGCTTAAAACAAAAGTTGACATTGCGAGATAATCGTTTCGTTTTTAATATATATTTTTACAATAAAATTTACCGAGATTTGTAACTTTTAAGTAAGAGTTATTTTTTTTCGAGAATCCCTATAATTTAAATATTTCAAATAGTGATGAGAAAAATCAGTCTTGGTCTTGTAATTGGTAATTATTCGGGACCAAGACACTGATATAATTTCAAGAACAAGACTTAGGCCCAGATTCACAGTCATTAATGTTTTCACAAAATCCACAAAAAAAAAAAAAAAATTCACGAATTTGCCCGTGCTACCATATTTTTCGTTATAGCTAAACAAAACTCTGCGAATGTGAAACATTAGTTAAACTCTTGTCATAATTTTAGTTATCTTATTGATTAACTAATGACTGTGAATCCGGGCTTTATAGGACTATTCCGGTTAAGACGGCAGAAAGTCTTACGTAATACATTTCAAAAATACTTTCTAAGGCTTCCTAAGACTTTCGGAATTCTGACGAAAAAGTCTCGTAGAAAAAGCTCATAAATTCCCAAAGCTTTAGTGGTGAACTTGTCAAATTGTGCAAAATAAGGTCTTCTCTTGCGCGGCGTGAAATAATATTGTGCTGAAATTGTTGCTACATGCTACAAAATTTTCTTTTCTTTTGTAACCATTAGAACAAAAATTAAACCAAAGGAATTATAATTCTGTAAAGTTCTTCAGTTTTTTATTACCACAAACACAAACAAAATCTTAGGCAGATGTTTTATGATAAAAAATTATAAGGAAGAAATAAAAAAAAGGAAGCAATAAAATAAAATATTTCTTAATTTTTCACTTTTTCACGTAACAAAAACAAGACCTCTCTGTAAGAGCTCCTAGGTAGCAGGTCTTAAAAGTCGACTTTATAAAGACGGAAAGGAGCTTTCTAAATGCCACCGGAATACCAAAATATCTTAGTTACGACTTTCGTAGCAGTTAAGACTGTGGTGAGCTGTTTGACTACTGCCGGAATAGCCCTATTAGTGTCCAAGACTGAGACCGCTATGGTCTTGGTTTTGGTCACTCAAATATTGGCGAAATGGAAAGAGGAGAAATTCTCTCTCTTTATTACTGTTACAAAATTAAAAAAATTAAAAAATTTGTAACGAATAATCGACCAAAGTTTATTTTACATAAATGTGTTATTTAGAGCAAATACGTATAAAGTTATTTGTCCCTTGCATTTGGGGTGGGTGAATGTAGTGGTTAACCTTAATTTTGATCATATTTGTTTATTGATGTTAACATCGTTGGTATGCAAGGGCGTACGCAGGATTTCATCTAGGAGGGGGGGCCAAACTCAAATTTTGCGAACTTTTTTTTTTTTTTTGAGAAATTTTAATGTAAGAGCTGTATATTTTTGTGCGCTAAAATATTAAATAAAAGTTCATTATAAGTTATGAAGGTACTTAGATAACTTTCTAAATAAAAATTTTCTTAGGTATGTTATCTTTTAAATACGTATCACATTTCTAAACTAATTTGAGGTCGCTGACTCCAAAAAACGCATTAATTTTTTTTTTCCGAGGAGCCGTTCTAGATATAATCGACACTTTCGATTTTTGAGGTTATAGCTCTAATTTTATAAGAAAATATTTCGAGAAACCCAATTTTGATCGAATATTTGTATACACTATTTTAAGGAAAAATTCTTACGCTTCTTTTAAACGTACCAATTACTAAAATCCTATTCAAATTGGCTGAGTAAAAGTTAAAAGTTATAAAACTGAGCGAAAAGTTAATTTTCATAGCAATTTCTTACAATTTTGCATTATTTTTTATATTTTTATTTATAAGTGTATTTAATTTTAAATATTTTAAGCCCAAATTTACTAAAATCAGATTAAATTTTAAAAAATTATTAAGGTTTCAGTGAAGTAAGACCATTTTGATTTTTTATCGGAAAAATAAACAGGTATTATAAACTGGGTCGATTTTTATGAAGCAAAAAAATTGCATAATGGAAATTGTATTTTGGAAATTTTTTTTTCTTTTTCTTTGACCAATTTTTGAAAAGTTAAAAAAGGTCTGAAAAAATATATAAAATACTTTGATACTTTGAACGATTTTAATCGAGGCCTTTTTCATTTCAGAGGAAGAAAACGATAAATAGTTTTAGACTAATATATGAGTATTTACACAAGTTTTATTCTTAATCAAATGTTACCAGAAACTACAAAACCAATCACAACTGAAAATAAACAAATTTTTCGGCTTTTAACCTCACTTAACTTTTTTGAAGATTATGTCATAGTTAACATCAGCCGCTATTTCTGCTTCAATTGACAAAACTGATAATGCAGATAGTCTCTCTTGCCTCATCGTGCTTCTTAAGTAGGCCTTAATCAGTTTAAGCTTCGAAAAACTTTTCTCAACAGTGGCTGTAACGACTGATTGTTGTATAAACATTAGGATATACTTCTTCCGAATTATTTTCTAAAATGAACTGGAGAAGTAGTTTTGCATCGGTAACAGAGTTGAGTGAATTGGATCTTAAAATCAGGAGTTCTTCATACAGTTCATAAGGTTGTATGTCGCAGTATTCACCTTCTCGAAGTATTTTACCTATATCATTACAATGCTTGAGAAGGTCCTCTTTTGTTATAGATTTCAAATAATTGATATCATAAATAAAACCAAATCGTTCATTATATTCGTTTAGTGCTTTCAATCGGCATTCGGTGTCAACTATGATGGCATCTACCATTGCATTGAAAAAGTTTACTCTATGCTGTGTTTCAGCAGATTACATTAGTTCATATATATATTCATAACCGAACATTCGTTCTTTCTTTTCGATTCTTTTTTCCTTATATTGTGACTCCATTTCGTAACAACTTTTTTCTACAAACAATTACGCATCTGCAATCCTGTAGGTATTACGGAATTCTTGAATCCAGCTACAAAATGAATGTAATGCGTCAATAGCGACTATCAAATTCACTTGAACCGATTGCCATAGTTTACTTATATTGTTTACACGTAATAAAATCTCATACCACACGTGTATTGCAAATTGTAAAAATATCGCTTTTACTGCTGCGATTCTACTCTCCCATCGCGTTTCAGACAGAGATTTTAAAGTCAATTTTAAGTAATTTGGTTTTTATAATATCCCAACGCTTGGTTGACTTTGAAAAGAGCACATAGATTTTATTGATAAAACCGAAAAATGTTTTGGCTATTGTGAAAGATTTAGCTGCATCTATCAAAAACAAATTCCAACTGTGGCATCCGCATGGCGTGAAGAAAACTCTTGGATTTATATTAAGTATTCTAGTTCTAACACCTTTATTAATGGCGACCATATTGGCGCCGTTACCATATCTATGTCCCCTACAGTTTTGGATATCTAGATAATTTCTTTCTAGTTCTTGTACTATCGCATTTGTTAAATACTCTCCCATTGTTTCTGATACGTTTATAAACCCAACGAAATGCTCATCTATAGCTCCAGTTGAAGAATTGCAAAATCTTAATACTATAGACATTTGCTCAACACGGCTCACATCTCTAGTGCAATCCAGCATGATGGCGTAGAATTTTGCTTGTATAACTCTGTTTATAATTTCGTCAGTAACGGATTTAGACATTAATTGAAATAATTCATTTTGGATGTCATGGCTCAGATAATGTTGATAAATTTGCTTTTCATTAATACGTTGCAGGTGCTCCCGAAGTGTCAGATCATATTTGGCTTATAATTTGAAAAGGTCTATAAAATTGCCACTGATTCCGCTATCACTAAAGTCAAGAGATTCTCGATGAGCTCTAAATGCAAGATTGTGGAAGGCTGCGCAGTTTATTATATCTATCAATCTTTCAAATAAGTTATACCACTACTTTTGCGATTCCCTAATCAATTTCGCATTTTCTTGATCTATTGTTTTTCCATGTTTTATTCCTTTATAGAAATCCATCCATTTTATCATGCACTCCAAGTGTCCTTGACTTAGTTCATGTCTTTGCAATATACGATTCAGATCTATCCAGTCACAACATCCTTCTTTAACCATTTATGACGAATTTGCTCAAAAAAATTTCTTAGTTTGAAGGAAATAATGGAATTTGAAATTGGATTATTTAAATTTTTTTTTTTTGCGAGGCCCCCTCAGGCGCGAAGCCGTCGGCAGTCGCCGACACCGCCGACGCCTTCCGCCACCACTGTCTACACTAGCTGCAGAAAAAATTTTGAATTTTTTAACGCAGCATTTTTTGCAAAAATATAGTCTTTAGTTTTAAGCAGCTTTGGGTATCCCTTCTGAGAAGAAAAAAAAGTTATGAGCAAAAAACATTTTTTTGTACCTGTTTATTTTTTCGATAAAAAAACGAATAGTCCTACTGTAGTGAAACCTTAATAACTTTCTAAAATATAATCCGATTTTACTTAAAAATTGTTTGCAATTAAATAAATAAATAGTATAGTAAATATAAAAAAAAGTATTTGTATAAAATATTGTCCAAAAAATCGTGTTTTATTTGGCTTAAATATGAAAAGTTGTAAAAACTACCGTAAAAATGAATGAATATGATATATTTGTGACTCTAATGCTAGAGCTAGGGGGCAGCTGGCCCCCCTTGCGTACGCCCTTGTTGGTATGATATACTCGTTCTATAAATATGTCTGGCAAAAAATTATAATTTTCATTCTGTGCACATTTATGTATAAAATGTCCTCTAATTGAAATTTATGTGTATATCATGGTCAGGTACTTAAATTGAACGATTTTACCTACAAACAGTAACCAAAAAAGAGAAAAAATATTCTTGAACGATATGTTGTGTTGGATGTAATCAAAATCTTTAACGTAAATGTTTTTAATTTTTAATCCGATTATCAACACTACGACTGCTTTAAGCATTGAAGCACAAAATCGCTATACTCTACCTTTAAAGATTCTCATTCAATTATATTAACACTTCAATGCTTGGCTTTTTACAAGCCTTTATAGTACTGGTAACAATATGAAAGACCTTGATTATTGGCAAGTTTCATTACTATCCCTGCAGTTAATCGGACTAGTGCATGGCTAGTCTTTGACTACTTCCAAACAGGACTAGTACTAGTATGGACTGTCGATTTTTCAATGTTGAGGTCTTACGAATCGTCAATTTTCTCCCTCTGCATTACCTTTTCGCTAGTCGAGAGACAATTGTCTCCCTTTGCATTACCTATTCACCAGTCGAGAGACAATTGAAAATTTTGAGAGCTTTGAGACTCGATTTCGAGTATCTAATAATTGAGCGAACGAGTATCTTAAAATTGAGAGATGCAATTAGAAGAAGAATGAGCGAACAATGACGCAATTTGAATGGCGAATGAAAAATGAAAAATTTTTTCAAATAATCAATAAAATAACATAATTTCAGATAAATCAATATATGTATGTAGATGTGAAACAGTGCGTCGCGTACTGACGCGTCGGTATTTCCACGAAAATTTATTAAAAAAAACGGAACACCAAAAAACGTGACTATTCATACTAAACCATACTACATTTTCTCAATCAGTGGCACTTCTCAGCTAATAAAAGAGCAAATAAAGACATGGAAAAACATGAAAACTTTGTATTTTTTCATTCAATTGACCATTTGTGCACTACTTGGGGACTAAAGCAACGCTAGTCCCTTTTTGAACAGTTGCCGAACTAGTCAATCTTTGGGACTAGATCCAAATTTAACTGCAGGGATGCTTTAAACTTCACATACAACCAAAAATATTATAATGTTGCAGAAGATAAGTTAGTTTCTTGAGCTTCAAACTCAAATTTTCCGAAATTAAAAGTTGAAATCGTTAATATCTCTGAACATTTTTTTGCTATACAAGGTGTTCACATACGATATCTTAATTGGACCAAGTAGGGTACCCTTTTTTTTGCTGATATCAATAGTCCGAAATTTTCTGAGTAAAATGATATACTTTTTAAAATCGAAACTTTGGCACTTCTTTTTTTTTTTGTGGGCACAATAGGTTAATAAATAGCTTTCATAGATCTTCTGAGTAAAGTAAAAAAATAAGTAAGCCAAACAAAAACTAATATAGCCATTTTCGATATATTTTTTAATGGTGATTCCGAATCCGAATTCCGGATCTTTGATCGATGAATAAACGTGTTTTTTAACTTTTTAAGGTATATCTCCGAGAAAAAAATATATCGATGTAATTAATTATAGTTGAAAAAACTTTATTTATTTTAACGAAAAATTAAAAAAAAATATCAAAACTTTTCGAGTTACGATGGACGGATCGATATGGTAGATGATAACTGCGAAGAAGTTACAGTGGCAACCACCGCTTTTTGTATGTTTCTATAAGAGTTATAATTTTAAATTAAATAATTTAGCTCATAAAATGTTTAATTCAACCGAATTTATTTATATCCTTTCGCTTCCGGATGAGAAGAGATGTAGGTATACAGATTTTTTGATTGAATTACGCTGCCGTTCAACTTCTAAATTCGTCAAAGCTACCGTCTATGCCTAATACAAACTGTAAAAAATTGATCCAGTGCTTCTTTGCGTCTCTTGGTTATATATCTCTTCGCTTCGATTCAACCCAAAATAGCCACAACTGTTAACAGTTTGAAAATAAGAGGAATAATGACATTTGCCTAAAGGTATGCAACAAAAAAATTGAGCCTAATGCTAGCAAATGAAGAAACTTAATTTAAAAAATAACTAAGGAAAGAAAAATATCAGAATTATCTAATAAAGATAAAAAAATGAGTATATTGTGAGCCACAACTGTAGATGACATTTAATTTACTTTCTTTAAATTTACTTTCAGTCAATAAGTATGCCTTAAGTATTTCAATATGTTCTTGCAATGTCGAAAGGCACCGACTTCGCGCAAAATTGTAAAGAATTTAATTTCCGATACAATTTTTCAATAGTTTCCACTAAAAAATTGACTCACATTCTCAAGCGTACTACTAATTTTACGCAGTGATGCCAACTTAGTGCCGGACTTGGTAAATGTTTTTTTATCAATTTCAAGGACATCATAAACGTTACCCCAACCATGGACTAATAAATATGCAATTTCAAAAATATTGTTAACAATGAATACGCTATTTTGCTTTAACAAAACCACAGAAACATGTGGACGAACTCTTATTGAAAAAATTTATGGAATATAATCAGGCATGTTCTGAAATCCAATTCACTTCGGAATCGCAATGAAAGCAATCTTCAAGAGCTCTGCATTGCGACAAATCAGATGGAATCGGATTTGTACAAATAAAATTTACTTATGGTTTCTATCCGATTTACCGAAACATAAATCCAATTTGGTGTTAATTATCAAAATGCGGAGCTCTTTAAGATTGCTTTCATTCTGATTCCGAAGTGAATCGGATTTCAGAACATGCCAGAATAAAATATACATTGACATTGTAGTAAGAATTTTGGAGAACTTTTTTTTCATGCATTATTTCGTCCCTATACAAGTGAAAAGTACTAAGTCAGTTTTCTCGAGTTTTGAGTTATTTGGTATTTCTGGTCTAAAATATTATAGTCTTGAGTTTGATAAGACCCATTTAGCCATATCTATGTTAAAAAGTGATTATTTTCAACATAAAAGTAAAAGCAAAACAACGATTTCCATACAAAAAAGAAAAAAAAAACAAAATTCAATTTCAAATATCACAAAACTTGAAAAACTGACTTAGTGCTTTTCACTTGTATAAGGACGATTTAAAAAAAGAAATAAAATTGTTTCCGTATTTTTTTAGTATTTTATTGATTGAAAACGGGTTTTTTATTAATTTTAGTGGGTTTTGAAAATGAAAAGTTGGGATCACTGATTAAAAAACAAAGTTTTTCAAAATTCCCCAACAACCCCTGTTAACTTCAAAAGTAGTGTCACAACAGTGAGCTCATCGTTTTTTAAAATGTTTTATCTTGAATCAGTCTTATTTGTAGGGGAAGACGGGATAGATTCGTACACGGGGCACCTTCGTACAGTAGCTTTATTTCGAAAACTATAGAAGTTAGTATGTCCGTTTCTTCATATGCAATATTGGTGCTTTTACAGCCATTAAGCTTGTGAAATGTGGCGGTGGTACGATTGTTGACTTGGCCGAAAAAACACTTTTTTTTTTCAGTACAAAAGTAATTTTCTTATCTGACTTAAACTTTGTTTAATGGTAATAACTTTATACCAAAATTTTAAAATACTTCTGCTGGTTCAAAAACAGATATGCTATTTTACTGTGTGATTTAGCTAATAGAAAAAACAACAATCTATATTGATCAGTTTGGGGCACATTCGTGCATATAGTTATGGGGTACATTCGTACACACGAATTTACCCTTATGAAGCATAATTTTAATTTATTTAGTATAACAGAAGTAAGAGACGGTGTATAATTACCAATTAATTCATGGAATTACTGAAACACGTCCAAAAGCAAACGCAATACTCCAAAGATAAACTTAATATGCCGCTAGTCGACAGCTATGAAAGTCATTTCTCAATAGATGCATTTACTTATGCTTGGGGCAACGGGATAGTTTATTTCTTACTCCTATCACACTTTACAAAACATCTTCAACCAATAGAGGCCTGATTGGGCCTTTTTATTGAAAACTGAGGACTGCATTCAAAGATCGGAATGTTTGATCATGTGATGGTAAAAATATTACAAATGCATTTGAAATAACAAGAATATGGCCATTTAACAAACTTTTGTGCAGCGACGAAGTTTTTGCATATAAGTATTTGGAATTTACCAGTCAAGTTCTATGGCAGATCTGCATGCGAAAGATGTTCTATACGTTCAAGAGGATACTCTTTCATTCGATCCACATACGATTTCATCGCCTTAATTGCTGCATCCACTGTTGCACGTTTACCCCACGTTATGTACGAATGTACCCCGCATATGGGGCACATTCGTACGTTTTGATTATCTTCAGAAAATCTGTCATTGCTCTTAAATGATAAATCTGACCGTTCTTAACTTACACTATATTAAATGCGTATTTAACTGCATACTAGTTATGTTGAAAAAGCTGGTAGCTTACTTTATTTTTAGCTATAAAGTGAAAATTGTACGAATCTACCCCATCTTCCCCTAAGGTCCAGAAGGATCATTTAGTATGTTGGAGCATCTATTTTCGAATGCCGAGTGCTGTTGTTGAAAAAACACTGTGGCGAACAGAAGTATGTAAAGCTGGAATAAATCATAGTTGATTCATTTATCCGGTTATATCTCGCAAACTGCACAATATATTTTGATATTATTTCACAAACCGAGGTTTAAAGTAATAACCTTTTTAAAGGTTGAAGGTGAGTGATATTAGAGAAGTACTTTTACACAATTAAAAATCTACAGTTTCGAAAAATGATTGTTGTTTTTTTTTTTTGAGCTCGTCAAAATTTGCGGGGTTAAAATATTTATGAAAAATTGTTTTTGTTGTTTCCCATAAAAAAAACAACAAACATTTTTCGTGTGTGTTGTAGTTCTCAGAAATTTAAAAAATTATTGAAATATTGTTGTTGTTGCAAACGAGCCACCAAAAAAACAACAAAAAATAGGTTTTGTGATTGTTGTAGTTCGAGGATTGTGAAGTTGTTGTAAAAGCGAAAATTTTGCGCTGACTGCGCTTGGCTCAGTGATTTGAAAACGCTGACACCCTCGTATTAGACTTATCATATATTTTATGGGAAAAATTGAAAATGAGAAAAACCTTACGCCCAGGGGCTAAAAAGTTTTCTATTGGTGTAAATATCAAGCATAGAAATTTTGGTTCCGATCGGCAAATATTTGACCGTGCCTCCAGGCCGTTGAAGGTCGGAAAAACGCTATTTATATGAAAAAATGGAGCTTTAATCGAAAGAATCATGTACCAAATTTCAATTATCTGCGTTAAAAAGTTTCAGAGACAGTTTGAATTAATTTTGAGGGAGGCGTGGCACCGCCTACTTTTTTAGCCTGTAACCTAGCTTTTTTAAACACTAAGATACTATGAAAATTTCATTCAAATCGGTCAGTTAGTTTCCGAATTCATAAGTAACAAACAAACAAAACCTCATTTTTGTATAAGTACTTATTAGTAGATAGATAGTAGGTGGATTATGTTCAAATTAAAATTTTTTTAAAATTGTTTAGGGAATGTTTGCTAATGTTGAAAACATAAGATTCAGGTTATCAGCATTTAATTTCATCATTAAGTAGAAATTGGGGTACACACTTAACATGGTTTGTTTTTTAGTAATATGTAGGTGCTTTTGAGCTAAAAGTACCAGATACCTGGACATGAATTTTATACCTTTTCGGAAAAGGGGCAGGTACAGAGCAAATTTAAAGAGAAGAAAATCACAAAATCTCCTAAGCAGTATATGGTTTGGCAGGCCTTATGCACCTGCGGTCTGAGAAGCAATTTTTTTCGTAACATAGGGCAAAATTAACTCGAATATTTATATCGATGAATGCCTTGAAAAACGTATTTTGCCATTTATTCATGGGCACGGAGGTACTAACCTGATTAAGCAACCTCTCACTACTATAGAGCCAACATAGAATGTTACATTAGCAATAATGTAAATTTTGTTCCCAAAACTTCGAGCCCACTCGACCTATTGAGAGATATTGGGCTTTAATGAAATCAAATCTTCAGAAAAGTAAAAATAATGCAAAAAATTTACAAGATTTCAGAAATAAGTGGCGAAGGTCGTACGGTGCTGTCGACGAAACAACTGTACAAAACTTAATGAAGTAAAATATTTTTAAAGAAAATAAATATGTGTTAATACTTAGTTTTAAGGTTATTTGGACAGTCTTATGCAATCAGTGGCGGATCCAGCATTGTCAAGAGGGTGGCCGATTGACTACATTTCTAGATAATAACAGAATGTTTTTAAAACCTTGACATATAATTTAAAAAAAATGTTAGCACTTGGTTTGAGAGGGGGGGGCCGATCGCCTCCCCCTACCCTTGGATCCGCCACTGTATGCAATAACGAGTCAACCCACTTGAAATTAGTTTTGAGATATTTACGTTTTTGTGTAGATGTTGTAGAACAAATGATATGAAAATGTCAAACAAATTTGTTTGATTTTTGACTCGTTATTGCATAACAGTGTCCATTTATAATCTTTATACTACTCATTAACATTCATCATTTATTTACAATCTATCGACTAGCGATAGTAAGCAAATTTGCTGAGTCTAGTTAGAATCAAAAATAGTAGAAGAAAATTTAAAGACATTATATAAGTGCCATGACTATTTGAATTCCTCGTTTATTTTGCGATACCAGGTACATACATATAGGGGAGAGGGCTCGGTAGTGAACCATTAGTTATTTTTCTTTCCCTAAATGACATATCGCCAATCTTTCAACAGTCAAGTTCGTTTTTTGACATGACTCAATTTTTGTGGTTACACCAAAGTGTACAGAAGTAAGTGTTATCCACTTCCATTTTATACGGTTTTTTTAGCCTAATTGGCGTCATTATAACTTGTTTGTCCTCCTGAGGCCTTTTGAATGAATAAAATCTCAACTTATTATGAAATTATGGGCGTTTTACTTAGTATTTTCCGACTTTTATTAGGATTTGCCAGATGGCTTACAACCGAGCCCCCTTAGCCCTTAGAAAATTGGCCATAGAGCCATAGAATTTTTTATCAAAACGCTTATTTGTGTGCTAAAAAAGTTACGTTTTATGTTACCTTTCCAACGGTATTTGAAAGTATTCGATATCTTTATTTTGCGAAAAGTAAGAGCCCAAAAACAAAACCCGGTTCACAACCGAGCCCTCTCCCCTACTTATATGCTTATTTTTATAGGTAATAATTAAAAATTTCATTAAACTAATAACTGACAAAAATATTTACAAAAAAACTCATGATGAAAAATTAACAATTACTTTGAGCGAGACAAATTACCAATGCGAAATGAAAAATATATTTTAAATGTTGATATTGTGGCGAAAACAAATCATTACGTTAACAAAAAACTGTGGCGGCAAACCAGCAGACAGGTGAGAAAAGGTTGTAATCGATTTTGTTTTGTGTACTATTGCTCATGTAAATGAAATTGACAACAAAAACAAGAACGCATTACAGCGCATTATGTAATCAATTTTTAATAATCAATTAATTTTCGCGTGTTTCCAATTGCCACAAAATTGCATTCAATTAATTTTTTGTTGGGGAGGCGTCAATCTGGGGAATACCCCCCCATACCGTGTTTAACGACAGATGTGACCGAGGGGAAAAAGGAGAAAAAATCTTCTTTGTAATTTGTTTATTTTCATTTGGTGAACACAGTGGAATGACATAGCAAATATAATCGGAAAATAAAATCAAGTCAGTCCAGTGATCTTTTTCATCGGAATAATCTTTATGCATTTCGAAATTGCATGCGCATATATACTTGGCTGCTCCTTTCGATATATTGAACACATTATCCTTCCAACTCTGATTCGGTTGCACCAATATGCCCGAACGTCAAGAATGGTTGATTTTTTTGTAAAGAGGAGGAATTTTACATCTATCCTTTAAGCAATAGAGAGCAATGGGTCTTGCAGGCATTAAAACCGACTCGTTTACCAAGCTGTTGCTTTGCTTTTTGGTAGCGAAAGAATTTTTTTGAGCTTTCAATTAGTCAGTAAAAACCTAATACGGTATGGTCTTTCGCCTTCCTAAAAGCAAAATATCATTCACCGTAAATATTATTCAGCTCTGAAAACCATTTAGCCCAAACTTATAAAAACTATGTAGATTGATTGACAATTTCAATGCACTCACCTTAAATCCTGTCTCAGTGTTTGATCACCCAAGAGTAGTTCGGTTCTTCCTTTTGATATGCTTTGTGGACTATTGTTTTGAAGTTGTTGTTGTAACAAAAGTTGTTGTTTCTGCTTATCATATAGATCGTTGCCAACATCAATTGTATCTTCGTTAAGTGTTGTTAGTAACTAGTGTAAAAAAACCAAAACAAAAAACCATATTAATTAATTAAAAATGTAATTATCAGGGACCTCAAATCTAAGCTTATGCTTGAAAAAGCTGATTTTACTTATAACGTAAGTTTTTCCCTAGTTAAGAATATTTAACGGAAATATACATATTGATGCCTATCGGCCCGAAGTAAATAATACCTAAAGCATGTAGAATGATTCCACTCAAAAATATCCAAAAAAAAAAAAGAAAACATCCAATGAAAATCATCCAAAAATAAAAACATCCAAAAAAATCATTCAAAAAAAAAAAAAACATCTAATAAAAAAATGTCCAACATTCATTTCCCATCAAAATAATTTAACTCGATTTAATAAAATCGATGATTTTCTGTTTGGATTTTTTTTTCGGACATTTTTTATATTGGATGTTTTTATTTTTGGATGTTTTTTTTTTGTTTTTTTTTTTTTTTGATGTTTTTGATGCTTTATATGTAAGAGAGCACAACTGAGTGTTATCGGACGCGTCATAGGTTGCGGGTAATCAGCGGCCTCGATAGTCTCAAAGAGTTTTCAAATGGTTTCTGTCAACACATAACATCTGAGTGTCAAAAATCCTCGAGGCGACGTGGCAAGAAATTCTTGCCACTAAATACCTAAAAGCTAACACCAGAAAAATACAGATGTTTCGGACCCATAGTGTGCAACAGCAGTCTCATACAGGCTCATTGCCATGATAGAGAAAAACTGTCTGGCTTTCGTTGCCATCCAAGAGCCATGCGCTTTTAAAGGCTGTGCAAATTGTCTTTTAACAAAACTATGTAAATAGGTCAATGAAAGATAATTCGAGTGCTGGATGAGATCTCCTTATCATATCATCGCTGCATAGGGGGATAATGAAGACACCGTTGCAGTAAGAGATGTTAAAAGCACCAATTGGTTCCTTGCAATTCTACTTAGCGCAGGCAAATAACTTACTCATAAGAATCTCATCGTGAAGATAAAACAATTGCGCATATTACCATTGATGCTTTCAAAAAAGCTCCACACCATAAATTTAAGGACGTTCAAGTAACGTACCATGGTAGAGCGGGGAATTGGATGAGTTACGATTAAAATTGCTTTGAAATACTTAGAAAAATGAGTTAAGAAGATCAAATGGGGCATTGTGGAGAGTTAACTGTGAGGGGATTGTAACACTCTCAGCGAACTCTATATTTTAAAAGTCCTTTACAAATGAAAACTAATGGCCTGCCAATACTTAAAAACGCAATTGTGAATTTTACTTAGATCTAAGAAGGAATGGAACAGCTTTGCTGGGTGCTTACTTCCCGAATTGCGTTAGGTGTAAGGAGGGCTTAGAGCTAATCAGATACTAGTAGTATATCAAAAGAGTTTGGATGGTAAAGAAAAAACTCTCTGTTCATCTATTGACATACATTGTCTTTAACAATACGTTATTGCCAAAGGTTTTATGGTAAAACATAAAGACTACATCCAAAAATGATGCTATGGTCTTACATAACAATCGTTGTGCCAATGACCAAAAATTCTTCAATATCATAGTGGCTAAAGTTAAATCAAGTAAAGGAACTAAACATGATCTTCAGCATAGCCTGCTTGAGCGTCACAGTAACATTAAGAACCTACCCGACAGTTGCTCTAGTAGCGCTTAACAGCCTGTGCGGCCCTCAGACTACCTTACCAGCACCAACTTCGAGAAGGCAGTCTTAATGTTTTCTCTGGATATCAATTACCGCGCTAATTCGAGGAAAAATTAGTTAATCATAAAACAGCGGTGGGGTAGGGACTAAGATTTTCCATTTTTCAGGCAGATGTCCATGTTTCAGAGTTATGCGCCCAAGAATGTTTACGCAGCAGCACCGACATATGCCTCTTCTCGGATCATAATATATAAATATCATAATCATTTTGAGGGAATGTGTTAACCATAAGGGAGAAGGGGTGAAATTCAACAACATATGCAATTAATCCACAACAATAAGTACAGCAATATATCGCTGAACTTACCTCTCGTCTCGGTGGATGAATATTATTCGATATCAATATATTACTACAATTATTGCTAAGATTTCCAGCAGCAGCAACTTTTGCTGTTGCATTAACAGTTGTGGGTACGCCGATCTCTGGCTTATTGTTGGCAACAGCATGCGAACTACCAAATTTTGCTGGTGATGCTTGTGTTGCTGTTGCTGCTATTAAATTATTGCTATTATTGTTGTTGTATAATAAATTATTAGAAAGTAAATTATTATTCGTATGTTGCTGACTAAGACTAAAGTTTGCTGTTGTTGCTACTGCTGTGTTATTATTGTTGTTGTTATTTATGATTATATTTGTTGCTGCTGCTGCTTGATCTGTTTCTGTCGCTGCAGCGAATGCATGTTGCAGCTGCTGACTGCCTAAAATTGCTGAGGAGTACTCGGTTGTTGGTGTTGTCGTGCCGCCACCACCGCCAACTATGCCATTGCTAGCGGTACCAACATGTGTTGCCGTCAATGGTGATGTCGATGTTTGCGCATCCACAAGCAGCGTGTTTGGCTTCGTCCTTAAGCTGCCACTACTAATGCCGCTAACGTTATTATAAGGAATTTGCAGTGGCGGTGGTCTCTGTTGCTGCAGCTGCTGCTGTTTATTTGCTACAGCAGCAATTGTTGTTGCTATCAGTGCCTGCTGTACTGGCAGCTGCGGCAGTCCTGGTAGCTGCGCTTGTTTGTTGCTGTAATTAATATAATTAATGCTGCAATAGTTGGCGCCATCACCAATCAAATCATCATCATCGTCTTCCTCCTCTTCAACAGCTGCAGCTGCTGCTACTGCAGCAATACCCAAATGTTGCTGACTATTTGCGAGTGATGCTACCAGGGCAGATGCGATATTTCCAGCAATTTGTGGCTTTTTCGCGATTATTTGTTGCTGCTGATAAATTTTTTGCTGTTGATTGATTTGTGCGCTTATGGGTAGGCCTATTGCTGCTGCTGCCGTTGCAGATGTAGTTGTTGTTGTTGTAACTGTCGTTATTGCAGTGGCACTGTTATTTGCATTGCGATCAGCTACAGCTGCAATTGTTGTTGTTGTTGTTGGCTGTATTGCTCCTGGTGCAATTGTCGCCGACGTGATGGGTGCTGCTGCGGCAGCAGTTGCTGTTGTTACGGTTGCACTGCCTGAGGTCAGATGATTGCTGGTAAACGAGGTCACATAGATCGGTGATGCTTCCTTGAGGAAGCTCAAATCCTGCTTTTGTGTGGAAGTGCCGCCACTTTTCGTTTGATGAAGCTGCGTCCATTACAAAGTTAAGGTATGGGGGCGGCATTTGAATAAATAAATTATAAAACAAAGTAAAAGAGATAAAGAGAAAAAACCACAAAACGCTTTTAATTAGACAGTTTTTTTTTTAATTTAAATTTAATATAGAAATTAAAGAGCTTCAATAATTTTGCGGCGTTGGGTTTCGGAGTTGATTTCTAGTAATCGCGGACTTCTATAAACAAAAAATAATAGTAGTTTCGCCGAGGTGACTCTAGTTCGCATTATACCCTTACTGAGGAGTATTAAAAGCTCTGTTTTGAGAAATTTTTGACGGTTTATTACACATACAGTAAACAGCTTTAATCAGGTTAATGACTTTGGATACCCATAATCTTCCTCATTAAACTTTGCCTTTCAAATTTTTCAATGCGCTCCTTACATTCTGAACCATCATCTGTGGAAGTAAAAGCATTAGATACCCCTTTTTCAATGGATGATCACTCAGAAAGTAATCCAATCCAATTGGCAAAATTGAAAGGCAAAGTTAATTCAAAAAGATGATAGATATCTGATCCTGTTAGCATATTAATTATGCTGCAAGTGTGACATAACTCCAAATATGCCCTAAAATAGCAGTTTTTTCATTTTACTCGAGGATATTTGAGAACCAGAGTAAATTCAAGGAAATAAGTAAATTATACCTGAGACTATCAATAATTTTAGTCAAAGGACTAAGGCTGCAGAAAAAAAAAACTTTTTTTTTGTCGCTCTGTGTAATTAATGACAAATTAATATAAAATATAATTACTAGAATTAGCAATTATTTATACATATAAATACAATACAGTTTGTATTTTTGCTTTATTACACTGCACCTGCAAGAGAGTGGTTGTTTATATTCCATTGCAATTATTACTCACGTTATTATCAATTACATTTGAATGAGTTTCATAATCTATTTGCAACATTTCATTTAATATCACGCTGCCAGCGAATTAATTTTAAAAATAATTTATTTTCAACGAAATACACTAACATGTGACCAATGCATTAAACAACAATAACGATTTTTTAAAATCTCATTAGTAATTTTATCAATTTAGGTTAAAACAAAATATATGCATAATGCTTTGTCCGGTGTTGCCCGTGTTACATTTATTTTTTCATAAGACGTACAAGCCTCTTCATAACAAGTTTTGTCTCAAAGTTATGCGGTGTTATTAACAGATAAAAAACAGGAAATTGGAATTATTCTATAAAATTTCTTGCGGCCACTTAGGGCTGGAATAAATTTGTGTCAGTAATTTCTATTGGGACAACACTAATCGAGAATTTGGAAGCCAAGATTTCACCTTCTAATCAAAGTTGCAAAGGAAGTGCATAGAGTTTTTTTCTGAAGACATGGGTTCGCTCCATCAGCATATTCACAGATTCAATAAGTTATATTGTCTTTAACTTCTTTCAGCTGTACAGGCTACCTACAAGAGCTTAGAGTATATGAAAAAAGAAGATTTTAAGGAAGCTGGCCCATCTTTGTAGCACCGCATCAATGAAAAAAATTTAAATATTGAAGAGAAATATTTCATTAAATAGCTACCAACAAATCAATAGAGGTATTCACGATCTAGAGTAACGTCCTGAGTAACAGAGTAACAGGGTAACTGTGCACAACCACAACAACAAAATATACGTAAGTTACTCTGTTACTCTTTTACCCTTTTAGTCAAGCTATTTTCTAGTGTAAAATAATCTTACACTTTTGCCTTTTTTTTACTATTTCTATTTCTATAGAAACGTTTGAATTTGTTTATGATTGAGAGGCAATTTTCGTTCATCAAAAATAAAAATTTGAATGGGAGAAAAATATTCATTTAAAAAATTTTTTTTTTGTTGTCAGCTAAGATTATTTTGAGAAACAAAAAGCAAATATACGTGCAAAGTATTGAGTATGCTCACTATTCAGAGTAACTGAGTGCACTTTTACCCTGTTACTCAGCTCGTTACTCTAGATCGTGAATAACTCTAATATTTCATTAAATAGCTACCAACAAATCACGTGTCAAATGGCAAATTGCTTAGGTAAAAAAACCAAAAAATTGTTGGTAGGTTGGTTTTCGATAAATTTCACCCATGACCATATGGGATCTTCGTTTGTAGGTGAATTCGACTGACCTACCAACAATTTTTTGGTTTTTTACCTATGCATTTTGCCTCGTTTTTGTAATGTTGGTGTTTTTACTCAAAAACATAGAACAGTAAGCTCACACCACAAAACCACTTGACACGTTTAATGTAAATCATTATCAGTTCAAAACAACAAAAATATTGAGGTAATATTTCACTGATGAATTAAACTTTATTTTGCTTTTTTTTAAGCTTGGAACCGATGATGAAAAACGTTCGATGCAGTCGAAGAATGGATCGATTTGAAATGTTGAAAATTTTTTCAGATTTTTATGCTTAGCTCTGAATGGCCTTTTTGCGCCCTAAATTTTCCCTTGGTAAATTTGAAAATTACGATTATGGTGAAACGGATTTAGCTTCATGTCTGAAATTTGGTGCAGACAACAGTAATGTTACTGGGCTACCTAAGCGTGATCGGTTGATCTTACCGTTTACCTCCCGAACAATGTTTTAAAAAGCCTATATGGGAGGTAGGCGTGAACATTAATTGATTACGCGCATTTCAAGTCATCGTCCGACCACGAGTCTAAGCATGATGTGAACCTAATTTCATGCATCTAGATTAATACGTTTTGCCGTAATCGCATTTTTCAAATTTACCAAGGGAGCAATCAGGACTCAAAATGGCCATTCAGGGCTAAACATAAGAATCTGAAAAAAATGTTCAATATTTAAAATTTATTAACGACCATCCTTCATTGAAATTTGACAAAAAAAAAAAAGCCATTTAACGGCCATCCACTTGTAAACAGAAATTCTAAATTAAGTAATGAAAACAAACTTAAAATTGTAAAAACCATTTTTTAATCAACTGTGTTATATGCCTGCCCTATATGGGGTATTTGTGCAAGGAGCCATATTAAAAATTTACAAATTTGTCAAAATAACCTTTTAAAAATGGTCTTAGAACTTCCTTGGGACTTTTCTATAAAACGTCTTCATAAAATTAGTAATGTCGACCTCATACATAATCGTATTAAAAAAAAAAAATTACAGAACATTTTGCATTATTTTGTAATATGTCGGATAATGACCTAGTCTCAAGTTTGTATTCTGGAAGCTAATTCTCAATGATTTATAAAACCTTCTAGTATTTAAGTTTATTTAAAGTTTTTTGTTAGTAGTTTTTTGCCTTTGTCATTTATGCTTCTTATGAGATTGTGATATTTGTATTATGTATTATTAGATTTTACATGTGTAAGGTATTAACCGATTCTATGTAAGCTGTGCAATAACAATGTGTTTTATTATAATTTTCTCTTCTTAAAAACAAACAAATAATAATTATACATTTGCATATCGGTCACGTTCGCAATGCTTTGGCATTATTATGCTAAGCGAAGATGATATAAAGCTTTTGTAACTCAATTTTTTAAGTTACTTAATAAAAGATTCCATTGCGTTCATGTTGCCAAATTTATTTCGGTTTAACTCTTATGTTCGTACTGATATTTCTACTATGCATGTATGATCGTTGCTGTTTTAGATTGTAGCTGATGCTAATGTATTTATTGTTGTCTTTTACCTAAACCAATACCAAATCAATTTGAAATTCCAATAACATACCGTTGGTGCTGTCTGGAGAGCAATTACGCATGCAATGCATGCTGCCAGCAACGGTAAAAACAACAAATCCCGAGGGGAATTATTTGAAGCGCTTCTAAAGAAAGCACTTAAGGATTGCTAACATAATGATTTTGTGTAATGCTGCATGTAAGTATTCGTACATCACATTCTGTTTGGAGAAACAATTTTTGATTTAAAATTTTTAAGATTTTTCTTTTTATCAATAGAGCAGGAGATAAGAAAATAAAAAAAAATTTCATAAAAATACATATTTACACGACTACATTGGCTTTGTAGCCTAAACCCGAGTTAAAAACTCATTATGGTGTGTTTTGCAAAGTTAGCTGCATAATACATGCATAAATGCATTTTGGTAAGAGACTCTTCAGCTCCTGAACTATTGCAGAAACTGTTATTGTATTTTACTAAAATTGTAGCTAAATGTCCATCAAGTAACATTTTCTAACTCTTAATATGTCAACAAATTTTATGTTCGGTTTTTTTTTAGTATTTCGACCATAACTCACAAAATATCAATTTTTTTTTATAAAAACTTTCCAATGCAAAATTGTGCTAGACTGTAAAACGTATGAATTTTTCAAACACTTAGATAAGACACAATCGTTAAATGAGAATTTCGGCTGTTGAACGCCCGCGGTTGGCAAAATGCTTTCTTTACTCAAAAGCGGGGCATCGTACGAAAAAGTGTATAAAATACTTAGAATCGACCAAGAAATACTCACGTATATGAAGAATACGTACATAAACAGTAAGAAGCAAAACTGTCAACATGTTTGCTATTATTGACTTTGTACTGCTATAGCGTCCGTTCTGACTACATGACCAACAGAAAATATGATCCAAACGGAAGCTTAACCTTCCCTCTATTCAAATATTTGACTCGGTTTGGCATAACGGTCTTATATTCAAACTTATTGACTTCAATTTTCTATTGTACACTGTTAAAATCATTAAAAGTTTTCTGTCAAAAAGGTTTTTCTCAGTTTGTATTAAATCTGAACGTTCAGAATTTTTTGAAATATCTGCAGGTGTTCCACAAGGTTCGGTCCTTGGGCCACTTTTGTACATAATAATCATTTCTGATATTCCTCATTTAAGAAACTGAGAATATGCAGCATACGCAGACGATATTGGAGTTTTCATATAGCATGAATTTGATCAATCAACGGTGAGCAAATTACAATGCGCCTTGAATACTCTGGATGAATATTTTATAAACTGGAAAATTAAATTAAATCCTAATAAATCGCAAGCTATCCTTTTTTACTCGAAAAAGACATCCTTGCTTTTTGCCCAGTTCAAACTTTCCAAATATGTAAAAAAGTGCTTTATGAGACTTGTGTCTTACGGTACTACCAAAAAAAAAAAAAAAAAAAGAAAAAAATACATATGTGAACATTTTTACCGAACTTCACACCATAAAAAAATTATCAAAAAACCATTCCGAAAACATGTTGACAGTTTTGCACCACTTTAACTGATGTTCGTGGAATCCTGGAACGTGAATTTTTCCTAGTTAAAAAAAAACGATTCCAATAAATTTCGTTGTGCTAATTCCAAAACTGGCCACAGAATCTCTCTACCTTGTCAGGATTTCGAGGTATCCCAACCTAAAAGTAAAAAAACAACGTTTTTTCTGTTTTTCGAATTAAGTTCCAGGACGCAAGAATTTTTTCTGCTCTATTCCGTAAAATGCACTAGAATATCTTGCTCTTCCCCTTTCCAAAAAAGTGATGAATGGTCATCTTTTTCTTTTTTCTTTTTCTTTGCAAAGTTTTGACCCATCTAAGATGACATCATGATATATCCAAAATTCATACTAAGAGTAATTTGGGTACTTTTTGGCCATATTCTTCCAAAAGGATATATTTATAAACCATATATTCCAATCGAACAATGTTAAGATGGCATAAATCCTGCCGCTATAGCCGTTTTATAAGATTTCATGATGTCATCTTAGATGGGCCATAACATTGTAAAGAAAAATCGTAGATGACCATTCATCACTTTTTTGGAAAGGGGAAGAGCAAGATATTCTAGTGCATTTTACGGAATAGAGCAGAAAAAATCCTTGCGTCCTGGAATTCGAAATCCTGTCGAGGTAGAGAGATTCTGTGGCCAGTTTTGGAATCAGCACAACGAAATCTATTGGAATCGTTTTTTTTAAACTAGGAAAAATTCACGTTCCAGGATTCCACGAACATCAGTTAAAGTGGTGCAAAACTGTCAACATGTTTTCGAAATGGTTTTTTGTTCATTATTTTTTTATGGCGTGAAGTTCGGAAAATTGTTCACATATTTGAATAGAGGAAAGGTTAAGCTTCCGGATCATATTTCTTGTTAGTCGTGTAATCAGAACGGACGCTATGGCAGTACTAAGTCGAAAATAGCAAACATGTTGACAGTTTTGCTTCTCACTGTATGAGGATTTTTTGAGATATTTTTAATCTTTATATTTTAAATTTTTTCTATTTCTGAAAAATTTTAAGATGTCCCAAAAAGTTCTGAAAAAAATTAACACGTATTTCTTGAATGATAGAAAGTATTTTATGCATTATGCACTGTTTTCGTACGTTTTGAATAAAAAAATCGCTTTGCCAACCGAGGGCGTTTAAGAACCGAAAATTCTCATTTTACGACCGAGTTTTATCTTGAGTAGAAGATGATTTTTTTGAAAAATTGATATTTTGAAAAACGAAAAAAGACCGATAATTTTGCATCAAAATACCCATTACTTGTAGGACATTAAGCTACAATTTCAGTCAAATAAAATAATAGTTTCTGGAATAGAACAGGATCTATTGATCGAAAACTGAAGAGACTCTAACAAAAACTTTAGAGGTTGATTAAAACCGTTATGCAGCTAACTTTGCAAAATTCATCGGGAGTTTTACTCAGGTATGGAAGGGTTATCGTCCCAGTATAGCCAAAGTAGTCCTTATCATATTTTTTTATTAATTGTTACTCATCAGAGCAGTACGGAGCATAAGCGCTTACTTCTATTAAAGAAGCACTTTATAATATCTTTTGAAGCACTTTTTTCCCCTTCGGATACTACACTTGCAGACAAATATACGAATACTTACGAAATATATTGAAAACTTTGTCAACTCAGCAGTTGGTGGGAGCGGTTCAGCAGTGAAAGTGCAACAACACACACACACAGACTTCAAACCGATGGACAAAGCCTTCAAATGGTTTACTTTCAATTTCAATTTAACTTTCAATTAAATTTGCTGCTTCAATTTCTTATGGTTTGATTGACAGGTGCTATTGCTGTGGCTGTTGCTGCCAAATGTTATTAAGTCGAAAGTATGGCAACGCACACAAACGCACAAATGCGTGCAATGATGTTGTGATGCTTTAGTTGTTGCTGTTCTTACGCTTAATTGGCTTAAAATCTTAGATGACCAAGTTAATAAGTGCTGTCTACAAATATTAATCACATTTAAGGGAATTACAACGAATTTCAAGTATGACATATAAATACAATGATGTTCACTATTCATCAGTAGTAGAATCGAATTTTACGAAAATTGCACTATCGGATACAGACTATCAAAGTCAAGTTTTTTAAACTTTTATTTTTTTATTTTAGAAGTCATATTTTTAGTGTAAAATTTACAGGGCAACATTAAATGAGTGAGATTATTATTACACTATTTCTTTTCAATTTATTGGATATTTTTATACTTTTACGTTAATTTCGTTCGAATTTTCTTAAAAATTTATT
This sequence comes from Calliopum simillimum, assembly GCA_951812925.1. NCBI lineage: Eukaryota > Metazoa > Arthropoda > Insecta > Diptera > Lauxaniidae > Calliopum > Calliopum simillimum. Next base: position 82,559,817 of record OX638372.1, on the reverse strand, counting down.
TTTTGCTCATTCATTTGTGGGTTAAATCACTAAATCTACAATAAAGCCGTCATTTTTCACACGATCTTGTTCCACAAAAGGTAGGTAACAATAATAAAATTATAAGTTTTTAGTTTTTCGGTCCGGAAATAACCTTTGCATGTTATTATGAGACACCCTTTTTTAAAGGCTTATAACTCAGGAAGTGATCCAATTGATAAATAGTTAAAGTACGGCTTGTTAAGGGTAATTTTTTCTATCCGTAGTCATTAACGAAAATTAATTTTACTATTTGCTATTTAAGTTATATAGTTTTTATTGTAGTAGACCTCAAAACAGTGATTTTTTCAATTTGTGCAAGGACAATTCATGATCCTGACGTGATAGAAAAAACCAGGATCATATTTGTAATATGAAGGACCCGATTTATCACAAATTGCTATAAAACCTAAAAACGGAAAACCATGTTTAGGCTGGACCGAGGTAGGGGCTTATGACGTGGACCACCGCAGATCCTGACAGCATCCACTTTCTTGTTACTTGTAGTCCGACTTATGAGAATCTCAGCTCAGTTTTCGGTACTCATAAATTGCATACTCAAGTCCGTCTAGCGCACACTCTATAAGAAAATTCGGTAAAAATTAAAGAAAAAGTTAAGAAGTATCCAATAAATTGATAAAACGTTATCAACACCATTGCCAATTAATACATCCTGAACAGGAAAACATACTTTTGGTGAAAAATCATTGATTCATCACAATTTAATAGGAGATTCTTTATGGCAAACACCACTTTCTAGACAAAATTTTGATTTGAACTTTTTGTATGAGGCGATGAACCAATCCAGCAAAATGGTTAACACCACTGAACTCCCCATGCCCGAATTAGGTAAAAATTACCTATTTCCTGTCAGACCAAATTTTCAACTAGTACAGTGTTATTATACCAGAACCTTAACAACTATTAATCCAGTTTTAAAAAACAATTAAGCACTCTAATGTACATTAGGGCTGTTCAAAAAAAAAAAATTTTTCGAATTTCCAAGATGTACTTTGGCAGCACGATCTACATCATGACAGAATATCCCAAAAAATTTTTCAGATTTTTAAAATCATATTTAAAGGTGGCTCAAAGCAGAAATATATTTTTATTATTTTTTTTAGCATTAATTATAAAATGTTGTCAAATAATTTGAAAAATTTGTTTTGGAGTAACTTAAAAACATTCATTTTGTTTGTTTTTTAATGAACTTTAAAACCTACGTTGTAATTTTGACAAAAAAAATTTTACACTTCTTAAAAAACGAAAAACTGCCCTAAGAAGGCGAAATTTTACGGTTTTTCAAAGAAAAAAGTCATCGTGCTTTAAACGAATTGAACACTTTTTAATTTACAAGATCTCATTCAAAAGAGCTCTTAAAAACCTTCAAGACAAGATATGTTAAGACATTTTTGGGCCAGCAGGCTTGATGACATAACGTTTGAAACATAGTAATGCAGCCCTGTGAAGGGCAAAACGCTTTTTACTCAAGAGGGAGGCATCTTACAAAAAAGTGCCCATGGCTTAAAATGCTTAGAATCATCCAAGGAACAAGTGTGAATTGTTTTTTTTTTTTTTTTTTTGAAAAGTTTATTAAAAATGACGTTAAAAAAAAATTTTTTCTAAAATTAAGGAAAAAAAAAAAAACAATTTACACTTGTTCCTTGGATGATTTTAAGCATTTTATGTCATGGGCACTTTTTTGTAAGATGCCTCCCTCTTGAGTAAAAAGCGTTTTGCCTTTCACAGGGCTGCAATACTATGTTTCAAACGTTATGTCATCGAGCCTGCTGGCCCAAAAAAGTCTTAACATATCTTGTCTTGAAGGTTTTTAAGAGCTCTTTTGAATGAGATCTTGTAAATTAAAAAATGTTCAATTCGTTTAAAGCACGATGACTTTTTTCTTTGAAAATCCGTAAAATTTCGCCTTCTTAGGGCAGTTTTTCGTTTTTTAAGAAGTGTAAAATTTTTTTTGTCAAAATTACAACGTAGGTTTTAAAGTTCATTAAAAAACAAACAAAATGAATGTTTTTAAGTTACTCCAAAACAAATTTTTCAAATTATTTGACAACATTTTATAATTAATGCTAAAAAAAAAATAATAAAAATATATTTCTGCTTTGAGCCACCTTTAAATATGAATTTAAAAATCTGAAAAATTTTTTGGGATATTCTGTCATGATGTAGATCGTGATGCCAAAGTATATCTTGGAAATTCGAAAAATTTTTTTTTTTGAACAGCCCTAATGTACATAGACATAAGTAAGTATATGGTAGTTTTCACTGTGCAAATAACAGACATAGGCAGAAACACACCCAGAAAAAATTTCACCCAGCATTCTGTCAATAATATGTGTAATTTAAATAGCACTTAAATTCGTATTTTTTATATAAAGGTATGTAAATATATGCATATATACAATACGTATGTATATCTATCAGTCAATACGTCATACGTATTGCAGAATTATATGAACGAATTTGCCTCACAATCCATCGTGCACTAAATTATTCAAACGTCATTTCAGTGCGGTTGTGCAGTCCTCAGTACACATGGCACACACCTTTTTTCATGCAATTTTGAGGCGCGACAAAGATGCGTGGGATTAAATTAAAAGTTGATGAAAATTAAATTTAATTTTGCGTATGCAAAAAGTATCAGTGATAGAATTTTAAGTACAATTGTACTTTTTTCAGTACATACGGGCTATGAAAAATATGCAAGTACAACAGAATGATTTCCAGTACGGAAGTGTTTCAAATTAAAAACACATTCAATCATTTTATAAAATTAAAATTTAACACGCCGCACAGTGTTTCAGGTAGAACTAGCTAGGTTGACAAAATTATTTTTTTGGTATTTTTGGGTAGTGTAAGCCTTATCACGACATGTTATTAATATTTTGTTATACATGGCTTGTCAAAAGTTTCGGAACGGTCAGGTGTTTTTAATGCAGCACGTTAATTCAAAAACCACGTGTCCAATATTTTTAAAAGGACTATTTTGTGAAGCAGGCATATAATACCAAGAGTAATAGTTTACATAAATAAAACAAAGTAAAAAATTCGAATATAAATTAAAATAAAATAAAAAGATAGTTGAAGGCATTCTGAAAAAATTTTAATTTATATGGATGAACTCTTATGAGCCGGTTAAAACTCATATGTCCATGATAATTGTATTCTTTTGAAAAATTTCCTGCAGATAATGGTAATTTGCATAACCGATGTACCATTGAGTGGAAAACTGCTAACAAAACAAAATTAAATAACTTTTTTATTTGTTTGCAAAGCTTTCTTAAAAATGATTAATATTTGAAATTGAACTTACACTTATCAGTTGACTTCTGAACTCAGTTAGTTTTCACCACCAAATATTTATACAAAAAAAAAAGTGAATATGTTATATACGGGGGTATTGTTGACATTTCTTCATTACTGAAATTAAGATATATGTTAATAGATTTTGTCCACCTTGCTTGTTCTACGTGAATTACTGTGCGCAATTATGTAATTAATTTAACGAATAACACACGCACACAAAATCAAAACTAGTAAGGGTGTAACCTTTGGCCTGGCCAAACATTAAATACCCTACACTGAAGTATTTTGAAAATGTTGCTTATATGGGAGGTGCCACGCTTTTTTGTCTGAGATCACCCAGTTCTTGCTCAGACCTAGTATTTATAGTTCTTAGTGTGTGAGTGAATTTTGGTTATACTATCTCAAAAAACGTTTTCAGTATAGAGTTTTGAAGCTTTTGCTTATATGTTAGGTGCCACGCCCTCTTGTCTGAGTTCGTCTAGTTTTAGCTCAAAGCGTGTATTTATAGTTCTTAGTATTTGAGTGAAATTTAGTTAAATTATCTCAAAAAAACTCTTTCAGTATTCCGGTTTAAAGCTTTTGCTTATATGAGAGTTGCCAAGCCCACTTGTCCGAATTCAACCAGTTTTTGCTCAGAACTTGCTCATACGATTCGTAGTATTTATGTATATTTTGGTTGCATTTTCGTGATAAATACTCCTAAAGATGCATTTTGAATATATTTTTTGTATGGGCGGTAGGCGTGTCCGTTGATCGATTTCGCTCATTTTCAATCCCACGAGCTAACTTTGACGACGGAGGCAGTGCACCGAATTTCATTGAATTAACTTGTTCAGTTTTCCAAAAAAATATATTTCCACGCACAGATACTCAGCCACCCAGCCAGCCTGACAGACTGACATGGCTATATCTCTGCGTTACAAACGGAAGGACAAACTAAATATACCCTAGGTGTAGGGTATAAAAAAGGAATGAACTCTTGAGCAGACACATGTACCCTTTTGTACAATTCCATTTTTTAATGGCATATAATATCCTTATCAAATATCATAATTCAGTTTTCCGCTACATTTACTCGTAAAATGTAGTCCTTTGTATGAAAATTGAGAAGCATTTACTTCAAAGGTTGTTATCTCCGAGAACTAGGGTCCAATTGGAAAAATTTTAAGGTATAATTTTACCTTTTCCGTTAAGCCTTAAGGATATCGCAAAATCCTACAGGTATATAAAGAACTCTGACCTAATCTACGGATTTACTTCCAAATGGTACGTAAGGGTACAAACATCTGAACTTGGATTCATGAGAGTCAGTCTAGTCAAATGATCATTTCATTCTTTTTATTTTGTGTGCCTGTGTAGTAGGCATTTTAAAGAAATAAACAAGATCGGAATTTATTAATAAACATGTGATTGGATATGATACACGAAAAAAAATATTGTGACGTAAATGTAAAATTATATCACATTTGTAAATACGAAAAATTAAATATCAAATGCGAATGGAGTTAAGCGAATCACATATCCCAATTTTGTTTAAGCATAAAGAAACTTCACGCCGGAACTAATACTTTCGATAAATATCTGCACTGTGACGAATTCGAAATGTTAAATGTGCCTTGAATAAACAATGAAAACGTGAATCGAAAAATGATATTTAAGAAATGGCAAACGGAATTTATGCGAGAAGTCAAAATGATCTATCAACCCTAACAAACTTTATGGTCACCAGCGACATACATTTCTGTGGACTTTTGACAAAACAACATTTTTCCAAGATTTGTATGCATGTATGTATTCTCCTTTAACTCTTAGGAGGAGCATAGGGCAAAAACTTGAGTAGTACAAATAAAATTAAAATACGCTTCCTTTACTATTATGTCCACGCAGAGAAAAAATGTTTTAAAATCAAGCCTAAATCATTCTTTATTTAAATATTCAGAATTGAGCTCCATATAGCACAAAGTCATCCCAAAATATGCTAAACTTGTTCCGAATTTCAGCTCAAATTTGGGCATATCCGTAATATAAATTTTGATAATAAATGGATGCCATTTTGTATTTGTTAATCAAAAAATAAATACTTTAATTTGTACATAATATTAAGGACTAAATGAATTAAGTGAGTTACTTGGAAATGCACCCACAATCATGTGTAGATGGGTTTCAAATAAAGAACTCAATATTAACACTCAAAAAACGGAGCTATTCCTTTTTACAAGAAAATATAAAATACTCACGTTTAGGGATGTATGCTTAAATAATATTAAATTGCCAGTGATAAATCAAGCCAAATCTCTGGGAATAATTCTCGTTAAGAAATTGACATGGAAAACCAACACTGACAAACGTTTAAAGAAAGTTTCTATGCATGGAAAAAAATGTTTGGCTGTACTTGGGACCTGAACACAAGAGTGACACACTGGATCTACACCTCTATCTTATTATATAGGGTGATAATTTGGTGAAAAGCTTTTGATAATAAGAGAAACTTGAAAAACTACATCTCCAGCTATGCATTGGCATTACAGGAGCGCTTAAAGCAAAATCACCAGATTCACTCAACTTAATTCTGAACTTACTACCAATCCATCTCTTTGCCAAAGGTGTATATAATTGCTCTAAGACTGAAAGAAGCGAACCATTTCAAACACCAAATTTTTGGACATAGCAATGTACATAGATAATATCAAAAATATCACAACAGATTATTTATCACCAACAACGCGGTTCGACAGGAAGTTTTCAGTTAAATTTCCATCCTGGGACTACTGGACATCACTTCACCTAGACCCACCAAATGATATAAATACGCCCGCGGCAGGCAAAACTCTTTGTTTATTCAAGAGGAAGGCATCTTAAAAAAAAAGTGTACTAAGCATAAAATGCTAAGAATTGTCGTGCATTTTTTTAAACTTTTTTTTTTGAATAATTTTTGAAAAATATTTTTTTTGATAAATTTTATTCAAAAATTATTATTATAATTCAAAGAAAAAAAAAATTTTTTTTAACTTTCTTGGACGATTGCAAGCATTTTACGCCTAGCACACTTTTTTCGTAAGATGCCTTCCTCTTGAGTAAACAATGAGTTTTGCCTGCCGCGAGCGTTCAAAAGCCAAAAACTCTCATCTAGCGACCGAATCCCATCTTGAGTCATACATCATTTTAAAGCTTATATATTATGCTTTAATTTAAATTACTTTTAAAAAAAATCTAAGCCGGGATTTTTTAAAAAAAAAATTCAAAAGTATTTTTAAGTGTAAAAATTTTGGTGAAAAAAAAATTTTTTTACCAAGTAATATTTTTTTCTAAAAAGAACACTTAAAAGTGAATGGGACCAGTTACTTACATATATCAACTTACAATTTTTGGTGTAAGCTATAAGTTTTTGAAAAAACACCCTTTTCATGAAAATTACTAAAAACGCCAACTTCAACATCCTGTATTTTAACAACAAATGGTACTAGGACCAAATCCACCCGGATTATTGTTCTTGCACACCGAATCTAACATATTGCCAAGTTTGAGCGAAATCAGAGACAACAAAAATTTTACCTGGTACACTTGGCGTGTTTTGCTTCATGTTTTGCTATGTATAATAGATGGTTCCAAGCAAGATGAGAGGGTTGATGGTGGATTTTTTGTACCGAACTCCAATTCTTGCGAATCTTACAATTTACCTACTGACTGCAGCATCTTTCAGGCAGAGGTAGTTGCGATTCAAAAAGCCGCAGATTTCTTAGTAGGAAATATTTCTTATAAAAAAATAAACATTTACGTTAATAGTACTTAGACACTGCAACATTGTGGGTAATGAAAGTGCTGACGAGCTTGCTAAACAAGGCGTGCAGTAACTCAATGCTCCCTTGATTGTAGAAGTTCTACTTAAGTTTTGCTTACTATACCTTTTGCGTAAGTATTTGGAAATTTTAGCGGAAAATACTTAGAAGGCTAAACAATGCAAAGAACAAAACGGCCAAAAAATTCTGGCCCTCTAACAAAACGACATAAGTATGTACAAATTTAATTAATTATTCACTCTGTGGTTAGTGTTACAACAGGACACTGCCTAATTGGGCACCATGCATACAGGTTGGGATTAATATAAAAAAACTGTTGCAGATACTGTTCCGAACCCGATGAGGAAGAAACGGTAGAACAGTGCAGTGCCCGCCGCTAACCCGACGCAGAATGGCTACTCTTGGATAGGCTTTGGCTATGAGATAGCTTGAATAGCATTATCGTAACTAATGAATTTCGCCTTAAAAACTGTAACCTTCAATATAGATGAAAATCATGAAAGAACATGATTATACTCCTGATAGAATGGAGTTTGTGGTAACGCTATGGACCTAGTCGGTAAGGCCTTTTGTGATTATTTATCAAAAAATACATATTTTTTTCTATGTGCTAATGATTCTAAATATGCTTATGTCAATTGATATTTACATTATTTCTGCTCAACAGACATATTGGGTATTTGTGGTAGAGTAACTACTACTGACATCCTATAATGGGATGTTACGATGTACTGAGAAGTCTTTATGAACATTTTGCTACATTGGCTTTTGACAATGAAATGACATTTCTAGCATTTGGCAAAAATGATCATATTAATATTTTGATAAATAAAAAAAAGCCTTTAATTAAAAGCGCATATTTATTTTTCTGGTATACAAGTATAAAAGTGCTAGAATTTAAGCATAAGCGGGCATATTTACTTTTTTGATAAACAGTCACATTAGGAGTTGATATAAAGCAAATTATGGCTTAACTGAGAAGAGCACCTATTTTATATGGTTTGGCATTGTTTTCAGCTCAAATTTCTCTCCGTGTCTCATGATTTTTATCGCCATTTGTTTGGTAAAGTTTTTCTAACCAAAAAAAGGAAACAATTTGATAGCTGGCAGTTGAGGGTTAGTAAAGAGGAGATTCAAGGCTGCATCAAGGAAGTTCGGCCACATTATTGTATATTGAGAAGCAGTAAGGAGCCATTCAAGTATTACGTAAGCAGCTTTCAATGATTTTAGACCCCCTTATATGTAAGAAAAAATAAGCAAAGCATGAACAATTAAATTTTAAAATCAGTTTATTTTTGGTCTTACATACGATATTCATCGACCATTCCCTTACCCCGTATAAGCGTAAATGAGCAAAACTAGCCCTCCCCCTTTACCGTGCTTACGTAATATTTGAACGGCCCCTTAAGTAGTTTTTCCCTGAAAAGTTGCCAATTCTGAGTTAGGTTGTTTTATAAAAATGACTTATTTGCTTTATGCCTCATATAGACTCATGAAGCAAGGGGTAATTTTATTTTTTTCGCCTTGCAGGTATTTAATCTTCTCTTCTTAATCGAGCTAAAGTTGTATGTATCGTCGTGTCAATTAAAAACTATCCTATCTCATTTTTGCTACTTTTCAGAAGAGAGCAAAAAAACGGATTCTAGCTTAATTTTTAAAAAAAAGAAAAGATTTTTTTTTTATAATGTTCTAATTAGCGAGTGCCAAAACTATAGAGGCATTACCTTGCTCTCAGTACCATCAAAAGTATTGACGAAAGTGATGCTGAACAGGGTAAGCGAAAAACTTGATTCAGCCATTCGAAAGCAGCAAGCAGGATTCCGGCGAAACGGATCATACGTGAATCAAATCAACACCCTCAGAATAATTGTCGAACAATCATGCGAGTGGCGCGCTGCACTTCAACTTGTCTTCGTAGACTATAGCACTGCCTTCGACAGTGTCTCCCGAGAAAACATCTGGCTTTCACTGCAACGAAGAGGTATTGCCGCAAAGGCCATAAACTTAGTACGATTGGTCATACTCTCTAGAAACCACACAGCGAAGTTTGTCGCCAGGCTCTTGAATGGAATCCAAAAGGCAGTAGAGGACATGGTAGACCCAAAACCAACTGGAAAAGGTCACTGGAAAAGGAAATCCAAGATTTGAAAAAGTCGTGGCAAGAGATCAAAGTCATCGCAAGGGATCGCAACAAATGGAGATGTTTCATATTGGCCCTATGCTCCTCCTAGGAGTTAATACATACATTCATACACACATAAAATTAGGGCTTCATTTATGATAGCATTGCTTTTTTAGTCAAATACCATTAAGTTATGAAATACTTACACAAACTTTTACAAGATAGATCTTTTTGGTTTTGTACTATATGAAAATTTTAGCTTTTTTAAAAAAAATTTAAGTGTAAACTATCCTATCTCAAATTTGAGATACAAAAGTTTACAATGAATTTTTGTTTCAGGGGGTATCCCGATCCTTAGGAATTTAGGTCCCGTTTTTCAAAAAAATTTACTGCTCACTTTTCAACAATTGAAAATTTTGGTTCAATATTAAATGGATCTTCTAGGTTAGGATATCTCTGAGAAAAAACAAGATATCCAAATAGTTTACATAAGGTTTTAAAGAAAAAGACTAGTGCTTTCAAACATCATATCATGTTTTTGTTTTCAGGGTAACATCTCCTAAATTTTCATCAAAAGCCGTTTTCAAGAAATATGATTTTCTGAGAAACGTATGGGAAAGCAACAACTACGGGCCCTTTGAGTTTGATGGTAAGCGGAGGTAAGTGGAGCGGAAATGAAAGCAACGCTTTTCAATGCTCCGCTACAAACTCTGAATGCCTTACGGGTATATGCCCTCAGTGTAAGACCGAACATATTATTTCATCTTGCAAACATAGAGAACAATATTTAACTTTCTTAAAAGACTGCTAAGAAGTAATGCACCGAAAACTTTTCTACAAAATTTACAATGAAAGTGAAAAATGTTTCGCAGAAAACAAATGTTTTATAAAAAACGCACTATGTGGAAAAAATGATATAAAACACAACAAAAAGCTTTTATCATTCTAAGCGCAAAAAATTAAGGCAAAAACATTACTAAAACACATATTAAAATAAATTGCAATAAAATTAACAAAATAGGAAACAAAATGGGTATTCATAAAAACTTGAAATTAATTAAAACGCATACCCTTAGCACAGCTGTTCAAACGAACTGAATGGGAGTTGTAAACAATGTAAAATTATACAGCAGCTAAGAAGATGTAAAAAGTATAAAATAACAATCTAAATCTACAAAAAACACTAATTCACACAAAACTGTAATTAAAACATAAATTTAAAACAAAACAAAACATATGCACACATACAATACATATTTTGAGAGGAGAAACGAAATTTTTCAAATTCAAGCAGTACAGCTACAACACTTGAGAAGTTGTGTGTACATATATGTACATTTAAGTACATGGTTGTATTATCGCTTAGTTACATTTCAAGCTAAGATACATTTTTCGCAAAAAGCCAAATAAATAAGTAGAAAGAACAGCGACAGTAGAGTAAACGAAAAACTCGCCTCGAAATAACTTTAGAAAAGTTTAATGAAATATTATTTGTTACACTTACACGCACTCGCGTGTATATTCATTAGACTGCTTCATTTTTATTGTTTTGTTTTCTTTTTGCTTTCAAACAGGTTTAATGCTTGCAAAGATAGGAACTAAAAATTCTGGTGCAAGGAGATCCCATAATATTTATATTTACTGGTGGTGAATCCTCTTCTTTGTTTTTAGTATGACTTGTATGGGAAAAAAAAAACTTCTCTTAACAATTTTGTGTAAATTTCGTGAAAGAGAAAACATAGACGAATGGGGCTAATATCATTAGAAAGAGCATGTTATTTTAGCTGTCGTTAGCTAACGAGTAGATAGCAGAGAGCAAATTGAATAGAGACCATAATTTCTGGTCTTTTTATTATACATTTTCTTTTTTTTTTTTTCATTTTCTAAAATAATCTAAACTTTGAAAACTAAAAATTTAATGAAGTAATATCTTCCCGCAAAAAAATATTACGTCCTTTTTTATGATAAATTTAATGTTCTTTCCAATGGTATTGGTCTTATTAATCTAAGTTTTCTCTTCACGAGATATACAGAAGAACTGTTCAGAAAAGAAATCTTTATCTTTGTATGGACAAATAAAATAAAGAAGTAATATGCACCACCAGTAAATATTAATATTTAAGGCTCTACTTGCACCAGACTTATTATTTTATATCACTACTATTAAGTGTTAAACTTGTTTGAATGCAAAAAGAAAACAAAAGAATAAAAAATGAAGCACTCTAATATACATACTTATGTATACTTATATGTATAATATTCAGATAATTTGAGAGCATCTCTTGAATGCATTGGAGAGTAGCGTGTGGCTTGTGCTGTTTAAAGTTATTTTTCTTATTTATTTTCTTTTTTGGCTCAGCTGATTCACTTTGCAAAAATATTCGTTAAATGATATAGCGAACATTTTACTGATAAATACAAACGTAAATATCTCCACGTTGATAATTTGTTGCTGTATCTACGGCACTGTATGCTGATAACTTAAGTTTGGCTTAGTGCAGCACGTTTCATGCATTAAATCTCATTAATGCATGTTGTGCATGATTCCTTAGAGATTCACAATTTATCATCTTTAATTTGAATTTTGTTGCGTTATTTCATATTTAACTTAATAAACAAACATTCGTTATAATTTATGAGTTTAAAGTGTTAAGGGTGTTTTTACAAAAACTGCACTATAATGGGTTAAAATACGCTGCAAAAATATTCATCCAAAAATTTCATTAGGGGTCACCAAAGGCGAGAAATGCTTAAAACTTTAGAAAATTCGTTAAAAATCAAATTTTAGCCATTAAACGTTGCACATCTTTTATTTATTTTTCCTAAGCCGGATTTATAGAAAACCTGAAATGACGCAACAAAATGGATAGCTTATTCGTGTGTAGGGGGTAAAAAAAATTTAGAAAACCTCTTAGAGTTTAAAAACATAAATTTTGTTGTACCATGTAATTTATAATTAGTACTTAATTTGTAATTTTGCTTCCAAAATTTTAATAATACATAATGAATTCTAATAGGGATATTAGTCCAGAAGCCGGTGACAGTAAAACTGCACTTACATGGATTTTCAAAATTTTTGTATCAATCGATAGTGTATGGTCATAGGTACAATTTAAGCCAGGTGTGCCAGAAATTATCCTGGCACTAGTATTTTTTAGCAATTTTTGAAATTTAAATTTGCAGATGCATTTTGCACTCACACGGATTTCAATTTAAAAATGCTATTTTATTTGAAATTTTTTTTAATTTGAGAAAAGTTTGGTGTGCCAACTGATATCCTGGCATAAAGGTCTGGCATACCGATTTAAAGAAAATAAAAGCAAATAAATTATTTTTTTTTTAATTTTCTCGTTTTTTGCTATGCTTTGACAATATTTCGGTTTGAAAGCTCAAAAATTTACCAAAATACTAGTTATCAATATCTTCTGAAGGAGATCAGCGAGGCCTTTTCAGTTTGCATTGTTTTACTCTAGAGACATACACCAAACTTTCTGCGTACTCAGTTTTTTTAAATTTTTTCAAATTTAGGCCCTGTTCCGGGTCATAAAACAAGAAAAATAATTTTTTTTTCCAAATTTAGACCCGTTGGAGCCCACTGTTCAGGATCATAAACCAAGAATGAGACCAGCAATGACTTTGAATTGAACTGAAATTTATCATGCATGAATTACTTAAAACAACCTCATTTCTAGAATTTTTCTATATTTTAACAAATCTTTTAAATTATGGAAAACACCGAGTGAAGACTCTTCCCTATTCATTTTTGTATAAAAAAAGCACGCTTTTCTGGAAGATTTTGAAATTCTTCTGTTTTATCTGATTACTGGCCATGAAGTCCGCCATTTTGAGAGGTGCCTTCTTGAAAACAATGAATTTGGCATATAACGCTCTATTGACTACGTTCTTAAATAGAAAAATCTCAGAAAATTACGTGTGTGTTTGTTCCTCTAGATTTCTCAATAAAACAACTTTAAAAAAGCAAAATGCTTTAAAAACACTTCGCATATGACCTATTCTATGAGAGAAGAAACCAAATTTTTGGTCGAAAATAACAGCTGCCAATCACCGTACTCAAATATTCGATCATGCAAAACTGGTTCACAGGAACCGAAGTTATGAGCATTTTTCTGAAGCAGTTATTTCTTAAAATTTAACAATACAAAAATCGGGACATATTTATCATATGGCCAACAGGTCGAAAAAACCGGTTAGGAGCAAAATAAAAAATACGTGTCCAATTAAATCGATTAAAATGTTGTACTTTTGCCAAAAATATATGACAATAAGCAGCGTTGGTGGGAATTCCCCAAAATTAGGAGAATGTGATGTTGTGTGGGGAATTTTAAATGGGGAAATGTGGGGATTTAGGACTTCAGGACTTGATATAGAGCGAGATACAAATTTTTTATAATTCGTGATAAGCTTTTACGTAAAACTAATGACGGATACTCAAAAAAGATTTGATTTTAGTGACCCTCGGTTTAATTTAATATCCATAGTCGATCCAACTATAGCGCAGAAGTTTCAACCAATATCACTTTCTCTAGTATTCCAAAGGTTTTCGAATCTCAACAATTTTTGTACACCTCAGAAAGTAGATGATGAGTGGAAAGCGCACGCAATGCTCAATTTCTCTGAATATGGCTTAGACGTGAACGATACGGCTGAGGAATACTGGAGCAAAGTATTTTTTTTCGAAATTTAAAATTTGTAATAACGTACACACTTGTTTTGGCATTTTCTAATTCGTCTGTGGAGCGAAAGTTCAGTGTTTTAAAAAACTTGAAGACAGACAACAGAAATTGCTTACACACAGATACGGCAGTAGCGTTAATGGCAACTCGAGAAGGCATTAAAAAAAGAAGGTGGTTCTTTCAGTTTTAATCCATCAAATAAAATGTTAGATATTTATTAAGTACATATATTAAACAACATTTTCCAAACATTTTTATATTTAATTAAAAATAAAAAAAGTTTATGTTTACTGAGAATCGAACCTATGACTTCCAAATTATGAGTCGACAATCTTATCAACTGACCTAACGTGCTAGTTGTAAGTCATTTAAGCAATAAAATAAAAATTTTTTCGAATGTTTCGAAAACGATTATTGAAATTTTGGAAATAAACATTTTTCTAATTGTTGATTTTAACCTTGCAAATAAATTTTGAAAATAATGAAAAAATAATATTTTTCAAAGGTTTGAGAATTGGTTATGAAAACATTTGAAAATTAACTTTTTCCAAGCGTAAAAATTGAAAAGGTTATAAAATTATTTCTTGGGCAAGTACATTTTATTCAGTTATGATATTTTGTAATAAAATTTAAGAAACTTTTCTTTACCTCGGAGGGGGCAATTCGTACATTTACAAAGAAAAGTTTGCTTATTTTTTGGAGAACGTGATTTTAGTGCACACTCAATGACACTTTTTCTTCAAATTCAGGAATACTTCCTTTAACAGAATACAATTTTTATTTATTAAAAAAAAAATGTTTTTTACCTTTTTCGATAGCTGAGTTATATCCACAGGCGTTACACGTTTTAGCGCCGATAGACGCTGCAAACGCTCGCGTGCCTGCTGCTCAACGGCAATAACAAAGGCATCCTGCACGGAATTGCCAAGTTCACAAGCTGGAAAGAGTTAAATGAAAAATAATTATTAATAGGTATACAATTTTTTATGCACTTTAAAAAAAAAAAAAAAAAAACAACTGAGTGATATATAAACATACTTATAGACATATGTATGTTAGTTAAGTCGAAAATTATTGCAAGCCTCAAAAAATTTTTGATTCGAAGAATAATGAAAAAGCGGAAAAATGCTGAAAATAAAGAAGAAGCATGGTAGATGTCGTGTCATCATAACTTAAGCCGCAGTTGTGCCCATTTTATATCCGGTTTATAAATTCATTGTAATCTTATTAGAAACATTTCAAAGTTTTTATAAACTCCAAAATGGATTTGGGACTCTTGAGCGATATCGTCAAGAGAGTCAAAGAAGTGACTTTCGAACAACTTGTAGCGTCGGTAAGTCAGCGCTGGGCATTCACAAAGGAAATTAAAATGAACTCTTCCACGTCAGGATCTTAACAACTTCTTTAAAGATCTCCTACATCAGTGACCCTCAATCTTGAGACGCGCCTGCTACTTAATGTGATGAAATATTTACCACAAAGCAGTTGTAATGTACCAATATAATTACATTATCTTTGAAAAAGTCATAATTGCTGTGATTTTACCACATACCAGCCATTGTTCCAGTTTAAACTGGGGGGCGATTTTTTACATATTACTTAATTGGCCCTAGATCCAATAATTACGCAAGGTTTGAAACTATTTTGTGCCGCCGGGTTGTTGTGTCCCTAAAAATACCATTTTTTCAGACGCAATTACGCATGAAAAATCACCATTTGAGCATCTTCCCAAGTGTGTTACCACCGAACCAGAGATGGCACACCCTTCCCGACCAGATCTTTTAGTCATAACATTAAGAACTAATATTTCATGGGGAATATTGCGAAAAAACAATCGCCTTAAGAGCAACATGTTAGAAACCGAAAATTACCAGATTTCGGGTAAAAACCATTCACACAATTGGGAGACCCGATTCTAGCGATCTACCGGAGGCAAATCAACGGGTTGCGGTTTTTCTTACGTTTAAGCACCTATGTTAAAGATCCTGAAAGCCCCAAATAATCCGCTGAGCCACATAAAAAGTTATAGCTTCATAATGGAAGCGGTTTTCTTCAATTCACACTCAAAA
Organism: Calliopum simillimum; assembly: GCA_951812925.1. NCBI lineage: Eukaryota > Metazoa > Arthropoda > Insecta > Diptera > Lauxaniidae > Calliopum > Calliopum simillimum. The sequence continues at coordinate 82,543,793 of OX638372.1, read as the reverse complement.
TTTGTGTGTTTTGCTCGAATTTCTGCAATAAAAATTAAAGCTTCCAGGCGGTAGCACACCCATGTTTTTGTATTTAACATCATCCAATAAGTATCCCAGACATGTTAGAGTGGGTGGGAAATGTGAACCGAGATTTCCCCATATGTATATCGTATACGAATCTAAGATATGCAAAATTTGTTTTTGTCAAAATAAATTTGCCCATGACTGTATATCCAAATCAGCGTCATGTTGAGCACTTCCAGCAGTAGCAAGCAACTCTTCTTTTTAGCGTTGTTGGCGACATCCTAAATAAAATCATTGATAAGGCAAAAAGAGGACTCTGACTAAACTTTGACGAACAATTAAAAGATTTAGACTACTCAGATCACGTTCTACCATCATCCAGACACTCAAAACAATATATTGACAAGGTATTGCCTCGACATCACATTGGAAATATTAACAGTTTCATTTGCATGGGCTATATTATCTCTATGAAATGTGGGAAAAAGATGACACCAACGCAAGAACCTCAAAAGCGATGAAGACACGTTTGCGCAACTGAACACAATGTATGGTTGCGAAACATTTTTTCCAAATCAAAAAAAGTGAAAGTATTGGGACTTATAGAGAAGGGAAAGGTTAAAATATTGATTGTCATTGCTGGGGATATTGCGCAAAGGGCCGTTACCGTATAGTAACGCTGGGCTTAATATAGGTTTTTTTGATTTTGGACAACCTTCGTAACTGAAATCAGAAAATATTGAAATTGGGTTTCTAAATCCTTTTAATCTAAAATACACCTAATTCTGTTTTTACACGGTAGATTGGTTCCAGAAAAAACCGTGTAGAAAAAAACCGTGTAAAAAAAGACATTGATCTTATACAAAAATAGGTGATTGGTTCCTTATCTTTAAAACCTCTTAAGATTAGTGAAAAATGAAAAAACTACGAAATTTGTCTATAAAAAATGTCTTTACCAAGCACATTCACAAAATATTAACACTTTTCAAATTTGCTTGAATGCACAATAAAGGAATTCCCCTAAATTTGTGATATCTGCCGTAAAATTATAATAAGACGCAACTCATTTTCATAGTTTTGAGAAAATCAAAATTTTATTTTTATTCAGAAAAGGCAGCAACTTCTCTTTCTTAAAAAATTTATTTTATTTTTCATCTTTTTTGTATGGAGTTACTGGCCCCTATTGCGGTTGTCGATTTGCGATAAAATCGATGGCCATCGATTTTTTCTTCTAGCCCTATCTTTGAAACTACATCACCGATTCCACTGATTTATATCTTGCATGTCATTATAAGTCATTTGCAATCAAATGGCGAAAACTTTATTCAAATCGGTTCAGAGGTTTCAAAGATAGGGCTAGTAGAAACAATCGATTGCCATTGATTTTATCGCAAATCGACAACCGCAATAGGGGCCACTGCCTTTTATGATTTTAATTATGAAAAATAAGAAAACAGGGTGTAACGTTTACATTTCTTTATTTGCAATTTGCAAGAGAAGTGGAAAACTTAAAAAATTGTCGATTGGACTTAAATACAGATAAAAAATTGCTTAATCCGATGGAGAAATAAAGTTTGAAATGCCGTAACTTAGGTTGCGGCCTTATATTTTTTACGGCAGATATGAACACATTTCGCAAAAATTAAATCTGACAAATAAAATTTAAGCCCAAAAAATTTTGAATCGTGTTAAATGGAATAAAATCGTGTAAAAATATTTTTAAAAAAATATTTTCAAACCGTGTTAAATTAAAACCGTGTAAAAAAAGACCGTGTAGAAACAGAATTAAGTGTACTTATATTTCATGTTTTAAGGTAAAGACAGTTGACAAGTTTTTTTTTTAAACAAATTTCCTTTAGCTTCAAAGACGATTTTCCATGATTTTCATCATTCTGATCATAACTTTCATAATCAATGATTTCGCCAACGTCACCTTCGCTTTGGTACAGCGATTTATGTCACTCAGGGCAACCGTTGTTGGGTACTCCTCCTCTAGGACGTCATTTTTGCCGCTTATGGGACAGTTCGTCGCCTGAGTTCTCTTTTGCCCCATACGCCTATTCGTTAAAAAGGCAAAAGCATATAAACTGTATCGACACAAGCACAAGTTATTTGCTTTTGCTTTTTCAACAAAGTTGCGTATGGAGCAAACGAGAATTCAGGCGACAAGTTATCAATGAGTGCTTGAAAAAAAAATTACACGAATATTACCCAATACTCCCTCATCCAGCTCAAAAGGGGCTATCCATAAACTCCGAGACGCTAAAATTCGCTATATTGACCCCCCCTATGTGACTGTAGCTTCATATAAAAAATAAATAAAATACACCAAGCGTGACGCTTGCTCGAACCCCCCCCCCCCCCCCCCTAGGAGCGTCACTGAGTTTATGGACAGCCCCTAAAGAACTTTAGTTAGTGTCAAATTTTTTAAAAGAAAAAAAAATTTCATTTTTTTTGATATCTTTAGAACACATCCAGCTCAGTCAGCGCTGCGAATTACAACAATCACAAAAACAATTTGTTGTTGTTTTTTCATGCCTCGCTTACAACAATAATATTTCAACAATTTTAAAAATTCACACACAAAAAGAAGGAGTATTCACGCGTTGATGAGCAATGCTCTTGCGTCGTTGCGGAAGTGCGGTTTGCGAAAGTTTGACATTTGTTAAACAACAAACACATTGCCGAAAATTTCGCACTACTTCTGCAATTTCTCAAGATGGTAATATTCACATTGAACGTTCAGGCGTTAGTGCGTAAAAGACTTGCATTTTCGCAACTGCGCATCAATGCATTAATACCCATATTGTTTTTTTTTTTGCGACGTGGTCGTTGTTGTTGTTTTATGTTGGTTCGAGTTCGATTTTGTGTGTACGCAAAAAAAGCTACAAAAACGCGAAATTTTGACCAGCGTGAAAAAAAAACAACAAAAATGATTTCTGTGATTGTTGTACAGAAGTATTGATGTTATTGGTCGAGCCTAAATTAGCTCACTTTTGTTCTACGCTGACACCCTTGTTTTAGACCAAATCCGAAGCCGATTGTTCAAAGGTTGATTCTAATATTCAAAATTATGGAACACTGAACAAAAATAACAATGTTGTTATTTCAGTCCTCAATAAGACAATCTTACAACATTGCTCCTTTTCCAGTTTTATGGAGGTTCGAGACCCCAATTAGTAGATTGGGTGTATGCTTAAAGTTAACAACATTCGGTTTCAGACTTTGACTTATTTTGGTCAAAAGCCGAAAGTGGAGCCGAATATGCTTTTTTGGTTAAGCCTGGCCAAACACAAAGGCAAGTCAAAAGCTATGGTCGGACATTAATAAACCTAAATAAAAGAGTTTAAAGTTTACCTGTATCATGAAAAAAATCTTCTCTTTCTTGCCAATACCAATTGCCCATATCACACACGCATAAATATATACACATATACTCACATATGTACTCATACATACACAAAAACATAATAGCCCAAGAGGAAAAATTTCTAGCGCTTCTGGCTTCTAGGCTGCAGTAAGAACAGCGTGAGTTCGAACCCAGCCCGGGAGATTTTTTTTTTACTTTTTTATTTGTTTTTGCTTTATTTTTTTTTTTTTTACTAAAATATTTTTTATTCAACATCTTTTATTTAACTTTTCTATTTTCCTTTCTCTTATTAATTTACTTTTGTTTAACTGAATTGAAATTGATTACACAATGATTCCATATAAGGCTGCAGTAAGAACAACGTGAGTTCGAACCCAGCCCGGGTGATTTTTTTTCCTTTTTTTATTTATTTTTGCTTTATTTTTTTTTTATTATTAAAATATTTTTTATTTAACCTTTTTTTATTTCACTTTTCTATTTTCCTATCTCTTTTTTATTTACTTTTGCTCACTTGAATTGAAATTGATTGCACAATGATTCTATGTAATGCTGCAGGAGCATTTGTATGTCAAATTCTATTTGGACAACATTTGCTTAATATACAAATTTAATAGCTCTTCATATCATCGGGCATTGGTGTAGTTCAAATCCTGGCGCGGCCAGTTTTTTTTTTTTCTTTTTTTTAATTTCATTGAAAAAACGCTTACCGCAGCATTACAAATTAGAGCTTTAAAAACTCTTTTTTGGTAAGGCTGCGGTAAGCTTTTGCTCACTTACATCCTATGACATGCAATGTTAAAAAGAAAGTATTGTTCTTACGGAGCGGAAGCGCTTATTGGTGAAAAGGATGCACTTCAGAAGGGTTTTTGAAGCACTTCTTTTCCCCTTGGGAACAGCTATACACAACACATATAATTGATTTCAACCACCAGCGACACAAATGGCATTGATCATGTCGTATGAGCCTCGCGAGGCCCAGCAGGATACAATACGACTTATCAGTATGTCGTACATCCTAGGCTAGTGGGTAACATTCACAAAAATCAAAGACAATTTATACGTAAACAAGTCATTATGCATTTATAATGTGCCAATAATAACAAAAACAACTTTAATAAAAAATCGTCTCGTGTCAATTAGGGTGGCCATAACGAATTGGCGCAAACGCTCAGGTACACACATACACCTGTTCTAAAGTAAACAAAACAACAGCCACTTAAAATGTGCACAACAAAAAATAAAACCAGGGCGAAAGAACGCAAAACAAAGAAAAATGTAAGAATATGTAGCAAATAAAAATCAGTAGAAAACATGACGCTTATCTTAAATGAAAATAAACATTGATAAGGCTTCCCGCTTTGCTGACACACCATCAGATGGCTGACACACAAAACGGCAAATGTTTGAGGCAGCCCTACTTTCATGTCAGGTTGTAAGTCGATGATTGACTTAATTCATATCGGTTAATTTTGATATGATGTCAGAAAAAGCAGATTTATTACGCTACACAGAAAAAACGCTTTAATTGTGTTAAGCAAATATTGGGTAATAGTTAACAAATGATATAGTTGACACAAGCGAAATGATATGCTGTTTTTTTAACAGTGAGTGCAATTCGATTAACCGGCATCACGAAATAGCCACCAAAAAGAAAGAATGTCCAACAAATCAGACGAAAAAAGTGAAATCGAGAAAGTCGTGGCAAGAGATCAAAGTCATCGCTAGGGATCGCATTAAATGGAAACATTTCATATTGGCCCTATGCTCCTCCTAGGAGTTAAAGGAGAATACATACATACATATGAATTTTGAAAAAAATTGATTTTTCGCCTAAAAATGTACGAATGATACGATCAAGAAATTTGTTCATGGAATCCGATTTGGCTGAAAATTGGCATAAGTCATATTAGCATAGTGAGAAGAACTACTACCATAATTAAAAAAAATGGCGGAGATATGGAACTTTGAAATTTTAAGGTTAGTTTTTTTTGAGAAGCTATAACTTTAGTTGCATTTATCGAATTCTCAATTTTATGGTGTCAAATGATTTGGCTTGAGACAGGCTTTAAAATAAAAAAACTAGCAAAATTTTTTATTTTTTTTTTTACATATAGTTTACACTGAAAAAAAAATTTAAATTGAGTTTCCTAGAATATGTCATTTTTGATATTTTTTATTTTTCTTGTAAAAAAAGCTACAAGTGTAACTTACCAGTCCTCCAAAAATTGGAGTGGGCCTGCCAGTGGTTCTTCAGAGAAACAATAAAATGTGGCTTCTACCGCAATTTTTCAGTACAATTTTTTTGAATTTGAAATTTTTTTGACACCATAAAATTGAGAATTCGATAAATGCAACTAAAGTTATAGCTTCTCAAGAAAAACTAACCTAAAAATTTCAAAGACCCATATCTCCGCCACTTTTTTAAATTTTGGAAAAATATTTGGTAGTAATTTTTCTCACTATGCTACTATTACGTATGCCAATTTTCAGCCAAATCGGATGCCATAAAAAAAATCTTGATCGTTTACACGTGGTTTGGATCTTATACAAATTATGTGCATTCACTTGAATTAAGCAAGATGAAATCAAATCAAAGTGAAAATGGGCGGTGCCATGCTCCCGATGAAAGTTATTACGACTTTTGCAAATATTTCATGTTCGTAATAAATGATCCCAGAAACAAAACTATTGTAAAAAAGATGCTGTTTGACATATTAAGTCCGCCATTTTGGTTGCGCCATTTTGTGTAACAAAAAGTGATTTCATATTCTTAATCAGCTGCCTCAAAAACTGCAACCTTCAGCTTTCTTGTTTTGAACTAAGCGGTCCATCATTGTGAATCCAACATCAGAATTTTCTGTGAAAAGTTGACACTACTAAGGTTTTTTTGGTCAATTAATTTTTATATGAAAATAAAAGTAAGTTGATTTCATTATTTTCGTCCCATATATCTGTGGACTTTTGACAAAACAACCTAAGTCGAGATAAGACAATTCTCCAGGATTTTAGTCCTAAATATAAAATTTAAATACGCTTCTATTGGTATAATCGCCATATCTCCATGATTTCTTGTTCCAGAGATATAAGTTCACGCAAGATTTGAACTTAGCGCCGTTATGAACAAAAAGAAATAATTTGATAGCTGACACTTTAAGATTAGTAATAATGTATGGAAAGAGCAGATTCAACGCTGCATCAACGAAATTGAGCCACATTATTGAAAAGTAGATTGTCAGTTTTTAGGCTCTCCTGAAAAGATGCCAATTTCGAGTTAGGTTGTTTTGTCAAAATTCAACAGATATGTACTGATTTTCCAAGGAATAGATGCAGTTTAGAAGTATTAAGTCTTTTAGACCACCGAATTTCAGAATTTTTTTCAGCTTTTTCCGACCACTGTGCCACCCGTTACAACTTGGCAAGATAGGGTTAATTTCTGTAAATTATTTCGGACAACAGAAGATATTTAAACGTTCTTAACATGATTATGTTAAATGCTTAGTTGTATGGTGTGTTATATAAATTAACGAGTATGATATTTCGTTTTCTTACTTGCTACATACATATATCAACATATTAATTCTACAATTATAAGATACTCTTACTTATATAATATAAAAACATAACTTTTTGATCAAAAAACTAAAATACGATATTATGTGACTTAGCAACGTTTATTCATACCGAGGCATTTTCTTGATCAAAAGCCTAAAAATTTGTTCTAACGAGTATATTGAATTCATAGGTGTCAGGAAGAGTATAAAAGTTTCGGTACGATAACGACGGAAGTTCTAGGTAGGAAAAGATGGGTTTGAGGGTAAGAAAACGGAAAATACCGACCCCAAAATCATACCTGTTCTAGGCAAATGAAACCGATTACTAAAATTTCCATATATACTTAGTAAATCAAAAAAAAATAAAACAAACAAATAAAAACCAAAATAGTAATCTTAGATGTATCTTTTCATGTTGAATTCAAATCCGGCACCAAAATTACGCTAACGTGTCAGGACCTTGAGATATCCTAAATTAAAAGTGCAAAAAACACCGTTTTTGGCTATTTTTGAAGTTCTGTAATAAGCTATGATAGTTTCCGGCCATAAATCTTGATATGGTATTTGAAGGAACTAGTTTTTGCTTTTAAAACCCAATTTGAATTATATCGATATCTTTTTTTTTCCCAAAATATCGTAGCCTAAAATATTTAAAAACCTTAAAAAAACATGGTTTTTCGATATTTCAGTTCAGGACATTTCAGGGTAAAATAAAGATATAGATATTATTCAAATAATTTCAAAATCCTGACAAGTTAGCGCAATGTTGGTGCCGGATTCGGATTGAGCATCAAAATATATGGGCAATTCTCAGGAACCTTTAACCTATATATGTCATAACTGTAAGTTGTAATTACTCAAAGCAGTAATGATTTTTTGTGAATATTGGCCCGCGCTGTTTGAAGGTCAGAAAACGGAAAATACCAACCCCAAAGTCATAGTTAATCATCTAGGCAAATGGTGCCGATTACTTAAGTTTCCATATAAATCGAAAAAATCGTAAAAAATAAAACCAACAAATTAAAACCGAAATAGTCATTTTAGATATATGGGCAATTCTCAGGAACCTTTAACCTATATATGTCAAAACTGTAAGTTGTAATTACTCAAAACAGTGACGAATTTTTGTGAATATTGGCCCGCGCTCATATTGTTCAGACATTAACAAGTATGTGCATTAAATTTTTTTGTAAAAATATATGGAATTCGCGCCATTTTTGAGCTCGACGTGCTACCATGTGCATTTTTTTTTTTTTTTTTTTTAATACTTCATTTATTTATTGAATCTTCTCTTCTTAGGAGACTAACAATAAGTTTAAAAATCTTAATCCTAAATAACATTATTATACATTATTATATAATATGTATATAATTTCATATTAAATGTGTCTCCAGAGTTTATAGGGACATTTGACATTCAAGTGTAACCTCTGTACATGGTAGCACGTCGAGCTCAAAATTGGCGCGAATTCCATATATTTCTATAATAAAATTTAATGCACATACTTGTTAATGTCTGAACAATATGAGCGCGGCCAATATTCACAAAAAATCGTCACTGTTTTGAGTAATTACAACTTACAGTTTTGACATATATAGGTTAAAGGTTCCTGAGAATTGCCCATATATCTAAAATGACTATTTCGGTTTTTATTTGTTGGTTTTATTTTTTACGATTTTTTCGATTTATATGGAAACTTAAGTAATCGGCACCATTTGCCTAGATGATTAGCTATGACTTTGGGGTTGGTATTTTCCGTTTTCTGACCTTCAAACATATCTTTTCCACCTACAACGTCCGTCGTTATCGTAGCGAAACTTTAATACCCTTCCTGACACCTGTGAATTATAGACTAGACATATTTTTTGATTTAAAGTGGTTCCAGAAATAGTCACGAAAACACACTTAGATCGCATAGTTTATGCCCTATTCCCATAAACATAATAAGATAGTTTGTTTACCATAAAGTTTTAGAGCAGAATTAACATTTTGCAGGTTTTAGTCTGAAAAGTGTTCATATACGCAAAAAAACTTTGAAATGAGATAGAAAATGAGAGAGTAATTGAATTTTTAAAAGGGGATGTTTGTTGCTCAGCCGAAAATTGCTTTTTGGACTTTTTATACCCTACACCCAGGGTATATTCACTTTGTCCTTCCGTTTGTAACGCAGAGAAGGAGGCGTGGCAGATATAGAAAAGTATATATATTCTTGATCAGCGTCACCTCCTGAGTCGATATAGCCATGTCCGTCTGTCTGGCTGGCTGGCTGGGTGGCTGGCTGTGTGTTGAAATACACTTTTTGGGAAAACTGAGCAAGATAATTCAATGAAACTTGGTACACTGCCTTCGCCACCAAAGTTAGCTCGGGGGATTGAAAATGAGCGAAATCGGTCAACGGACACGCCTACCGCCCATACAAAAAATATATTCAAAATGCAATTTTAGGAGTTTTTTTCACGACAATGCAACCAAAATACGCATTAATATTAAAAATTGTAAGCGCAAGCTCTGAGGAAAAACTAAGCGAATTCGGACAAGAGGGCGTGGCACCTCCCATATAAGCAAATGCTTAAAAACGCTATACTGAAAGCGTTTTTTGAAATATTCGAATCTAATTTGACTCAGACACTAAGAATCATAAATGAAAGCTCTCAACAAAAATTGGGTGAAATCGGACAAGGGGGCGTGGTACCTCCCACATAAGCAAAAGTTTCAAAATGCTATACTGAAACAGTTTCTTGAGATAATCGAACCAAGCTTCACTCAAATACTAAATACTATAAATGCACGCTCTAAGCTAAAACTAGACGAACTCGGTCAAGAGGGCGTGGCACCTCCTATATAAGCAAAAGCTTCAAAACGCTTTACTGAAAAAGTTTTTCACTCAGACACTAAAAACTATAAATGCAAGCGCTGAACAAAAACTGGGTGACCTCGGACAAGAGGGCGTAGCAACCCCCATATGAGCAAAATTTGAAAAATACTGCAGTGTAGGGTATTTAATGTTTGGCCAGGCCAAATTTTACACCCTTACTAGTTTCCGTTGTCACGATGGCGCTGGTTGGTAAGCAGATTACTGCTTAATATCAATGGTAGTGAACCTCCATCATTAAAATCGCATTAAAATAAGATTTACCAAACTTATGCGGATTTTGGTTATATTTGCCATAAGTTTGAATTTTGTCACATGTCTCCTTTTAAAAATGACAGATTTGATTGAGCTTTCTATTTGTACTAAATTAAAAGTTTTAGTCCGAAGAATTTTTCCTGGCAAAAATGTAAAAAGTGTCAAAATCAGACCAGCTAATTATGAAAATTATTTGTATTTTGAAAAATAAACAAAGTGGCAGTGGCGGATCCAGGGGTGGGCTATGGGGGATAAAGCTCGCCCATAAGCTCTAAATTGTGACTGGATATAAAAGAAAAATTATCAATTGGATCTCAAAATCGTCCTATCGTCTGACTTTAGCCTCCCCATAGTCGAATCCTGGATCCGACACTGCAAGGTGGAGATATTTGTGTTTGAAGCCAGTAGAAATAGGTTTGTTAATAGTAGGGTAACGGAGGGAAACATGGACCACCAATCTTTCTTTTTTAAATAAAACTCAAAAAACATAAAACAAAACAATTAATTTTATGTCATTCATTAAAGGAAACAATTCACCATTATTCTGATTTACTTTTGGATAAATATCTCATCAGGATAAAGAAAAAAAGTTTAAAAACTGAAAATACTCAAAATGAAGATAAAAAAAAGTGTAGTGTTATATGGACTATATTTGTTTTTGAGGCTTTTTTCTTTGGTGTTCCATATTACCCACAGCACGTGTTGGTGAAATAAATGGTTTTTTTTATCAAAAACTTTTGTGGGTAATGAACTAATTTGTGCTCGTAAATTATAAATGGTATGCACTGATTTTATATCATTATTGATTTATTTAAAATCACGATGTCTTTAAAGTGAAATAATTAAATTTACTCACTTAAAAAAAATGTATCAGAAAAATTTTTTTTATAAAAAACAACTTCACAGCAACATGCGACTTTACAGAACGCTAAAATCGCATTATTATAAGCTTTAGTTATTAGCGTAAAGTTTGAACATGAATAAAGGTAAAGCCTATGTATGCAGTGGAAAATAAACGTCTGGTCCATATTACCCACGTAGTCCATATATCCCTCCCTTACCCTAACAAAACTATTGCTACCGAAATGTGCAAATAAAATATATTCAATTAAAAAAAAAGCTCTCAATTGGACACAAACATTGCTGTTATGCGTTCGTTAATTTTTCCGTTGTGTATCTAAAAAAGAGAGTAATTTTCTTACCCTCACGCGTTTCACAGTTTTACCGGATGTAGTCCAAAAACTAAACGAACACTCCTAATAAGTAAATATATTCTGTTCATCCTTGTCATTTTATATAACGACTACCTAAATCTGCGGGTGTGCTACAAATCTTTTAAATTATTCAAAATTGCACACCAAAATTATCAGACAAATTTTAAAGGTTTATTAGAAACCAATTTAAATCCTTTTTGCAATTAAGTCTGTGAAAACTATAACTCAATTGTAAACATTTTATAAATAATTAAACAACAATATAACTTGACAACAACAGTTCATTAAATTAAATATTATGTGGACTTATCCAGACATACGAATATGAGTATATGTATGTGAGTATGTAGAAGCATGTATGAAATATTTTGTTTTTATACCCAAACAAACAAATAAATGAATAAACAAAGTCCACTGTTGACAACAAAAATTTGTCCAATATTCATGAGTAATTGAGAGGAGGTTTGTGTATTGAGATTAGAATTAAGTTGACGCAATGCAAAGGAACACTCGTATCTAAAAATCCCCTGAGAGTAATTAAATTGTGTTCGTTGCTTTTGTTTCTGTTTGACTTATGAGTAATTAAAGCAATTAACATTTTTTTGTGGGTGTATTTGCTAACTTCACAAATAAAGTTGTCGATAAAAGTAAAGTTATGATTTGTAATGCGCTTATCGTTTGTTTAGAATTATTAGACCAAATTTTTATTAACCTGATTAACATTGGAAATTAAAATGTAGTAGGTGTTTTTCGGATGAAATTCTTAAAGCGAAAGGCCGCTTATCGGGGTTGAATTCCATATAGAAATTATTGTTTTGAATACAAAACTATAAGAATGTATGTCTGTTAGAGGAATTTTAACCCTAGATGTCGAAGGCTCGTCTGGGAGGCGCAACAATTTTGTTTTTTGTTATATTTCTTGATCGCTTGCAGATTTCCAAGCAAACCTATGTGAAAACTCAGGTTATAGTCTATTGATTAGGTTGTAAAAAATATGCTAAAAAGGAAGTAAGACGTACACAGACGTATTACAGAAATCAGTCATTTAAGAAGAAAAATACGCGGAGTGCTATTAAATTTGAAGGTGTAAATCGGAGAGAAGGGGGGAAATGCACCCTTTACAGTTTTTTCAAAATATATAGCGAACCAAGCAAAATTTCGATATTTTTTTTATAAAACTTTTTGCAGAAAATTAAATTTGCCATCGAAATGGCTTATTCAAAAAATTTAAACAAAATTTCTTATACCAAAAATTTTGAAACAAAAAAGAGAAAAAAAGCAAAAATTTCGAATTCTTGTGTTTTTTTACTTTTTTGTCTATAACTTTTTTAGGGTCAGAGATACGTAAAAACATTGCTATTAAATTTGAAGGTGTAAATCGGAGAGAAGGGGGGAAATGCACCCTTTACAGTTTTTTTCAAAATATATAGCGAACCAAGCAAAATTTCGATATTTTTTTTATAAAACTTTTTGCAGAAAATTGAATTTGCCATCGAAATGGCTTATTCAAAAAATTTAAACAAAATTTCTTATACCCAAAATTTTGAAACAAAAAAGAGAAAAAAAGCAAAAATTTCGAATTCTTGTGTTTTTTTACTTTTTTGTCTATAACTTTTTTAGGGTCAGAGATAGGTAAAAACATTGCGTATAAAAAATAAGATTAAATTTCCTTTAAAATGATTTATTAAAAAATGTCTTAGGTTAAAAATTGACCGAAATATGAACTCTCGAACATAGAAATTTTGTTTATGGTGTCGGAAAAACGGGTTTTATTCAAAATCATAGCGTCTTACAAAAAAAAAATGTATTAGGCAAAAAATGCTTAAAATCGTTTAAGAAATACATATGATTTTCTTCATAGTTTTTGGGGACATTTTATAATTTTTAAAAACATGGTTAAAAAAAAAATTAAAAAAGTTCAAAAAAATTGTGAAAATTTTGTTTTTTTTGCCTTATATACACACTGCTCCTGAAGCATCACTAAGTTCAACTAAAATGGCAACGTATACTGAATCTCTCCGAGTGTTTGTAATGTTATTCTGATGAAATATCACTTTGAATCAAAATCGTAGCTGATTCCTTTTTGAAAATATCTCGATTTTTCCAATTGGGGCATTTTCCCATACAAACAGAAAAAAAAAATTTTTAACTACATTAAAGAAAAATTAAAATAATCACAATCGATGTGTTTTGCAATGCTAAACGCGAATCCAACCTCAGAATTGCTCTATCGTGTATAGTTTATGAGATATTGTAACCTAAAAACCAAGAAAAATCGTTTTTTGCCATTGTTCAGAATAGTCACAGTAATCTTACATTTTCCGGTGATCTACTATCTCCATTCATACCTGCAACACCTCCTTCTCTGCGTTACAAACGGAAGAACAAAGTAGGGTATAAAAAATTAATTGCACTGGTTTACAGCCAAAAAATACCAAGAATCAAATTAATGCGATTTAATAAAATAGGATTTTGTAAGAGGAAAAAAATGTTTCTTTTTTTTACAGTTGTAAATTTTACCTGGAGACCATTTAATGTTTTTCAGAGATGGTTTCACTGAAGTCCAAACAAAGAGTCTGATCGAGATAAAACTTATATCGTTGAAAAGATAACACAGGCCCACAAAAAAAAAAAAAAGTACCATGCGCGAAAGATCAGACCACCTGAACTTTATGTTTTCGGGGTCGCTGAATCCGAATATGGTGCCAGATTAGCGAAGTTGGTTCGCTTTTTTTTCAGAAATCATCAGTAATTCTGAAAATTACTGATTTTTGCTGGTTTCTGAAAAAATGCGAACCAACTTCGCTATTCTGACACCATATTCGGATTCAGCGACCCCGAAAACATAAAGTTCAGGCGGTCTGATCTTTCGCGCATGGTACTTTTTTTTTTTTGTGGGCCTGTGTTATTGAATAAATTTTCCAACGATAAAGTTTGATAGTTTGATTATGATCGGACAACAAATGGCTGAGTTATGACACCTTAAAGTTGAAAATTAATTTCAATTTCAGAAAATGCCAGTTCAGGTCGTTTTGTTAAATCTTGGATTACTCATTCAGACAGTTATTAATAAAAATGTGTTTTTTTTTTTAAATAATTTAAAAATATTAGTTTTGATCCGATTTTGTTTATGACAAGTTTTGTAATGAAAAAATAAAAATCACTTGAATTTTAATTTTTATTAAAAAAAAAAACAAAAATGAAAATGAGAAAATTTCAAAAAAAATCACATTTTTCAACTTTAAGGAGTCAGAACTTCAGTGAAACCATCTCTGAAAAGCATAAAATGGTCTCCAGATAAAATTTAAGGCTGAAAAAAAAAAAAAAATTTGTGTCCTTAGAAATTCTCATTTTATCAAACCATATTAATTTCAAACTTGGATTTTGTAAACCAGTGTTATGAATAAAGAGAAATTTTAAATTGAAACCAAGTTTTTTGGCTTGAACTTAGAAACCCGACTATGAATATGCGCCGTTGATTCTATGTGCGTATGCCAAGGATGGGGCCACACTAATTGAACAATCCAGTCTCTTCCTCAAATAAATAACACAAGTAAACTTGAATGACTTCATTTTTTGGTTTTTGTTTGGACACTAAAAATAAAACCAAAAACTGCAGACAATTTCTTGAAGGCATCATCTTGCCGCTGCATTCAGTGCAACAACACCAGAGTGGTGTGCAGTTGGCAGCAGTGAAATTTTTCTGGTGCAAGAGATGAAAAAGGGTAGTGCGGTAGCGCTGCTGGTTGGCATTTATCTTATTTGTTGATTACGTTTCTAATTACCGCTACTAATAAAGTGTCAAACGGATGTCAAATGCAATGTTTAATGTAGAAACTGTTAAGCCAGTAAAGTTTTTAACAAATGATCATGCTTGATTAGACGGCACTGCTTAAGCATAATTTCTGATTAAGTTGAGTTGGCCTAAATTTCAAATTGTTATAGAGAAGAGAAAATGAGATATGTTCAATTAAATTACATCTATGTACATATGTACATTTTTTTTAAAAAAAAAACCTCTTTAAAATAAGGCTTGCTTGTAACAAAATAATTGCAAGTGACACTATCGCATTATTGCGAATCTTTTTCTTTCTGGATATGGAAGAAAACCAAACGTAAATAAAATAAATAAATGTTAGCGAAGATTTTCTACAAAAATATTAATTTCTTAACGCAAATTAAAAGATAAAGGAATTAATTTTAATGAAATTAGTTGCCATTAAAAAATTGTATTCATACATCATAAAAGCTTTTATGCCATCAGCCCACACATATTCACCACGCATATGTGTACATAAGCCAATGCATACACGCACACATGTATATATGTATGCACCGAGTTCTAATCATTAAGCTCCTGTTCTACCCTATTACCCATGTCTTTATCCATCCATCATAATTTCACAGTGGTTTATATTAAATTCCTTTGAAACTTATTCATATCATACAATTACGCCCAAAATTATAAAGCAAACATTTAAAATGTATTACGCATATCAGCTAAAAATCTTACATAAAAGCATTAACACTGGTCCGATAGATACTGACATTAAAGTTTGCTTTTGCAATGTTTAGAGAGAATATACAATTTAGTGATGAGCAAAATTAGTCTTGGTCTTGAGTCCGGTTCTTGGTCTTGGTAATTTTGCGAGACTAAGAACAAGACCAAGACGCTGATATTTTTGCAAGACCAAGACCACTATTTATAGTTAAAAGTTGTTTCACTCCCGTTTTGAAGATAAAATTATCTCTCAATTTGTATTGCGGCATCTTAAAAACCCAACTGCTTTGGAAAAATATGGTTTTGAAATTTTGAATACTCAATATCTCTGAAAATTTTTTAAGACTTAGACCAAGACCGAGACTAAGACTTAATGAGCAAGACCAAGGCTCAATATCAAAACCAAGACCAAGCGCAAGATTCAATGTGCAAGAACAAGACCAAGGCCAAGACTGCAACGGTCTTGGTCTTGGTTTGTTCATCACTAATACCATTTTGGTAACTTACTTACGATAAATTATAATCGGCGAGTCGCACGATGAAAAGCCATAGAGTATTTTTTATGGAGAATTACATGCTCTACAAATGATTTCAATTTTATGTACAAAAAAAAAAGAGTTACATAATAAAAAGTGATTTTCTGACGTTTATCGGTGCTTAACTAGTTTTTATGAAATAACTTCTAAAAGGTTTTTTTTTTTCACATAAAATGAAAATTATTTGTAGAGCATGTGATTTCTCCTAAAAAAAAAACTTTAAAACTTTTTTCGTGCGACTCACCTTTTATAAGTTATCACAATTTGAAAATTAACACAATTGTACATACGCATCAAAAGAAAAACGACTGTTGATACCAAAATTTTGATAAAATGTACGCTTATAAGTAATAGACAACAAAGTAACCATAATAAAGTGAAACTTACCTACTAAAGAGAAATTCCTAAATTGCGTAAACCTTTCAAGGGAGATGGGGGTTCATAACTTTTTCTTCGGCCTGTCCTTATGCTTTAAATTTTTTTAGAAAAATGGATGGAAAACTTTTTAAAGCGATCGAAATCACTTTTGATAACTCGCAAAATTTTGGGTTAAAAATCGAAATGCAAAATTTAGCGTTTTCCGTTTTTTCCTCGGCATGGGGGGCTTAAATGATTTATTTTTTTTCAAAGAATTTGCTTGAATTTTTCTTTTTATGTGGCCGTAACGAGCGATTTAGACTTTTCAACCCATTCTGTCGCCATGGCCTACATAAGATTTTTCTGAATTTTAATCCAAAATATTTGCTAGATACGTGTATCCCGCTATCTTGCCATATGTGGCGTTAAGGTGTACTCGATCGCATATTGCTAAAAATCGTTTTTTTATCCAAAATTAAACGTTTTTCGTTTTTTACTCGGCAAAGGGCGCTTAAATTAAAAAAAAAAAAACATCAGAAAACAAAGTCGATTTGTTTTTCATCAAGGAATTTGCCTGAATTTTTTCAGAGTTTTAGGACCTACTATGTGGCCGTAATGAGTGATTTAAACCTTTTAACTCATTATGTCGCCATGTCCCACATACGATTTTTCTGAATTTCATTTATGAACATTTGGAAAGGTGCCCCGCAACATATCTACTACTTCTGAAATGTGTGCTCTCCCGTATATAATACTTTTCAACGAAATTCAGGTTTTTGTTTTTACCTGAGTTCAGACCATAAAATTATTTTTCCTTGCTATTAACATAATAGAACTGCATTTACAAAATTTTTCCAACACGTCTCAATTTTCAGATAAATTGACCAATCTAAAATCACTACTTACATCCGCGCGAAAACAAATTAAAAAATTTGTATCCGTTAGAATGCCGGTATGACATTCTAAAGTTCAAAAACTATTTTTTGAGAGAGGCATGTAAAGTGTAAAATATTTATAGCGAATTATTCGCAATTATTTCTGATAAATCACTGGAAAATCTTTTCATTACAGCGTTTTGAAGATTTTCCATTTATGAACGGTGCCACACCCACTTGTCCAAGTTTGCCTAGTATTCGTGTGGAATTTTAAAGCACTCAGTTTGCCAAATGCAAATATGTAGTGAGTAGTTTTTCTTCAATTGACTTTAACAAGGTTGATGAAAAAATAACGGCATGGAATGCATTTAAATACTACGCCAAACATAGCAGCAGGAATTCGCAAAGACAGCTTTGACAGACATGACGGGAAATAAATAAATGAAAATCAGAATGATGAAGTTGGAGGAAAGTGTACAAAAGGAAGTAACTGCCATGTTCCATATACAGATATGCTACTAAGTAATATAACCAACGATATTATTAGTCTATTTGGCTGTCTGTCCATTTAGATGTTGTCTTCTGTTGCGCTTTTTTGTCTGGCTTATGACTTCATTGCCAGTACATATTGTTGTTGGCCAACAGCAGCAGCAGCACACGAAAACATGTTGCTTGTAGCAGCTTAATTGGATTTCCAACAAGCCACCCACATAGAAAGCTATGTATGTAATACGTAGCAACAACACGCCAACACCTTTTTAAAAGCAAAATAAACAAACAAAAATCATTCTTAACATAGTATGTCGAATTAAAAAGACATTTTTTTGTTGGTATAAATGTTTTTTTATCAAAATATATTAAGATTTTATCCTTAAAAAGAAATTGCAAAAATTTTTGTTTAAAATAAAAAAGAAATAAAATATCTAAATATTATCGAAAGTTTTTAAATGTAACGATTGCGGTCTGACGAAACCATATATAGCCAAAATAAAATTCATGTTTCGGGACTTTTCGACAAAACGCTTTCAAAGAACCGTTCACATTTGTGCACATTATATACAGTGGCTCACAAAAGAATTCGGAATTCGAAATTTTTTTAAAAAAATTATAATTTTTTTTTAATTACGATTTAATTTATAACTCGGTAAATATCTAGTTTTATTTATTAACAAAAACTTTCCAAAAATCTAACTTAAAAATATAAAAATGAGCTTATAATTAAATGCAATGCACGGAATTCCAAAAAATATGGCAATGTCTTAAACACGAAATCAAAGAATAATCCAAAAATATTGGTGACACCAATATTGGTGAAACCAATTTACAGTTAGCTTAGGGTAACTCAGTTCAGTTTTGTCAGGTTTTTTTGACCTCTGTGAATGAAATGTAGCGCACGAGACATTTACAACTAATCTTGATAATCGGGTGTTAAAAACCAGAGCCATATAAAAAATCATTTAGGTTCTTGTTTTTCACAAGTTGTGACAAAAGGACCTTGAGGATAAAACTGAACTCAGGAAAAATCGCTCAAATACGAGTTAAATTGGTGCAATTGTGGCGTTTTTAATGCTGTAATTCCAAGAATATAACTCAGTTTTAAGTTCAAAAGCATTCGCGTTCGTTAAGGCTCCGAAGAATAAATAAAATAAAATTATAATAATAAAATTTTATGTCAGCTCAAACCAGCTTGAAGTTTAGCTGAGATAGCGTTTGGTGTCAAAAACCCAAAATATGAAATTTTGGCCTAAACTAATGTTTTGTTCTGTACTAAAAATTTTACGCTGGTAAGATAAGGTCTCTTTTGTCATTCACGACGCGTCACATTTATAGGTCGAACATTTTTTTTTTTCGTTAAAACACATTTCAAATAAGCTTTCAAAATGGTTGGTATAAACCGAACTTTTTTTTTTTAATGGGGGTCGATACTATCTAATGCCCATCCTAATGATAAATGGCTTCGAAGTGAGTTAAAAAAATAATTTTAGAGTCAAGAAGTATGTTCAGAAATTGACGTTCTTGCAGAATGCAAACGAAGTGTTGCCATGCAGTTTTAAATTTTTTAAGTTTTTTTCCGTCATTTTGGATTCACCAATTGGAATGAAAAGCCAAAACAAAATCTCAGGCCATTACGATTGATAAGGAATTCAATTACGAATTTTTAAAAAAAAAATCATTTCAATCGGTTTAAATTTGATTTTAACAAAAAAAGTCACTTTTACGCCACTGTGCGTCGTGCACCCTTGAAATTGTTTCCGAGTAAATAATTTACAATTATTGTAAGTTCATCATAGGAAAAATTAAAAAAAAAACATATGTTCCAACGTTACTGGCATAGCCGAAATAAAATTTAAATTTTTCAAAAAAAGCGAAACTTTAAACAATTTTAAACATTTTTGAGAGATTTTGATATCATTCGTTTCAGAAATTTATCGTTTTTCCAGTAAGATCAGCAACTTAATTTTGAACTCTCGCAAGCTAAAAATGTTTTTTTTAGACCACGTCGGATATCTTTCCTAAGCTTTTTCGAAGAAATAAAAATGGCTGTTGTACCCGATTACTATTATTATTTTTAACTTTTATTTTATTTCTTATTCATATCGTCGGGTTAAAACTACAACTAGACATCTACATTTTTCATGTTTTGCAGATTGAGTGCTTATCTTCCATGTTAGCTGTTTTTATGGAGTTCTCTCCTGACGGTTATGACACTCATTGGTGTACATGATGTCTGTGCATTTTTTTCTAAGATTTTAATTGCACTTGAAGCTCTATTCGATATATTAAGTAACAGTATCTCGCAACAGGACAACAATGTTAAGCAAAAGCCAAAAATTATCAAGGAATGGTTACAACACCACACTCCTAAGACACTTGGTTGCACCCTCAGTGCCAAGATCGTAACTCGAGTAAACATTTGTAGAAAAACGTTGACAGGAAAGTAAGTGAAACTATCATTTCTATCAAGAAGAATCTAAAACAGGTGTTTAGGGAATTATAGAGCGAAATCTCCCCTGATGTTATGAAAAATCTGGTCTGTTCTATTCCTAGAAGACCGAATGTGGTATTTAAAACTAAAGTAAAACAAATCAAAAATTAATCTGTAATATAAAGCTAGATTTTGGAATTATATTTACATCTGTTTACTTTTTTTTGATACGTAAGATCTGGTCATTTTTTAGTTTTTGTGAATTATTTCTGGTTGTGTTTTGGTTTTGTTTTATCTTTATGTTTAGTTAAACTCTCCATAAATGAGTGCTGAGTTATGCATTATTACTTCATATTTAAAGTGGATTGCTTTGTTGCAATTAGGTTTTGAAAATTCGAAAGCAAAGTGTTTACTATATTTTGACGCTAACTGTATATCGTTTTGAAATTTGTGCTTGTACGAAATTGAACAATGAATCGAAATATCAGAAGATGAATGAGAAAAGTTTTTCATCAAACTTAACACCAGATTTCAACTTACTGTTTCAGTCTTACATTATACCATAATTTTCCGTTCTCTTATTTCTTTTTCATCTATAAATAATTGCAAATTCCGTTGCATTCTAAGTAACATCTATCTACAGCATCAAAATTGCAACGAAACAAAAAAAAAATATATATAAAAAAAATTAAATAAAATAAATTCCATTACGCTCCCATAGACAACAATTCTCTGTATACACACATACGTATGTATACACGAATACAGTTCTCGAAAACTATCGATGGCACAATCGATACTATCGCGACTATAGATGGTTTGTGATAGATTAGTGATCGTAATTATTTCTATTAATTTTGGATCCTAGAATTGTTTCGTTTTTTGATAATATCGAATGACATCACGGTTTCAGTATCATTGGCATTTCTTCGAATGCGTTTCATTTTGACAACTTGGCAACATTGTTAACTCATCTCAAACTGATGCCAAAGAATGCCAAGTTTTTATTCTGTAGGTAAAGTTTAAAAATAAGACAAATTTTTAACTTAAGTAACAAAAGGTAATGTACATAGTTACTGCCAATAACATAAGTTTTTCTTATGCAATTTTCATTTTAAAGCTGGAATTTGTCAAAACGTTTCGTTCCACAACGTGACGTTGCGGTTGGTCGTTGACGTAGCATCGATAAATGAAAACGAACGTTAGAAATGTCACCTTACAACTTAAAAATTACTTGAAAAATTCCATTTTTTGTAAATAAGCATCCATTGTCATTCTTATTTTAATTAATTTGTTCAAAAAATTCCATTTATAACATTTTGTCGTTTGATAGATTTTGACAGCCGTCACGTTACGGAACGCAGCGTGTTGACTAATTCTAGCTTAAGTAGAAATAGATAAAGTTTGCACTGAAACGCATACTATCGATAGTTAGTGCTAGCTCTAATAGTTCTGAAAATTGAAGAGATTTAACAGCCAGTAACTAACCATATGGAAGAAGACGCGGTGCATTAAAATAAAATACTGATTAATGTAAAACAACAAACACCTAACAGCATTTAGGGTGGTCCATAAGCTTTCTAATATCGTATATGTATATTTGTGTCTACAAACACAACGGGAAGCATTGAAAGGAGTGTGGGAAAGAAGCAATTCTGTGGAAGCATACTTATGAATTTTTAATTTTTAGACTGTCGCACAGTGGTCCGAAAAGCCAATCTAAGTAGATGGAATAAAGTCATAACTCCAGTTTGAAGGCAGCTAGAAGCCTGCAATTTTCAGCGACTAAATACATTACCTGTGTTTTAGACAGCAGCACGTTAACACGGAGTTACCGCTGTTCTTCTAAAACGAGTTTGTGTGCTATCTCCTTCTTTTCATTTTGTTTTTTGTTAAATGAAGCACTTTAGTTGTTGCTTTCCAATACATTTCACAGAAAGTGCTTAATCAAATACTGAAAACAGTCGTCTAAAACACAGCTGTTATAGAAATCACACTAAAAATGGCCGGTATGCGTCAAGTGGGCGTTGCGCAACTTCTGTATGAAAGACCTGAATTTGAACTATACTAGAGTTCGCTTTGTGGCCGATATTCGACCATTTCGATTTGACTATAAAGCAAAAAGTGTTTATAACCTTCCTTGGTCGATAAAACACAATAAGCTTTTTATATTCTTCCAAAATTCACAAAAATCAATGCCGTGAGCGCGTGACACCGCCCACTTACAAAACATAAAGGTCATATTCTCATTCCTTGGTATTATCTCTATATCTCTATACCCAATTTTAAAAAAATCAATGTACCCAACGGAAAACGGAACCGCATTGAAACGATTTCAGTTGCGCTTCTAGGGAAGCTAAAAGCTGATTCCAGTGCTGTTCTCACTGCTTATCTTTTTTAATACAGCATGTCCTAGCGGAGATGCACATCTTCAGAAGCATATGAAATACGCTTCCGTAGAAATTTTCCAAAATTTGAAGTTCCATTTCACAAAAATTATTTTTTTTTTCTGTAATTTTTGGTAGATTTATTAACTTTTATAAGCAATAAAAAAGTAAAATTTGAAAAGTTTTGTATGCAACCAAAAATGTGCTTCTATTGCGCTCTTTTTGGAAGCAGCTTGATTTCTTCCCGTTGGGTAGTGACTTAGCCGTGAAAGCATTTTTGCATTTAGAGGTGTGGTGCCGCCCTCTGAAAAGCATAATGGTCATGTTATCATTTCTTAGCGTAAATTCTATCTTTATATCAAATTTCGTAAAAATCAATGCAGTGGTTTAGACGTGAAAGCGTTTTTTCCCACTGAAATATTGGTGTACAACTTAAAAACCAGAATTTGACGGTGGATGTCCGTACTAACAAATATCGTGAAAGCTCGAACTTTATATATATGTCATTTTGAAGGTACATTTGACAGCTGTCAAAATCAGTCAACAAAACAATTTTATCTTGTGTGCATCATTATTATTTTTCACGATGAATAACTTCGAAAATTCGAGAAAAAGACAGCATTTGCGGGAGGTTCTGTTGGGTCATTTTTTTGCAAAGAAAACTGCTGCGGAAAGTCATAGTTTGCTTGTAGAAGTTTATGGCGACGATGCTTTAGGAAAAACACAGTGTTTTGAATGGTTTAAACGCTTCAAAAGTGCCGATTTTGACATCAAAGACAAAGAACGCCCAGGACAGCCAAAAAAGTATGAAGACGAAGAATTAGAGAAGCTACTCGATGAGGATTCGTGTCAAACACAAGACGAGCTTGCCAAATCGTTGGGAGTGACTCAGGAAGCCATTTCGAAACGTTTGAAAGCCGCCGGATACATTCAGAAGCAAGGTAATTGGGTCCCCTATGAGTTGAAGCCGAGAGACGTTGAACGGCGCTTCTGTATGTCTGAAATGCTGCTTGAGCGCCATAAAAACAAATCATTTTTGCATCGGATTGTGACTGGGGATGAAAAATGGATCCATTATGACAATCCCAAGCGCAAAAAGTCATACGTGAAACCCGGCCAACCAGTCAAATCAACCTCGAAGCCAAATATCCATGGCGCCAAGGTTATGCTGTGTATTTGGTGGGATCAGAAGGGGCCGTTATATTATGAGTTGTTGAAATCGGGCCAGACAATCACAGGTAACCTGTACCGAACACAATTAATACGTTTGAAGCGTGCCATCATCGAAAAACGCCCGGAAAATGCGACCAGACACGAAGCAATAATTTTTCATCATGACAACGCTCGGCCGCATGTTGCAAGACCCGTGAAAAACTATTTGGAAAATAGTGGATGGGAAGTTTTGGCTCACCCGCCATATAGTCCGGACCTTGCTCCGTCTGACTTCCATTTATTTCGCTCGATGCAAAACGCCCTCACCGGAATACGCTTCACATCAGAGCAAGGCATCCGAAATTGGCTCAATTCATTTTTGGCCGCCAAGCCGGCGCAATTTTTTTGGGATGGAATTCATAAATTGCCTGAAAGATGGGGAAATGTTGTAGCTTCTAATGGACAATACTTTGAATAAAATATATTGTAACGTTTTTCCACAATAAAGCATCAAATTTCGCTAAAAAATTCCGGTTTTTAAGTTGTACACCCAATACATAATTGTCATGTTATCGTTTCTTAGTGCCTACCCTATCTCCATTCTAAATTTTGTAAAATCGCTGCATTGGTTTAGCCGTGAGAGCGTTTTTTCCATTTGGAGGCGTGGCACCGCCCACTGAAAAACATAATTGTCATGTTATTTAGTCCTACGCACTGCTCCTCCTCACAGCCTTTCCAACAAAAAACAAGCAAATCGGTTGGGATTTAGATATAGAATCAGGGACTGAATCGATTTCGTTTGCCTATTTATATATAGATTATGGACACAATACTTCATACCAAAATGAGCGGTGTGCGTCAAGTCAGCGTGGCACTTGTATTCACGGTGATACGGAAGAAAATTATTTACGTGTAAAAGTGTCGCTAAAATCGATTTCGATGAAAAAATTTGTTTTTTTTTTGCAGAATATGTTTTTAGTGAAATCTTATCAGATCCCGTTTTAAAGTTATACTAAAAATACGTTTTAATAAGAATTTTAGGAATTCTTCAATTAAAAATATGTTGTTACATTTGCATAAGGTTACAAAGCTTCTGCGAGGTAAAAGGGGAGGCCTAGGTTTACAAAAAATTGCACCCGGAGGTGGGACTAAAATGTACCCCTAAGAAGTTAAAGGGTTAAAACTGATTTTCTGCCTCTTTTCAGAAAAAAAAAATGTTCTTGGATCACACTAACGTTTTAGGGAAAACATTCCTATGGCAAAGTTTTAGCTAATTGCAAGAGCTTTCAGAAAGTGTATATGGCTTATAAGGCTTAAAAGGATTTCACAAAGTTCTGGACCTTTAAAATTGATATTTTAATTTTTTTTCCCCATTTTTTGACTTTAATGGCCATTTTAGTATGAAAAAGGTCCTATTAATATAGCTTTTTGTAATTTTTTTTTAAATTGTGTCTTGGTCTTGGTTACATAGAAAAGTATTGTTGTCTAACCTCAATCAAAAAAATTGGTATGACAAATGTACTATCGGATTGAAGAAAATTTAACGAAAATTTCAAAAAAAAAAATTACAAAAAGCTATATTAATAGGACCTCTTTCATACTAAAATGGCCATCAAAGTCAAAAATGGGGGAAAAAAATAAAATATCAATTTTAAAGGTCCAGAACTTTGCGAAATCCTTTTAAACCCTATAAACCATATACACTTTCTGAAAGCTCTTACAATTAGCTAAAACTTTGCCATAAAAATATTTTCCCTGAAACGATAGGGTCATCCAAGAAATTTTTTATTTTTCTGAAAAGAGGCAGAAAATCAGTTTTGACCCTATAACTCCTCAGGGGTACATTTAAGACGCCATCCGGGTGCAATTTTTTGTAAACCTAGGCCTCCCATATTACCTCTCGGAAGCTTCGTAACCTTACGCAAATGTAACAACATATTTTTAATTGAAGAATTCCTAAAATTCTTATTAAAAGGCATTTTTAGTATAACTTTTAAACGGGATCTGATAGGATTTCGCTAAAAACAAATTCTGAATCAGCAAAACAAAACAAATTTTTTCATCGAAACCGATTTTAGCGACACTTTTATACGTAAATAATTTTCTTCCGTATCACCGTGTGTTCTTCGTTTTTTTACTGATTTAAAGCTTAGCCCTTTCGACCCGGCTGGGACAATATATCCCAAAAAAATTTTAATAAGCAAAATTATTTAAAATGAGTTTACATACATATAAACTCATTTTAAACAATTTTGCACACAGTGGTCAGAAGAGTTAATTTTTTAATTTTTCAAAAGTATGAAATTTGTTTGCTTGTTGATTGAGAATTGACCACAGTTCATAACGGTATACAGGGTTTATTGCATAAGGTTACCAAGCTTCTGGGAGATGATAGAAGAGGCCTAGACTAACAAAAAATTGCACCTGGAGGGGAGTCTAAAATGTACACCTGAGGAGTGCAAGTAATTCGCTATAAATATGTATTTTTAATTTAAACGTGTGACTCACTGTTCATGAGCTATCGTAATTTTAAGCTCACCACATCATTGTACCTTTTCATAAGCGGCATGCACAATTTACAAATTATTTTCAAATTTTGAACTAGGATATCTCCTGAGGTATAAGTCTAAGGTCACTTTTATAGAAAATTTTATAAGCTACAATATTGCGCCACAATATTTTTCTCCCAAAATAACCGTTAAAGAGATATTTGTAAAAAACTGATTTTGGACAGTAGCAAAATTTAAATTCTGAAAGAGCACATCGAAATCTATAAAATAACTCATTTGCAAAAATCCCGCAAAACTTTCCAGGTACCATAAATTTATTCTCCCAAATGATTGTACTATTAATTTTACTACAAATATGTGTTCAATTAAAGTAAGTATTTTTTGTGTAGCCCAAACTTAAGTTTTCTTTTTTTTTAAATTCATTTATTATACTCGATTTTTATTGAATTTTTGGGTTACTCGCCTATAACACGGAAAGAGAGCTTAATAATGGGTAGTTTAGCAAGAAGCAAGGAAAAAAGATGGTTGAAAATTATTCAGGTAGATTGTAATTGTTTCCTTAAACTATGTGACGCGTTGTTATACTTAGTGCCGATTAAATAAAAAAATAATTTTTTAGTTTTTGTTTGTATTAACCCTTTCGATCCGGCTGGGACAATACATCCCATATAAATTTTATTATGCAGAATTGTTTAAAATGAGTTTATATGTTTATATGCAATTGTAAAAAAACCAAGTATGAATGAAATTTCAAACTTGTTTAGTTTTCAACAATTTTATTTATTATAAATGTGGGAAACCCTATGTTTTTGGCTTTGGTATTGCATGTTACATGGCTTTGCCTGACTTCATCGCAGAATCAAATGATGAAAAATTAATTTTCCATAGCGCACGCGGAGTTTGTCGTTCGCTTGTGCGCATTTACTCGTAGATACAACTTTTTACTGTTGTATAACTAAAAGATTTTATTCTATTTACTTTTTTCTTCAATTGTGTTGTATGTACTTATATTACATATATGCACTGCAAATAAAAACGGCATTTTAATTATGCATTATCTGCGGAAAGTAGTTATAAATGATCACGATTTTATTAAAAATGGGTAAATGTACATATGTACCTTCGGAATTACTTTAACGTCATGGCAAAAATGAAGGTTGGCATTCATGGCTCTGGGGTTATATTAATATGTGATGAGAAGAAAAATTAAACAAGAATCATAATTTATCTAAATCATAAGATGCATATTTTTCAGACAAAAGTCTGTACCTTTTTCGAGTCTTATAGTGTACATAGACAGACGACATTGCTAATGCATATCAGGAGTCATAATCCAAATTTACTTGTACATAATGCCCATCTCAATGCGCATCCACTGCAATAATAATGCATGAAATAATTCTGAACTAGTACTGAATTGAGCTATTTCAATATGGTAACGCTGTCGAAGGTTGTAACAATTTGACAGCGACAAAATATCTTATTGTCAATTTTGAAGTCAATTTATAAATGTCACTTCATTGAAAATATCAGGCATGTTCTCAATTCCGATTTCGATCGGAATCGAAATGGAATCAATTTTAAGGTGCTCTGCATTTCGATATTGAACACCAAATCGGAATTTCGTTTCAGTAAATTGATTGGAAACCAGTGACCAATTTTATTTCTTGCAATAAAATTTGGATTCCATTTTGTTTTTCGAAACGCAGAGCTAAGATTGATTTCATTCCGATTCCGATCGAAGTCACAATTGAGAACATGCCTGTATATATTTAAATAAATTGAAACCGCAACGAAAGTCAGCAAAACTGTGTTTGTGTTTACGTAAAAACCAAATTAAATTATATCATTTTAAGACGGTAATAAAAAGAAAGCGCACTGTGTGAAGCGAGGCGATGAGCAGGTGCTGTCAAAAAAACAAGTAAACAAACAATGCAGCAACTGTCATCTGTCAGGGTAAAATTTTCAATTGCATTAGCACGCTTATAATCTAGATTAATGCTGTCATCTGCCTACGCTATTAAAGTCTTCCAAAAAGTATGACCAACTTACAATTAAGATTTCTTTTAAAACTACATAGATGGATAACACACATTTTTAAATGCTCGCAATACTTTGTATAAAACCTATCTTCCTGGCTGCAAAAGTTCTACATTGTAACCTATTCCAATCCACTTTGTTTGATCTCTGTGCAACTGTTTACCCTAGAGATATTTATCTTGGAATATGGATTCTTTTCAACATGTTAGTGGATGAAGGGAAAACTCTGCAGGTGTTTTTTGTTCAAGCCAAGCGCTGTTCAAAAAATATAGGCACATAATCATATTCAAAATAAAGCATACTTTAAAATTAGTAAAGTATACTTTTAAATAGAGCATGTGTTCAGTCAGTCAAAGTCGATTTAAAGCATATTCTATCACTTAAATATAATTTAACTTTAAAAAAGAGAAAAGCTGTTGCTAAAACAGCTGCCAAAACTGAGAAAAATGTCACAGTGTTGAATTTATGATTTTGTGTAAAAAAAAAAAATATCAAAATGTTTAGTTTTAGAGAAATTGTAAGAGATTTCGATATTACTGTATTTTATTTCATATTTTACAGTCGGTAAAGATTTGAAAAAACCACATTGTTTATTTAATGATAAAGTATCTATAGACCGATTCCTGCTCGGTCGACAATCTGATCTGATAATTTAATCGATGTCTTTTGTTCATAGCCTCCAATTTTCATGCTTTCAAAATATAAGAAAGAAAGAGTCCTTTTGGAAAAGTTTAAAGGTATATTTTTATGAGGAAGAGTGTGGCTATTTGATGCCACTAATAAAAAAGAATTTCGTCTTTTCCTGTAGCTACGCTATAAGACTGAACACAGCGTTTCCTTCAACTTCAAAAAATGATATTTCCAAATCCTGCAGGTATAATGACAATTCTACTGATAAAGACGGATTAAGCGTCGAAAAATACATAAAACTGCATATAAGAAATAAAAAGTTTATTCCATTTTTTTTTGTGCCTGAGTAATTAACGAAAATTTATACTTTGCTAAAAAGTGGGCGTGGAAATTATTTAACAACGCCCACTTTTCGTTATGCTTTAGATACTCATGAACCATACCCGCATATTAAATTTCATCGAAAAATGTTGCACACGTTGATTCATTTACAGTCACTGAATCCGAAACAGGCTACCGTTTTTATCTATTAGGGTCCGATTTACCCTTACTCTTATGTTCATAAAACGCATAGTTCAGACATATGACGAACATCCAGGCAGAAGTGTAGTTCGCTTTTGCCAACGGCATCAAATAGCTAGAACCTTTTTTTATATCTTATTTTTTAATTTATTCAATTGGATCATAACTTTCCATCATCTATTGAAATTTAAATAGTATATTTTAATGTGAAAGATTATGGCTATCCGATGACGATGACAATGAATTACACTACTTTCTATATATGCCATATATATGCCATACATCAGAAAATAGCTTTTTCTTCATTTTAAAGCAAGAATAACTCGGACTCTAGAAATCGGTTACCAGCTTCGGAATGGGCAACAATAAATTAACTAAAAAAAGTTATCGAGATCTGATTCAAAACATTTTTATCTCAATTTATTGTACTGTGGTATGGTTCTTTTGGGATTCTTGCGGAAGAGTAGAAGAATGTGATTCTTCTGCGATACTATTGCATGTATTGCAACCTCAGAGGAATTTCGATATTCCGTATGGCGCAGGTTTTCAAACATAAATAAAAATGTCGACCAGTGTAGTTTAATTTTAATACCAAAAAAGTTTTTATATACAACATTGTTTTAACGACAATAACAAAAAAAATACCTATTAATTTTAAACTATTTTCGAGTGATTAATAATACAGAGAAAATGAAGAGATCCATAATAGGAAGAGAACCATAATAGGAATAAATTTTAGTTGTTTTATGGTTTAAAAAGTGAACCTATATGGGATTAAAAGAAATCAAAAACTAGATTATATTTTATATCAGATCAATGTAGAAGTTAAAGTACATTTTCAGATATTATATAATCTGCAGATTTTTGAATAGTCACTTTTATATGCTTTGGTCTAATGCTGGAATTGGGCGGAAGATTTAATAGATTGAAAGAAGGCAACACATCAGAAGCCTACTCAGTCAAGTCTCTTAAATTTCTTCGCCCACTTGATTCACTTAAAATTTCATTTAACTTTCACATTTACACGAGTTTTTCAAAAGTCTATTATATGTTGCCTCTAGAGCTCTTCATATCTCAATGTAAAATCAAATGCAATCTGTAAAAATATATATATTTTTATATCCTACACCCAGGGTATACTCACTTTGTCCTTCCGTTTGTAACGCAGAAAAGGAGGCGTAGCAGATATAGAAAAGTATATATATTTTTGATCAGCATCACCTCCTGAGTCAATATAACCATGTCCGTCTGTCTGTCTGGCTGGCTGGCTGTGTGTGGAAATACATTTTTTGGGAAAACTAAGCAAGATACTTCAATAAAATTTGGTACACAGCCTTCATCGTCAAAGTTAGCTCGGAAGATTGAAAATGAGCTAAATCGGTCAACAGACACGCCTACCGTCGATACAAAAAATATCTTCAAAATGCAACTTTTGGAGTATTTTTCACGACAATGCAACCAAAATACACATAAATAATAAAAATTGTAAGCGCAAGCTCTGAGCAAAAATTGGGCGAATTTGGACAAGAGGGCATGGCACCTCTTATTTAAGCAAATGCTTCTAAACGCTGTACTGAAAGCGTTTTTTGAGATAATCCAACAAAACTTGACTCAAATACTAGAACTATATATATAAACTCTGAGAAAAAACTGGGTGAATTCGGACAAGAGGGCGTGGCACCTCCCACATAAGCAAAATTTTCAAAACACTGCTGTGTAGGGTATTTAATGTTTGGCCAGGCCAAAGGTAACACTCTTACTAGTTTTAAATTCAAGTGAAAGCTTTTAGTATATTGCCAATGATGAATCATACATAAAAATATTGGAAAACGCTCTAGAACATTTGTTTCTGTTACCCAAAACTGAATTCTTGCAGTCAAACTTTATGTTTTGCTTCCTTGTATCTAGTGATGAGCAAAATTAGTCTTGGTCTTGCGTCTTGTTCTTGGTCTTGCTAATTTTGCGAGACCAAGACCAAGATGCTGATATTTTTGCAAGACCAAGACTGCTACGGTCTTGGTCGTGATCGCGATAATTGTCAAGACCAAGACTGCTTTTCAGTCTTGCTAACTTATAGTTAAAAGTTGTTTCTTGCCCGTTTTGAAGATAAAATCATCTCTCGATTTGAATTTTGGCATCTTAAATACCCAACTGCTTTGGAAAAATATGGTTTTGAGTACTCAATATCTCTGAAAATTTTTTCAAGACCAAGGCCAAGACTTAATGAGCAAGATCAAGACCAAGACTCAATATCAAAACCAAGACCAAGACTCAATGTGCAAGAACAAGACAAAGACAGCTATTGTCTTGGTCTTGGTCTTGGTTTGCTCATTACTACTTGTATCTAATGAAGTTTAATTTTTTTTGACATTTATTCAATAGCACATGCGTAAAAATTGATGGGTATACGTATTTTAATACTTTGTAAGCATAATTTTTAAACCAAAGTATTAAAAAGACACAGAGAACTTTTTAATACTAGTATTGGTTTGGTTTTAAAACTAATTAAAGTTATTAGTTTCAAGCCACTTCGGCATTGAAAAATTGAAAATTGGTATAGTTCAAAAGTAAACTCCTACTGGAATAAATTTCAAAGTTTTCTGAAATAAATTTTGAATGTAATACCAAAATATTTTAATATCAATACCATAGGGAATCAAAAGTAAACTATAATTTCTTACTGTGTATAATTTCAGGATTTTGAGATATACTTTCTTTTATGTGCAAAGTCCACTATTTTGAGGAATATGGCGCACTTCGAAAGGGTTTTTTTTTTGCTAGCCTGCATTACAAGAGGTTGTGTATATGAAAATTTTCGTTTATGTTTTGCACAGTAGATGACGGCTATGAGAAAGTTTGAAAATGCACAAAATTTCATTTGTATGTCACAGTTTTCTTATAAACTGTAAATGGATATAAGAAAATTATTTTCTTTTATCAGTAACACGCATATAAGAGAGATAATTTCTTATATGCATCAGTAGTAAGCATATATGTATGTAAGAAAATTTCATATGAAACAAGATTGTTTAATATTGACAAAATGTAAATCGATGTACAGATAAATTGTAAACTTCCCCAAAAGAATTATATTTTTCTCTAAATTGACAAAAAAATTAGCTTCATACAATACTTTCTTCTACATGTTTAATTTTCTATGTAATGAATACAATTTTCCGTCAAAATATGCTTCTTATAGCAGTGTTTTTTTATATGCGCTTTTCTTATATAAGGTTTATTTAGCACGTAACTATATGGAAACTTGCATGGTGCTTTAGGAATCGTTTCATATAACCTTGTTTTTCTTATAAGAGACTTTCTTATATCCGTCGTCTACTGTAATTGCTTAATTTTAATTTATTGATTGAAACTGAGTATGAATCTGTATGGACTTCAATTTAAAATGATGTGACTTAGTTTTGAAAGTGCACATTTCAAACGCTTAAATTTTGTTTTTTCAATTTTTCGGCTTTTTTCCGGAACAAACTCTAGTGTACAAACAGTGGATTCTATTAAATAAACATTTCATAAATCTCTCAAGAGAACAAACTCATAACGAACTTTTACAGCCAATGTTTAGGAGCACTCTCATACATTTAATAAATTTGGTTTCAACATTTTGCTCCAATTCGCCTACAGCGCTGGTCTGCACGTTTAACGTTATGGAAACAGTTTTGTATCGTATAATAGATACGTTATCTTGTTTGCTACATACTTTTGGATTTCTTTCAATTAATTAATTCCAACATTCTTCTACGTTTTGAGTGCCAGTAATAATTTTGTTTTTGTTTCCTTTTGTTTTAATAAATTAACAACAAAAACGTCTTTTACTAGCATTCGTAAACCTGGCACGATATCTAGCAGATACATTTGTATCTTTTTAGCGCAGCAGCAGCAGCAACAAGAGACGTATTCTCATTTTTCGTGTTGTTGTCATGAATTTTGTTTGTGTTTTTATTGTTTTTCTTTTGTATTTTTTTTTTTTTTTCTTATTTGTTGTTTTTGTTAATGTTTCTCACATTATTTTTCTTTTTCTTTTTTTTTGTTGTTGTTTATTTTACTTATTGTCGTCTACCTTTTAGTTTTGACGTTGCCAGAAAGATTAAAAAACAAAGATGAAAATAAACAAAAAAAAAAAACTTGTGATACCGGATTGGATGCTATTCTTTGTACGTATTTTTCACGTAAGATGCTTAAGTTTGTTGTTAGCTGTTTTGTTTTTTTTTTTTTTTTTTTAGCTTCGTTTTTATGTTGGCCACATTGGTTCATATTGCCAACGTTCGTAGTTGTTGTTGTTTGGAGCTTTGTTATGCATTGTTGTTGCCATTGGATCGTATTCCGTCTCCAAGTTATTCAGTCATTTGAATCTTCGTCTCAGCACTAACAACAGACAAACGACTTTTTTGTTGTTTGTGTGATGGTTTCTTATTTTTTTCTTCGTGATGGCAATGTGGAACATAAGTTGGGTCTGATCTTGAGACTAAAGTTTGTCTACCTTAAATTTGGAGTTCAAATACACCAAATGTTGCAGCATATTGTTGAGGTTGGGACATTGGCAGTTATTAATGAATTAATAAAATAAAAGATTTGCGAGTCGGTATGTTAGCACTGAATTTTATTTCTATTTTGAAATAACTATTTCAAAAAAAATGTAACTAAGTATATAATATACGCAGTCGATAGGTTTTTTGGCTATGTGGAGAAAATCTGTGAATGGGGTTTCATTTGTATTAGTTTAGTGGTCTGGAAAATGCAAACCCCGAAATCGTAGCTGATCATCGCCGCGAAATATCGCAAAAATACATATCACATATAAAAAAAAAAAAAAAATCGGAAAAAAAACGCAACAAACAAATATAAAAATAGTAATGAAGGGTGTTTTTTTAGAGGTTTTTTTTTCGAATAGAGATAAAACTGGCATTTTGTGGTCAAATCTGGCAACTCTAATGTCATTTATGTTCAGTTTGGTTTGTCATTTCATCATGAACAGGTTGACAAAAGAACAACGCTTGCAAATCGTGCAAATTTATTTCGAAAATAATGGTTCAGTTCGCGAAGTTTACCGCAAGCTCCGTCCATTTTATGGTCGACATAATCGTCCATCAGAGCAATTAATTCGGTTAACCATGGGTCGTTTTCGCACTACGTTTACTGTATGTGATAATACGCATCCGCAGAGACGTCGAACAGTGCGCACCGAAGAAACAATTGCCGCTGTAGAGCAAAATGTTGAAGAGGACCCGAATGAATCGATTCGCCACCGTGCACAGCAATTGGAGCTTTGTCCATCAACTTTATGGAAGATTTTGCGCAAAGATCTTGGCTTGCAACCTTACAAGATCCAGCTTGTGCAAGAATTAAAGCCGCGAGACCATGCAATGCGTCGTGATTTTGGTGTATGGGCCGAAAATGAGATTGATCTCGATGCTGATTTTCATCGCAAAATTTTGTTCAGTGATGAGGCTCATTTTTGGTTGAATGGCTACGTCAACAAGCAAAATTGCCGCATTTGGAGTGAAGAGAATCCACATGAGACCCTTGAGACGCCATTACATCCACAAAAACTGACTGTTTGGTGTGCTCTATGGGCTGGTGGAGTCATTGGGCCATACTTCTTCCGAAATAATGCTGGAGAGTCAGTTACCGTTAATGGAGACCGGTATAGAGCCATGATAACCGACTATTTTGTTCCCGAATTGGATGGCATGAATGTGGATGAGTTGTGGTTCCAACAAGGCGGCGCTACATGCCACACAGCGCACGTGACAATCGATTTATTGAAGGAAACATTCGATGAGCGCATAATTTCGCGGAATGGACCTGTCAATTGGCCACCAAGATCGTGTGATTTGACACCATTGGATTATTTTCTTTGGAGATATGTGAAGTCGCTCGTCTACGCCAACAAACCAGAAACGTTAGGGGACTTG
The DNA here is from genome assembly GCA_951812925.1 of Calliopum simillimum. Classification (NCBI taxonomy): domain Eukaryota; kingdom Metazoa; phylum Arthropoda; class Insecta; order Diptera; family Lauxaniidae; genus Calliopum; species Calliopum simillimum. The sequence continues at coordinate 82,508,158 of OX638372.1, read as the reverse complement.
GAAGCCAACATTCGTGGCGTTATTGCCGACATACGGCCCCATATGCTCGAAAAAGTGGTTGAAAATTGGACCTGTAGAATTGGCTTTATTCGAGCCAGCCGCGGCCACATGCCCGAAATCATATTTAAACATTAATGGCATAAAATTATCCTTCCAATAAAGCCAAATTGATGGACATTAAAACGATTTTCTTGTGTTTTATTTCAATTCGAAGTTTTATACCTCTAAAAAAAACACCCTTTATTTAATGTATTTTGCAATGTTGAATCTGAATCCGGCCTTCAAATTGCTATATCTCATACGATTTTTGAGATATCTTAGCCTAAACAAGGAAAAAAGACCGTTTTACTGTATTTTGAAGCTATATAACTAGAATATAGAACATTCATACGCAAAATTCGATACATTATCTGAAAGCTCCAATCTCTTTCTTTAAAATAACATTTAAATTATGCCAATAACTTAATTTTTCTCTGAAATATCGTAGACTGAAATAATGACAAAACACGTTTTTTGCACTTTTTTAACTTTTTAGGTTAGGATATCTCCGAGAAAAATAAAGATATCGACATTACTTGAATTAGGTCTAGAAGATTGATTGAAGCTTTCCATTTCTGCATCAGATTTTACGGATATACGTCCTGTTATATAGCTCCAAAACACAACAATAAAACGTAGCGTCAGCTTTTTTTCCTTGTTTAGGCTAAGATATCTCAAAAACCGTATAAGATACAACAATTCTAAGGCCGGATTCAGATTCAACATTGCAAAATTCATTAAAAATAACTATTTTTATATTTGTTTGTTGCGTTTTTTTTCTGAATTTTTTTTATTTTGTATGGGATATGTATTTTTCCGATATTTTGCGGGGATGATCAGCTACAATTTCGGGGTTTGCATTTTTCAGACCACTAAGCTAATACAAATGAAACCCCATTCACATATTTTCTCCACATATTCAAAAAACCTATCGACTGTTCAAGAGCTGCGTGTACGAGTATATACGTTAGAACGGTTCGAATGTTTTTACCAGTCTGGCTCAGCGAAAATTGTAAAATTACATTAATTTAGAGAAACTTTGCCGAAGAAATTAAATATTTTCATTGCAGTTTAACCCCCCGACCTTTACAAAGCAAATTTGTCCTTATAAATTTTTTTAAGACTAAGAAAATAAGGAATTTCTTCGAAATATTGTAATTCCAAGTAATTCATGAAATATAAAATTTTTAGAGCTATAAAAATCTTAGCCAATAATTTTCTGTAAATGTAACCGTTAGCTAGATATTTGCAAAAAAAAAAACTGATTTTTGCAACCTTTGACCATGAATAACTTTTTATGATTTCCTGACTCAGCACAACGAAATCTATTGGAATAGTTTTTTTTAATCTAGGGAAATTTCACTTTCCAGGTCTGTACGCACATCAATTAAAGTGGTGCAAAACTATCAGCATGTTTTCAAAATGGTTTCTTGCAGTTCGGTAAAACTGAATAGAGGAAAGGTTAAGCTTCCGTTTGGTTTATATTTCTTGTTGGTCATGTAATCAGAACGGACGCTATAGCAGTACTAAGTCGAAAATAGCAAACATGTTGACAGTTTTGCTTCTCACTGTATGTATATGAAGCAAAACACGCCAAGCGTACCAGCTGAAAATTTGTCTTGTCAATATGGTAGATCCGGCGTGCACGAACAATAATCTGGGAGGATTTGATTCTAGTACCATTTGTTGTTAAAATACAGGGTGTTGAAGTTTGCGTTTTTAGTCACTTTCATGAAAAGGGTGTTTTTTCAAAAATTTATAGCTTGCACCAAAGTTTGTAAATTTATATATCAAAGTAACTGGTCAAATTCATTTTTGAGTGTTCTTTTTATAAACAAATATTACTTAGTGAAAAAAAAAAATGTTTTCACCGAAATTTGTTAAACTTAAAAATACTTTTGAATTTGTTTTAAAAAACCCCCACTTAATTGTTTTTTTAAAAGTATTTTAAATTGAAGCAAAACTTATAAGCTTTAAAATGATGTGTGACTCAAGATATAGTCGCCTTAATTCTTATAGTTACGACGTAAGTCAAAATTATCTACTTTTTGGGGGGGCGAAGAAAAATAAAATTTCTTAGAAAAGAAAAGCTAATGTTTAAACGAAAGTTTCCTTTTATTTTCAATAATCTATGTATATTAAGAAAGCATATTTAATTCTGAAGAGTTTAAGCCTTATTAAAAAAAAAAATTGATGGACCGGAAATGTCAAAAAATCGTTAAAATTTTAGATTTGACGTATTGTTTCAAACGTTCTCCATTCCTATTTTCATACAAATATTAAAAACTAAAAAAGGGAGTAGATGTAGTTTTGATCAATCTACCCAAATCACTTATGACCTTCATTTTGCCAAATTGTGACTTACACCGAATTAGGGCAACGACATACAAATTTTATGCCTCTTCATCATACAGGTCAGTAGAGTAGTGGATATTTTTCAATCTATCACATGGAAAGGGGCAACGGTTCGAATCCTAGTGCGGTCAGTATGTTTTTTTTTTTTTTGTTTTGTTTGAACTTTACAGTTCTTGTATGGTTAATTTTTTCTTTGTTTGAATTTTATAGTAAAACTTTATAGAAATAAAGTAGTACGAACTATTTTTTTCTCTGTAAAGCGGTGCCACACCTTTATGTTTGAAATAACTAACAATATCTCAATTAACGCTTGCTCTGCAGAATTGAAAATATTGCCTGTACGGGAGATGCCTTTTAAAATAAAAACTTTTTAATTTTTCCGAAATTTCTGATGTCATTTCATTGTCGACCGTCTTGTATCACGTACGACTCGCCTGGAAGAGTTGTAACTTTAAACCATCTTCCAGAAGAGTGCTAAGCAAATCGTTTTTTATTCATCAGGAAGAGCTTAAAGCTTGGCTTGCAATCATCTTCTGGAAGAGTGATAAAAGAATCTTCTGTTAATCGAGCTGAAATTTTGTCGTTTAAAACTCGCCTGGAAGAGTTGTAAGTTCATTGCGAAGATGTTTGATTTGCAACGATATTCCAGAAGAGTGTTACGAGAATCTTTTGTTAATCGCGGAAAATTTTTATTGCGGAAAGCTCAAATTTATATGAGCGTCGGCGTTTCCGTAAATTAATTATGCTAATTTTCAATTCTCCAAGGAAATCTTCACGATACTTTTATCGAATTATTTTGCTTAATTTTATCGTAAGTGTGATTTCCACGGATAGACAAACTGTTGGACATGGTTATATCAACTCAGGAGGTGACACTTAACAAAAATACTTTTCTACTAAAGCCACGCCCTTTTCTATATGGCTATTTCCACAGAAAAGTAAGCCGTGAGCCAAAAAATCACTTCATTATATCTCTGAAACTATTTAACGCACATGAATGAGATTTGATAAATGTGTACAGAACGCCAGGACAAATAATGTTCACTAGAACAATGGCCGATGCTCCTTAATAAAATCATAATAAATGAGATTTGGTACATATGTAGAATGGATCGGGGCAAATATCATACTTTTGAAAAATTGGTGATGCCACACCAACTTCACAAGACAAGGTGTTTGTAAGATTTTCAATTCAAAATTTGTATAAGGGAAAATATGTCATGTAGCATAAGTCACGTATGAAACTATAATTTATATTAAAAAAGGTAAAGCAAATTTTGCAATAACTCAAATGGCAAATAAAAGTGACATTATTCCTAGTCATCATAGAATTAGTCGTATTATAAACTCTTGTAGATTTCGCAGATTTTTAAACTTTTATAGATGCACATAAAAATCACTTCCGTTTTTTGTCACGTGCATATGCCTTAATATTTGCATGTATCTTGCAACAATTCTATCGATCCCTCCCAGCTTTTTCACCATATATAATGCTACTCAAGTGCTGCCCAAAAGTCTAAAAAAGAAAAACAATTTTCGTTTTTTTCTTTGTTTTTCTTAACGTTACAAATGTACGACTCTCACGAACGTCATCATATAAATGCCCATATGTATGTTACAAACTGAAGAACAAAGTTACTATATTCTGGATGTAGAGAATAATGAGGTGTTCAAATCACATCACAGTTATGGAAGTTGCACGCATGCGAGAATGCAGCAGCAACAGTGAAAACAATAAATGCAATGAGGTAAAACAAATACTTTTCTTTTTATATTTGCCTTTTTAAAAAGCTCTTTGCTGCATTGTTATGCATTGATTAATATAAAAAGCATTTTGGATTTATTTTGATGATACAGTTCTAAAAAGGTAGTAAAAAAAAGGAAGATGATACGAGCATATGCTTACTTTCATACATATGTACACGTACGTGAGTATCAGTTGAAGATGATAGAATAATAAACTGCACTGCTTAGCAAAAAATTTACATAAAAATTGCAAATAGGTTGATATCAAATAAACACATATTTTACAAAACATATGTACCTATAGATTAAAATATGTCTAGTTCTTCAACGTGAAGGAGCCCATGGCTCGTTTCAACTTGGATTTACTTCGATGTCGGCAGACTCCAGGTTTTTTGACGCAAAGTTATTCACTGGGGTCCACATATACAGAAAAAGTTTTTTTTTAATCTGTCATCGAGCTAATCGATTTTCAGGGCCAAATTTCAGTTACCAAATGGTCTAGACATTGTTTCTGTATCAAAAACAAGGTTTGACAAAAATTAATTGACAAACTGAGTATGCAGTTATTTTTCCGTTCATTTGCAGATTTAAAAATAATAAAATATAAAAATAAAATTGATGCAATTTTGTAGAAGAACATGTCATGCGCACACAAATAAGGAGTATTATCTCTAATCGAACCTTACGGCCAATTTAATGAAAGCTCGAATTGGTGACCGTTATTTCATTATAAAATCGCCTGAAAAGCGAAAAATAAGTTAACTGATAAAAAAGAGCACGCCATTAGCTTTAAAGCTAATTATCTCAAAACTACGAAATTCTCACTTTACTCAACTCTTCAACTAATCTCATGTTTCAGATCGAAATTAACCATGAGGATCGTAATTTTTTGTCAAATTATCTAATTTTTTTTTTTTTTTGTTTCTTCAAAAATAGTCCATTAACCATAAAATGACTACAGTATTTTATGGTTTTTGACAAGTCAACATGCTTTGAATTCTGTATTTTTTTCATGAAAAATTAATTTGAGTATTTTATGATGAAGTCTTGCTGCATCGAATTTGTGATTTTAAATATAACTAGCAAGTTGTTATCTTTAGCCTGGTCAAAATCAAATATACTATACCTTATTAAATGGTAGTATCGAATAACTCTGTCACTTCTTCTGGACAAGATTAGTTGTTTTCTTGTGTCGGATGTGATACACTCTTTTATCCAAATCTACCAAGTTTTTATTTTGAGATTGCTCAAATAATTTTTGATATTTATCAGACATATGCATGCTAGATTTGTGACTTTAAGTGCACTTACAAGAAGTACGTAGAAGTGTGACAACCACCGCAAGCTTAGCGATCGAACATTGTGGTGTTAATTTCCATATATGTACATTATCGAAAAAACTCCAGATACTTAAAGAAAAATTAAGGAATATAGGAAGTCGATCACTATGCGCGAACTGGGAATCCTTCTTGGGATCGCTGAATTGTAAGTATAGTATACAACTACTGCACCAAATAATGTTACCGGGAAAATGGGCAATTTCACGCTCCTAATTCCTAAATTCATCACTAATGAGATTTGGTACATAAGCAAAATGGATCGGGACGAATAACATTTCTTGGGGAAATTGGTGATGCCACGTCGACTTAACAAGATAAGATATAGCAACGTACACTGGGAAATCTTGGTTATTTGTATGATTTTCAATTTAAAATTTGTATAGTGGAAAAAAATGTCCCATATGACACGTCCCGTACAACAGTAATCAAAATTAAATTTTGAAAAAAAGTATAAATAACTAGCTGGCCTGGTTGCGACTTCGTTCGCCCGTTCCCGATGCCCTTTACGTATGAAGTCCCATCCATCTCCATCGTCCCTCTCTTCCAATCACCAAGGGTTTTAAGATCCGTGTATCAACTTTTATAATCATAGCTCACATATGAACAATTTTTTGTATGAAAGGTGCAACTCCCCCTTCTCACCCCCCCCCCCAAATTTTTCAAAGGTGAATGGTAGATAGAATATACAACCATGTATGTACGAAGTTTTATAACGATATCTGACATATGTTAAGAAATATAGCACTTTGTATATTTTTTGTAAAGAGGATGCAATTCTCCCACACCTAATATCCCCCAAGTTTTGCATTGTGAATGGTAGATAGAAGTTATGTACCAAGTTTTATAACGATATCTGCGATATGTAAAGAAATATAGCATTTTGTGTATTTTTTGTAAAGTGGATGCAATTCTCCTGCACCCAATACCCCCAAAGTTTTGCATGGTAAATGGTAGATATATTTTGCATAAGTTCACCAACTTTCATAATCATAGCTTGTATAAGTGCAGAGATATAGCATTTTTTGTATTTTTTTTTTTGTATGGGGGGTGCAACCCCCGTCCCTTTCAGCGGCATCTCACCCCCTTATGAACCTTCTACAGACCATAAGAAACAATTTTAAAAAAATCGTGTAAATCGACCGTGTAGTTTCTGCGTTCATAAGCTACATACGGACACCATTTCATTTTTATATATATAGATTTTGTGTAAAATTAAATCCATTTTTAAGAGACAACATTGTAAAATTAGTCACATTGAAATATTGCCTCAGGTTTCCCTAAAATCGTCGCACTATGTTTTTTTTTTTTTTTTTGACAAAAAAGTGTACACAAAAATAATTCACTACAAGGACACATTTTCTTTAAAAAAATTAAACGCGAAATTAAAGGTTTTACATTCACCTATTTGAAAAAATGCCCACTTTTTTCAGCATCTGATCCACAAAATAATGACACGGGTCGAAATCTCTTGAATTTTGAAAAAGTCGATTTTTCTGTTTAAACTTAGGAGGGATATATGAATAAATATATGTGCATTCAATCAAATCAATTAAGATGAAATCAACTCAAAGTGAAAATAGGCGGTGCCACGCCCAAAAACAAATTCGTCATATTCGTCATAACTCCGATACTATTAGACGCAGATAGATAAGATTCGGCACAGAGAGAAATTATATCCACTGAAAAAGTGGGCGGTGCCACGCCCTACAAATATAAAACTTATCATATCTCCGAAACTATTTGAGCTACAGGGATGAATTTTGGTACATATATAAAGAGTAGTGAGTCAAATAACATTTGCTGAAAAAAAGGGCGGTACCACACCCAACAGTGAACATATCATTATTAATTGCCACTCTGTTCTATAGGAAAAAAGTTCATTCATGTTCATTCATCGATTTTTTTCAAAATTCAAGAGATTTCGACCCGTGTCACTATTTTGTGGATCAGATGCTGGAAAAAGCGGGTATCTTTTCAAATAGGTGAATGTATAACCTTTAATTTCGCGTTTAATTTTTTTAAAGAAAATGTGTCCTTGTAGTGAATTATTTTTGTGTACACTTTTTTGTTAAAAAAAAAACCGTAAGGCATCGTTTGAACCCTTCTGTTTTTGTCCCGTGCGATCGCCTTGGTTTTTAGCTATTATCTTAAAAATGAAAAATTGACCAAAAATCAAACTAAGTACCAATTATAGGGCTAATTAAGAGCTATAAGTTAAGCCCAAGGGCGTAGAGATAAAATCCGGGCCCGATGGTAATTATATACCGGGCCCCCCCCACTACAGTATTTTTTTTTTTTTATTCGAGACTATCACATCGTCGAGCGAATATTGTTTTTCGTAAACGCAAGGATGCCCACGATATATACTCGTACGAAATGTGTTAAGTTGTGATTTTGTTTGCTTCCCGCTCATATTCATAAATAAAGGTCAAAAAATAAGGTTTCAGCCGGTCTGCGATCAAAGCTTGAAAAATGTACTAAAAAAGGCAATTTTTTTAACTGCCAGTAACTTCGAAACAGTTGGTTTTTTTAGAGATGTCTTTAAGTCAACCTTTGTACAGAATATCTAGGCCAACATTATTTCTTAGAAGATTTCGGTCTAAAAATTAAACTTTTTGCTGTTTTGATACAAAAATAGCAATTTTTTAAGAAAATGTTCATGCCTAGAAAATGATTTTTTTAAAGGGCGGAATATTTGTTCTGGAAATCCTATATTAGGCGTGTTTCTTTTGACGCGTATATATAATTGTATATGTGTGACAAAAAAAACGCGCATCTGCAATTATATATAACAATTGAAAGTTTGGCAGCACTGAAAAAATTTTGGCAGCACTGCAAAATATTTGACAGCTGACGAAAAACAAAAATACATAAAATAAATGAATATCAACAACAGAATCCAACAAGATATCAGCTGAGGAAAATATTTGCATACTATTTCTTTAAAAATAGAATATTCAACAGACGAAATGGTAAAAAATTAACTCATAATTCATAATTTTTTATACATGATAAGTATATGAATTCTTTTCTAGGTTTTCAATCTTTTGACCGCAAGCCATCCACGTGTTGCGCTTGCTACAAATAAAAATTAGGATTTCATTCTTAATTTTTCGTTAAATAAATTAAGGGCCAGTTTTTCAATACAAGTTTAACTCATTTTCTGGTTTAAACTAAATTTAAACTCAGGAATGAGTTTTTCAGTGAATGTTAAACGTAGTTTAAACTCAGTTTAACTGAACGATATTGGCCGTTATATATATAAAAAAAAAAAAACGAAAAAAAAAACAAATAAATAAAGGAATAAAAAAAATCCATAATTTGAAAAAGAAGAATTTATTGGAAAATAAAAAATTCACAAACTTCACTTTTGACCACTATTTAATAAAATCACGTTCTGCATATGATTTCCAATCATTATGACCATAAAATTGCTTAAACATTGGAGCAACCAAGATGCCTTTAAGCAAAGCTTTGACACTGGCTCCGTATACTGGGTACATTTTTCATTCAATCAGCTTCTTCATCGCGATTGCGACGCAATTGCTTTAGTAATTCCTGATCAAAGTTTGCATGACATTTTTCGCGGACCGCATTTCGATTTGATCACAATACACTTGCTAAGCGTTGATGTAATCCAACCGTTGTGGTGGCCAAACGCCAATAATTGAAAGCCTGCAATTAAAATTTTTTTGTAGCCACCCGCTGTTAAACCCGCACTGAAAAAGTCATTTTAAACGAGTTTAGCAATTTAAACGCGTTTAATATAACTTAGTTTAAAAGAAGTTTCAACTTGCACTGAAAAACGCCCTAAAAATTGAAATTTACCTTTAATCTTGCTCTGCCATTTTTAGAATCAATTCTTTTGACGTTTTGTTTGTTCTTTTTTTTGGTATTTTTGTTTGAAATTTATCGATAAATACTCATCTTTGATGGGCAGCACTGGCTTTTATCCTCAATTATGATCTAAGCGACGCTTGCTATCGCCAACTATCGCTTCATACAAATATTTTGCTAATTATATATACGCGTCAAAAGAAACACAGCTATTGTAGGAAATTAAATTTAAACTAATCTGCCTCTGCCTCTTATCGTCCAAACATTCAGATATGCAAAACAAAATTGAAGACCTTGTCTTGGAATCACAAAAGGCCGGCCCGAAATCAACGTATCCAAGACTAAAAGCAAGAAGCTAAAGGCAAACCGGAATGACATCACGTTTAGAGCTGGCAGTGATGACATCGAAAACGTCCAAAGCTTCAAGTATTTAGGCAGCATTATCTCCATGGATGGTGGAGCAAAAGAGGATATTAACTCAAGAATAGCAAAAGCAAAAGGCGCGTTTGCTCAACTGAACAAAATATGGTCTTCATCCGTTATATCCACCAAAACGAGAGTACGCATTTTTGATTCGAATGTGAAATCGGTTTTGTTATATGGGTGCGAAACATGGCTTGTTACTGAACAACTAACGAACAAGCTGCAAGTATTCGTGGCCTCGCACTATATCAAATGCCGAGCTACATCAAAAATGCGAACAGAAGGCTATAGCAAACGAGATCAAGCTGCGCAAATGGGGATGGATTGGTCACACTCTCCGGAAACCACACAGCGAAGTTTGTCGCCAGGCCCTTGAGTGGAATCCACAAGGCAGTAGAGGACGTGTTAGACCCAAAACCAACTGGAAAAGGTCGTTGGAAAAGAAAATCCAATAATCGGGAAAATCGTGGCAAGAGATCAAAGTCATCGCAAGGGATCGTGACAAATGGAGAGATTTCATATTGGCCCTATGCTCCTCCTAGGAATTAAAGGAGAATACATACATACAATTAAAAAGAAAAAATTAATTAAAAATATTAATTCTAAATGTATAGAGCTGGTCTCAAAATTGGAAAAATGCAGTATTTTAATTTTTTCTACTTTATTGGAAGCAAGAAATTTTTTTGCTAGTTTTATATGAAATGGTCTTATATGATTTTCCTTTTAATCTTTCAAGACTACTTCAAAGCACATTTTAACACCTTTTTGGAGTTCACTTGACTTAAATTTTTCCTGGGTGGCAAGCTCGACAATCGAAATTCTCGATAGTCTGTGCAGGAGCGGCTGTGTTCAGCGACCCGAAATTAGTTTAGAAGATTTGACAAGCAAACAAATCAAATATTAAGAAAAAAAAAAAAAACACTAAAAAATTATATTTTTTTTAACCTAAAAATTAAATATATTTAAATATTTTTTTTTTTAATTACTCTACACTTAATTCCCTTCAACATAAGATTTTCCGGACAAATATTCCGCTCTTTGAAAATTACAAAAAACCAATTTCTAGAAAAAAAGTCATAAAACTGCCATTTTTGTACAACAAATTTAATTTTTTTTGTAAGATAATGTTGGCTTAGTAACTCCACACAAAAGTTTATTTAAGAATGTTTCTGAAAAGATCAGTAGAAGTTACAGCGAAAGTTAAAGCGGATTGCCATTTTTAAGTCTATTTTTAATTTTCAAAATTTTTTTGAAACCTTATCGTTTTGGCCTCATAACGCCAATTTTACTTATTTGGGAAATCGCCTTTTTAAGCTTTAGATGGAATAAGAAAGAACTAACCGATAACTTTTTTAGTTTTTTTTTTTTTCTTAATTACTTCAATTAAATTTAATGTTTTACTAAAGGCAGGATTCGGTACCTTAAAGTTTTTAAGTTATGGAAGGATATTAATTTTATGAATTTTATTTTTTTATAGTTGAGTGTAAAGATGGGCACGGGCTCGGGTTTTTTTCTTGGCACGCGGGGATTTACTTTCCAGCGACGGGCTCAGCCTTTCTAGCCTTATTACAAAAGGCTTAAGTTTAGAGGCCCGTAAATCACAAGCAAGCTTAGAAGCACAAAAAAATTGGAAAAAATTCTGGAAAATAATGTATAAGCCCAGTGTGCCAGACGGTTCATATTATCACTTTTTTACCCGTTACGGATCCATTACTGATCCGTTTGCGGGAGAAATTCCAAAAAAAAACGATTCGCTTTTTTTTTTGGGAATCTCTCCCGCCAACGGATCAGTAAGGGATTCGTTACGGATAAAAAAGTGGAAATTTGAATCGTCTGGCACACTGGGAGTGTAGTGCTTAGAATGAATATAAAGTCAAACAAAAAAAAACTTATTAGATTTGACCAAAAAGATCAAGTAAGCAGACAGTGCATAATTTTTGTTTTTTCAACTTTGAAAAAAAAAAAAACAAGTCAAACTAGTAAGGGTGTAAAATTTGGCCTGGCCAAACATTAAATACCCTACACTGCAGTATTTTTAAAAGTTTTCTCTTATGGGAGATGCTACGCTCTCTTGTCCGAGTTCACCCAGTTTTTGTCCAGAGCTTGCATTTATAGTTTTTAGCGTCTAAGTGAAAAACGTTTTCAGTATAGCGTTTTGCAGCTTTTGCTTATATAGGAGGTGCAACGCCCTCTTGTCCGAGTTATTCTAGTTTTAGCTTTGAGCCTGCATATATATGTTTTAGTATTTGAGTGAAGTTTGGTTGGAAACTTTTGCTTATATGAGAGGTGCCACGCCCCCTTGTCCGATTTCACCCCATTTTAGCTGAGAGCTTTCATTTATGATTCTTAGTGTTTGAGTCGAATTTGGTTCGAATATCTCAAAAAACGCTTTCAATATAGCGTTTTAAAGCTTTTGCTTATATGGGAGGTGCCACGCCCTCTTGTCCAAATTCGTTCAGATTTTTCTCATAGCTTGCGCTTACAATTCTTAGTATTTATGCGTATTTTGGTTGCATTGTCGTGAAAAGTACTCCTAAAATTGCATTTTGAATATATTTTTTGTATAGGCGGTGGGCGTGTCCGTTGACCGATTTCGCTCATTTTCAATCCCTTGAGCTATCTTTAACGACGGAGGCAGTGTACCAAATTTCATTGAATTATCTTGCTCAGTTTTCCCAAAAAGTGTATTTCAACACACAGCC